>CM063442.1:2957350-4207350 GCA_032191425.1 Lymantria dispar | reverse complement strand
ATCTTGGCTGTGACTATCGTAAAACATGACTAAGGCATATAATATGCATTAACATCTATGCAAGAGATAGAAAACTCGAAATGAAATCCTATATCACCACATTTGATCAGCGTGATATAGTAGGTTAATTTTCCTCCTATTGGGAAGGAGCCTAGTCCAGCAGTGGGCCGTGAATGAGCTGAGACGAGGCGATGACGTGTAAACCATTGAATAAATTTAGATGAAAATTATCACAGTATTTCTTCGATTAACATATAGGGTAATTTTTATAACGGTAATTTGTGTCTTTTCACGTGCCAAAGGTAATTTTGTCCATGTGGTGACGAAGTAAGAATATAATTCACTACCTCATTACCTTTGGTTGTCGTAAAAGACGACTAACGGATGTTTTAATATGCATATAACTCTCGCTAAATCTTAAACCAACACGCTTGACCAGCATGCTAATTTTACTTCTATTGACGTAGACTCTTTTTTCTCGAATTTTACTCCTATTGGAGTAGACTTGAGCCCAACAGTGGGACATAAATGAACTGTGACGAATGTGTACTTTTGAGGTTTAACTTTATTCTTTTTACTCAATCAATCATAATTCTTTGAATGGATTTCGGATTTGAATTAAATTTCGAATTGGGAAAGTTACTTATTACGCAAGGAAATGCACAGGCTGCATAGGTGGCGTAGTGTTTGAGATATCGATCTACTGTGCCAAGTGTCATGGGTTTGATTCCCAAGCAGAACAATGTTTTGTGCGATTCACAATTTGTTGTTCTTTGTGAGGGTGTAATTTGTGTGCTACAGGATGAAGGTGGACGCGAGAAGGCAATTAGGAGAAGAATCCAGATGGGAAAAGACGCCTTGAGGAAGCTTAGTAAAATATGGCAATGACAGAAACATCTCCAACAGTACCAAGTTGAGATTAGTGCACGCTCTGGTCTTTCCTATTTTCTTACTCTCTCCGTACCTCCGAGCGCAAGAAAATAGATGCCTTCGAAATATGGTGTTGGCGGCGCATGCTGCGTATTCCTTGGACAGCAAAAAGGACCAATAAATCAATCCTCGATCAATTGAAGATAAAATCAATACTGTCAATAGTTTGCATCCAGCGTATTCTAGGTTACTTCGGACGTGTAGCCAGGAAGGGTCCAGATAACTTGGAGAAACAAATCATGCTTGGCAGAGTAGAAGCCAAACGCTCCCGCAGCAGAGCGTCCTACCGTTGGTCTGACCAAATAAATGAGGTCCATAATCTGCCCATCACCACCGCTCTCCGTTTGACTGAGGACAGAAACTCGTGGAGGAGCCTAGTAAGGAGAACCGCCGAAGCTCACGAACAGAGTTAGGCACGACCTTCAGAGAATTGAAGAGCACGACGACGAAAAGAGAATTTGTGTCCGTAATTTAAATATTTGTAAAGTCTTCTACAATAGAAAGATTATGTCCTTTGTGCATAGTGTTGCCTTAAAAAATTATATTAATGCAATATTCGTGATTAGGGATTGTGGGCCCATGTTGTAAAGTATTCAAACGTCGATGTTATCCCGTTGCTTGGCGCGGGCCTCCTCCACAATAGGAGCGAAATTGAGTTACTATACCACGCTGGTCAAACTGGTTGATATAGTGGTTTATTCCCAATTTCCCTTATTTTGAATAGATATTACTTGTATGTATTTCTTAGTTGTCTTTGCCGACATTCACCGAGAAAAGGAGCGTTGAATTGTATTCTTATTCCGCCATCACACGGAAAGAATGTTGGAGTAGTGATAAAAACATTAAATGCGATTAATACAGGTAAAAAAAAAATGATTTAGAAATAAAACATGAAAATTTTGTTTACTATTTCATGGGATGTTTTCTAATATCCATGCTTTTGTTAGGTAAATGCCATCATCAAGGTATGCCCATTTAGTTTACTTGCCCGATTTAATCCACCACAAATATAAGGCGCTATAAATACCGCATACCCATAAGACCACCGTGCAGCTCGCGTGATGATCATCAAAGCGATAAAATGTCGATCGTCTCATTTAATTGGAGCCGGGCCCTTGTCAACTCATTGTTGAGCGATTTTTATCTATCGACAATTTATCGCTCGGTAGAATGCAGTTTCGTAGCTTATTAGTAGTGTGGTCTAAACATTAGAAAACGTTTGTACATTTAGAGTTGGAATGAGATAAGAAATAAGCATGCACTATTTGGAGATCGTAGTAAAGATTTTCTGTCTTTTGGGACGTCTAGCCAGAAGCGAGAAATGTTATCTTTTCTTGGAGAAATTTATATTCAACAGTGCATGATAAAGGATTCATAACTGAATAGTTTAAATAAATATTTAATTTTGTGCAGCTACTAAAGATTTATAAATAAAGAAGTCGAATAACTAATATCTGTAAGAGATATCATCATTTCAGCCTATATAAGTTCCACTATTGGGCTCGAGCCTCCTCCATAATGGAAGGGTAATTGACCTGCGCTGGTCAGACGTGTTGGTATAGGGTTTTATTTCGAGTTTTCCTTCTCTCGCACATATGTTATATGCGTTTTATATCCCTTAGTCGTCTCGTACGATCACCCAAACAGAGTAAGAATACAATTCACCACCCCCTATCTTGATAGGGAGTGGTGAATTGTATTCTTACTCTGTCACCACACGGAAGAGGTGATATATTGGTGATGTATTCATGTCTCATCTGTACTATCTATATTATTATTATAAAGAGGAAAGATTTGTTTGTTTGTATTGAATAGGCTCCGAAACTACTGGATCGATTTAAAAAATTGAAAATTCTTTCACCAATGGAAAGCTATAATATCAGGGAGTAACATAGGCTATATTTTATCCTGGTACTCTCACGGTAACGGGAACTACGCGAGTAAGAACCGAAGCAAGGGCAGGTTGGTGGTAATTCATAATTTTGTAGTGTTATATATTGTTAACAGTATAATCAAATAAAATAGATACAAGAATATAAAAAGCAGATAAGTGTAGAAAAGAGAAGAATATTAAGGTGAACGATCAAAGATACCCGCATAGGTCTAGCTCAAAATTCTCAAGAATAAATTACAGAAAAGTTATACGTTACTTTTTGTTGCTTGCCTAAAAAAAGCACTCCATTGAGATGGCGAAGAAATTATAGCGGACTGAAAGTTCTAGCTACCGTATATCTATTAAAACACCGTGTTGTTTTTTCCAGCTCTTCCAGCATTACTATGAGCAAGGGTTCCTTGCATTTTGTCCTTCTCCAGCAGGTCTTTGGGCTCTAATATATAATAGAGATATAGAAATCACAATTCATAATAAGTTTTTTAAATAATTAAATTTTTATAATATTTTTAAAATTTTTATAATAATTTGCCCGTAGATCAACAACTTCTTTCGTCCAAAAGATAATAATCCTACATCAATATTAGTAACGTTTAAGTTCTACATTATAAATGGTATGATGGAGTTGCCTCGTTTTTGCTGAGCTTTTGTATTTGTATCCACAAATTCATAGTTTCTATGCCCTTATAGGACACAAATCTGCCTTACTAATTTCCTGAGTGCGAGCTAGCACTGACTCCATTCTGAAGACCACGAAAGTTCGCTTCCAAGTCCCTTATTTCTAAACCCACAATAGAAAAATGAGGGTTTAACGTTAATGTCTGTCTGAGCGTCTATCTGTGACATCATAGCTTTCAAACGATGAACCGATTTCGATGCGATTTATTTAATCCATGGTTTTTAGTTATGTTTGGCAAAAATTGATCTAGCAATTTGAAGGCTATCAGCCGTTCTCCAAAATGATGTAAAAGCTACTTAGCTTTTTTGCATTCATATCAGGGTTACTCCAAAATGTCCAATTTTATTTACCTACATGTAATATTGTTTATACTAAACTCGTTTCCAAATAAATTTATTATCAATTTAGTTTTAAGATCCCTCTTGGGTAACCTCTATTGAATGTTAGTGATCAGAAATAAAAATTAGCAGTATTATTACAGACAATTTTGTGTACAATGCATAATTATTCCAATAGGTATTCGTAATTTGGTACGGAGAGTATTCACTCTCAAGTTTCCACCAACAAAAGTGTTTAATAAAGCCTTATTAAGAAATTGGAGCTTTATTATCTGCCTCCGACTTTAACGTTGGCGTTCAACGAATAGGGTATTGTCTTCCTTAAAAAGTTCGTGTGTATATTTTCTACACTGTACACCTATGTGGTCTTTATGTTGTGATTCTGCATTCTTCTAAACTTTAGTAAAGCAATATTAAATTTTAACATTGAAATTACCCCCTCTCTTGCCCGAGGGTGTCGTAAAAAACGACTAAGGGATAGAATGAAAACTTGAAACAAAATCCTATACTGTATAGTAGGTCAATTTCCCTCCCATAGTGGAGGAGGCCCGAGCCCAACAGTGGGACGTGTATGGGCTAAGATGGGCGAACCGATTCGTGGCTGTAGACAGACGACTGTCGATAGTACGATCCTACCACATATATCTCTCTGTCATCTCATCATCGTCATTATCTCAGTTCATATCACTACTGTCTCGAGCGTGCTCTATAACATAAAAGAAATCTTCTATATATTTGTATATCCATAGGCGTTCGAGTGCTATAAGTATTTATAGGTAAGAACAAATGTCGAGTATCGGTACGCAGTGTATTATGGCACTATCGAGTAGACTATTCGCTCCAGACGTGGATGAAGCACTCGTATTAGTTTAATGTTAGCACTCTAGATCGAAAGTGCCGCGACACTGGCGAGTTAACGCGTCCGTTTTCACATAGTGATGGGATTGGATTGGATTTTATCGATAAATTTATTATCGACATAATATCAGATCATGTAAGATTGCTAGGCATGAGTTTTCACAGTGGGAGAGCAGTCGATCAAGCACAATGTTCAGACGGATTAATATAGGTATTATCGGACATTGAAAGATGGCAAGTCAGGACGTGTGTTATGGCAATACTCGTCACGCTTAAATCAAAGTTAAGCAAAACATTGGCAGTTGTGTAATAGTCGGATATTGTAAGTGCATATTAAGATTATGTTCTGTGGTAGGTTTATGTATAGTGATGGATTAAGAATACTATTTATCACTCTCTATCTTGCCCGTGGGTGTCATAAAAGACAACTAAGGAGTCTCTGCAAGAAAATTAAAACTCAAAATATAACCCTATACCAATGTGCCTGACCAGCGTGCGTGTAGGTGGTCAATTTCACTTCTATGAGTTGAAATGATAATGATGAGGGTTATTTTTGTAAATTATATATATTTATGTATATGTAATTATAGATATACGTATATGTGTAAAGAAAGTGCGTTCGGGCAACTTAAGAGGATCTTCTCGTCCAATATTCCGCAGTGTCTGAAAACAAAGGTTGTGTGTGTTACCAGCGATGACTTACAGCACTGAAACGTGGTCTCTAAATGTCGGCCTCATAATAAAGCTCAAAGTCGCTCAACGTGCTATGGAAAGGACTATGCTTGGTATTTCTCTAGGTGGTAAAATCCGGAACATAGAAATCCGTAGAAGAACGGGTGTAACCGACATAGCCCACAGAATTAGCACGTTAAAATGGCAATGGGCAGTACACATCGCTCGTTGAGCCGACAACCATTGGGGAAGAAAGGTTATTGAGTGGCGACCACGAATCGGACGGCGTAGTGTAGGACGACACCCCACTAGGTGGACTGACGACATTCTCAAAGTCGCAGGGAACCGTTGGACTCAAGTGGCGCAGGACCATTCCGAGCATTCTCGTGGGGAAGCCAACGAGTATATCCAGCAGTGGACGTCTGTAGGCTGATGGATGGATGGGTGGATGGAAGTGTAAAGGATTATATATGTTTCATTGGATTGATTGTTACTCTATTACAGGATCTAATTGGTGTGTTTTATTGTTGCATTCGTGTTATCTGCTTAGTCGTCTTTTACGATTTTGTGTAGACAAGTAGGTTGCAATCATTGTATCCTTGTTTAGAGATCATATGGATTTTATTGAACATGTAAACCTATATCCTAATATTTTAGGTGATCTCTAAAAACTTTGTTTTTTTTAAAGCATTTCCCGTCACTAGTACCGCAATGTCCGATACTTCGACTAGCGATTATGAGCGCTATAGAATACACACAGGCGTCGACGATTTATTACGTATAATGACGTCATCTGTTACGTCACAACGGTTTATAATTAGTGCCAGTTGCGGGTAGTTGAATGTTGATAAATTGACTTTTGGAGTTTAGGGTTAGGTAACCGGATTCTGGGCCTGAATTGACGTTGTTTGCTACTCTAGAAGTCATGATAAATGACCACTTTGGAGTTAATTACTTGCGAAAATTATACGCTAGAGTTTTTGATATAATTCGTTGTTGTGTTAAATTTAAGCTCAATATTTACGTAATAAAGCTTTAGCTTTCTTACGTAAATGTTGATTGCCTTTAGGTAAGAATCCAATAGTTGATCTTAATGATGATACTCTAACTTATAAAGTCATAAGTATTTTTTTTAATAAATGTTTGTGTCTACCCGACCGATTACTCTATTAAATATGTTTCCTTTGTCCTACCGCGGAGGACAGTGCCCGGATTAGATCTGCGATATCAACGATATGACGCGAGTAAGATCCACGCCTGTACTGTCTTACGAGTTTGCGGTAGGCAAAACATGTTCAGTATGAGGCAAGAAATCCTGCCGAAAAATGTGGCAATTTTGACGAGTTTATTACGTATATAACTATAACCTAGCAACACTATATATACACGCTTGAAAACCTGTAATATTCTAGATAAATACATGCATGGCAATCAAGCTTTTTTAACGTAAATTTATATTTTGTCATCAACATCCTATCAGGCATCTATGGTCTGCTGGGCCATGGCCTGCTAGGCTATGGCCCCACTGCTGGGCTCGGGCTTCCTCCACTATGGAAGGGAAATTGACTTGCTATACCACGCTGGTCAGACGTGTTGGCGTAGGGTTTTGTTTCGATTATTCCTTTTCTTACATAGAGCACCTATGTAAGAAAAGGAATAAATAATATGCATATTACATCCCGCAGTGGTCTTTTACGATACGCAGGGGTGAGATAGGGGGTGGTGAATTGTATTCTTATTTCGTCACCATAAGGGGATTTTTCGTCATTTGAGGTGTTAATTTTTAAAATAGCGTATCAAATATTAAAATTGTGTGAGTATAATACTCATACAATTTTGATATTACAGAGGCAGCGGCTTTCCACTAACTGAGCCGATGACTTGGTGAAAGTCGAGTCGGTGGATGCTGGCGGCACAGGACCGAGGCTGCGAAGTTAGTTACATAATGACAAAAAACATCTTTAAGAACAAATATATAGATGTAACTACTGAGTACAAACAATTTATAATGTCAAATTGAATTCAGATAAATACCGACTTTACCTTTTTGCGTTAAGGTTTTCTTTTGTATGACGGATCAATGAGAATAAGATATTAATAGGAAAATACATCGCGTAAGCGTAGACAGGTGTGAAGTGAAATAGGGTCCGGAAATAAACCGGCGCGGTATAGTACCGGACACGAGTACTGACGAAGGTATAGAATATAAAGATATGGATAAGTTACATGTTAATTTTTTTATCTAATTTTCTGTGTGGTGACGGAGTATCAGCTTGAGAGCCCTCAGCGCTCACCCATAGCGCGGGCTAAGCTGTGAAAACCATCTGCGGCTAACAGCTATACACACACAAAAAAAAGGTGATGCAGGAAGAATACAATTCACCACGCTATTTTTTGCACGTGGGTATCGTAAAAGACGACTAAGGACGACTAAGTATGAATACAACATCTATGCAAAAGAAGGAAATTTCGAAACAAAACCCCATACCAACCTGTCTGAACTGCAGACTCGAGCCCAACAGTGGGACGTATATGAGCTGAAATGATGATGTCGTGAAAGACTAAAACATATCATCTGCGCGAGAGAAGGATCTCTAGAAATAAAACTTATACCAAACCGTCGGACCAAATTTCATTCACCACCTATTAAACCTATTAACCTATCCAATCCGTGGGTGTCGTGAAAGACGATTTAATGATATGTTATGCATATAATACAACTGTGCAAGAGAGGGAAAACTCGAAATAAAACCCTATACTAACTCGCCTGACTAGTGTGGTTTACTAGGTAAATTTCGCTCCCATTGTAAAGGAGTCCATAGTCCAGCAGTGGGACTTATATGAGCTGTGATGGTGATGATTAAATTTATCATCAACCCACTCCTTACCCACGGGTGGTAGAGATAACATCTCTCCAAGATATAAAAAAACTTGAATTAAATTTCTATATCTATCCATCCGCTTAGCGTGGTATATACCATTTACCCTTCGTTTTTTTTTTTGAGGTGGGTAGCGGTCCGCGCACTTCTCGCGCCACTCCGTCCGGGGCGACAGAGGAGCGTAAGCACGCACACCCGCAACCCACCCGCGATGCACGTCGCCTTCGTCGTTGGGCCGACCACCGGAGCAGGGTGACTTGACGTTATTGGTCGGCCCGACGGAATACCCCATATTTGGGGTACCCTCCCATCGACCGACCTCCCCCGCTCGGGGAGGACGTCCATCTTTACTCACACGGTCGGCCTCTCGGCGGGTGACGGACTAATTCCCCGGTCACGTCACCCGCGGCCTCGGCTAGGGCGGCATGAGGCGCAGGTAATCGCGACTACACCGCCCCAGTCGCCGGCAGCGGATCGCCTCATCGAGGCTGCGCTCCTCACCATTTTCCCTCCCTGACGATACTAGAGCTCGTTGGACGTATATCAGTCGTAATGATAAAGATAATAATAGCGATAATGATAACGATAATTAATAGTGGTAGGAAGACACTGTTGATAATTGTCTGTCTACAGTCGCGGGCCGGTCCGGGGTAGTACCACACTGGCCAGAAAATCGACGTCCGAGTAGTAGCAATTTAATGATTTCTGATGTTTACGCGAGTATTATACATTTTAAATAAAACTACTTTACGGATTTTATCGCGTTTGTATTTGATTTTTGATTACCCGACGTTTCGAACACTTTACAGCGTTCATGATCACGGGTGGACTAAGATGTCTCACGTCCAACAAGTTATTGTTACTGCAGAAAATTTATAATTATCTACCCGATACAGAAATTAGTTATTAAATATTGACTCACATTTTGATACAAAATTTATTGCCAGTGTAAGAAGAAAATGATTCTATATGAAAAAATTATATTGTTTATGGTTAGTAATAATTAAACATTAAAATTAATAGTAATTATATTTAAAAAACTAAGTAATAATCTAGTATACTACCACCGGATCGGAACACGGTCACACTGAGAAAGATCCGGCAAGAAAACTCAGGTAACATGATGCTAAATTAAAGTTAATTTTGAAGGCGGCTTACTTTATGTTACTAAAAGGTTTTAATTTATAAAATTATCTTTAAAGATAATTTTATAAATTAAAACCTTAAAGTTAAGTTAAGTTAAAAACTTAAAGATAATTTTATAAATTAAAACCTTTTAGTAACATAAAGTAAGCCGCCTTCAAAATTAACTTTAATTTAGCATCATGTTACCTGAGTTTTCTTGCCGGATCTTTCTCAGTGTGACCGTGTTCCGATCCGGTGGTAGTATACTAGATTATTACTTAGTTTTTTAAATATAATTACTATTAATTTTAATGTTTAATTATTACTAACCATAAACAATATAATTTTTTCATATAGAATCATTTTCTTCTTACACTGGCAATAAATTTTGTATCAAAATGTGGGTCAATATTTAATAACTAATTTCTGTATCGGGTAGATAATTATAAATTTTCTGCAGTAACAATAACTTGTTGGACGTGAGACATCTTAGTCCACCCGTGATCATGAACGCTGTAAAGTGTTCGAAACGTCGGGTAATCAAAAATCAAATACAAACGCGATAAAATCCGTAAAGTAGTAGCAATTTGCTACTGCGCTTCGTTCGGTGAGCGAGAGAGCCGGCAGCCCAACTTCGAGGGTGTTTGCGTGTGGTATATTTTAGTGATGCTTTTAGTATCAGCGAACCTCAGTGCACGCATTCACACTCCTTTCACTTTTTCGCGGTAGGCAGCGGCCTAGCAAAGGTCCATGAGCCGCAGCAACACTTACCATCAGATGTACTGTTTGCTGGTTTGCCACCATTTGCAATATAAAGAGTTGTTAGCGTTATTTTTCAGATATAAAACTAAAAAATTACTCAGTACTTATTATTTTAATACAATAGGCATGATGACAGTAACCAAAAATCACTAAAATAATGTGTTTATCTACTGTAACACAAAGAATATATCTTGGAATAAATATTTATTTTCTTTTATAAGATGAGATTATTAATTTATTTAATAAAATAAAACTACAAAATACACAAGTCCGCCATGTTCAGCTAAACACCAATCAAGTTGAGTTACGTCACTCCTATGTGCACCTATCATTATCATCGCAAATTCTGTACGAAACCCTACGATCGTTACACTTATTAATTGTTTTAACTTGCATTTAAAGAGTATTCCGTGATTTTTATCGATCTCTTGCTTACTTTTGTGTTCTTACTAAAAATGTAAGTCATGGAAGAAGGATTCACCAAGGCAAATAGCTCTAATTTGCCTAGAGTTGATTTGTTAATGCTGGGAGAGTACCTAGCATCAAACAAAGACTTAGAAGTTCAGCAGAATTTAGAAATGTCAAAACTACGATGTAAATAAAATATTGATTAATAATCTTCTAACACCAATAATTTAAAATCTATTTAAAAATATGTTATTTAAATATTGGTTATGTTATTTAAATAATGCTTTTGTAAACTTGGTATTAAACTGCAGTTATATAAAATCACACCAAATAAAATATACGATATAAAGTAATTACTTACGTCAAAATGATCTTCACAGAAACAAATAGTCTCCTATTTATTTATTTAAATTTATGACTTTGAATTTCGCCGTGCAAGATTAAGCCTTACCTATATCTTACTGTTTTATTGTGTGGCACATAAACAAACAGTTTGTTATGAGTTTTATTGATGTATTAATACATTGAGGAACCGCACACCACTTATAGACTTTCAAATTAAAGTCTAAATAAAATATATCGGATTTTTTGCTTTAATTGCCTTACATTTACAACTCAAGTAAATAGACGTGACGTCACAAGCGGACGCCATGACACTAGGCACCGTTTTGGCGCTAATTTAAATGCATTTAATTAAAATAGCATTTATTTCTAAAGAAACCGTACTTATTGCAAAAATAGTATGTTTTTTGGTAATAGTGGTTATTTAAGAATATTATAAAACCGTTTTTCAAAATTAGTCATCATGCCTATGGACCAATCAATTATGTTTAGTACTCGCAGTAAACCGTTGTTTGCTGACAAGACAATGCCGTATGGATCCGCTTAAGCGATCAAATCAGCTTTAAATATCGCTGAGTAATCAGAAACGCAGGGCCATAAAAGCTTAGGCTACGGATTTAAGACGAGCGGACGGACATCACAAAATCCAAACGATATGAATTATTCCTTTTATGTTTTCTTTAGATTTTTTACGCAATAGTGTGTTTTGAGAAAAATAAGTTTGTATATACAATATATACATATTAAAATAGTAGATAATTATAAATATCTGTGATAACGGTGACTTGTTCGGACGTCAGACATCTTAGTCTGTCCGTGACTATGAATGCTGTAATGTGTTCGAAACGTCGGGCAATTAAAAATCAAATACAAATGCGATAAAATCCGTAAAATAGTTTTATTTACAATATATAATAATAACTAATTAAAAAATAATAATTGCGCGTGGTGACGAAATAAGAATACAATTCACCGCCGTTCTTGGCCGTGGGTATCGTAAAAGGCGACTAAAGGATAATCTTTTGCATATAACAACAATGCAAGAGAAGGAAAACTCGAAATAAAACGAGCCTCCTTCATATTGGGAGGGAAATAGACCTACTATATCAGTTGGTCAGTCGGTTTGGTATAGGTTTTATTTCGTGTTATCCTTCTTTCGCGTAGAAGTTATCTGTCTACTTTAGTCACCTTTGTTACTCTATCACCACAGGGTTGGGATTATTAGATATTATCGGCAAAAAAAAAATAATTTAGTTTATTAGAAAATAATAATTTTTCATGAATAGACAAATACACTAGAGGTATTTTAAGAAGGGATTTAAGTAACATTAAAGATTTTTCCCTATGGTGACGGAGTAAGAATATAATTCACCACTTTCTATCTTGCCCGTGGATATAGTAAAGGACGACGGTATACAATATGCATAAAACATCTATGCAAGATATGGAAAACTTGAAACTAAGTCCTATACCAACCCGTTTAACAAGTCGTGGTATAGTAGGTCAATATTCCTCCTATATTAGAGAAGGTATATGGGCTGAGATGAAGATGGTAAACATCACTGACAGATAAAGAAAGTTCGAAATCAATTGATAACCCGTAGGGGCAACGTACCCTGATTTCCCTTATTTTGAGAGGAGGCCCAAGCCGTACAAACATGTATAAGGGGTACATATATATTACTATTAATTAAACTATTCAGCCACAGTATTCAGCAGCGATAATGGTGCTAAAGTATATCCTTCGAGTCTTTAACCCTTCGGGACGATAAGCAATATGTGAACCTCGGCTTCATTCATTAACCTTGGGGCGTTAAGAAATTTTTGTAGGCCAAGAAGAATATTGCGTTTCTACAAAGCAAGATAAAACATATTATTAATTATTTACAGAATTATCCATCTATTGTTTTTACGGATTTTATCGTCTTTGTATTTGATTATTACTTTCCCGTCCTTTCGTCACTTTACAACGTTCATGTTTCGGAAGGACCATTGAAACGACAAGAAATCTTAGTCCAAGAAAGTAGTAGTAGAAAAATAGATACAAATTCGATTAAGTTTATAAAGTTTTTTTTTTATATGTAATACTAGATTAAATATCAGAAATCATTATTTGTTTGCTTGAAATTACGAGGCATTTCAGAACCTAAATGATACGATTTCCTTCTTACACATATATTACCTGAAAAAAAAAATCTGAATTTTAATTCCTTAATCGTCTTCTACAATACCTACGGGCAAAAGAGGGGTGATTTGTATCCTTACTCCGTCACTACACGGTCAAATACTTTAGTAAGTGTTTACTTTACTAGCCAAATAATATTACGATTCCTAAAATGTAAACAAACGCAAGTCATTTTTAATTTTCACTTGATATCCGGTAGAAAAATCTCTGAACAGCTTTCAAGCTTAAATACAATATTTTCTTTTGGTGGTGTAAGTAAGGGAGTTGTCAAGCGTCGAGCATCATGTTCTCGTTTAGCTTAGTAAGCGGCTATTTATGCTAATAATTCGCATAGCCCCCGCCGCGGGGAACAATTGTGACAATTTATGACCTCTCGAATTCGACGGGGTTACACTGATTTAACGCAGACGTAACGAGTTTCTCGAGGGAAGGAACGCTTCAGGTAAATGGCATAAAGTGTTATTGCGTTTATCGATCGAGTTTGTGCGTTTAGATTTTCCCGCTTATTCGGACGAAGAGCCGCTAAATTTCCTGATCCTTTTCCTTTAAATTTATAATTAGTATAAATTTAGATTAATTTTATTTTCAGGAGTAAAACAAAATTGAAGAAAGCAAAGGGTCCATCGCAAAGAGACCGAGGTTAAGAGAGTTCTCTTCGCTATCTTTTATAAAATATTTTTATTTTCATTTATAGCTTTTAAAAGCTTTTATAAATTAAGATCTTTTACATCTTGTTAATGTTTTTTTTAAAGTCCCGTTAAATATATCGTTCTAATTAAGACGGTAATCTGTGACAGTCGACGTCCCTATTTCAGTACCTTCAAATATTGTATTTTAATGTATATTTTAATATATGTAATTTTAATTGTTTTATTATCTTAATACGTATTTAAAGAGCTGATGATGACATTTTGTTCCCACGACTAAGAGCTTACACAGACTGCGCGGTCTTATAACAAATAAATATCCGGGCACCACTCCTGTCATCGGGGTCAACGATCACGCCGCGAAAAATTCATAAGCCTTTTTTTTTTTTTTTTTGTGGGTGGGTCGCGGTCGGCGCGCCTCCGCACCACTCCGTCCGGGGCGACAGAGGGGCTTAAGCACGCAACTCCCGCGACCCACCCAAAAACCACGTCGCCTTCGTCGTTGGGCCGACCACTGGAGCAGCGTTAACTTGTCGTCAGTGGTCAGCCCGACGGAATACCCCTAACTGGGGTACCCTCCCATCGACCGACGTCCCCCCCCTCGGGGAGGACGTCGGTCTTTCCTCACGCGGTCGGCCTCTCGGAATTCATAAGCCTGGTAAACACTTAGGAACTACTTAGGCTCCAGCGACGCCCCAAGCTGAGCTTCGTACACTTAACAATCTCTACCACAAAGAATATACCAGGAATTGTTATGTTTGAATTTAACCCATGATGATCGACACGGGAGGCGAGTATTTAAATCACTCCACCATCTGTGTAATCTATTTTATCTGCTTATAAACTTTAGTCGTTGAAAACAACGGCAGAGGGGGGAAGGGTATTGTCACCAACATAATATTTTAACTGCATTACTATAACAATAGAACCGCGAACCGTAGAGTAGTATTGTGTGGTGACGGAGTAAGAATACAATTCACCACTCCCTATCTTGCCCGTGGATGTCGTATAAGACGACTAAGGGATATAATATGCATATAACGTCTGTGTAAGAGAAGGAAACCTCGAAATATTTATTTATTTTAGGATTACCAACTAAAAATACACAAACATACAATGTAGTAAAAAAAAATCACATGGATCATGTTTTGTGCTCTTTCAGTTACAGGTAACCACAACTAATTAAATGTTACTTAAACTTTTTAAAACAAAATATCTATTATTCTACTTTTTTAAAAAGGAAAACAAAAATTGATAAGAAACAATACACAACTTGTAAAATATATATACATACACAGATACACATATCATCATCATCTTGCTCTTATCCCAATTACTTGGGGTCGACGCAATATGTCATCTGTTTTGACATATTGCAAAAAGTTTCGGCAATGACTTTTATGACCGGCCGCCTGCCTGACGTCAACCCTCCTTGGGAATGTAATCGTTGACCCAAATGGTACCAGATAGAGTTGGTCTGGGTCAATCTAGGGCTCTTAGTCGTCTTTTACGACACCCACGAGCAAAGCAAGGGTTGGTAGTATTCGAAGCCGCTACCACACAGCACGAATATATATATATATATATATATGTAAATAGAATATATATATATATATATATATATATATGTAAATAGAACCTTATACCAACATGTCCGACCAGCATGGTATAGTAGGTCAAATTCCTTCCCATTGTGGAGGAGGCCCGAGCCTAACAGTGGGACGTTCGTGGGCTGCGATGATGATGATGACTATAAGGATCCGTGTTTAGACGCAATAAAATACAATTTACTTATAATAAGCAATAAGGGATATAATAGTCATATAACATCTATGCAAGAGAATAAAAACTTGATAAATATCTATAACAAATTAGTCTGACTTGCGTGGTAGATCACATTAATTGCCCTCGACCGTAAAAGAGGTGGTCATCATCCGTGCGGGGACAGAATAAGAATACAATTCACCACTTCTTATCTTGGCCTTGGATGTCGTAAAAGACGACTAAGGGATGTAATATGCATATAAAATATATGCAAGAGAATAAAAACTCGATAAATTCCTGTACCAACATGTCTGACTAGCATGGTAATATCAATTTCCCTCCCTATTGTGGAGGAGGCTCGAGGCCAACAGTGGGACGTATATGAGTTGTGATGAAATGATGATGAATGTTAGGCTCGAGTCTAGTGAGAGATAATCTATGAGATGAGAGGATGATAATAAGATTGAATGTATGTTTATACTTAACTAGTGGTCGCCGTGTGGTCGAAATTCGGCCATAATTCATTTTAATTAATTGTTATGCTACACAATTTTCTTTTAATTTTATTTATGTATAATTGTAAATTGAGCAAGCTGTGTTTCATTAATAACTAATATATATTTTTTTTTATATTATGGCGTTTACAAAATTTCGCGAATTACTCAATTTAGATTGACAGTTATAGGAATTAGGACACTAATATCTAAGAAATTTACAAGATAAATTTAGTTGTTGGCTTTCGAATTTTCAATATGTTGATTAGTTGAATTATTCTAAAAAACTAATATATGAGAGGAATTATTTTTTAAAAAATTATAACATTTGACCACAATCACGTGGATGACAATCTAATGCAGCTATGTACAGTAAAAATAAAAAAGAAAACAAAAAAAAAAAAGGGTTAAAAACAGAAGATGTTAATTGATGTTAATTAAGTATCCTTTAGTCTGTGGTGATGCTAATTAATCTAACTATAATTTAATGTTATTTGTGTTAATTTAATTTGCTAAAATCTATACAAACTAATATATAAGTACAAATCTCTATTAGACATTGTCATCATAATTATGATTGTTTGACATTCAGTTCGACCAGAGATTTTAACCGTAAAAAAAGTGTATTAGCGTTGCTACGCAACACACTCGCGCAAACGTGTGTTTGTGTGTGTAGAATTGCGTTGTAGTGTGCGTAATGTTTTTTTTAATGAATTTAATGCATTTCTAATCCATTATTATATGAAATTTCAGTTTTATGTACTTCTCCTCATTATATACTTCAACTGTGCCAAATTTCATACTTGTCCGTCCACGTAATTTTCGTAAAAAGGGGTACAAAGTTTTTGCTTCACATATTTAGGGGAGAACAGGGTAATGGGCGCCTACTAAGGGAGATTTAAAAAAAACACACATATTAGTAAACATTCTCATAATCTTTGATTAGACATTGTTACATTAATTATTAAAGTATATTTTAGTCATAGTTATAATCAATCACAGCCTTGTATTAATGTACAATAACGATTTTAAAAATAAAGTCACTCGCTCTCATTACCTGACACCTGAGGGTAATGAGAGCCCATTTAATTGTCATATATGTAATGGCAGACATACCACTTCACCATCATCATCACAGCTTATATACGTCCCACTGCTAGACTCAAACCTCCTCCACAACGGGAGGGAAATTGACCTACTATACCACGCTGGTCAGACGGATTGGTATAGGGTTATATTTCGAGGTTTCCTTCTCTTGCCTATATACCATTTACTTCTCTTAAAAGTTGAACTAAACATAGGTAATTTAAATTAGATCTTAATTATTAATATGAAGAAATATTTATAACACAAATAAAAAATCTATCTTGTAAACAGAACAGAAAAATTGTAAAAATGGGTAAAGAAAAATAAAAGACCGATTTTCTACGGATCCAAATATAAAGCACATATGTAAAAATCTGGACTATCACTGCCAGAACATCGTTTGCGGGATCAGTTATCACGGCTTCTACATCGGTACCACATCTTCCCACTTTTGCTTTTGTGAAGTATATTAATTTGCTGAGATAATTTGCACACCGAAATGCCTCCAATCCTGAGAACAGTGTTAGCATTTTCTAATGTATCAACCGGCCAAGAAGCTTTTGTGGCTGTGCGTTTTGTTTTACGTGGCATCTGAAATAAAAAAGAGAAGATATATTTATCTAAATTATCGTAAAAGTATATTATGAAAGCTAATGGGGTAATAGGAGCTACGTCGGGTAATGAGAGCCATGCTAGGCTACCATTACCCGCTGATGACCTGTTTGAAAAGTAACAAAATAAATATGTAATTCTATTTTCAATCACAATTTAACTAATTATACTTATTAATAAATGAATCTAAGGATGTAATAAACATACGCATAACAAAATAAGAATGTAACTATAGTGTTACCTTGGCGCTGGCGATCAGTAGTTTTTTATAAGCAAAAGACGAAAAATAGATAACTTTCCCTCCTGACTTAACGTTTGGCACTAACGTTTCCTGTTCATCAGGCGAAGTTTCTGGATGACTAACGGCAAGAACTGAGTATTTACCATGGTGCAAAAGTGCGTATTTTCCGTTAAATTATCGTCGCTCCCATTACCCGACCGCTCTCAATACCCCGCGTTCCCCTATATATAGATAAGTAAGTGTAGGTACAGATTGAAACGTTCTGAAATGCCATCATCATCATTACTAGAGAGCCTATTGTACATCATTCTACACATACAGCCTGTGGGCTAGATATAATCAAAAGTCTTACAGTGCTCTCCTTATCCAATATAACAACGCGTCCAGGGTGTTGTTGGGGCTGTCCCGTTTCGGCAGCGCTTCGGGGATGTTCGCCGAGGCTCGTGGAGATTGTTTTTACGTCACAATGCGCAAAAGGTGCGCATCCTTGGTGCGTGGCCAGCTCAAACAGCGTCCTGGCCATGGTTGCAAGTCGGCTAGACTGCATATATGTAAATCACTGCTGTGCGATCTCTCATGGAGTGAGGCAACAGTGATTTATATTAGCAGATATTATTTTATTTTAATTTATTTTATTCTAATATATTCGCATATTGTGTTTTGTAATTATAATTGTTTTATTTCGAATATTTAATATGTTTAACTATACGGACGGATTTCGATAATTCTTTCACCATTAGAATGCTATATTATCCTTGAGTAACATAGGCTATATTTTATCCCGGTATTCCCACGGGAACAAGAACTACGCGGGTAAGGCGAATGAAACCGAAGCAAAACAGAGGCGGGTTTCTAGTGGAGTATATATTAATAAAAGTCAATATAATTTACGTCTCCTGGCGTTTTTTTTTTTTAGAAGAACTCAATTACAAAATCAAAACAAGCCAGCGTTTGAAATACGTGATGTTCTTACAAAGAGGTTCCATTTTAGTTCCACACCCATCTAACTTTTTGTTCCGCTTAGATGGAAATGGAAATTGGTGGGAATTGTTTCCCGTCTCGTCGTACTGTGCCGCGCACTCGGTCGTTTATTGGCCATCAATTCTTCCCCTAATTGGTTCGCGTGAAAAGTAACTTCGATTGGTTGTGATGTAGAGAAAACTAGAATAGATTATAGATATTAGTACCCGTTTCCGTGTGGTGACGGAGTAAGATTACAATTCACCAGCCCCTCTCATACCCGTGGGTGTCGTAAAAGACGACTAAGGCATATATTACGCATATGACATCTATGCAAGAGATGGAAAACTGCTCGATGCTCCACAGGGTCGGACCCAGAACCGACCCCTGTGGGACACCGCACGTCATGGGCGTTCGCACAACGTCCCCTACTCAGTTAACGTAGAGGACGCTGCGCCTCTCCAAGTAGTCTGCCACCAGCCGCCTGATGTACACGGGCACCCCGTGATACCTCCCCTCCCTTCCCTGAAGCAGCTGAATGGCAGAACCTGTTTGACCACTATGGTATAGTAAGGTAAATTTCCCTCCTATTATGGAGGAGGTTCGAGCCCAACAGTGGGACGTATATGAGCCGAAATCAAAATGAAATGAATACTCATCATCATCATCATTGTAGCTCATTTACCTCGCAATACTGAGCTCGAGTCTACTCCACATTGGGAAGGTATTTGACTTTCTACACCACGCCAGCCAACCGGGTTGGTATAGAGATTTACTTCGAGATATCATTCTCTCTAGTTGTTATATTCAGTATTTTTTTTTTTTTTTTTATATATTCACGCCTTTTTCCCATAGGGGTAGGCAGAGTCCACTGCCCTCCACCTGCTACGATCTTTGACATATTCAGCGTAGCAAAGCGGTTCTCTGTGGGCCACTTTTCGCCCCCGACGGAAACGAGACGTGACGTGTCGCGAGCCACATCGCCGCCATTCGTACAGTTTTTTAATTTTTTGAAACTCATTGCGTTTCCGCGAGAAATACATACACATATAATTAACGGACACAAATTACATCCAGACTCAGAACAACAATTTGTGGATCGCACAAAGTGTTGTCCTGCGTGGGATTCGAACCCCCGACACTGGCGCTGTAGGTCACTAGCATTAACCA
The DNA here is from genome assembly GCA_032191425.1 of Lymantria dispar. Classification (NCBI taxonomy): domain Eukaryota; kingdom Metazoa; phylum Arthropoda; class Insecta; order Lepidoptera; family Erebidae; genus Lymantria; species Lymantria dispar. The sequence continues at coordinate 4,187,307 of CM063442.1, read as the reverse complement.
CTACGCCATCTGTGCAGTCTATATTCAGTAGATAACCCTTAATCACCTTTTACGACACCTAGCCGAGGCCACGGGTGACTGACCGGGGATTTAGTCCGTCACCTGCCGAGAGGCCGACCACGCGACGGTGGCCGACGTTCCCGAAGAGGAGACGTCGAGAGGAGAGGGTACTCCGCAGGAGTATTCCATCGGGCCGACCGCTGAAGATAAGGAACTGCACCGGTGGTCGGCCCAACGACGAAGGTGAAGTGCCACGGGTGGGTCATGGGGCCGCGCGGCTCCTCTCTGTCGCTCCGAACGGAGCAGGGCGGCAAGCGAGCTAACCATGGCCCACCCCGCGGCAATAAAGTGGAAGAAATGTAAACATTAATACTATTTATGAAAAACTCGTTTGCATACAAAAAATTATTACTCTACGTAGGATTTGATCTCATTTTGGAAATCTGTACTCACCGCCTCACCTATTAGAGCAGCGTACACGTTGTAATAAAATTATCACAAGCATTCCTATCTTTATGGAAACCATTCCACGCCATCTATCAGAAAAATATTTACAATTTATTCCAATTATTAGTCTAATAATTATTAATACCTACACCAATTTCTTTTTTAATTTGGTGAGGCAGTAGGTGTACAATTCATTACCACTTACCAGTGAGTGTCTTAAAAAACGAGTAAGACATATAAAATGTCTATAATATCTATCTATTTAAAGAGAAAGTTCTTAAAGAAACACATTACCAATCTGTTTGACTAACATACATAATATACTAGGCTGATTTCCTTGAGACTTGAGCACAGCAGTCGTATATGAGCTGAGAGGATGCTGATGACTCTAACTTTTCAGTTAGAAGGTTCATGATGAATTATCCATAAACTAATCAATATTCCTTACTAGCAACCCGCTCTCGCTTCGCTTCGGTTTCAGTCCCCTTACCCGCGTAGTTCCCGTTCCCGTGGGAATACCGGGATGAAATATAGCCTATGTTACTTCCTGATATTATAGCTTTCCAATGGTGAAAGAATTTTTGAAATCGGTTCGGTGGTTTAAGCGTGAAAGCGTAACAAACAAACAAACATACATCCTTACTTTCGCATTTATAATATTAGTAAGGATTGAATGTAGGCCACCAGGGAGTTTACCAGGTCGTTGGTCCCCCTGGTAGATGAGCGATCTACATTTCATTGCTTTAATCGTAGCTACCGCTCGAGACCCTTTCTACCGCAGTTATGAAAAGATCAAAATTGGCTCGAAATGATGTGTGTAAATTACATCGGTGTGCTTTTTGCTTGAACTTTGCTTCACATGCGTATCTAGATTATTGATTTTAGACAAAATTTGAAACGGGTGGGCTGCGGTCGGCGCACTCCTCGCACCACTCCGTCGGGGGCGACGGAAGGGCGTAAGCACGCACACCCGCAACCCACCCGAACACCACGTCGCCTTCGTCGTTGGGCCGACCACCGGAAAAGTGTCCTCCTAGTGCTTATACACAATAAATTATTTGATTTGAGTCGATTAAATAAATACTTATGTCTGATCTAGTAACTATAAGCGCTAGCAAAATATTAAATAACCAAATTACACTCTATTACGTCTACTTAAAGTTGCAGTTTGTATGTAAATAGAAAATAATTGTATCGCTTATAGCTTAATTGGAAAAGTGATGTACTATCTAATTTAATATATGCGCTGGGAGATTTTTTTTGTTAAAAAGTCCCACTTTGAATTAAGGAATCAATCCTTGTATAACGGGGGTTTTTAGAAACTTGGAATAAACTAACACTACTGTTTGTCTTGCAGTACTATCTAAGAATCAAAATAACAATTTGTCAATCGTATAAAATATTTTACTGTGCGGGAATTGAACCCGTGATATTAGCACAGTAGACCGGTGGCTTTACTACTACTACCCTACTTATGTAGTCGTTGATTAGTGTAGCTCTTTAGGGTTCGGTACCCAAAGGGTAAAAACGGAACCCTATTTCTAAGACTTCGCTGTCTGTCTGTCCGTCTGTCCGTCCGTCTGTCCGTCCGTCTGTCCATCCGTCTGTCTGTCACCAGGCTGTATCTCAAGAACCGCGATAGCTAGACAGTTAAAATTTTCACAAATTATGTATTTATATTGCCACTATAACAACAAATACTAAAAATAAAATAATATAAATATTCAAGGGGGGCTCTTATAAAAAAAGGCAAGTTTTGCCTATTTTTTATAGATACTACGGAACCCTTCGGGCGCGACTCCGACTCGCACTTAACCGGTTTTTAATTTTCGAATTATGGCTGTTAGACCAATCTCCATGTTTTTTATTTTTTTAAAGGGAAAATAAGTAAACTGGTAAGATTTCCGTGCTGGCTACGGACATCAAGGATTCGGTACCAGCGATCGGTCCAATGGCGAAGGGGATAGAATACGACGGATCATGGGGTCCCGTGCCGCTCTTTCGTCACCCCGGACAGGACGGACCTGCTTTGGCAGACTATGGTGCGGACCCCGGCGTGTGTCCGCACCATAGTCTGCCAAAGCAGGTGGTAAGGTCTAATATAAAATACATTTAAACATATAAATGTAGATAATATTATTCATCATCATCATCGCAGCCCACATACGTTCCACTGTTGGGCTCAGGCCTCCTCCACAATGGGAGGGAATTTAACCTACTATACCGTGCTGGTAAGACATGTTGGCATAGGGTTTTATTTCGAGTTTTCCTTCTCTTCCACAAATCTTATGTGCATATTATATCCCTTAGTAGTCTTTTACGATATCCACGGGCAAGATAGGGAGTGGTGAATTGTATTTTTAATCCGTCAGCACAGGGAAGATAATGGACGGAAGATATAATATTATTATTTAAATTTAACTATACACAGTAGCGACCACGTATCGGACGACGCAGTGTAGGACGCCCCCCCACACTAGGTGGACCGACGACCTGGTGAAAGTTGCTCGGCGTCGTTGGATGCAGGCGGCACAGAACCGCACTTTGTGGCGTAACATGAGGGAGGCCTACGTCCAGCAGTGGACGGCGATAGGCTGAAATGATGATGATGATGATGATATACAGTAGAAACTCGATTATCCGGCCCTCAGTTATACGGATTTGTGATTATCCGGACTACCAAACACGACCTATGTATTGTATCTACAAATCGAATTTATGCAAGCATGAACGTGTCTGAGATGGCTTGTCCTACCCGCGCCCCATGAAATCGCTGCCCGGTGCGTTTTATTATTGTTTTAGTAAGTACCTATTACTCCGCTCTGATGTGCGTGCCCCGCGGGAAATGTATTCGACTTTTAATAAACGCTTAAAATTATGTACATGCTACATATGCACAATCTCACGGAAGGAGGCGGCGGATCGTGCGCGAGAGTAGCTCCTCTTCGGCGACACGTTCGCTGCCGGTGACTTGGGCGGCGCAGGCGCGAGTATCTGCGCCTGATGCCGCCCTAGCCGAGGCCGCGGGTGACTGGACCGGGGAATTTAGTCAGTCACCCGCAGAGAGGCTGACCACGCAACAGCGACCGACGTCCTGGGACAGGGACGTCGCTAGGTGAGGGTACCCGAAAGGGTATTCCGTCGGGCCGACTACTGACGTCAAGTCACTCTGCTCCAGTGGTCGGCCCAACAACGAGGCGACGTGGGTACGGGTAGATTATGGGCCCGCACGTCGTCCTTTCGTCGCCCCGGACGAAATGGACCGCGTGTGGGCTTACCATAGCCCACCTATAAAAAAAATGCTACATATGCACAAAACCAAAGGAGGTTTTTCATACATTCGATTATCCGAATTTTCGGTTATTCCAATGCCTAATGACAACAATTAGTCCGGTTAATCGAGTTTCTATTGTAATTATAATCATTTTTCTAGTAAGAACTCTGAAACATTATAGTATATTTTCCCACTTAAAAAGTCCAAAACTTTAGGAAAATAGTCGTATAAAAATTCATATACGAGATAGGAAAAACTGTCTCTTTTTAATTTTAATCAAATAAAGGACAAAAGCGCCAGAAAATTTGTAAAGCAAATATTTTTAAAATAAAATTAATCATCACATTTATCGAATCTCCTCGCTATTGTCATTAAAAGCTTTGAAGATAACAATGGGATTGAGAACCTGTGAATAAGGGTACAGGCGTCAGGCATTGTCGGGCATCATGGGGCATTGCAAGCACCTGTCCATCTACTCTATACAAAATAAATTGTGTAAACAGCGAACAAAGCTCACTTCAACGCATTTAGCAGATTGCGAAAATGAAAAATCTTAACACTCTTCAACAAGATTTTTGCGCAAAACATAATGTCATTCAATATCCACATTAACACGACCTAGCTGATGAAACATTATAGGTAAATTGATAGCTCCTATTGTAGTGGTGAAGTCACGTTCTTGAGGTTCATTATTCTAATTGCTTTTTCGTAGGCAACTCGAAATCTCTTCACTCTTTCGAGTGGCACTCGCCTTTGCGAACGAAAACGTGGTAATTAAATTATTTTTCCCTCGTTACCACTGTTTGGTGAGATTACTAAGGATAATGGGTACTTTTATATGTTTTGTTTTGATAATGATTGCTTTATGTGATGGCATATACACTATACAGGAATTATTATGGTGTCATAACTTATATTTTTTTCATTTCTCATTTCAGCCTATGGCTATCCACTGCTGGACGTAGACCTCTTAACTTATATAGATAAATAAAATTGCAGTGCTCGTAATCTGTAAATAATAGTTTTTACTAAGTAAAAAACACACAATATGACAATTATAATAAAAAAAATATTACAAAACATTACAAAGTATTTCGTCTGGTAACAGTAAGAATATTTGTCATCACTCCTATTGCCCGTGGGTAAAAGACGACTAAGAGATATGATGTGCAGGTAAGAGAAGAGAAGGAAAACTCGACATAAAACTTTACGTCAATATGTCTGACCAGCACCGTATAGTCAGGTCGGTATTCCTCCCATTGTGGAGGAGCTCAAACACAATCATCATCATCATCTCAGCCCATATACGTCCCACTGTTGGGCTCGGACTCCTCCATAATGGAAGGGTAATTGACCTACTATACCACGCTGGTCAGACGTGTTGGTATAGGGTTTTATTTCGAGTTTTCCTTCTCTCGCATAGATGTTATATGCGTTTTATATCCCTTAGTCGTCTCGTACGATCACCCACGGGTAAGATAGGGGGTGGTGAATTGTATTCTTACTCCGTCACCACACGGACTACTCAAACACAATAGTGGGACTCATTTAAACCGAGATGAAATGAGATTACGAAGTCAAAAAAGGACAACTCAACTGAAAATAAAACCAACACGCTTCACCAGCATCTGCTGACTTAGCTGTGTTGATTTCGCCAATGAAAGTTCAAAAGATTTCAATAATCCCCGATTAACTTTTAATAGGTTTTTTATTTTATTTTTCTTCTTTGACTATAAACGCCCCATCGTTGGGCTCGAGACTCCTACATAATTTGAGTTTTCTTTTTGAGCGGAATGGTGAAATGGTGGTTCTATTTAAAATATTTCTTCTCTTGTTTTGTTTATCCCTAGTTGTTTTTATGATACCCACGGGAAAGATAAGATGGTTAATTGTATTCTTACTCTATAATTAAACGGAAAAAGTTCCATATTACTTAATATTATATTCATTCACGTATGTAAATGTGGTATGTAATAAGAAAATAATTATTACAGAAAGATTTCATTGCGAGGAATGATTTTTCTCTGCTATAATATTCAATTACTATTTAATATTATTATATACATAAAATATAGTAAATAATAAGGGTTCTTCTAAAGATATAATCGTAACACGCAGGTATATCGTAAACAACGACACGAAGTTGCAATCCCCTAATGGTATGAAGTCGGCGAGGAGATTTATTAGTCCTTGTAAGTTATATACAGTAAGTATCGATGTTAAGAATAATTTTTTGATGTGAAAACTTCTTTAAGTATGTTTGGTATTTTTGGTAAGGGGAAAAATCACTATGTACGCTTGCCCGGGTGTCAGGATCTCTGCCCGGGTCGACCTCTTTTTCGCCCATACTCATGGGAACTGTATGAATACTTGTTCTTTCGACGAAATTGTAGATAGGAGGGGTGAGACGCCCAGTATCATCTATAGGAACGGGGAGCCTAGTTCCCTCATTAAAACCCTGCCATGCTACAGCAAAACTGGCACAGAGTAGAGGGATGCCTCGTCGGACTGCAGTTTCGTACTGGAGGTATCCAAATCAGGCGAGGGCCCGGCGAAAATAAAGGCCCGAAAGAAGAAGCGAGGGAGAAAAATCACCCCTGCAATAGAGCGCGCCAGACAACGCGGCGCGAAGCAGTGGCGGGCGGAGCAGAAGGCACTGGGGACTGTTAACTTTCCGCCCAGCGACGGTAGGACTCCTGCCGCAAAACCGTCGTATGACGACGGTCGCAGCATCGCGGGATTGTCAGCTGCAATCCCCCCCCCCCTGTACAAAGGTTGCAGCTCCGCATCTAATTCGGAGGGTAGTGACGATATTATGCCTCCATCCAAGGTGGCGACCTCACGCAGTGGGCGCAGGGGGCGTGGAGCCACTGTGGCAGCGAGGACCGCGGCTCCGTTACCAGTAAAAGTTAGCCAATTGCAGGGGGATGAGGCTACAAATACGCGGGGGTGATTCGGTCGATGGCCCTGGACGGCGCACCAGTGTGGGTAGGGTCCCTGACCGTCCGTCTGAGGGCTCTCTTGTGGCCTCCACGATTACTGTGGTTTAGCATGTCGATAGTAGTATTCTTTTATCGTTGTTTATATTTTTCAGCTCAGCCCACAGAAGTCCCACTGTTGGATCCACGTCACCTCCGTCAATGTCCCTCCTATTAGAAGGTCACTGACATTTTATGCCGCGCTGGTCAGACATGCTACAGGGTTTTAGTGAAGTTTTTCTTTCCTTGCATAAATATTATGAGCATATCCCTTAGTCGTCTCTTACGACAACTATGCGCAAGATAGGGGGTGGCGAATTCTATCCTTATTAACTCAAAATACGAATATTTTTAGTATATTATAAAAATGTATTTTTAATCTTTTAAACTGAATATTTTGTCTGATAGATTTTAGTATATAAAAGCGTTTTTTTTTAGTTTTTAAACTAAATATTTTATATGTGTTGACACCATTTACGTCGCTTATGATATTAACAGGAAAAGGTAGGATGGTGGCCTGTATCATTCCTACATATGAGGTGCAGTTTACATCTAGTAGATGATATTGATGACGTAAATGTATATTTTTAGTTCGTGTATTAAATTATAGTTGTCAACCCCATGCGGCTTGTAATTTAAGCGCACAAAATAGCATACATCAACTGGCACTGTGCACTATTATAAAGTTCATATAAGGGTATTTTCACAATTGAGAAACATAAATCAGGTATTTAAGACGTTTATATACCTAATTTCCGTGTAGTGACGGAGTAAGAATACAATTCACCACCCCCTATCTTACCCGTGGGTGATCGTACGAGACGACTAAGGGATATAAAACGCATATAACATCTATGCGAGAGAAGGAAAACTCGAAACAAAACCCTATACCAACACGTCTGACAAGCGTGGTATAGTAGGTCAATTACCCTTCCATTATGGAGAAGGCCTGAGCCCAGCAGTATATGAGCTAAGATGATGATGATATACCTAATTGGTAAAATTTCGAATAATAATACAAACTAAAATAATAAAAAGAAAGTTTTACGTTCTTTTCAACGGGAATTACCAATTAATTAACGATTGGCACTCGTGAAGCACTTAATCAAATAATCATACGCCATCAAATCATTTTGAAGCTAATACTGTTATACTGTTGAGCCGATATGAACCAATCATAGCTAAGAACCACCGCAAGAAAACTGGCTTTGAAAAGAAAACTAACCACAATGAAATCGGTCCATCAGTTTGAGAGCTACGATGCCATAGACAGACACACACAGACATAGACAGACAGACATCAATGCCAAATTTATAATAACCCTTTTTTGTATCGGGAGTTAAAAATAACCTTGTTATATTATTTATTCATCAAAAGTTGGCAATTCCGAGATTATGCTCTGGCAACACTGTAGCTGCCGATGGTTGAGTGGTTTAGTAGCGTGAAAATAGTATAAGTATTGGACTTGACGTTTCCGCCCTTTAAAGTTCGACTTTAAATTCTCTGCATCATAGGTTATCGCTAGTCCGCGCAAGAATGTAACGGTTATCCGTGGCTGACATCCAAATTCCAAAATTTAACGAAGTATTACAAAATATCATCACTGAATGATGATATTTTGTCTTTAGCAATTGTTTATTATGCGCCATGTACAAACATTACCAAAATTAAATTATAGAGATTTACGTGTATAAATGATATCCATACTAATATTATAAATGCGAAAGTAAGGATGTTTGTTTGTTTATGACAATTTCACGTTTAAACCACCGAACCGATTTCAAAAATTCTTTCACCGATGGAAAGCTATAATATCAGGGAGTAACATAGGCTATATTTATTTCCGCTATGCCCACGGGAACGGGAACTACGCCGCGGGTAAAGCGACTAAAACCGTAGCGAAGCGAGGGCGGGTTGCTAGTAAACATATATTTTACTGATTTCATGTTTCTCATAAAATTTTGACTAATATGTTAAATACGAAGTGTGCGTTTTTTATTTGTTATATTTTCAGTTTTACGCACTCTGAGGAAATCTAAATGATAGGGAGGGTACCCGAACGGGTATCCCGCCGGGCTGGCCACGGACGGCAAAGAACTCGGTACTGGTAGTCGGCTCAATGGTAAAGGAGAGGGAATACAATGGCTTATTGGCCTGTGCGTCGCCCTTACCTCACCCTGGGCGGAATCGACGGCGTGTGTGCGGACCATAACCGAGCCAAAAAAAAAAAAGATAGCGTGAGTACTAAGTACGCATGCCAGAAGTGAAACTTTTTTGGTTCCATGTGTTTTTTATAAGTATTAAAAAACTTTAAAAAAAATAGCGTGAGTACTAAGTACGCATGTCAGAAGTGAAGCTTCTTAGGTTCCATGTGTTTTTATAAGTATTAAAAAAAACTTTTAAAAAAATAGCGTGAGTACTAAGTACGCATGTCAGAAGTGAAGCTTCTTTGGTTCCATGTGTTTTTTATAAGTATTAAAAAAACTTAAAAAAAAATAGCGTGAGTACTAAGTAGGCATGTCAGAAGTGAAGCTTCTTTGGTTCCGTGTGTTTTGTATCAGTATTAAGAAAAAAAAATCTTTCTCTTTCTCACTCGCTTGCTCCCTACTCTCGCCCCATGACTGTGCTTCGTGCTATGCTCGCCCTTTCTCACTCTCTCTCTCTCTCTCTCAATCGGTCTCAATAGCTCTCTCCCTCTTCTTGGACAAAAACGCTGCACATCTTCGTAACGCTAAATTGCGTTTCATCCATAAAAAAATTACCCTCATGCGCGCGAAGAAGTTTCACTTCAAAAAGGATATTTAAATGATATATCACACCCATTCAATGCCAGAAATCGTCGATATAATGTCAGTGATTATTTGTAAACTACCCTCTATCAAGTCTATCGTGTCACAACTAACGCACACTTAAGCAAAGTTCAAAATGAATAAAATAAACGGATAACGAAAATAATAACAAACTAATTTGCTTGACATTCCATTATCTTCTTCCTTCAAATATCACGCTCTGTGACATATTTATATTCTTACTTTGTCACCACACGGATGTGTTGGATGACATTATATTTATTAATATTAAATAGTTATTTGTTTTTCTTCTACAATGTGACCGAGTCTTTAGTAAAACTTGATGATTTGTTATGATCGCCTCGGCAGCGCTCAGCGGGCGGCCAAAAACTGCATTAACATCCAACAAAATACATTCCAACCGAATTCAAACTTTATTAATATAAATTTAAGATTAAAATCCTCGCAAATATACTTTAGCATAAAATCGCAAAACAAACGAAACTAAACGTTGTTGCCGTTACAATTAAGGAGACGATAATGAATTATAATGAAATATATATTTTATACTTTACTGTATAGAAGATAAAGTCGAATTTCCACTGTGCAGGTTAAATCTGAATGAAATGCAAGCAAGTAACATCTCTGTTTCGTATAATAATTTTTCGATGTTAAGACAAGGGTTAATAATTTATTCTATTTTAACCTTCGGATGTTTGTTTGGTGGTGGTTGACGGGCCGTGACGGTACCGAGATACTGTGTGGATAATATGGCACTTGATTTATTATGCCTTGTTACTTTGTGATGCTTTAATACAATTATACTCTGAATAATTCTATATAGAAGGGTGTTAAGCTTAGAATAATAACTCATAGGTAAGGTAGCTCCGCGCACAAATATTGAAGCATTTAATTTGAAGCTGGCTCCTTACGCCGCTTCGTGATGTAGTGTATAAGGTCACTGCGGACAAGGCAACTCTATTGTATAGTGGTGTGCGTGTGTACGTGTGTAATCGCTTGCACGCATGTAGTGTTTTTGGCTTCACGTTTTTGATCGCTTAAGTATCGACACTATCCTTCTATACGTTATTATTCTAAGGGAGTTAAGATAGAAAATAATAATCTGTAGTATTAATTTTCCTTATGGTGACGGAGTAAGAATACAATTCACCACCCCCTCTCTTGCTCTTGGGTATCATAAAAGACGACTAAGGGATCTAATATGCTTTTAATATCTACGCAAAGTTATATGAAGTTATGTTGGTTAAGGTTTTTATAGTTTCTGAAATAGGAACCATATCTTTGTAACGATTCGATCTTTAGAATTTCTGTCTAAATGTCTTTTCTTATTAATTCATAATATCTGGTTGATCGAGCTTCGCTCGGCATATTTTTGTTGAATTTATTTAGATATATATTAATAAAAAATATAAATGAAATAATGAAAAAAATATCAAAAAGAGAATAATAGTAACATCGAGATTCGATCCCACGCTGTTTGAATGTCAAAACAAAAAAGAAATTTGGGCAACTTCCCAACTGAGCTATCGCCACTCTTGACGTTTACGACGAAATTTGAATCATATTCTATTGATATTTTATGTCATTGTATTGATTAGCTAAAACACCAACAAAGCAATATTTTCTATAAATAAAACATATCTAGATCGATGTTTTGGCCCCGAAACCTCTAGTATGCCAAATTTAATTAAAATCGTTGGAGCCGTTTTCGAGATCCTGAAAAAATATATATGTATATAGGTATATAATATCTGATTGACCGAGCTTCGCTCGGAATACTTTTGTTGTATTTTTGTCGAATTTATTTAGATACCTATATATTAGTAAAAAAATAAAAATTAAATAATGAAAAAAATATAAAAATTACAAAAAGAGAATAGAAATAACACCGAGATTCGATCCAACGCTGTTTGAATGCCAAAACAAAACTAAAAGGAAACTGGACAACTTCCCAACTGAATTCATATTCTTTTAAAATTTAATGTCATTGTATTGTTTTGCTAAAAACACCGACAAAACAACATTTTCTATAAATAAAACCAAGCTAGATCGATTTTTTGGCCTCGAAACCTCTAGTATGCCAAGTTTCATCAAAATCGTTGGTGCCGTTTCCGAGATCCTGAATATATATATATATATATATATATATATATATATATATATATATATATTATACTTGTGTGTATATATATATATACACACAAGAATTGCTCGTTTAAAGATATAAGATATGTTATTGAATTTTTCTTTTTTTTCTCCATGTGGTGTGGGATTTAGAATACAATTCAACGCCCCCTCTTGGATGTTGTAAAGGACGACTAAGAGATATAATATGCTTAAGATAAAGAGAAAAGAAAATTTGAAACAAAACCCTGTACCAAGACGTTTGACGAGCGTAGTATACTGTATAGTAGTAGGTCAATTTCGTTCTCATAATGGAAGAGGCCCGAGCCCAACAGGGGGTGAGATGATGATGATTATTTGAAAAAAGGTATATTTCTTTATCTATTCCAATAAACTGTTCTATCATGGAAGAGTTCACATTTAATACTCGTAGAAGGACATACAGATATGGAGAAAAAGAAACTTGAGATAGATTGTATCAAATCTCTAACAGATTTTGTCACATTATTTAGTAATTGTTATCTCAGCGTATATATGTCCCACTGTTGGGCTTGCGTCTCCCTCATAATGGGAGGGGAATTGACCTACTATTCCACGCTTGTCAGACGTGTTGGAATAGGGTTTTGTTTTGAGCTTTACTTCTTTTGTATAGATATTATAAGCTTATTATATTCCTTAGTCATCTTTTACAACATCCACGGGCAAGATAGGGAGTGGTGAATTGTATTCTTACTCCGTCACCACACGGGAAGAAGTGTGTAGTAATTATCTATACTCTACACTAATATATAAAGCTGAAGAGTTTGTTTGTTTGAACGCGCTAATCTCAGAAACTACTCGTCTGATTTCAAAAATTCTTTCAGTGTTAGATAGCCCATGTATCGAGGAAGGTTATAGGCGAGGAAGGATATATATCATTACGCTAAGGCCAATAGGAGCGGAGCACCGATGAAGAATGTTTCAAAATTGGGGTTTTTTTCCTTTTGAGAGCTTCCGCTGCGTAAACGGCTAAATTTTCGCACATGAGGACCGACGTCCTCCACGAGGGGTGGACGTCGGTCGATGGGAGGGTACTCCTCAAGAGGTATTCCGTCGGGCCGACCACGGATGTCAAGAGTCACCCTGCTCCGGTGGTCGGTCCAACGACGAAGGCGACGTGTCACGGGTGGGTTACGGGTATGCGTGCTTACGCCCCTCTGTCGTCCCGGACGGAGTGGAGCGGGGAGCGCACCGACCGTAACCCACCCCCTAAAAAAAAGTTATAGTTAGCGTTAGCCCAAAGTATCTATGCCACGCGGACGAAGTCGCGAGCAGAAGCTAGTCAGGAACAAAATTTAAAAACACTGAGGTGATTCAGGCATTTAATTCCAGAACCTCATAGTTTTCCGTCGTATGCTTATGCATTGGAACAGTATTCCAATGATAAATATAAAGAACTTTAAATAATACTACAAAAGTATTAGCAGATAGAAAAGTTGTTTCCCACAAAATGTCACTTCTCTCAAACTATTTTTATATGATTTAGAAGTTGGTATTCGGAGTTGGGACCGTACCGATGAGCATTTGCCCGGTTCTGTTCAACTTTATCTGTGGATGTTCGATTTCGCCTAAACTTTCCTAGGCTCTTTACAATCTTTGTAAGTATTCCTATAGTGACTTTTGACTGTTGAAGTTGTATGAAGTTATGTTGATTAAGGTTTTTATAGTTTCTGAAATAGGAACCATATCTTTGTAACGATTCGATCTTTAAAATAACTCAGTTATTATTATTTTAACATGATTGTATAATATTTGATTATAAATTATATATTAAATAGTTGACCCAACAGACGTTGTTCGTTCAAATAAAATAAAAATGGTTAAAGGAATTCTCCTTAAAATCGATAGCAACACCACCGGTGAGCACAGTTAATCCAAAAGTTAACTTCGTCAATCGTTAATTCGTTAATTAAAATATTAACTTCGATAATCGTTAAAGCGTTAAATTTTCGAAAATTTAACGCAAGTTAAAGTTAACCGTTAAAAGTCAACTATTTAAAACTTATACTGCTTTTAGGCCGAGAGAAATAGATAAATTCTAAAGCATGTAGTGGAATTATGTTGCATATATATGCACTGTCTACCCTAGTTTGCGACACGCTACTGCCGGTAGCCGCGATACAAAAAGATTCACCAAATATAAAGTATTTGGTGAATCTTTCGACGCTTTCTGACGTAATACCTAACCAGGTGGAGGTGAGAACATATTACTTCTGCTATCATAATCTACATTAGACGAATTCACAGCAATTGAAGCAGGCTCGGGATCTGTTGCCTTTTTGGTGGAGCGGGGCGGGGACTGGTTTAGTCTCGTTTAGCCAGATGGCAGCCCAGCGGGACGACGTCCGCCGTGACGTCATTTTCCGTTGGGCAGTCCGGTTAGAGAGGCTTCGGTACGATGTTCGGATCATCGAGACTTTTCGACTGGTGCTGATGGAGTGATTGGGTCAGCGTCACGGGGTGCTTTTCATTCGACTGATGCAGGTATTTACGGGGCATTGTAGCTTCACCAAGTACCTGCACACGGACGTGAGGAAGGAGAGTACACCGTCCTGCCACCATTGCATTTGCGACGAGGACATGGCGCAGTTATAGTACTCACGAGGTGTGTGCCTCGTGGAGAGAGCAGCGCCTTGAACTCGTCGTAATCAATGGTGCCGATCTGAAGCGGCCGACTATCGCTAGGGCAATGCTCGACCGCATTAGGAACTGGGACGTGGTCACCGCCTTCTGTCTGGTAGTTATGTCACGGCAATAGGTGGTGGATTATGCGCGCGGGGAACTCCTCTACGACACGATCCGCTGCCGGCGAGCGTGGCGTGTTGCGTAATGCAAACAAACAAAATGATAGCATGTCAACAAACGACTAATGTAACGGACTAAAGTTAACGGAAGTTAACAAGAGCGTTAACATTTTTTTAAGTTAACTTAAAAGTTAATCCGTTAACCAGATTGTTAACTTCATTAATTAACGATTAACGGATTAACGAGTTAACGCCCAGCTTTAAGCAACACCACCTACCGGGTCTAATTGTGAGGCTAAACCATTCTCGAATCCCCTTGAACACAGATAGGTCCATCCGTTTAGGAGGAGTTCAGTGGCACATACACAAGAAATATATGTATATAGATAAGATATATTAACACGTTCCCGGACGAGCATGCTACAGCATTCGTATTGGACAGTTTAATTATGTCGCGGATGCTATAGCATTCCAAGTTTGTCGAATTATTTTGTCAGTTATGCTTGAGCGGTTGCTTTTTACCTATAAAATATAGGTAGTCCATTTCTTACTGTCAGTGCTGACACAACCACAGATCGCTTACTGTCATATGAGAGCTTTTCTGCACACAAAGATAAAACAGCGTTTATCTCTTCCCTACTCCTCGCTCGGTCTAACCCTCGTGGTAACGTATGCTATAGCATGCGTCAAATGTATTGAAATCCTGTCAATGTAGTGGTTACTGCCGCACGTAGTGGTAGTGAGTATGTTATGTATTTTCGTTTCGCGCCAACATATTACAAATATCGTAAGTACAAATATTTTCATGATTCCTTTTGTTTTTTTGTTACTATGATGCTATTTATAATGTATTTCAGTAGTTTGACGTTAGACCAACTAGGTAATAACGTTAGACAAGTTGAAAAAAGTACCCAAACCGCATTATTTTGATTCACAGATGGCACCCAAAAAATATCCTCGAGATTTCAAAATTACAGAATCAAAGCAAATCCTGAGGTTGTTTGAAGAAGTTTCAGATGATTCTTCGGCTCCCAGCATTGAAGAATCTGAACAATCGTCAAGATATTGCTTTACTATTCGCATTAGTTACATCATCATCAGTTAAGCAGTCGTCTGCTATAACATTCGCGTCGCACTTGATGATATTAGTTGGTACGCATCGTGATGGAAATGCTAGAGCAATCGCAAAAATCCCATACAAAAAAATACTGCTAAAGTAGGGTGACTTACTGCCTGGGAACGTGTAAAGATGATTATATAAATAACATATATGCTCACTATAGTTAGTCTACTACTGTACGAGAACTGTACATTATTCTAATGTACGTCACTATTTAAATTAATATACAGATTGCTGCAATTAACAACAGTTTCTCACTGTACTAAGCCAAATATCATCCTCAGTGGAATTCGCTTGACCGTACATCCATATAATAATTTATAAACACGTATGTACTGTTCTGAATAAAGGTGATCAAAATATTTAAACTGCTATGTTTTAAAGAGATAGGAAATCACCTGATCTTATCTCAATTACTTGGGGTCGACTAATTATATACTCTTTTATCATAGTGCATATTGTTAAAGGTTTGAAAATAGTTTTATGACCAGCCGAATGCCTGATATCAACCTCCCCTAGGAATTGTTGACCTGACGGCATCAAATGGTTAAGTGTTGGTAATATTCGTAGCCGCCACCAAAGGTGTATTTAATTGGTAAATAAATTTTAAATCATTTCTTTACTTCTTTGGTTTTAAAAATATTACATAAAATGCTAGCTCACCCAGTAGACGCATTTCTTCCATTATTAATCCTTTCTTGAATCTACCTGAAAATGTATCCAAATTGGTTCAGTCATTTAGGTCGAGTTCAGTTACATACACACGTACGGAGGAATTATAAAGATATATTATATGTACATAAAATATTATCTCAGTTGAGATTTGAGACTCGGTGTAGGATTGATGACGTGCATAAGTCCGAAAACAAGGTTATTTCGTTAATCATTATCTTAGCTCATATACGTCCCACAGCTGGACACGAGCCTACTCTACAATAGGAGGGAAATTGACCTTTGAATAGGGATTTTGGCGGGAATCTGGAAGTGTCATGTGGTGTTCTTGTATTATATTCAATATCTTAATGTTTTAACGTGTTATATTAAATAATTTTGATGGCATTGCACTGCTATACATACCTTTTTGTTTCCACCAAAATATTCAGAAGATACCCTTAACAGTGGCCATTACACTGTTGAAGGTGACAATTTGATTTACAGACCGACCATTACGGACATGAAGAAACTGATAATTTGAAAAGAAGTATATAACTCGACACTGGCAAAAATAGCTCGTATTAGTAGCTGATTGCCAAGGCAAAAAAAGAATGAGAACAAGACATTTGTATACCACGCTGATCAGACAGGTTGGCATAGCGTTTTATTTTGAGTTTTCTTACTCTTGCATAGATGTGACGTGTATTATATCCCTTAGTCGTCATTTACGACATCCACAGGCATAATAGGGAGTGGTATTTTTATTAAATCACCACACGGATAATTTAAACACGGATATTACGTTAATACCAATAAATATTTAATTAAAAAGACACATTTTTGATTTATTTATTCACTGTTTCAACCTTCTTAGGGGTTGAATTTAGATGAAATCCTTTATTAATACTATTTTAATAATACCTTTTTATTTACAGAATTCAAAGAACACGAGTTTAAAATTAAACACTAGCTTCTAATTATTTTATTTTACATTTCCTGGTACCAATAGTTTGAAATCTGAGTTGATAGATTACCCACTCTTCTCTTATAAATCTTATAATTTAATTTTAAACTGTAATTTAAGTAATACCATTGGTATTAGTAGGGAAAAATCGATAAAATTTGTTCATGTTCTTTTGGAACAAGCTGCAGTTAGATTAATGTGACCAGGAATGTCTAATATTTTGTACACGAACGTTCTGAACTTATTACGACAGTTATTCAGTGTACTAAACAGTGCATTACAAAACTCATTTGTGTCTATTTTAATTTAATTTGTATGAAGTTGTGTATCTATTTTAATCTATACCAATAAATAAAATTGGAGTGTCTGTTTCTAATGTCAAAATAATAGGCTTTTTTCATGCTCACACGGTTATTTGCACGACACCTATGCCTAAAATAGCAATTAAAAAATTTTTGTCTGTCTGTCTGTCTGTCTGTCTGTTTGTTCCGGGTAATCTTCAAAACGGCTGGACTGATTTCAAAAATTCTTTCACCAATGGAAAGCTATAATATCAGGGAGTAAACTAGGCTATATTTTATCCCGATATTCCCACGGGAACGGGAACTACGCGGGTAAAACGACTATAACCTATAACCGAAGCGAAGCTAGGGCGAGTTGCTAGTCTTATATATAACGAGTCCAAACTCAACGGTTTTATCTTGTTTAAAATCGAATTGAGTTTCAAACATGTGTCAAAATAAAATGTTATTTAAATCAAAAACACTAAAGAGTATTATTACCAACTTTGAAGCAAATCACCCCCAAAGAAACTTTCTACCCTTTTTTAAATCTATTAGGAAATATATTTCAATAAAATACGAAACACGTTTTACATTAATTCTGATAAATAATGTTTATGCAAAATTTGAAATAGATTAGACCAAGGAATCATATTGTCCCATACAAACTTTACCCCGTTTTTACAGCCCCTTAGAGGTATAATTTTTAAAAATCCTTTCTTATCGGATGCCTACGTCCCACAAAGAATACAGTCACGTAATTTCAGGTCTCTACGATCAGCGGTTTGGGCTATGCGTTGATCCCTAACTCACAAAGCATTTTATATAATATAGATTATGCTAATCTATCGTTTGTAATTCTGCGTTTAATAATGCTAAAACAGGTAATGATTATAGATATTTCAGAAAACGTAAAATATTTTCACCGTGGGGTGACGGAGTAAGAATACAATTCACCACCCCCTCTCTTGCCTGTGGATATCGTAAAAGACAACTAAGGAATATGGTATGTAGATAATACCTACGTGAGGGAAGAAGAACCTCAAAAAAAAAACCTATGCGCGTTTCACCAGCGCGGTGTAGTAGGTCAATTTTCCTTCTATTATGGAGGAGGCCCGAGCCAAATAGTAGGACTTGTGTGGACTGAAATGATGATGATGATGAATGCCCTACTAATCATAGGCTTTCCTAACGGAGAATAATACCATAATCACCACTCTTAGTAGGTAACTTAGCGATTGTAGTTGGTACTACGAATATGCCATAACACATGGGTAAATAAGAGGAAAGACATAAGTTATAAGTTGTCTCTTTTAGTTAATACGAGGTGTGTATGACTACATTTGGTCTTTTTTAGGGTTCCGTACCCAAAGGGTAAAAACGGGACCCTATTACTGAGACTACGCTATCCGTCCGTCCGTCTGTCACCAGTATCTCAAGAACGATGATAGCTAGACAGTTGAAATTTTCACAGATGATGTATTTCTATTGCCTCTATAACAACAAATACTAAAAATAAACAAAATAAATATTTAAGGGGGGCTCTCATACAATAAACTTGATTTTTTTTGCTCAATATCGATAATGGCAATAGCGAGGCACTTGTTTACCTAGTCAATGATACGGCACCCTTCGTGCGTGAGTTCGACTCGCATTTGGCCGATTTTATTTATAGTGTATACAGTCAATACAAACATAGGTTAGTAGCCTGACTTACGTCAGGCCTATCATTTATCGTTTTTCAAGCAATTTACAGAATAAATCTTGCGTTTAAAAGAAACAATTTGGTTTACAAACAAGTATAAATAAGAGTATTAATAAAGATTAACATTTTAATTCCCCTACAGGTGAAGGGTCTAAAATTGATCGGTGCCTGTCTCCCCCGGGGCGCTTAGATCTGACCTTTCAGCGAGTGCCGTGATAAATTGATTCCTTTGTTGATAAGTTCGTTCACTTATTGCGGCGAATAGACTATTGTGTAGGACTTTATGATTTATTATCAAAATGATAGTCCCTGCATCGACGTACTAAGATCATCTGTCACCCTCTAGAGGATAAAACGTGACTAAGGATATTCCTTATACTAATAATCATCATCATCATCTCAGCTCATATACGTCCCAGTACTGGGCTCGAGCCTCCTTCATAATGGGAGGGAAATTGACCTACTATATCATGCTGGTCGGATGGGTTAGTATTTTTTTTTTTTATGGTTGGGCTATGGTAAGCGCACGCGTGGTCCTGTCCGTCCGGGGCGATGAAAGAACGGCGCGCGGGCCCATAACCCACCCGTACTCACGTCACCTCGTTGTTGGGCCGACCACCGGAGCAGATGTGACTTGTCATTAGTGGTCGGCCCGACGGAATACCCTTTCAGGTAACCTCTCACCTCTCGACGTACTGGGACGTCGGTCGCCGTCGCGCGGTCAGCCTTTCTGCGGGTGACGGACAATTCCCCGGTCCGATCACCCGCGGCCTCGGCTAGGGCGGCATTAGGCGCAGATACTCGCGCCTGCGCCGCCCGAGTCGCCGGCGGCGGAACGTGTCGCCGAATAGAAGCTCTACTCGCACACGATCCGCCGCCTCCTTCCGTGAGATTACGGCCTCACAGAAGGCGGCGACCACGTCCCAGTTCCTGACGCTGACGAGCATCTCCCTGGCGATGGTCGGCAGCGCCAGGTCGGCACCGATAATTGCGACGAGTTCACGGCGATCCCCCTCTCATGCAGCACACTCCTCGAGCGTGTGCTGCGCCGTGTCCTCGTCGCAACTGCAGTGGTGGCAGGACGGTGTGCTCTCCCTCCTGACAATCTTGTGTAGGTACTTCCCGAAGCAACCGTGCCCCGTCAGCACCTGCACCAGTCAGAAGGAAAGCACCCCGTGCGTCCGCTCCAACCACTCCATCAGCACCGGCCGGAGGGCCTCGACGGTCCTGACACCGTACCGAGGACTCTCCAGCCGGACTGCCCAACGGGCAATGACTTCTCGGCGGGCGTCGACCCGCCAGGCGGTGATCTCTTTGATGGAGACCATGCCGCCGCGGGCGCACGTCTCCGACACCCGCCGATAAATGTCGGCGAGCATCTCCGCCTCCAGGTCCCACGGGGGGGGTGCCGGCCAGGAGGCACGCTGCCTCCGTCGCCACCGTGCGGTAACCCCGTATGGCCCTGATCGCCATGACCCTCTGTGGTCGCCACAGGAGGGCCCTAAGACGGACGGTCAGGGACCCCGCCCACACCGGTGCGCCGTACAGGGCCATCGACCGGATCACCCCCACGTACCGGTCCGCCCACATTCGGCATCAGCCGCGAAAGGGCGGACGCCGCGCCGACAAGCCGGGGAACAAGTCGATGGAGATGCTCCCGGAACCAAAAATGTCCGTCGAGCACCAGGCCCAAGTACTTCATGTGGGCCTGGATGCTGATGGTGACCAACTTCACGGTGATCGAAGCGCCGGCGGGAGGCCCGGCGGTACGGAGGCCATGGAACAAAAGGGCCTCCGTCTTTTCCAGGGCTACCCTCAACCCCAGCGCTTCGATCCGCCTGACAATCTCCTCGGTGCCGAGAGTTGCCAGGCGTGCCGCCTCCTCTAGCGTCCCACCCCGGGCTGTGACGAGTGTATCGTCGGCGTAGCAAATTACGCCCAGCCCGGGTGGGAGGCTTCCTCTCAACGCCCAGTCGTAGCCGATGTTCCACAGGGTCGGACCCAGAACCGACCCCTGCGGGACACCGCACGTCATGGGCGTTCGCACAACGTCCCCTACTCGGTCAACGTAGAGGACGCTGCGCCCCTCCAAGTAGTCTGCCACCAGCCGCCTGAGGTACACGGGCACCCCGTGATACCTCAGCCGATATCAGATGGGTTAGTATAGGATTTTATTTCGAGTTTTTATTGTCCTTCATAGTAGTTATATGCACATGTTTTCCGTTATTTGTCTTTTACGAAACCCTCAGGCAAAGTAGGGGGTGGTGTATTCTGTCATCACACGAACAAACATAGGTAATAATAATTTAAAAAAATAAAAAATCTTTAACGTCATAATTGCCACGCTTGCTAGGCGCTTAGACGATGACAGTTTGTGGTATAAGTACCTGAATAGTGCTACTCCTAATTCTCTTAGCGACCTCTCAACCGCATTTTACGTTTCTAAGAAGAAACGTAAATAATCGGAGGTAATTGTAAAAACGGGCGCGCCATATTACATTCTCAATTAGTCACCAAACAGAGAATCTTCTTAAAAATAAAGGTCATTTTGTATTTAAGGCATTTTATTATTAGCGGAAGCAACAACAGTGTTACAATAAAAAAAAATAAGAAATAATAAATCTCAAATACAATCTTTGTTATAGACGGTACAATTAATGTATCGAAACCATTATGTTATAAAATAAAACTTTCTAAATATCGTGCTAAGGAATTTTCTTTTATACTTGCCTATACAAAGTTTATTATTATGTTAGAATATAGGCAATAATCACAGTAGTCACAATAGCCAAATAACGGGCAAGGTAATAAAATCAAAAGACGTCATATGTCAATAGCGGCAATAACAATAAACTAAATACGTAGCTAATAGCCAATTATGCCGTAAACTGAGAACCAAGTAAACTATAGGATATTTTTACTGTTTATGGTTCGTTTTCGTATGGCAAATAAAATACGGCTAACTATGAGTTGCAACATTTACAAAAAATGCATAAACATGCTATTTTTTTGATTTTTTTTATTGCCAACGGTGGCAAACGAGCAAACAGTACACTTGATGGTAAGTATTGCTGCCGCTCATGAACCTTTGCTAAACCGCTGTCTACCGTGAAGAAAGTGTAAATGCGTGCGATGAGGTTCGGTCAAACTAAAGGCATCACCAAAACTCACCACACACAAACACCCTCAGGCCTCATTTACGGAGACGCGGGGCGTCGCGCGTCGCGTGTGGCGTGGCGTCTCGCGGCGCGTCGGACGTTTTTATTGTTTACGTAGCGGCGGTGCGTGAAGCGGCACGTATCATCGCACGCGTAAACACAGACTTATAGCAATATGCGATGTTGTTTATAGAGACGCGAGGCGGAAAGAGTGGCGATGCCCGCCGCTGCGCCCGCGTCGTATTCTCAAGCGTGTAGCGGAGCACGCGGCGAGCATCGCTGCGGCGCACACGGGGTTCTCAGTTAATCCGACCCAAACTTCTCATGTTCCGCTATTATAAACACTGGGCCACTCTTTATATTAAATAACTCACTTTTTAAAATACAATTTTCTTCTTAAAAGTCTATCATATCATACTCTGTTGCGACGGTAACTACGTCTGTGTTGCACGATTAGCAAATGAGACTGGCAGAAGGTTCCGCCACAGGCATCGCTTCATTGAGAATCGCCGCTGCGTGCGCCGCCGCGATAAACGCCGCGTGAGACGTGACGATGCCATCCGCGGGCTCGGCCGTAGAACACGCTCCATTTCAAGCAAACGCGTGTAAAATCGCTTCTCCGTAAACGCACTCATCCAACGCCCTACATTTGAATTTAGTGCGGGCCGCGCAGCCTATCGCGACGCGCCGCGTCTCCGTAAATGAGGCCTCAGAAAGTTGGATTGCCGGCTCTCTCGCTTACCGAACGAAGCGCAGTAACTAATTGCTACTACTCAAACGTCGATTTTCTGCAAGAGAGTGGTACTACCCCGGACGGACCGGCCCGCGGTAGTAGACAGACAACATCAACAGTGTGGTCCTACCACTATGGCAAACATGCTACAAAAATATTTGTTATTACTTATTCTAGCTGTGAAGGTCAATTAATGCACTATTGCTGCTGAAATTGATCATCATAATCTTTATACTTATTTTCAGCTCAATTTTCACTCACCGCTGGCTCGATCCTTTTTGGTATCCTACATGTTAAAAATCCAATATTCCATACCAACCGGAGCAAGGTGACGCGGAAACAAAAAATAATATGATTGCAATTCCTTACTTATTTCTTAATAACTCTTTAAAATCGGTGCCTTCGCCAGAAGTTCATATAATAAGACTGTAGTTGCTTAGTACTTTGATGGAATTAGTATTTAATTAAGGTTGTGGTGAGTAGTCATTTAGGTAGCAGTTTACAGGAAGCTTCGAAAGGTTATTAAACTTTAAAAAATAAATTTGAGTTATAATTTATTTTTTAGTTCATTCCTTATTTTCTATATTATATTTCTAAACCAGGTTTAGGTAGGAAAGTGGAGGGAAATTAATCACTATATAGTATAGCTGATTAGAAATGCTGGCATAGGGTTTTATTTTCCAGTTTTCGTTCTCTTGCACAGATGCTATTTGCATATTATATCCCTTAGTCGTATTTTACGACATCCTCGGGTAAGACAAAGTGGTGAATTGTATTCTTACTCTGTCACCACACGGAATATAGAATACATAAAATATACTTAACACTAATTTAAAAGACGATTTTTAATAAATAAATAAATATATATAGGTACTTTAGAAACATACTTTTCCAACTAGTGGCAAAGAATTAGCCACTAAATATTAGCTAAGTATGAACACATATTCTGTAGCTAATGCTAACCTTTTAGCAGTGAAATAAATTTTATAGAGAACTATTCGATCATATAAGGTATTGAGATACAAAAGTTTTACGATGTTCTTGGAAAATTATGAATAGTTACTAATAACTTTCTCTTTTCGGGTACGATTACTTAATTACATAATTATTATGTAGTAGTAAATCCAGCATCCATCTTTCCGTGTGGTGACGGAGTAAGAATACAATTCACCACCCCCTATCATACTCGTGGGTGATCGTACGAGACGACTAAGGGATATGTAACGCATATAACATCTATGCGAGAGAAGGAAAACTCGAAAGAAAACTCTATACCAACACGTCTGACCAGCGTGGTATAGTAGGTCAATTACCCTTCTATTATGGAGGAGGCCCGAGCCCAACAGTGGGACGCATATGGGCTGAGATGATGATGATGATGATGAAATTCAGCATTTTCAAACGTGTCGTTATACGGGTAATGTGATGTAAAACGTAATTTACTGTTAGAGTCTGAAGAATTGCTTCCTAGCAATTCTCCAACTCCTGATCGGGGCAGCACTCTACATACTCGTATAACATGGACTACTATCACCAACACGCTTGCTAAGCATGGTGATTATGATATTATTGTCCCTTCGTAGATCTAGCAGTGAATGTTGATAGGCTGCTGGATGGATGAAAATTAGTCGCCCTCTGGCTTTGTTCAAGATATTGAAAGAACTGGTTCCTCTCTATACGTCAAATTTTTCTCAACTGAATAGAAGGGTTTCTTTTTTTTATGGGTGGGCTATGGTAAACGCAATCGCCGTCCATTCCATCTAGGGAATGATAAGACGGCACGCGGGCCCGTAACCCACTCGTATCCACGTCGCCTTCGTCATTAGGCCGACCATCAGTGCCGAGTTCCTTGTCCTCAGTGGTCGGCCCGACGGAATACCCTTTCGGGTACCCTCACCTCTCGACGTCTCTGTCCCAGGACGTCGGTATTAGTACTTGTCTCAGATAACAATGTGATTATCATCAGTACACGAGTGAGTTATTGTAAATTTATAGCATTTTATGATTACTAATATTGATATTAAGCATGCACTATTACTTAATGGAGCTGACAACTGAAAACTTCTGAAGTCTTAAGTAATTTCTTGATACATAATAGAAGGATTTCTAAGAGACATTTTTGTGTTATTTTGATTAAGTACCAGAAATCATTTTTTTGTGGCATGTTGACATTTTTACACACCACGAAACAGTTTAGAGGTGGTATTTAAATAAAACACATTTAATACAATACATTATATTAATTAATTATAGAATAGAATAGCATTTATTGTGACATAATAATAATTATAATACATTTTTTATAGTTAATTTTAACAATAGCGGAATGCTCAGCGCTGTGCTGCATAGAAATTATGCGAGGGCTGGTTTTCAGCAAACCGCTTTCTTCAAATATATAAGAAAGAAAAAAATAACGTAAAGAGAAAAAACCAAAAGACAAAATAATTAACAATAAGAATGATAATATATATTATTTACAACAACATTAATGAATTGAATTATGAGGGATGTGCTTTTACATGATGAGTTCGCTTAATTATGATTATATTATTTCGAATGACTTTTTACTTCTTATCACTCTTCAATGACATTTTCAGTGACTTGTACACGCCCCCTTTTGGAGTCATACATAGGATTCCTAAACGCAGTACCGCCTCTAACTGTACTAATTACAGAGTCTCTCCTAGTTAAGCTAACCACACTATCAGATCTCCTTTGAAACCTCGAGAAAACGTTTCTTGGCCCACTATAAGAAAACACTTGACCTCTGAAATCGGACATCTTGTAATAGTAAAGGTAAAATCCACAAAATGTTAAAGCCACTGCGAAAAACATTGATACCAAGATTTTCCCTCCCAAATTCGCTTTATACAAAGGACTACCACTTATCTGCGCAAGTTTGGGACCCTTGAACCATTGATCCTCCATAGCATAGTTGATAGAATTGATGATTTCCGCACTCGACCCTTCGTATCCGCCTTTATCAACTATCACAAGTTGAATTCGTTTCAGTAGTTCAGGTGTGAAACCTATGTAATGTACAACATTGCCGGTGACATAGTTATCAACAAATTTACTGAAAGTACGCATATCATATCCTTCATCTGCATCGAATACTAAATGTCCACCACAAATTTCACAGCAAAATCCAAGGGGTTTAATTGGAGCTACGCAAGTAGGCTTAGGGCAAAATTTCACGGAGCAATCGATCTTCATTGGAATGAGTTGACAAGGACATCCAAACGGTGTGCAGGTCATTGGAGAATTAATTGATACTCCTGTACTAGCATACTCGTTTAAAACGAATTGTTGCCTTCGTTCAGTTGATGCTTCGAAAACACGATTTAACAATTCCTCGGTAGTGTAGCTTTCATTCCCAATATAAAGGCCTTTTACATGCTGCGTTTCACTAGGTAAAGAGACCGTATATCTTGCGTCTTGCGGAAATTGCACGATGTCATTGAAGCAAGGGATTCGATCCGAGTCAGGCGTAGCTTCGTTAAATTCTGGCGAGGACCATACACCGGCCTGATTCCACGATGACGAAGTCTTGTCCATATAGTAAGCATTACCTTCAGTACAGTTCTTGTCAGCAGGATCAAAACCTAAAGTCAATATATCATCTAATATTAATTCACCTTCTTCTGGCAAAATTAATCCACTGACTTTAGTTTCAGCCAATTCGATAGAACCGATTACCAATTCCGGAAATATAACAGTTTGTTTAGAGCAAGGCAGCTTGCCATCTTTGTAATTCTCTGGTAATTTGAAACTGGAGTTGGGTAGCCATTTCACAACTGACGCAGATATAGAAACTTCGAATATAATCAAAGAAACAATACAATGAAGTAATGAAACTGACGTCATGTTGCAACGAGCGTATGTCTATGAATACAAATAATGTTTGAAACGTAATATGTTATTGAGCGATGTCTGTTTGTTTGTTATCGGGGTTCTGTTTGGTGTCAGTTATTGTGTATGACACATGCAATCACAAATCGAAATGATTGGAGTGTGATTTTACGTTTTCGATTGGACAGGGAATATTATTTGGTTTTCAAATTAACTTAATAACATATTTATTATTGTTACCAATAATTTTGTTATGACAGTTTGACATTTCAAATTCTGTATGAATTCAAAACTAATTACTTAATAGTCTATATTGATATTACCATAAATTTAATTGCGTTTGTTGAAACATTTATATGATTTCAAAATCCCAAAAATAAAACTAAATAAATTTATAGCGAAGCTTTTGCATGGAATTAGCAACATTAATATTACCCAAGTAAAAGAATACGTATAAACAAAAGATTAGCCGTGATCCGAGTGCAGAGGATCTCGAGAGCTAAGGATTACTGGCTTCTGGGGAGCGTAATAAAAGTCATAAGCAACCATGCACGGTATTACGTGATCCCGTGAAACCTTATGATTTATGGCAAGATAACATGGCTAGGTGGTTAAATACAAACCATTAATGACTTTTCGAGGGGTTGGAAATTTAATAAGACGCTGCTCCCGTGCCAAGGAGCGTAGTTATGCAAATTTTATTGCAGGGAAAGCATCAGTTATGACATACGCGGCATTAAGATCATAGAAATCGTAGCTGTTTTAACCCAAATTTGTATTTATCTAACAGTATATTACTATTTTTAAGATTTTTATCGTAACACAGATTTCGAAATGTTTATTATTATTTTGGGACGTTTCGAATACTATAATATATTTTACACGGAAAGATCTGATATAGTCCATTCATGACTGTAAATGTTCAAAATATATTAATTATCTAAATTTACAGACATTAAAAATAAATTGGCCACATCGCTCGACGAACCGATAACCGCTGGGGAAGAAAGGTTTTCGAATGGCGACCACGTATTGGACAACGCAGTGTAGGACGCCCCCCTACTAGGTGGACCGACGACCTGGTGAAAGTTGCTGGGCGTCGTTGGATGCAGGCGGCACAGGACCGCACTTTGTGGCGTAACATGAGGGAGGCCTACGTCCAGCAGTGGACGGCGATAGGATGAAATGATGATGAAAAATAAATTAAAATACAATTAAATCCGTAAAATAGTTTTATACTTTTTATAGTTTAAAATAGACTACTAGTTTCTTCGAATCACATGCCAGTTTATTCATATTTGCTATAATCGGTACATTAATTTATCGATCTGCCAATAGATGTTCGCTATTAGCCATGGTTCCTCCCATGAAAATGCCAAGTAAATCGAATACAGACGGAATACATCAAACGGTTCCCTATGGTTTTTACAATTGTATCAGATTACATGGTTCGATACGTATCTTTAAAACCATATAAAGCCTGAAGGTATAAGAAAGCCTAAAGCTTAATTATTTTTAATATTTATCACAATAAAATCTACATGTTCTAGCGTTTGAGAATAATTTATAATTAATTTTTTTTTTTATTTATTACAAACGGTGGCAAACGAGCAAACAGTACACCTGATGGTAAGTGTTGCTGCCGCTCATGGACCTTTACAGGGTCGCTGTCTACCGCGAAGAAAGTGAAGGGAGTGTGGATGCGTGCATTGAGGCTCGGTGATACCAAGGGCACCACCAAAACCCTCCACACACAAACACCCTCAGAAAGTTGGGCTTCCGGCTCTCTCGCTCACCGAACGAAGCGCAGTAACAAATTGCTACTACTCAGACGTCGATTTTCTGCGAGAGTGTACTACTACCCCGGACGGACCGGCCCGCGGCTGTAGACAGATAACTGTCGACAGTGTGGTCCTACCACTCTGAATTGAAATTTGTTATCGAGGATAGTGTAACAGTTGACGCAGTCAAAAATTCATATGATACGCTTCTTTGTCATAGATTAGTATTTCTACGAGTGTTAGTTCATATTATTTAATGTCGTATGACTCCTAAAATTTCGCCATAATTGATCGCAGTCTATATTTTAAGTGTTTGCTGCCTAATTTCTGGTGCTGCCTCTGTCGGTTCTTACCACAGAGGAAGAAGTGTGAAGTGGTGACATATTTTAGTTGTTATTAATACATCACACCACGGAAGTTCTATTAAACCGTTCAAAATATCGGTCCGTATGTTTTCACAGTACGTAACAAGCCGCCGAAACGCACAATATGGTAGATGGGTAGATAACAGCCGCTTCTAAGTGTTTGGGCTTTACGGTTTCGCTCCTATAAAATTGCTACTGGCGTTCAGACCGTTTACGAAGGGTTCCGTATAACAGTATAAAACCTTATTGTGAACGTGTACGGGTTTCATATTTTGATCGTAAAGTATTTTGAGGTGGAATTTGTGTGGAGGGAAGTTCAAGGTTGTGTGGTAATGTAGGTTTCGAGCTCATTATCTTTGGGATAAACCGATTTAAATAAGGACATGTTCTGAAAGCATTATATGGAATTTGGAGTGTTATATATTTATAATATTATAAAATTTGATAATGCAGTCCAAAGTAATGCGTTCCCCTAATTTTTTATTCCGATTTAGTACCGTATTAAAATATGTTGTCGGGTTAAGGATGCTACAGGAAAGAAGTCTACAGGAAAAACATATTATCGTTCCTGTAGAAGTTTTAAAAACTGGCGAAGTAAACATCAGCAGAGTAGACTAGTATTGCTCTCCTGAAAAATATATAGCCCGTATACCATATGTGGCAGTTAAGAAATTAAACTCAACTTGTGGGAAGATCTATGTTCAACCGTAGACATCGAGAGGTTAATAGATGCGTGGATGGAAAGATTCACTTCTGTTGGAGGGATATTGATCTACTATATCATGCTGGTCAGACGGGTTGGTATAGGGTTTTATGCCGAGCTTATCTCCCTTTTCGTACACGCTATATGCATATTATATCCTTCAGTTTTCTATTACAACATCCACGGATAAGATAGGGAGTGGTGAATTGTATTCTTACTCCTTCACCCTATAGAGAAAAAAAAAACAATATATCTATACCAATAAATAAAATTGGAGTGTCTGTTTGTAATGTCAAAATAATAGGCTTTTTTCATGCTCACACGGTTATTTGCACGACACCTATGCCTAAAATAGCAATTAAAAAATTTTTGTCTATCTGTCTGTTTGTTCCGGGTAATCTTCAAAACGGCTGGACCGATTTCAAAAATTCTTTCACCAATGGAAAGCTATAATATCAGGGCGTAAACTAGGCTATATTTTATCCCGGTATTCCCACGGGAACGGGAACTACGCGGGTAAAACGACTATAACCTATAACCGAAGCGAAGCGAGGGCGGATTGCTAGTTAATAATAAAAGGCATTTAGACATGCTAAAGATCGAATCGCTACAAAGACTTAGTTCCTATTTCAGAAACTATAAAAACCTTAACCAACATAACTTTATACAACTTGAAGTTTTATGAAGAAATACTTGCAAAAATTGTAAAAAACCTAGGAAAGTTAGGACAAGTCTCTAGGAAAGGGTTTCTGTTTAGTGAGAAAAAATATTTTCTTTTTTCTTATGCATAACTTCGAGTTAAAAGGCAAAGCCAACAACATTAAATGTTAATGCCCTGTACAGAATTTTCTAGCATTAATGACTTCACTTCTATATTTAACGTTGATCCTATTAAGTTTATGACTATTATAAAATATTAACTACCTTTTGTGCCATTTAATGTTTCTTAGCGACTCCTTAGATATTATTGCCAGCTTATGTTACTCATAATTTATTTTGTAGCCGTGCTGTTCGGACATGGTTTACTATTTTTCATTTCTTTTTTCAGTGAGATAACTAAGTAAGAATACAATTGATCTTCCCAGCTCATATACATCCCAATGCTGGGATCAAATAGGTCTACTATACCGCGCCGATCAGGCGCATTGGTTTTTTTTTTTTTTTTTATAGGTGGGCAATGGTAAGCACGCACGCGGTTCATTAGGTCCGACGAAAGGACGGCGCGCGGGCCCATAACTCGTACCCACGTCGCCTCGTTGTTGGGCCGACCACCGGAGCAGGGTGACTTGTCGTCAGTGGTAGGCGTATTGGTATAGGGTTTTATTTCGGTTCTGCATAGATTTTATCTGCATGTAATACTTGTCTTTAACAAGGATAAGAAAGGGGTGGTAAATTATATTCTTACTCCATCGCTACACGGAATGCAATTCAGCACCCCCTTTTTAGGCCGTGGGTATCGTAAGAAATAGCCAAGGGATGTAATATGCAGATACCATGTATGTAAGTGAGAGGAGAAAAACTTGAAATAAAATTCCATATCAATCCTTTTGCTAGGTATAGGAGCTCAATTATCTTCCTATTATGGAGGAAGCTTGAGCCCATCATGATGACTTTTTTAAACAAATGAAAGTGTCGTTATATTCTAAAACATCATAATTTCATCCATCCATTCTTGAATTCATCATTTTATCCACGTTTTCTGTTGGATGAAGACCTTCGTAAAAAGCGATAATGTCATAATCGCCACGCCTTGCAAGCGGTTTTGTGATTGCAGTTGCTATTAATATTTATTCAGAAGACTCCTGCGGCTAATTTTGTAGGTGGTTATTTAAACAGTTTTTCAATTCCTGCGGGGAAGTGACAAATTATACTTTTAACTCGAAATCAAATTGGGAAATAATTGGTCCTTTATTATTCTTTATTGGATTGGAATTGATGTTATACAATAATAATTAGTTTTGGAGGGATATCATTTTCCTATTGAGTAATTTGAGCTATGCAACCCAAAAAATAAATCTAGGAACGCAATATCAGCATGTTTAAAGCTGCCTCTCCATATAATACCGTAGATATTCATGAATGGGGCAATGTGCTTTTTGAGGCGCGAATTTCCTTTTCGAATTTTTTTTAAAGTGGATAGCAGCTCTCTCTCCTGGCAATAAACATATAATAGATCACTACTGTAAAATTGAGGTAAGAACAGAGAATGATGAAAGAAACGGGTGGCGAAGATGGTATACGTGGAAGTTTATGCGTGAAAGAGCAAAAAAAAAAAAGAGTGACACTCCCGCGCCGCGGTAAAGCTATTGCATAGCATTTTTTATCAACTTATGCAATTATAATTATTAATTTATTTTTTATTTATGCAGTATTTTTTTCTTTGATATTAATTCAAGTTTTTTCTTTGATATTAATTCAAGTTACACTTTTTGAGCGTGGTGACCGATAAGAAAACAAATGTACTATATGTATAACAATAAAGGCGGTTTGGATTATCACTGTCGTTCACTGAAGATCGTTGGGACCGTTAGAAAACGCGCGAAAATACTTTTTGACGTAAGCTACGCAAAGCGGTGGCACGTGTGCGCACCGAGACGGACGAACGCAGAATGTCGACGTCTCGACGACCGTACGCTCGGCCGAGCTGTCGCCACCCGCGTACCATGTAGCTCGTACCATGTAGCTAGCTATATGGTAGGGGGGGTATGAGGTTTTATTTTCGTTACGGATTTTCTTGATTCGGTCGCAGCGCCAAGCCCGCCATAAAAGCTATGCAATAGCTTAAAAACATCCTCACATACACAAACTTTCGCGTTTATAAAATTAGTAGCAATGGAGATTCGTTCAAACCACATCACCAATTGAATCACTGTATGTTAGGTAAACATGATAATGAAATTTTTAATCGCATTATCTCTTATTGCCTTTACGGGGGAGGTTTTATAAATAACTACAAGTAGCAACCCGCCCTTGCTTCGCTTCGGTTTGAGTCGCTTTAACCGCGTAGTGCCCGTTCCTGTGGAAATACCGGAATAAAAAATAACTTATGTTACTCCCAGATATTATAGCTTTCCATTGGTGAAAGAATTTTTGAAATCAGTCCAGTAGTTTTGGAGCCTATTCAATACAAACAAACAAATCTTTCCTCTTTAGAATATTAGTGTAGACGAGTCTATCCATTTATTAGCCCTTGGACACACTAATATTATATATGTAAATGTAATTACATCAATGTTTACTTACACTATATTTGTGTATATTTGACATCTATTCAAAACCAGATAAATTTAAAAAGTATTAATTTACAAATTTGAATTTAAAATCAAATAATTTGAATATCCAAAGATAATAACTATTTGTTTATAGTTTTCCCTATTGTCGTCAGCTCTTTTGAGTTTTTTTTTTGAGGTGAATACTTCTTTACCTATGTTTCCATCCATCCATCAGCCTATAGACGTCCACTGTTGTACACAGCCTGCCTACGAGAATACCACTCAAAACGGTCCTGTGCCAATTGTATCCATTAGCTCCCAGGGACAATTAAGATCTCGTGCAATCACCGCAGTCCATCTGGTGTTGGGTCGTCTTTTGCTGCGTCGTTTATTGCGATCGTGGTCGCCAGTAGAGAATCTTTCTTTCGCAAAGGTTTTTTCTTTTTTTTTTTTTTTTTATTGCCAACGGTGGCAAACGAGCAAGCAGCACACCTGATGGTAAGTGAAACTGCTGCACATGGACCATTGCAATACCAGGGGCAAAGCCAGGCCGCTGCCTACCGTGAAGGAAATACTCTTCTTAAACCTCGTTTAAAGAAGGACATGTCATAGCGCTCGGGAAACACAGCAGCAGGTAGTTCATTCCAGAGCTTGCACGTACGTGGGAGAAATGATCGCTGGAAACGTACAGTTGAAGACCATAACGTTTCCAGGTGAAATGGATGAACCCTGCTGCGATGTCGAGTGGTACGTTGGTAGAATGGTGACGGTGGTACCAAGTCAAACAGTTCCTCGGAGCACTCCCCGTGAAAGAGTCGGTAGAGTACACAGAGTGACCCAAAGTCTCTCCGCTGCTCCAGCGACTCCAATCTGTCCGTAAGATTGGGATCCCCGACGATTCGAACAGCCCATCTTTGCAGGGAGTCAAGTGGGTCTAGCTGATATTTGGGCGCACCTGCCCAGAGATGTGAGCACATGAGGACGAACTTGTGCTTTGTATAGCACAAGACGCTGTCTCGGTGTGAAGTACCGCCTGGCTCTGTTCAGGACGCCCAACTTTTTGCTTGCCAATTTGGCTTTGTCCTCCAAATGACTCCCAAACTGGACTTTGCTCGATATTTTGACGCCGAGAATCCCAATACTCTCAGAAATTGGAAGAGTTACTCCTTGGAACTGAGGCGCTATGACAAATGGGTCCTTCTTTGTAGTGAACGCGCAAACTTGTGTCTTTGTAGGGTTGAACTGGACTAGGTTCCGTTCACCCCATTCCGAGGCCCGCCCCAGAGAGCGCTCGACTTCAGACACAAGTTGAACCCTTCTTTCCTGAATACTCCGAGGGATATTCCGTTGCTCAGTGTACCGCTCATCACCCGTACTGTCATCCGCATAGCAACGCATATTCTCGATAGAGAGCATGTCATTGATATGCAGGATAAACAACGTCGGGGAGAGCACCGAGCCTTGTGGTACACCAGCATTAATGGTCATGGTATCGGAGCAGGAGCCATCTACGACGACTTTTATACTCCGACCATCCAAAAAGCTGGCAATCCAATTACAGAGTCCCTTGGGGATTCCGTATGATGGTAGCTTCGATAGAAGTGCCCTGTGCCAGACCCTATCGAACGCCTTTGCGATATCTAGGCTGAACGCCAGCGCCTCACCCTTGCCCTCCAAGGCCTCTGCCCAACGGTGTGTGAGGTACACAAGAAGATCACCAGCCGACCGACCATGACGAAAGCCGTATTGGCGATCACTGATAAGCTGGCGATCCTCAAGGTACTGCAGAAGCTGGCGGTTTATAACCTTCTCCATTATCTTGGAGAGCAAGGATGTTATCGCAATTGGCCTGTAATTCGATGGGTCAGACCGGTCTCCCTTTTTAGGGATCGGGTGGACATGGGCTACCTTCCACGAAGACGGAACCCTATTAGTAGCGTAGGAAAGTCGGTATAGGCGCGTGAGGATGGGAGTCAATTCAGGGGCGCACGTCTTTAGTACCACTGCAGGGATGCCATCCGGTCCACTCGACTTATGGACGTCTAAAAGCCGCAGCTCCCGCCTAACTGCTCGCTGCGTGATGCGGATTTCGGGCAGTGAGCTTTCACACCGTGGGATGGCAGCTCCGGCATCCAAAGTCGAGTTACAGGCAAAGAATTGACCTAGAAGATCGGCCTTCTCCTTTGCGCTGTGAGCCAGACTACCATCGTGTTTCTGCAGTGGTGAGAGATTGGGCTGGCAGAAGTTGCCTTGTGCAGCCTTGGCGAGCGACCAGAATGCACGACTCCCAGCGGGATAGCTTTGCAATCGCTCGCCAATTCTGGCAACATGTTCCGCCTTGGCTCTGGCAATAGCCTTTTTACTAGATCTAGAAGCGGCGTTAAATTTCCGCTTCACCTCTTTGGCGTTCGGGTCCTGGCATTTTTTGGCCCTATTTCAGGCCCGATATGCGGACTGTTTCTGGCATGCAGCCGTCCTGTAGGTTTTGTTAAACCAGGGTCGGCTGCGGCCACCGGTTGTCCGTTCGATGAGCGATGGAGAGGGCGCCCTCTGTGCATTGCCATTTCAAACTGCTAATTCTTCGGACTGTGTTGATTACACTTATTCTACAAATCGTATGCCAGATTTTATCACATAGAAAAATATCGGTATTATTTCTGTGTGGTGACGGAGTAAGAATATAATTCACTACCTCCTTTCCTACCCATGGATGTCGTAAAAAACGGATAAGGGATATAATATGCATATAATATCTATGTAAGAGAAGGAAAACTTGAAATAAAAATCAACTCGTGTGACCAGTGTGGTATAGTAGGTTAATAATCCTCCTATTACGGAGGCGACACGAGCCTAGCAGTGGGACGTATATGAGCCGAAATGATATTGTTTTATTGCTCAGATGGTATATTTCCGTTTAATGAGTTAAATATTTATTCATACAATCATTATCATTTCATCATACATAGTACGCTTATAAAAAGTACGAAATCATAATTACATTCCCTTCTTATTTCACTAATTAATCTTAACTCCCGGTTCTTGTGATGCAGTAAACGTCACTTTAAAAGTCATAAAATAAATAACACGTGTACTAAAACTATTTCTGAGTGGCAACCCTAACACATATATCAAAACTATACGAGTACGCAGGGTTGTTCCTGAACGCTATAAATCAGGGCTGTGCCATAATTCACACGAAATCAATTGGTATTTTCCTTACGTCGTCGGAAAAAGTTTTTCTGCTAAGATTGTGTGGAATTATGGTGTAATCTGTTAATAGAAGGTTGGACGAAGAAGGTGTATTTATGGGTCAAGCATTTGAGTAGTTCTTGATGTATTAATAATAATATTATTGACCTCAATTCTGAGTTATCGAAATGTGTTATAAATAATATATATAAGGGATATTTCGTGTGGTGACGAAGTAAGAATACAATTCACCACCTCGTCTCTTGCCTGCGGGTGACGTAAAAACAGACTAATATAATATGTAGATAACATCGATGTAAGAGAAGGAAAACTCGAAATGAAACCCTATGCGAATACTTCTAACCAGCGTGGTATAGTAATTCAAATTCTCTCCTATAATGGAAGAGGCCCGAGCCCAATAGTGGGATATATATGGGCTGAAATGGTGACGAGATGATGATATAAGTGGTAAAGTATAAATTTAAGCGGTAAAGGGGAAAATAAGGTTATGAGTAATTTAAATACATTAAGTCTGTCCATTTTCCATGTGATGATGCAGTAAGAATACAATTCACCATCCCATCTGGATGACATGGAGTGGGTGTTGTAAAAGACGACTAAGGGGTATGATATGATATGAAAATAACATCTATGCAAAAGGGAATAAACTTGAAATAAGTGCCTATGGGCAGTGGGCAGGCCACATCGCTTGTCGAACCGACAACCGTTGGGGAAGAAAGGTTCTTGAGTGGCGACCACAAATGACGACATTCTCAAAGGCGCAGGGAACCGTTGGATGCAAGTGGCGCAGGATCATTCCGAGTGGCATTCTCGTGGGGAGGCCTATGTCCAACAGTGGACGTCTGTAGGCTGATGGATCGATGGATGGAAGTGTCTACACGTCTGAGTCATGTCTTTATTTAGAGGCGGTCCGAGCCCAGCAGTGAGATTTGTATAGTATGAAATGACGGTTGATGATGAATGAATTCTGTCCAGTTAGGTAGATCTAATTTCAAGAAAGAGGTCAACTGACGAACTCGGCAGGATAGCGCTCGGTAAATTTAAGAGATTCTTCTTATTCATACCTCAGTGTATGAAAGCATAGGTCTATGACCAGTGATGATTTATAGCACGGAAACGTGGTCGGTCGTGAAACTATTGCCAATAACTTTTGGAATATGTATTATGTATCAGTACATAATATCTGGATGACCGAGCTTTGCTCGGTATATTTTTGTTGTATTTTTGCCGAATTAATTTAGATATGTATATATTAATAAAAATTAAAAATGAAATAATGAAAGAAATATCAAAAATTACAAAAAGTGAATATCAATAACGCCGAGTTTGAAAGCCAAAACAAAACCAAAAGAAAACTGGACAACTTCCCAACTGAGCTACTGCCACTCTTGACAACGACGACGAAATTTGAATTCCTATTCAGAGAATGTCAATAACATTTTATGGCATTATATTGATTTGCTAAAAACACCGACAAAACAACATTTTCTATAAATGAAACGTAGCTAGATCGATTTTTTGGCTCCGAAACCTCTAGTATGCCAAATTGCATCAAAATCGTTGGAACCGTTTCCGAGATCCTGAATATATAAAAGAATTGCTCGTTTAAAGATATTAGATTGCGTCAATCAATAGGTACCGTCAACTAATTGGGATAAAGCAGACGAAAGTTGATGAGCATACAATAATAGCGTGATAAAATATCTAATTAATGACAAGCATCAATCATAGGCAAATGTAATAATAACACCCGCGGGAAGGCAATGTGGAGCAAACAGCACACCTGATAGTAAGTGATACTGCTGTTCATGGACTTTGACTAGGCTTCTGCATACCGCAAATTAAGTGATAGCAGTGTGAATGCGTGCAAAGGTTCAGTGATACTAAAAGCAACACCAAAACCCATACACAAATACCCTCAGTAAGTTGATGAATTGTATTCTCAATCGGTTACCACTCGGAGAATAACATAGCTTCAAAATAGACGAATAAATTTCAGAGGAAAGTTTGTTCACTTTTATAAAAGCCATGCCACATTAGCCACGTTCAGTATTTCATAGAACAGTTAAATATTATTGCATTTTATGTGCATTTTATCCTGTACAACTCAGCATAATGAATGCCTTGAAAACAATAAAAGTTAGCATTTTAAATTTTGCATGCATGCGACAGCCCTTTCATAAATCTAGTAGAGCGCTGTCAAGTAAAGCTGTATAGTATTCTACGAGTATGTTGGGATGAGTCGCTAGGGCCGTCTCCTTCACCAAGTTCCGGTGGCCCTTTCTTATACGATAGGTTATAATGAATACTTTTTAACGTTTGTAAAATATGCGTTGAAACGAAACACCGGGATTGTATCGTATATTTCTAACGTTAAACAATGAACGCTGTTCGATAGAAAATATCGCGGATTAAAAGCGTTGGCGTGTGAATAACATTCGTATTAACGCTTATTTTTGTAGGGATAACTGCTATAGATTTGGATGAGGATTAAATGCATGTAAGTCGCCATATAAATGGTCACGTGACATATTAATACTAACACTACATCTGTAGCTATGTCAATGTTACTTATATCTGTGCCAATAAATGTCAAAACCGGATAAAAGTAAAAAGTTTTAATTGAAAATTTCCAATTTAAGATTAAACAATTGATTTGATTGTTTGATCTTAAATTGAAATTTGTAAATTAAAATATATCTCGAAAAAAAAAACAACTGTTTGTTCATAATTTTAAGTTTTAACTTCTGTCGACAGGCCTCGCGACTGCTTTGTGTTGTTTTTTACTATGGCGCCTTTCTAATACGTTTTCCATTTGGTGACGGAGTAAGAATACAATTCACTGTCCCTTTTCTTGCTCGTGGGTGTCATAAACACGACAGGCAAGAGAAGGAAAACTTAAAATAAAACCCTATACCAATCCGCCTGACAGCGCGGTGTGGCGAATGAATTTGTCCCCTATTGTGGAGGAAGCTCAAGGGCGGCAGTGGGACGTATATGAGCTGTGATGATGATGATGATAGGTAGGTTTGTTCCATTGTATAGCTTTCTTGGATGTCGATAAATCATTCATGTCAAGTGTTACTCTTATAAAATTAAATAATTATTTTCTTACTACTAAAAACATCTTTATAATACAGTTGCAATATTCCCTCGAGAACATATAAAAGGCAACAAAACTATTAAATATTAGCCATCGTAAAATGTATTTAAACCCAATAAAATTAGATACAAATTCGTATAACGTATAGAAGTTTTCAAGGAAAATACATCAATTTTCAATCTAGCTATTGTGCATTGTGGCAAGACGAAACTATTCAGTAAGGGGGGAATGTAACTCGATTACATCTCGTCTCATTTCGCTCTAGATGTCGTGATTCGAGTATAATTCGAAGATGCATGCGATTGAATGGGGATGTAAGTGGATTAAGATGTATGGTAACTTTGGTCTTTGTTTATTCTGAGCTGCTAATGTAATAATGATGTCTTTGGTTATTCAAAATATCAACCCTATATCAATGTTATTTTCGTATTAGGCACCATAATATAGATGGTGGGGCATTTTACTTTAATTTATTGATCGAATTCAAAAAAGGAGGAGGTTTCTCAATTCGATCGTATATATGCTTTTTTATGTTTGTTCGCTAAGTTCGTCGTTTATGAACCGATTTTGATGATTCTTTTTTTGTTGGAAACGGTTTACTTTCCAAATGGTCCCATGAAAACTTTATCGAAATCGGACAAATGATTTTTGAAAAATCAATAATAATATAAAAAAATATCTACATTATTGAAGGCGGTTTATTTTTTTTTTTGCAAAACATAATTATTATCAGCAAGTAATTTGTATTAGTTTTTGTTTTCCACTTGGGTGTTTTTGCACACAATGTTTAAAACGTCTGGTAATTAAATCGATTCAAAATATAAAATTGAATTGTCTATCTGAAATGTCAAAATAGTGGGTATTTTCATGCTGATACGGTTATTTACACGTTACTTATGTTTAAAAACTAGTTTAAATTTTTTATCTCTTTGTCTGTTTGTTTGTTGCGGGTAATCTACTAAATGGCTGGATCGATTTGATAATAATTTACTACCAAGTAACTGTCTATATAACTTATATTTTATTTTAGTATTCCCAAGAGAACTATGCGCGTAAGGCGACTGAACTGAAGCGAAGCGAGGGCGGGTAGCTAGTGAAATGAGTGGTGTTCAATTTTATTTATTTATATAGATGTATAGAGTACACACACAATCTCAGTATCTGAAAATACAGGTCTATGACCAGTATGCGTTACCAGTACTTACGCCACAAAACCTAGTTCCTAAATGTAGGTCTCATAACCAAGCTCTCAGTGTGCTATGGAGCGGGCTATGCTCGGGATTTTTTTTTTTTTATGGGTGGGCTGTGGTCGGCGCGCCTCCGCACCACTCCGTCCGGGGCGGCACGCAACTCCCGCAACCCACCCGAAAACCACCTCGCCTTCGTCATTGGGCCGACCACCGGAGCAGGTTTACTTGTCGTCAGTGGTTGGCCCGACGGAATACCCCCTACGCGGGGTACCCTCCCATCGACCGACGTCCCCCCCTCGGGGAGGACGTCGGTCTTTCCTCACGCGGTCGGCCTCTCGGCGGGTGACGGCCTAATCCCCGGTCACGTCACCCGCGGCCTCGGCTAGGGCGGCATGAGGCGCAGGTAGTTGCGCCTGCGCCGCCCCAGTTGCCGGCGGCGGATCTCCTCATCGAGGCTGCGTTCCACGCGCAGACGATCCGCCGCCTCCTTCTGCGAGATCACTGTCTCGCAGAAGGCTGCGACCGCGTCCCAATTCCCGACGCTGTCGACCATCGCATGTTAATATGTTTTGAAAAACATATTAACAATGTGCTCAAGAGCTGTTTCTACAGACTAAAGGTCTTGTATGGAATACGTGACTATATCAGTGAACGCTTAAGAGTCCAATTATCCAATAGTCTCATCTTATCCAAGCTGAACTATTGTGATATTGTATATGGACCATGTATACTAAGTAGAACAGAGTGCCTGATACAAAGAATCCAAAATGCCTGTGCACGCTTCTGCTTCCGGATACCTAAAAGAAATCATGTAACTCCATATTTAAATAAACACAATATGTTGAAGATGACCTCTAGGAGAAAGATACATTTCGCCAGTTTTGTTTATAGTATCATTGCCACTCAAAGCCCTAAATACTTGTATTATAAACTATACTGGAAAGTAGACCAATGTAAATACCCAGTCCGTTCTACGGTGCATCCTCTTATAGTGCCAAAATATAGGACCGCTGCCTTCAGGGGAAGCTTCAAATATGCTGCAACACACTGCTGGAACATATTATCTCCTCCACTGCGCCAGCTAAAAACAAAGCAAAGCTTTATAAATAACCTGAAAAAACACTTCATGTTTATACAAAACCAAATTTAAAAACCATTCCTTTATTTATCTTTCTTTTCTTCTTCATTTATTAAACAAATGTGTACATTTATGCTGTCTAACAAATGCAGAATTATATATACATATTAAGCATACCTTTATATCCTTAGCATGGTAGCAATGATTCGATACATCCAGCAGTGTGCTGCCACAAATGGGGTTCTCTTGGTCAATCGTGTAATACGGCTTGTCAATAATTAGCCACATTACGTTGATAATATTTTCACCACACATATTTAAAAGTCACATTTGATTTGCCTTATAACTTTCACTAATCATTATAATTGTCGACCATTAATTATAACTACACTTATACAGCTAACAAATTTGATAATAATATACAGATATACGAGTAAATATTCGCTTACAGATAGAGCAAAATCACATCACAGGTAATGCCACAGATTAAAATATATATCTTTTTTTTTTTTTTAATTTTTTCTTGGTTCATTTACGTAATTTTAAGACGATCTTATCCTTTATTTTGTTATTATTTTTATATATGTTTTTTAAGTTAGATTATTGTTATATTTGTTATTATTGCAATATATTATTTGTAAAGAGATACTTATAATTCGACAATGTCTTTTATACTCTGCTACGTGTACATCGCTGACGAACGTCGCAGGACGCTGCAGAATAACAGCGTTGTGGTATTTACTGAGTAGATACCTCAGCATTATGCTGAGCAGCTATCCCTTTGCTCTTTTGCGAAGGAGACCAGATCTTTATGTAATTTTTGTTATTTTCGTTGTTTCTCTTTTTCTTTTTTTTTTGTTAGTTATAGTTTTTATCTTATTGTACTTTTATTATTATGTTCTTGTAGGTGTTCCTTTCGTAAAAGAGTAATAAATTATTTTTCTTTCTTCTTTCTTTCTTTCTAGCGATGGCCGGCAGCGTCAGGTCGGCACTGATGATTGCGACGAGTTCACGGCGCTGCACTGCCCAAGCCGCGCAGGCCTCGAGCGTGTGGCGCGCCGTGTCCTCGTCGCAATCGCAGTAGTGGCAGGACGGTGTACTCTCCCTCCTTACGACCCTGTGCAGGTATTTGGCGAAGCTCCCGTGCCCCGTCAACACCTGCACTAGTCGGAAGGAGAGCACTCCGTGCCGCCTTTCCAACCACTGCATCAGCACCGGCCGGAAGGCCTCCACGGTTCGCACCCCGAACTGAGGCCTCTCCAGCCGGACTGCCCAACGGGCAATGACGTCTCGGCGGGCGCCGACGCACCAGGCGGTGAGCTCCCTTAACGAGATCTCACCGCCCTCCGCTCGCACCCCCGTCACCCGCCGATACAATCCGGCGAGCATCTCCGCCTCCAGGTCCCACGGGGGAGTCCCGGCCAATAGGCAAGCTGCCTCCGTCGCCACCGTGCGGTATCCGCGGATGGCCCCGACCGCCATGACCCTCGGCTATGCTTGGGATGCGAGATATAGATATTTATTCGCCAAGAATATGGTATAAAGACCTAATATGTAATTATTACAGAATGGAAGACCGACATATTCGCCTTTAAAATGCGAATTTTGAAGATTACAATTACATTTTTATAACAAAAATAAAAAAGGTTAATATTTAGCTTAAGTTTTATGCAACAGAAAATCGTTTACTGTATAGAAGCACTTTTCAATAAGCCAAGTCTTGAGTCTGAATTTAAATTTATTTGTCGGCATTACCCTAATAACTTGTGGAA
Organism: Lymantria dispar; assembly: GCA_032191425.1. Classification (NCBI taxonomy): domain Eukaryota; kingdom Metazoa; phylum Arthropoda; class Insecta; order Lepidoptera; family Erebidae; genus Lymantria; species Lymantria dispar. Next base: position 4,144,009 of record CM063442.1, on the reverse strand, counting down.
TATGATTATAAATTTTTTATTGATATGTGATAACTAATTCTTGACTGATAGAATCCCAAATACGGAAATCCACAGAAGAACGGGTGTAACGGACATAGTATAACAATGGGCAGGCCACATCGCTCGATGAACCGACAACCGCTGGGGAAGAAAGGTTCTCGAGTAGGGACCACGTATTGTTCGCCGCAGTGTAAGAGGAACCCCACTAGGTGGACCGACGACCTGGTGAAAGTTGCTGGGCGTCGTTGGATGCAGGCGGCACAGGACCGCACTTTATAGCGTAACATGAGGGAAGCAGGAGTGGTAGGACCACACTGTCGACAGTTATCTGTCTACAGCCGCAGGCCGGTCCGTCCGGGGCAGTACCATGCTCTCGCAGAAAATCGACGTCTGAGTAGTAGCAATTTGTTACTGCGCTTCGTTCGGTGAGCGAGAGAGCCGGATGCCCAACTTTCTGAGGGTGTTTGCGTGTGGAGGGTTTTGGTGGTGCCCTTGGTATCACCGAGCCTCAATGCACGCATTCACACTCCCTTCGCTTTCTTCGCGGTAGGCAACGGCCTTGTAAAGGTCCATGAGCGGCAGCAACACTTACCATCAGGTGTACTGTTTGCTCGTTTGCCACCGTTTGCAATAAAAAAAAAAAAAAGCCTACGTCCAGCAGTGGACGGCGATAGGCTGAAATGATGACGATGATGATAGAGTATACATAGATATAGCGTTTTAAGCATGACACGTGATAACTGAACAATAGCCAAGCAGTCAGTTTTAAAGACGCCTGTATTTATGACTCCCGTATCGAATTAGCTGCCTTCAAATTAGGCCACAGCCTTTTATGAACTCACATAAATTTTTGTACATACATTAGAAGCACATTGTGCTTGTTTAATAAGGCAACAGTTACTTCCACTGGCCTTTTAGGGAACCGTTGCACAAACGAGACTAATTTACACGATCTCAGTGAAAGCAAATATTAGAAATGCAAAATAATGAACACTGTAAAAATACCACAACAACAAACTGTTCGTGTTCATTTATTGTTTTTTTTTCTTTAAAAGACAACAACCTGCACTCGGGAAATAATCTTTGTAATGCGAGGGTATCAAAAAAAGTATCGATACTTTTAGGTATCGAGTACTTTTCTTTCGATACCGATACTTTTGTACTCGATACTTTGGCTTCGATACTTTTACTCAATGAGTACTTTATGGAAGGTATCGTACTGAATAAATTGTAGAACTTATTCATGGTAAACTTGACCCTACGACTCCTGTTTACGGTAACGCCATCTAGTTCAAACGTAACGAACCGTGTAAAACGTGGCTCGAAATATTCATAGACGACAAAATGAAAAAAAAAAGAAAAAGCCCATCACGACATAGATTCCAGGAAAAGTACTCAATACTCGATAATTTGCGGTATCGATACTTTATTGAGTATGATACTTTTTCTTCGATACTACTTATGAGTACAGTATCGATACTTTCTGTTCGATATCGTGTCCCTATGCATTTACAAACATATAATTTAACGGATAAAAATTACACCTAGACTCGGAACAATAATTTGTGGATTGCACAAAGTATTGGCGCAGTAGGTCGGTATCTTAAACACTTCACCATCCGTGCAGCCATAATCAATCAGCACCATTCATCACAACTCATATACGTCACACTACTGGGCTCGAACCTCCTCCATATTGGGAGGGAAATTGACCTACATTACCACGCTGGTCAGGCGTGTTGGTTTAGGGATTTATTTCAAGTTTTCCCTTCTCTTGCGTTCTTGTTACATGTACAAGATATCCCTTAGTTGCTTTTTACGACACCCACGGGTAAGAGAGGGTGGGAAATTGAGGGGAGGAATTGGGAGGTGGTGAATTGTATTCTATTATTATTTATATGAATTCTATTATTATTGTATTGTATTGGGAGGTGGTGGACGGGAGGTGGTGGACGGGAGGTGGTGAATTGTATTTTTACTCTGTCGTCGTCTGATAGAGCGGCATGCGTCGATTTACGCCACGTCGACGATTAAGTTTACCCTCGCTTATAGATGTTTCACATCAAAATAAGGACAGGCTGATTTATATATATATATATATATATATATACTTAAAAGACGATCAAATATACAAATGTATACTTTTAACCGTACCGCAACTTGAAACCTTTTGCATCAATACGAACCCTACCGTTTAAACTAAGCCGCTTCGCGACAGATGTTCGAGGGCACTTCACTGGAGTACACTTGCGCGGTCGACTCGACAATGCGTGCTGATTATACCGTGTGTGAATGCGCCTTTACACACCTAAAGAGGTTTTTACTTTTTTGCCAATGTTACAACGTATTGACACGAGAAATGCCAAGTTGCAATTATATGACTCAGTTTGAAACAAGTTTTTTTTTTACGAATAAGGAGAATATTTTTGACGTTAACGTTTTATTTTCTTAAAAGACTACGCGGTGACGCAGTAAGAATACTTACTTCTTGCCCGTGGGTATCGTAAAAGACGACTAAGGGATTTAATATGTATATAATATCAAGAGAAGGAAAACACAGCATAGAACCTTATACCAACACGTCTCACCAGCGTGGTATAGTAGGTTAATTTCCCTTCCATTGTGGAGGAGGCTCCATCCCCACAGTGGGACGTGCATGAGCCGTAATGATGATTTTTTAACTTCGTATACGAGAAAAATTGACATGACTATACCGTTCTGGTCAGATATGTTGGTATAGGGTATTTTTCGAGATTTCCTTCTCTTGCACAGATGTTATAAGCAAATTATATTCCTTAGTCATCTTTGACGATATCCACGGACAAGATAGGCAGTGGTGAATTGTAATCTTGCTCCGTCGTCACACGGAAAGCCCTTGCAAATAAATTTATTAAATATTTTCTCCCTCAATAGGAAAACCAAGTTACAATCAAAATACTTTTCATGCAAGTATCAGTTAAAAAGTAACAAGTTTAATAATGTTAAAGCTATATTTAAAACAATACAAGAACCCTACAATTACGTTAATCGCTACGTTAGCAGGTGATTATGGAACATGAACGCTACCATTAGCGTCCGGTTGTCTAATAACCCGTCGTATTGTTAAGGGTGCGTTTGCATTAGACTAATTATGGCAGTATGTTGGTCTACTTTATCGCCTTCACCATTGGTTACTTATAGGCAACATCGTCTCAGCCCATACACGTTCCACAGTCGGGCTCGGGCCTCCTCCACTATTGGAGGGAAATTGAACTAGTATATCATGCTTTTTCCTTTTCCTTCATAATATATTATATGGATGCTATATCCCTTATTCGTCTTTTTTTATGGGTGGGCTATGATAAGTGCACACGCGGTGGGCGAATACAATTTGCCCCGGACGGAATGGACGGCGCGTGTTCTTCGAATTGTATTCTTACTCCGACAACACATGGCAAATTTTGTATATCTTCAATTACATCTATCTCGGCTCGTATACGTCCCACTGTTAGGCTCGGTCTGCTCCACTATAGGGGGGTAATTGAACTACTGTACCACGCTGGTCAGATGTGTCGGTATAGGGTTTTGTTTCAAGTGTTCCTGCTCTTGTACAGATATTATATGCATGTTACATCCCTTAGTTGTCTTTTACGACGCCCAGGAGCAAGAGAGGGGGCGGCCAATTGTATTCTTAATCAATCATTACATGCATTAGTAACTTAGTAGTAAGTAAAGAAAGAAAGAATGAAAGAAATAGAAACATTTATTCTGTCTAAATCTAATAAAAAACATAAAAATAACAAAAGCAAAGAATTTCTCATATAAAATAATCAAATTTTAACGAAGAACGAAACAGGCTCAGCTCGTTCTACTTTTCTTTAAAGAAATAGGGCTGGTATTCTGCCAATATTTGCTATATACATTTTAAAAATAATTATCAAAACTTAATTAGTATGTAAATGTGCGTTTGTGTTTAGAATATTACGTAGTAGTAAGTACAACCGTATCGTGTGTTAACGGAGTAAGAATACAATCCACCACTCCCTATCTTACTCGTGGATGTCGTAAAAGACGACTAAGGAATATAATCATCATCATCATCATTTCAGCCTATTGCCGTCGTAGCTTGGACGTAGGCCTCCCTCATGTTGCGCCACAATGTGCGGTCCTGTGCCGCTTGCATCCAACGACGCCCAGCAACTTTCACTAGGTCATCGGTCCACCTAGTGGGGGGGCGTCCAACACTGCGTCGTCCGATACATGGTCGCCACTCGAGAACCTTTCTTCCCCAGCGGTTGTCGGTTCGTCGAGCGATGTGGCCTGCCCATTGCCACTTCAGTGTGCTAATTCTTCGTGCTATGTCGGTTACACCCGTTCTTCTGCGGATTTCCGTATTCCGGATTCTATCTCGCAGAGAAATCCCGAGCATAGCTCGCTCCATAGCACGCTGAGCGACTTTGAGCCTTGATATAAGGCCTACATTTAGGGACCACGTTTCCGTGCCGTAAGTCATCACAGGGATATAATAAGCATATAAAATCTGTGCAAGAGAAGGAAAACTCGAAACAACGCTATTCCAACACGTCTGACCAGCGTGGAATAGTAGGTCAATTCCTCTCCTGTTATGGAGGAGGCCTGAGCTCAACAGTGGGATATATAGGCTAAGATGATAATAATGATGAGTAAGTATAATATTTCCGTGTGGGGACGAAGTAGGAATACAATTCACCACCCCCTCTCTTGCCTGTGGGTGTCATAAAAGACTTAATATACATATAATATCTATGCAAGAGAAAGAAAACTCGAAACAAAACCTTATACCAACATGTCTGGCCCTCCCATAGTGGGGGAAGCCTGAGCCCAAAAGTGTGACGTGTATGGGTTGAGAAGATGAAGTACAATATTAAGGCATATTATTTGCCTAGTGAGAATGCATGCATAAAGTCACGTTGTCGCATAACCCCCTCATACTTAGTACTTATGAACTACTCATCAGTTTTGAACCGAGTACCACTTTAGAAATACGAACCACTTATGAATCGCGTATCACATTATACGTACGTAACATTATTTTGATGTTAAGAAAGGCTTTCAGAGCGTTTTACATGTGTTAAAGTTTCATATAATATTAGTTCGTTTGCACGTTCTTAGTGGAAGTTTAATTGGAATTTAAGTAAACGTTATGTTTGATACAACGCATTTTCGTATTACTTAGAAAGGTATATTACAGAATTTGAAATTTATCTGTGTTTGCTTCCCCTACATTCCTTTTTCATTCAATGATTTCAGCTTATATGCGTCCCACTGTTGGGCTCGAATCTCCTCCATAATAGGAGGGAAGGTGATCTACCATACTACGTTGGTGGTACGTGTTTGTATAGGGTTGCATTTCAAGTTTTCCTTCATTTCATAATAATATACTTTTTAAGTAGTAGGATCACACTGTTGACAGTTACTGTCCACAGGCGCGGGTCGGTATGTCCGGGGAAGTACCACACCCTCACAGAAAATCGACGTCCGAGTAGTAGCAATTTGTTAGTGCGCTTCGTTAGGTGAGCGAGAGAGCCGGCAGCCCAACTTTCTGAGGCTATTTGCGTGTGATGGGTTTTAGTGATGCCTTTAGTATCATCGAGTCTCATTGCATGCTTTCACACTGCCTTCACTTTCTTCGCGGTAGACAGCGGCCTTACACAGGTCCATGAGCAGCAGCAACACTTACCATCAGGTGTACTACTTGCTCGTTTGCCACCGTGTGCAATAAAAAAAAATACTAAACTGGACTGAGAACAAAACACAAAATTAAATTAAACTATAAACTTTGTATAATAGAGTATATTATGTCCTGAAAGCTTAAATTAAATACGCGCATTAATTTTAATAGCAGGTAGCCTATTAATTTTCTTTCGGTTTATGATTTGCAATTAGCATTATTACTTCTTGGTGAGTCCTATGTCCAGCCGTGGACGTCCTTTGATTGTTGGATTTAAGTTAGACGATTAAAGTTAGATGATTAAATTTTGTTTTTCTTTACGACTCATCATCGCCATCATCATCATCACAGCTCATATACGTCCCACTGTTGGACTCGAGCGTCTCATGAGGGAAATTGACCTACTATACCACGCTGATCAGACGTGTTGATTCGATTGTGATTTCGATTTTTCCTTCTCTTGCATAGATGTTATATGCATATTCAGATCAAATCATTTAATCTATATAAGCCCCTTAAGGGCACTTACATATTGTCAAATTTACATCGTTTGAAAACAATAGTCTACCATCGGATCGGAACGCGGCCACAAGCTGAGAAGATCCGGCAAGAAACGCAATTTTATACTTCGTACAACATACATATATGGTATTAGCTCCAGTGTGATGCCCTTCAAAATTTTGTGCATGTATAAATTTTCAAAATTTAGTACAAAAACATAAAAAAAATTAAACAAAAGAAAGATAATATGGGGGGACCAGATCCACAAGCAGCACCCGATCACGAGTTAACTACTAGAGCAGCCATCATACTATATCCTTTAGTCGTCTTTTACGACACCCAGGGACAAGAAAGGGGGTGGTGAATTGTATTCTTACTCTGTCACCACATGAAGGCGACCAGCTATAACAAATTGAATCGTAATTTTATCTATGATCGTTAATAAAAAAATAATGGTACATAAGTAATTTTACGATTAAAATAAGAAGAACATGTCTATCTTCCGGAAATTACCCAATCTATTTATTACAAGTAAAGCCATGATAACAAAGCAACATTCAACACTCGAAATCAATAGCTTCAATCCATTGCACTCCCTTATTTATACCTGCCAGAGGTTGTGGCCGTCAGAATAAATCCTACGGAGGTGGGTTTAGTGGTAATAAACACATGCTTCTAACAATAAAAATAAATTAGACTCAGTAAGTGCTTGCACTAATGAAATGTGGGTGAAAACTGTGAAATTTTGCCAAGAGAAAAGGTTCGCTTTTTATGTGAGTTTTTTACTACGATATATAATGGCGCGAAACCCTGCATCGCGATTGTAGTAAAAAAAATGAGTCTGGGTAACCTTTACACAGAATTAAAGTAAAACTTTGTTGACTGATGCAGTGGGTATAAATGTCATCATCCACACCTTTCGCAAACGTGCATAGAATTTCCTTGCATAGAACTTCCTTGAGAGATGCGTCTAAAGAAATTTGAAAAATCTTTGTATGTATTAAACAAATGTTTAACTTTGTATTTACTTTAAAAATATTTTTATGTGGAACATCCATAGGCAAGGGTGAACTTGATCGTTGGCGTGGCGTTTACACCACGCTTTGATATGTACATTTGTGTAACGAAACCATAACCTGTTTTAGAATTCTGTACAACGCCATCTAGTGAGCACAAAATAAATTATTAACCTATACCCATAGTGTATACCAATGAAAATAAATGTAAATTAAAAAAATATCATCCTTTTTCTGAAAAAAAAATCGTAATATTTTATTAATATTTTATGTTATAATAGTTGCCTTACGTAAGCTTTTCTTTTATGCACATATACTTGTACAAAATAATTTCAATGTTTCACATCTGCTAGGCGTCCTGAGCGACAGCTCCCTTTTTTGTCTATGATATTAATCCAAATACCATTTACATTCGAAATTCAAATAAGAAAGCCGAGGTGTTACGATAATTAAGTAACAGAGACATCTTACTTTGATATGTCGACGTAATCGATAAAGAGAAAGTAGATATTCGATTCAAAGAAGAATACCTTATATCTACGAATGTATTCGTTAGTATATATACGTATTAAGTGACTATGAATCAATGGTTAGATTGAACACCAAATTAGGATTATCCGATACTGATGTTCGGATGTTACTGTTAAGTTGTGAAATCGGGATTTTAGTAACAAATAAATGAGATTTACAACTAAACAAATATTTTACCTAAAAAGAATTAAATATTTACCAGTAAATACGGACAATTAAGAGAAGGCAAACTCGAAATTAAATCCTGTACCGACCCGTCTGACCAGCGTTTTATAGTCGGTCAATTTCCCTCCCAATGTATAGGAAGGAGGCTTGAGCCCAGCAGTGAGACATATATAGGCTGTGATGATGATGATGATGAAATACAGATATTTCAAGGTGGATAACCTTCCAGCTTAACGAACGTTATCGTTAATTAAAACATACACAACAAGGATGTCCTTGAAAAAAGTAAGCCAAGTCTGTAATAGAGCTCTCTTGTGGAGACTTCAAAGAGTCCTAGCGGCCATGTTTATGTGTAGACATCGCAAAATATCATCGAAAGGGCGATCGAATTATGGTCGAGAAAGTAGGCACGTAGCAGCAGCATGGCGCCTGTAGAGTTACCAAAGCTTAGTAAGACAATGCGAATGCACTATAAGTTTCATAGCTCCATAGCTTTGGACATATGGGCGTAATGTGGACAGATAATAGTCTGCCAAAGGAAGGAAAAAGAAAAGAATAACATATATCATTCATTATATAATAAAAGGCGAGTATACTTATATTGTCATTTATAAAGTTCCAAATTTAAATTTCTTTGCAAAATAAAAGCCTGTACTAATAGCCAGATTAGGGATTAAGCATAAATTCATAACATCATGCTTATGTCACTGAATCATACTTTTTTTTTAATTTTTGTTATAAATAGAGAAATTCATTCGTACATGTATCGGCCTATCTACATATATTCCACTTTTGGCCATTAGGTCTCCTATATGTCATGCTTCTCAGAAAAGGAATGAATGAATGAGAATGAGAAACTAATTTGCCGATAAGAGCGTTGTTGCTCATTATTGTGTAATTTCTCAGTCGGGTTTTACGACACCCATGGAAAAGTAATGGGAGATGACACATTACATTCTTACCGGCCGACGATACACGGCAATAGTTACATAACATTTAGAAATAATAACATATGTCCATATTTCAATTATAACCAGTAACCTAGAGAAAGTCCCCTCCTTTTATGGTATTGGAGCTTTCACAGGCGTAATTTTGCCCTATAATGGTATAGAGGATACAATTATGTTGGGCATCTGATTGAGGCCATTGTAATTCTGTTCTAATAATGTTTTTATACCGCATTCGGATATATCATGATACTTATTAGGGATGGAATTTAAAAACGGCTCTTAGATAATTTAATGTGAGCGTATGCATTGATTGTCTGCATACATGGCGTAGTAGTTAAGATATCGATCTAATTGAATATTGTAAGTTCGAATCCCGGCGTGTTTACGCCCCTCTGTCGCCCCGGACAGAGTGGAGCGAGGAGCGCGCCGACCGTAACCAACCCAAAAAAAGGCCGATATTTTGAGCAATCAATAAGTTGTTCTTCTGATCTTAGTGGTACTTAGTGACTGTAAATGGCTGTAGTCTGCCTTAATAAATATATGTATGAGGAGAACGGAGAACACCCTGCATTAAGGAAATAAGAGATACCTTAACATATATAATTTATGTCCAGATTCAGAAAAAAATTAGTGGATCACACAAAGTGTTGTCCGGTGTGGGATATGAAACTGCGACACTAGTACGGGAGGTAGGCATTTTAATATGGCGATAATTAACATACAGGAGAAAAATGCAATATTGGTGGAGTTTAAGTAGTTTTCAGAGTCTTTGCAATTTGCTTGTCCGCTTCACGCTGCTCGCAATAGAACAGAAACCTCAAACCCTGTCTTATTGTGAGTCGCGCCTGACTGTGCCTGACTATTTTAAACTTTCATAAACAATAATGAACAGTTATTATCTGGTGGGCTGTTTCTTCGTTCTCATTACTCGTGAAAGCGACAAACAAAATATATCCGTGGGAGAGAAAATTTCCGTGTGGTGACGGAGTAAGAATACAATTCCCCACTCCCTTCCTTCTTCATCACTTCATCTTGTCCGTAAAATAAGACGACTATGGGATATAATATGCACATAATATCTGTGCATGAGAAGGAAAACTCGAAATGAAACCCTATACCAACATGTCTTACCTGCGCCTGATGCCGCCGTAGCCGAGGCCGTGGGTGACCGGAGCGGGGAATTAAGTCCATCACCCTCAGAGAGGCTGACCGCGCGACGGCGACTGACGTCTCGGGACGGGGATGTCGAGAGGTGAGGGTACCCGAAGGGTATTCGGGCCAACCACTGACGACAAGTCACCCTGCTCCGTTGATCGGCCCAATGACGAAGGTGACGTGGGTACGGGTGGGTTATGAGCCCGCACGCCGTCCTTTCGTCGCCCCGGACGGAATGGACCGCGTGCGCGCTTACCATTGTCCATCCATAGAAAAAAAATACCAACATGTCTGAGCAGCATGGTATAGAAGGTCAAATTCCCTCCCATTGTGGAGGAGGCCCGAGCCCAACAGTGAGACGTATGTGGGCTGTGATGATGAGAGAAAAAACTAGTATTAAAGCTTTACCTGACTGTCCGGTCAGTGTGGCTAACGCCTAATAAGAAAAAAAAAATTAAAACCTCATTTATGTTATACCCAAACAAAATAATTGAAAATTTATAGAAGACACAGTAACACAAGAAAAATGTAACAATAAAAGTCACAAAAAGCAATCAGCGTACATTATTATCGTAAGAGACTTCAACAAGAATGTTCGAGAACCCTCAAGATCTAAACTCAGCAAATGCCTACAAAAGCCCTACCTTATTACATCAGAAGAATTTTAACGAGATGCTAACTTGTTTATAAATTGAATTTTGTGTACGCAACAGCTTGTATATGTCACCGTTAAATAGTGAAATCAGGTACTTGTTTGGATACCTACTTTCTCTATCATCGTAATTATTAGGTATAAGAAATTATAAATGAAAATCAGGCTAATTTCGTATGTTATTTTAATGTGATTTATTGCATTTGTCAAATTATCCAGAACATCTTTTAGGTTCGTAGTAATGAAGAAATAATAATTAATTGAAAGAAATCTATTTTTAGAACGATTTTAATAGTTGTTGTAGTTATGTTTGTATGTAATCGACTCCTTTGTACTCGATTTTGACCAACTTGAAACGGTCAGATTGTATTTAAATGTACTAAATTATAATTAACTTTTAAAGGCGGCTTACTCTATCTTATCTATCTTATTAAAAAATAATAATTCAAAAGTATGAGTTCAATGTGACATTCTTTTTTGGGTGACCAGTAAACATTGAGAGGATGATAAATGGATTAAAATTTAACTATAAATTAATCAAAATTATTGAGCGATATACAAACCGTTTATTAAAAAAAAGTTGACTTTAGAATTAAATGCTATTACATACATTTCATTATTTAAAATTTTAGACATTAGATAATGTAGCTAATTTGCTTACTTGAAGGCAGCATATAGATTAAGTTTTAGCTAAAACTTCCATGATTTTGTTGGAAAATTGTTGTCGAAATAAAGTAATTTTGTTATGAGAGGGACGTTTAAGTTGTTATACAATTTGTGGCATTTTGTTTTGTTAATATCTTTGTACGGTTTGATACCTCGTGAGGGAATTATGGAGTAATTTGGCGTGCGAATGTCTCTCAATTGAATTGAAACTGTGAAAGAGATATAGCTTTTTAATTATTATTTTTTTTTGGTTAAAAATACGACAGTTTGCTCTAAAGAAATAATCTTTGTATTACGGGTAACTTTAAATACAATTAATGGACACAAATTACAACCAGACTCAGAACAAAAATATGCGGATCGCATAAAGTACTGTCCTGATGGGATTCAAATCCACGATACTGGCAATGTAGGTTGATATCATAATCACTACGCCATCTAACAACAACTACAACTACGCCCACGTATATAAGCTATATAAGCTGAGATGATAGGATAGGACGTATATAAGCTGAGATGATATATTACCAAACTTGAATCAAATCCTGATCATTATTATCTCCACTGTCCCACTGCTGGGTTCGAGCCTCCTTCACAATGGTAGGGACATTGGCCTTAGGTTGGTATAGGGTTTTACTTCGAATTTTATAGCATAAATGTTATATGCGTATTATATCCGTTAGTTGTCTTTTACGACACCCACGGACAAGATATGGAATGGTGAATTGTATTCTTACACCATCATCACATAGAATAAAAAATTAATCACGCTAAGTTATTACTATCTTTATCTTTCATCGATTAAGTTAGTGGCTATAAAGACTTACTAAGTCAAATAAACTATGAACTTCAACACACATTAGTGTAATGTACAATATATCATACTTATGTATGTTAAGCATAAGTAATGTTGCTTGATTTACATAATTTTGTGTCAAGTCAATTACTCTGAGTTACGGCCGCCGGCCAACCGCTGTGATTTACACAAATTATGTTAATATTTGTTCAGCTAAGCTCTTAACTTTGGCTTGACTTGTAACTTAGATATATCCTTATTGGTTTACTGCTAAAAGTACCTGAGAGAAATAAAACTATTTTGATGAATTTTATTGCGTTTTAATTGATTTTTAATCGACTTCAAACTGGGAGTTGGTTCTCAATTCGATTTTTTTTTGTCCTTGTTAGTTTAGAACTTTTTAGAATCGATTTTGATAAATTTTTTTTTATTTGAAAGCTAGTGCCTCCCGTGTGGTTTCATTTCAATTTGGTCCAGTTTTGATAAAACGTTTCAACTGTCCATGAGAAAACGGTTTATTTTTTTTTGTACAGAATTATTACTTTTACAATATTTTGAACATATTGCAGGGTCCATGACCTTCATGGAAGACAAGGAACTCGGTATCGGTGGTCAGCCCAATAGAGAAGGCGATACGGTGTTTATGAGGTCGTGTGCCGCCCTTTCGTCACATCGGGCGGAGTAGACGGCCTGTGCACTGACCATAGACCACCCGAAAAAAAAAAGAAAAGGATTCATCACCTTGGGAGCAAGAAAAGGACAATTCGAAATAAAACACTATTCCAATACGTCTAATCAGTGTGGTATTATGTATTATTTAATTTGTCGTCATAAATAGAAGCCTGCTTTTAAGATTTTCGTATTTATTTTATTTGATTTACCTGCTTCAAAAGTTGACTGCACATATGTGCCACTGTTGAGCTCAAGTCTTTCGAGTTTTCCTTCTCTTGCACAGATGTTATTTTTTTTTTATTGCAAACGGTGGCAAACGAGCAAACAGTACACCTCATGGTAAGTGCTGCTGCCGCTCATGGACCTTTACAAGGCCGTTGCCTACCGCGAAGAAAGCGAAGGGAGTGTGAATGCGTGCATTGAGGCTCGGTGATACCAAGGGCACCACCAAAACCCTCCACATGCAATCACCCTCAGAAAGTTGGGCTGCCGGCTCTCTCGCTCACCGAACGAAGCGCAGTAACAAATTGCTACTACTCAGACGTCGATTTTCTGCGAGAGCATGGTACTGCCCCGGACGGACCGGCCCGCGGCTGTAGACAGATAACTGTCGACAGTGTGGTCCTGCCACTCCTAAACTTGCTTATTATAACCCTTAATCGTCTTTTACGACATCCACGGACAAGATAGGGAGTGGTGAATTGTATTCTTACTCCGTCACCACACAGAAGGTTATCTTATTAAAGTATTTATATTTCATTTAATAAATTACTCCATTTCTTACGTAAAACTCATTCGGCATATAATTTATTCCCTTCCTAATATAGATTGGCATTGGACTCAAAACATTCTTTAGTATATTTTCCTCAATAAAAAGAAGTGGATATGTAAATTTGCATACGTCATCTAAGGGCTGGGTATAAGGGAGGTTTATAATCAAGAAGACGCAGTGAGTAAGCTGATTGATACACCACACCCCTATCGTTGGGGTGGTTTTTTCTAACCCTTAATCGTTGGGGCAGTTCACTTTATGTCAGCCACGTATACAGGGAAAAGTACGTGAATCATCTTCGAAGTGGATTTGGAAGTTAATTATCTTTGAATGAACAGATCTTAATGTCTGAATATATGATAAAAAAAGTCACAACTTTTATAGGGCGTCTACATGTTGGCCGAGTGCAGGCGAGCGATGGCGAACGCCAACGTATGTACATCTGATTTGCCTTAGTTGGCCAACGCTCGCCGTCGCTCGCCTAGTTGGCCGAGTGAATACAAGCGCCAACGTGTGGACAGCTGATTTGTCTTCACTCGCCGTCACTCGTGATCACTTGTCTCACTTCGCCTCGGTGTCGGTTTTTGTGCAAAAATCAAAGGCACTCGTCTGCGTTCGGCCAATGCCGTCCACACGTTGGCCGAGTCGTCATTACACGGTTGACGTCCATCGCGGTTAGACGTGTTTAATGTGATATTGTCGCTCAATATAAATGATTATATTTTCAAATTTGCATCACTACTTCTAGATATGCGATGTAAATAATTAGATCCAAGTCACCGTATATGTTACCTATAGTATCAAAATGTATCTTCATCATTCATCATCATTTTAGCTAATATACGTCCTACTGTTGGGCTCGAGCCTCCTCCACAATAGGCGGAAAACTGACCTTAGTATTCCATGCTAGTCAGACAGGTTGGGATTTTTTTTTTTTGTATGGGTGGGCTATGGTCACCGCACGCGTGGTCCAATCCATCCGGGGCGATGAAAGGACGGCGCGCGGGCCCATAACCCACCCGTACCCACGTCACGACACGTTGGTATAGGGTTTTATTTCGGGGTTTCCTTCTCTTGCATATATGTTATATGCTTATTATGTATTATATCCTTTAATCGTCTTTTACGATATTCACAGACAAGATAGGGACTGGTGAATTTTTTTCTTACTCCGTCACCACACGGATATATCTTAAACTGTTCTATTTCTGTGAATACTCAGTATCAACCACCTTCTTTTTTTTACACTTTACTGCGGTATACACTGAGGTAATTATCTATATACTATCATTATATATACTATTATATATCCTTATGCTATTATTATATAATTATATACGTTCATTAAATAATAAGTCGAAGCTGTAGCGACGTCTATTTCAATGTCCGTAGTGTTTCAGTGCACAATGAACACTGACGGAGGCCAACATGTGGACAGCTCTACAAACACTCGTCTACGTTGGCCACTCGCGTAGGCGTTCGCCGTACTCGGCCAACGTGTAGACGCTAGCTCTCGCCTTGTACCTATTTGCCGACGCTCGCGTTGGCCCAGGTTCGGCCAACATGTGTACGGGCTATTAGGAAAATCGCTACACTTAGTAAGTTTAGCGTCGATTCTAATTCAGAATTCACTTATTTTCATTTCACATGTATTTTTACTCAGGATAAGTGTATCTTGGTTACGCCAATTTTATATTTGTAAAGAGCCGTTCCGTATGGTGACGGAATAAGAATACAATTCAGCATCCCCTATCTTAGGGTGTCGTAAAAGACGATCAACGGATGTTATATGCATATAACATTTATACAAGAGATAGAAATCTCGAAATGTAAGCCTATATCAACACGTCTGACCAGCGTGGTATAATAGATTAATTTCACTCCTACGTAGGTACGTCCCGCTGGACATAAATAAGTTATGATGATGATGAATGATGATAAAGAATCTGAACATACAAAGATGTTGATGACTTGTTACAACTACTGTTAAAATACAAAAATCTATACCAATACAAAAGACTAGAACTATTAAGACTACTACTAGTACTACTTATAGTTGTGACTGGAACTAAAATAGAGTATTTTTAGTTGTCATAGAGAAATTGTTGGTAGACTGCTACAGCAAATTATTTGTTATAGATATGTAAAAACCAACTTAACATTTTAAGTATCAAAGATATAAATACATAGCATAAGAAATATTTCGGACTATAAAATTCGTTACACCGTCTTAATCACAGTAAAGTTCCTAAAATAGATTGATGATGTTCTGGTTTATACTGACGCCGCAACATCGTGGGGTTAATGGGGTGAGTTTGTTAGATAAAGATGTAACCGCACTTGTTCTTCATGTTCTTGAATCAGTTTGAGAAAAAAAAACTATTTATTAATAGAAAATATATGATGGTTTTGATTAAATTTTTATTTTTTTTTTTGGATTATTTTATGGATGCAAAAAATTAATTACATCCTTGCACAGACACACATATACAAATACTTGCACACATGCACATTAACATACCAGTTAAGTTTTAATTTTTTTTTTAAGGACAACCCTGCACGAAGGACATAATCCTTGTACTGAAGAGGACTTTTACAAACATGTAACTAACGGACACAAATTAGATCCAGGCGCAGAACAACAATTTGTAAATCGTACCAAATGTCGTCCCGCGCGGGATTCGAACCCACGACACTGGCGCTGTAGGTCGCTATCTTAAGTACTACGCCATCTGTGAAAATTGTATACCAGGTGTTGGCAGAATACCAGCGCTAATTTTTTAAGGAGAAGTAACACGAACTGATTACATTATTTTATGTAAGAATTTCTTTAGTTGTATTTGTGTTTTTTTTTAGGTTTAATGAAAATAGAATAAATGTTTCTCTTTCTTTCTTAATATATGTCATTTTACCGTTTCTATAAAATATTAATTATACCACAAATCTTACATATAAATTTTTAGCGTATGTGTGTATGTCACTGAACTCCTCCTAAACGGCTGGACCGATGTTGACGAAATTTTTTGTGTGTGTTCAAGGGGATTCGAGGATGGTTTAGATTCACAATTGGACCCGGTAGGTGGCGCTGTTCGGGCAGGACAATAACATAACTTGAGAACGACTTCACCGATTTCGTCCATCTTCTTTTTTAAGTTTTCTAATATTTTTAAAAAGGTCTTTACGGAAAAAAAAAAAATGAAAATTGCGCAGAAAATTGGAAAATTGAAGAAAACTTAACGTTCACCGCGATCGGCCGCGATGCACAGAAATGAACCTTAAAACTACTAAGGGGTATAATATGCAAATAAAATCCATGCAAGAGATGGAAAACTCGAAATAAAACTCCTATACCAACACGTCTGACCAGCGCGGTATAGTAGGTAACTTTCCTTCCTATTGTGGAGGACGTTCGAGCCCAAAAGTAGGACGTATATAAGCTGTGACGAATGCAGCACTCTAAAATATGAAAAGTCGTTAAAAATACGTACAGAACGTGTCTATATCTACTAAATATTTTAAATGCAATGCTCCGTTGGCGAAGTGATATTTATATGAATTTTCCAAACGTCGACGCGTCAAGCCCGCGGTCTGAAATACCACAACGGATTGATGCAATGCGGTATTCGCTATACAGATAACGATCGAGGTTAATATTTTATATATTAGCTATACTCACAGTTTCTTTTATGTCTCAACTCTTTGTATACGTCTCATGATTGGTCCTCGTTACCGGAGAAATTAACACGACAGGTTATCATGTTTGCTAGCTTGGTACTTATACCCAAACTACCATATACCAAAATTCTAATTTTATTACGACTGTTACTGGCCTAACCATTAATACATTCGTCTATCAGCAGTTATACGCGCGTAGAGAGCTCACAGAGTTCATCAAATAGTCCGAGTAAAATTGTCTTAGCCGTTTGTGGCTAGCAATTCTTCTTTTTCTTCTTACTCTCAGTCCATGATGTCATAGGCATATGTGGCTAACAATTCTTCTGCTTTTTTCAGCCTATGTTATCATAATTATCTGTGGCTAACAAAGTTTCTTCTTGTTGTTCTTCTCAGCCCACGTTGTCACAGCCATCTGTGGCTTTGACAACGTGGCTCTTTTCACGGTAGAAGATCCGAATTGCAAGACTTGATTTTTTAACAAGTTATATTTTTGATGGCATTAATTATATAAATATTATTTTACCGGCATTGAAAATTGTATACGTACTAAATATAAAATATATTTGTAAATTCAAATTACCATGAAGACTATCTCTCTACATGTTTGGCAATAAGTCTTTACGGACGCCATGTAATATGAATATTTTTCGCCCGCTCCGTTGTTTTTGCGGGAAAAAATTTAGAGAATTTATAAATTGTCTCGCTTCGAAGTAGACGTCTTGCATGTTTGTAATTTCAGTGAAGCCTTTGACGTAATATCATATTCATGGCCTTTGTTAGTGTAGTTTACAGTAAAACTTTTTTAGAAACAACAGAGGGGTAAATGAATATTCTGAAAAGGAAAGGCGTTACGGAGGAAATGACGTAATAAAATACAAGCTGTCAAGTAAACACTATCGCAAAATGCTTATGACAATTTTCCAGAATATGTATGTTTCATTTCATTACTTTGGATGGAGGAAAAACAAAGATGAAGTTTGAAAAGATTATGTGGAAAAAGTGGACATTGCGTCGACAACAAGTAACAGAGTTATTACAGTTATGCTCTACAACGATGATGATGAGAAATTTGGATTGATGGATAGATATAGCAATTGATGGGCGAATGGATAGGTGGACGGAAGCTAGGATGGACTAATGGACGGTAGGACAATAAGACGGTAGGAATATATGGCGGTAAGATAGATGTACTGTAGGTCGGTAAGACGTAGGATAGCAGGGTAGTTAACACACAATGAATAAGCAGTAGGAGGGATGGACAAACGGCACTTACGTCCGTAAGGATGGTAGATGGTAAGATGTATGGATATTAGGAGGGACGGCAAAAAAGGCGAAATGAAAGATAAGAGTGATAATTCTAAATTTAAAAGTATTTTTTGGTATCTAAAGGTAACCTTTTATTTTTAAACGGGCTCTGGTCAGCAAACGCGCCGTTCATTCCATCCAGAGACAACGCACAGGTGGCGTGCTGCCTCAAAATCCCCCGTATTTCCATCCCTTCGCCATTGGGCCGACTACTGGTCCGAGTGCCTTGTCGTCCGTGGCCAGCTCGGCAGGATACCCTTTCGAGTATCGTCCCTCCTACTCTCATGCGGTTAGCCTGTCTGCGGGTGACGGACTATTCCCCGGTCCTGCAACCGGTGGCCTCTGATAGAGCGGCATTAGGAGCAGGTACTCGCGCCTGGGTCGCCCAAAGTAAAGGTAAACGACTTAGGGATATAATATAACATCTACGCAAGAGAAGGAAAATTCGAAATAAAACCCTACCCCGTGGTCCTACACTAACGCTGGACTGCAGCGTGGTAGTAAGTCAATTTCGCTCCTATAGTGGAGGAGGTTTGAACCTAGCAGTGGAACGTATATGAGCTGACATGAAAAGCATAATTTTATTCATCATTTCAAATTAAGAACGTTAATAATCCATCATCTCATGACCTGCACTATGAAACAGAGGTCACTCCACTAAGTGAGCTACGGGAGCCAAAGCCTTCAATGGACGGAGTACGAGGACATTATTCCTAAAACTACAAATAAACCCTGATAACCCATTTGCTTGCTATTTTTGGCGCAAATATAATATCTTTTTCTTTATAATATATAATATTAATGGATATCCATAAGGTGGTTATATTCTTAGCCGGAAATTACTGAGCTGTCAAACCCATATCATTCCAAGAATATGACTGGTATGTTTCCTCGTGGATGTTCTGTGATTAGCAAATATTCAACCAATATTCAGACGTAGGTATAACATACTGTATTAATCTAACAAACATGGTCGTTACTTCATTTTTCCATTAGCCTATTGACCTAGATATAGGCAACCTCAGGAGGTTTGCTCAGGGCGAAAACCTATATTTAGGTAGGATAGGCTGGACAAACTGGGAATTAGTCTGCCATTTGCAGAGTTGTCGACTGCGTGACCCTAGCGCTCCGGCAACATTATTGAGTGTTGCCGATGTTTCGATGGTGGCGGTCCCGGCAAAGGTAAACCGCCTAGCTGGTCACCGTGGTGTTAGGATTTTTAAGGTTAAAATGTACAGTAGTCGAGATTGAGAGCAAAATCTTGGACATTTTGAATATAGTCTCTAAAATTTTAGCTCGACCCATTTGCCTCCCTCCAAAGAGGTGCAGTACAAACTGTCGACGATCCCAGTCTTACGAATGGATTGGAGTCGGTGGATCTGGAGAAGACTTCGGGTCTATCTGATCTAGAGATCAGATAGACTTGATCTCTATCTATATGCTATGTCTATCTATACCCATAAATAAAATTGGAGTGTCTGTTTGTAATGTCAAAATAATAGGCTTTTTTCATGCTCACACGGCTATTTGCACGACACCTATGCCTAAAATAGCAATTAAAAAATTTTTGTCTGTCTGTCTGTCTGTCTGTTTGTTCAGGGTAATCTTCAAAACGGCTGGACCGATTTCAAAAATTCTTTCACCAATGGAAAGCTATAATATCAGGGCGTAAACTAGGCTATATTTTATCCCGGTATTCCCACGGGAACGGGAACTACGCGGGTAAAACGACTATAACCTATAACCGAAGCGAAGCGAGGGCGGGTTGCTAGTTTTTGAATATAGCTGAGGACTGTTTGACTAGGTACCATGTCGATGTTGAGCTTTCAGAGCTTATTTCCCCTACAGTGCAGATTCTAGAATGGACTACTTGTTGCGGTGTTTCTCGAGCGCTATGACACGTCTATCTTGAAATAAGGTTTATGAACACTTTTCATTCACGAAGACAGCAACTTGACTGTTGTGTTGTGTTGGCCTGGTATTATTGAGGTTACCACTTACCACCAGATGGGTTATTTGCTCGTCTGCTACTAAAAGGCAATAAAAATCACAAGAACTTTGTATGTGTTAATAGAAAGTTCATTTTTGACGTGACATCGTCTTATAATTGGATGGAGCCCGCTGCACACACGAAAAAAGATGACGTATGCGGCGTTACCTCGCTCTGAGGCGTTCCATTTAAGGCTTGATCCTTACAAAATATCTATCAAACAAATAAAATTAAAATTTTCTTTTGAAAAATGAAACCATTCCATCAGTATTTTCTTATGACGTTGTCACGTTCAACATCGTCAGTAAACCGACTTTACAAACAACCGATTTTTTTTCTTTTTTTAATATCTAATAATCTACCATTGGATTGAAATGCAGCCTCTATCGTGAAGATTTAGCAAAAACTTAATGGATTGTCTGTTTTACATAAATTGATTTTCTTTGTCCAGTTACGTAACTGTATTCTTATAATACTTTTGGAAAGTCTTTGATAAAATTAATCTATTTTGAATGAATTAATCTGAAAGTCTGTTATAAAGTTTACCTTTTAATAGACCTCACCCTTAGCCGAGACTGACCGCGTGAGGGCGACGCCCAAAAGGGGGTCGGGGAAAGATGATACCTGAAAGGGTATCCTGATGAGCTGGCCAGAGACGTCATGGTACTCGGTACTGGTGGTTGGCCCAATGACGAACAGGAGGGTAATGGAGCCGCTCTTTCGTCACCATGAATGGAACGGATGGCGTACGTCATGACTATACCCCACCACAAAAAATTCACCCTGCGCTTTTTAAAAGACTACTAAATATATGGTAGTATGGAAGTAGTGATAGGACCACACTGTCGACAGTTATCTGTCTACAGCCGCGGGCCGGTCCGTCCGGGGCAGTACCACACTCTCTGAGTAGTAGCGATTTGTTACTGCGCTTCATTTGGTGAGCGAGAGAGCCGGAAGCCCAACTTTATGAGGGTGTTTGCGTGTGGAGGGTTTTGGTGGTGCCATTGGTATCACCGAGCCTCAATGCACGCATTCACACTCCCTTCACTTTCTTCGCGGTAGGCAACGGCCTTGTAAAGGTCCATGAGCGGCAGCAACACTTACCATGAGGTGTACTGTTTGCTCGTTTGCCACCGCTTGCAATAAAAAAAATATATATACAGTAAAACCCGTTTTAGATGATTTCACAGGGACCCGACTAAAAACGCGTCTTTGGCGGGAAAGCGTATTATGCGGAAAAGGGATAAAACGTGCCATTATTATTTATTATATTATATTATTATTTTGAATAGCTACGTATTGAATTTAACATTTAAAAATTACTTAAATAAAATGTTGTTTATTTTCTTTATTTAATATACTTATTACTAGATAGATTTTTAAATATTAAAAAATAAAAAATATTTAAAAATATAAAAAAAAATGTTGTTTATTATTATTACGTTACTTAAAGTAATCACTTATGTTAGTTTGACAAAAAGATTTTGAGGCATTAGCAATTACAAGATTTTCAACGTAATTTAATTTTCGTAGTGCGTCTTCGCTTTGGTTCGAAAAAGTTTCATAGCGTCTTAAGTCATTAACTGATGATAATGCCTGGGCGCGTGTCAAAATCGGAGTTGACTCATGTTCTTCTTGGTCATTATCACTTAGGGTCGCTCGACAGTCGCTGGCCGCTGCCGCAAGGGCTAATATATGTATTTGAGTGGCACGTGTTGGCGTATTAAACGGGATGACGATCGTATTAAGCGTTCTTAACGCTTAATCGATCGTATTAAGCGTTCTTAACGCTTAATACGATCGTTAATCTTATCTTAATGTATGAAAACATGTCTCAAGTTGCTGGGACTGACACAAAACGGCGTATTATGCGGGAAATCGTATTAAACGTGATCGTATTAAACGGGTTCTACTGTACTTTAATAAAGTATTCTGTCGTGAAGACTTTACAAATATTAACAGAACTACTTTTACGGATTATATCTCAATTGTATTTGATTTATAATTGCCCGACGTTTCAAATACACGGACGAACTAAGATGTCTGAATATCTTACAATACAAACGCGATATAATCCGTAAAAGTAGTTTTATTTACAATGTGTAGAGTTTGCGTAAACATCAGATATCAATATTAACAGAGACAAATTACACCCAGACTCAGAACAATAATTTGTGGATGGCACAAATAATTACCCCGCGTACGATTCGAATCCACGAATCTCGGCACAAGAAATCGGCCTTTAGACCACTCTTTCATCTATATCGGCAGGCTTAAATTTAACTATTAGACTGTCCCACCAAGTAAGTTGTTTAAATATCTCCTCAATCCTCAAGCTGAGTCAGTCACTA
This sequence comes from Lymantria dispar, assembly GCA_032191425.1. Classification (NCBI taxonomy): domain Eukaryota; kingdom Metazoa; phylum Arthropoda; class Insecta; order Lepidoptera; family Erebidae; genus Lymantria; species Lymantria dispar. The sequence goes on along the minus strand of CM063442.1, from coordinate 4,121,123 downwards.
AAGAAATACCATTCAACTCAAACCATCACTAGTATTTTGTATAACGTTTTTGTTTTTATTATCTCAGTTAATTTTATAAAAAACATGTAAATTTTTTGCCAGCTTTGGAAATAATTCATCCACAATCACCCTTCACAAATTTCATCCATTAAAGACACCACAGTCCTCGTCATTAACTACAAACAAACCAACAAAATTAAAAACCATAACTTATCTTTATTGCGGCTTTCCCACAGGCTGGAAAAAAAAAGTAAAAGGAAAAGAAAAATAAAACACGGTTTCCACTGATCTCGTTTTAATTGCCGAAAAAGGGGAGCGGTCTGACCGAAGCACTGAGTATTTTAATTTAATTCCGTAAATCGCTTATGGTTCTTCTAACCCTTTTTGGTTGAATTGTTGTCGGTAGATAAGCGATTCAATATATTTTCAAAAGATTTTATGGGTGATGATAGGGCAGTGTTGAAATTTTAATCTTTCGATCAATCTAATTAAATTTTTCTATGTGGTGGGTATGAATACAATTCACCACTGTCTTGCCCATGGATGTTGCAGAAGACATAATAAGGTATATAATATCCAGATAACATCTGTGCAAGAGCAGGAAAACTCAAAAAAACCCTATACCAACATATCTGAGTGACGTGAGCAGGGATTAGTCCGTCACACGCAGAGAGGCTGACCGCGCGACGGCGACGATGACGTCCTGACGAAGGGGACTCCTTCGGGGTATTCCGTCGGGTGGACCACTGAAGACAAGGAACTCGGCTTCGATGGTTGGCCCAACGATGAAGGCGACGTGCTATGGGTGGGTTATGGGGCCGCATGCCGCCTCTCTATGGCCCCGGACGGAGCCGGACGCCGGGAGCGCTGAGCATGGCCGACCCCACAAAAAATACCAACATATCTGACCAGCACAATATAGTAGGTCAAAGCTCTTATTGTGGAAAAGGCTCGGGCTCTTCAGTGAGACGTATAGGACTTGAAATAATGATGATAAGGTGCAGATAATATATGCATGTATATGTAGAAAAAGAAAACTCGATATAAATCCTACACTCGTTGAACTAGAGCGGTATATTGGGTAAAATTACTTTTTCTTGTAGAGGAGGCTCGAATTGTAATTGGAAGGATGTCTTCAGTGGAGCAGTGTTAGAAAAACCAGCTATCTACTATCATGGAAATTATGCCTTACCCCAGTGTTATCGTAGACCAAGCTTTTGTCAAGAACACTCGATTTCCAATCTTTTAGTATGGAGGAAGATATATCCAATATACAATCAAATATATCTCTTATTATATTATTATAGGTCATTAGGTCATAAATTGCGAGAGTGTATCAAACACACATAGAATATGGTCATATTACATCCATTGATATATCCAATATACTATATCCATCCAATCCATACTAATATTATAAATGCGAAAATAAGGATGTTTGTTTGTTTGTTTGTAGCGCTTTCACGCTTAAACCACCGAACCGATTTCAAAAATTCTTTCACCAATGGAACGCTATAATATCAGGAAGTAACATAGGCTATATTTTATCCCGGTATTCCCACAGGAACGGGAACTACGCGGGTTTAAGCGACTGAAACCGAAGCGAAGCGAGGACGGGTTGCTAGTATTTGAATAAAAACACGTATTTTCTTCTTCGTAGATCCTTCTAAAACAAGATACTATAGCTTTACAACACCGTGAAAAGAACTGGGGAAGTATCTCGAGGCAAAAATCTTACTTGAAATGAACAATCGAGGAAAAATCTGCCCTGAGCAAATCACTGATATGAGCTGGTCTTAGAGTAAATGTTTATAATATTAGAGAACCCAAGTATAATAAAACAATAGTGGTAAGACAATAATTTTATAGTGGTAGGACCACACTGTCGACAGTTATCTGTCTATAGCCGCGGGCCGGTCCGTCCGGGGTAGTACCACACTCTCGCAGAAAATCGACGTCTGAGTAGTAGCAATTTGTTATTGCGCTTCGTTCGGCGAGCGAGTGAAGCCCAACTTTCTGAGGGTGTTTGAGTGTGGAGGGTTTTGGTGGTGCCTTTGGTATCACCGAGCCTCATTGCACGCATTCACACTCCCTTCACCTTTTTCGCGGTAGGCAGCGGCCTTATAAAGGTCCATGAGCGGCAGCAACACTTACCATCAGGTGTACTGTTTGCTCGTTTGCCACTGCTTACAATAAAAAAAAAAATATAATCATCATTTCATCATCATTTCAGCCTATCGCCGTCCATTGCTGGAAGTAGGCCTCCCCCATGTTACGCCACAAAGTGCGGTCCTGTGCCACGTGCATCTAACGACGCCCAGTAACTTTCACCAGGTCGTCAGTCGACCTGGTGGGGTGGCACCCTACACTGCGTCGTCCAATACATGGTTGCCACGCGAGAACCTTTCTTCCCCAGCGGTTGTCGGTTCGTCGAGCGATGTGGCCTGCCCATTGCCACTTCAGCGTGCTAATTCTTCGTGCAATGTCGGTTACACCCGTTCTTCTGCGGATTTCCGTATTCTGGATTCTATCTCGCAGAGAAATCCCGAGCATAGCCCGCTCCATAGCACGCTGCGCGACATTGAGTCTTGTTATGAATAATATAATAAAATATATATTTACCTTGAATTTTACCTTGTGGTGATAGGATTAGAATACCATTCATTAACCCCTCTCTGTTACCCGTGGGTATCTTAAAAGACGACTAAGCAATTAATGCAGATAACATCTAAGCAAGAAATTTCAAAATAAAACTCTTTAACAATTCGTCTGACCAGCATGGTATAATAGTTGGGAGTTGCGTGCTTAAGCCCCTCTGTCGCCCCGGACGGAGTGGTGCGGAGGCGCGCCGACAAAAAAACAAAAAAAAAGTGAGCCATCGCTCAGGACGCCTGGCAGATGTGAAACATCGAAACTATTTTGTACGAGTAGAGACACGGTATCGAATATAAAGTATCGATACTCATGAATAGTATCGAAAGATAAGTAACGTACTGATTAAAGTATCTAGTACTTTTACTTACTTTATCTTTAGGTATCGAGTACTTTTCTTTCAATACCAATACATTGCATTCGATACTTTTAGTCAATAAGTACTTTTTAGCAGGTATCGTATCGAATAAATTATCCATTTTAAAATTGACTTTACGGCTTATATTTATGGTAACGTTATTTAGTACAAACGTAATTAAACTGCCAAAATGTAGCTTGAAATACTTTCATCCGTTCACAGACGTTCTTTTGCACGATAGGTGCAATTTATAAACCAGAAATAGCGGCATCTATCAAGCTATGCAGCATCGAGCACGAGCACGAAGTGCGCGATTTAGGTAACATAAATAGCGGCATCTATCGAGCTAACGACCAACTCTCAGACCAATATATTGAATATTTAATAAAGGAACCTTTAATCCTGTAATGATAATAAGACAAGCTATTTAAATTATTTTAGCGTTATTGGTCCTTGCAATTTTACAAATTGAAGAGTTTACAAATTTTAAATGAAATCTGACTGTTTTAAGTGAGTCAAAATCCAATTCCTAAGAAATCGGTGACATACAAGAAAATAAATATATAAAAATACAGCTGAAACTAATAAAAGCCTATAAAAACGGTTACCCATTTTTCGTAGCTGAAAGTATACTAAATACCATACCTACTGGTATATTTATATTATGAAGTTATTACACATTAATTTATAAAACTACTTGTTTTAATATGCATAAAAGAACAGGTTACGTCAGGAACTAGTATGGCATAAAGTATTAATAAAACATGGCGATTTTTTCCAGAAAAAGATAATAGGCGTGACGAAAGATTTTGAAATCCTTTTCCGTAATGTGGGCACACACTTACTATTTACGAAAAAATCTATATTTCGGTAATAAATTTATGTTTAAAGAAGTTAAAAACAATTTTTCCAATATTTTTTAAATATTGCGCGTAAACAGCTCGCCGGTGTCATGGCGTCGGCTGTTACTTCACGTTAAGGTAAACACGTCCTTGTGTGTAGCGAAGAAAGTAAGCAAAACATTAAATTAATTCATGTGATAAAAATGAATTCCAAAGTTTATAAGTGGTGTGCAGTACCTCAGTGCAAAAATACATCAATAAAAACCCCCAACAAAGTATTTGTACATGTTCCTAACAAGAAAATAATAAGAGTTGGTTAAAGCTCGCAAAGCTGTGAGGGAGCTAACCTCAAGAATAAACAATGACAAGTTTAATGTAAAAATAAGCTATGAAAATAAAATAAACTCACATCAGTTCAAAACGAGTTAGATTATATCTAAGTTGGTACTAGAGATTAGGTTACTAGAAACACGGTAGTAAAGATAAACAAAAATTTACTTACAAAGAAGTTTTTACGTTTCTAAACTCAGGCGAGTAAAATTCTTTATTTGTAGCGAGGAAATCACCCAACATCAATACATCAATCCTGGGCAAATTTGAGCTGTTTGCTTTAACAAAGCTTGGTTCCATTGTAATAATCGAGTGGAATCGGTAAATCACACGTAAACAAATGAAAAATCAACCCAAATGCGTAATCAGTAGTACTGAGAACAACAAACAGAGTAGTTTACCTTAACGTGACGTAATACACTGCGATTGGTGTTTCAGCCAACATGGCCGAATGCAGTATTTTAATGATTTAATTTATTGAAAATCTTAATAATCTCAATTATTTAGATAAATCTAAACTAGCGTATTAAATTTTTTTGATATGTATTTTCCCCTAAAATCATTAATGCATCGATTCTTTTATACTGTCGTCACGCCTATTTTTATTCAATAAACATTTATTTTCATTATAGGTAACAATTTACTTTGGGTTCACTAGATGGCGTTGTACAAAATTTTAAATCGCACCATGGTTTCGTTACAAATTTAGATATGTATATCCAGATATTTATTATACAGTAAATTAAGAGGGGACCGCAAGGCGTGGCGTTAATCGCCACGCGACGATCGCGGTCACCCTCGCCTATAGATGTTTCACATCAAAAATGGTATAGTAGTTCAATTACCCTGCTATAGTGGAGGAGGCTCGAGCCCAACAATGAGACTTTTACAAGCTGTGATGATGATGATGGTGGAACTAAATTATTTGAGAATTGTATCAATAGTAATAGTTTATGCTCTTAGAAATCTTATTTGTTTTAATACAATCATCATCATCATCTTGCTCTTATCCCAATTACTTGGGGTCGACGCAATATGTCATCTGTTTTGACATATTGCAAAAAGTTTCGGCAATGACTTTTATGACCGGCCGCCTTCCTGACGTCAATTTGTTTTAAGACAATATTAAGCAATAAAATATCTGTTAAAATACAACATTTACTGTAGATGCACTTCAGTGTCTACTTAGCTTACTACCTAGTTTTGTTGCTGGTAGTCAGTTCAAATAGCGAGATTGAGGTAATACAGAAAATTATGAACTCTTCCTTCCGTCTCTCCGGTAGATTTATTGGCGATATGACCTTAAGAAATACCGACCGTTAAGATAATATCTATTGGTCTCATGGACTATTTATTCTATGGATGTGACATCCATAAGTAAAAAATATCTCTCATCTCGAGAGCATTATTTGAATATAGAAAATCTTAGTTTGGTGACAGGTGTAGATTTAGCGTCACGTACGTTTTTCATTTTGTGAGTAGCGTCTGGTTTTCATTTTCATTTCATATATAACGTCTAAGCGTGACTGCATATTGACTGAATCTGGGATGATTGGACCCAAGTCTATTGATTCTGTTTTATATGAGTTCATGTATTTATGTTCCACTGCTGGAATAGAGTTCCCAAGCTGATCATCTAATAAGTTTTAATCATCATGATCAGATTTCATTAAAAGTTTTTCTAAAATACCAAAAGTCTTTATGACTCGCCGAGTTCATTAGATAATTACGCATTTCTTGCCCACGGGTGTCATAAAAATAAGTAAAGTAATATGCATAAAACATCTACGCAAAGGAAGGAATACTCTTTAAAAACATTTTTTTTTATGGTGGGTTATGATCTTGACATATGCCGTCCATTCTGTCCGGAGTGATAATATTACGGTGCGCAATCAAATTCAAATTCAAATTATTTATTATGCATAAACCCCGAGAGGGCACTTACATATTGTCAGGTTTACAATTTCCAAAAAAAATATACTACCACCGGTTCGGAACGCGACCGCTACTGAGAAGATCCGGCAAGAAACTCAGCGGGCTTGTCATTATTTTTAATTATTTTTTTCTTCTTACTAGTTATACAATTGTTTACATGTTTTGTAAGAACTAGCTTCAGTGTGATGCCCTTCGAACCGCAAGACACTTAATATAATTTAAACGATTATGGCTGGACCAGATCCCACAAGCGGCACCCGATCACGAGTTAACTACTAGAGCAGCCATCACTTTCCTCAACCACTATGGAGGGAAGGGAGAGACCCGCTCCACGCAGCTACCGCAATTAGATCCTTATGTGAGCATGACCAACACCAAAATATGTTACAAACGGTGAAAATACAAAAATTCGTTAGGCAAAACACGCTACACTTTATAATAAAAGTTAAAAATACATTTACAAACAGTATATTTAAAATAACAAGGAAATTGCTGAATGAGGAGCTGCTCACAACCAATCTGTATTGTCATCTACATAATCCGAGATTTTATAATAAGCTTTTTTACAAAGTCTATTCTTGATGACTTTTTTAAACTTTTTCATAGGCAGGTCTCGGATATCTTTAGGTAATCTATTGTAAAAGCGTATACATTGCCCCATGAATGATTTGCTAACTTTTTGGAGACGAGTAGTGTGTACAACTAATCTGTCCTTATTAAACTCTATAATCTCCAATTATTACTATTAAACTCTATAACCCTATAATCCACCGTATTCCCTCCCAATCAACATCGGGCTGACCACTGGTAGGTACCAAATTTTTGATGTTTGTGGCTAAGTCAGGGAGCTATCGTTTCGGGTACAATACTTTTGTTAAAAAATTCTATCCAACGCCTAGCAGACCAACACGTCTTACGTGGTTCGGTAGTTTAATTTCCTTTTTATTATGAAAGAGGCTCGAATATCAACAGTGGAACATATATGAGCTGAGATGATGATGATGATGATGATAGGATAGTAAGGGAGGGTGACCTACTGTATTTCTTAATCCTTCACTACTTTGTAGGAAGACTTCTGTATAATTGTAGATCGTATAAGGCCATAAAAGGAACATTAAAAAAATATCATCGCCATCAAAATTTCAGCTCATACACGTTTAGCTAAAGCCTCCTTTACAATTGGAGCGAAATTGACCCTACTATCATTTGAACAAACAGGTTGGTATAAGGTTTTATTTCTAGTTTTCGTTCTCTTGCATAGATATTATATGCATATTATATCCCTTAGTCGTCTTTTACGACATCCACGGGCACGATACTGAGTGGTGAATTGTATTTTTATACCGCCATCACGCGGATATATGAAGTCGTAATAATAAATTTATCCTTTTTCTAACGTGCAGCATCTCTAAAGAAATAAATATTAAAACTGTACAATGTAAGTCTGTTTTTGTTCGGTATCGGGCTAGTACCGGGAGCTACTTCTTTTGTGGCCCCATCCATTGTCGCTGTTCGCGCGACAAGTGCTTTTACCTTTGAAGGAAGATGCCGTTCATATATGGACGACAATTTTTTTGCTTTATGATAGAATGGATATTTAGAGTGTTATATTTTATTTGTTACTTTGTATGGTGACAGATTAATAATACAAAATGTTGATACTTTTGTGTAGAAGTCGTGGAAATTGCTCAAAGAAGTATTAGAAGTAATCATTATCGCTGCTTTTTTTTCTTTGTGTAGGTTGTTATGATTAAAAAACCGGTTAAGTGCGAGTCGGAGTCGCACACGAAGGGTTTCGTTATCTATAGAAAATCGCGTTTGTTGTATGAGAGTCCGCCTTAAATATTTAGTTTATTTTGTTTTTAGTATTTGTTGTTATAGCGGCAACAGAAATACATAACTTCAAATGTCAAATGTCTCAAAATTTCAAATATCTAGCTATCGCGATTCTTGAGATACAGCTTGGTGACAGACAGACGGACGGACAGACAGCGAAGTCTTAGTAATAGGGTCCCGTTTTTACCCTTTGACACCCCTGTTTAATAGATAAATCGTAAATAAAACTACTTTTACGGATTATATCGCGTTTGTATTTGATTTATGATTGCCCGACGTTTCGAACACTTTGCAGCATTCATGGTCACGGGCGGACTAAGGTGTCTCACGTCCAACAAGTAATCGTTATTACATTAATTTAATTAAAATTAGTTATATAATTATTTATTAAAATAATTATATAACTAATTTTCTGTATCGGGTAGATAATTATAAATATCTGTAATAACGATTACTTGCGTGCTAATTCTTCGTGCTATCTCGGTCACATCCGTATCTTAAATACTCATTCAAAAAACCATCTAGCATCTTAAATACTCAATCGAAAAAAGTTTTTTAGTTCTTTCTTTAACGGACTCTTACTTCGTAAAATTTCTTGATAAAATAAAAATAATAATAATTTTTCCAGCACGTAATCTGTACGTACACGTAAAGGAAACGTCTAGGGCATGTCACATGACGAAATGGCCTGTCATTTCAGACAGCCCATTGTACCTCGTAGTGTGTAATATCACTCAGCCGTGTCGTATTTAAAAAATATCCCTTCGAGAAATTCTTGTTTTCTATTTTATGTAACATATAATATATGTAACGGTTTATTTTTTTTATTCAGGATCAGGTATGGCCACGGTTTCAGTCGAGTATTATGCCGTATGATCGTTTAAAAGTTGTAATAATTGCACAGATGGCGTAGTGATTAAAATACCTCTCGATCTACCTACTCAAATATCGTGGGATTTTCTTTCCTTAGTGTATGGTGTTGTCAAAAAATATAGTACATTTATTGTAGTGAAACTTCTTTGCGCGCATCAGGGTAATTTTTTTACGGATGAAACGGAACTTAGCCTCACGAAGATGTGCAGGGTTTTTGTCGAAGAAGAGGGAGAGCGCGATTGAGACCGATTGAGAGAGTGAGAAAGGGTGAACATAACACGAAGCACAGTCATGGGGCGAGAGTAGGGAGCAAGCGAGTGAGAAAGATCGAGTTTTTTTTGAAGTGAAACTTCTTTAGAATCGTTGTGATTTCAAACCGGATGCAACGGAAAAAACGACAGGTAAGAGACACAACTAAAAAAATGTGTAGGATGAAGCCGGCAAAGAATGAGACAGAAATATATATACTATTTTATATTATTTTTAAATCTGTCTATAATTGACGGATTAAAGGATAAAGGATGAGGGATGAAGGATGAAGGATGGCGGATGCAGGATGGAGGATGAAGGATGAAGGATAAAGAAGTTTTACTTCTGACATGCGTACTTAGTACTCACGCTATTTTTTTTTTGTATGTAATATATCATTTGTTCTTCTGTGTATACTATATTTTATGATTATCTATTGTGTGTTAAATATTAACACATAAATAAATAAACAAAACTTACATTCGTATTTCAAATTAACTTAAGATGAATGATAAGACACCATCCTAAGTTTTGTGTGGCATAGCGTATCTTATGAACCTTTCTTTCTGATAAGTATGTAGTTTATAGTTTTCCGTGTGGTGAAGGAATGAGAATACAATTCACCACCACCTCTCTTGCTCGTGGCTATTGTAAAAGACGTCTGAGAGACATAATAGGCATATTACATCTATGTAAGAGAAGGACAACTCGAAACTAAACCCTATACCAACCTGTCTGACCAGCAAGGTATCATCATCATCGCAGCCCACATATGTCCCACTGTTACGCTCGGGCCTCCTCCACCATGGGCGGGCGTTTGACCTACTATATCATGCTGGTCAGACATGTTGGTATAGGATTTCATTTCGAGTTTTCTTTCTCCGTTAGCAAGGTATAGTGAAATCAATTTCTCTCCTATTGTGGAGGAGGCTCGAGCCCAGCAGTAGGACATATATGAGCCGAAATGAGATCAATGAGTTTAATATCTATATCTACCTATACCAATAAATAAAATTGGAGTGTCTGTTTGTAATGTCAAAATAATAGGCTTTTTACATGCTCACACGGTTATTTGCATGACACCTATGCCTAAAATACAGATTAAAAAATTTTTGTCTGTCTGTCTGTCTGTCTGTTTGTCTGTCTGTCTGTTTGTTCCGGGTAATCTTCAAAACAGCTGGACCGATTTCAAAAATTCTTTCACCAATGGAAAGCTATAATATCAGGGAGTAAACTAGGCTATATTTTATCCCGGTATTCCCACGGGAAAGGGAACTACGCGGGAAAAACGACTAAAACCGAAGCGAAGCGATGGCGGGTTGCTAGTATGAACATTAGGGTGGTTCGTTTCTGCAAATTTTTTTTTCTTTCGTCGCTCATGCAAAATATTAATCTACATATAGAAAAAAAAATTCTCACCCAGTTTGAGCTCTTAATATTAATTTTAAGTACTTACAATTTAAATTTAAAGTTTTGCCATTCAAATTGTATGAAAAAAAAACTTTTATTTTTTCAAATTTCTAATGCTTACCTGGCTTTTACAATATTGCAAATCGGTTTAATGGAACTTGTGGGGAATTTCACGCTCTTCAAAATAGTCTTAGTGTTTTTTGTGTAACTCGCACTGGTTCACCAGTAGAAGTCGTCGAAGTACAGTTTTTGAAAAAAATATATTTTCTTTAAATTTTTCGAGCAAACCGCCAAATGTATGAAGAAAAAAGAACTGACTCATAAAAAAAAGTTATCCGACCAATATTTAATGAATTTACAGCCATTTTTATACCCTACCCTACCTACCCTAATTAACGTATAAATAAATAAAGAACAAAACTCGCATTCGTATTTAAAATGATACTTAATATTATATGAATGTTAGAAGGATCATCCTTCTAAGTTTTGTGTAAGACTTAGAAAGGCGTCTTGTAAATCTCTCTAAGAAAGCAAGTACTTTCTTAGAGAGATTTACAAGATGCCTTTCTAAGATTCAGTTTTACTTTCTTACTGTGTCCCTTTATTTGGTAAAATATTGATATAAAGTTATAATATTATATGTATATTTGTCTACTAACACTAGCTTTTAAGATTATTGTTACTAACACTATGGGCGTTCGCCTGCAATAAATGATTATTATTATTATTTGCTGCAACTCGCCCTCGCTTCGGTTTTAGTCGCCTTATTCGCGTAGTTCCCGTTCCTGTGGGAATACTGGGATAAAATATAGCCTATCTTACTCCCTGATATTATAGCTTACCATTGGTGAAAGAATTTTCGAAATCCGTCCAGTAGTTTCGGAGCCAATTCGTTACAAACATACTTACATACAAACCTTTCCTCTTTATAATATTAGTATAGATATAGATAAAAAAAACATTTTACTGCGTATATTTTGTTCTTTAATATTATGTTAATTGTTGGATTTATTTAAATAATTGCATATTATCACTTAATACTCAAATCTCAAAGTTTATTTTTGATTGTTTAAGTAATGGTAGGCTTAGTGTTACGATTAGCGAGGTGTATTTTCCTCTGTGCTGGTGCTAACCCTCGCATGGATGAACAGTACTGAAACGTAAGGGGATGTTACACCCCTTATGTTTCATTAACGACTAGGAAAAATAGTACTAGAAACATTTAGACTGTATACTTTAAGAAAAATAAAAATTCAATATTAAATTATTGAATTCATTGTTTTTTAGAATTTACTTTGTTTATAACTCACGGTTTAGTCTATTGTCGACAAATATTATTTATGTAATAAACTAACCTAACGTGCTGGCTTGATAGGTTCGATTCCCATGGCAATACTTTGTACGCTTCATATACTGTTGCTCGGAGTTTGTGCGTAATTTGTATCCATGGATTGTATTTAGATCAAGATCCAGGTAGACAGACAAAAAATTTTTAAACTGTATTTAAGGTATAGGTGTCGTGCAAATAACCGTGTGAGCATGAAATAAGCCCAGTATTTTGACATTACAAACAGACGCTTCAATTTTATTTATTTGTATAGATAATTACTAATCCATCTTTTTCATATAGAATAATTTTCTTCGTGTTCTGGCAATAAATTTCAAAAGATGGGTCAAAATTTAATTACTAATTCTCTATAGAAATAAATCTTTGTAATAACGATGATCGGCTGGACGTGAGATATTAAGATATCTTGTCTGCCCGTGACTATAAACGCTGTAAAGTGTTGGAAATGTCGTGCTAAATAGTTCTATGTATGTTCTTTGTTTTTGTATTGTCTTCCGCAATACAAGATTTAGTTTCTTAGTGCGGGTATTGTTTATTAGTAAAAAGTTTTTATAGTATTTTAAAAAAAAAAACATTTTGAATGACCCCCGACATATATTAAAATAATAAAAAAACTTTCTCTTCAACAGGGATTATCAATTAATTGTTATTAACGATTATACTGGCACGGGTGAAGCACTTAAAAGAGCTAATACTCTTATACTTCTGTATCGATATTAACGAAATAAAGCTAAGAACCACCGCAAGAAAATTGGCTTTCAAGTAAAAAAACAGCATCTAAATCGGTCCATCCTTATCGAAGCTATGATGCCACAGACAGACACACATTCATAGGTAGACAGACATCGACGTTAAACTTATAACACTCCTCTCTTTGCATCGGATGTTAAAAATAAAAGTATGTCGTTGTTATTATTTCAATATCATTAGACCTATATGTAAGTCAGAATATCAACTGAATTTCCAAAAGGCATTGTCAACTAGTACATTTAAAAACTATTTATCGTCCATTCTATCCGTTATTTCCTAGCTGTGCATTGCAGCCGTCGACACAATGACCCCGCGTAAATCTCCGGTTCTCTCTCCGACCGGTCCGGACACCGGAATTCATAAATTATGATTCACTTGCTCACTGAAAACCTTTTTTATGGTAAAGCTTATTCGGTGAGCGGCCATTTTTGTTTTAGTCGTTTGTCGCTTATCTTTTGTTATATGGAAGGGAGAGCAGAATTTGAATGTATGTGTCGAATTATGCAATGTTATTACTCTGGGAAAATGTCGTTGGATTTACCCGGTGTTGCTCGAGTTATAACTTTCTATAATGATTTCTGATGTTTACGCGAGTATTACAGATCCTTACGAATATTATAAATATGAAAGTAAGTTTGTTTGTTACGCTTTCACGCTTAAACCACCGAACCGATTTCAAAAATCCTTTCACCAATGAAAAGCATCAGGGAGTAACGAAAGCTATATTTTATCCCGGTATTCCCACAGGAACGGAAACTATATAGGTAAGGCGACTGAAATCTAAGCGAACCGAGGGCGGGTTGCTAGTTGTATAACTAGCAAACCGCCCTAAATATTAATACCCGCCCTAATAAAACTATTTTATGGGGAGTGCTCATCGTCAGTCTGCTCATGACCATGAACGCTGTTAATTGTTCGAAATGTTGGGCAACGAAAATCATATACAAACGTGATGAAATCCGTAAATTAGCTTTATTTACAGCTTTTTGTCAATGCTCAAGAACTATTTAAAGACAAGACAATTATACTTAGTTATTTTAAGATCTTGAACATTTAATTTTGGTATACATTTAACTTGTATAAAGGAGGAATATTTGGTCGTGATAAGCGCAAAAGCTTTGTCAGTGAAAGCGATTTGCAAGAATTTTGTAAATACTTTTTTATCATATAGTCATCATATAGTTTTCCTTGTGGTGACGAAATAAGATTAAATTTCACCACTTCCTATCTTACCTGTGGATGTCGTAAAAGACGACTAAGTATATAATATGCATTTAACACCTATTTCTCTCCTATTGTGGAGGAGGCTCGAGCCCAGCAGTGGGACGTTTATGAGCCGAAATGATAGTCAAAATATCAAATATGTGTACTAATATATCCTGTTCATGAGATACTACTATTAGCTTAGTGCTGACATAATTAATTACCGTTTTTTTAGGTTCTCTCGTAGTTGTCTCTAACAAAAAATTATTGATATAAATACAAATTTATTTTATAGAAAATTTATTCAAACTGTATTTTTAAGTCTCTCATTGTATTTATGTACTATAACATAAAAAAAAAATTAAAAGAGGTAACATTTTCTATGAACTATTACATTTTGTGCTAAAACTTTTTTAAGAGCTTTACAAATATTTTCTTTTTTGTTTTTGGCAATGTTGTTTGTTGAAGTTCTCTTTCTTGGTAATCGTAAACTTAAGTTATCAATTTTTTTTAATTATGCTCACAGTAAGGTTGTTCAAAAGGGTCTCTAATGAAAGCAATTCTGTACTTTAGAACAAAACGGTTTTATTAACTTCTACTTGGACTATTTCACTAATATATTAATTCATAAAAAACGAGGATTATTTCATAAAAGTTTATGCTGTGTAGTTTAATATTCCTAGTCATATAAATGTATAACACTCATGTCCTTGGGTTATATTTTTTCATGTGGTATTTATAATTTCGACTCAAATGTGTCCCCCTGTTAGGCTCGAGCCTCCTCCACAATGGGAGGGAAAATGACTTTACTACACCATGCTTGATAACTTCGAACTGATGCTGCAATCAAAATAGTCTCCAGAGAACTCTACTCTTCGAAAACTCACAGCAGACATCTTATTTTTGGGTTCAATAGATTTATTTCAATGACCTTACGGGTTATGATCTTGCAATACGGTCACGTTGACCTGGTACTATAACCTTGATGGTTGCCACAGAACCGAAAACCTCGAAAATTTATTATATAGTGATTGGACTTAACATATTAGTTTTAATAAGTAAATTTCTTGCAAGTTATAAGTTTAACGTCGAACACACAGACAGACAGACCTCTATCTGTCTGTCTGTGTGTGTGTGTGTGTGTGTGTGTGTGTCTACGATGCCATTTGTGGCATCGTAGCTCTCAAACGGATGGAATGATTTTGATGCGGTTTTTTTTCGTTTGAAAGCTGGTGGCTGAGAATCACTTTTAGCTATAATGATTTCTGATGTTTACGCGAGTATTATACATTTTAAATAAAACTACTTTACGGATTTTATCGCGTTTGTATTTGATTTTTGATTACCCGACGTTTCGAACACTTTACAGCGTTCATGGTCACAGGTGGACTAAGATGTCTCACGTCCAACAAGTCATCGTTACTGCAGAAAATTTATAAATATCTACCCGATACAGAAAATTAGTTATTAAATATTGACCCACATTTTGATACAAAATTTATTGCCAGTGTAAGAAGAAAATGATTCTATATGAAAAAAATATATTGTTTATGGTTAGTAATAATTAAACATTAAAATTAATAGTAATTATATTTTAAAACTAACTAATAATCTAGTATACTACCACCGGATCGGAACACGGTCACACTGAGAAAGATCCGGCAAGAAAACTCAGGTAACATGATGCTAAATTAAAGTTAATTTTGAAGGCGGCTTTACTTTATGTTACTAAAAGGTTTTAATTTATAAAATTATCTTTAGTTATTATTATTGTGGGTCAAATCTATACAATATGAGCTCACGGTGTCTTGCAGTCTTGTGGTGGTCTTTTTGGATTTGTTTTTAATAATGTTTATAACAGGATCCCAGCTTGATGGTAACACCCAGCCATCCTCTCTATTGAAATTTTTGTGTTTTTTAATCTCAATAGCTTCGCGTACCATTCTAGGCAGGTATCGGTATTTTTTTGCGAGGATTTGTGGTTTATCAAACCTGATGTTATGGTGGGCGCGGTCCTGACTATGTTCACAGACTGCAGACCTAGTGCCCCGGCGGTGCTTCACATCGGCTATGTGTTTTTTGATCCGAGTTCTTATGGATCTCTTTGTTTGTCCAATGTAAGAGAGACCACAGTCACAGTCAAGTTTATATACTCCTGCATCTTGTAAAGGGATCTGGCACTTGACAGGTGGTAAGAATTGGCTAATCCTCTTCAGTGGCTTAAAATAAGTTTTAATGGAAGAACGTTTCAGGATGTAGCCAATCTTGTCAGTGACTCCTTTGACATAAGGTAGTATTGCAGGAAGGCGCTCAACTGTGGGTGGTTTCACTCGGTCTCTGCGACGGGGGCGAGGAACTGGCAGCTTGTTTGCACGTAGCACCTGCTTGACATGCTGCAGCTCCCCAGCCAGGTGTTCATCGTCACAGATTCCTCGTGCTCTCTGCAACAAAGATTTATACACGGTAGCTAACTGTGAAGGGGGATGATGAGAATCACCGTTCAAGTATCTGTCTGTATGTGTTGCCCTACGATACACTGTATGACTCAAGGTGTTATTAGGGTTACGTATAACCAAAATATCTAAGAAGGCTAAAGAGTTATTTGACTCTAGTTCCATAGTGAATTGAATTTTTGGATTAATGGAGTTAAGATGGTTTAGGAATATGGTTATTTTGTCTGTGGGTAATATTGTGAAAGTGTCATCTACGTACCGCTTGTAGAACCTGGGTGTGACAGGTGAGCTTGATAAGGCTGTCTCCTCGAAGTCCTCCATGAATATATCGGCAACGATAGGGGAGACCGGCGAGCCCATAGCCACTCCATCTACTTGCTTGTAGAAGTCATCATTCCACATTAAATAGCCAGTTGTTAGGCATTGACGTAACAGTTCCGCATATCCCAATGGCATATTATTGTCAGATAGCTTCTTAGATATGGTTTTGATGCAATCCTCCACAGGTAGAGAGGTGAAGAGTGATGTGACATCAAAACTGACCATAGTTTCATTGTCAGCGAGATGTAGATCTTTAATTTCACTGACAAAATGGTAAGAGTCTTTCACAAATGCACTAGTGTGTCCCCGGAGTTGGGAGAGGACTTTCGCAACCCTCTGTGCTAATTTATAAGTCGGCGTGTCGATCTGACTTACTATTGGTCTCAGTGGTGCATTTGATTTGTGTATCTTGGGCAACCCATATAATT
Source organism: Lymantria dispar (assembly GCA_032191425.1). Taxonomy (NCBI): domain Eukaryota; kingdom Metazoa; phylum Arthropoda; class Insecta; order Lepidoptera; family Erebidae; genus Lymantria; species Lymantria dispar. Next base: position 4,104,135 of record CM063442.1, on the reverse strand, counting down.
TAGGTGGTTTGACGCATGGTGGTATTAGATTTTTCACGTCTAGATGTAATGTATCGGAGTACTTTATTATTAGTTTCTTTGTGTTCTTTAGAACGACATTGGTGGGGTCTGTTTTGACCTTCTTGTACGTTGTTTCATCCGACAAAAGTTGGTTAATTTTAACATTATAATCCGACGTATTCATAACCACGGTCGCGTTTCCTTTGTCTGCGCGCAGGAAATCAGATATCGTCATCAATCTTTGTTGCAGAGAGCACGAGGAATCTGTGACGATGAACACCTGGCTGGGGAGCTGCAGCATGTCAAGCAGGTGCTACGTGCAAACAAGCTGCCAGTTCCTCGCCCCCGTCGCAGAGACCGAGTGAAACCACCCACAGTTGAGCGCCTTCCTGCAATACTACCTTATGTCAAAGGAGTCACTGACAAGATTGGCTACATCCTGAAACGCTCTTCCATTAAAACTTATTTTAAGCCACTGAAGAGGATTAGCCAATTCTTACCACCTGTCAAGTGCCAGATCCCTTTACAAGATGCAGGAGTATATAAACTTGACTGTGACTGTGGTCTCTCTTACATTGGACAAACAAAGAGATCCATAAGAACTCGGATCAAAAAACACATAGCCGATGTGAAGCACCGCCGGGACACTAGGTCTGCAGTCTGTGAACATAGTCAGGACCGCGCCCACCATAACATCAGGTTTGATAAACCACAAATCCTCGCAAAAAAATACCGATACCTGCCTAGAATGGTACGCGAAGCTATTGAGATTAAAAAACACAAAAATTTCAATAGAGAGGATGGCTGGGTGTTACCATCAAGCTGGGATCCTGTTATAAACATTATTAAAAACAAATCCAAAAAGACCACCACAAGACTGCAAGACACCGTGAGCTCATATTGTATAGATTTGACCCACAATAATAATAACTAAAGATAATTTTATAAATTAAAACCTTTTAGTAACATAAAGTAAAGCCGCCTTCAAAATTAACTTTAATTTAGCATCATGTTACCTGAGTTTTCTTGCCGGATCTTTCTCAGTGTGACCGTGTTCCGATACGGTGGTAGTATACTAGATTATTAGTTAGTTTTTAAATATAATTACTATTAATTTTAATGTTTAATTATTACTAACCATAAACAATATAATTTTTTCATATAGAATCATTTTCTTCTTACACTGGCAATAAATTTTGTATCAAAATGTGGGTCAATATTTAATAACTAATTTTCTGTATCGGGGAGATAATTATAAATTTTCTGCAGTAACGATGACTTGTTGGACGTGAAACATCTTAGTCCACCCGTGACCATGAACGCTGTAAAGTGTTCGAAACGTCGGGTAATCAAAAATCAAATACAAACGCGATAAAATCCGTAAAGTACTTTTAGCTATGTTTATTTAATATAGGTGTAGCAGTGTAAGGGTATCGGTTATTTTCCAAAGTGATATAATGACGTATGATTACTCGATTAGGTGCTTCACGTCGCACTCACGCGTTCGGTCTCTGCTAATCCCTGGTCCGTGTATCCGATGATATTGGAGCCTGGAACACCTAGCACAATAAGTCGTTATTTTAACCACTACCCCATAAGTGCAATCATGCAAATTTTTATATTATAAAGAAAACTAACTAACAATGCCTTGCTTGCTTATTTTAATTAAAACACGCCATAATTACGGGTACAAAATTGCAATGTAACCATAAAATATTGCACGGTATCAAGATACTGTGGAATATACAAGCATAAAACTTGTTACTTATTAATTTGATGGGCTCTTATTTACCACGCGCTTGTTTAATTTGTGCTGTGGAAAAGATAATTATTGGGTGCCCGGTGAGATGACGTGTAAAATTACATTGGTGAAATAGATTTATAGTGTTATTATGATTTTATAAGAATCATAAAGCAAGCATAGTCAACCAAGAGAGAGGAGAGGTCTCGGCTATTTTCGATTTAAGCAAATTACGTGCGGTGATGGAATAAAAATACAATTCACCACCCCCTTTCTTGCCCGTAGCTGTCGTAAAAAACGACAAAGGGATGTAATATGTGTGTAAGAACTGGGCAAGAGAAGAAAAACTCGAAATAAAATCATATACTAATATGTTTCACCAGGTCAATTTTTCCTCATATTCTGGCGGCAGCTCGAGCCCAACAATGGGACTTATATGAGCTGAAACGAGATGATAAATGATTACAATAAAATCTACACGAATTTTAATTATTTTCTTTTAAAAAAGTAAGACTTCGCGCTAAGGTAAAAATGCATACGAGGCTTACCGATGTACGCGGTCTGCCTTCAAGCTGATCATCCGTCACGCTAAAGACGTCAGTGGGTAGGAATTGATGGACAGTCTCGGATCAGTTAGTTAAATGTGACCCCGGGAGTTACCCCTAACGCACGGCGCTGAGTAAGCTCCGCGTTAATAGAAAAATAATCGATTAAGAATAATAAAGAAATTAATTATCAAGTAACCTCCTAAAAATGGGAATAGTGGCAAATTATCATAGCCCGATAAAAGCCTTTTAATCATATACACAAACTACTTAATATTTTCGTCAAGCGTATTTATGACACATTCAAACTTTATTACTTGCATAGTCGTTAATATACATTTATATCCCCATATTCATATCTCATGGTGTAAATGTCAACATGACAATAAAACACATGAGCGACTTGCGAACGGATAATGTCTTGACATGAATATAGATTCACTATATGTTAAGGACATTTACATATTTTATACAGGATGAGTTTATAGAAACAAAATTAATGATTAGTGCTGTAAGCTGTTATCTATACTATTATATAAAGCGCAAGAGTTTGTTTGAACGCGCTAATCTCATGAACAATTGATGGTCCGATTTGAGAGATTATTTCAGTGTTAGATAGACCCTTTATCAACGAAGGCTTATAGGCTATATATAATCACGCTAAGATTAATAAGAGCGGAGGAACAATGAAAAATGTTTCAGAATTGGTTTTTTCCCTTTTGAGAGCTTCCGCTGTGTGCACTACATAAACGGTTAGATTTCGCAAAAATCATGTGTGACAGAATCGTATTATTTAAAAATATTTTCACCTTCTACGTAAATAAAGTCGCGGGTTAATTAGTTAGTTAGCATTAGCCCAAAGTAACTGTTCCACGCGGACGAAGTCGCGGGCATAAGCTAGTAAAATCATAATTGGTAGATTATTTTTATAGCACACGGTGGCAAACGAGCAAACAGTACCTGATGGTAAGTGTTGCTGCCGCTCATGGACCTTTGCTAGGCTGCCGCTTACCGTTAAAAAAGTAAAGGGAGTGTGAACGGATGCAATGAGGTTCAGTGAAATTAAAGGCATCAAAACCCACCACACGCAAACACCCTCAGAACCTTATGCTTCCGGCTCTCTCGCTCAAGAAGCGCTATAACAAATTGCTGCTACTCGGACGTATTTTTTTCTACGAGACTGTGGTACTACCGCGGACGGAGGGGCCCGCGGCTGTAGACAGACAACTGTCAACAGTATGATCCTACCACTAATAAAAGATCCTAACACTATAAGCAATAGCATATTAGAGTCCGCGTGGTGACATAGAAAGAATATAACTTACCCCATCCATTTCTTGCGAGTGGTTGTCGTAAAACATTACTAAGAAATGTGATATACAAATAACTTTTATTGAAAGTGCAAAACTTGAAATAAAATATCAACTCATCTACGTGGTATAGTAAGTCCATTTCCTTCATTTAGGAAGTTATCTGGAGTAAGTATAAGCCTAATAGTGGAACGTATATAAGCTGAGCTGTGATGATGATGGTTGTACTAGATTTTTTAGATTTCAGTGTAAATTCACCTCCTTAACCGCGCGTAAAAGATTACCAAGGGTCGAGGAATAAAGTCTTGCCCAAGGGACCAAGGGAAGTAAAATACTATCCCGTCTGACTAGCGTCGTGTAATAGGTCAATTTACCTTCTGTATGATGCTCAAGCCCAGCTGTGGGACATATATGAGTCGAGATAATAATAATGATGGTGAGAAGGCTATCAGAGGACATCGATAGTCGACATCGAATCGATGATATACAGAGAAAATAATCATTCAAATAAATACAATCTCTAGATTCATATAGTACGTCCCGCTACAGGGCTCGAGCCTCCTCCAATTGGAGGGAGATTGACCTACCACGACGGCTAGTGTAGGGTTTTATTTCGAATTTGCCTTCTTTTTCATAAATGTCATCCGTGTATTACAATCCCTTAGTCACCTCTAAAAGACCCACGGGCGGAAAAGGGAGTGGTGAATAGTATTCTTACTCCATCTCCGTCACGACACGACCCATAACACGTTAGATTAAGTACTTGAATATTATTAAATAAATTATATTCTATTTTGCAGTTGCTTCTCGGATTTACAAGTAAATTTATGATTTTATCCTTCATTGTTGAAGGCAGCAGTAAATTAATGAGTACTATGTAAATGACTTCACGCTGTATACGGTAGGTATATATGGCACATAAAACGCTATAAAATTTACGAACTGTAAGGACGTTCTCGCCGACTTTTTACGCGACAAGACTTTATAGGTTTTCATTTTTGGGTCGGGGTTAAGTCAAGAGAGAATGTAAATCTTTTAATTATTAATTTTACTTCCTATTAATTTGCTTTTCCCCGCGTCTTCTGCGATTTTCATTATATTTTTTTCTTTGTTGATATTAGTAGTATACGAGCAAACAATACCTGATGGTAAGTACTGCTGCTCACGAACTTTTACTAGTCCTCGGCCTGTGGTAAAGAAAGTGAAGGGATTGTGGAAGCGTGCAATGAAGTTCGGTGATAGTAAAGGCATCACCTATCACACACAAACATCTTCGAAATTTGGGCTTCCGTCTTTCTCACTCACCGAATAAAGTGCAGTAACAAATTTACTACGCAGACGTCGGTTTTCTGCGTGAGTGTGGTACTAACATCACCTTGCACCACATAATATAAGATGACGTCGTTTTTGACTGCAAGGAATTGCTTTTGCACCACATTTCAGCCAAAAATATGTCCAAATAATAATTTTTATTAATTAAAATAGTTGACTGAAATAAATAAATTATTTTTCATGGAATGATTGTTCTTAAATGTTAGCTAGAATTGATGTTGAATTGATGCTGCTTTGAGAGAAATTTTATTTACATATTTTCATAATGTTTGGATATGTAGTTTTTGATTTAATCAGCTCAATCTTATGTATGCCATTTTATAATCAATATTTTTTTAGTAGAATTAAAGAAGGAAGTACGCAGTAAGTAACGTAAGTAATTATAACTTATAATAACCAGCAATATCACCACAATTCCTCATTAGTTTCTCGTTACTTTTTACAATTAATCGCTGCCGCCTATTCTTTAAACCGAATGTATTGTTTCCCGCAACAGCAGTGAATGACGAATTACATTTATACAGAAGTGATCTGGATGGCACGTGTCTTGTATCACATAAAGAAATGTGCGTAAAATTGTCGTAAAGAACGTGATGAATGCAACCATATGTGACAATGTATGGGGCTTAAGTGTGCCTTAGGATTAATAATGTAGATTTGTGTGTATTAGCACTGACAGCAAAGGAATATTCGTTCTATTTTATATTTAAGCTTAGATTATAAAGTAGTTTTAGCTGGTAATATAACTTTGGCTACATAATTCAGTAGATTCATAATTAATCACTTTGAAATATAGGAGACGTTTTATTCATAATTCTTCTTGTGAAGATCAAATAAGAATAAAATTTGTACGTCTTCCTTTAAAATATGTTAATATATTCCGCGTGTGAACGGAATAATAAATGTACATTAATTATTTTACGTATGGTGACGAAGTAAGAATACAACTCACCATCCACTTTCTTATCCGTAAAAGATGACTAAGGGATTATAACATGCGCACAATATCTATGCATGAGAAGGAAAATTCGAAATAAAACCCTATAGCAACCCTTCTGACCATCGTAATATAGTAGGTAAATGTCCCTTCCATTATGGAGGAGCCCAACACTGGGACGTATATGAGCTGTGATGATGATGATGAACTAAATATTTGTAAAGTCGCCCTCTCGGTATAACAATTTGTTCACCAGAGTATTGTCCTATATGTGAATCGAAAGGCATCGGCTCGGTAGTATTTAGTAGGAAATTTAATCACTACACAGTCGAATACTAACCGTTTTATATAGCTGACCCAACAGACGTTGTACTGTTCCAATAAAATAAAAGGAATTCTTCTTGACATCCACAGTAGTGGCTTCTACCGGGTCCAATTGTGAAATCTAAACCATTCTCGAATCCCTTTGGACATACAAAAAAAATTATCAACATCAGTCCAGCTGTTTAGGAAGAGTTCAGTGACATACACAGGTACACAAGATAAAGAACGAGACGTGACATATAAACCAAAGATATAAAATTATTACAAGTTCTCGTAAAATTTGAGTGTTTCTCTTCACATTCGTTTAGTATGTTGACTTGAAATAGGTACTGTCTTTATATACGTTTTTATATATTTAGTCGTTTTACCCGCGTAGTGCCCGTTCCCGTGGGAACACCGGGATAAAATACAGCCTAGTTTACACCCTGATATTATAGCTTTCCATTGGTGAAAGAATTTTTGAAATCGGTCCAGCCGTTTTGAAGATTACCCGGAACAAACAGACAGACAGACAGACAGACGAAAAAAATATAAAGTGATTTTTAGCCATGTGTATAGTGCAAATAATCGTGTGAATATGAAAAAAGCCTATTATTTTGACAAATTTACAAACAGACACTCCAATTTTATTTCATCATCATCTTGCTCTTATCCCAATTACTTGGGGTCGACGCAATATGTCATCTGTTTTGACATATTGCAAAAAGTTTCGGCAATGACTTTTATGACCGGCCGCCTGCCTGACGTCAACCCGCCTTGGGAATGTAATCGTTGACCCAAATGGTACCAGATGGAGTTGGTCCGGGTCAAACTAGGGCTCTTAGTCGTCTTTTACAACACCCATGAGCAAAGCAAGGGTTGGTAGTATTCGAAGCCGCTACCACACAGCACTCCACTCCAATTTTACTTATTTGTATAAATATATATTTTCATTATTTTTTAATGAAAATTGTGTTGATGACGTATAAACTCTATATCATCAGCCATTTTATTTTGTTTTCTTTTTTAATCAACCATAGTAAAAACCTCTACGTTTTTACCTCTACTGTCACAGCTTCATTGTACCATTTGCTTATATGATTGGAATACATTGTTTAGTTGTTGGTCCACAGCCACGGGCAGGACTGCCCAGAGTAGCACTACAGTACTATCATCATATGTCCCACTTTCCGTGTGGTGACGGAGTAAGAATACAATTCACCACTCCCTATCTTGCCCGTGGATGTCGTAAGAGACGATTAAGGGATATAATATGCACATAATGTGTGTGTGCACATGTACACAATTGTATAACTAGTAAGAAGAAAAAAAATAATTAAAAATAATGACAAGCCCGCTGAGTTTCTTGCCGGATCTTCTCAGTAGCGGTCGCGTTCCGATCCGGTGGTAGTATATTTTTTTTGGAAATTGTAAACCTGACAATATGTAAGTGCCCTCTCAGGGTTTATGCATAATAAAATAATTTGAATTTGAATTTGAACATAACATCTGTGCAAGAGAAGGAAGACTCGAAACAAAACCCTATACCAACATGTCTGATCAGCATGGTATAGTAGGTCAAATTCCCTCCCATTATGGTGGAGGCCCGAGCCCAACAGTGGGACGTATGTGGGCTGCGATGATGATGATGATGATGTCCCACTGTTGGGCTCAAGCCTCCTCAACTATAGGACTAATGACGGAGTAAGAATACAATTCACCACTCCCTATCTAACCCGTGGATGTCTTAAAAGACGACTAAGGAATATTATATGCACGTAAGATCTGTGTAAGATAAAGAAACTCTAAATGAAACCCTATATCAACATGTCTGACCAGTTTGGTATACTACTAGGTCAAATTCCCTTCTATTATCGTGGAGGCCCGAGCCCAACAGTGGGACATATGTTGGCTGCGATGATGAAGACTAGTGCAATAGTTTCTATTCTAGTACCTTCATACAAGACGTAGAACAAACTCACATTCTCATTTATATAGTTAGTGAGGTTGCATAATAATTGCGGTTATATCAGAAGTCATTATAAAAAAAGGCAGCCGTCGCTCAGGACGCCTGGCAGATATAAAACATTGAAATTATTATGTACAAATATATAATTATAATTGCATATAATCATAATTTTTAACAAAAAACAAACCGACTTCAAACAGTAAACTAAAAACGTTAAAATTGCCTCTAAAATTTTAAGAATTCCACCAATTTCTCAAGGATACCCTCATCAGATCCTGACCTGATGACTATGAGACCACCTGGGAAGCATATCAAACAAAAAAAGAATTTTGCAAATCGGTCCAGGCGTCTTTGAGTAATCGGTGAACATACTTAAAAAAAAAAAGATCCCGATGAATTGAGAACATCCTCCTTTTTTGAAGTCGGTTAAAAAGAACCGATTACGACAGGAACTAATATGGCATAAAGTATTAATAAAATATTACCATTTTTTTCCAGAAAATGACGATTTTTGTTCAATAAACATTTATTTTCATAAGTAGGTATACGCTATAGGCATGTGTTTGTTAGGTTAACAATTTATTTTGAGCTCACTAGATGGCGTTGTACAAAATTCTAAAACAGGTTATGGTTTCATTATACAAATGTACATATCAAAGCGTGGCGTTAACACCACGCCAACGATCAAGTTCACCCTCGTCTAAGATGTTTCATATCAAAAATCGAAAGCGAAAATTAAATAAACGTAGTATTTCATGTAAAAGATCTGTAAATAATTTAATGAAATACGACGGATAAGCCGTCGCGTAAGAGCAATCAATTTCATAAGCTGTCGATTCAAGTTATAAAATAGACCTCAAATACTTCAATTGAGGCTTCAATTAAGTTCCTCAGCTTAGTAAGCACGTCTACGTCTTACTGAAAGCCTTTGAATATAATTTCAAAGACATTGACACGTATTGCTAAAGTTATAGTCTATATTAAGGTTTAGAATTTAATATTGAATAAGTTATATTCTGTAACAGTGATATTTCCTAAACTTCATCTGTATTCACGAGGTTTCTTAGCTGTTATGTAAAATTATTTATACTGAGAGAGGTATTTGTATTATTTTATCTGTATTCTTGCCATGTTTCTGCTAGATAGAGCCGACTAAGAGAAATATGAAGACTATATCAAAGCAAGAGAAGGATCTCTCTCTTTCTCTCTGTATCGGGTAAATAATTATAAATGTACATAATAACGACGACTTGTTGGACGTGAGACAACTTAGTCCGCCCGTCACCATGAATGCTGGCAAATGTTCGAAGCGTCGAACAATCAAAAATCAAATACAAATGTGATAAAATCCGTAAAGTAGTTTTATTTAAAAAGGAAGGAAAATTCAAATGATCTTGACTTTTTTCACAAAGAGCCAGCAGTGTAGAGGATTTTACAAATATACAATAGACGAAGACAAATTACACTCAGATTTAGAACAATAATACGTGGGTCTTTCCGTTTGGTGTAAGAATACAATTCACCACTCCCTATCTTGCCTGTGGATGTCGTAAAAGACGACTAAGGGTTATAAATATGCACATATCATCTCTGCAAGGGAAGGAAAACTGGAAATGAAACTCTATACCAACATGTCTGACCAGCATGGTATAGTATGTCAAATTCCTTCACATTGTAGAGGAGGCCCGAGCCCAACAGGGGGACGTATGTGGGCTGCGATGATTATGCTGATAATGAATATGATGTTAATATTTTAACTGGCACTGCGCCATTGCGCAGATCTATACTTTAGGAGAAGATAACTGATAATATCTCTACTTTTTAGAAGACTTTATAACGGCTGGTGCTTAGTGTTAGCTGATCCTTAGTTCAAAAACAGCTATAACAACTCATCATTACTTCATTTCCATTTATCCATCCATCCAGCAGCCTTATTACGAGTTTTGGATGTCTTCCTAAGGAAGGATAGGTAGGTCAGTTTCCTTTTTATTGTGTTGTTCCTGCTCTGGAGCGAGCCCAGTATAGTAGCCTTATATGAGATAATATAGTTCTATCTCTTTATATACGAGGGGTGATCCAAAAGTAATGATAATCAGTTATTTCTAGTGCACACAAAAATACAAAAAAATTTCAGTCACTTGCTCAGTTACCCACTAGTTCAGGAAAAAAAAATCATATAAATAGGCCACAATTCCCGGGAGCTACATTCATTTGAATACGGACTGTCAAGGAGTGAACATCAAAATGGAAAAACACGAAATCAGAGCTGTCATTAAATACCTCTGCTTGAAAAAAATGTCTACCAAAGACATACACAGCGACTTGGTGGAAACATTAGGGGACTCTTCTCCTCCATATTCCACAGTTGCACGCTGGGCTAAGGAGTTTAAGCTGGGAAGAACATCGACGGAAGACGAACACCGCGAAGGACGCCCATCGACGTCCCTCACTGAAGAAAATGTGAAAAAAGTTGAAGAAGTTGTATTGGAAGATCGAAGAGTGACTATCAGGCATGTAGCTGAGGTCACAGGGATCTCATATGGCAGCATTCAAAGAATCCTTGCGAACGAATTGCATATGAGAAAGGTCTCCGCGCGTTGGGTACCGAAAATGTTAAACGACGAGCAAAAGAAGAAACGAGTCGACATGTCAAGAGCAAATCTCGAAAAGTTCCAGGCAGACAAGGACAATTTTTTGTCACGTTTTGTGACCATGGACGAGACCTGGATCCACCATTTTGATCCTGAAACAAAACAACAATCGATGACATGGAAACGATCCGATGAACCGACGCCGAAGAAATTCAAAGTGTCAAGCTCAGCAGGGAAGGTTATGGCGTCTGTTTTTTGGGACGCTGAAGGAATAATCATGGTGGACTACTTGGAAAAGGGGGCCACTATTACAGGCTCCTACTATGCAGAACAAATAAGAAGATTGCGGGAGGCTATTAAGGAGAAAAGGCGAGGCAAACTGCGGGCTGGAGTGTTGTTCCATCAAGACAACGCACCTGTTCACAAAGCTGCAATTGCCATGGCTGGCATTCAGGAAGCGGGCTTTGAGTTGGTGGAACACCCCCCCTATTCACCAGATCTAGCCCCCAGTGACTTCTATCTCTTTCCACGACTCAAGGAACACCTCCGAGGCAAGAAATTTGATGATGATAGCGACGTGATGGCCGCGGTTGAGGACTTTTTTGAGAGTCAAGATAAAGATTTTTTTTGTAAGGGAATTTTAGGTTTAGAAAAGAGATGGACTAAATGTATAGACTTGCTAGGAGACTATGTTGAGAAATAAATATATTTTTTTATTTTATTCATTGTGTTTATTATTGATTATCATTACTTTTGGATCACCCCTCGTATATATATTTCTCGTGTACATGTGTATGTCACTAGACTCCTCCTAAATGACTGGACCGATGTTGATGAAATCTTTTGTGCCTGTTCAAAGAAATTCGAGAATGATTTAGATTCACAATTGAACCCGGTAGGCAGCGCTGTTGTCAATTTCAAGGAGAATTCTTTCTTTTATTTTATTTGAACAGAATAATGTATGTTGAATCAGCTAGTATATAAATATAAATTCCCATTTTCACGAACAACACTTTTATAAATAATCATTTCATTCCGCTAAAACAAATCAAGTAATGGGTATATGTATGTATTTCTGAACTTAATAACCATTCAAAATTATTGTAGAGCTCCCCTTGTCTTTCAAGTAATGACATATATTTGTTTTATCGCGTATGTAACTGTGAATCATACCGTAAAAAGTCTTATTAATTACTCCGGGAACATTAGCGAGGGGCTCAATGTAAATTATTTGAATTGTATGAAAATTGGTAGGACCACACTGGTAGTGTGGTAGGACCACACTGTCGACAGTTATCTGTCTACAGCCTTGGGCCGGTCCGTCCGGGGTAGTACCACTCTCTCGCAGAAAATCGACGTCTGAGTAGTAGCGATTTGTTACTGCGCTTCGTTCGGTGAGCGAGAGAGCCAGAAGCCCAACTTTCTGAGGGTGTTTGCGTGTGGCGGGTTTTGGTGGTGCCCTTGGTATCACCGAGCCTCAATGCACGCATTCACACTCCCTTCGCTTTCTTCGCGGTAGGCAACGGCCTTGTAAAAGTCCATGAGCGGCAGCAACACTTACCATTAGGTGTACTGTTTGCTCGTTTGCCACCGTTTGCAATAAAAAAAAAATATTATTGCTGAGTGAAAGTTTTGATATATTGTTTTTAATGATATAAATGGTTGAAAATTTATACGGATGGAAGCTAAGAATATAAATAAGAACTAGACAAAAGATATGTCGCCATGCCTTTTCTCTAATATCGTAGAAAACTATTAAAAGATTTAAGTAGATAACATCACTGCAAGAGGAGAAAAACTCCAAATAAACTATGTTATCATTTCAGCTCATATACATTCTATTGTCGGGATCGAGCCTCCTACACAGTAGGAAGGCAATTGACCTACTATACTACGCCAGTCATACGTGTGATTTCGGTGAGTCTTGTGCTTGGTAATGGCACATACATATATATATCGGTGAGCGAGGGAGCTGGAAGTCCAACTTTCTGAGGGTTTTTGCGTTTGGTGGGTTTTAGTGATGCCTTTAGTATCGCCGAACCTCATTGCATGCATTCACATTGCTTTCACTTTCTTTGCGGTAGGCAGTGGCCTTACAAAGGTCCATGAGCGACAGCAACAGTTAGCATCAGGTGTGCTGTTAGCTGGTTTGCCATCGCTTGCAATATAAAGAAAATACAACATCTAGTATTAGCTCTAGTTAGATGCCCTTATTTTTTTTCAAAAACAAATTGTGGCTTTATTTTTTCACAACAAATTGTGGCTTGACCATATCCCATAAGTCGCACCAGATCACGAGTTAACCACTAGAGCACCTAGCAGCTACTCTAAAAGTCTATTATACTAATTTTTCATATTCTCCATCGTCTTCTTAATAAAAATTCATTGTTATTTTCTCGTTTACGTAACAAGTCAGAAATTATATTTGCATTCACTTTAAACGAAATCAAGCTGTGTAAATATTTGATATAATTTTCTTAGAGGTTTCCTTGAGTCTATTTTCCTCGGCGTAGTATGGTAAACTTCGTTAGTGGCAATAATAGTGTTCAAAGAAAAGTGCCAGAATGCCATTCTTGACTGAAAGTGCCGTGAATATTTGAGGATTTTCCATGAAAACATACAACTGGGAAAATTAAACGGTTCCGTAGCTGATATACAAATAACTTGTACAAAATTGTCGTTAATTTGTTTATTAATATAACTAAGTATACATAGTTATACATAATATTATAAGATAATGAATAATGTTTAGCGTTATAAGTAAAAATGCAATTGAGATAAATTTTATACACTTTATTTATGTTTTGAAATCTAGACTTTTAATTTTAGTAGCTGCTGCATAGAAAAATGATATTATCTAAAATATTTGTGTGGCATCGCAGCCGAAGTTATTAAAGATTGAATTTCAGTATCTTTAATGCTGAGTTAAATTCGTTAATAGAGAAAATTTATTCATCATTTATTCATTTCAGTTCATATGCTCGTATATCCCTCTGTTGATCTCGAACCTTCACTGCAATAGGAGGGAAATTAACTTGCTATACCACACTGGTCAGACATCTTGGTATAAGTATTCATTTCAAGTTGTCCTTCTCGTGAATAGGTGCCATATGCATATTAATACCTTGTTTGTTTTTCACGACACTCACGGGCAAGACACGGGGTGGTGAATTGTATTCTTGCTCTGACACCATACGGAAAAATAAAATACTTTAATAATAATTTCAAATATGACATAGATATTTAAGAAGTCCGTAATATTAATCGCGCCCGCTTTATAAAATTGCGTCGTATGTTTCTTCATAACGCCTCAGGCAGGAATCCGTTTGTCACCGTCCTTTGACGAAACGTATTTAGGACAAAAACCCTTTGCCAAGAAATGGAGTCCTATCTTCATCTTGTTTTGTGTTTACCCTAACGGGGTTGGTAAATAGACAGAACTCAACTTTTTTTTTATTGTAGACCTTTGCTTATCGAAATTATTTTGTAGATAGTCTAGAACATTGAGTGTATACTTTGTTTCGCTCAAATATGATTACAGGATAAACTTGTTTTGTTTAGTTCAACTAAGTCTTTGTATCAGTATCTTTATGTTTTTTATCCTATGATAATTTCATATACGTCCCACTGGCGGACTCTAGTCTTCCCCATAATAGAAGGGGAAATTACCTACTACAGCACGCTGGTTAGACGGGTTAGTATAGGTTTTTTTTAGAGTTTTCCATCTCTATGATGGTAATTTCAATTAATAAATTTGATTCAAACGAATAGGGTAAGCTAAATAAAACCGTTTCAAAATAGCACCGTCTTTTTTTTTTTTTGGCGTGGGTTCTGGTCGGCGCGCTCCTCGCACCACTCCATCCGGGGCGACAGAGGGGCGTAAGCACGCACTCCCGCAACCCACCCGCGATGCTCGTCGCCTTCATCGTTGGGCCGACCACCGAAGCAGGGTGATTGGACGTCAGTGGTCAGCCCAACGGAATACTCCCTATTTGGGGTACCCTCCCATCGACCGATGTCACCCCCTCGGGGAGGACGATGGTCTTTCCTCACGCGGTTGGCCTCTCAGCGGGTGACAGACTAATTCCCCGGTCACGTCACCCGCAACCTCGGCTAGGGCGGCATGAGGCGCAGGTGTTCGCATCTACGCCGCCCCAGTTGCCGGCGGCGGATTGCCTCATCGAGGCTGCGCTCCTCGCGCAAGCGATCCGCCGCCTCCTTCCGCGAGACTACTGCCTCGCAGAAGGCTGCGACCGCGTCTTAGTTCCTGACGCTGCCGACCATCGCCATATTGCGACGAGCACAGACCTCAAGCGTATGCTGCGCCGTGTCCTCGTCGCAATCGCAGTGGTGGCAGGACGGAAAATAGCACCGTTGGACGCTCGAATTAGCTTTTCTTTTTTAGAATTAGATTTTCAATATTGAATTCGTTACCCAATAGAGGCAATTGTTGACACAATCTACTAATGCCTATTCTGAATTAATAAGTTAAATATAAGTCCCTAAGTCTCCGTGTGGTGTCGAAGTAAGAATACAAATCACCACTCCATATCTGGCCGTGGATGTCGTAAAAGACGACTAAAGGATATGATAAGTGTATAACATCTAAGCAAGAGAAGAAAACTCGAAATAAAACACTATACCAACCTGTCTGACCAGAATGGTATAGTAAGGTAAATTTTCCATATACTGTGGAGAAGGCTCGAGATCAACAGTGGGACGTATATGAGCTGAAATGATGATGATGATATCTCCATTCTTTTATCGTATATATTCTTCAATACAATTCACGAGTGTCGTAATAGACCACTAAGAGGTATATACCACTTATGTAAGAAAAGGAAAACTCGAAATAAAACACTATACTAACTTGAGAACCTCCATAATATAATAGATCAATTTAACTTCTGTCATGGAGAAGGCCATCAGTGTGAAGTGCATATGCTAAGGTGATGAATCGTACGTGTCTCAAATAAATCTATACCAATAAATAAAATTGGAGTGTCTGTTTGTAATGTCAAAATAATAGGCTTTTTTCATGCTCACACGGTTATTTGCACGACACCTATGCCTAAAATACAGATTAAAAAATTTTGGTCTGTCTGTCTGTTTGTTCCGTTCCATCTTCAAAACGGCTGGACCGAATTCAAAAATTCTTTCACCAATGGAAAGCTATATTATCAGCGCGTAAACTAGGCTATATTTTATTCTGATATTCCCACGGGAACAGGAACTATGCGGGTAAAACGACTAAAACCGAAGCGAAGCTAGGGCAGGTTGCTAGTTTAAGAATATAATCAATAATGTTCCACTCCTCATTTTATTCGTAGGTGTCGTAAAAGACGACTAAAGAATAACATATGCAGTTATCTTAACTAATCTCTATCCACAATAGAAAAACTCGATCCATAATCATATAAAACGTCCGACCAGCGTGTTATTCACACAGCGTGGTAGGGCAATTTTTTTCCATCCTCCTGATGTGGAGAAGGCTCGAGCCCAATAGTGGGACGTATAGGAGCAATGATAATGCTTTGGTTAGTAAGTACATATGTATCTAATAACATAGTTCTATATCTACATTTTACTTCACAATGTGACAAAGAAATCTGCTGCGATAAAATCCTCAAAAGTAGCTAAGAATCAAGACGGTTTTCATTAAAACTTAAGCTTTTGGAATTCTCGAATCAGTTATCTGGCACGATTGCCAACCAAGGCTTGATCCTAATCCTTTTTATCTTAACGTGTAAAATACTTTTATAGCCTGTAGGCTGCGCTGGTTTCTCGTGGATAACAATGTCGAGTTTAAGCGTAAAAAAATATCTGAGGAACCAACATTTCCATATTTAATACATTAATATATATTACTTTAATTACAGAATTGCCTTTTCTATAAAATTAAAAATATATATTTATTCGGTATTTGCAGTAAATGCAAACGGGATAAAAATAGTTTTATCCACATCATCATCTCGGTTCATATACGTCCCACTGCTGGGCTCGAGCCTCCTCCACAATAGGAGGGAAATTGATCTTACTGTACCACGCTGGTCAGACAAGTTGATATAGGGTTTTGTTTCAAGTTTTCTTTCTCTTGCACAGATGGAATATGCGTATTATATCCCTCAGTCGTCTTTTATGATGTCCACGGGCAAGATAGGGAATTGTATTCTCATTCCGTCACCAAACGTATGAATAGTCTTATAAAGATCTGTAAAAATACTTTTATTTCAAATGTGTAATACTCGCGTAAACATTAGGAATCATTCTATTTTATAAATGTAAAACTTATAGCTTTGGCAAATTGTTACTTATATTTGATAATTACATTGATGTATCACAGTACCCGAAGTCAAAGCAGCTGTTTTGATGGTTCGCCAGTTATGGTAGGATATGAGGTTCCATGCCGTCTTCACCAGGTCGCCCGCCCACCTTGTGTCCTACACTGCGTCGTCCGATACGTGGTTGCCAGTCGAGAACGGCTTTAATTAAGTTCCATCTATAATTTACTTTTACTACTATTAATATTATTTAAAACTAAATTTGGAAATACTTTAAGATGGGGTGTTTATAAATAAAATTAATGGGCAGCATTGATTTTTTTAAAAAACATTCGTTATCTGAGTCAGGAGTCTTTGTATGACAAGATACTTTATAAACATAGAATTAATGGAAATTAATGTAAGTAAAATTAAAAGTTTTGAATAACTCCCGACACAAACTTAAATAATAAAAAAAAAGGAGTATGGCGTTCTCTTCAACAAAAATTAATTGATTATCATTTAACGACTGCACTGGCACGTTTGTAGCACCTAATCGAGTAATCATACGGCATTACACCACTTTGGAAAACAGCTGATTCTCTTACACTGCTGGACCAATATTAACCAAACATAGTTAAAAACGACCGCATGGAAACTAGCTTTCAAAAGAAAAAAAAAACCGTCCACCAAAAAACCATCGAGATTGGTCCATCTATTTGAGAGCTACGATGCCATAGATACACACACACACACACATCAACGTCAAAATTATAACACCCCCTCTTTTTCATTAGAAATACCTCCTCATTCAAAACAATCATTTGTGAATCGGACAAATGACTACTCAGAACTGAATCCATTGAGGTGCTTACTTAGACTCCGAAATTTACAAAGCCCATAAATCGATAAGTAAAGTATTCGCCATATTTACTACGTCATGAACGTTGAAGACTCGCAACTATCTTAACTCATGTACTTTGACTGAAACTAATTTGTAAGTAATGCGTAAGTACAGGATACTTACACTTTACAGTGCAGTAAGACTTCTCTAACGAGGTTCAGGGATGGTGGACAAGATTACATTATTTTTTTATAGTTAACTAGCAACCCGCCCTCGCTTTGCTTCGGTTATAGGTTATAGTCGTTTTACTCGCGTAGTTCCCGTTCCCGTGGGAATATCAGGATAAAATATAGCCTAGTTTACGCCCTGATATTATAGCTTTCCATTGGTGAAAGAATTTTTGAAATCGGTCCAGCCGTTTTGAAGATTACCCGGAACAAACAGACAGACAGACAAACATTTTTTAATTGCTATTTTAGGCAAATAACCGTGTGAGCATGAAAAAAGCCTATTATTTTGACATTACAAACAGACACTCCAATTTTATTTATTGGTATAGATGTCTTATTACTTGATTTTTGGACCTCCATGCCACATGTTCATTTGCCGCCTGTTGAGTGAGTTATTGATACTGCAGTCTTGATTTTGGTATACTGCCCTAAACGCGTTTGTTCCTGAAGTATAAATTAAAGGTGGCAATGTTACCACATGTAGTCACCTAATTTGTAGTCCTACATCATCATCGCAGCCCACACATGTCCCACTGTTGGACTCGGACCTCCTCCACAATGGGAGGGATTTTAACTTACTATACCGTGCTGGTAAGACATGTTGGTATAGAGGTTTTATTTCCAGTTTTCCTTCTCTTGCACCGATCTTATGTGCATATTATATCTCTTAGTCGTCTTTTACGACATTCATGGGCAAGATAGTGAGTGGTGAATTGTATTCTTGATCCGTCACCACACGGCAGTCCTACATGGCCGGTTGCAATTCAACTATTGATACCTGAATAGTTCAAATCTATACCAATAAATAAAATTGGAGTGTCTGTTTGTAATGTCAAAATAATAGGCTTTTTTCATGCTCACACGGTCATTTGCACGACACCTATGCCTAAAAATTTTTGTCTGTCTGTCTGTCTGTCCGGGTAATCTTCAAAACGGCTGGACCGATTTCAAAAATTCTTTCACCAATGGAAAGCTATAATATCAGGGAGTAACCTAGGCTATATTTTATCCCGGTATTCCCACGGGAACGGGAATTACGCGGATAAAACGACTAATAACGAAGCGAAGTGAGAGGGGTTGCTCAATTTTCCTTTCTTTTTGCAAACATTTCATCCTTGAGTTGTTTTTCACAACACTCACGAACAAAACAAGGGGTAGTGAATCGTATTCTTATTCTGTCACCGCACGGACACATCAATCTCTACATATAAGCAATTTTGCTGCGATAAAGCTGTTTTTTTTCTTAAGTACCAGTAATTTGTAACGCGTTCTACTAGTTGAAGTTTCATCCCTATCAATTACACTACTAATCCTTGAGCGACACAATTTTGAACTAGTTCTGAAGCTGTGAAACTTATAAGATGTTACTACATTAAACACTAGTGTAATTACTGAAGTTGATAGTAGCGGTATAGTGCCTATTGTGTGCCAGATTGGATGCAGTTTATGTAAATGTTACTGCGGTTTATGTGGGTATTTGAATATTCAATGTGCTGTATTACGAGGTAAGCGCACAAATTGATGAAATAGCTTTAGGACTATCTCGTATACATAATGTATAGGAACGTCAGGTTTCAAATTTAATTAATGTTTATTCTTGCGTGGATGGTAAAAGCGATACCTACTTGGAACTTCATATCAGCTCATATACGTCCCAGTGTTGGGCTCAAACCCCCTCTATAATTTTAGGGAAATTGACCTGAGCACGCTGGTCAGACGTGTTAGTATAGGGTTTTATTTCGAGCTTTCCTTCACCTGTATTGACGTTATATGCATATTTAATCCCTTAGTGGTCTTTTACGATAATCACGGGTACGAGGTGGTGAATTAAATTCTTATTTCGTCACCTCACGGAAAAAAAGTTTGAACTTCATATCATCTGTAATAGTGTATGCCTGAATGACGACGGGATAAGAATAGAAGTGTCGCCAACCCTTGCTTGCCCGTGGGAGTTGTAAGAATCGGCTAAGGGTTCACTAATAGAGCTGAAAGCAGCTCTTTGCTGGGCAAAGTATAACATCTTACTGCGACGGCCAACTTTGCTAAGCGTGGCGATTACGTCATTACCTTCTCACATAACGGACAAAGAAGAAATGGGCTCCAGCCACCGTGGTGTCGCTATCCTACGAGCTCAGTTGCTGGGCGTCGTTGGCTGCCGCCTGGCATTCAACCACATTTTGTGACGAAATACAAGAGAGGTCTACGTTAAGCAGTGGACAGTGATAGGCAAAATGATAATAATGATGATGATAAGTGTATTTTAACTCGTAGTATAATAAGTTTACTCGTACTATTCATATATAAAAGCAATATAGTTATTCCAGAGAGGAATTCTTATTGACGTAACAATGAGTTGCTTTAGACATGGTCCATTTAATTAGTTTCATTCAGTCTTAGAGTGTTTATGCATTTAGAAATTTACTTAAAAGGCACAGAGGTAGGCACAGTGGGCCTACTCTTTCAATTAATTGTAATTTTGAATCCGATTTATTTCCAATCTCACCAACTTATATTTGGTACTCTAAAACAAAATCGAGAGTGAATTCTACGCGTTTGCCGTTGTTATATTCACCAAATGTGCTGTATTTTCTTACAAGTTAATAACGTTATCGAACTCGAATACTACAAAGACGATTTCTTGAAATTGTGAAACATTCACGATTTTAAACTCCTAATGACATGTATACGTCAAAATCACGTCGGGAGTAGCAAATATTAATCGACTAGAGTCGAATTTATTTGTTTTAAAAAAGCCACCGAATTCGACTCGAATTGTGCGCTAATGTCACTTTCAAGAGTAGAAAACTGCTCAAATTCGAGTTGCGATTGGATTTAGGATTAGAATCGAGATTCAAGAGTAAGCACCCTGGTCGTTAAATAAAATACTACGAAATAGAGGATTAGTTAACTCTATATCAGTTTTAAAATTGCTTATTCGGCTTGCTCTTAGAATTAAATCTTATTTCTCAATTATATTCATTATTTATTAATAGATTGTAATAACTGCTGCTGCTGTAATAACTCTGAATTTCATATTCATCATCATCACAGCTCATATACGTTCCACGGCAATTGCATTTTATAATTCTCTATTGAAAGGTTTGAAAAGGGTGTTAAGTTCTTCTTAAAACATTTAATATAAAATCGCGATTATTATTCCACGATTCAAAAAATCATCCACAGTTCCTGATTTATTATATTTTGTTTTGGACTGACGCTACTACATAGATGGTTCTGTTTTAAAAAAGATATACGACATAGTACATACATATGTAATTATGTATGTGTAGCCACCTTGGTCGGATAGTGTTTGTCTATAAGCAAATTCTTATTTTTAGGTTACTACCTCGCTTCATATGATCTAAAACCTAAACAAATAAGAGCATAAAGGAAGGTAATACTAAGAAATAGGAAACAATAGTGAGTTTGGTTGGCATTTGTCATTAGCTGACATCTGTCCGCAGCCATAAACTCCTAATAGCACTTCAAAATATTATGGCGTCGTAAAATGCACGGCAATTCAGTTGAAGTTACGTTTGTTTTTATCTTATCATAAAATATAGGAAGATAGAAAGAATCTACACGTAGAAGCATTTTGATTTCTCATTTTGTCTAATTGCATATAAATACGTAACAAAGCAAAGCTAGATTAATTGTTATGCAATTAGCAACTGTCTTTTCATTCAGCTCATTTAATATTATTACAAATTATATGTCCATATACGTCCCACTGTGGGGCTTTAGGCTCCTACACAATAGGAGGAAAATTTAACTACCACGCTGGTCAGACATGTTATCATAGAGTTTCATTTCAAGTTTTCCTTCTCTTGTATATATATGTTATATGTGTATTTAATTACTTAGTCATCTTTTACAATATTCACGGGCAAGAGGTGGTAAATTGTATTCTTACTTCGTCATTACACGAAAAGTATTATAGACCTTGAAACCATCTTATTGATGTACTTCAAAATGGGAATAATTCGAGGAAGGTTTTAGACTAACTATTAGGACCTGATAGATGGCACTTGATAGGTGCGATCAATTTCAAGGAATTCTATCATTGTTTTTTTTTTTTAATATTATACAGAACAGCGTCCGCTGGGTTATCTGGAAATAACTAGATCCTGGAAGATCCGTGCGATTTTTTTTTACCAGCGACGGCTTGCGCTTTTATAGACATCCATTATTAAAGATGTATACAAGGTAGAATATCAAGTAATTTTTGAATGCAATCCTATTAGTCTATAGAGGGTGAAATAATCTTAAAAATAGCTATATAAAAAATTCAAATTGATAAAATATTGTCATAAATATTTTATAATATCAAAAAAATAAAATACAGAGATTTTATTAAAATGTACTCAATGCTTGAGAACATCTTATACGATCGTTAGTTTGTTAAATATTTAGTTATGTTGATGGAGTAAGAATTTCAGCCTTCTTCTCCCTTGGTATTGCAACGTCTGATCAACGTAGATTAATACGTCAATTTACCTAATATTTTCGGGTCTACTTTAGCAGTGGGACTTACATATATGGCCAGCCCACACGATGAAGAGAAATGAGTGAAAACTTCTTAACATCCAGATTCTATGCTTCGAATCTAGAAACACAACTTGTCAATAGATGAAAAGTTATGTTACCAAGTCAGGCAATAGTTACTCACAAAACATTTAAAATAAATTTTACTGTTAACTGCGAAGTAGCCATTTAGCCTTCAGCGATTTATTATTTACTGCATTGCAATCACAACTTCATTACAAAACTCTAGAAATATATTTATAGTTATGATATATTACCTAGTATTTAGAGAACAGGTGTAGTTACATTGTCGTTGAAATCATTTGATAGTAGCATTGATTGTAAAATATGATATCGTGTTCAGCTCATTTAACTTGTTGCTGCCTGTCTTATTTCTATGACTGTTGTAGGCGTTTGATTGTAGAGAAATAAGACTACATCTATAAGACTTACTTATTTTTGAAGTTAGTTCTTTTGGCGCATTAAAATTTTGAGAATATTTTTTTTGCAACATACTGTCACACCAAATTGACATCCTGAACTTAGCTAGTCAAAATTTTTTACGTTGCGGGCACATCGCCGCAAATACGTTATAATAACACTTTCAATGTATTAAATACGTTTTTTTACTATTAATATAATAATATTAGTGTCGTTTTTCTCTTCATACGTTGGATAACATTTTTAGAAATATTTATATCTTGTTCCGGCAACGAAGTGTAACTTCTTACGTGCGTATATAACACACAAATTTTGTTTATTCTTAAAGACAATTATTTTAAGATCATTAATAAACATTTGACTATTGGACACGAAATTCCTCACATCCACTATTCATTAGCGTATCTACGTACAATGTTGGACATAGCCATTGAAAGTAAAATACTGCTATAGTCGCCAGGCGGTTCGCTGGCAATCATATTTGATTTTATGGGTTTTCTGTTAAAGCGCTGCTACCTCCTTTTTTACCTTGCACGGTTTTAATGATTAATACAGCAAAGTAGGGTTCGATGAGGAATTATAATCTTAACCTGCCTCGCAGGGGTACTGGGATGTAAATTAATTATCCATGTAAATTTCATTATTATCTGTAATCTATACAATCTATACAAATAAATAAAATTGAAATGTGTTTGACAACAACGACAAGTCACCCTGCTCCGGTGGTCGGCCCAACGACGAAGTTGACCTGGGTACGGGTGGGTTACGAAGTGGACCGCGTGTGCGCTTACCATAGCCCACCCATTAAAAAAAAAAGCGGCAAACGTCGATATATTTTATGAAAAATATTATGAATCTTGGATGGCAGGAATTACAGTGGTAAGAATGTCTGCTTTAAGCTCTAAGAATGTTAGCTATCTTGACACTACAGGGATATGACACCGAATGTAGAATTTTCCGTATGGTGATGCAGTAAGAATACAATTCATTGAATGCACCACCCATTATCTTGCCCGTGGGTGTCGTAGAGGACGCCTGAGGGATATCCCTATATATGCATGTAACATCTATGCAAAAAAAGGAAAACTCGAAATTGTTTTTTTTTTATTGCAAACGGTGGCAAACGAGCAAACAGTACCTACTCCTGATAGTAAGTGTTGCTGCCGCTCATGGACCTTTACAAGGCCGTTGCCTACCGCGAAGAAAGCGAAGGGAGTGTGAATGCGTGCATTGAGGCTCGGTGATACCAAGGGCACCACTAAAACCCTCCACACGCAATCACCCTCAGAAAGTTGGGCTTCCGGCTCTCTCGCTCACCGAACGAAGCCCAGTAACAAATTGCTACTACTCAGACGTCGATTTTCTGCGAGAGCATGGTACTGCCCCGGACGGACCGGCCCGCGGCTGTAGACAGATAACTGTCGACAGTGTGGTCCTATAAAACCTTATATCAACCGGTCTACCTAACTAGTGTGGTATAGTAAGTCTATTTCACTCCTTTTGCGGAAGAGGCTCGAGCACGTCAGCGGGGCGTATATGAGCTGTGATGAATGAAGGAAAATTGCTTTGTATTATGACTACATCTGCTATTCTGAATATCTATTTGTGATATTTAATCTGGACTCCGCCTGTATAGTCATATGATATAACTAGCAACCCGCCTTCGCTTTACTTCGGTTTCAGTCGCCTTACCCGCATAGCTCTTGTTCCCGTGGGAATACCGGGATAAAATATAGGCTAAGTTACTCTTTATATAGACAGCTACTTGGTAGTAAAATAATATCAAAATCGTTAAGCCGTTATGAGGATTACTCCAAACAAACAGACAGACAAAAATATTTTAAACCGTATTTTAGGTGGTGTGCGAGGCCGGGGCACCTCCACGTGGTGCACCCTGGAAACGTCCATTTGGACGGCCAAGATTCCGGCGGGAGGGGAGGTCTCCGCGTGCCGACTCTGAAGGCAGAGCGCACGGCGGATTTGGCCCGGGGCCAATGGGGCGGATGTGTCTCATGGCACTCCGTCGTCAGGGACGGTTGCGTCACGGCCCGGGGGCGTGACGGGTCGGTCGCTCGCGAGCGGCCAGACCCGGAAGGCCCAAACCGTAATCCTGTGTAGGGGGGTCAGGACCGGGGGTCTGCGGACTGCGGGGAAGAAAACCCCTATAAAAAATCACCCCAATCTCAAGTTTGGCTACTCGGCGGGGAGATGTATGGCTGGTGGGTTAAGAAGCGCGCGCGAAAAAAAAAAGCGTCCAGTCGTTAGAGTAGTAGTCAAGGAGGACTCAAACTTCCAAACCATGATGGCAGAGGTCAATACAGTAAAGACTTCACCAGAGGGTCCCGGCCAGGCCGGGGAATCCCTTGCTGTGCCGGTGCTTGTGCGCGACGAGGAGTCGCGCCCAAGTTCTGGCACAGTCAGCTCCCAATCGTATGGGTGGGGGGCAATCTCTGCTCCAGCCGTGAGTCCGGCGAAACTTGAGGCTCCCAAAAAAAAAAGGCGTAGGAGGCCACCAATAACTCCAGCCACGGAGCGTGCTAAACGGCGCGCGATCCGGCTCAAAAAGGAACGGGAGGCGCAGGAGGCCGCGGAATCCCGCGAGACCAGCGCTCCCAGCGACGAGGGCGGCACAGTGACCGCAGAGCCGTCGGATGATGATGGTAGCACCGCAGGGCCGTCGCGGAAGGAGAACGGCAACAAAAGTGTGTCCCAGGACGAGGGCGGCAATGTCGCAGGACCGTCTAAGGAGGTGAGGAGGAGTGGCAGCCAAACGGAGCTGTCGAGTGACGAGAGCGGATTTACCGCAGAGCCGTCACAGAGCGAGGGCGGCAGCAGGGCCGCGGCGCCGGCGTCGGAGACTGACGTGGCGTACGACCTGTCGACGGACGAGGACGACAGTGCCGTTGGGCCGTCGGAGCGACTGGGTACGGCCGCGTCGAGGATGTCGACGGACGAGGGCGGCGAGGCCGCAGTGCCGTCTGGGGATGAGGGGCCAAGAACGGGCCGGCGAAGTGAGGGGTCCGGAATGAGGAAGAGCAGGTCGTCCGGATCGGATAGATTAGATGGGGAGGATGGTGGGGTCCCCGAGGAGTCCAAGCCGCTTCACGCGGCAAGGGCTCTGACGGCGGCCCTAGATGTTAGGAGGGAGAGGGAGGAGGCCCGCCCCCCAACGAGGGACCGGAAGCGCCCCCTGCAAAAGGGTGGCAGCTCTGTGTCCGACTCGGAGGGGAGCGATTCTACCAGGCCTCCCCCCAAAGTTGCGACCGCGCGCCGGGGGCGCGGGGGTCGGGGAGGTGGTGCGGCGGCGAGACCGGCGACGCCGGGTCCGGCCGGCCGGGAAGGCGAGGTGGCGGCCCTCCAGGCTGCGAACGCCCGCCTCAGCAAGGGGGTCTCCGGCTTGCGGGAACGCAACCGCAGGTTGGAGACCGAGTTGGAGGCGGTGCGGAGGGAGAACCGCGGGTTGGCCAAAGACATGGCTGACCTGCGGTCTCAATTCGAGCGCCTGGTGCCGGCTGCGCTGCCGGCGCCGGCCCCGCCGCCGAAACGGGCTGCGCCAGTGAGGGCGGGCCCGTCGTCTGCGACCGTGGCGCCGGCTGCGCCCGTCGCGGCCGCTGCGCCGGCTACGCCTGTCGTGGCTTCATCGCTGCCTCCCCTCGTCGTGGTCCCTCCGCCGGCTCGTGGCCGCGGGAGACCTCGGAAGGGGGAGGAGCCGCCGCCCGACGAGGTGCACGGCGTGTCGGAGTCGGCGGTACGCGTCATCCTGGCCCGAGTAGGGGTGATGATGGATGCGCGTATCGCCGCCGTAGCGGCCAGGCTCCCGCCTGAGCCGCCCCTCCGGCCGCCGCTCGCCGCGGACAAGGCGAGGCGGCCGCAAGCGTCGGCTCCCACGCCGCTGCCCTGTCAGGGTGGCCGCGTGGTGAGCTACGCTGCGGCCGCGGCCGGGCCCAAGGGGGCCAGGAAGGCCGGCAAGGTGCCGGCTCCCGCCAAGGCCGGGCCACGGCCGGCGCCAGCGGCTGCACCGAAGGCGCCGGTCGGCGAACCCGCGGCTGCGCCTGCTGCGCTCAGCGCTGCTGCCAGGCTCGAACAGGGCTGGCAGGTGGCTGAGCGTAGTAGGAAGGCACGCGGCCAAAAGCGGAGAGCGGCGGCTAAGAGTGCCGCTGTGGCCGCCGCTCCCCAGGCGGGAGCCGGCGGAAAGGGGAAAAGGTCGCGTAGGGGCCTCAAGTCGCCGAAGACGGCTGCGGTGGTAATCACCGTACTGCCTGAGGCGGCTGAGAGGGGCCTAAACTATGAGGCCGTCCTAAGGCGCGCCCGGCGGGAGCTGGACGTCTCCGACATCGAGGGCGTCGAGGCGAGGACCCGCAAGGCCCGGACAGGGGCTCGAATACTCGAGTTCCCTGGGGCCGAGGGCGTGAAGACGGCCGATAGTTTGGCCACGATGCTGAGGGGGCTGTTCGGGCCGGAGGATGGAGTCCGAATCGCCAGGCCCGTCAAGTGCGCAGATATGCGCCTCACGGGTCTGGACGACTCCATGGCGGTGGAGAACATCCGGGAGGCCATTATGACGCGTACCGGGTGTGCCTCGGACACCGTCCGGATTGGCACCATCCGCCCTGGTCCGGGCGGCGTCGGTGCTGTCTGGGTGCAGTGCCCAGTGGAGTCGGTCAAGCAATTGGCCGACTCAGGCAGGCTCCTCGTGGGCTGGAGTTCGGCGCGGGTAACCGTGCTGGAGCCCCGGCCTGCGAGGTGTTATAAATGCATGGCGGTCGGGCATACCCGACCGACATGCAGAAACTGCTTTGACTGCAGCGGGCTATGTTTCCGTTGCGGTCAGGCTGGACACCAGGCGGCATCGTGCTCTGCGGTGCCCCACTGCCCCGCGTGTGCGGCGGGCAATAGGCCTGCCAAACACCGCATGGGCTCTGGGGACTGCAGACCCCCGGCATCGGCCCCGAAGGGGCGGGGCGGCCCATCGACCGGGCCAGCCCCCGCTCCGAGCGCGGCCCGATCGCCCGTTAGCGCGGAGGAGGTGACGATGGATACGGACCGTTAATGGACCCCGTATCCATTCGTCTCCTCCAGGCCAATCTCAATCACTCCGCCGGTGCGCAGGACGTGTTCCTGCAAGCCATGGCGGAGTGGTTGATAGGAGTAGCCGTAGTCGCGGAGCCGTACGTGGTGCCCGACCAGATTAACTGGTTGGGTAGCACCGATGGCACCGTGGCAATCGTCGCCTCCACGTCGTGGCCTTCGTCGTCTCTGACCCTTAGGGACAGGGGCGTCGGATACGTCGCGGCGGACTGGGGGGAGATTACGCTCTTCGGAGTTTATCTCTCCCCTAACTGGAGTGTGGCCTTCTCACCCGGGTCATCGAGGACCTGTTCCCGCGGCGGGCGGAACACACGCCCCCGGTCATGGCTCCGCCAGACACTGACCGGGAGGCCGACGACGACAGTGTTCCGCCCATCACGGAACCCGAGATGGGGGTGGCGGTGACGCGCATGCGCGCAAAGTCTACCGCCCCCGGGCCCGACGGTGTTCCTAACCGCGTGCTGGCCCTGGTCCTCGAACACCTGGGACCCCGCCCAGGGAGCTGTTCGACGCGTGTTTAGCGTCCGGACGGTTCCCTGGGTGCTGGAAGGAGGGAAGGCTGGTGCTCCTGCCGAAGCCGGGACGGTCTCCGGAGTCGCCTTCGGCCTACAGGCCTATCGTGCTGCTCGATGACAGGGGCAAGCTACTGGAGAGGGTGGTAGCTGCCCGCATCGAGCGGCACCTCGTCGGCACGGGGCCCGATCTGTCGGACGCCCAGTTTGGGTTTAGGAGGACGGGAGGAGGGGTCGTTCGACGATCGCGGCTCTGTTGCGCCTGAGGGCCGTGGCGACTGAGGCCGTCACCGGCGGGGGAGTGCTGTTGGTGGTGTCCCTAGACATCGCCAACGCATTCAATAGTCTGCCATTCAGCTGCATCAGGGAGGCGCTCCGGTATCACGGGGTGCCAGTTTACCTGAGGCGGCTAGTGGCGGACTATTTGGAGGGGCGCAGCGTCCTCTGCACCGACCGAGCAGGGGACGTTGTGCGGACGCCCATGACGTGCGGTGTCCCACAGGGGTCGGTCCTCGGACCCATCCTGTGGAACATCGGCTACGACTGGGCGTTGAGGGGGAGCCTCCCGCCCGGGCTGGGCGTGATTTGTTACGCCGACGACACGCTCGTCACAGCCCGCGGTGGGACGCTAGAAGAGGCGGTAAGCCTGGCGACCTCGGGTACCGAGGAGGTCGTCAGACGCATCGAGGCGCTGGGGTTGAGGGTCGCCCTGGACAAGACGGAGGCCCTCTTGTTCCATGGGCGCACTATGAGCCCTCCCATCGGCGTCTCGATCACCGTCCACTCGGTCGACATCAGCATCCGGGCCCATATGAGGTACTTGGGCCTGGTGCTCGACGGGCGATGGTGGTTCCGGGAGCATTTCCGTAGGCTCGCTCCGCGGCTCGTCGGCACGGCGTCCGCCCTATCGTGGCTTATGCCGAACGTGGGCGGACCGAGCGCTGCGTGCCGACGGCTGTACGCGGGGGTCATCCGGTCGATGGCCCTGTACGGCGCACCGGTGTGGGCGGGGTCCATGACCGCCCGACTTAGGGCCCTTCTGTGGCGACCACAGAGGGTCATGGCGGTCAGGGCCATCCGCGGATACCGCACGGTGGCGACGGAGGCAGCGTGCCTGTTGGCCGGGACACCCCCGTGGGACCTGGAGGCGGAGATGCTCGCCGGACTATATCGGCGGGTGACGGGGGTGCGAGCGGAGGACGGTGTGGTCTCGTTAAGGGATCTCACCGCCTGGCGCGTCGACGCCCGCCGAGACGTCATCGCCCGTTGGGCAGTCCGGCTGGAGAGGCTTCGGTTCGGGGTGCGAACCGTGGAGGCCTTCCGGCCGGTGCTGATGCAGTGGTTGGAGAGGCGGCACGGGGTGCTCTCCTTCCGACTGGTGCAGGTTTTGACGGGGCATGGGTGCTTCGCCAAATACCTGCACAAGGTCGTTAGGAGGGAGAGTACACCGTCCTGCTACCACTGCGATTGCGACGAGGACACGGCGCGCCATACGCTCGAGGCCTGCGGGGCTTGGGCAGTGCAGCGCTGTGAACTCGTCGCAATCATCGGTACGGACCTGACGCTGCCGGCTATCGCTAGGGCGATGGTCGACAGCGTCGGGAATTGGGACGCGGTCGCAGCCTTCTGCGAGACAGTGATCTCGCGGAAGGAGGCGGCGGATCGCCTGCGTGAGGAGCGCAGCCTCGATGAGAAGATCCGCCGCCGGCGACTGGGGCGGCGCAGGCGCAACTATCTGCGCCTTATGCCGCCTTAGCCGATGCCGCGGGTGACGTGACCGGGGATTAGTCCGTCACCCGCCGAGAGGCCGACCGCGTGAGGAAAGACCGACGTCCTACCCGAGAGGGGGGACGTCGGTCGATGGGAGGGTACCCCAATAGGGGGTATTCCGTCGGGCCGACCACTGACGACAAGTTAACGCTGCTCCAGTGGTCGGCCCAACGACGAAGGCGACGTGGTTTTCGGGTGGGTCGCGGGAGTTGCGTGCTCAAGCCCCTCTGTCGCCCCGGACGGAGTGGTGCGGGGGCGCGCCGACCGCGGCCCACCCACAAAAAAAAAAAAAAAAAAAAACCGTATTTTAGGTATAGATGTCGTGCGATTAACCGTGTGAACATGAAAAAGCCCAGTATTTTGACATTACAAACATCCATTTGTAAATCAAAAATAAGTCACCGTAATCCGGAAAAATATTAAATTATTGTCAATAAATGGTGCGTGAAATGATTGTTTTCCTCATAGAATTCATGAGTTTATAACCCAAAATGTTCGTATGTAACTATCACAGAAGCTTAATTGGAAAAGGAGTTGAAAATATTCTAAAACATAATATGTTTCGTTTTTATTTATTTATTTTTGAATAGAGTTTTAGTTACGTAGTGACTATGTCACCCTCGTATACATACAAACTAAATAGTTACCTGTTTATCTTATTATTTTAACTTAATTAATTATACAATTTTCCAAGTTAGATGTTTAACATTTTCAGCTTTTTTAGGTATATTTGAGATTCTCATCAATTTCTGTGATGTAATCTGTCCCTAACGTAGTCATTATATATTCCCTATTCATGTGATGATGATGATGATGATGTAGATGATGATTATCAAACCATGGATAGCAGCAATGATGCAGAGGCTGACATTAAATGATTTGACACTTGTCCTTTCGTACGGGAGCGTATATCAAAGTACTTCAAAGTTTAATCAAATTCAATATCTCGCTATGTACTGATAAACTGTTAACATGTGGATTCAATCCTCTCTGTGGTTATCTCCTCATATCAAATTCTGCAATAATTAATTAATAATTTAGACGTCAACAATTCTTAAAATCTATTACAAAATTAAAGTTTCAAGTGAAAATTCTTGAAGAACGTTAATGTTTAAGACTGTAGACTAAACTTAAAATAAAAGACTATCCACGAGTGACTCTGAAGGCAAAAGTTAGCAGACTGTAAACTGCCAATAAATACAGCTACTAAAATCATTGAACAAAAGCTCGCTTGAATACCGCTGGAACTTTACAGAACTATTTTAAACTGAAAATCGATGTGTATTGAACTCGACGTCTTAACTTGTTTCGACTTGAACAAAAGAGAACTCTTCATATTGAATGTCTATTTTGTGCACGTTTGTGATACTTTCAAGTAAAAAGTCTTTATGTATATTGATAGTGATTCCAAGTGGTGACGGAGTAAGAATATAATTCACCACTCCCTATCTTGCCCGTGGGTATCGTAAAAGACGACTAAGGGATATAATATGCACGTAACGTCTGTGCCAGAGAAGGAAAACTCGAAATGAAACCCTATACCAAGATGTTCGTCGGGCCGACCACTGACGACAAGTCACCCTGCTCCGGTGGTCGGCCCAACGACAAAGGCACCGTGGTTACGCGCGCCGTCCTTTCGTCGCCCCGGACGGAATGGACCGCGTGTGCGCTTACCATAGCCCGCCCATAAAAAAAGTACCAACATGTCAGACCAGCATGGTATAGTAGGTCAAATTACAAATCAAGTTATAACACGCATATAACATCTATGCAAGAGAAGGAAAACTCGAAATAAAACCTCGAACCTGTCTGACCAGCATGGTATAATAAGGTCAATTACCCTCCTATTGTGGAGGATGCCTAAGCCCAACAGTGGGACGTATGTCAGCTGCGATGATGATGATGATGACTGTATTCAGACTAATAAATCGACCAAATAGTCCATTCTTCTTTATTGCTTTTGCTGCCAATGAGCAATTAGGCCACCTGATATTTGGTAATAATTGCTCCTTAATGAGTTTAGCAATACGAGGGATATAGCAAAATAATTGTATGTACATAGATGCTGGGATTGTCTGGGGGAAATAATCTATTTGTAAAACTAGCAAAGAGCTTGGAAATAGATGAAACAAATAAATTTCGAGGGCAAACTTTTTCTTTAAATAAGATACAGCTCATAGTAGTAATAGGGAGGGAATAGGAGGGGTACGCTTGGACGTACTAATAGCCCGTGACGTCATCAATTCTGCGACGAGTAGACTTAGGGCGGCATGAAGCTCGCTTAAACCGTTGAATTGCGATTTAACTATTGTTTTGTATCATATTATTTCTTAGATTATTTGGACATTTTTTTTATCGTTGACACAAATTAAAACACACACCCGAGGTTGCTGTAACAGGCAACTAATGCCCAATTTCGCCAACATACATAACATTGAAGATAATTAAATTTTTGGATGTTAAAAATTAAAATGTCATGTCAACACCTTCATCATTTCAGTTGATATACGTCCCACTGCTGGGCTCGAGCTTCCTCCTGGGTAGCAATGCAATTGACCTACTATACCACGCTGGTCAGACGGGTTGGTATAGGATTTTATTTTGGGTTTTCCTTCTCTTAAAAAGATATTATATACGTGTTATATCCCTTAGTCGTCTTTTACGACACCTATGGGCATGATATAGGGTGTTGAATTGTATTCTTACTCCGTCACCACACGGAATAATCAACACCTTAGCCGATATAAATGATAGATAAGGTCAATTTAGTGTTATTTATATTGCGTTAGGAGTTAACCTAACCTAAATTCGGGTCGTCGGTGGACTTTGATATTTAGGATATTTCTAGAAAATTTGCAGGCCTATAATAATCATTTTTGTGTGACTTAGCTTTCTAATTCGAGTTTCACTGCAATGATCTTAGCTCACGTACGGCCCACTGCTGAGAGCCTCCTCCACATTTGGAAAGAAATTGACCTACTGTACCATGCTGGTCAGACAGGTTGGTATAGGG
The DNA here is from genome assembly GCA_032191425.1 of Lymantria dispar. Classification (NCBI taxonomy): domain Eukaryota; kingdom Metazoa; phylum Arthropoda; class Insecta; order Lepidoptera; family Erebidae; genus Lymantria; species Lymantria dispar. Next base: position 4,070,725 of record CM063442.1, on the reverse strand, counting down.
TTTAATTTCGAGTTTGCCTTCTCTTACATAGACGTTATATGCATATATCCCTTAGTCGTCTTTTACGACATTCACGGGCAAGATAGGGAGTCGTGATTTGTATTCTTGATCCGTCACCACGCGGAATTTTTTAAATTTTCGACTATAAATTTATTTTCTGTTATATTTTTGAAATTTTTATTTTATAATGAAAAATACGTATAAAATGTTTTATAAAGTCATCATGATGGGTGGTATAAACGTTAGTCGCGTATCATGCAATTTATGACGTCACGGCCTATTAGTGTGCGTTACCCCCTTGCACAATGCACTGTGACGGAGTAACTTGTGACGTAGTTAGTAATCGCATTTGTTATTGTGATTTGCCGACGAAGGGAGGGATTAGAAAGTTATGAGAAATCGAGGGAAAACTTATCATGTAAAAATATGAATTTGTATTAAGAAAATCATCCCGTTTAGATAAATAATATCTGGTTGACCGAGCTTCGCTCGGTATATTTTTGTTGTATTTTTGTCGAATTTTTACATGTCTCTAATTTCTAAACGAATCAATATTTTTCGTTCAAATTTTTTTTATGGGTTCCTACCACCATTGCCTAGCCTCCTTTTGACCAGTTACCTGATACATCCTGTATATTAATAAAAAATAAATAATGAAAAAATATAAAAAATTACAAAAACAGAATAATAATAACACCGAGATTCGATCCGACGCTGTTTGAATGCCAAAACAAAACTAAAAGAAAACTGGACAACTTTCCAACTGAGCTATCGTACCTCATGACGTTGACGGCGAAATTTGAATTCATATTCTTTTAAAATTTAATGTCATTGTATTGTTTTGCTAAAAACACCGACAAAACAACATTTTCTATAAATAAAACCTAGCTAGATCAATTTTTTGGCCTTGAAACCTCTAGTATGCCAAGTTTCATCAAAATCGTTGGTACCGATAAAAGAATTACTTGTTTAAAGATATAAGATACAGATGTAAGTAGGGTAAGAATATAATTTATTCCTATCTTGCCCGTGGATATCGCAAAAGACGACCAAGGGATATAATATGGATATAACATCTTTGCAAGAGAAGTAAAACTCGAAACAAACCTTATACCAACACGTCTGACCAATGTGGTATAGTAGGTTAACTCTTCGTCTACAGTGGAGGAGGCCCAAGCCCAACAGAGAGCCGAGATGATGTAATAATGATTTCAGTGATTATTTTATCAATTCTGGGTGTGTGAAAGAATTAAATGCCGAGTTCTTTCCTTACTATTTATATATACTGAGTTATTTCCTTCTACTACATATAGAAGCATTTTCTCCTTGTACTGGCAATAAATTTGTACGAAAATGTGGGTTAAAATTTAATATCTAATTTTCTGAATCTTACTATATACCACGCAAGTCATTGGTTGCTGACCATTTTTTCAGTGATCATTTTATTTTTAACCCGATGGTATTTCTAATCTCTATTATGGTGATGAGATAATAATAGGCACACTTATCACCATCTCCTACTTTACATTTATTTATTTTTTTAAATTTATTTTTAAGAAAACGCCCCGTACTGAGGAAATTATTTTTGTATTGAGATTTCTTATACATATAATTAACGGACGCATATTATATCCAGACTCAGAACAAGTGTTGGATCGCGCAAAGTGTTGTCGAGTGTGGTATTCGAATTCGCAACACTGGTCCCTTAAACAGTACGCCATCTGTGCCAGTCAATCTGTACCTTGGGAGTCGTATTAAACAGTTACAGTAGCATCAGAGAAGTGAACATTAACGCTGTTCTGGGAGAATCGGCCAATAGTGAACGGTTCATGAATGGAAGAAAAAGAAGAATTGAAGCAAAACCTCGTGCCAATTCATCAACGGTCAACGTAGTATTCATCATTTCGGCTCATATACGTCTCACTATTGGGCTCGAGCCTCCTCCATAATAGGAGGGAAATTAACCTACTATACCACGCTGGTCAGACGTGTTAGTATTTTATTATTATTATTATTTTTTTTTTATGGGTGGGCTATGGTAAGGGCACGCGCGGTCCATTCCGTCCGGGGCGATGAAAGGACGGCGCGCGGGCCCATAGCCCACCCGTACCCAAGTCACCTTGTTGTTGGGCCGACCACCGGAGCAGGGTGACTTGTCGTCAGTGGTCGGCCCAACGGAATACCTTTTCGGGTACCCTCACCTCTCGACGTCCTGGGACGTCGGTCGCCGTCGTGCGGTCAGCCTCTCTGCGGGTGACGGACTAAATTCCCCGGTCTAATCACCCGCGGCCTCGGCTAGGGCGGCATTAGGCGCAGATACTCGCGTCTGCGCTGCCCGAGTCGCCGGCGGCGGAACGTGTCGCCGAAGAGGAGCTCTACTCGCACACGATCCGCCGCCTCTTTCTGTGAGATTACGGCCTCACAGAAGGCGGCCACCGCGTCCCAAAGACGTGTTGGTATAGGGTTTTGTTTCGAGTTTTCCTTCTCTTGCATAGATGTTATATGCATTATATCCTTAGTTGTCTATTACGACCTCCAAGGGCAAGATAGTGGGTGGTGAATCGTATTCTTATTCCTCCTTCACCACAAGTAGTATTATTGTGGTTGGTCAATTTTTCTTATCTTATCTCAATTACTTGCTTTTCTCAAGTTTCTTTTTTTATTGTACGTATTGCACAAATTACATCCAGACTCGGAACAGAAATTTGTGGAACGGACAAAGTGTTGTCCTGTATGGGATTCAAACCCGCGACTCTGGCACGGTAAGTCTATATCTTTATCACTACGCCATCTGTGCAGTTGATTCTCTAATTCTTTTCCTCCTGCGACCATGAATGCTGGAAAGTCTTCGGAGCGTCGGGAATTTAAAGATTAATTAAAAACGCATGAAAATATGTAAAAATATTTTTGTTTTAAATGTGTAATACTCTCCTAAATACTAAAGATCGTTAACTTATCTTTGTTAAGTCTTAATAACAGATATTAGGATTAACCCATCCAATGTGAGTCGTTTATTTTGTGAAGATTTCGTATAAATTAATATTCTTGAAGTAATTACTCTGACGCTTATATTTTGCATTGCATGCTAAATAATTTTAATACAAATCTAGCTAAATTCTCTTCTCGCGCCTCTATATACGCCTGTCAAAAATTTTACATGCGCTGACATGAGCGCATGTCATTATAACGAGAAGAAAAACCAAACATACATTATTGACGAAACCAACTGCGCGCGGCTTGCATTTATTTGAAGAGCTGTTGATATATATTTTTGTACATAAACACTAGAACTAGCAGTTTTGCAAATTTGAACCTCTACTTTTTTCCACTATCTTTTATCAATCTGACAATGCGTTTTCGTAACTTAAGGTGGGCAATTAAGATTCATCATCATCATCATCTTAGCTCTTATTCGTTCCACTACAGGGCTCGAAGTAGGGATGTGAAAAATAATCGATTTTTATATTAATCGATTATTTTTTTGTAATAATCAATTATCTAAATATGTAATATAAATCGATCGAAAATCGATTATTTTTATATTAAAATTAATCGATTATTTTAGTATTTGCTATTTTGTTTAAAATAAAATCACTGCCAGATTTCCTAAAAAAAAGGTCATCACGATACTGTCAGGAAAAGTGCTCAATGGAATGCCAGTGTTTCGATTATTTATTAATCGATTTTTTCCCCTCCAAGTCACATCCCTAGCTCGAAGCTTCTGCACAGTGGAAGGGAAATCTATTAAACTACGCTGATCTAAATTAATTCTTTTTCTTTATTGATGTTGTCTGTAAAAATCAACGACTAATGGATATAATATGTTTATACCTTAGTCGTCTTTTATGACGGGAAATTTGCATTATACAACCTTTTTTGGCTTTATAGTTTTATAGTCACGCTTGGATATAAGCCTCAAGACCCACGCAATAAGAAACAACGCCATTGCTGCTATATTAGCTTAGTTTCTAGACTTTTGACTTGGTATTATATGAAATTCAAGGTCAAAAATCAAGGACATACAGAAATGTTCTCAATCTAGTATTTAAATCTTATCATAATAGAATACTCATGCCACTGGATCAATGAGGCAGACAGCGATTTTTATGTGATCTAAAATCGCTTATTCCTCCAACATTAGTAACGGTTGTCGTCTGTTCTCGGCTATACACTACAGTAACTTACGGCACCCCACTATGCCCATTTCCCTTGCAAAAGAATGCAGCACTCAACGAGGATATTAAACTCAAATCATCCCCCGCCCTAAGAAGCCTGCAAATAGTTTAAGAGTTCATAACTTTAAATTTATTGTTAATTTTCTTTTCATTTTCACTATAGAAATGCTTGCTTAATTTGTCAGGATAAAGATGTGTAGTGACGGATTAAGGACATTATGTTTCCTAAACTCTTGCTCTTCCTCAGGAGTCAAAAAAGCCATCAGAGTGATAATTTGAAGAAAAAATGAGTAATTTGTAATATTATGCGATCGCTAATTCACCTAGTAAGCGTGGAGATCAGATCAAAAGAGATTATATCTTTTCATCTTGGAGAGCTCTTCGAGTCGATCAGAATAATGATCCACAAAAAAAATCTTTATGAGTTGTCTCATACAAACTTACGTACATGTACGACTACTTCTAAAACAAATATTGAATAACTTAAATATATCTAGCTCCTTGACTTAGAGTCTTGCAACAAACTTGCCGTGTCCGGCGATGAGTGAATGCAGCTAATGACCTCGAGGGTCATCCCCTGTCATCGGTGTTTAGGGGATACGCGATATTGAATACTGCGCAGCTAATGGTACGTGGTGGTGATGGTACCTCTGACATTGTGAGTGGTTTGTTTTTGTTCTTATGTGATACTGTTTGTACTGCGGTGAGGGTGTTTTCAAAAAAAAATCTTCATGACACACTGGGAATATAACTAAAGGATTTTCAATCAGAGAACCGTACCTTAATAGAATGACCTTATGGTAAGAATAACAATAATTCTAAAAAAATATATGCCAGCCTTTTATTTTTCAGTTTTCACTGAGTTCAACGTTAAGACTATTCTGACTGCACAGAGGATGTGATGGTTAAGATATACTTATCTACCATGCCATGCACGGGTTCGATTCTCACACAGGACCATACTTTGTACGATCTACAAATTGGTGTTCGGAGTCTGGATGTAATGTCCGTTACGTGTATGTTTATAAAGACTCACTATACAAGGTTTATTTATATAGTACAGAATGTTGACTTAAATTAAAAAAAAAAGAATTGCAGCTAATAACGCGTCGAACATTTATATATTTTCAGTACATATACAAGAGTCAATCTGTCTGACTTTCACTGAAAGCCAGGAGCCTCCTTCACAATATTTATATATTTGGCCTACTACAGCAGTAGTAAGTCCAATGTACTGTAATAGCTTTTAGTGACACGCAAATAAATGGAGAAGGGAAGGATGACTATTTGGTTTTTACGATGAATGTGTTCATTACACTTTTTTATATTATAACTTTTGCTAGAAGCATGCCAGGCAAAAAAAAATATTCCTTGTAATAAAAATACGGAATGATTGCCCATGATATCGTCACTGAACAAGACCCTCGCTTGTCATGCACGGATCATAAATATCTCTCTTCTGATAATTCTCTAATGAAATATAATGAGCATTTATTTTTCCTATCAGTTTAAATACGTCCCACTCCCAGTACTGGGACGAGCTTTCTTTACAGTGGAAAGGTAACTGATTTACCATTTCATGTTCGCGGTTATTATTAAACACATCCAAAACAGGTATAACATGCATAACATATCTATGCAAAAGATGGAGAACTAGAAATAAAACTCTATACCAACACATCTGCATCATTTAGCATAGTAGGTCATTTTCACTCTGATCTATTAGGAAGCTTGAGCCTACTGGCTCCAAATATTTATAATATATTTATAATAACACAAACAAAACATTTTATCAAAATCGGTCCAGCCGTTTAGTAGGAGTTCAATTACAAACACAGGAATAGAAGATATATATATACACTCATTTGCAAAAAAAACGGGCACCTAAGCAATGAACCATTTCAAATGTTAATATTTCTTTGTTTGATAATTATAGGTAGTTTTATCCACACAATTTGCTAAATTAATAAGAAAATAATCGTTTTCATCAGTATTTCATAAAATTTAGATACAATTTATGGGAAATAATGCTAAACCTCGCTAGTAGTGTATATTCGCTAGTAGTGCATATGCTCATGAAGTAAAAATAAAAAAGTTTTTTTGTTTGTTTTTCTTTAATAAAGTAAAAGCAGATAAATGTTTAGTATCGAGTGTGACCCCCTCTAGCTAAAATCACAGCTTGAATTCGTCTGGGCATGCTAGCGAGTATATCCCGGATACTTGCTTGCGGAATACGTTCCCACTCCGCAGTAATCACATTCTTCAGCTCTCTGATGGTCTGCGGAGCCGGGTGTACTGATCTCACACGCCGTTTCAGGACGTCCCAGACATGCTCTATGGGATTGAGGTCGGGACTTCGAGCTGGCCAATCCAAACGACGAATGCCGACCTCTTGCACATACGCATTAACATCGCGGGATCGGTGGGCGCGAGCATTGTCGTCCATAAAAATCGAGTCTTCACCTAGAGCGGCCAATGCGGGTTGTGCATGAGAAATTAGAACTTCCGTTATGTATCGATGCCCAGTCAGTGAGCCGTTTTCAATGAAGACTAACTCTGTACGATCCATTGAATTTATTCCTGCCCAAAACATAACAGAGCCCCCACCATAAGGTGTGATTTCTTCGAAACATGCCTCTGCAAAGCGTTCTCCTTGTCTTCTTAGCACTCGCCGACGTCGATCTTCACCGAACAGAGATATCCTGGCTTCATCAGAGAACAAAACCCTATTCCAATCGTCTTAAGTCCATGATTCACAATTTCTAGCGAACCTAAGCCTGTGAACTCTGTGCTCACGGAGTAATTTGGGGCCGCGGGCCGGGCGGTGACTGCGTATATTGGCAGCGAGAAGCCTCCTCCTGACCGTCCATAGACTAATATGCACATTTCTTACTTCTTGGAGGTTGTTCTTAAGATCCACATACGAAGATTTGCGATTTCTCAATGCGCGACTCACAAGAAAACGATCATCCCGTGGTTGGGTACATGGTTTTCTTCCAGAACCAGGCCTTCTCTCGACGGAACCAGTCTCCTGATATCGCTGCCAGGTCCTTTGGACTGTCGAGCGACTAACATTTAGCCTCCTAGCCACGAAACATTGGCTGCAACCCTCTTCAAGCAGCGCGATAATTTTGGTAGCTTTTACCACTTTATCTACCATTTTTGATACAGCCAAACAGCATTAAATAAAGCTTTGACAGTCAAGGATATGAAATTAATCGATAAAAATTGAATAAAAGTTATGAAAGTCGATGTTAACTTCTGGAACTTCGCGCCAAAAATGTAGGATAAAAAGGGGTTTTCTGTAAAAATGAACATCAAATGAAAAATTGAATTTAGAACGTACTTTTTTAAATACCACAGCATTTTTAAAACCGGCCAGTAACGTGTACAAACGATTGAAACCTTTTTGGTATTGTATCTTTTTAAATATGAATGAAAATCAAAACCGCCCGTTTTTTTTGCAAATGAGTTTATAAAGATATTATTATTCTGTAACTTTATTATTGTTCTGTAACTATATTATTATGCCATCGTATGTTTTGTAAAAGGTACATGTTTCTACTCGCGCTAATTAATTTACAGCTGTAGAAATATGACTCACAAAATACCTGTAAAAGCGAAACACTTCTGTTCTTAACTCATAACTCTCTCCTTCATATTTCACAAGTGTTCCAGTCAGCATAAATCTTATTGGAATTTAATATAGAGGCCACGGCGCCATAAATCGAGCCCTTAACTTATAAATAAGTCGAAACCCCGCGGTTCTATGAGCACTACGTCACGAATGAAAAGCCTTTTGAAACCTGCGAGCTTATTGAATCCATGAAGGATTTTCTATTGTCATGTTTAAAAAATGTACATATATTATGGCAATTTTAATGCTATTAAATGAGCAATATCCAAATTATATTCTCAGTAAGGCGTTTTTTTATTTTAGTTTTATGGGTGATCTATGATAAGCGCACACGCGGTCAATTTCCGTCCGGGGCGACGAAAGGACGGCGCGCGGACCCATAACCCACCCGTACCTACGTCGCCTTCGTCGTTGCGCCGACCACCGGAGCAGGGTGACTTGTCGTCAGTGGTTCAGTAAGGAGTTTTATTCTAATTTCTTACTTGTATTCTTTTTCCCGTGTGGTGACGGAGTAAGAATTCAATTCACCACCCTCTCTCTTGCCTGTGAGTGCCGTAAAAGACGACTAAGGGATTACAATATGCATATAATATCCATGCAGGTGAAGGAAAACTCGGAATAAAAATCTATACCAGTACGTCTGACCAGCGTCGTATAGTACGTCAATTTCTCTTTTACTGTCCAGAAGACTCGAGCCTAACAGTGGAACGACAGCAGCTGAGATAATGATGATGATGATGATTCTCCTAAACTAATTCCTCTTTCAAATATTATAAACCCTAACAAAAAAATCTGCCTAACTATAGAAAATAAGATTGCATAGATGACGTCGTGGTTAGATTGTTGTTCTGTGCTTGTATGTTATGTGTTGGCTAATTAGACGGGGTTTTAAGTCCTCCACAGTACAAGAATTAGTTCAGATTGTGGTCATTTTCACTAATTGAAAATATACTTATCTATTTACTTTTGAAATCTAAAATATATGATGACTTCATATTTATAATATCAGGAATTGAAATGTTACAAAACAACTGCTCATTTTGAAAATAGACGAACTTTTATTTTGAATTATATTAAAAAGTACTTCTACGTCTAATGTTTGACTTAAAATTAAATAAAAATAACCTATATTTGCCCTACAGTTAGAACTAAATTATATCTATGTAAAAGTAAATTGTATTTTAGTAGAGCACCGAAGTCCCTCGGCCAATTACATGTTTTACTAAGTGTCGCGTCTGTACTCTAATCTCATCCAGGCCCATTATACTACGAACATATATTAGAAGAGCTTATCCAGTACTAAGGAATGTATCCTTATATGACGGAAAATATTTTATTGAAGAAATGGAATAAAAACGATCGTCTTTAATATTTATAGGGTTAATATAGAAGTTATGAATGTAGGTCATGACAGAGGAGGACACTCGGGAGCATCCGTGACGGTGCATTAAATTGCATCTTGTACCTGCGCTGAATTTCTAATAGAGCGTAGACGTAAAGTGAGTTACTGAATGTGACGGCTATATTACCCACCTAATTGAAAATAAAAACACATTTTTGAAGTGAAAATATCTTTCGGTGCGCTGTGTAATTTCTTTTTATAGGTATTGAATGAAACTGAGTCAGAATGAAACTGAGTCAGAATGAAACTGAGTCAGAATGAACACATGTTTGAGCTAAATCGGCTCTTATCAATCTATGCAAATAAATAAAATTGAAGTGATTGTTTGTAATGTTAAAATAGTAGGTTTTTTCCATGCTCATATGGTAATTGGTATATGGGTATTGGTATGGTATGGTGCACTATACTTATGCTTAAAAACTAGTTTAATCATTTTTTGTCTATTTGTACCGGATTCCTCAAAACGGCTGGACAGCTTTCGATAATATTTTACTACGAAGTAGCTGTCTATATAAGGAAAAACTTAGGCTATTCTCAAAGTTTTTCTCTCAGGAAAATGCAAAAAAATTTAATCATGGACTGCAGTTGCGTACCGTAATATCTTAGAAATAGTTGGAGATTTTAAATGTTGGGGCAGAGGGACTGAATCTGAAGTGAAATAAGGGCGGATCGCTAGTATATAATAAAAAAGAAATAGCTTTATTTAGTTTTTTTTCTTATTATTTCGTTTTCATGAAGTATTCACTTCTTTCGTATGGCTTTAAACAGACACCAATGCGATTTTGACGCGATAACGTCTTATAAATCGATGAACACTGGCTGCACGCATCAAAAATTGTCACGTTCTACCTGAGCTGAGCGTGCAAGCGAGAGCGTGAAACAAGCGATAGAGAGGCACGATTGGCCATAGTGTTCCGCTTGTGACGTAATATTTGAATTAACGAGTGTAAATAAATGATAATTTATAGCAAAACTTTAATTTTCCATTATCTTATTTTTGTGCTATAAAAATAATGATAGTTCAGTGATAATAATTCCATTCAATTTATAATAGAATGCAATTTTCATTAATGTTTTTTATGATCTTAAACCGTAAAATGATCGTCCTTAAAGCGACTTTACAGACAATCAATTTTTTTTATCATCGTTATTTTAAAACCAAGGGAAGGAAGGGAGATCTGGCACTTGCGCACGATTAATCAATATGTCACACACGTCAAGAATAGTAGGCATTAGATATAGGCATAACGAAAATCATCATCATTTCAGCTCATATACCTTACACTGTTGGGCTCGAGCCTCTTCCACAATAGGACAAAAATTGACCTTACTACATGCTAGTTAGACAGGTTGGTATAGGGTTTTACTGCAAGTTTTCCTTCTATTGCATCGATGTTATATGCATATTATATCCCTTAGACATCTTTGACGACATCCACGGCAAGATAGGGAGTGGTGAATTGTACTCTGACTCTGTCACCTCACGGACAGTGGACACGAAAATCATAGTCGCATTTAAATATTGTTTAGAAATATCAAGTGTAACTTTGAATTATCTTCTTTCCAAAGGTAAAATTAATGAGCTTGAGTAACTTGATGCAGAGATCTAAATAATAACTTTTGATAGTGACAGAATTAATTGAATTAAATTTAAAGGGAAATTATACGTGTTCGAAATTACAGATGTGGATGAGATTACTAATAATTTCTGATATTTACGCGTGTATTACATACACATTATAAATAAATCTATTTTCACGGATTACTACGGACTATTTTACGGACTATTTTTACAGATTTAACTCATTATTAAAAAATATTTATATTTTATTTTGATGTAATTATTATGAATTTCCGGACGCGAGATACTTCAATCCGCCCATGACCATGAACCCTGCAAATTGTCTTATCATCATCATCATTTCAGCATATCGTTGTTCACTGCTAGACGTAGGCCTCCCTTAGGTTACGCCACAAAGTGCGGTCCTGTGCCGCCTGCATTCAATGATAAATCGTCTAAAACGTTGAAAAGTCGAAAATCAAATGTAAACGCGATATAAATCATAAAAATAGTTTTATTTATACAACTAATAATCCGCCCTCGCTTCGCTTCGATTTCAGTCGCCTTGTTCCATTTCAAGTCATCAATATTTTCCAAAATTTACCGATACGCGACTATAGATCTTGGAGTGTTGGGTTAAATTCCCGGACCTGGCAAAATTTTATATGGGTTTCTTGAGTGGAAAAATAGTGTAAGTTATTCCTTATATTTTTTTTTTTTTTTGTGGGTGGGCCGCGGTCGGCGCGCCTCCGCACCACTCTGTCCGGGGCGACAGAGGGGCTTGAGCACGCAACTCCCGCGACCCACCCGAAAACCACGTCGCCTTCGTCGTTGGGCCGACCACTGGAGCAGCGTTAACTTGTCGTCAGTGGTCGGCCCGACGGAATACCCCTATTGGGGTACCCTCCCATCGACCGACGTCCCCCCCTCGGGGAGGACGTCGGTCTTTCCTCACGCGGTCGACCTCTCGGCGGGTGACGGACTAATCCCCGGTCACGTCACCCGCGGCCTCGGCTAAGGCGGCATGAGGCGCAGATAGTTGCGCCTGCGCCGCCCTAGTCGCCGGCGGCGGACCTCCTCATCGAGGCTGCGCTCCTCACGCAGGCGATCCGCCGCCTCCTTCCGCGAGATCACTGTCTCGCAGAAGGCTGCGACCGCGTCCCAATTCCTGACGCTGTCGACCATCGCCCTAGCGATAGCCGGCAGCGTCAGGTCCGTACCGATGATTGCGACGAGTTCACAGCGCTGCACTGCCCAAGCCCCGCAGGCCTCGAGCGTATGGCGCGCCGTGTCCTCGTCGCAATCGCAGTGGTGGCAGGACGGTGTACTCTCCCTCCTAACGACCTTGTGCAGGTATTTGGCGAAGCACCCATGCCCCGTCAAAACCTGCACCAGTCGGAAGGAGAGCAACCCGTGCCGCCTCTCTAACCACTGCATCAGCACCGGCCGGAAGGCCTCCACGGTTCGCACCCCGAACCGAGGCCTCTCCAGCCGGACTGCCCAACGGGCGATGACGTCTCGGCGGGCGTCGACGCGCCAGGCGGTGAGATCCCTTAACGAGACCACACCGCCCTCCGCTCGCACCCCCGTCACCCGCCGATATAGTCCGGCGAGCATCTCCGCCTCCAGGTCCCACGGGGGAGTCCCGGCCAACAGGCACGCTGCCTCCGTCGCCACCGTGCGGTATCCGCGGATGGCCCTGACCGCCATGACCCTCTGTGGTCGCCACAGAAGGGCCCTAAGTCGGGCGGTCATGGACCCCGCCCACACCGGTGCGCCGTACAGGGCCATCGACCGGATGACCCCCGCGTACAGCCGTCGGCACGCAGCGCTCGGTCCGCCCACGTTCGGCATAAGCCACGATAGGGCGGACGCCGTGCCGACGAGCCGCCGATGGGAGGGCTCATAGTGCGCCCATGGAACAAGAGGGCCTCCGTCTTGTCCAGGGCGACCCTCAACCCCAGCGCCTCGATCCGTCTGACGACCTCCTCGGTACCCGAGGTCGCCAGGCTTACCGCCTCTTCTAGCGTCCCACCGCGGGCTGTGACGAGCGTGTCGTCGGCGTAACAAATCACGCCCAGCCCGGGCGGGAGGCTCCCCCTCAACGCCCAGTCGTAGCCGATGTTCCACAGGGTGGGTCCGAGGACCGACCCCTGTGGGACACCGCACGTCATGGGCGTCCGCACAACGTCCCCTGCTCGGTCGGTGCAGAGGACGCTGCGCCCCTCCAAATAGTCTGCCACTAGCCGCCTCAGGTAAACTGGCACCCCGTGATACCGGAGCGCCTCCCTGATGCAGCTGAATGGCAGACTATTGAATGCGTTGGCGATGTCTAGGGACACCACCAACAGCACTCCCCCGCCGGTGACGGCCTCAGTCGCCACGGCCCTCAGGCGCAACAGAGCCGCGATCGTCGAACGACCCCTCCTAAACCCAAACTGGGCGTCCGAGAGATCGGGCCCCGTGCCGACGAGGTGCCGCTCGATGCGGGCAGCTACCATCCTCTCCAGTAGCTTGCCCGTGTCATCGAGCAGCACGATAGGCCTGTAGGCCGAAAGCGACTCCGGAGACCGTCCCGGCTTTGGCAGGAGCACCAGCCTTCCCTCCTTCCAGCACCCAGGGAACCGTCCGGACGCTAAACACGCGTCGAACAGCTCCCTGAGGCGGGGTCCCAGGTGTTCGAGGACCAGGGCCAGCACGCGGTTAGGAACACCGTCGGGCCCGGGGGCGGTAGACTTTGCGCGCATGCGCGTCACCGCCACCCCCATCTCGGGTTCCGTGATGGGCGGAACACTGTCGTCGTCGGCCTCCCGGTCAGTGTCTGGCGGAGCCATGACCGGGGGCGTGTGTTCCGCCCGCCGCGGGAACAGGTCCTCGATGACCCGGGTGAGAAGGCCGGGCTGGAGAGTCTCGGTGAGGGGAGGGCCCCGCGCGCGTAGCCTATTCAGCACCGCGCGATAGGGGCGTCCCCAGGGGTCACGGTCGAGACCGTCCAGCATCTCCTGCCGACTGACGTCCTTGGCGGAGCGGACGGCCAGCCTGAAGGCCGACCGCGCATTGCGGTAGCCCTCGGCCTCTCGCTCCGCGTCGCGATGGCGCCGCCGGCTGCGGGTGTAGGCCCTCCGGGCGCGGATACACGCAGCCCGGAGATCCGCCAGCTCCCGGGACCACCAGTGGACACCCCTCCTCGGGGGCAGACGCCGTACCCGGGGCATGGCCGCATCGCAGATCTGCGTCAACGCACTGCGGATGCGGCCAGCCTCGGCGTCCACCCCGTCCGACTGGTGGGCAGAGGACAGCCACGAGTATACGATGGCTGTCTCCGCCAGCTGGTCCCGGTCTAAGCGACCCACAGCCCATCGCGGGAACGCAGGACGCCCATCCGCCCCGTGACCCCTGCTGGGCGTCGGGATTGCAGGGGAGACCTCCATCCGGATATACCGGTGGTCCGACAAGGTCTCCACCTCCTCCACGACGCGCCAGCTCCCCACGCGTGCGGCGACCTCGGGGCTAGCGAACGAAAGGTCCACTATCGACCCGCCCCGTTGTCGCACGCACGTATGCACCGAGCCCCTGTTCAGCAAACAGAGACCCAGTGCCGCCGCCCACTCCTCGATCGCCCGTCCTCGGTCATCCGTCCTAGAGGACCCCCACGCCACGGACTTGGCGTTAAAGTCCCCCAGGACGAAGACCTGGCGCGATGCCAGTCGCCGTAACGAGGCCTCTATGATGGTGAGGAAGGCCTCGAAATCGGTCACACTCCAGTTAGGGGAGAGATAAACTCCGAAGAGCGTAATCTCCCCCCAGTCCGCCGCGATGTATCCGACGCCCCTGTCCCTAAGGGTCAGAGACGACGAAGGCCACGACGTGGAGGCGACGATTGCCACGGTGCCATCGGCGCTACCCAACCAGTTAATCCGGTCGGGCACCACGTACGGCTCCGCGACTACGGCTACTCCTATCAACCACTCCGCCATGGCTTGCAGGAACACGTCCTGCGCACCGGCGGAGTGGTTGAGATTGGCCTGGAGGAGACGAATGGATACGGGGTCCATTAACGGTCCGTATCCATCGTCACCTCCTCCGCGCTAACGGGCGATCGGGCCGCGCTCGGAGCGGGGCCTGGCCCGGTCGATGGGCCGCCCCGCCCCTTCGGGGCCGATGCCGGGGGTCTGCAGTCCCCAGAGCCCATGCGGTGTTTGGCAGGCCTATTGCCCGCCGCACACGCGGGGCAGTGGGGCACCGCAGAGCACGATGCCGCCTGGTGTCCAGCCTGACCGCAACGGAAACATAGCCCGCTGCAGTCAAAGCAGTTTCTGCATGTCGGTCGGGTATGCCCGACCGCCATGCATTTATAACACCTCGCAGGCCGGGGCTCCAGCACGGTTACCCGCGCTGAACTCCAGCCCACGAGGAGCCTGCCTGAGTCGGCCAATTGCTTGACCGACTCCACTGGGCACTGCACCCAGACAGCACCGACGCCGCCCGGACCAGGGCGGATGGTGCCAATCCGGACGGTGTCCGAGGCACACCCGGTACGCGCCATAATGGCCTCCCGGATGTCCTCCACCGCCACGGAGTCGTCCAGACCCGTGAGGCGCATATCTGCGCACTTGACGGGCCTGGCGATTCGGACTCCATCCTCTGGCCCGAACAGCCCCCTCAGCATCGTGGCCAAACTATCGGCCGTCTTCGCGCCCTCGGCCTCAGGGAACTCGAGTATTCGAGCCCCTGTCCGGGCCTTGCGGGTCCTCGCCTCGACGCCCCCGATGTCGGAGACGTCCAGCTCCCGCCGGGCGCGTCTTAGGACGGCCTCATAATTCAGGCCCCTCTCAGCCGCCTCAGGCAGTACGGTGATTACCACCGCAGCCGTCTTCGGCGACTTGAGGCCCCTACGCGACCTTTTCCCCTTTCCGCCGGCTCCCGCCTGGGGAGCGGCGGTCACAGCGGCACTCTTGGCCGCCGCTCTCCGCTTCTGGCCGCGTGCCTTCCTGCTACGCTCAGCCACCTGCCAGCCCTGTTCGAGCCTGGCAGCAGCGCTGAGCGCAGCAGGCGCAGTCGCGGGTTCGCCGGCCGGCGCCTGCGGTGCAATCGCTGGCGCCGGCCGCGGCCCGGCCTTGGCGGGAGCCGACGCCTTGCCGGCCTTCTTGGCCCCTTTGGGTCCCGCCGCGGCCGCAGCGTAGCTCACCACGCGGCCACCCTGACAGGGCAGCGGGGTGGGAGCCGACGCTTGCGGCCGCCTCGTCTTGTCCGCGGCGAGCGGCGGTCGGAGGGGCGGCTCAGGCGGGAGCCTGGCCGCTACGGCCTCGATACGCGCATCCATCATTACCCCTACTCGGGCTAGGATGACGCGTATCGCCGACTCCGACACGCCATGCACCTCGTCGGGCGGCGGCTCCTCCCCCTTCCGAGGTCTACCGCGGCCACGAGCCGGCGGAGGGACCACGACAAGGGGAGGCAGTGGAGAAGCCACGACGGGCGCAGCCGGCGCAGCAGCCGCGACGGGCGCAGCCGGCGCCACGGGCGCAGACGACGGGCCCGCCCTCGCTGGCGCGGCCCGCTTAGACGGTGGGGCCGGCGCCGGCGACGCAGCCGGCACCAGGCGCTCGAATTGAGACCGCAGGTCGGCCATGTCTTTAGCCAACCCGCGGTTCTCTCTCCGCACCGCCTCCAACTCCGTCTCCAGCTTGCGGTTGCGTTCCCGCAAGCCGGAGACCTCCTCACTGAGGCGGGCATTCGCGGCCCGTAGGGCCGCCACCTCGCCACTGTGGCCCGCCAGAACCGGAGTCCCCGGCCTCGTCGATCCACGACCTCTGCGCCCACGGGGCATGGTCGGGACTTTGGGAGGAGGCATGATGGTGCTCTCCTCCGAGTCGGTGTTCGAGCTGCTCTCCTTGAGGGGGCGCTTCCGGACGCTCGGGGGGAGGGCCTCCTCCCTCTCCTTCGTATCTACCGTGGTGGCGATGGTCTCCTCCTCGGCAGCCTTCCTCTTCTTCCTCTTCGACGACGGCCTACCTACACCCTCAAGTGACGGCCTGCCTATCGTCCCCCTACTCCTACTGGACGGACCTGCGGCGCATCCACCGCCCTCGTCCCTACTCCGGCCGACCTGCGTCCATTCAGCGCCGTCTTCATCGGCGGACGACTCTGCGGCACTTCCGCCCACGTCCGTTAGGACCATCTCTGAAGCCGTGTCCAACTCCAGACCTTCGGATGGCCCTGCGGCATTGCCGCCCTCATCCTGCGACGGCTCTGCGGCAATGCCGCCCTCGTCCTCGGGTCCGCTGCTGCAGTCGACGCTGACGCTCTCGTCTAGCGACAGCTCTGTGGTCGACCCAGTCTCCTCCTCCGATGGCTGGCCAGGAACGCCACCCCCGTTCTGCGATGGCCCTGCAGCAGCAGTGCTGCCACCCTCGTCGCGCGCAGCAATGGCGGCTGCCAACTTCCGCTCCCGCTTCTTTTTGTCACGGAGCGCTTGGGCACGGACTCGCCCCATAGCCGTGATTTTCTTCTTCTTCTTCCTCTTCTCCTTTACTTTTTCTATCCCCTCCCCCCGGTGAGCCTTTTGATGGTGTGCCGGGCTCTCGGCTCTCAGTGCAGTTGTTGTCTCCCTCCCATACGTTTGGAGACTGACTGTGCTGGTGACTGTGCGCCTCTCGCGCTCAGAAACCAGCACAGTGAGGGATTCCCCGGCGTGGCCGGGACCCTCTGGAGTAGCTACGCTCGTTTCAACTCCTGCCATGGTGTTTGGTCATTTTTAAGTCTCGCCTTGACTACCACTCTAACGACTGGACGCTCGCGCGCTTCTTAACCCACCAGTCATACATCTCCTCGCCGAGTGGCCAAACTTAAGATTGGGGTAATTTTTTATAGGGGTTTTCTTCCCCGCGGTCCGAAGACCCCCGGTCCTGACCCCCCTGCTCAGGATTACGGTTTGGGCCTTCCGGGTCTGGCCACTCGCGAGCGACCGACCCGTCACGCCCCCGGGCCGTGACGCAACCGTCCCTGGCGACGGAGTGCCATGAGGCACATCCGCCCCATTGGCCCCGGGTCAGATCCGCCGTGCGCTCTGCCACCAGAGCCGCACGCGGAGACCCCCCCCTGCCGGAATCTTGGCCGTCCAAATGGCCGCATGACGTCCAAATGGACGTTACCAGGGAGCACCACGAGGAGGTGCTCCGGCCACGCCCCCCAAGTTATTCCTTATCTATACTGGTACCTGAAAGTAAAATACTACTAATATCGGTCCAGCCGTTTGGAAGCTTACCCAAAACAGACAGAAAGAAAAAAAAATATTAAAGTGGTTTTTATGCAAAGGTATCGTGTAAATAACCGTATAAACATAACAGAACGTATTATTTTGTAAAAAAATGATTGATAGCATTTCCAAGTAATGCGAAGTAATGTGAAAAGGAGTGCATTACCATCTAAAATGAAGTGATTTTTTTTGGGACTAACGAGTGAGTAGGAGAAGAGGGAGCCAGAATCCACAATGGTCTCCACAGATCACACCGAGGTTTGACCCTCAGGCAGTCCCGGGAAATGATTTTAATTGTCTTGGGACCCACAACAAATTTAATTAGAAAAGTTAAACAGGAGTAGTTGGAAGAGATTGATTCCACTTCCTCCTATGCAATGCGGTAGACATGAAATAAAATTGACTAGTGAGTCAATAAATAAGAGGATGTGCAGTTACGATAAGCGCAGCTGCATAGCACCAGAGACATGGGAGAGCTTGATGGGGCCTATATGTCAGCCTTAAGATTAATTGCTGTGGTAGATATGGCAGAAACGCCTGAACGCACGGAAATTTTCTCGAGTTGTTACAAGGTCCGCATACTACTCCAGAGATGACTTGCAAACTGTTTTACACATGGTCGCGCTCATTATGCCAGAACATAAAGTGCTATGATATAAGGTCTATCTCATCATCATTATCTCAGCTCAATTCCCACTGCTGGGCTCGAGTCCGCTCCATAATAAGAGGGCTATTGACTTACTATACCACGTTAGTCAGACGGGTTGGCATAGGGTTTTATTTCGAGCTTTCCTTCTCTTGCATAGATGTTATATGCATATTATATCCCTTAGTCGTCTTTTACGACATCCACGGGTAAGATAGAGAGTGGTAAATTGTATTTTTACTCCGTCACCACACGGAAGGTTTATCTAGTTTGGTTTTATACCCGTGTGCTTAAACTAACGTATACTATTATACAAGCCTTTCCATCTGACCCAGATTTTTTTTTTATTTCACTATAGAGAATGAAATTGCTCGTAGTAGGCTCTCGGTTTTTTTTTATACACGGAAACACTTTGTTTTTTTTTTCATATTGCTGTATTTGAATAGCTACATTGCGAGTAATAATGAAACTTTAGCATGCTACTTTTTTAAATACGCCTGCTTTTGTACAGTTCCATATTGCCGCGAATAATCTATGTTTTTTACTGAGAGGATATTGTTGCAGATAATTCTTTTAAGTTTCCATTATCATCATTGGGTACTGTTTAATTAGTGAATTCAAACTACGTATTTAAGTTTATAGTTTGCACTCAGACATCTTAATATCAACTCATTCAAACTTTTTTAAATGATACTTATTTTAGATTTTAATCTGTTCGAATGTGTATTAAATCTGTTTAGAATGTATATTTTCTTTCTCATATTTTAAATAAAACTACTTTACGGATTTTATCGCGTTTGTATTTGATTTTTGATTGCCCGACGTATTCGTGCCGCGTGCCCGATTCTTTCTCATATCTTCTGCAGTTGCTATACACATTTTTGAGTGGATTGAGATTGTTCATTGTTTAGATGCAAACTTACTCAAGTAGAGATAGTGCTAAAACCTTTCTTAGCAGGTGAATTGGCGAGTGCGGTCGGTGTTAACGGAACCCAGGAGAGTGCGTTTACGCATTTTCCTAGTAACCCGATAGCCGATTTCAAATGGCTTATTGTTGTTCTGAAATACACATATTATAGGTTATATAGACTTGCTATTGGACCTGAATCTCCTCTATAATTTAATCTACCAAACTACGCTTATCAGAGGGGTCATCATAGTTCCTTTCTTTCTCTTGGAGTGCTGCTATATGTTTTTTCATTTTTTTCATTCCTTAGTTGTCTTTTACAATATGCACGGTGAATTGAATTTTTACTCTGTCGATACATCAAATAACGGCGAAGTACATTCGTTAGTAATTACATACACAGGATGTATCAGGTTATGGGGCAACTGGGAGTTAGACAATGGTGGTAGGAACCCATGAAAAAATCTGAAGAAAAAATATTGATTCGTTAATGAATTAGAGACATGTAAAGTTTTCAATTTTGCTATTGCTTTTTCCGTGTAAATCTGATTGAAATGTATAAAGTGATAATATATAAATTCATTGATATTTAATCTGCAACATATTCGTACAGTGTTAAATGTTCATTAGAAATTTAATAAATCAATGATTACGTTAGCATAAGCAAGACAAAGTTCGCTTTAAATCAGCTGATCGGCCGATGGCCGTTGACGTGCCGCGTTTGTACCTATGCTATCATTGAAGCGTTTGCGTAATTCATTCTGTACATGCCTACATAATACGTAACATTTAAGGCGTAGACTCTTAGACACACATTTTTTAAATCACTGTAACTTTTATGTTATATTGTTTTTGTGTAATATACATTCTAATTACGATCTATGACTGGCAAACTACAACATACTCGAAGAGTTGTCCCATAACCTGATACATTTTGTATAATCAATATATCAATTTGTTAATATTCATTTGAAACCTGAACTGAAATCATTTATAATGATGAATTATCATCTTGTTCTTATACGAATTATTTCATCATTTCAGCTCATATACGTCCCACTGCTGGGCTCGAGCCTCATGTCTCATATGAATGCATAATGCCATCGTCACTATTTGGCAGGCGGGTTACCGATCACAGTGAGATGTTACACAATTCCCAGAGGAGAGCTGCCGGCCAGTCTTCTGGTGAACCATTAGTCGATGTTTACGACTCCCACGGATAAGCAGGAGATGCCGAATATTGTATTCTCATCCCATCATCACGTGAGGATTGATTGCAAAGAATTACATTTTCATTTATTTTGAATATTTACAAAATATAGTTTGTGGTAACCCACAAAGTTAGCATGTTATAAACTTGTATCTAATAATTATTTAACTAAACTATCAAGTAATAATTATTGTAAGACCATATATGATTACATAAGGCATCAGAAGCATATTAGAGGTCTGAGTGCATAGGGGAATATATCTAGGGACAAACGGGTCGATATTGCCCAAGCTAGTTTAAGGAGCGGCCTCAGTACGCTATAAAATTATTATTAAGAGTTTGTGGCTTATTATTGGTATGATTATTTTAAGTATTATGTCGCAGTAGAAATATAATTCACCACCCATTATCTTATTCATGGGTATTGTAAAAGACAACTAAGGTATATAATATGCATATAGCATTTATTAAAGAGAAGGATAACTCGAAATAGAAGAATGTACTAACCAATCTGATCAGTATAATGTAGGCTTAGAATTAGCTCTCTCTCGCGTACAAAATTTGAAGCACTTAAATTGTAGACAGAAATGGCTACCTACGCCGGACCGTTCCGTAGCGTACAATGTCTGTTGAAGGTGTGGTGTCCGTGTTTACGTGTATAATCGCTTACACACATTTAGTATTTTTGGCTTCACGTTTTTGGTTATTTAAGTACCGACACTATTCTTCTATACGTTATTATTCTAAAAATGTAGGTCAATTATTCGATTATTTTGAAGGAGGCTCAAGTCCAGCAGTGGTACGTACTTGAGCTGAGATGATGATTATTATTTTAGGAGCATTTATTTATGCAGTAATTTACAGAGTTTAAAAAGTGCATTTGAAGTAGCTCGTAATGGAAAAGAATTGACATAAATCTAGATATTGAAAGAATTACATCAAATAAGTTATTTTATTATGTGTTGGGTTTGCTAATTTTATTTTAGATACTAATTTGAACTGGAGAAAAATTCTTAATTTTTCTAAAGCATTTATTAAAATATTGCAATTGTAGTATGATTTTGTATGAACTTTTAGCGTACAGTTTGTTGCAAACTTTAAGGATAGTGGAGCAGCAACTTAAGACAGACCGGCCTCTTTGTCCATCGGTCATCAATTGCCGTGTTTACTTCAGTGATAGCTGTATAGTAAGCCATATGAATATATAGGTTATTTTCTCAAGCGTGAAGGGAATCGTATTGGAATTTGCTAAATCTGTAATTATCCATTTGTATTATTATAATAATTTGTACGCAAATAAAATTATTTGATATTGTTTCTGTGTTTGAGAATATATATTACGAAAGAATATTAAAAATGACAAATAGTAGAGACGGTTAATGCCGACCTCCGTATCGTAGATTAGATTCCAATATAGTACAATTTTTAATATCCACACATGATAACTTATAGTGTAAGCATGATTTAAAAAAAAAACTAAATAAACGTTATTTAATCATTTTAGTTTTTCAGGTAAAAGGACAAGGTGGTAATTGTTATATTATTACTTCAAACCCCCGGATAAAAGTATTTATTTTTATTTTTCCGGTCGTCGGATTCCGGTTAGTTAACTAAACACAAATATTAGGGTTATGTTACACTTATGTCTGGCCTTTCCAAGGTAATAATGGATAAAGCGAAAATGTAAGAAATATAAGAATGTAAGATTATAATTCTAAAATATAAAGTAAATTGAATTGTAGAATCAATACATTTCCCAAATAAATTTATAACGTAATTGGACTTCTAATGGAAAAATGAATTACTATCGTTGCGAAATTCAATCTTATACAAATACCTCAACACACAATAGGTGCCTGTCTGAAACCCTCCGATAATATCGCCCACCCAGTCACTCGACCGTATCATCCGCTACCAATTTGGTTGCTGCATGCGCACCAGTGCATTCTACGGATCTTACACTAGGGATTTCGATTAATAATATCGAGGTATATCTGAGATATCGGATATTAGAAGTTCTTAAAATTAAAATTTGATAATTTTCTTATAAATAAAATTGGCCGGAGAAAAATCTTTTTGCAGACTATATAGTCTGTATAAACTTATAAATATATAATTTTCCGTGTGGTGACGGATTAAGAATACAATTCACCACTCCCTATCTTACCCGTGGATGTCGTAAAAGACGACTAAGGGATAAAATATGTACATAAGATCGGTGCAAGAGAAGGAAAACTCGAAATGAAACCCTTTACCAATATGTCTGACCAGCACGGTATAGTAGGTTAAATTCCCTCCCATTGTGGAGGAGGCCTGAGCCCAATAGTGGGACGTATATGGGCTGCGATGAAACTTATAAAATCTCTTTGGCTGTACTTATATCTAGCCATCTGGCTGGTTTCGCTAGCGTTAAAAAGTTTACATTTCAAAAAAAGGAATCAATTGAGCAAAATTGTTTCCCGCCGTTTTTTATTTTTGTTTCTTCCTGTCAAAATGAGTGAATATAATGAAAAAAATTGATACATTTTAAAATTGTATGGAGAAAAGGAAAAACGCATGCCGCTAAAAATTGTGACGTAATACAGCGTCAGTAAGAGTAGCTCAAAGTTGGTTTAAAAGTTTTCTGGGGAAAGGCCATGGTCAGCTCGTTCGCCGCCCGCTCTGGGCGACAGAGGGGCGCCATGCGGTCCATGACCCACCCATGGTACGTCGCCTTCGTTGTTGGGCTGGCCACAGGTGCAGAGTTCCTTGTCTTCGTCGGTTGGCCCGACGGAATACCCCTGCGGAGTACCCTTACTTTTGATGTCCGCGAGGGTGAAGTCGATCGCCGTCGCGCGGTCTGCCTCTTGGCGGGTGACGGATTAAATCACCGGTCCAGTCATCCACAAATAAAACCCTACCCCAATACGTCTGACTAGCGTAGTATAGTAGGTTAATTTTCCGATTATGGAGGAAGCTCGAGCGCATTAGTGGGATGTATATGAGCTATTATAATGATGAAGTGGAAAAGGGTAGACCAGTGGGATATTTGCGGGTGACGTGACCGGGGATTAGTCCGTCACCCGCCGAGAGGCTGACCGCGTGAGGAAAGACCGACGTCCTCCCCGAGAGGGGGACGTCGGTCAATGGGAGGGTACCTCAATAGGGCGTATTCCGTCGGGCCGACCACTGACGACAAGTTAACGCTGCTACAATAGTCGGCTCAACGACGAAGGCGATGTGGTTTTTGGGCGAGTCGCGGGAGTTGCGTGCTTAAGCCCCTCTGTCGCTCCGGACGGAGTGGTGCGGAGGCGCGCCGACCGCGACCCACCCACAAAAAAAAAAAGTGGGATATTTATAAATAGAGATGATCATTATGTTTGATTATCGTGACAGTAAGATTTTACCTGAAATGACACAATAATTTCTGCAATAAACAACAGTCTTAAAAAAGCACATAATTCCAATTCATCAAAACATAATAATATTTTATCTGAGAGTACAATGAGGTTAATGTCAAGACGGTAACACCTCCAAAAAATAAAACCAAAAACACGTAGTATGAAAAATGAGCTTAAAGCTCTCTCTCTACAAGCTCATAAGCAAGAATATCCAACGTGACTACATCACCTATCGTAAAATGACAATTGAAAAACATGTATTGCAATCAGGGAGTCTAAGAAGAGCAAATAAAGAGCTGAGACTGCACAAAACCTGGATAGAACAAATTAAAACATCAAATAAAATAATTAAAAATAGGAATGAAATTCTCCAAGCTGCAACAAACTTCTACAAAAAGTATATGAATGTGAAAATTACTTGCCGTCTTACACCAAGTACAACAATTTCAATCTCAGAAACACGACCCATCGATGGAGCGGAAGTAATTACAGGAATCGCAAAATTAAAACACGAAAAATGCCCAGCGCCCGATCAAATAACCAATGAAGCTCTGAAAATGGGAAGTCTCTACCTAACAGGTCCTTTAACACAACTCTTTAACTTAGTTCTGAAATCGGCAGTTGTACCGCAACAATGGACAGAATCTAATATCATCTTATTGTATAAAAAAGGAAACCCAAACAATATTGGTAATTATCGGCCAATAAGCCTACTGTCTTCAATATACAAATTATTTTCATCAATTTTAGAAAAGAATTAGAACCACTGTAGAAATGCACCAACCTATAGAGCAAGCGAGATTCAGGAAAGGTTGTTCCACTACACATCATATTCATTCTGTTGGTGAATGGTTATAAATAAATATCAGGAAGTAAACAGGCAACTCTACTTAATTTTCGTTGATAACCAAAAAGCCTTTGATTCTCTGCATCACTACTCAATATGGGAAGCTCTACAATCGCAAAATGTTGAATCAACGTATGTGAAAGCCTTACAAAACATATATCAAAATTGTTACAGTAGGATTTGATTGGAATCAACAGGACCCCCTATACCAATCAGGAGAGGAGTGAGACAGGGGGATGTCATATCACCAACAATATTTATTACTGTACTACAACAAGTCATCGGACAACTAAACTGAAAAAAAAAAACGGCCTAAATATTAACAATAAATACATAAGCCACTTACGATTCGCCGATGATATCGTTCTGCTATCGGAGAGTACCACTGAGATCCAGTCAATGTTAAGCGATCTACACGTCGCAAGCAAACAGGTAGGCCTGGATATTAACCGCAGCAAAATTAACATTATGACGAACTCTGTAAAACAACCAGTGGACCCAGAAAATATATCACTAGAATATGTCAACAATTATGTATACTTTGGCAAACAAATTTCCTTTAAAAAAGAAAGAAATGATCTAGAAATCGATAGGAGAATAACAATTGCATGGAACAAATTTTGAAGCACAAAGGAAATTATGAAGAGCGACATGCCAATTGTTATAAAACAAACGATAATGGATACATGTGTACTATCTTCGCTAACCTACGCCTCTCAAACATGGAAACTCACAAGTCGAACTCAATCAAAAATTACATCATGTCATCAAAGATATCATCAAAGAACTATGGAGAGAAGTTTGTTGAAAATTAAAAAAATCCAAAAAGTCAATCACAAAATCATAAGGAAAAGAACTAAAGTTACCGATGCTCTATGCTACTGCAAAAAGCTTAAATGGCGGTGGGCTCGACATATAGCCAGATTAATAGATGACCGATGGACCCACAGAATAACATCTTGGGTGGGACCATCAGGTGTTAGGAAGCGAGGTAGACTTGCGGCACAGTGGACAGACGATATTATAAGAGTGGCTGGAAAACATTGGATGGAGACAGCAAACAATAGAGAAAAACGGAAAACTCTAGAAGAGGCCTTCACCTTCAAACCGAGGGGTTCTTGCTAATAGTAATAAGTGTTACTAAATTTTTCTTTTTTAGTTCATAAGATGAAATGTAGTTAGTTATAAATAGAATTTAGTAATCTATATATTAATTATATAATATATTGTAAAACTTTGTAGAGTAAGAAATATAAGGCATTTTTATTTTATTTTATAAGATTTTTTACCGTATTACAAGAATTGCGCGTTTTTTTTTTGGGGTGGGTTGCGGTCGGCGCGCTCCTCGCATCACTCCGTCCAGGGCGACAGAGGTGCATAAGCACGCACACCCGTAACCCACCCATATAGCACGTCGCCTTCGTCGTTGGGTCGAAGAATTGCGCGTTAATGTAACGATTTCATAAATACTGAGGAAAATTCTTTGAATTATCTACTAATATTGTTAGGACTCTGTATGTAATTTGTGTTCATTACTTATATGCTTGTAAAGTACCTCGTTATGCAAGTATTAATTTTTATATGCGAGATGTCGTTTCTATTAGAAAATGTCTATGAGAGTTGAAAATGATTGATTCAGGTATTTTTTATGTAATTCGTTTCAGCTCATAGACTGCGGGGCTCAAGCTAAGATGGGTATCGGTTGAGATAAGATGTTTATAAATATGGCAGTGAATTTCAATTTTACTTATATTACGTATACGTTTATATACATATATTTTAGAGTTTATTAGACGGGCTGAGGCTTTTTACTTTTTTTATAGTGCTCCTCCTCATCACGTCTTCATTCCAGAAAATACGAGCAAAGTTGTAAAATACTGCTATTACCTTGTTACATTTTTTTAAACCCATTTTATTATAGGACTTAAAAAAATTAAGTAAATTAAAGGAGGAGTTTATTACCTTCTGATGGAGACGGTTGCAGATTTTATGTTGCTATGGAATATTATCTGATAATAACTCCTCCGACCAGCATATGCTAGAACTTAGCCCCATAGATAGCTAACCCAAACAAATAGTAGTAACCCATTGACCACGGTAAAGGAACGTTGTCTATACACATAAATAAAATTGAAGTGTCTGTTTGTAATGACAAAATAACTGATTTACATGATATTTATGCCTAAAACCAGTTTAAATACTTTATACGTGTCTGTGTGTTACGTGTAATCTTCAAAACTGCCGGACTGATTTTAATAATATTTTACTACTAGCAACCCGCCCTCGCTTCGCTTCGGTTATAGGTTATAGTCGTTTTACCCGCGTAGTTCCCGTTTCCGTGGGAATACCGGGATAAAATATAGCCTAGTTTACGCCCTGATATATATAGCTTTCCATTGGTGAAAGAAGTTTTGAAATCGGTCCAGCCGTTTTGAAGATTACGATTTGAACAAACAGACAGACAGACAGACAAAAATTTTTTAATTGCTATTTTAGGCATAGGTGTCGTGCAAATAACCGTGTGAACATGAAAAAAGCCTATTATTTTGACATTACAAACAGACACTCCAATTTTATTTATTGGTATAGATCAGGTAGCTGCCTATATAAGGAATAATTTAGGCTATATTTGAAACCAGTCAGCCTCTCTGCGGGTGACGGGCTATTCTTGGGTCCGATTATCCGCGGCCTTATTTATCTCGACGCATCTGCGCTTGATACCGCCCTCGTCTGTGACGCCCAAGTCACCGGTGGCGGATCGTGTCGCCGTAGAGGATGTCCTCCTGCTCACGATCTGCCGCCTCCTTCCCTGAGACGACTGCCTCGCAGAAGGCGGCGCATGTGTCCCAGTTTCTGACGTTTCTGAGTATCTCCGTAGCGATGATCAGCAGCGTCAGGTTGATAATGATGACTGCGACGAATTCACAGCTCTGCCCACGAGATACACAACCTCGAGCAAGTGCTGCGCCGTATCCTCGTCGCTATCGCAGTGGTACCAGGATGGCGTACTTCCCTCCTTACGTCCTTGTGCAGGAACTTGCCGAAGCAACCGTACCCTGTCAAGACTTGCATCAGTGGGAAAGAAAGCACCCTGTGTTGCCGACCCAACCACTCCATCAGCACCGGCCAAAAGGCCTTGACGGTCCGAATACCGTATGGAGGCCTTTCAAACCGATCTGTCCAACGTGCAATGACATCATGGCGGGCATCCTCCCGCCAGGCGGCCATCTCACTCAGGAAGACTGAATTAAAAATAATAATGCTACCCTATTATCTTCATCTGTATCGGTATCATAAAATTAAAATCTTTATTTATTTCAATCAGTTTAAACATTGGTCATTCACATAACAACTATTAAGATAATAAATTCGTTATTAAAGAAGGAATCCTTAAAATCGACAGCAGCATCACCTAACGGTGGACCCGTTAGGTGATGCTGCTGTGTGTATTGTGAATCTAAACCATTCTCAAATCTCCTTAAACACACACAAATATATATATATATATATATATATATATATATATATATATATATATATATATATATATATATATATATATATACTAGCTGACCCAACAGACGTTGTTCCGTTCAAATCTATAAAAAAATAGAAAATTGAATTCTTCTTTAAATCGATCGCAGCGCTACCTACCGGTTCCAATTATTATTCTAAATCAAATGGTTTGGATGTTCCAAATGGCTATTCCGATGGATATGAGAATTCATATCCATCGGAATGACCACAAAAAATCATCAAAATTGGTCCAGGCGTTTAGAAGGAGTTCAATTACAAACACACCAACAGAAGATTTATATATATAAAGATAAAAAAGTTCATATAGTCGAAAAAAAGGTTACGTTAAAAAAGTGTATATAAACGTCAAGTTTTCTTAAATTTTCTAATTTTCTGCGCAACTTTCTTATTTTTTCCCGTAAAGGCCTTTTTTAAAATATTAGAATACTAAAAATAAAAGATGAACGAAATCGGTAAAGTCGTTCTCAAGTTATGTTATTGTCCTGCCTGCGTGCCAACTACCGGGTCCAAATGTGAATCTAAACCATCCTTGAATCCCCTTGAACGGCTTGAACACACACATTAAATTACGTCAACATCGGTCCAGCCGTTTAGGAGGAGTTCAGTGACATACACACGTACGCTCGAAATATATATATATATATATATAAGACTAGCTGACCCAACAGACGTTGTTCAAATCTGTAAAAAAATAGAAAATTGAATTATCCTTGAAATCGATCGCAGCGCCACCTACCAGTTCCAATTATTAATCTAAACCGTATGGTTTGGATGTTCCGAATGGCTATTCCGATAGATATGAGAATTTATATCCATCGGAATGGCCACAAAAATCATCATTTCCTAAATTTCTGCGCAACTTTCTTGTTTTTTTATTTCGTAAAGGCCTTTTTTTAAAATATTAGAATACTTAAAAAAAAAAGATGTACGAAATCGATAAAGTCGTTCTCAAGTTATGTTATTGTCCTGCCCAAACAGCGCCACCTACCGGGTCCAGACCAGCCAGGTTTGGCCGGACATTTGGGTAGAAAGGCCGGACACCCTACATTATTCAGTATTTTGTGTTTCAGTATTATAAAGTACGACAAAAAAAAATATGTAAAATTAAGCTTTTTGGATTATTATGACAACAGTCGACTCGCCTGCGCTCGGCCACGCTCGGCGTTAGCTCGTTAGCGAAATGTGAAAAGCCTAATAAAAGCCGATTTTGGCCGGACACGCAATTAAGAAGCCTACCTATGTCCAGCTTAATCCAGAGGCCTGGCGAGGCTAGACATATATGAGCTGAAATGTTGATGAATAATGACGTAATTCGTAAAAGCAAAGCTGCTGGCATGGCAATATTTTTAATAAAACCTAGCATCACAAAACACACAAATAAAAACCAGCCATCTTGAAACGTGAGCAGACGTTTCACAATACGATATTATACTCTATGAAATATCAAACAATTCACACAAAACTTACGTCACTTATACCGTCTACGTATATTCCAGGAATAAGTTGCGTTGCCCGCAGTCCCGGTGGGATGCCGCAAATTCCCACGTAGTATAAACCCCTTTAAATATATCACGAAGATGGAAACCTTTCCAAATTTTATATTTGCCGAATATTTGTAGGCCCGAATTCTGTGTATATTTTTACTCTACTTATTCAGTAAGTACCTGATTTCCGCCGTCGTATATATACAAGTTTTTTTTGACGTATCTGCAATATCGTAATGGTTAAAATATCTAGCCTTCTCCACATTAGGAGGGAAATTGATCTAATATACCACGCTAGTCAAATGTGTTGGTATAGGGTTTTGGTTTCAAGTTTTCCTTTTCTTTTAACAGCAGATGATATCTATCATCTGTATATTATAATCCCTTCGTATCTTAGGACACCTAAAAACCAAAATGGATGAAAATTAAAAAAAATATCATTATTTTTGGAGCTCAAGTATTTCCCATTGCAGAACTCCATCTAACCAATAGTGGAATAAAAATTGACCTAC
The DNA here is from genome assembly GCA_032191425.1 of Lymantria dispar. Classification (NCBI taxonomy): domain Eukaryota; kingdom Metazoa; phylum Arthropoda; class Insecta; order Lepidoptera; family Erebidae; genus Lymantria; species Lymantria dispar. The sequence goes on along the minus strand of CM063442.1, from coordinate 4,040,169 downwards.
TATACTACGCTTAAATTTTATTTGTTTTGTTTGTGGTGGGTCGCGGTCGGCGCACTCCTCGCATCATTCCGTCCGGGGCGACAGAGGGGAGTAAGCACGCATACCCGCAACCCACCCGAACACCACGTCGCCTTCGTCGTTGGACCGACCATCGGAGCAGGGTTACTTGTCATCAGTGGTGGGCCCGACGGAATACCCCCTAGTGGGGTACCCTCCCATCGACCGACGTCCCCCCCTCGGGGAGGACGTCGGTCTTTCCTCACGCGGTCGGTCTCTCGGTGAGTGACGGACTAATTCCCCGGTCACGTCACCCGCGGCCGCGGCTAGGGTCTATACCACGCTAGTGAGATAGTTTGATATAGAGTTGTCAATTTTTCCTTGTCTTGCATCTATGTTATTAGTACATTATACTCTTGTCGTCTTTCACGATAACTGTGGGCAAGATAAGAATTGGTGAATCGTATTCTTAGTCTGTCGTTATGTCATACTTACCTTGCAGCAAACAGGGTGCTTGCGTGTGATGAAATTTGGTGATACCTTTAGTATCATCGAACCATATCGCTCGATTACTTTACTTTCTTAATGGTAGGCAGCGGCCTAACAAAAGGAGCGGCAGGATCACTTACCATCAGGTGTACCGTTGTTCATTTGGAAATAACATAAATAAAAAAAGAGAAATAAATTTTCATTTATAACATAATAACTCGTCCCAAATTTCAAAATATTATGAAAGGTCTATCTTAAAAGACGTTAGAAAAAAATTATCAAACGTAAACGAGGTCTCCGAACAACTGACCCAAATTAAAGGCAAGGAAATAACGATAAAACGCAACCAAAAGAACGAAGTAAGACAAAATCGATACAATCATTAACCTATACATCTCAATCCTGAGGTAACCTACTTTAGAAAAAAACGGATAAGTCAATATTAAAAAAAAAACGCGTTTCTCGTCAATTAATTAAACAAGGAAAGGGTTGGGCTAAATAATATAAAGGTTAGAGTGAAGTCATTCGAAGCGTCATTATCTATATAATGTCGAGTGGTCACAGTGACAGCGGAATATTATAGAAATCCTTACTAATATTATAAATGCGAAAGTAAGTTTGTTTGTTTACTTGTTTGTTTGTTACGCTTTCACGCTTAAACCACCGATCCGATTTCAAAAATTCTTTCACCAATGGAAAACTATAATATATTCTATATTTTATGCCGGTATTCCTACGGGAACTATGCGGGTAAGGCGACTGAAATCGAAGAGAAGCGAGGGCGGGTTGCTAGTAGTTTTATAAATTGCTACTAAAGCCCGCGGCTTTGCCTGCTTAAAAGTATTACACCAATGGAACACATTCGCGGGATTGAAATGGATCATATGTATTAATCGTTAAAATGAAATCATTAATATAAGAAGTTTTTTTCTTTCGTTATGATTGGGTTTTTTTTTTATTAGATTTAACGAGAACAGAATAATGCTTTTCATTCTTTCTTCATTTCTTCATCCAGGATATATAGAAAGTCTATTAATGTGCCAATTTTTATAAAAATCTGTTCAACGGATTACGCGTGATTGATAAACATTCATAAACTTTTACATTTGTAAATAAAACTGTTTTACGGCTCTAATCACTTTTGTATTTGATTTTTGATTGCCCGATGTTTCGAACACTTTACAGCGTTCATGGTCAAGAGCGGACTAAGATGTTTCATGTCCAATTAGCCATCGTTATTACAGATATTTATATGTACCCGTTACAGACATTGGTTATTATGACCCATATCTATACATTATTTATTTGTATAGATGATGACTAGTAAGATACTAAGGATGCTTCCCCAAATACCTCAACACGGTCGTGAGGAGGGAGAGCACACCGTCCTGCCACCACTGCGATTGTGACGAAGACACAGCGCAGCACACACTCGAGGTGTGTGCTGCATTGGCGGGGGAGCGCCGTGAACTCGTCGCGATCATCGGTGCCGACCTGACGCTGCCGGCCATCGCTAGGGAGATGGTCGCCCGCGTCAGGAACTAGGACGCCGTTACCGCCTTCTGCGATGCTGTCATCTCGCGGAAGGAGGCGGCGGGCTGTGTGCGGGAGGAGAGACTCCACGCGGACACGGTCCTCCGTCGGCCATTGGTGCGGCGCAGGCACGAGTACCTGCGCCTGATGCCGCCCTAACAGAGGCTGCGGGTGACCGGACCGGGGATTTAGTCCGGGCACTCGCGGAGAGGTTAACCTCGCGATGGCGTTCGGCATCCCAGTAGGGGACGTCGATTGGAGAGGGTGCTCCCTCGGGGTATTCCGTCGGGTCGAACACTGAAGTAAAGAAACTCTGCGCCGGTGGTCGACTCAATGACGAAGGCGACGTGCAGTACGGGTGGGTTACGGGTGTACGTGCTTACGCTCTCCTGTCGCCCCGGACGGAGTGGTGCGAGGAGTGCGCTGACCGTAGCCCACCCCGAAAAAAAAAATGAGTAGGAAGACTAGTAAGACTAATTTAAGACTAGTAAGATTAATTTCTACTAAACCGTAAGACGTATAGTCAACCACAATAAATCTATCTCTTGTAGGAGAATGCGTACTACAAATATATAGTAACAGAAAAAAGATTCAGATTCACTTATATCCACATCTCGATCGTTTTCTCACGAATCTAAATAGAATCATCACAATTTGTATGTGATCGGAATGTAAACGAAATAAAATCGAAAAAACTTACGCATGATATATTGATAGCTTCCGTAAAGTTACATAAATGTTGAGTTATATTTTTCGAAGAAATATCGTGTACTTTTATTATGCACTAGCAAATGATTGCTTCACCCGCGTAGTCTCTGTTGTCATAAGAATAACGGGTAAAATATAAAATAGGCTGCTTTTTGAGGTGGGATACGGTCAACGCCCTCGTTGCCCGGCTCCATCCGAGGTGACAGTGGGGTGCCGCGCGACCCCGTAACCCACCCGATAGCACATCGCCTTCGTTGTTGGGACGGCCACCGGTGCTGAGTACCTTGACTTCAGTGGTCGTCCCGACGGAATACGCCAGGGTTAAAATATAGCCTAAGTTACTCCTTATGCATACAGTTACCTGTAAATAAAATATTATCAATATCGGTTAAGCCGTTTTAAAGATTACCTGAAAAAAAAAACGAACGGACAGACGGATTAACAGAGAAAAATATGTACACTGGTTTTTAGGCATAAGTTAATAACCATGACAACTAGAATAAAAAGTATTATTTTGACATTACAGACAGACAGTTCATTTTTATTTATTTGTATACACATAAGGTGTGACTTTTTCGTGTTGTGATGGAGTGAGGGTAGAATGTGTCATTACCCCTCCTTTATTCGTACAAGTTTGAAAAAGATAACTAAGGTGCGCCAGTAGACAATATCTCTGCAAGAAAAGGGAAATTCAAAATACGACCCTATATCCATCCCGTTTAATCATTGTAGAATAGTAGATGAACTTCCCTCCTATTTTGAAGGACGCTCAGAGTTTTTTTTTTGTTCACGCTGTGGAAATACATTTACGCACTCTGGTTACGCTGGTGACAGACGGAGGAGTGTGTGGGACTCACCAGCCACTGCGTGATCGGAATACCCACTAAAACTACAGCGGCCCCTTCTGCGCTTTTACAGGGCGCCGGAGAGATCGTCTGATGATACTCGATCCCCGACACCCCAACGCATGGCCGTTTGGCCACGTCCTATCGTCATTCAAGGCGGTGGAAGGAGTTGCGCATATTGGCGCCTCCTCCTCCCTGGCCGCCGCCGGCGGAGCGTGTCAGCGGACGCAAGCGCCTCGCGTTCTCGCTCCGCAACCTCCTTCCTTGCAATGACGGCCTCACAAAATGAGGCCATCGACGACCAGCACCTGTCGTCAAGCATCTGTGAAACGACGGTCGACAACGGTCTATTCCTAGTTCCATCGATAGGAGGTGGCGCTGGGACCCCCAGGTGGGGCAAACTTCCAATGTGTGGCGCGAATCGTCAATTGCTGCGCCACATTCATGGCATCCTGGGGTTCCTTCTCTTCCAATTTTATGCAGGTACTTACTGAAGACCCCGTGTCCGGTAAACACCTGCACCATCCTAAAGGTTAAGTTGCTGTGCCTCCTCGTGAGCCAGCGGTGGAGATGCGGCGCAACCGCCTCCACAGTCCCCTGCCCTGCTACGGGAGCTGCCAGGTCTTCCCTCCACCGCCGGATGACTTCCCTTCGGGCTACTTCTTGTGGTCTGCTCAATCTCCTTGCGGAGACTTGTTTACCGTTGGCCCGCACTGTGGCGCGGAACCGGTAAACCTCTGCCAACCCCTCAGCCACAAGCGGCCAAGGTGGGTCGCCTGCCAGTAGCGTCGCCGCAGTCCAGGATACTGTACGGTAACCCCTAATAGCCCTCACCGCCATGGCTCTCTGCGGTTGTCGCAGGAGGACCCTGTTGCGGGCAGTAAGAGACTCCAACCATATAGGGGCACCATACAGCGCCATGGACCACACGATTCCGGTGTAGAGCCTCCGACAAGACGACCTACGACCACCAGTGTTTGGCAGAAACCTTCCCAGTGCCTCAGCCGACTTAGTGAGCCTCGGAATCGGTCATGTTGGTATAGAGTTTCATTTTGAGTTCTCCTTCTCTTGCACAGATCTTATGTGCATATTATATCCCTTAGTCGTCTTTTACGACATCCACGATCAAGAAAGGGAGTGGTGTATTGTATTCTTACTCCGTCACTACACGGAAAGTAAGTACTTATTTTAGATCAATCTGCACTAAGGGTTGAATCCTTGTTCAAGGATATCACAAACGCTCCTTGTGTAACAGTGGATAAAAGTTATACCCACTCACAAAATCACCACGTACGGTAGGTGGACGGTGATTGTAGTGGGTGTTATGAGTTTTCCATAAAACTACGGTTGCCTGATTGTACACCTGATTATTCCCTCGCCAACTTTACGAGACTCACGTGAAATTAATATGCTTGGGCTTGTAATAAATTAAGTTAATCCACCGCTGAATTAAGAGCTCTACTATTTAGCAGGATCGGATATTCGTTTTATTTTTTAGACGAAGCAATTAAAAGCGGGTCCTCTTCTAAAAGTGGAGAGGGATCCAAATAAAAATGAAAAGACTTATTATTGGTATAAGGAATTAATTAGAAGAGTTATGTCTATAACATAATCTATTCTTATTTCAAAATATCTACATCCTTATTAATATTGTAAATGCGAAAGTAAGTTTCTTTGTTTGTTTGTTACGCTTTCACGCTTAAACCACCGAACCGATTTCAAAAACTCTTTCACCAATGGAAAGCTATAATATCAAGGATTAACATGGCTATATTTTATCCCGGTATTCCCACAGGAATGGGAATTACGTAGGTAAGGCGACTGAAACCGAAAAAAGGCGCGGGTGGGTTGCTAGTATCTCTATATATGTAAATAAATGATCCTTCTGATTGAACTCCTCTTAAATGGCTGGGCCGATTTTGATTAAATTTATTGTATGTCATCATCATCATCACACCTCATATACGTCCCACTGCTGGGCTTGACTCTCCTTTATAATAGAACGGAAATCGACCATACTGCTCTCGTCAGCCGAGATATCCTTCTCTGACACAGATGTTATAGGCATTTTATATCTTGAGTCAAGGGAATTTGCAAGATATATATACAGACAACATAAAATCTTATACTAATTTATCTGACTAGAGTGGTATCTAAGTAAATTTTCCTCTTAAATTGAGGAACCTTGAGCTCAGAGTTGGGACTTACAGCTGAGATGATGATGAAGATAAAAAAATTCAATCGACTTAAGTATATAAAAGTCCGCCTCGATTATTATTACCATTTTTATTTTAAAATTCTACCAAAACATCATAAGAGATGTGAAAGATTGTGTATCGATTAATTTAAAAAGTCATTCCTACCATAAATAAAAACACAAAATGGCGACAAAATGTAGAATAAAGTTAGGGAACGATTACGTAGGGATGACCAATGATTGACGACTGAGAAAAGTGTGGTTCGTTCACAGACCGCTCTATCAATTCTAAAGCAAGAGGATTATTAGAGGACTTTTGGCGGGAATTTGGAAGTGTCATGTGGGTGTTCTTGTATTATATTCAATATCTTAGTGTTTTAACGTGTTATTTTTACTAATATTATAAATGCGAAAGTAAGTTTGTTTGTTACGCTTTCACGCTTAGACCACCAAACCGATTTCAAAAATTCCTTCACCAATGGAAAGCTAGAATGTCAGGGAGTAACATAGGCTATAATTTATCCCGGTATTCCCACGGGAACGGGTACTACGCCGGTTTAAGTGACTGAAACCGAAGCGAAGCGTGGGCGGGTTGCTAGCATTCAATATTTTTGATGGCATTTTATGTAATACTAGCAACCCGCCCTCGCTTCGCTTCGGTTTCAGTCGCTTAAACCCGCGTAGTTCCCGTTCCTGTGGGAATACCGGGATAAAATATAGCCTATGTTACTCCCTGATATTATGGCTTTCCATTGGTGAAAGAATTTTTGAAATCGGTTTGGTGGTTTAAGCGTGAAAGCGTTACAAACAAACAAACAAACAAACATCCTTACTTTCGCATTTATAATATTAGTATGGATGTAGCGGCAGAACTGCTGAGGTGTGGTGAATGTAATATAAAAGTGCTTTAAATACCTTTTTGTTTTCACCAAAATGTTTAGAAGATACCGTTAACAGCCATAAAACTGTTGAAGGCCACAATTTGACTTATCGATGGACAATTACCAATATGAAGAAACTAATAATTTCAAAAGAAAATTATACGGGGACACTGGCAAAAATGGCTCGTATTAGTAGTTGCTTGTTGTTAGGATTATCCTATGTAGTATATTAAAAATACAATGCATTTCGTCCTCGTGGGCGGGTAGGTATTCTATGTGGTAGCGGAGTAAGAATATAATATACTCGTGCATGTCTTAAAAGATGACTAAAGGATATAATATCTTTATATAATAACATTTGTGCAAGAGAAGGGAAATTCGAAATTAAACTCTATACCAAACCATCTAACTAGTGTGGTGTCATTATCGTTATTGCTGGGCTGAAGCCTCCTTGAATCATCATCATCATCGCAGCCCACATACGTCCCACTGTTGGGCTCCAGCATAATGGGAAGGAATTTGACCTACTATACCACGCTGGTCAGACGTGTTGGTATAGGGTTTTCTTTTAAGTTTACCCTTTCTTACATAGATGTCATATGCATATTATATCCCGTAGTCGATTTTTACGACACCCATGGGCTAGAAAAGGGTGGTGAATTGTATTCTTACTTCGTCACCACACGGAAAATATGATTTTTAAATTTGCCTATGAATAATACACTATAAATTTTCTTTAGTTTTTCCTAAGCCTGAAAAAGTATGGAGGTAAGTTCACTTAAGTAGAACCATCAATCAAATGTTTTGAAAACATTATCCAGTTAGTAAAATAACATCTAACAACGCTCGTTAACTCATTTATCGTTCAACGAATGAATGGTTTACATTGCAAGTTGAAATTAGCGGCACGTTAACTTGTTCACGAATTTTATTAGTTGATCGATCAGTTGACAAACGTATCAACATTAACGTTACGTTAACGAAAATATCGTTTACCAAATATTGTTAATCGCCACACGGAGACTAATGGCTGCCCTAGTAGCTAACTCATGATCAGATGCTGCTTGTGAGCTCTGGTCCAGCTATAATCATTTGAATTAAATATGTGAATTATATTACGTATCTTGCCATATCTCCGTATGGTGACGGAGTAAGAATTCTCCACCTCCCTTTCTCGCCCTTGGGTGTCGTAAAAGACGACTAAGGAAAGCAAACTTGCAGAAAACATCACAAAAAGAGAAGGACTATTCGAAATAAAACCTTATACCAGTCCGTCTGACCAGCGTGGTATAGGTCAATTGCTCTCACATTGTGGAGGAGGATCGAGTTCAGTAATGGGAGGTATATGAGCTGTGATGATGATCTTGCGATATGCAGGGCATCACAATGAAGCTGGTACTTACAAGACATGTTGTAAACAATTTTAAATAAATGAAGTTGGTAAAAAGAAATAAAAATAATAGACAATCCCATTGAATTTTTGTCAGATCCTCATAGTAGCGGTCACATTGCAAATCTGGTGGTGGTTTATTGCATTAATGTAATTTCATTGTGTTATTATTAAATTGAAAATTTTAAATAACCTCCGGCAAAAACTAAAATAATAAACAAAAAGTATCACGTCTCCCTCCTCCTCCCGTCGTCCTTACGTTCTCTTCAACAGGAATTATCAATTAATTGTCATTTAACGATTATACTGGCAAGCTTTCAAATGAAAAAAAAACCGCATCGAAATCGGTCCATCCGTTTGAGAGCCGCGATGTCACATACACACAGAATCACACACACACAGACAGACAGACATTGACGTCAAACTTATAACACTCCCCTTTTTTGCGTCGGGGGTTAAAAATTGACAATATGTAAGTGGCCTCGCGGGGTTTACGCATGATAAATGATTCCAATTTCAACTAAAGGATTGACTATAAATTTCCCCATGTGGAGGTCTCTTAAAAATAACATGTGTCCCCTTACATCTCCATGGGAGTTTTAAAAATCAGCAGAGAAATCATCAGGGGAATCGAAATCAGCGCTGTCTTAGGATACTTATAACTACGTCTGAGATTACTAACGTGCTTACCAAGTATAAGAATGATGGCATTATTTTCTCTTGGCATAGCCTAGATCAAGACTTAACCATGTAGGCAATAGTAAATTGTTTTCAAATGCACCGGTTAAGTGCGACTCGGAGTCACATACGAAGGGTTCCGTACCATTATCTATAAAATTAGGCAAAAAATTGCATTTTTGTATGGGAGCCCCTCCTTAAATGTTGAATATATTTTATTTTTAGTATTTGTTGTTATAGCGGCAATAGAAATACGTAATTTGTGAAAATTTCAACTGTCTAGCTATCGCGGTTCTTGAGATACAGCCTGGTGACAGGCAGACAGCGAAGTCTTAGTAATAGGGTCCCGTTTTTACCCTTTGGGTACGACACCTTAAAAAAAGGGTATTATGTTTTTCAAGGGGAATTATCAATTAACTGTCATTTAACGTTTATACTGGCACGAGCTAAGCACTTAATCGAGTAATCATACGCCATTACATCATTTTAAATTAAATCCTTCCTCCAATATATTTTCAAAAAAATTAATATCACATACTTCTTAGTTAGAAGAATGATTTTCAAGTAAAAGAGCTCTTGATTATTCTATAGGAATATATTGCAGCGCGATGACGTCATAAGCCGGTTACTCTAGTCATTTATCAGGCGGGCGCACATCGAGCTCTCAATAAGCAACCAGCCAGGTGCGATATTAAACTGAACGCAACAAGTTGTGAGTGTTTTGACGTCAGCGTCATAGATAATGATAACGCCACAGATTATAAATGTTATACAGTTATCGTCATCACAGCTTATTTCACCAAAACATAAATTAACCTACTACCCCTACCTACCTACCACGCTCGTCAGGTGTATTTTGGTATAAGGACAAGGCAAGTGGTTTTTAACTGAACAATATTGGTATCTACCAATACTGTTCAGTTCAGATTCTTCATCATCATCTTCATCTCAGTCCATATACGTCCCACTGTTGGGCTCGGACCTCCTCCATAACGGAAGGGTAATTGATCTACTATACCACGCTGGTCAGATGTGTTGGTATAGGGTTTTATTTCGAGTTTTCCTTCTCTCGCATAGATGTTATATGCGTTTTATATCCCTTAGTCGTCTCGTACGATCACCCACGGGTAAGATAGGGGGTGGTGAATTGTATTCTTACTCCGTCACCACACGGAATATTGGTAGATTATTAGATTGTTATATATGTTTGTGTGGTGACGGAGTAAGAATACAATACACCACGCCCTATCTTGCCCGTGGATGTCGTATAAGATGACTAAGGGATGTAATACGCATATAACTTCTATGCAACAGAAGGAAAACTCGAAATTAAACCCTATACCCTATACCAACCTGTCCGACCAACATGGTATAGTAAGGTCAATTTCCCTCCTATTATGAAGGAGGCTCGAACCCTGCAGTGGGACACATGAGCTGAGGTGATGATGATTGGATTGTTTCAAACGATGTGTAAATTTGACAATATGTAAGCGCCCTGAAGGGACTTATGCAAAATAAATGATTTGATTTGAATAAAAATACGAACATTTTGTATGTCCGTATTCCGTCCATAGAGAGACATTAATTTTTAGAGTGAACTGATTTACTGGGCAGACCTCATTATTCCCGGCAAAGTGGTGCCATATTAAATATGACATTATAATATTGTCAATGTTACATCAAATCTATTGGGTCCAATTGTATTTTCACAGCATCCAGAAACCAATTGAAATATACTCACAACATTTCATCCAAATCAGCCCAGTCGATTATGAGGAGTTAGCTGACAAATACAAGTATTTAAAATATACATTTACGTTATAATTAAACTATTTTACGGATTTTATCGCGTTTGTATTTCATTTTTGATTGCCCGACGGGCGGACGAGTGCCAGTTCACCCGTGACCATGAACGCTGTAAAGTATTCGAGACGTCGAAACAAGCAAAAATTTAAATACAAACACGACAAAATCCGTAAAATAGTTTTATTTATAACTAGCAACCCGCCCTCGCTTCGCTTCGGTTTTAGTTGTTTTACCCGCGTAGTTCCCGTTCCTGTGGGTATACCGGGATAAAATGTAGCCTAGTTTACGCCCTGATATTATAGCTTTCCATTGGTGAAAGAATTTTTGAAATCGGTTCAGCCGTTTCGAAGATTACCCGGAACAAACAGACAGACAGACAAAAATTTTTTAAATGTTGTTTTAGGCATAGGTGTCGTGCAAATAAACGTGTGAGCATGAAAAAAGCCTATTATTTTGACATTACAAACAGACACTCCGATTTTATTCATTGGTATAGATGTGTAATACTCGCGTAAATATCAGAAATCATTATATATATTTACATATAAATAGTACTTAACGATTGTTTAAAATTAACTTTCGCCTCTACTAGAAAGCATTTCTCATAGAAACAAAACTTAGGATTGTAATATAGCTAGTTGTTATCTTCGAAACTCATGGAACATAATATCAAAAGGCATATCTATAGACTTTAAGTGTAAAGTTTCCTTTCGCTATTAAAATAAACTTGGAACAAAATCTGTTGATTCGAAAACGCTTATATTACAAGAAATTTTGAACTAAGGTGTTTGTAAACTTATTACCATATTGAACAATTGAACTGAATCGTTTTACTTTGTTAACGCTGTGAAAGAAAGAAAAAATGAAAGAAAATCTTTAATGAAAATATGTTTTTTTATTTATCATTATCACTACTCAAATGTGTCTCACTGCTGGGCTCGAGCCTCCTCCGCAATGGGAAAGAAATTGACCTACTATACCACGCTAGTCAGATGTATTGATATAGGGATTTATGTCGAGTTTTCCTTCTCTCACATAGATATTGTCTGTATATCATAATCCCTTAGTTGTCTTTTACGACACCCACGGGCAAGATAGGAGATGGTGTTTCTTTTTTTTTATTGTTTTAATAAAAGCACTAAGGAAATAATACTTATATTGCGTGGGACTTTACAAATATATAATTAACGGACACAAATTACATCCAGACTCGTAACAAAAATTTGAAGATCTTACAAAGTGTTGGCCTACATGGAATTTGAACCTATGACACTAGAACAGAAGGTATCGGTATGTTAACCACAACGCTTTTAGTGCAATCGTAATTGTATTCTTATTGTATTCTCACACCGTCACTACACGGAAAATTTTCTATTATAATATTTAAATCTTCAAATCTGTTAATGCTTTTTTTTTCTAATAAATATTGTTATTGCTATCTTTGTGGCAAATTAAAACTAAGAAAACGGTTGACGGTTGCAAATAGCAAAAAATAGCTCTCGATAAAGACTGGTAACAATCTTTGGGGGAGCCTTCATTTGAGAGAACTGCCTGTTATATCCTTTACTTATTTGATTTATTAATAGTAACAGTAATGTAATTGCGAACATCCTTACAGGAGCTATCATCATCATTATCATCATCGCAGCCCACATACGTCCCACTGTTGGGCTCGGGCCTCCTCCACAATGGGAAGGAATTTGACCTACTATACCATGCTGGTCAAACATGTTATTATAGGGTTTCATTTCGAGTTTTCCTTCTCTTGCACAAATGTTATGTGCATATTATATCCTATAGCCGTCTTTTACGACATCCACGGGCAAGGTAGGGAGTGGTGAATTGTATTCTTACTCCGTCACCATACGGAGCTATCAGTTGGATTTAATCAAATCAGTTCGAGTTCGGTCCGTACACGGCACATAACAGCTGATCGCTTATTTAAATGTAAATAAAGTAAAAGTGCGTATCTCTCGGCATAAATCCTTTTATTCTTACTATACTGTGTGAGACTAACATTTATAAATGTTTTTAAAGTGTTATGCACTTAAATAAACTTTTAAATAGTGATTAAATATCTAAACATAACTGAACTTTTAATAATTGTACCCACACATAGTGAGAAGTGACATTTTTATAACTAAAACTTGTTGTTGTAGTTCAAATTTTAAACCTCTGTTAGCATCTTCTATTCCTTGTCGCCTTAATAAAAACAATGGTGAAGTGTGCAGCGTGCGGGAAATTTCTTGGAGTAAAGGCAGGCGCTGTCTGTTCAAATAGTATTTGCACAAATAGATACCATTTCGCTTGCTTACTTTTACCCGAGTCCACGCAAATGAGTAATAATTGGAAATGTCCAGACTGCAAAAAGAAGATACCTAAAGGTGATAACAGTAGTACTCCGGTGAAACAGTTGAGTGATGAGATTTGTGCAAAGGAGGTAATCTTATCGGACTGTTGAATTAGTCGCATCAAAGCTGGGCGTGACACTTGAGGAGCGGGATATAGTGTTCGTGCAACGAGTGGGTCTACGTGTGGACCAAGACCCAGCGGTGGGAGCGAGTGCGGCGCGAGCGCGGCGCATTGTAGTCAGGCTCGCGCGGCGTACGCTGCGGGATGTCGTGCTGCAGAATGCGCGTGTGCGTCGCGGCGCTAACACGGCGGATTTGGGCCTGCCCACTCCGCCACGACGCTTTTACGTCAATGAGAGACTCACAAGATTTAATAAACAATTATTTTACCGCGTGCGCGAGGTTGCTGGGCGACTAGGATGGAGGTACACTTGGACCAAATTTGGTCGTATCCTAACGAAGCAAAGTGATGGTAAACCAACCCATTGCATTCGTGCGGATGAAGACCTCGTCCGTGTTTTTGGAAGTGACGTCGTTAGCAATAAGAAAAATTAACTTATCATGGCTTTCATTGAATTATACTAAATACATGTGCTATATTTTTAATATTAAAATTAGTGTTGTATGGGTTGTTAGCTATATTCATCTTATATTAATGTACATAATACGGCACTTTACAATCGTAGCTAATGTATTGTTCACCACAAAGCGTTTATATTATCTTTTGGTTGCAGTTCCTATGGTTATTTTAATAATATTATACATATTTTTTGAATATATTCATCTAGATTACTATAAATTATTATATACTTATATTTATATTGTTTGCTATTATAACAATAATTATATTATAATTGAATTATTAATATCACAAATCAATGGTTATATTGAAACATTAACTATTTACATTCTTCTTTATTATAGTCCTTGCAATGCATAAAACAAAAAGATTTAAAATTGGGTTGTTTAATGCGGGATCACTCGGTACACGACATGAGGAGTTCATTGTAGCTATGGAGAACATCGATGTTGACATTATGGCGATCAATGAGACATGGCTCAGAGAGGGCCAGGAGGGTCGTGCGCCGTCGTTGGCCAACTATCGACTGCGTCACGTACCGCGTCCTGCTGGGGTGCGCGGGGGCCGCGGCGGAGGCGTGGGCTTCTATGTGCGACGAGGCCTCCGCGTTCGTACGATACAGCACCCAGACGCGCCGCTCATTGAACAGATGTGGCTGCGGTTCAGTATCAACGCGTGTTCCATTATTATTGGTACAGCTTACAGGCCACCATGGCTGGATGTAAATAATTTTATAGGTGCAATTACGGAGTCACTGGCCTCGTTTCCAAATGTTGATAAAATTATTATTCTTGGTGATTTTAATATCAACATACTTGACCAATTAGACAATAAAACAAAACTGCTTCAGCAATTTCTTGAATACTCTGGTTTGAAACAAATTATCGAAGAACCAACCCACTTTACGGATCACAGTGAGACGCTTCTTGATGTTGTGTGCACTGATGCTCACGTAGGCACAGTGACAGTTTCACATATCCCTGAGCTAAGTCATCATGCAATGATATCTGTACAATTTAATTTTAAAATTAATAAGCCTATACCGCGCTGGGTTAGCTATCGACCATTAAAAGATATTTTAATTGATATTTTTAACAATGATCTGAATAGTATTGATTGGGACGACATTGAGAAATTAGAGAATGTGGATAATATGGTAGATCTTTTTAATATGCATATACTAAATTTATTTGATTTACATGCACCCTACAAAAAAATTTTACTAAAAAACAAATCTCATCCCTGGATTACTGACACAGTTAAGTTAATGATGAATCTGAGAGACACTGCCCACGCTCGTTTTAGATCTAATAGATGCGAACGTCTTGATAACTCCTACAAAGAGCTTAAGTACTTTGTCCGAGCTGCAATTGAGCGCGAGAAGCAGGCTTACTTCAACTCGTATATTAACAAAAATATTGACCAACCTAAACGCCTATGGAAGAACCTAAAAACAACAATTTCTATAAATAAGAAATCTGAGCACGAGTTACCAAGCTTCTGTGACGATCCCGAATCACTTAATGATCATTTCCTGAACGTACCCGTTAAGAATTCCGTGACAATAGCAGATTTAACCTATTTTGAATTCAATCATTTCAGTATAAATAGATTTCAGCTTCGAACAGTGGCGGAGGTGGATGTGTTAAATATCTTGCGTAGTCTCAAATCGAATGCCCTGGGTGCCGATTATATTTCGTTGAACATGCTGATGATGACACTTCCTAATTCTCTCCCAGCAATAACATCCATCATTAACAGGTCAATCTTGACTTCCACGTTTCCTACGCAGTGGAAAATGGCTTTAGTCCAACCAATCCCCAAAACTTCTCATCCCACCAGTGCAAAGGATATACGTCCTATTAGCCTGTTACCCTGTGTTTCTAAAGTTCTAGAAAAAATCGTTTGCAATCAGTTTAGGGCATATCTCGAGCAGTGTCAGATTTTTCCGGTAACACAGTCAGGGTTTCGTCCCAAGCATAGTACTACTACTGCACTTCTTGATGTAGTTAGTGATATATTGGAAGACAGAGATCAAGGTATGGCAACACTGCTTGTTCTGCTTGATTATTCGCGCGCTTTCGATAGTATTAATATTTCACTCCTTCTCTCAAAGCTTTCTTTCTATGGATGTAATGCTGAGACTATCCAATGGTTTAATAGTTATTTATCAAATCGATCCCAATGTGTACAAATTAAGAGCAAGGATGGTAACAATATGACATCTCTTCCCAGACTGATTAACAGAGGCGTTCCTCAGGGTTCCGTCCTTGGACCGCTCCTCTTTATTCTGTACACATGTGATATCACTAATTGTTTAGTTTACTCGAAATATCATCTTTACGCTGACGATCTCCAACTGTATCACTCTTTTCATCCAAAAAATATAGGAGAGGCTGTAAATAAAATAAGCGAAGACCTCGAGAGGATTTCAAAGTGGTCAGAAAGAAATTGCTTAAGGTTGAACCCTGATAAAAGTAAATTTATTATTGCCGGTAGCAGAAATATATTAAAAAAATGTCAAAGTGTGGACATTAAAATTAATGGTCATCCAATTGCACAAGTGCAAGAAGCGCGTAATTTGGGGGTTATGTTTGATGGACACTTGCGGTTTGAAACTCATGTACTCGATGCGATACGAAATTGCTTTTACAGACTCAAGCTACTGTACCAAATTCGCCAGTATTTAAGTGTGGATATGCGTGTCATGCTGTGCGAGTCACTCATTCTGTCAAAGCTCAATTATGCTGACACTGTGTACGGTACTTGTATCCTCGGTAAAACCGAGAAATTAATCCAGAGAGTGCAAAACGCCTGTGCACGATTCTGTTTTAATATTCCTCCTCGAGCTCATGTAACCCCATTTTTAAATAGCGGTAATCTTATGAAGATGACTGCTCGCAGGCAACTTCATCTAGCTACTCTTCTTTTCGACGTGATTGTTTCAAAACAACCAGAGTATTTATACAGTAAGTTGTCATGGTCAAAAAATTATCATAAAGTAAACACCAGGGCGTCAAGTTACATGTTAATAACACAGAGGCACAGAACGACAGCATTCCGTGGCAGTTTCAAATTTGCTGCAACCCGTTGCTGGAACGATCTGCCACCTCCATTACGCAAAATAAAAACGGTTAAAACTTTCAAACTTAAATTTAAAGACTATTTGCTTAGAAAACAAAAGGCATTCTTGTAGTTTGTCAATCTATATGCTGCTGTTACTGTGTTAATGTTTCAGAACTACAACCACACTAAAAGAAACTTGCGTGAACACACCCGTAAATTTATAGATGCGAGATGAGGGTAACCATATTTGTTTGTATATGTGTGTATACCTATTTTTTGAGAATTTGGTTATTTATTATTATTTTTGGTTATAATATATTTATTTCTGCCTAATTTTTATTTATTTTCTTTTTTTTTTTTTTTTTTTAATCTTATGCTTACTATGTATTTTTATTGTTAATATTATCTCATATTCAAAAATAATGATATTTATTATGTGTTTGTATGTGTCGTGGCGGCCCGTGCTCAACGAAATGGTTTTGCCTGAAAACCAGCGCTGTAGCACCTCTGTGCTGCAGCTTATGCTGAGGTAGAACCTTTTCGGTCTACTACAGTATTTTAAATATTTACCTTTATCATTGTTAGCAGTAGTCTTTGTTTTTATAATTAGTATATAAGTAGTTATAAGTTATTACTTTTTAAATATGCTGTAGAGACTGAAATAAATATTTTTCTTTCTTTCTTTCTTTCTAAATCTTCGTCATTATTATGCCGTTTAAACGCCTAAGACCTTCAATATATTAACCGACTTCAAGAAAGGAGAAGTTTCTCAATTCAACTGTATGTTCATTTTTATGTTTGTTACCTCAGAACTTTCAAATAGATAAACTTATTTTGATGATTCTTTTTTTATTTGAAAGCTCCCGTGTAGTCCCATTTCGAATTAGTTTGAAGTAGGATTTTTTATTATGAACAGTGGCAAACGAGCAAACAGTATACCTGATGGTAAGTATTGCTGCCGCTCATGGACCTTTGCAAGGCCGCTGCCTACCGCGAAGAAAGTGAAGGGAGTGTGAATGCGTGCAATGAGGCTCGGTGATACTAAAGGCATCACTAAAACCCATCACACGCAAACACCCTCAGGATCTTGAGTTTTCGGCTCTCTCATTCACCGAACGAAGCGCAGTAACAAATTGCTACTACTTGGACGTCGATTTTTTGCGAGAGTATGGTACTACCCTGGACGGATCGGCCCGTGATTGTAGACAGACAATTGTCAACAATGTGGTCCTACCACTGTGAAAAGTTGTAGTTTGCTTTTATTAAAGTTATTTATACAATATTCTAGTTTTATGGATAATAGGAAATTAGTTTAAATTCTTCTCGACTTGGTCTCATTCATATGGTGGTAGAATAAGAATATATCTTTCTTTCCTATGGGTAAAGTAAAGAAAATAAGGTTGAAAATCAGTTAAATGAACCGCAATACTAAATTTGTTAACAGTCTGCGTGCAAGTGACGTGTGATGTCAGCCGTGATTCTCTTTTGTTCGTCGATAATGTACTGTGACATCGCAATGGGGACCAAATGATTCCTCTTAGGGTATATCTGTAATTTCCTATATTGGAATCTTTAAGTTGCATGTTTTTCTTTTTATATTACCAAGAATTGTTATTTCCTGTATAGTAGTACTAAAATTCAACATCATAATCAAAATAGGATTACTTAAGAGACATAGAATGTAGATAACATCTATACAAGAAGAAGAAAAACTTAGAAGGAAAACTTGAAATTCCTAAATCTAATTTTTTTTAAATAACTCCAATTCGAAATTTAATAACTAATTATGTAGCGGATAGATATAAATCTGTGTAATAACGATGACTTGTTGGACGTGAGACATCTTAGTCCTCCCGTAACCATGAACGCTGAAAATTTTTCGAAACCGCGGGAAATCATAAATAAATACAACTACAATAAAATCCGTAAAAACAATTATATTTCGAACGTACACGTTCAAAATAAAATTGTTTTTACGGACACTTATATAAATATGAGAAAGAATGAAAGTTTGGCTGTTTTTTTTTATCAAAGTAGCTTTTGTTATAATCAAAATGCTCGTATTTCGTTAATAGCCAAACTTTAATAAACTGCAGGCGCCAATAAAATACAGTTGATCATCAAGTTTTATGTTCATCCATTAATAACTTAACGCCGTGTACTGAGTGCTTTCTTATGTCTTTAGCGAGAGAAAGAGCATTTTTCTTCCGCATCAAGAGATGAGGTTGGTACAAATCATAAGCGTGAGGAGGAATTTATACGAAGTTAACAAGCTAATGAAAAGTTAGGCATGTTAAAGAATATTATTGTTATATTACCGTTGGTGGCAAACAAGAACACGAGACACCTGATGGTAAATGAATTTGCCGCCTTTGGACCTTTGCTTGGTCGCTGCTTGCTGTGAAGAAAGTGAAGGGAGCGTGAATGCGTGCAATGGGGTTTCGTGATACTAAAGGTATCACGAAGATTCACGACACGTAAACACCCTTATATAGTTAGGTTAGGTTTTCTTTCGGTTCTCTCGCTTAACGAATGAAGTGCAGTAACGAATTACTACTATTAAGATGTTAATTTTGAGAGTGTGGTACTACTTCATACGGACAGGCGCGCGGCAGTAGACAGAAGACTCTTGTCAGTGTGGTTTTACCATCTATACCAATAAATAAAATTGGAGTGTCTGTTTGTAATGTCAAAATAATAGGCTTTTTTATGCTCACATGGTTATTTGCATGACACCTATGCCTAAAATACAGGTCAAAAAATTTTTGTCTGTCTGTCTGTTTGTTCTGGGTAATCTTCAAAACGGCTGGACCGATTTCAAAAATTCTTTCACCAATGGAAAGCTATAATATCAGGGCGTAAACTAGGCTATATTTTATTCCGGTATTCCCACGGGAACGGGAACTACGCAGGAAAGACGACTGAAACCGAAGCGAAGCGAGGGCGGGTTGCTAGTAGAAAATATTCGTGTAAAGGTTCTTAACCACATCATTTTATTAAGAAGGAGGGAGAGACTTGCTTGCCCGGATTTGGCTTTAAAAGGTATTGTATTATTATTTTTAAACTTTATTATACAGAATTATCGTTAAAAATCCGCTATGCTTAGTATAATAATACTAATACGCTATACGCATTAATATACGCTATGCTCAGTGAGCGAGTGAGCCCGAGGCTCACACTGCTTTTTATAATAAGCAGTAACTTAGCTCTCTTATATCAGAGGCTCATGAGCAGCCGTCACTACTTACCTTACGGTGAGCCAATTAATATTTTCAGTATTGTGAAAATTTTAAATTTTCCATTGGCGACAACAATACATACTAGAGATGTTATGAACGCGGTAATTGGAACTAAAACTGTCGGATATCTGAAACTATCGGATATTCGAAATGAAAATACACTAAAAACTGTAATTGAATCTAATATAAAGCGTACCTATAATTTTGAATAAGCTCGGTTATGTAGGAGCTATGTCCCAGCTGATTTTTTTAATCATTTTAACTGAAAACTGAAGTTTAAACCATATGATAATAGAACACTTATCATCACACTTAGCATTTCGTTTTTAAAATTCCCTAAAATGTCAATATCCGTAATTGAAACTCTCCGCAACTATGGGATAGTACGAAATAATTTTATATCCGTAACCTTGTCCGTGTGGTAGTACGGAGTAAAAATACAATTCACCACTCCCTATCTTGCCCGTGGATGTCGTAAAAGACGACTAAGGGATATAATATGCATATAACATCTATGCAAGAGAAGGAAAACTCGAAATGAAACCCTATACCAACCTGTCTGACCAGCATGTAAGGTCGAATTCCTTCCTATTATGGAGGAGGCTCGAGCCCAACAGTGGGACGTGTATGGGCTGAAATGATGAATGATGATGATGAACCTTACCTGAAACTAGCATAATGTTATTATAATATCTAGATCGGTATTCAGATCTAAAACATATCCATAAAATATCTAAGACATATCATCAACAATTCCGTTAAATACGATACCCACGGATCGTAGGAATTGATTATGGGATGTATATTAATGAAATGCAAGAGAAAGGAAACCGAAAAGAAAACCTTGTACCTGTTCATAATTTCCCCTTCTATTATGGAAGAGTTTCATGACTAGCAAATGCGACATACATATATGATCCAGAGAAGTGAAAGATAAATTAACCGGAATCTTCAATTGCGAAAAAATTATTATTATACCATTCCTCTTCTCTTATCACTTACGCCAGCTGCAATAAATGGGGGAACGAATGACAGGAATCAATTAGTTTTTGTGAAACTTTTTGTCCGTCTGTCCATTATCAGCAATGAATGCTCCAGATGAAGACGTTATGAATATTTTATAGAGATACCTTATTTATGTGATGTTATAATTATATTATATGACGTCAATTAATTAAAGTAATTATTATCTCTTACTCTCGTTGCTAAATGATTTTATGTCGATCTCGCGTGGTGTCAGCATAAGAACATAATGCCCACGCATTATCTGAATATATACCTATAGATTCCTAAAAACCGGTTAACGGAGCAACAACAGTGCTTCTCCATACCAACTATGAACATCAACCCACTTTTAACCTTTTAAGTTTATCCATTTTAGATAATATCTACGCGAGAAGAAAAGCTCAATGTAAAACCCTATGCTAGCTCTTCTGACTAGTGTGGAATAGTAGGTCAATTACCATACTATTATTAGTCTTTTTTTTGGGGTGATCTATAGTCAGCGCATCCGCCGTCCAGCTCGGTCGAGGTCGACGAAGAGTCGGCGCGCGGCCCCATAACCCACCGTAGCTCCTCTCCTTCGTCGTTTGGGCCGACCACCGGTGCCGAGTTCATTGTTCTTCGTCGCTGGGCCGACTACAGGTACCGGTCCGACAGAATACCGTGAGAGGTACCCTCTCCTTTGGACGTCCCTTTCCCGGAATGTCGATCACCGTCACGCGGTCAGCATCCCTGTGAGTGACGGACGGGAGTTCCCAGTCTGGTCACCCACGGCCTCGGCTAGGGCATCCTATTATTAGTGTGAACTGTATTTGTAATTTTTAAAATCAGTTAAGTCGTTTAGATGTGAAAGCTTAACAAGCAAACAAATAGAATTACGATTTATCGAAAAATTTCTAGACTTTATAACTCAAGCCTGCGCGAAATAGAAACGGAGTAATATCTAGAAATGTTAGCAAATTGGGCAAGATTTGATAACAATAAGACTTCGCGCAACAAGCGTTCTGTGCGATCACCGTCGTTATGACAACTTCTGAGATAACAAAAATGCTGATTAATTTATGTAAATATATTTATTAATGGATTGTGTGGGTATCTATCTATTAAGGTATTTAATCCACATTACAATATACAGAAATTTAATATTAACAGAACGTTTTATTAAAAACTCACAGAGCATACAAATCACGAAATGAAATTCCAAATTAAATTTCACAGCTCGCCAGCTGAACATTTAACGCACAACCACGAAGGGTCTTTCAGTAGTTAAGCGAAATTAAATAACATTAAAATTTTATTATTATGACAGTGTTCTGGGAAACCCCTCAATCTAGAGTATTTACTGCTAGCTAGGCTCGAGTGGTGATGAGTTAATTTTTTTAATAATATTATTCATGGCCATACTAAGTCTTTTCATCAAATACATTTTTAGCTTAACAATCTGAATATAGCCAAGCCTTATACAATTTGTTGAATTTAATTTAGGTCATTTTCCCGTGTACAATACACCACCGCCTGTCTGTGGAAGTCGTAAGAGACGACTAATTTCTATAATATATTCGTAAATATAGCATCTGTACTCTTATAGAGAACCAAAATTAAAAAGAATGTATACCTACCTCCTACTGTAGAAGAGGCTTGGACCCGAGATGATGATGATGACATGACATTTATGTCATTCTGTCAAAATTCCCGAATGTAATGACTTGCCAACTTTTATTTTCCCCGTGAGAGTCAAGAACCGGTCGATGAATCATTGGATGATAATAATAAGTTCAATTCCATAATGTATAATCTCTGCCTATTGCCCAATTAAATCAACTAAGGAATCCCAAATCGCTTGAAAAGTGGTGTTATAACGGGTAGCAGACTATTGACGCCCAAAGTCGAACATCATATCTTCAAAGTTAGAAAATGCCGTAATTGGTACTCTTAGTAAGCGAGCTAGTGCCCACAGATGTTGGCAGTTTCCTAGGAGATTATTTTTGCCCACTTATCGATTGATGTGTGCCCTCAACTTTTTATGACTCACACAGAAAAGTACGGGAAGTGTTAAATATATTTTAATGTTTCTTTGTTCTACATGTAATATTATTTAATAAGCTATAATTGTCGAACTGTAATTGTATTAAATAAAATAAATCTTAACGTACTAATTTTCTTAAATTAGTACTAAAAAAATCAATGTATTCAAACACAAAATCACTGGTCACATATAAATAAAATAAAAAAGAAATGTACAATTCCAATTTCGAACGTCAACTGTTTGATTTTGGAAGAGGCGACGAAGCGTGCTTATCCAACGTGCAATGGTATGCATGCGGCATGCTGGCATGTATAGGGGTTACGATACAGAATACAATAGCTATTAGACTTACCAAAAATATGAGCATTTAACGAATTATCTTATATCTTTAAACGATCAATTCTTGTATGTATATATATACACCTATATATATATTTTTTTTTCAGGATCTCGGCAATGGCACCAACGATTTTGATGAAACTTTGCATTCTAGAGGTTTCGAGGCCAAAATATCGATCTAGCTAGGTTTTATCTACAGAAAATTTTGTTTTGTCGGCGTTTTTAGCTAATTAATACACATATACGACATAAAATGTCAATAGAATATGAATTCAAATTTCGCTGTTGACATCATGAGTGACAATAGCTCAGTTAGGAAGTCGCCCAGTTTTTTGTTTTGTTTTGGCATTCAAACAACGTGGGATCGAATCTCGGTGTTATTATTATTCTCTTTTTGTAATTTTTGATATTTTATCATTATTTATTTTTTATTTTTTATTAATATATATATATTAAATTCGGCAAAAATAAAACAAAAATATACCGAGCGAAACTCGGTCAACCTGATATTAGATAAACTATGTATTAAATCAAGGACTATAAAAATTACAAGATTTTATCTCATGCAGGTAAAAAAAACAAATATAGTTTTGGTAATTTTCGTTTTAAGTTCGCTTTCGAAAGTACTTTGATAACACTTCGTAATTATATATAGTACTAGCTTTTGCCCGCGGCTTCGCCCGCGTTAAAATTAACTTGCATATTGAACTATTATCGCAAAGAATATTATCGGCATAAAAAGTATTCTATTTCTTAATTTAAGAAATACTCTATCTATGTGTCCATTTTTATCCAAATCTGCTCAATAGTTTACGCATGATTAAGTAACAAACATCCAAATATCTTCTCAAACTTTCACATTTGAATATTACTTCCAGACTTGTAGTTCAGATTCCCGTGGAAATACGATGATAAATATGTCTTTCCTTAGTCCCTCAAAGTGTAGCTTTGCATTGGTGAAAAAAAAAATTATATCGATTAAATTCCCGCAGTTTCACCTACGTAGCCCTCCCTCATTCCCATACGAATGCCCAGATAAAAAATGCCTATGTGACTCAACACAAAAACAAAAAAAGTTTAACCGTTTTTTAATTATAGGTATCGTGCAAATAATTGTGTGCATAAATAAAACCTATTATTTTGATAGACAAACAGACGCTTCAAATTTATTTATTTGTAGAGATAGAAAATTGACTTAATATCTCGACTTACTGTCTGGTAGCGGCTAGGAATATTACCACGCTTTCATTGTTTGTAGGGTGTCCCAAAATACTACTAAGACAAAGATTTACATCGATCTGGACCGATTAGTGATGCCGTCTGGCCAACAATATCGTCTGTCAGGCAGCCGGTCATAAAATGTTGCTAGAACCTTTGCGATATATCTACGATGGGAGAAGAGTACCTACATATTGCGTCGATCCAAAGTAATTAGGATAAGAGCAAAATAATGATGATATGTAGGCTGGGTGTCTTCGACTATATGCGTTTCACCCTTTTATGGCTGCCTAAAATTATTCCTTAGTGCGCTTACCTCAAAAAACAGATCGGTATACAAAATTTCACACATCTTTGGCTATGCACTTTTCACCCTTTTAGGGGTTGAATTTCCAAAAATTCTTTGTTAGTACTCATCATCATCATCATTTCAGCCCATATACGTCCCGCTGTTGGGCTAGGGCCTCCTCCATAATGGAAGGGTAATTCACCTACTATACCACGCTGATCAGACGTGATAGGGTTTTATTTTGAGTTATTTTGCGTTTTATATCCCTTAGTCGTCTCGTACGATCACCCACGGGTAAGATAGGAGATGGTGAATTGTATTCTTACTCCGTCACCACACGGTTAATGTAAGTAATCGCTTATCCCAAAACAGAACTTTCACGTTCCTAGGACCATTATTTTAGGTTATACACTTTTCATGCCCTTAGGGGTGAGACTGCCAGAAGTTCTTTCATAGTGCTTGGTAAGCGAGCACTAAGAAAAAATTCTTGGGATAATCCAAGAGAGCCGACCCTGTACTAAAATGACCGTTCCTTGGCTCACTGATTTCGGATAAACGCTTTTCACCCCCTTAGGGGTAAAATTGCAAAAAACTCTTTTTTAGTGAGCATTTTCCCCAAGAAAGACAACTTCATACAAAATGTTACGTTTCTAGGCCCCATGATTTCAGCTATATATTTTCACCCCCTTAGGGGTTGAGGTTCAAAAAATAATTTCTTAGAGCTCACATATAACAAAAGAAAGTGAATCGCATACAAAGTTTTATGTGCCTGGCCCCAATAGTTTCGTCTATACGCTTTTCACCCCCTTAAGGGGGTGATTTTCCAAAAATTCTTTGCTAGTATTCGTGTACCCCAAGAAATACGACGGTGTAAAAAAAAATACGTTTCTAGGCCCAGTGGTTTCGCCTGTATGCTTTTTGGTCTTTTAGGGGTTGAATTTCATCCCCACGTAAGCGAATTTTTCAAAACGCTAGAACGAATATTTATTTGTTTATTATCAAGTGCCTTAATACAAAGATTCATGGTTCTATCATCGAAAATGACGAATTTCCATACAAAATGTCATCCCCTATTTCTACCCCTTACACCCAATGTTTTGGGATAAAAGTAGCTTATGTCCTGTCTTAAGCTTTAGTTCATATCTGTACCAAATTTATTAAAATCGTTCTGTAATTTAGACGTGAAATATTATAGGGTTTTCACCCCCTTAAGGGGGTGATTTACCAAAAAACCTTTGCTAGTGCTTGTGTAGTCCAAGAAATACGACGGTGTAAAAATACGTTTCTAGGCTCAGTGGTTTTGGCTGTATGCTTTTTGTCTTTTAGGGGTTGAATTTCATCCCCATATAAATGAAATTTCCAAAACGCTAGAACGAATATTTATTTATTTAATATCAAGTGCCTTAAAACAAAGATTCATGGTTCTATCATCAAATATGACGAATTTTCATACAAAATGTCATCCCCTATTTCAACCCCTTATACACATTTTTTCGCGATAAAAAGTAGCCTATGTGCTTTCTCAAGCTTTATTCCATCTCTGTACCAAATTTCATCAAAATCGGCTCAGTGGTTTAGACGTGAAAGCGTAGCAGACAGACAGACAGACAGACAGAAAGACAGACAGACAGACAGAGTTACTTTCGCATTTATAATATTAGTAAGGATAAGGATTTGCCGTGGGGTAACGGAGTAAGAGTTTTCCTTCACCACTCCCTATTTTGCCCGTAGATGTCGTAAAAGACGACTAAGGTATGTAATATGCACTTAAGATCTGTGCAAGAGAAGGAAAACTCGAAATGAAACCCTATATCAACATGTCTGACCAGAATGGTATAGTAGGTCAAATTCCCTCCCCTTGTAAAGGAGGCCAAGCCCAACAGTGGGACGTATGTGGGTTGCGTTGATAATGATGATGAATTATATGTAGTGTATTTTAAAGGACACGATTAATAAGTTTTATAATTGCGTTTTTTTATGAGCATAATTAATGAATAAAAATTACATCCTAACTCGGCACAATAATTTTAGGATAAGACAAATTATTTTCATGCGTTAGATTCGAATACACAATACTAAACAGTGGTATCTTAACCACTGCGCCATGTGTGTAGTCAAAGTTAAATATCATTTTTTCCTTTCTTCTTCTTTTTTTATAAAAGAGAAAACCTTTCACTACGGAAATAATTTTTGTATTGCGGGAGACTTTTCAAACATGTAACTAACGGACACAAATTACATCCAGACTCAGAACAACAATTTATGAATCACACAAAGTGCTGTCCTGTGTGGGATTCGAACCCCTGACACTGGCACTGCAGGTCCGTATCTTAACCACTATGCTATCTGTGAAGTCAAATTTAATATTATAAATAGATTTTAGAACATTTAATTACCAAAAGATATTAATCTGTTTTCATTCATCGTTCGCTCTGAAATCAACAGCAAAGAAAATTATGTTTACTATGTTTTATTAGTTAGAACCGATGAAAAAAAAAAAAATTCTATAGTGCATTAGCAAGCCCTAGTAGCCTCAAATTTTAGTGTCAATTATGGATACTATTGTAGATGCCTGGTATACAGGATTGGCAGTGGTGGAAATGTGTGGTAGAATGACCGGACTGGTATAGGGTTTTGAAGATTTCTTTTCCTTGTTGTTTTATTCATCATCATCATCTCAGCCCATACACGTCCCACTGTTGGGTTCGGACCTCCTCCACTGTGGGAGGGAAAGGGACCACTACACTACTATAGGAGTACTACTATATCATGCTGGTCAGAAGTGCTGGTATAGGGTTATGTTTCGAGTTTTCCTTCTCTTGCATAGATGTTATATCCACATTTTTTTTTAAAGACACGCTGCACTAAGGAAATAATCCTTGTATTGCGGGGGACTTTACAAACATATAATTAACGGACACAAATTATATCCCGACTCAGAACAACAATTTGTGGATCGCACAAAGTGTTGTCCCGCGTGGGATTCCAACCCCGACACTGACAATGTAAGTCGCTATCTTAACCACTACGCCATCTGTGCAGTTTTTTTTTAATTACCATATCCCTTATATCCCTTAGTCGTCTTTTACGACACCCACAGGCAAGAGAGGGGGGTGGTGAATTATATTCTTAATCCGTCACCACACGGATAATGTTGTTCTATTAATCTCATATCATTCTAAAGCCGTCTTTTATGTTACCCACAGCCAAGAAAGCGGGCGATTAATTGTATTTTTACTCCATCACTACAAAGAAATACCATAAAATATTGCATTAATATTTGTAGCCCCAGATCTTTTCGTAAAGGAATACGTAGGAGGTATCACGCCTACATTTTGCATATGTAAATTACTAAGCGTTTCATAAAAGGCGTCCAATCAATTCTCATTTAAATGTATGTTATTGTAGAATAGTGGGTATATAACCATTTTGAGGACAAGTACGTGGGCAAAAATGGCAAAAGCTGTCTTGCTTTGTGAGTTTATATTTATTTAATATCGTTTCAGCCCATATAGGTCCCACTGCTGGGCTCAAGGCTATCCCACAACAGAAACGAAAATGATTTACTATATCACGCTGATCGCGCAGGTTTAGTTTTATTTGTAGCGGGGCGGGTCGAGTGGACCTTTCGTTCGCTAGCCCAGAGGTCGCCGCATGCGCGGTGCGTTGACGCAGATCTGCCATGCCCCGTTTATGGTGTCGGCCCCCGAAGAGGGCTATGCACTGGTGGTCCCGGGAGCTGGCGGATCTTCGGGCCGCGTGTATATATAGATACCTCTACACGCCGCTTTTCCACACGGATAGGCAGTGACCACTTCCCTCCAGTTACTACGATGACATACCACTTTTCCCTCCTCCATATTCATTATTCTCTCTCATGCATGTTCTTCGGTTTGGGTAGTTTTAACCTGGCCTTTCTTAAGAACGTTCCTGATTTGAACGTGGAACATCCACCATAGTCTTTTCCTTCCCATACTTTCGTTCACATTCGCCCTATAAGTTCTCCTTGTCAATCTCCTTTCATTCATTCTCTTTACATGACCAAACCAACTTAACATACCTGTCTATCCTTGTCACTATATCTACTTTAATACTAAAACGTTCCCTATTATATCCCTTAGTCGCTTTAGAACACCAAACGCCATAAGGTGTGTTCAGTGAATTGTGATTTAGAATACCAATATTCAAATGAATTCATAAATTCTACAAATAAAACTTTGTATTAACAAATTAACACTGATTTAATCAACACATAGGTGCAAATAAATTATCAATTTTGTATACGACAATTTAATTTCTAAGCCATGTACATTAAGCTCAAAATAGCATGAATATTTTTATCAGTAGGTGCGATCTGTGTTGGCGGGTGTACGGACACATGTCCCCCGCATTCCCGACAATCGCGCCCGCTCATTAACTTTTATTAGCACTAGCCGACGACGTGGATTGGCTCTGTTAGTACGTTTCCATTTTACAAAAGGAACGGTACTAAAAGTGCGCTATACTAAAGGAATGTATTATCTAATATCTTTAAACAAAGAGTGCTTGTATACTTGTGTATATTCCGAATCTCGGTAATGGCTCCAATGATTTTCATGTCATTTAGGATGCAGGAGGTTTTGATTCGATAAATCGATCTAGTTAAGTTGCAGTTATAGAAAATCTCATTTTTAGTGCATGTGAGGCCGGCAGTACTAGGTCAACATTTTTGACGATGCACGCGCACACTGTCACAAACCTCAACTATATGATGCGTTACAATAAAACTTTCAATGTATTAAATACGTTTTTATTTCGCCTTAGCGACGGATAAAATTTTTAGAACGATTTTTATCTTGTTACGTCAAAGAAGTATAACTTCTTACGTATATACATAAGTACATACATATATTTATTATTGAACGTCATTTACGTTAAAAATCGTGTCGTATTTGACAATGGATATAGTGTAATAGCTCACACTATCGCATTACGTGGTGCATGTAACGTCGGACGCATAACGTTTTATTGCAACTCTGATAGCCGAATCAAATTCCGTATTCCTTGTTGCTAGTTTCCTAACGTATTTACAACCGCTGCTTTTATTGACAAATTAGTAGATGACATTTTATTTGTATTAGAATTTAGCGAATGGTTCAATTTTGTTTATCGTGGGTGTCGTAAAAGGCGACTAAAGTATATCTTTTACATATAACAACTATGTAAGAGAAGGAAAACGAGAAATAAAAACTAATCCTCCTGATTGCACATAGCAGAGAAGTGAATTTTTTTGAATTTCTTCTGTGATTCTCTTCTATTTAAATTCGTTGCAGGTTGCAAGATAATTAGAAGCATTTCCTTGGATTTCCTGAAGGTCAAACTTTGATCTCAGTTATGGAGAGTATTGTGAATTTTGACTTATAGGAATTACATTATTGGGAATATATGGGGGTGAGTCCCATAAAAAGATTCATATCTTCATTGGGACGCGGGCCT
The DNA here is from genome assembly GCA_032191425.1 of Lymantria dispar. Lineage (NCBI taxonomy): Eukaryota > Metazoa > Arthropoda > Insecta > Lepidoptera > Erebidae > Lymantria > Lymantria dispar. The sequence continues at coordinate 4,010,060 of CM063442.1, read as the reverse complement.
CTTCTAAAGGAAAATTAACATATTATGCTTCACTGGCTAGACTGTTAAGCAAATTATATTATTTCTAGTTTTCCTTCTCATGCAGTGACTATAAATAACTAAAAATACTATGGGTTATAAACCTATTTTACCAGATCTAAAGAGTACGGATTTAGAATACAATTTACCGCCCACTTTATTGCCCGTGGTTATCGTAAAATACGCTTGAGGGATATAATATCCATATAAAATTTATGCCAGAGAAGGAAAACTCAAAATAAAGCCCTATACCAATGCGTCTGACTAGCGGGACATAGTAGGTCAATTTCTCTCCCATTCTGGAGGAGGCTTGAGCCCAACAGTGGGATTTATATGAGCTGTGATGAGCGAAGATATTATAAGATCTAAATATGTATGCAAAACCTCAGCTCAATTGGATATCAAAAACTAGTACAAATTTTGTGTATAAGATTTTATTACAGGCAGATGGAAATGTCAACACCGAGATAGTTGAAACTAAATAAAAGCTTGTAAAAATATTTCAAAAGAAATTGTGCCACAAATATTTTCTTTACAAAAGGTAATATAATTTTTCATTCTTTCACCATATCGTTGTCCTCCACAATGTAAGAAGATATGGCTCACATAAACAATATTATTAGTAATAAAAACTGGTGAGATGTTATTTCAGCGAGACTATATTGCAGTGATTACGGCGTTTGTGTCTGTATGTCACAGATTTAATAGAATCATGTTACATATTAGTTTATTTCTATATATTAAAAAAACGGGTACATTAATTTTTATGAAATTAAGTATGCAATAGATTTCGGGGGCGAGAAAACGATCTAGCTAAGTTTCATTCATAGAAAATCTCGTTGAGTGAAATAAATATAATTAGACTATGAAAGTAAATTTAACCACAGACTAAGAATGAATAAAGCTGAGGAAATTCCTTAATCCGTCTAAATAGTTGGATTTTAGTTCTCCTTTTTTTTCAAGTTCCCTTCTTTTGGAAAATAATACTTGCTTTTGCCGCGTTTGGAAAAAATATGAGAGTCATTTTTATGATGCTTGCGACCCTTACGAAAAACCGACACCCTGAAGTTAGCCGGTCAACATTTTTTACAATGTGCGCGCACACCGTCACAAAAGTCAACAAGATAATGCGTAATGATTTCTGATGTTTACGCGAGTATTATACATTTTAAATAAAACTACTTTACGGATTTTATCGCGTTTGTATTTGATTTTTGATTACCCGACGTTTCGAACACTTTACAGCGTTCATGATCACGGGTGGACTAAGATGTCTCACGTCCAACAAGTCATCGTTACTACTGGCAGTAAATACGCGATAAAATCCGTAAAGTAGTTTTATTTAAAAAGATAATGCGTTATAATTAAACTTTCAATATATTAAACTAGCTGACCCGGTGAACTTCGTACCGCCATAAATATATTTTCTAAATTTCCGAAAATATAGTGTCTATAGCTGTCATTTGCGTTTTGTTTTTACATGATAGATGCCTTTTTGTTATACTACGTTTTATAGTGACTTGTATTCTCTTTGACGTTTTATGTCACGTCCCACGGGAACCCGGTCGAACGGAATAAAAAGTATCCTATGTCCGTCTCCTGGCCCTAAGCTACCTCTCCATCAATTTTTTTCAGTCAAATCTGTACAACTGTTTATAAGTTATAAATAGTGTAACTAACACGACTTTCTTTTATATATATAGATACCTTTTTTCCACTATTAGTGTAGTTTTTCTACAAACGACAAAGCGCAGAATAAAATTTTTAGAAAGATTTTTTATTTTGTCACGCCAAAGGAGTATAACTTTTCACGTATTTATCTACTTACGTACACACACATACTTTTTATCTTGAGAAAAAGATTCTTTTGTGCGAAAAACTATAATTATATAAATATATTTTCACACACACATAATTTACCAAAAAAAAAAAAGAAATACCTCTCCCATCATCATCACAGTTCATATACGTCCCACTACTGGGCTTGAGCCTCCTCCACAATGTGAGGGCAATTGATCTATAACTCCACACTGTTCAAGCGGGTTGGCATAGGATTTTATTTCCTGTTTTTCTGTGTACTACAGAGTATGTATGCAATAGCATTAAGTATATAATGTAGCTTTATCTATTTCTCTACTGCTAGTATCATACAAGATGACTAAGGAAAAGAGTCTTTGTTCTGTAGTACCTACTCACGTATTTAAAAATACAACAAATACGAGGCCCTTATCTTTTACGCGTAAAGTATAAACGAATTTACAGAACACTCAACTACTAAACTTGCCAGCTACATTACGCCAGTTGTTTTCCAGTACTTAATAGACTAAACTAGGCAACTATATGATGCTAGTTGCATTCTAGTGTAATATTTTAGACTAAACTTTGCAGTCGTATGATGCTAGTTATTTTCCAGTAGGCTAAAACTTTACAGCCATAATTATGGCGCTAGTTGTTTGCCAGCGTAATATTTAATTGACAGCTAAAATTCGATGTCATTTAAGCCTGTGGTACCAATAATATCTTGCTCGCTACTTACTACTACGTAGAGGGCGTAGTGGTTTAACACGTTCCCTGCGCCATCATTTTCAAAGAACTTTCAGCTGGTGCTTTGGAATCCTAAAAGATCTCGTATCTAACCTACCCTTTGGTGCGTTTGAGACCTAATCAGTCTCTTACAAATACGGTTTTGAAAATAATTTATATACTACTGTGAAAATAATTATACTACTGTGCGTTAGGGACCTAATCCATCTCTAATTGTTTTTTTTTATGTCCTTGAATTCACCTTTAGGAAGCAAATATGTATATTTGTCTTACTCATACTTAAAGTACTTTACACGTTAGCGCCTCCCGCAAGGAGTGAAAAAACATGATTATAGTCAACGCTCAATACAAAAGTCCTGCAAGAGATCTGATAGATCTCGTAACGCAGCGTGTTAAGAAAACCTTGGGCTAGATTTTTAGCTGTCCTCTCTCTATCGTAATTTAAATCAAATATTTAAAGACGGATTTCGAAGAAAATGGAGACCATTTTACACATTTATTTGTCTTCTAGTAAATTCCTGCGTAGTTCCAGTTCCCGTGGGAATACTGAGATAAAATATAGCCTAAGTTACTCCTTACACGTATAGTTATCATACAGATAGACAGATACAAAAAATAATCAAACTAGTTTTTAGGCCTAGGTAAATAAAGTGTCAAGTAAGAATGAAAAAAAAAAACAGCGTTATTTTGACATTACAGACATTCAAATTTTATTCTTTTGTATAATAAAGCTAACGAATGGTTCTGGTAAGCGTAATAGTTCTATATCCATAGCTTTAGTACCTGCTGTTATCTGTACAATACTTATATTGGCAATAGAAGAGTTAGAAATTATTTTACAATAGATAAGACAAGATTTATCAAGATTGGGTCGGTTATTGAACTACCAACTGTATAAGCAAAATGTTTTGATAAGGCACGTTTTCCGATATCATATCAGGAGCAGAGATTATTAGTAGTACAAATAAATCCTTACTACGAGTATAATAATTTAAACGCGAAAGTAAGTTTGCTTGTTACGCTTTCACGCTTAAACCACTGAACCGATTTCAACAATTCTTTCACCAATGAAAAACTATAATATCAGGGAGTAACATAGGATATATTTTATCCCGGTATTCATACAGGAACAGGAACTACGCAGATAAGGCGATTGAGACTGAAGCGAAGCGAGGCCGGGTTGCTAGTATATCATAAAATGAATTCACTATATCATTTGTGAAGTAAATTTTCACGGCTTTTTTCGCGGTTAAATTTTTTTTGCTTTTTATTATCATTCATCCTCTCAGTTACGCTTATTGTTCTATGGATTTTCGTATTTCAGAGCAATTCCAAGCATAACCTGCTCCATGCTGCACGCTGAGTGAAGGCTAGTTATTGAAGCCTACAATAACGGACCATGTATCCGTGCTGTAAGTTATTACGAGTTGTCACACTGGTCATAGAGGTGTGCTTTCAGAGGTCTATTGGATGAGAAGATTTTCTTAAGGTTTCCGAACGCTGCCAAACCGAGTTGGATTTGTCTGCTGACATCTTTCTTGAAATAGATTTATTAATATTTATTTAATAACTTTTCAGTTCGTGTGGTGAGAGTTTGACATCTGAGTGGTAGCAATTTGTTGCTACGCTTCGTTCGGTGAGCGAGAGAGCCTAAAGCCCAACTTTCTGAGGGTGTTCGCATGTGGTGGATTTTGGTGATATCTTTAGAATCGCCGAAACTAATTGCACGCATTCACACTCCCTTCACTTTCTTTATGGTAGGCAGCGGCCTCGCAAAGGTCCATGAGCGGCAGCATTACTTATCATCAGGTGTACAATTTGCTCATTCGCCACCGTTGCAAGAAAAGGTAAACTCAAAATAAAACCCTATTCCAACACGTCTGATCAACGTGATATAGTTGGTTGGCTGGGCACGAACCTATTCCACGACTAGCAACCTGCCCTCGGTTCGCTTCGGTTACTGTCGCCTTATCCCCGTTGTTCCCGTTTCCGTAGGAATACCGGGATAAAACATAGGCTAGTTTACTCCCTGATATTATAGGTTTCCATTGGTGAAAGAATTTTTGAAATCGGTCCAGCCGTTTTGAAGATTACCCGGAACAAACAGACAGACAAAAAAAATATAAAGTGTATTTTAGGCATATGTATAGTGCAAATAACCATGTGAGCATGAAAAAAGTCTATTATTTTGACATTACAAACAGCCACTACAATTTTATTTATTGCTATAGATAGGAGTGATGTTAATTTCACTCCTATCATGGAATAGGTTCGTGCCCAGCAGTGAAACGTAAATAAGCTATGATTATAATGATGAATGTTTTAGATAGCACTCGCTTATATTTAATAAAACACCAATCTGATTTAATAATAAATATTATAAATAAATTGGTAGACAAACAAATAGAAATCAGTTTTGTACAACGGTACGCGGATATTAATAATGCAGTTCTAACTGAGGCAGGCCGCCGTTAATAATTGAAGAGGGAGGCTATGGATTATACGTTCAGTATCGATCAAACTGTATTACTCGACTACTTCGTTTTGAACACTCGCAAGTTCTAAATATTATTGTGTTGATTTACTTGCATTGTGTTTCACTTATGGTGTGGTGACGGAGTAAGAATACAATTCACCCCGTTGGATGTCGTAAAAGACGATTAAGAGATATAATATGCATATAACATCTATGCAAGAGGAGGAAAGATCGAATAAAACCCTATACCAATACGTCTGACTAGCGTGGCATAGTAAGTCAATTGCCCTCCCATTGTAGGGGAGACTCGAGCACAACAGTGGGACATATATGAGCTGTGATGATGATGATGATGTTGTTGTTTCGCTTTCATGTTTAAACAACTAAATATACTTTAAATATTCTTTCACCAATGGAAATCTATGGAAATCTTTCACCAATGGAAATCTATATTTTACCTTCTTATTACTGTGAGAACGGCAACTTCGAGTGAAGGTATTTGTCAGTCCTTAATATTATAAATGCGAATATGAGGTGTCAAAAGTTTGTTCGTTAAGTTGTCGCGTTTATAATACTAGACTGATTTTAAAAATTCTTTCATCAATGGACAGCTACTATCAGCGAATAATATAGGCTATATTTTCTCAGGATTCCTATAAAAACAGAGGCAAATTGACCTACCATACCACGCTGGTCGGATGTATTGATATACGTTTTTTATCGACTTTTCCATCTCTTGCATCGATATTATCTAGATAAAATCCTTTAGTCATATTTTACCATACCCACAGATAAAGGTCGGAGGATTAATTTTGTTCATAACAATTTATCATAATACAACATTTTAATAAGTACGTAATTAGTTTCAGTGAATGAGGATATATATCTCTTTTTCAAATTATAACACAAAAAAGAAAGAAAGAAGGCTTGCTCAGATCCCAGAAGCTACACCATACCATGAGTTAACTAATACAGCAGTTATCAAAGAAAATAAAAGCTGCAAAGCAGAAAAACTGGTCATAAAATATAGCTAATATTGCCTTTCCATATATGAAGCGTTTCATATTCAGTAATTGACTTATAGGAAGCATTTATTAAATGTTAATTGGACAAATCGATTGTTACAATGATTATATCAGTTATTTATATTTATTATATGAACAATACGATACACGTATGTCTATTATATTGAAAGAGGAATTGAGGAATATTCAAGTTCTATTAGCCTAATTGACTCTTACTGGAGCCTTTATACAATTCAACACTTCTTGCCTGTGGAAATCGTTAAAGTGTGGAATACAATATGCATATTGCACATGATAAGGAAATCTCGAAATAAAACCCTATATTAATATCTCTCCTATTATGGAGCAGGTTCGAGCCCAGCAGTGGGACATGTTTGGTACGATGATGATGATCGGTCTGTCCAGGTAGGATCATAAAAATAAAATGATATTTTTTTTATTATATTTTATGTCATAAGAAATGAATAATTTGGCGAAGTGGTTATGATAGCGATCTATCATGCCAACTGGCGATCGTTTAGCGCACAAGTTTCTCCACTGTCCAAATTGGACTGTCCAAATCACTGGACAACTGTCCTCCATGAGAAACTTGTGCGATATACAATTTTGTGCGATATACAAATTATTTTTCTGAGTCTGGGTGTACTTCGTGTTCGTTGATTATGTTTTTCGTATAGTGTCGGAATAAAAATACAGTTCATCACCCATTTTCTTGCCTATGGACTCTAAAAGACGGCTAAGGGACATAATAGAACAATCGTTTTCATTCTATGCTGCGTTGTTCAATATATGGTCGCCATTTGAGTATTTTCAAGTGTCTGGATTTGAACCTAATACTTTTGTTTGGAGGCATTGATCACCACGATCTCTAGGTAAGCTATTGTTGCTTTTATTAATGCCAATTTACATTTAAAATATTGAACGCAATAGAGATATGCTAAGAATGATTAAAATTCGCTATTCAATTATAAATTAATTATCCGTGACTTTACGGTAACATAAAAATATCTAAACGACTATACTCCAGCGCATGAAGTTGAATAAAATTTTCTTTGATATAGTGAAATTTGACGTTTATTTTAAAAATATATAAATCATATTAGAGTATAGATATTTCTACGTTATACCTTTCTTCTTCTTTGCTGTAACACTTTTTGACAATTATAGGCTCAATTCGAAGTGAAGTCGTATGGACGCTTAAGAAGTTTTACTTCAATGAATGTTAACTAAGTAATTCTTCATAAATTATGTATATGAGTTTTTGTGGATAAGATGTTAATAAATTTAATTCTATCAGCAATATTTTGTTACGTGACTGGATATACGTATGAAACCGAAAAGCCGTTTCTTTTAAAACTAACGCCAGAACAGGTGATGCAAACATTCGATGATGTTATGTCCAATGATTATATCAAAATATTAGCTAAGGATTTTGCAACAAAAGCGGCTGCACATTTTATGAATGAAATACGAAATCAAAAGAAAGTTCTAATAGAGAAACTTAACAATCAGCATAAAGAAAAACAGGATAGGTACGAATTATATTTTAATCATTATAATGCTTTATTCGTTTGTTTGCTCGTTTGTTGTTGTTTATTCATTTTTTGCATGGTGATGGAGTAAGGATACAAGTCACCATCCCTTCTCTTAACCCGTGGGCTTTATATAAGACAACTAAGGGATATAATACTCATACAGAAGGAAACTTGAAATGAAACCCTATGCCAATATTTATAACGAGCATGCTATAATAGGTCAATTTCCCTACCACAATGGCTAAGAGCACAGCAGTGGGGCGTATATTGGCTGAGATGATAATGACGAGGGTTCTATCATCTTACTAACGGCCACAGTTGAATATTAGAATCATCTCAGCTAATTAAACGCCCCACTGTAGATTTTTTTTCCGCAATAGAAAGGGAATTGACCTACTACATCACGCTGGTCAGGCGGGTTGGTAACTCTGTCACCATATGGAAATTTATTCCTAAGGTAGTAAAAATTAATTTATTTTAATTATTTTAAGGATAATATCACAAGAACAGAAAACATATGAAGCCGAAATAGAGAGAAGTAATGAGATAGCTGATAAGTCATCACAATCATATTTAGACGAAAGAGAGGCCTTTCGACTACTGCAAGCACCATCACCTGACGGTGATCATTTAGATTCATCAGGAGAACTTTCTGATAAAGAAGAAAATAAAATACCTGTAATACAATCAACGAAGATTAATGGGAAATATTACAGGCGGCTGCTAGGAATGATATGACTTTATATAAGTAATTATAAATTAATTGTTTCCAATTACTATTTAAATGAATAATTTATTATGTTAATCTTAGCTAATAAACGTCCCACTGCTGGGATTGAGACTCATCCATAATTGAAAAGAAATTGATTTATCATGCTGGTGTCATCTACTTGCATAACTTAGTCATATTTTTCTATCATAGAGGGAATAGAATGGGTGGTAATACATAGTATTCTTACTTCGTCATCGCACGCAATCTTCATCATCATCACCGTCATCATTCTACCTATGGCAGTCCATTGCTGGACGTAGGTTGTACTGCCGTCCTGTGCCACCCGCATCCAATGACGTATAATAACTTTCATCACGTCGTCGGTCCACCTAGTGAGAGCGGGTCCTACACTGTCGACCGATAAGTGGTCGCCATTCGAAAATCCTTCTTCCTCAGCGGTTGTTAGTTCATCAAGCGATATGGCTAGCCAGTTGCTACTTTAGCGTGCTAATATTTCCTGCAATGTCGGTTAAATCCGTTCTATGGATTTTCGTTTTCGGATTCCCGACAATAGCCTGCTCCATAGCACGCAGAGGGACTTTGAACTTGGTTATGAGATTTATATTTAGGGAATTACGGAATAGTCTTTGAGATGACTCAATAAGAATTGTTAGGAAAAACTTACCCGACATATGAAAATTTCTTATTATATTGCTTTACATGTATTTATTGTACATCAAAGTTATATTATATTTATGAAATTAGAATTATATTGTATTACACGGCACAATATAAGTACGTTTCGTCGTTTTTTTCTCGGGTGGTAGGAGGTAAGGCTATTACAATCTATCAGACACCATTTTAGGCTTGTTAAATGCGGGTGACTGGATCGGGGAATTAGTTCGTCACTCGCCGAGAGGCCGACCGCATGAGGAAAAATCGACGTCCTCCCCGAGGGGGGGACGTCGGTCGATGGGAGGGTACTCCTCAGGGGGTATTCCGTCGGGCCGACCACTGACGTTAAGTCACCCTACTCCGGTGGTCGGTCCAACGACGAAGGCGACGTGGTGTTCAGTTGGGTTGCGGATGTGTGTGCTTTTACGCCCCTCTGTCGCCCCGGACGGAGTGGTGCAAGGAGTGCGCTGACGGTATCCCAAAAAAATATAGGCTTCTTAAATGCTACCCATACTAATTCAGGATACAAGGTTGGCAGATTCGTGTTTTTCAAACTAGACAGGCTGTAAACTGTAAACGAAAATAGGTATATAGGCTGTTATCTTAAAATATGCATGTTACTAATGTTATATTAGCACACTGTATAACGAATAAGAATGCCTACAATGAGTTGATAGCCCAGTCATATTAAGGGTTTCACCTCGGAATGAAAGATAATAAAGCTGTAAATTGGTATAAACCTTTGTTTTGTTGTTCTAAATGTTGTCTCAAAAGTCACAAATGTTATAGTGTCCGCGTCTTAAGATATTGAAGGTCCAAAGGTCATAAAAATGGGCGGCGTAGGCGCAACTATCTGCGCCTCATGCCGCCCTAGCCGAGGCCGCGGGTGACGTCACCGGGGATTAGTCCGTCACCCGCCGAGAGGCCGACCGCGTGAGGAAAGACCGACGTCCTCCCCGAGGGAGGGACGTCGGTCGATGGGAGGGTACCCCGATTAGGGGTATTCCGTCGGGCCGACCACTGACGACAAGTTAACGCTGCTCCAGTGGTCGGCCCAACGACGAAGGCGACGTGGTTTTTGGGTGGGTCGCGGGAGTTGCGTGCTTAAGCCCCTCTGTCGCCCCGGACGGAGTGGTGCGGAGGCGCGCCGACTGCGACCCACCCACAAAAAAAAAAAAAAAAAGGTCATAAAAATCGGTATTTCGCGAATATCTCGCTTTCTATTGCTTAAATGAGATTTGCACCTATTATATTAATTAAAATAATTTTGAGTTAATCCGACATTTTGAAGGGGGTCAAAAATCATGTTCCAAGATTCCGTTACATACTGAGATACTAACATAGATATGTCTGAAGCTAATAAAAGCGTATTAAAAACATTATTTGTAATTTCACCAGTTTTCAAAGAAGTTGAAAGAAACTATAAGTAGATGTTAACTGTCTATTATTACGGCATACGTTATATCTTTCCTTTATAGTAAGCAAGTGAATAAAAGTAAGTATCTTCTTAACTCCTATAACTGTTAATCTAAATTGAGTTATTGGCGAAATCTTGTGAATACCATTAAAAAACAACCAAGTGTCACCTTGTTGAAACTTAATTTTTTTTTCCTATTTTGTATTTACAGTTAAGTTTAACTATAATTTTAATATTTTATGATACAATCTATATTTCATTCTATCAATAAAAACTCTTTTCTTTATTCCTTTCTCTCTTCAAGTAAATAAAAGTTTTGATTACTTTTCACTAAAATAAAAATCGAACATCTATTTTTATCATGCTTAAATGTTTAGTACCAATATTAAAAAAAATGTTGTATATCTAATATCACGATCGACAATAGACTGTTTTTTGCCTTTCAATAACAAATTTCAATGAAAGAAGCAACACAAAAGGCGAACCTGCCATCAACGATCACTTATTCACTCTACAACATGCCCGAATAAGCTTTTATCGGCCTTCATATTATTAAAAATGTATAGAATAGCCGTGTAAGTATTAAATATTTACGGGCTCCTTAAAGGTGTTATCCTTGGTCCATCAGGAAGTAATCCGAGCACTAATATAAGGCGTGAAAAGGGTTTCACAAATTCCTTTCGACCTTAGTAGTTTCAGATTGGTACTGTGTAGTATTCGTAACTGTACCAACCCCTACGTTGCTCGTAGGTGTCATAAAAGACGACTAAGAGCTTTGCATATACCAGAGCCAGCGTATAAGTCAGTGTCTGGTCGGCAGCGGCTTGTCAACAACCACATTTCCAAGGAGGATTAATGTCAGGCAGGTGGCCAGAAAACTATTACCGATAACTTTTGCAATCCTTACTTAATATTATAAATGCGAAAGTAAGTTTGTTACGCTTTCACGCTTAAATCACCGAACCGATTTCAAAAATTCTTTCTCCAATAGAAAGCTGTAACATCAGGGAGTAACATTGACTATATTTTATCACGGGATTTCCATGAGAACAGGAACTACGAGGGTAAGGCGGCTGAAACCAAAGCGAAGCGAGGGCGGGTTGCTAGTATGTACTATAAAGACAAGTAATATTAAATCAATCCCAGTGATTGGAATGAGAACAGGATGATGATTATTAGTAGTTTAGATTATTAGTAGTTTAGATTAAAGATAGTTTATTTAATACAATTATCATTTATTTACTTGTTAATTGCATAATGGATTTAAGAGTTAAAGACAATAGTTTTACACCTACCGTTGGCAGTCCACAAGTGTTATGTGCAGGCATGAAGTGTAATCGGTAGATGTCCCATCCCATTTTAACATTAAATTTATCCAAAGGCCTCTGCGTGTTGGATCCATATCCCCATGTAAGCCTTTCAAAAGACCGGGTATCATCTCTGGGAAAAAATCTGTGAAGCCAAAAGAGATATAATCAATAATAACAATATTCTGTGTGGTGACAGATCAACAATACAATTTACCATCATTTCTTGCCCATGGGTTGTTGCAAAAGTCGTGTAAGAGATATAATATACAAACATGCAAGAAACCTTAAACTCAAAATGAAATACCATCAAAAACAAAACTTGTAAAAAAAAAGCCAAGCCTTGCAACTGAGTTCTTCTACCATAAAAAGTTGTGAGATCTATGTTATACCAAGTCGGTTCACTTATTCAGTCCCTGCTTAAGGGACCTTGCTCCTTAAGTTATTACGTAAATAGCTAACTTAACAACTTCTTATAGTGACTATATAAATATTGAAGGCTCATTATGTTTTAAATAAACAGAATGACTCGGCAATCGCACTATATTTAGTACAATTTAATATAATATTAACCGACACAAATTACATTCAGACTCAGAACAACAATTTGTAGATCGTACAAGGTGTTGTCTTGCATGGGATTCGAACCCGCGACACTAGCACGGTACGTTGGTATCTTAACCACTATGCCATCTGTGCAGTCTTTATCCGATTGTTACGATTCCCATAGGAAAGCAGTGATGGCGACAAATGTATTCTTATTTTCTACAAAGTTACATTTCATTATCTGCAAATGTAACTTTGTAATCCTATATATTTATATGAGTTTACAGAATTATTTATGCAGTTAGTGTATCTCGCAAACTGGATGCAAATTACAATGTTTCATAATTTTTTCTTCATTTATACACTAAACACTAATTGTATTCTAAATTTGAAGCTTCTGTCTGCTAGAAGTGCCTCTTTAATATTGATGATCGGTCAGTCAGTCAGTGAGTGACAATATTACGAAATTTTAACTAGTTATAATTCTTAAACTATTGGTTCAAATTCAATGAAATTTGAAATACACATTGTTTATACAATGCCTGCTAGGTTACTAAAAATTCAGGCTTCTAGTTTTATTAACAACGAAGATATAGGGGATCGAAAATGGCCTGAATGGCTTCGAGAAAAGTATGTTACGGCAGTGTTGCGTTTTGCCCGACTTCTTTTTTTTGCTCGACTTGGCGGGGGCACTGCCGCGCCCCCAGATACCTAAAACCCGTTTGACCAGCGTTGTATAGTAATTCAATTTCCTTGCCCAGCACATTTTTTTTTATGGGTGGGCTATGGGAAGCGCACACGTGGTCCATTCCATCCAGGGCGACGAAAGGACGGCGCGCGGGCCCATAACCCACGCGTACCCATGTCGCCTTTGTCGTTGGGCCGACCACCGGAGCAGGGTGACTTGTCGTAAGTGGTCGGCCAGACGGAATACCCTTTGATGGAATGCCCAGCACTGGGGCGGCGTATTTAAGCCGAGATCATTATAATATCCATTTTATATAAATCAATGAAAATCTTATTATCTCAACAGTTACTATATTTTATTCGATTTTCTAACATTTAAAGTTACTAAAATATTATTATTTATGGCAGCGTAATGTATTTTATATATTTTTCCGTGTGTGGACAGAGCAAGAATACAATTCACCACACTATCTCTTACTCGTGGGTGTCGTAAAATACGATTAAGGGATATAGTATGCAGATAACATATTGATCTTATCTTCATACTATTCTATCTTGCACTGGCAAGAGAAGAAAAACTCGAAATAAAACCCTGTATCAACATGTCTGACGAGCGTGGTATAGTAGGCCAAATTCCCCCTCGTAAAAGAGACCTAAGTTTAATATTGGGCCGTATATAGGCTGCGATGATGACGTTGTATTTTAGACTAAAATCTTTATCGATAAGCAGACTATTTGATACAGTAAGATTTATTAGAATAACTTAATAAACCAACTAACTCAACTATCTACTACTAACTAAATGCACACACTACACAGATGGCGTAGTGGTTAAGATGCCTACAATGCTAGAATCGTGGACTCGATTCCCATGCAGGACAATACTTTGGGCTAAACAAGAAATTGTTGCTCCGAGTCTGGTTTTATTTATGTGTTTTAAATTATGTTTGTAAAGTCCTCAAAATACAAGTATTATTTCCATAGTGCAGAGTTTGTCTATAAAACATATATCATAAATATTCATACTAAGTCAGCTCTACATAGCTTTTATAGATTTTTTCTAGACGTTTCACCATGGTTATGAACGTCAATAGACGTGCGCATTTTTAAGCGAACTCATTTCGGTGCTCATTTTCAAGTATGAAGGATCTTTTGAAAGGAACAGTATTACGCACACACAATGGGGCCGAAGCGAAGGATATCGTAGGAAAGCGAGAGGAAATCCGTTGAGATCGTCGCGGCCATAATTCACATTGCAACATGAATTATTGATGGCAGGCTCAGCTTGGCCCAACTCAGATTAGATTATAAATAAATAGCGGTGGGATTCTTTTAAATATGTGTTGAGATCAAAATCATAAGAGAAACAACGTCGATTTTATTTCTGCTGTTCGCAATGTTTTTTAATACTTTTTAACAATAAGAGTTGGTTTTTTGCTATGTGGTAGTAGCTACGAATATTAACAACCATTACATTGTTCGTGGTTGTCGTAACCATGGTTGTTACTATTCGCAGCTACTACCACGAACCAAACTATGGCTAAGAGTTACCAAAAAATGGCTAAGAGTTTTTTAATCGCCCTAGAACTGCACAGATGACATGATGGTTAAGATACCGACCTATAGTGCCAGTGTCGCGAGTTCCAATCCCACGTAGGACAACACTTTGTCTGATCCACAAATTGTTCTGAGTCTGTATGTAATTTGTGGCCGTTAACACTTAACCACCTACCCCACCCGTCTCACAGACTGCAACTGATTTTCAAACTGAAATATTTTAATGTATGCGTGTCGGAGATATATCTCCATGTACCTTTTCAACACGTCAATTAGTACCGCGCCTGTGTTCGAGGGGTGCATACACATGCACGCATCTATGCTAGGTTAACAAAAATTGTTGGTTGGTTGATGTCAGGCAAGCGGCTGATCATAAAACTATTACCAAGACTATATAATATGTACTATGAAAGAAGAGGACATATTGAGTCGGCCCCCAAGTAATTAGGAGATAACAGTAGGGCGTTAAAGATGATGATTAGAGTTATTTTTTATTGTACTATAGCTTTATCCGTGTGGTGACGGAGTAAGAATACAGTTCACCACTCCTTATCTTGTCCGTGGATGTCGTAAAAGACGACTAAGTGATTAATTATGCATACAACAACATCCATGCAAGGAAAATTCGAAATAAAATCATGGACCAACCCGTCTGACTAGCGTGGTATAGTAGGTCAATTTCCCTTCCAGCCCAGCAGTGGGACTTATGTGGACTGAGATGATGATGATAATAGCTCGAACTCGATAGATCGAGCTCATATTTTGCATGTCGTGATGGAGTAAGTTTCGTGAGGTGACGGAATAAGAATACAATTCACCATTCCCTATCTTACCCGTAGATGTCGTAAAAGGTGACTAAGGAATACACTAAGCATATAACATCAATGCAAGTAAAGGAAAACTGTAAATAAATCCATCC
This sequence comes from Lymantria dispar, assembly GCA_032191425.1. Classification (NCBI taxonomy): domain Eukaryota; kingdom Metazoa; phylum Arthropoda; class Insecta; order Lepidoptera; family Erebidae; genus Lymantria; species Lymantria dispar. The sequence continues at coordinate 3,994,642 of CM063442.1, read as the reverse complement.
ATCAGCCTACAGATGTCCACTGCTGGACTTAGGCCTCCCCACGAGAATGCCACTCGGAACGGTCCTGCGCCACTTATATTCAACGGTTCCCTACGACTTTGAGAATGTGTCAGTCCATCTAGTGAGGGGTTGTCCTACGCTGCGCCGTCTGATTCGTGGTCGTCACTCCAGGAACCTTTCTTACCCAACGGTTGTCGGTACGACGAGTAATCTGGCCCGCCCATTGCCATTTCAACGTGCTAATTCTGCGGGCTATGTCGGTTACACCCGTTCTTCTACGGATTTCCGTGTTCCGGATTTTATCACGTAGAGAAATACGAGCATCCTCTCCATAGTACGTTGAGCGACTGGGCTTTTTTATGAGGCCGACATTTAGAGACCACGTTTCAGTGCCGTAAGTCATCGCTGGTAACACACACTGGTTATAAACCTTTGTTTTGTTTACAGTACCCTTGTCTGTAAACAAAACCTTGTTGTAACCTGTCTGATCAGCATAGTACAGTAAGGTTATCTTCCCCTCTCTTATGGAGGATGCTCGAGTTCAGTAGTGGAACGTATATGAACTGCGATGATGATGATAAAGATGGAGTAAGAGCGATAATTTATAATTATTTGAATGATACAAAAAGCACAGAACATTAATATAAGAGATGGAAACCTCGTAATAAAGCCCTATACCAACTTCTCTAACCAGAGGGAGTATTAGGGAAATTTTTCTCTTATTGTGGAGGAAACTCGAGCCTAGTGGCATGCAAATGAGTCGGTATTATGATGAGAACATGATTTTATTAAAGAGAAAAATTTGCATCATGACTTCATATATAATAATCCCTAGCATAACCTACAGTTATAACGTTCATCTGTTTCATAATCTCAATTTCCTAATTATTATAATCATACTGTTATCCTAAATGCTGGGGTTTAACCGATTTCAAAACTTCTTTCACCAATGGAAACCTATAATATCAGGGAGAGTAATATAGGCTATATTTTATGCCGGTATTCCCACGGGAACGCGAACTACGCCGCGAATAAGGCGACTGAAACCGAAGCGAAGCGAGGGCGGGTTACTAGTATTACTTATATACCTACGATTTGCTAGGACACTCCTCTGGGACACGCACTGGTTGTTTGCCTATTTGCATATTTAGTTTCATTCGAACCCATTTGCTAATTATCAATCTCCCTATCAGTGTTCCCATCATTTACCCGATGGAACTCATTCAATAATTCACCGTGTATCGAGTCCGTTGTGTAAAGCGTGCGGTTTTACGGATTTCCGATACTGTTAGTACGATTGTGTATACTCTGTCTATGGTTTGAATGATTAAAACATATCGATTTCGGCGTATTTGGATATCTTGAAGTCCCGTGCGTGTTAAGAAAGTAGTCCTAGAAATCGACTGAGAAATCATTAGTGGAATGGTCAGCACCACTTTCCTGGAAGACTTATAATACCTTATGGGAATTGCCAATAGTCTGACCAAGCCTGGTGATTACGGAAATATGCCCTCTATTAAATGTGTATGACATTCGGTATTTTATATGAACTGAAATGATGATGATGAATGATGTTAAATTTCATGCAGAACCATTCAGCCTTTCTGGAATGATTGAGTTAGAACTAATCTAACCTAAACTTCGCTTTAATAATAAAAGCTTCTGGAACAAATACAATTCACCAACCCAATTCTTATCAAATGTAATTCACCTCCTCAATTCATGCCCGAGAGTATTGTGAAGAACATATAATGTAGATTAAGCTATAATGTAGATAACGTCTATGCAAGGCAAGAAATATTCGAAATTAAACCTTATAACCAACCCGGTAAGAAAGTAAGTCAATTTCTGTCCATTTGTGTGAATACAGGAGACATCAACATCAGACCAATCATCTCAGCTCACTGGTAGGCTGGAGCTACCTCTATAATAGAGAGGCCACCATATTTTCCTCACTATACCATGCTAGTCCAACGGGTTGGTATACGTTTTTATTTCAAATGATCCTTTTCTTGTAGTTATGTGATCTGCATATCGTATCCCGTAATCGTGTTTCGACGCCTCCGAGAGGGAGTAAGCTCAGTACTGGAATCTAAATGAGTTGAAATAATTATGAAATATATACATTTTATTTATTTTATTAAGCTCATAAGTACATACATTACATAAACTTACCTTTAAGTTATTATAATCCACGTCACTCATGCTTACTGCCGAAGATGGCCTAAGTGGATTATAGAGCATTACACTTGGATCAATAAGTTCCCCAGTTCGATTCCCGCTATCCCCGCTACCGGTACTTCTGGATAAGGGATTTAAGTATCCACTCGTATCTATGAAATTGACATATTTATTTTAAGATTAGTGGAGATATTTATTTTTGTGCGTTTCCGTGTCCTAAATACGAATGTCTATGTTAGATTTGGGATTTTATTTATAATATTATATTAGCTATCTTGTTGATTCAATGCTATAATTATTCGACTGAAGAAAGCGATGTCCTGAGTTCGAAATTTGAGTGAACCAGTTTTTTGCTAGAATATTCTTTTCTTTTATTGCAAGGCGTGGCAAACCAATAAACAGTACACCTGATGGTAAGTGTTGCTGCCGCTCATGGACCTTAGCAAGGCCGCTGCCTACCGCGAAGAATGTGAAGGGAGTGTGAATGCGTGCAATGAGGTTTAATGATACTAAAGGCAGCACTAAAACCCACCACATGCAAACACCCTTAGGAAATTGGGATTCCGGCTCTCTCGCTCACCGAAAGAAGCGCAGTAACAAATTGCTACTACTCAGACGTCGATTTTCTGCATGAGTGTGGTACTACCCCGGGCGGACCAGCCGGTGGCTGTAGACAGACAACTGTCAACAGTGTGGTCCTACTAATATTTTTTAATTCTCAAACTGACTTGGAGTTTGGAATTTTGCGTTTTGAGTTTTTTGTGAATAATATCGACTGTATTACATGGTATTAGAAATTTCTTCTTTAAATTTGGATCTATAGACTGAGGATCTATAAGTTGAGGTGTAACCCCCCTCGGGGAGGACGTTGATCTTTCCTCACGCCGGCAGCCTCTCGGCGGGTGACGGACTTTTTCTTTGCATTTTCTGAGAACATTTACTATAGTAATGTATATTTTTTTACACCATCAGAAAGTAGAGATTTCAACGAACAAAAAGCTCCCCAAATTTTTGAAAAAAGCTGATATTTTGACGAAAGGTTTTTCGATTTAAAATTAGGGTGCTTTTTTGATATTAAGTTAAAATAAGGCGAAAAAATAAATCATCATCATCATCATCATCACAGCCCACATACGTCCCACTGTTGGGCTCGGGCCTCCTCCACAATGGGAGGGAATTTGACCTACCATGCTGTAAAAAATAAATATTTTAAATCAAATAAATTACAGTATATTTGGGATATAATAAGGTAAGGTTTCACCAAATATTGTAATTTCTTTTTTCAAAAAAATAAAAAACCAAAAACTTGGTTATTTGATTTTTCACCTAAATTTTGAGGTTATGTGAAAAAATTGTAAATACAAAAGTTATAGATCTTTTTAATACCTACAACTTTGCAATTTACCTTTTTTCCATAGGACTTGTAGTTTTGCCGGCAATCGAGATAAACCATTTTTTACCCTTAAAAACTCACCCCCTCCCAATTCCCGAACTCGGATCGCCCGTAATTTATTTTTCCTTTCATTTTTATCATATTGCCTTCCTTTTTTAATGGATTTCATCCTACTGTTATTTTTTTTTGGTTTCACAAATTATCGACCCTGGTCTATTATATAATCATAAAAAACAAACCAATAGTTTCTCAGTCTATTTGAGCTATTCATGTCGTCGTCACCAACATTTCCGTTCATAGACTTTTCACTGTTGGGCTCGAGCCTCCTCCACAATAGAAGAGAAATTGACCTTACTATACCATGCTGCTTAGACAGGTTGGTATAGGGTTTTATTTCGAGATTTCCTTCTCTTGTATAAATGTTATATGCGTATTATATGCCGTCGTCTTTTGCGACATCCACGGACAAGATAGGGAGTGATGAATTGTATTCTTACTCCGTCACCACACGGAAAGTTATTAACAAGTGGAAATTTGTTGTTAATTTTGCCGAAATATATTTCAAACGCGACACTTGAAGGCGTTCAAGTGATAAATCTAAAGAGATTATCTTCTAAAGAAATACGATTTTTACAAAGACAGCTGTATTATACGCTAAATACATTAAAGGTAAAAATAAGTTAAGGAAGAGAAAAGAATTACGTCGCAATATTAAGATGAATAAGACCTCCTAATTATAATGACGATGTCCTTATATATATATATATATATATATATACAAATTTTCTGTTTGTGTGTTTGTAATAGACCTCCTTCTAAATGGCTGGACCGATTTTGATGATTTTTGTGGCTGTTTCGATAGATATGAGAATAGTTTAGATAAAATATTGGAACCAGTAGGTGGTGCTGCGATCGCTTTCAAGGAGAATTCCTTTTACTATTTTTTTAGATTTGAACAGAACAACGTTTGTTGGGTCAGCTAGTCACCTATAAAATATTAGAAGAAGCGGTCTGTGAATTTGATGCGACAATAATTATATTTTAAACAAAAACTCTTAATATGGAGTTTCTATTTATGAGTTGATGGCGTCATGTTGGTTCGGCTTTTAAAACCCCCCTCGAGAAATTCTTTACAGCAGTACAGAACTTGACCTGAGGACAGCAGTAAAGTGATCAATGAGTACGAATCAAAATTATAAATAACAAAACATAATATAAATATCAAATCATAGGATAGAACCGCACTGCGTCATAGTCTTCTACCTACAGCTACAGGTCAGTTCGTCCGTGGTAGTACCACACTCTCACAGAAAAATGACGTCTGAGCAGTAGCAATTTGTTATTGCTGTTTGTTCGGTAAGCGAGAGAGCCAGAAGCATACAATTCTGAGGGTGTTTGTGAATTTTGGCTTGTGATACATTTAGTTTCACTGAAACTCATTACACGCCTTCATACTCCTTTCACTTTCTTTACGGTAGGCAGCGGCCTAGCAAAAGACCATGAGCGACGACATCACATCAGGTGTACCGTTTGCTCGTTTGCAGTCACAGATTCCAAGGAAAAAAATTATGTTTGAATATTAGGCTGTTCTCATATATTTGATTATATACAGTCCACCTCAAGGGACTGTAATTGAAGACGCTCGCTTTAAATTTTCCCTCAACAAACTATACTTAGCGATGTTTATACACAACTCTCAGATTTCCAATACGATGTTTACTTTACCGCGTGTTTCTTACTTTGATGCCGAGATTCTAGAATAATCTTTGAAGGAAAGCAATTTCAAGACTTGTGAATTTATTCTCAGTTGGTTTAAGGTTGGAATGTTACGAAGACACTTTAGTATGCTTGGTATATTTAGTAGATATCTTTGATCAGACTAAGAGGTGACAGTGTTTTTGAACAGTATTTGTATTAATTACAAATACTGTTCAAAAATACTGTCACCTGTCAATTATTATTTACTGAAATATTTCTATATTTTTAGTTAGTAATGTTATTCGTGTGGTGGCAGAGTAAGAATACAATTCACCACTCCCCATCTTGCCCATCGGTGGCGTAAAAGACGACTAAGGGATATCCTGTGTATATAAAACCTATGCAAGAGAAGAAAAACTCGAAATAAAACCCTATACCAACCCGCCTGACCAGCGTGGCTTAGTAGGTCAATTGCCCTCCTATTGTGAAAGAGGCTTGAGGCCAGCAGTGGCACTTATATGAGCCGACATGATGGTACCATGCTGGCCAGACGGTTTGATACAAGATTTTGTTTCGAGCTTTCCTTTTTTTGCATAGATGCTGTGTGCTTATTATAATCCCTTAGTCGTCTTTTAGGACACCCACGGAAGAAAGGTAGTGGTGAATTGTATTCTTACTCAGTCGCCATATAGAACATAACGTTTATGACTTAGAATAATAACGTGAGTTATTAGGAGTTCCAAAAAAACACTCCGAATTATAGGAGCCAAAGAATGAATTAAAAATGATTCGACAAATTTCAAATAACAAAGGGATTACACTGTCGTTAATATTATTATTCAACTATACATTTTCCTGTGCCCTTTCTTGCCAGTAGGTATCGTAAAGGCCGACTAAGGGATTAAATATACTTGTAACCTCTATGCAAGACAAGGAAAATTTGAAATACAAACCTACATATGTCATGCCGTCTAACCAGCGTGATATAGCAGGTCTTATTGTGGAGGAGGCCAAGCAAGCAGACGTGTATTAGCTGAAATGATGGATGCTGATTCATCTTTTAATATTTGTTATATTAAAATATAGCATTATAAATTAAATTCTAGCATCGTAAGTCACAAATACATAAATAATGGACAAAATAAAACTCAAAATCAACAGAAATCAAATCATTTATTATGTATAAGACCCATGGCTGATCATACGGTTGATTAAGGGATTAAATATACATGTAACATCTATGTAAGAGAAGGCAAACTTAAAATAAAAACCTTTACCAACCCGTCTGACCAGCGTAATATATTATAGTAGATTTTGAACATTACGCATCTCTGATATTCAGATCTACTACTATTCAGATTCTAATAAAACTAAAAAAAATATTAACGATAAAAGCATCAAAACACGATAACCTAAATTGTTATCTTATAATCAAAGAGATTGCAATCTTTAAGGCAAACGACGCGCGACTAAAAGCAATTTTAGTGGTCTATTTTCTGAATTTCTCCGTTGGAATGGCCTAATTTCTATTCAAAGTCTGGAATGGAAAAGTACGTGATACGAATAGTTCGTGCAATTGCCTTTTATTGTATTACCAGTTCGGACTAGTTCGGGCTGGCTCGAACTGGCGTGAACTAGATCGTCACAGTTATACGGATGAAATGCGGTTTAGACTGGATTTGCTTGGTAGTTTTGTAAATTTTGTGTAAAATTGTGACATATGTTTTTCGTTGCACAATTATTTTGTAATGGAATACCAAATATTACGAAAGATTTAAATAGATTTCAGACGACTTTTGTGATTATGGCATTATCTGCAATTAGGAAGATCTGTACCTGCTAGTAGATATCGGCAAGCTGACGAATAAATGAATCTCATTATAGAAGAGGTCTGAGCCTAACAGTGGGACTAATATAGGCTGAGATGAATGGTCAGCATACATGCCGTCCATTCCACCCGGAGCGACGAAACGACGGCACTGTATTCTGTCCCATTTACCATTGTGCTGGCAAATGGTATCGAGTTCCTTGATGTCCGTGGCTTGACTAGAAACTTCTAAATTAGACAATAAACTAGCCATGCCCCTTGATATTGCGGAGGTCTAAAAGCGATAACCATTTATAACCAGGTTACTTGCTTATTTACTATCAAAGTCAATACAAATGTCTGCATCAAAATATTTCCAATTAAAATTATTAAAATCAGTAGCTATAGAGCTACCAAGTTCTTATTCAATCCCAAAGCTTCATTACTCAATGATAAACTGTACAATAGATGTACGTACCGCTATTGAAACCTAAGGATCTTTGAAGCATCTTATAAAGTCTAGTCTTTATATCTCAAAGGAGTCCGTCGCTGTGCTACTAGGTAATTAATCTTTCAACTTTCCCATCTATACTGTAACGTAGCGGAAGATTATTTTATACTTAAGTTTTAACATTATTTTTAGGAACATTTAAATACAATTCACCAGCCCTTTTCATTTTTAATTGCAAACGGTGGCAAACGAGCAAACAGTACATCTAATGTTAAAAAACACGAATAAATATCACTGCTATTCTTGATCCCACATGCAACCACCGATTACGAGTTAATTATTGATCAATTGCTTCGACGAATGACTTGCAGTGTATCTGGTGTAAGGTGTCGTCCTACAACGCATTGCACGGCTCATTAGCGGTCGCCAAATCACGCGCTTTATACATTTTAATTAACATCTCATACGTATGGTAATGGACTAAGCATACAATTCACCACCCTCTCTCTTGCCAGTAGGTGTCGTAAAAGACGACTAAGGTATATAATATGTAGAGAAAATAAATATAAGACAAGGAAAATTAAAAAAACCCTTAGCCAATACGTTTGACCAGTGTGGTATAATAAGTCAAATTCCCTCCCACAATGGCGGAGATACAAGCCCAATGGTGAACATTGTGCACTGAGATATATAAATGTAATCTTAGCTTATTTACGCCCTATTAATGGCCACCAGTTACCTTCACCGTGAAAAGGAAATTGACGTGCTTATACCACGCTAGTCAGTTAGGCCTGTATAGGATTTTATTTTAAGTTTCCCTTCTTCCTTTCAGTTATGGTATTTCCTTGCATCCATTTAGTCGTCTACCCTTCCTTTACCCATGAGTAATCCTAAATTTAGTCGTCTTTTAGAATTACTCATGGGTAAAGGAAGAGATACATTTCAATCTTAGTCGATTATCAAATATTAAATTTGTTATAAAAAGTCATAAATAATAGCTTAATTCTAATTAAGCATTTTTTCAAGACGTTGAAACGACATAATCAAGATTTTAAGTCCTTATATATCCTTATGTAGACTCGAGTCCGCCGGTCCTTTGTCTCGGTTTTGTACGACACATCTTTTTACGGGATTTCTTTTGTTTTTATACATTTAATTTAATCCCTTTGTTGGTACAGCTGGTTGGGACAAAGAGAAATGTCACTTTGCAGCTTACTTAGAACGTGGAAATATTGCCCCCGCACAAAGCAGTTTAGTTTAGACGTAATTCTATTAATTTGATTTCTTTTGTCGTTTAATTCTTAATTCTAATAATATTTAAGATTTATAAAAAAAGTAAATATAACTTAGCTTAGCTTTTTTATGTGCTGAAACTACACTGTCGAGATCATCACTGACGACAGTGATCATCACTGTCGAGGTCATCTGTCTGCCTAGGGTAGCACACTCTTACAAAAAACCAACGCCCGAGTGTAGCAATTTGTATCTGCACTTCGTTCGGAGAGTGAGAGAGCCGGAAGGCCAACGTTCTTTCGGTTTTGGTGATGCCTTTGTATCACCGAACCTCATTGCAGGTGTAAATACATTCCCTTCACTTTCTTTACGATAGGCAGTGGCCAGGTAAAGTTCCATGAGCGACAGTATCACTTAGCATCAGATATACTCGTTTACTACCAGCCAAACTGACTTGCAGCCTTAGTCCGGATTTAGTACTGGACCGGGGATTTAGTCGGGCACCCGTGGAGAGGTTAGTCTTGCGGCGGCGATCGACGTCCCGGGGGACGGGGGCCCCAGACGGAAGCGGGCGGTGGGTGCGCTGACCGTAACCCACCCCAAAAAAAAAAACCTGCTTGTTAAGTCAAGTATTTTTATATGAATGGGAACTCAATTACATATTTCTGTGTAACAAATTTCTTGTATCATAAACATTACTTTTAAATTGATAATAAATAATATTTCAAAAAAACTAAAAAAATACGCTTTTAAAGAAAATCCAACTAAAAAATTGAATTATTATTTTTTTTTTAATTTGAATTTCGAATAGTGTAGGTATATAAGAAAATAATATTTTTTATTGTAAAAAGAGCGTGGGGTGCATGTTGTCAATAGTTATAAATATTTTATTGACAGATATGAGTAGAAGGATTATCATTTTGATAATATCTTTAAAAGCACCCCACGCTTTTTTTACAATAAAAAATATTTTTTTCTTATAGACACTACCCTTAATTCAAATTTTTAAAAATTTATTTTCTATTTTTTAGTTGGATTTTCTTTAAAAGCGTATTTTTATTAGTTTTTTTGAACTATTATTTATTTTTATTTTTTAGTTGAATTTTTGCTAATCCTAATTATCCTAGTAAGGATAACGGGTCAAACTGTTTAAAATTATTGAATTGTCATCGGTCCTTAATAAGTATGCCAAATTTCTAGTTAATCCGACGTTTTGAAGGGGGTCAAAATCATGTTCAAAGATTCCGTTACATACTAACATACATACGTCTGAAGCTAATAAAGGCATATTAAAATACGCAATTCTATTAATGCAAAGCATATTTAATTGGGAATTTTGAAGGACGATATAATCGTGAGTATTTCACACAAGAATGCCCGACATAACAAGTGGGATGTGAGAACACAAGGGTTGTTCAAGTACTGTCAACATTAAAATTTGAAACAAATTTATTTGTAGGGCACGCAAATATTGGCGGCGAGCGGAAATTGAATCCTTTGCATACAAAATCAGATCCTTTTCTATATATGTCATATAAATTCAGATTTCAGTTATAGATTCGTATTTGGAAATAAACTTGCTTTTAGGATCTTTTGAGAATAAACAGTTCTCACCTGGGGAATTCGTAACGCCAATAATAATCGCCAAACTATGTGCTAAGCGTGGCGATTATGGCATGATCACCTTTGTCTACGATACGTCGATAGGTCGATAGATTGTTTTAATGGCTAAATTTTGGTCTTAAGACAGCAATTAATTGTTCTTAATCAATGTAGTTTATTCCCTGGACATACCCTGCCCCCACCCTCTGTGGTGACCGAAGAATGGTACCATAACCTACCGTATCCCCTCCCATTGCCATTGCACTAGCTACTGTTAACGATTCCTTAAACTCGATGGCCACCCCGTTTGTAATATTACCCGAAGAATTAAAATAGACTATGAATTTTTTTCCAGCATCAACTTACCTGACCCCACCCCCTACTTTGGCCGTGGATATCGTAAAAAAGACTTAGGTATATAATAATAAGCATATAACATCTATGCAAGAGAAGGAAAACTCGAAATAAAACCTTATATCAACCTGTCTAACCAGCATGGTATAATAGGTTCAATTCCTCCTATTGTGGGGGAGGCTTGAGCCCAGCAGTAGGACGTATATGAGCCGAAATGATGATGGTAATGAACTTATCTGATGACGTCCACTCTTAAACATGGTCTTTCCCAAAACAATAGAATATGTGCAGTGTGAATATGTGCAGAAGTTCTTTGCAGTTTTTACGATAACACCAGTATACCTCGTTGATTTGATTAAAGGTTGTATATTGGCAGAAAACTTAGCAGCGTGGGTTATATTGAGATAATAAATGCAACATATCAAATAACAAACCCACTTCCACCTCCAATAAAATACCAATAGGATATTATAATTATTAAAAGACGTTCACGCTGTATAATGCGAATTTACATAATAATGGTCTCCCCGCCTCTTGTTATGAATCACTACATATTGTTTAATACATTTTAGTGATGTTATATAGTTTTAAAAACTTAAGAGAATCTTATCGTCCAATATGTATCAGTTTTGAAAGCATAGGTCTATGACCATTGTGTTATCAATCAATCACTTATAGTTAGAAATGTGGTTTTTCAGCATTACTAGACTTAAAGTCGCTAAGCTAAGCTATATTCAGAACTTTTCTGCGCGATAGCATTCGAAATAAGGAAATAATTAACACACACAAAAGTATTAGTGGGTAGAACATATCGATCAATAAACCGATAACTAAAACTACTTTACGTTTATATTTGATTTTTGATTGCCTTACGTTTAGCACACTTTGCGGCGTTCACAATCACGGGCGGACTAAGATGTCACACGTCCAACAAGTCATCGTTATCACAGCGATTTATAATTATCTACCCGATACAGTAAATTAGTTATTAAATTATGACTTACATTTTGGTACAAACTTGTAGTAATTATTATGACAATTTATTCATTTAAAAAACCTAATAAATCTAGTATACTACCACCGGAGCGCGGCCACACAGAAAGATCCGGCAAGAAAACTCATTCGACAATGTTAAATTAATAATATTATTTTTTTATTTTTAAATCTAGTATACTACCACCGGAGCGCGGCCACACAGAAAGATCCGGCAAGAAAACTCATTCGACAATGTTAAATTAATAATATTATTTTTTTATTTTTAAAGACTGCTCCTTTGTCTCATTAATGGGTTTTTGATTTATAAAATTATCTTTAACTATTATTATTGTGGGTCAAATCTATACAGTAAGTGTTTACGGTGTCTTGGAGTCTTTGTGGTCTTCTTGGATTTATTTTTTATTATGTTTATAACAGGATCCCAGCTTGATGGTAACACTCAGCCATCCTCTCTATTGAAATTTTTGTGGTTTTTGATTTCAAAATCAAATACAAACGTGATAATTTTTCTTTCTATGTTTTTGTTTCCCCGTTATTATGGTCATCACAGCTAACTTACGTCCCACTACTGGGCTTGAGCCTTCTGCACAATAAGTAAATCGATCTACTATACCACGCTGGCCAGAAGTAATACAGGACTTTTCTTAGGTTTTTCTTCTCTTGTATAGGTATTTTACGACATCCATGGCTAAGAAAGGGGTTGATATATTGTATTTTTATGCCGTCACGACAAGAAAATAGTACTACCGAGTTAAAAAAATCTTTTTAGATCATTCAAAGGATGCAAATCTTCAGAAGGTACACGCAAACGGAGCATAACATTAAAAAGGTCCGTCGTTATACCAATTTATAAAATACTCTAAAAGCTTTGACGTTTTCAAGTAGGTACTAAACTAGGCCTTTGAAGTGGAATTTATTATTTACTAGCAAATTCCCGCAGTTTCATCTGCGTAGTTTCTGCTTCCTTGAGATATACCGGCATTAAATACAGTTACTTCTTATTGAACTGACTGCGGGTTGAGCTTAAGACCTGCGAAAGACGGATGAATAGTTTATTTACATCAAGGGTCCATCTATTGATCTGTCAGCTCATCAATGTCTACTACTTACTGAACATAGTATTTCCATTATGCTCTGATAATGCCATAATCACCAAGCTTTCCAGGTGAAAATTTCAGTTGGTATTTTAATTTTTTTTTCCGTGTAGTGATGAAGTAACAATAAAATCCAGGACTCTATCTTACCCGTGAGTATATTAAAAGACGGATAAAGGATAATATGCATATAACAAGCAAGAGAAAGAAAACTGAACACCCTATACCAAACTGCTTGACCAATGTAAGGAGATCGTTTGCCCTCCTTTTGTGTAAGGGCTTACGCTCACTCGTGAGGCGTATCTTATATCTTTAAACGAACAATTCTTGTATATATATATTCAGGATCTCGGAAACGGCTCCAACGATTTTGATGAAACTTGGCATACTAGAGGTTTCAGGGCCAAAAAATCGATCTAGCTAGGTTTTATTTATAGAAAATGTTGTTTTGTTGGTGTTTTTAGCTAATCAATACAATGACATAAAATGTCAATAAAATATGGATTCAAATTTCGCCGTCAACGTCAAGAGTGGCGATAGCTGAGTTGGGAAGTAGTCCAGTATTTTTTTGTTTTGTTTTAGCATTCAAACAGCGTGGGATCGAATCTCGGTGTTATTATTATTCTCTTTTTGTAATTTTTGATATTTTTTTCATTATTTTATTTTTATTTTTTATTAATATAAATCTAAATAAGTTCGGCAAAAATACAACAAAAATATACGGAGCAAAGCTTGGTCAACCGGATATTAAGAATTAAAATTAATAAATTAATACTTTTACCAAAAAAAAACACTGTTGGCTATTTCCTGATGATCTCTTAGCCGATTTTACAACTACCATTACATATTTTAGGAGATAGGTCTTCGTGTAGGGTAAATACACATCCAGCAGGGAGCGATGAAAGGCTGAATGATAGAAAATGTTAAATAAAAACCTCATCATCATCATCATTTCAGCTCATATACGTCCCACTGTTGGGCTCGAGCCTCCTCCACAATAGGAGGGAAATTACCTTACTATATCATGCTGGTCATACAGGTTGGTATAGGGTTTTATTTCGTGTTTTCCTTCTCTTGTATAGATGTTATATGCCTATATATCCCTCAGTCGTCTTTTACGACATCTACGGGCAAGATAGGGAGTGGTGAATATAATATAACCGACATAGCACGAAGAATTAGCATGCTGAAGTGGTAATTGGGCAGGCCACATTGCTCGACGAACCTGCAACCGCTGGGGAAGAAAGGTTCTCGAGTGACGACCACGTTTTGGACGACGCAGCGTAGGACGCCAGAACTAGGTGGACCGACAACGTGGTGAAAATCGCTGGGCGTCGTTGGATGCAGGAGGCACAGAACCGCACTTTATGGCGTAACGTGAGGGAGGCCTACGTCCAGCAGTGGACGGCGATAGGCTGAAATGATGATGAATGATGAATTGTATTCTTACTCCGTCACCACACGGAAAATAACCTACCAAGTACTAAATTAATTCCGTAATTCAAAAATGCTCAGACAACACTAAAGCATCTCACGACATTCAATATGTATCGTGGGTGTTATTTAAAATCTTGTTGGACAAGTTTCGTCGCAAATGAAGTTGTTACCCGCCCCAGATGTGTTACAATAACATTGCAACAGATAAACAGATTGCTTTTGATGATATTATTTTATCAGATCTTTGCATTTTCTATAGCGGTTTTACTTTTAAATAAAGAACTTGAATTATGTAAATCACCATCACAGCCTTCTCCACGATTAGAGGGAAATCAACCTACTATTCCATGCTGATCAGATGTGTACAGGGTTTTTATTTCCAATTTTCTTTCTCTTGCATAGCAATAGAAAGAAAATTGGACATGAATATGGATTATACCTATGCATATCCGTTAGTAGTTTTAATGACATCTAAGGGCCAAGTTCCTTGTGGTGACGGAGTAAGAATACAATTCACCACTCCCTATCTTGCCCGTGGATGTCGTAAAAGACGACTATGGGATATAATATGCACATAAAATCTGTGCAAGAGAAGGAAAACTCGAAATGAAACCCTATACCAACATGTCTGACCAGCGTGGTATAGTAGGTCAAAGTCCCTTCCATTGTAGAGGAGGTCCGAGCCCAACAGTGGGACGTATGTGGGCTGTGATGATGATGATGAAGGGCCAAGTAGGGTGTGGTGAATTATATTATTACTACGTCATCACAGATGGATGGGTAAGTATACCTATATAATTATATAAGGGTAAGTATATAAACTCATTTGCAAATAAAACGGGCGGTTTTGATTTTCATTCATATTTAAAAAGATGCAATACCAAAAAGGTTTCAATCGTTTGTACACGTTACTGGCCGGTTTTAAAAATGCTGTGGTATTTAAAAAAGTACGTTCTAAATTCAATTTTTCATTTGATGTTCATTTTTACAGAAAACCCCTTTTTATCCTACATTTTTGGCGCGAAGTTCCAGAAGTTAACATCGACTTTCATAACTTTTATTCAATTTTTATCGATTAATTTCATATCCTTGACTGTCAAAGCTTTATTTAATGCTGTTTGGCTGTATCAAAAATGGTAGATAAAGTGGTAAAAGCTACCAAAATTATCGCGCTGCTTGAAGAGGGTTGCAGCCAATGTTTCGTGGCTAGGAGGCTAAATGTTAGTCGCTCGACAGTCCAAAGGACCTGGCAGCGATATCAGGAGACTGGTTCCGTCGAGAGAAGGCCTGGTTCTGGAAGAAAACCATGTACCCAACCACGGGATGATCGTTTTCTTGTGAGTCGCGCATTGAGAAATCGCAAATCTTCGTATGTGGATCTTAAGAACAACCTCCAAGAAGTAAGAAATGTGCATATTAGTCTATGGACGGTCAGGAGGAGGCTTCTCGCTGCCAATATACGCAGTCACCGCCCGGCCCGCGGCCCCAAATTACTCCGTGAGCACAGAGTTCACAGGCTTAGGTTCGCTAGAAATTGTGAATCATGGACTCAAGACGATTGGAATAGGGTTTTGTTCTCTGATGAAGCCAGGATATCTCTGTTCGGTGAAGATCGACGTCGGCGAGTGCTAAGAAGACAAGGAGAACGCTTTGCAGAGGCATGTTTCGAAGAAATCACACCTTATGGTGGGGGCTCTGTTATGTTTTGGGCAGGAATAAATTCAATGGATCGTACAGAGTTAGTCTTCATTGAAAACGGCTCACTGACTGGGCATCGATACATAACGGAAGTTCTAATTTCTCATGCACAACCCGCATTGGCCGCTCTAGGTGAAGACTCGATTTTTATGGACGACAATGCTCGCGCCCACCGATCCCGCGATGTTAATGCGTATGTGCAAGAGGTCGGCATTCGTCGTTTGGATTGGCCAGCTCGAAGTCCCGACCTCAATCCCATAGAGCATGTCTGGGACGTTCTGAAACGGCGTGTGAGATCAGTACACCCGGCTCCGCAGACCATCAGAGAGCTGAAGAATGTGATTACTGCGGAGTGGGAACGTATTCCGCAAGCAAGTATCCGGGATATACTCGCTAGCATGCCCAGACGAATTCAAGCTGTGATTTTAGCTAGAGGGGGTCACACTCGATACTAAACATTTATCTGCTTTTACTTTATTAAAGAAAAACAAACAAAAAAACTTTTTTATTTTTACTTCATGAGCATATGCACTACTAGCGAATATACACTACTAGCGAGGTTTAGCATTATTTCCCATAAATTGTATCTAAATTTTATGAAATACTGATGAAAACGATTATTTTCTTATTAATTTAGCAAATTGTGTGGATAAAACTACCTATAATTATCAAACAAAGAAATATTAACATTTGAAATGGTTCATTGCTTAGGTGCCCGTTTTTTTGCAAATGAGTTTATATATATATATATATTCAGGATCTCGGAAACGGCACCAACGATTTTGATGAAACTTGGCATACTAGAGGTTTCGAGGCCAAAAAATCGATCTAGCTAGGTTTTATTTATAGAAAATGTTGTTTTGTTGGTGTTTTTAGCTAATCAATACAATGACATAAAATGTCAATAAAATATGGATTCAAATTTCGCCGTCAACGTCAAGAGTGGCGATAGTTGAGTTGGGAAGTAGTCCAGTATTTTTTTGTTTTGTTTTAGCATTCAAACAGCGTGGGATCGAATCTCGGTGTTATTATTATTCTCTTTTTGTAATTTTTGATATTTTTTTCATTATTTTATTTTTAATTTTTATTAATATAAATCTAAATAAGTTCGGCAAAAATACAATAAAAATATACGGAGCAAAGCTCGGTCAACCGGATATTATGAATTAAAATTAATAAATTAATACTTTTACCAATAAAGCACTGTTGGCTATTTCCTGATGATCTCTCAGCCGATTTTACAACTACCATTACATATTTTAGGGGATAGGTCTTCGTGTAGGGTAAATACACATCCAGCAGGGAGCGATGAAAGGCTGAATGATAGAAAATGTTAAATAAAAACCTCATCATCATCATCATTTCGGCTCATATACGTCCCACTGTTGGGCTCGAGCCTTCTCCACAATAGGAGGGAAATTACCTTACTATATCATGCTTGTCATACAGGTTGGTATAGGGTTTTATTTCGTGTTTTCCTTCTCTTGTATAGATGTTATATGCCTATATATCCCTCAGTCGTCTTTTACGACATCTACGGGCAAGATAGGGAGTGGTGAATTGTAACCGACATAGCACGAAGAATTAGCACGCTGAAGTGGTAATGGGCAGGCCACATTGCTTGACGAACCAACAACCGCTGGGGAAGAAAGGTTCTCGAGTGCCGACCACGTTTTGAACAACGCAGCGTAGGACGCCAGAACTAGGTGGACCGACAACCTGGTGAAAATCGTTGGGCGTCGTTGGATGCAGGAGGCACAGAACCGCACTTTATGGCGTAACGTGAGGGAGGCCTACGTCCAGCAGTGGACGGCGATAGGCTGAAATGATGATGAATGATAAATTGTATTCTTACTCCGTCACCACACGGAAAATAACCTACCAAGTACTAAATTAATTCCGTAATTCAAAAATGCTCAGACAACACTAAAGCATCTCACGACATTCAATATGTATCGTGGGTGTTATTTAAAATCTTGTTGGACAAGTTTCGTCGCAAATGAAGTTGTTACCCGCCCCAGATGTGTTACAATAACATTGCAACAGATAAACAGATTGCTTTTGATGATATTATTTTATCAGATCTTTGCATTTTCTATAGCGGTTTTACTTTTAAATAAAGAACTTGAATTATGTAAATCACCATCACAACCTTCTCCACGATTAGAGGGAAATCAACCTACTATTCCATGCTGATCAGATGTGTACAGGGTTTTTATTTCCAATTTTCTTTCTCTTGCATAGCAATAGAAAGAAAATTGGACATGAATATGGATTATACCTATGCATATCCGTTAGTAGTTTTAATGACATCTAAGGGCCAAGTTCCTTGTGGTGACGGAGTAAGAATACAATTCACCACTCCCTATCTTGCCCGTGGATGTCGTAAAAGACGACTATGGGATATAATATGCACATAAAATCTGTGCAAGAGAAGGAAAACTCGAAATGAAACCCTATACCAACATGTCTGACCAGCGTGGTATAGTAGGTCAAAGTCCCTTCCATTGTAGAGGAGGTCCGAGCCCAACAGTGGGACGTATGTGGGCTGTGATGATGATGATGAAGGGCCAAGTAGGGTGTGGTGAATTATATTATTACTACGTCATCACAGATGGATGGGTAAGTATACCTATATAATTATATAAGGGTAAGTATATAAACTCATTTGCAAATAAAACGGGCGGTTTTGATTTTCATTCATATTTAAAAAGATGCAATACCAAAAAGGTTTCAATCGTTTGTACACGTTACTGGCCGGTTTTAAAAATGCTGTGGTATTTAAAAAAGTACGTTCTAAATTCAATTTTTCATTTGATGTTCATTTTTACAGAAAACCCCTTTTTATCCTACATTTTTGGCGCGAAGTTCCAGAAGTTAACATCGACTTTCATAACTTTTATTCAATTTTTATCGATTAATTTCATATCCTTGACTGTCAAAGCTTTATTTAATGCTGTTTGGCTGTATCAAAAATGGTAGATAAAGTGGTAAAAGCTACCAAAATTATCGCGCTGCTTGAAGAGGGTTGCAGCCAATGTTTCGTGGCTAGGAGGCTAAATGTTAGTCGCTCGACAGTCCAAAGGACCTGGCAGCGATATCAGGAGACTGGTTCCGTCGAGAGAAGGCCTGGTTCTGGAAGAAAACCATGTACCCAACCACGGGATGATCGTTTTCTTGTGAGTCGCGCATTGAGAAATCGCAAATCTTCGTATGTGGATCTTAAGAACAACCTCCAAGAAGTAAGAAATGTGCATATTAGTCTATGGACGGTCAGGAGGAGGCTTCTCGCTGCCAATATACGCAGTCACCGCCCGGCCCGCGGCCCCAAATTACTCCGTGAGCACAGAGTTCACAGGCTTAGGTTCGCTAGAAATTGTGAATCATGGACTCAAGACGATTGGAATAGGGTTTTGTTCTCTGATGAAGCCAGGATATCTCTGTTCGGTGAAGATCGACGTCGGCGAGTGCTAAGAAGACAAGGAGAACGCTTTGCAGAGGCATGTTTCGAAGAAATCACACCTTATGGTGGGGGCTCTGTTATGTTTTGGGCAGGAATAAATTCAATGGATCGTACAGAGTTAGTCTTCATTGAAAACGGCTCACTGACTGGGCATCGATACATAACGGAAGTTCTAATTTCTCATGCACAACCCGCATTGGCCGCTCTAGGTGAAGACTCGATTTTTATGGACGACAATGCTCGCGCCCACCGATCCCGCGATGTTAATGCGTATGTGCAAGAGGTCGGCATTCGTCGTTTGGATTGGCCAGCTCGAAGTCCCGACCTCAATCCCATAGAGCATGTCTGGGACGTTCTGAAACGGCGTGTGAGATCAGTACACCCGGCTCCGCAGACCATCAGAGAGCTGAAGAATGTGATTACTGCGGAGTGGGAACGTATTCCGCAAGCAAGTATCCGGGATATACTCGCTAGCATGCCCAGACGAATTCAAGCTGTGATTTTAGCTAGAGGGGGTCACACTCGATACTAAACATTTATCTGCTTTTACTTTATTAAAGAAAAACAAACAAAAAAACTTTTTTATTTTTACTTCATGAGCATATGCACTACTAGCGAATATACACTACTAGCGAGGTTTAGCATTATTTCCCATAAATTGTATCTAAATTTTATGAAATACTGATGAAAACGATTATTTTCTTATTAATTTAGCAAATTGTGTGGATAAAACTACCTATAATTATCAAACAAAGAAATATTAACATTTGAAATGGTTCATTGCTTAGGTGCCCGTTTTTTTGCAAATGAGTTTATATATATATATATATTCAGGATCTCGGAAACGGCACCAACGATTTTGATGAAACTTGGCATACTAGAGGTTTCGAGGCCAAAAAATCGATCTAGCTAGGTTTTATTTATAGAAAATGTTGTTTTGTTGGTGTTTTTAGCTAATCAATACAATGACATAAAATGTCAATAAAATATGGATTCAAATTTCGCCGTCAACGTCAAGAGTGGCGATAGTTGAGTTGGGAAGTAGTCCAGTATTTTTTTGTTTTGTTTTAGCATTCAAACAGCGTGGGATCGAATCTCGGTGTTATTATTATTCTCTTTTTGTAATTTTTGATATTTTTTTCATTATTTTATTTTTAATTTTTATTAATATAAATCTAAATAAGTTCGGCAAAAATACAATAAAAATATACGGAGCAAAGCTCGGTCAACCGGATATTATGAATTAAAATTAATAAATTAATACTTTTACCAATAAAGCACTGTTGGCTATTTCCTGATGATCTCTCAGCCGATTTTACAACTACCATTACATATTTTAGGGGATAGGTCTTCGTGTAGGGTAAATACACATCCAGCAGGGAGCGATGAAAGGCTGAATGATAGAAAATGTTAAATAAAAACCTCATCATCATCATCATTTCGGCTCATATACGTCCCACTGTTGGGCTCGAGCCTTCTCCACAATAGGAGGGAAATTACCTTACTATATCATGCTTGTCATACAGGTTGGTATAGGGTTTTATTTCGTGTTTTCCTTCTCTTGTATAGATGTTATATGCCTATATATCCCTCAGTCGTCTTTTACGACATCTACGGGCAAGATAGGGAGTGGTGAATTGTAACCGACATAGCACGAAGAATTAGCACGCTGAAGTGGTAATGGGCAGGCCACATTGCTTGACGAACCAACAACCGCTGGGGAAGAAAGGTTCTCGAGTGCCGACCACGTTTTGAACAACGCAGCGTAGGACGCCAGAACTAGGTGGACCGACAACCTGGTGAAAATCGTTGGGCGTCGTTGGATGCAGGAGGCACAGAACCGCACTTTATGGCGTAACGTGAGGGAGGCCTACGTCCAGCAGTGGACGGCGATAGGCTGAAATGATGATGAATGATAAATTGTATTCTTACTCCGTCACCACACGGAAAATAACCTACCAAGTACTAAATTAATTCCGTAATTCAAAAATGCTCAGACAACACTAAAGCATCTCACGACATTCAATATGTATCGTGGGTGTTATTTAAAATCTTGTTGGACAAGTTTCGTCGCAAATGAAGTTGTTACCCGCCCCAGATGTGTTACAATAACATTGCAACAGATAAACAGATTGCTTTTGATGATATTATTTTATCAGATCTTTGCATTTTCTATAGCGGTTTTACTTTTAAATAAAGAACTTGAATTATGTAAATCACCATCACAGCCTTCTCCACGATAAGAGGGAAATCAACCTACTATTCCATGCTGATCAGATGTGTACAGGGTTTTTATTTCCAATTTTCTTTCTCTTGCATAGCAATAGAAAGAAAATTGGACATGAATATGGATTATACCTATGCATATCCGTTAGTAGTTTTAATGACATCTAAGGGCCAAGTTCCGTGTGGTGACGGAGTAAGAATACAATTCACCACTCCCTATCTTGCCCGTGGATGTCGTAAAAGACGACTATGGGATATAATATGCACATAAAATCTGTGCAAGAGAAGGAAAACTCGAAATGAAACCCTATACCAACATGTCTGACCAGCGTGGTATAGTAGGTCAAATTCCCTTCCATTGTAGAGGAGGTCCGAGCCCAACAGTGGGACGTATGTGGGCTGTGATGATGATGATGAAGGGCCAAGTAGGGTGTGGTGAATTATATTATTACTACGTCATCACAGATGGATGGGTAAGTATACCTATATAATTATATAAGGGTAAGTATATATAAGTTTACAAATGAACTAGTATACAGCAAATTCATTGAAATTAATCTTTATTAGATACATTGAATATTTAAAGTAAATTGCAAAAAAATTAAATAAAGCGACAAGTATAACCGTCACTGGACTGAAGATCCAATATTTTATTTTTGAAAGTCAATCAAAGTCCATTTTTATATTTTTCAGTTTCGATCACAACTTTAAATAACTACAGCGAACTAGTAACGTTCTATGCAAGTTTAATAGCTTTCAACAACATCGACACTTCTACCTTCAAATCAATGCGCAGTTTTTAAATTTACTACGATTCCCTTTCATTCGTATTACATCGATGGTTTACTATGTTAATTTGATATAAATTTGTATTAAAACAGCCAATGTAACACTATCGAAACGGTATGTAAATGTTGTCTAAGTGTCTTTGTATGAGCTCAGTATATTTGTTTTACGCTGTTCATTCAATCTATCGCCTCACTGAATGCTGATTGGTAAATAAGGCTGTTTTTATAATACATTTTTTTAGGTATACCCGTATAACGCGACTTAACAATCTGTCAACAGCAGTACGCATTTTTGATTATATTATTCATTTGTTTCCAGTAATTATGTGTAGCCGTGAATTTGTATTTAATTGAGAAATATTTTCATTAAAATCAGTTGTAATGAAATTTTGGTGTGTTACGTGTACTTATCTTACCAGCTATGACATATGGTGCTGAAACCTCGTGTCTAAATGTCGACCTCATCAAAAGGCTCAAAGTCGCTCAAAGTGCAATGGAGAAGGCTATACTCGGTATTTTTCTATGTTATTATCATCATCATCATCGTCATCATCGCAGGCCACATACGTCCCATTGTTGTGGTCGGGCCTCCTCCACAATGGGAGGGAATTTGACCTACTATACCATGCTGGTCAGACATGTTGATATAGGATTTTATTTCGAGTTTTCCTTCTCTTGCACAGATGTTATGTGCATATTATATCCTATAGTCGTCTTTTACGACATCCACGGGCAAGATAGGGAGTGGTGAATAGAATTCTTACTCCGTCACTACACGGCATTACTGTACGTTATCACGTAGAGTAATTCCGGAACACGGCAATCAGTAGAAGAACGGTTGTGGCAATGGGCAGGCCCTGTCGCTTGTCGAACCGACAATCGTTGGGGAAGAAAGGTTCTCGCGGGGCGACTCCATATCGGACGACGCAGGGTAGGACGCTTCCCCGTAGGTGGATTGACGATCTGGTTAAAGTTTCTGAGCGTCGTTGGATGCAAGCGGCACAAAACCTTACTCTACGGGGCAACATGTAGAAGGCCTATGTCCAGCCATGGAGAGCGACAGGCTGAATGATGAATATTTAATTTTCTCCGAAATATAAAACAATTGAAACTAACGATATTTTTGTTTTGAATATATTCTATTCAGACCACTTCGTTGATTTAGCTAGTTTATCATTATTACAGTACTGCGATCACATGGTCATTTCAAACAATATGTAGGGTAAAAAAAAATATGTTGATAAGTTTATTACGGGGTTTCTCAGTTGCCTAAATCTTGCATCTTGCAGAACTCTTAATTGAAAATTCGGAGTCTGGAACTATGACCAGTTAGTTGCGATAATTACTGCCTATTATATAGGTCAAAACTTTGATACCCCTTCAGAGACAAAAATTAAAAATAATGTTTACTAGTCAAAAATTTATGCCACATGTGGATCGTGAACCCTAACCCCGATCTCGAACCCTATTAAAAATCTATTCCAGGTCTCCCATAAAGATGACATATACGAGTGAAAAGTCCACGCTGGTCCATTTGATATTACGATTTTAACGGATTGCCGATAGTTTCGAATGCCGCGTGTGGAATTTATTTTTCAATCATAAACAAGTTTTTATAAATAACCCAAAAAATTAAATGCAAAATTTCAGTCATTTAATTAAGGAAACTACAAAAAAATATATCAACATATACGAAGGCAAATGTAGCTGTTATTATTATTTAATAGCAAATAAACAATACCTCAAAGATACAGTCTCAATTGTAAGAAGAATATGTCGAATATTATAATATGGCTGCGAAATGTACTCTGTTATGGAAAATCTACAAAGGACGTACGATCGTTTGAACTTCAAATAGAGAGATTTTCAATTTACATCGTATTCTTGAAAAGGTTTTCACGACACTATTATAGCGTTTCAAGAAGAGAAATGGTTTGGCTATATATTGCATGTTGACTTTTAGTTTTATAGATTATTTTTACATAATAGTATCTGATGTTTACGCGAGTATTACACATCTTAATATATATAAATTTGTAATCGAACTCTCTCTAAACGGAGGACCGATTTTGATGAATTTTTTTGTGTGTGTTGCACTGGATTCGAAAATGGTTTAGGTTTAATTGCACGCGGTAGATGGCGCTACGGACGATTTCAAGGAGAATACAATTTATTTATTTTTTCAGATTTGAACAGAACGTCTGTTGGGTCATCTAGTTATAAATAAAACTACTTTTACAGATTTTATCGTGTTTGAAATTGATTTTTAAATGCCCGATATTTTGAACACTTATCAGCGTTTATCGTCACGGGCGGACTCTGTCTACTCATAACGATCCGTAAAAATATTTTTATTTATAAAATTGTGTATAGTTTGAAAAAAAAAAATATTTTGAACAGTCTAAGAATAATTGATTTGAATATTTTAATCAATTCTAGATAAATGAATTGAATTTACACATTGCGCAACAACATTAGGTCTAATAATATGCACATATTGACGTGAATATTAATACTTAGATGAGTTAAGTAATATACATAAACTTGTACAGTATTCACAAGTTTCGTAAATGTATTATCAAACACCGCAATATGTTCGCGTCAAAATCAACACAGTCTGACGCATTTGCATTCCTAACTTTGTATTTCATTGCTGCTTACGTACTAGTGTGTTAATGTTTTGTGACTTGTCAATGTGAAATGTGCACGATGTTCATATTATTGAAATCAAATGGATGTTATAAATGCAATAGTACTGTTAGTTATTGAGACAGACATGGACAGATACAAGAAAAGATGTAGCGTACTTTTAATTTAGAAAAAATACTATTCCTTTTTTTTTGGGGGGTGGGTTAAGGTTGGCGCACTCCTCGCACCACTACGTCCGGGGCAACAGAGGGGCGTAGGCACGCACACCCGTAACTTACCGTCGCCTTCATCGTTGGACCGCAGCAGGGTGACTTGTCGTCAATGGTAGGCCCGACGGAATACCCTTTGAGGAGTACCCTCCCACCGACCGACGTCCCCTCCTCGGGGAGGACGTTGGTCTTTCCTCACGCGGTCGGCCTCTCGGCGGGTGACGGACTAACTCCCTGGTCCAGTCACCTGCGGCCTCGGCTAGGCCGCCCTAGCCGCATCAGGCGCATGTAATCGCGCCTGCGCTGCCCCAGTCACCGGCGGCGGCTTGCATCGTCGAGAAAATGCTCCTCGCGCACGCGCTCCGCCGCCTCCTTCCGCGAGACTACGGCCTCGCAGAAGGCTGCGACTGCATCCCAGTTCCTGACGCTATCGAGCATCGCCCTGGCGATGGTAATGGCACCAATGATTTTCATGAAATTTAGTATACAATAGGTTTCGGGGGCAAAAAATCGATCTAGCTAGGTTTTATTTATAGAAAATGTCATCTTGTCGGTGTTTTCTTTTTTATTTTTTTATTGCAAATGGTGGCAAACGAACAGACAGTACACCTGATGGTAAGTGTTGCTGCCGCTCATAGACCTTTACAAGGCCGCTGCCTACCGCGAAGAAAGTGAAGGGAGTGTGAATGCGTGTATTGAGGCTCGGTGATACCAAAACCCTCCACACGCAAACACCCTCAGAAAGTTGGGCTTCCGGCTCTCTCGCTCACCGAACGAAGCGCAGTAACAAATTGCTACTACTCAGACGTCGATTTTCTGTGAGAGCGTGGTACTACCCCGGACGGACCTGCCCGTGGCTGTAGACAGATAACTGTCGACAGTGTGGTCCTACCACTCCACAGTTTTTAGCTGATCAATAAAATGTCACTAGCATAGGAATGCAAATTTAGCCGTTACTGTCAACAGTGACAATAGCTCAGTTGAGAAGTTGTCCAGTCGCATTTAAACAACGTGAGATCAAAACTCAGTGTTATTACTATTCAGGTTTTTTAATTTTTGATATTTTCTATTATTTTTTTTTTATCTAAATATATTCGTCAAAAATACAATTTATAAAAAGAAAATTATACCGAGCAAAGCTCGGTGAACCAGATATCCTTACTAATATTATAAATGCGAAAGTAAGTTTGTTTGTTTATGACGCTTTCACGCTTCAACCACCGAACCGATTTCAAAAATTCTTTCACCAACGTAAAGCTATATAATCAGGGAGTAACATGAGCTACATATTATCCCGGTATTCCCACAGGAACTACTCAGGTAAGACGACTGAAACCGAAGCGAAGCGAGGGCGTGTTGTTAGTTATATATAAACATCCAATCAATAGAAACCGCAGGCTATAATTATGATAAGTGTCTATATATTTGTCCCAATAAGATCGCGCTAATGATATCCAATTATACTTAACCATTGAAATAGTGACGTAGATTGATGATACTTTAATTAGATAATCATTATCCATATGAAGACAGACGATTTTTTTATGAATAAAGCTAATTGAATCAAATAACTATTATATTTCTGTTGAGGGCTGGTCAATTATAAAAAAAGATAATGCGGGGCAGTCTTTGGGGACTGCCGATAGAAGTGAAGACTAAATGACTTGAATTTGTATCTTGGAGCTATCAGATTATTGATTTGATTTGTAGAAGTGTTAATGACCAATTTAAATTTTAATTCTTGATCATAAATACTTCTTTATAAACCAAAAATAAATCAACAATAATAATGCACGGAGGTATATCTATATACATATATGTGTGTACAGTGTATATAAGTGATTTTCGAACTTTACTCAGTGGATTTAGAATTTTAATCCATGTTTATAGAAACGACTCCTCAAATTTAAGTAACATACAGTTTATATTGATACTTAACATTGATGTTAATTAAAATTTAGGTAACACTTACACTTGGGTGCTGTGTGGTAGCGGCTTCGAATACTACCAACCCTTGCTTTGCTCGTGGGTGTCGTAAAAGACGACTAAGAGCCCTAGATTGACCCGGACCAACTCCATCTGGTACCATTTGGGTCAACGATTACATTCCCAAGGAGGGTTAACGTCAGGCAGGCGGCCGGTCATAAAAGTCATTGCCGAAACTTTTTGCAATATGTCAAAACAGATGACATATTGCGTCGACCCCAAGTAATTGGGATAAGAGCAAGATGATGATGACTTACACTTGCAAGATTCATTAGTTGTAATTTATATTGTTTTAATATTACCTAAGATTTAGGCTATTGTTTCGCTAAAAACAGTCATAACTTTCTCTAGTAGTTTAATGAATATTTTCACCAACGATCCCTAAGTTTTAGATAATACTTAAAGTAATATAAATGATATATTATCAATGTTCATTGTAATTGCAGCTTTGTATACGTCCTATGGGAGAAAATTGATTAATCCTATCAGACTAGTCAAACGGGTAAGGTAGTTTTAAAATTGTCCTTTCCTTGCAGTGATGTTATCTACTTATGTTTCTTATTAGTCTTTTTTGATCACCCACGCTAAAGGAAAGTCAAAGGTACAGACCTTCATTATTATCATCTCAGCCCACATAAGTCTCACTGCTGGGATCGGACAATAGTAAGGAAATTAACCTACTATTCTGCGCTGCTCAAAGTTGGCACAGGGTTTTATGAGTTATATTGCTCTTGTTATCTGTAGTGTCCAACCAAAATTTCGGTTTCGGTTTCGGCCTAGTTTCGGCCAAAAAGCGAGATTCGGTCAAAAAACGAGTTCGGCCAAAAAACTAGTTTCGGCTTAGTTTCGATTTCGGCAGATAATCGAGCCGAAACTACGGCTGAGACTGAAACTGAATTCATGAGTTTTCGCACTGCGCTGGAACATGGTCACTGCACGTGGTGCGAGACACGAAGTATCAATTTACCACGCTCATAGTCATCTCACAATTTAAGTTCTGTTTCGTCCTGAGCGACCGTGACGACGACGGTTATGATAGATTATTTATTTTTCTTCCCACAAAAATATTGACCTTATAATTTACACAGTGTGTTGGTTTCGGCCAAAATTGAGACTGAAGCCGAAAATCGGTTTCGGTTTCGGCCGTAAAAAGTAGCTTCGGTCGGGCACTAGTTATCTGTAATATAACCCTTAGTTGTCCTTTATGACACCAGTAGATAAGAGGGGATGCATTGTATTTTTACTCTATCACCAAATGGACAATAAGACTATTTAGTTAAGTTTATATGTAAAACCTGTAAATGTGTATTCTTTGAGAGCAATTCTGTATAGATACATAGTATATGTATATATAATAACATAATACGTCAGTTATTGTCTCCCCCCACATCCGCAGGGCGACTACAATGGCTTAGATATTGACATTCCACGCCTTCAATGCCACTATTGTTGGTTGGCTAATGACAACCCCCTGAAATCTCTAACGCTTCAATAGCTATTGATTTTCTTATGTATTATAGGAAGCTATTAAAGTAATCCCTTTGTTGGTGTATCACACTTATGGTAAAGTATCGATAAAATGTACGTTATAAAGATTTTTTTACGTAACACTACCATAGTCTTTTCTTTCTACCTGCAACTACTATTCTACAGATGAAATACAGACGTGATTTAAATTAATTCTAGCTGACTCAACAGACAAGACTGTTCTGTTGTACTAAAAAAAGACATTCTCTTTGAAATCAATATCACAGCGTCACCGGGTCTAAATATTAATTTGAACTATTCTCGGATCCACTTGAACATAAAAAAAAATTAACAAAATCTGTTCAGCCGTTTAGAAGGAGTTCAATTACAAACATACGAACAGAAGATTTATATTTATAAAGATTAAAAGTAATTTATTATGATTAAGCTCTGTTCTAACATCAAAATTATTTGCTCGCCCTTATCCCACGCTAAGTGGGGTCGGCACAAACTTACTTACTTACCTTCCATAGACTCCTGTCAGCCATTATATCTGCACTCACTGCTTTCATACGCAAAATCCTCATTCAAATAATCTATCCATTTTTTTTTGGATCTCTTCCGATTCTTACATCCATCCATAATATATTCATAACCCTCGTGTACAACCTCGTGTCACTTGCCTTTTATCGCTACTCATCACATGTTCATACTAGAATAATCTCGCGCTCCTATTTTTTTCTATCATTAGTGTCACTTTTAGGCTTCCACTGAAATACTCATTTTTTTTTTTTATTACTTTTTTTTTATTGCAAACGGTGGCAAACGAACACACAGTACACCTGATGATAAGTGTTGCTGCCGCTCATGGACCATTGCCGCTAGGCAAAGCATGGCCTAGGCCGCTGCCTAGTGAAGGGAGTGCGAATGCATGCAAAGACGTTCGGTGATACTAAAGGCATCACTAAAACCAACCACACACAATCACCCTCAGAAAGTTGGGCTGCCGGCTTTCTTGCTCAGCGAATGAAGCGTAGTAACAAAATTACTACTTGGACGTCGATTTTCTGCTCAGTGTGGTACTACCCCGATTGGACGGGCCTGCGGCTATAGACAGACAACTGTCACCAGCGTGGTCATAGCACTATGGTCCTATCTTATCTAACCTTGTAACACCACCTATTCATCTCAAGCATGCAGTCTTTTCTCATTCATCTTCCTTAATGATTCAAATCCCACGCTCTCACATATTAACATCATTTAAAAAATGACCCTACTATCGCAACGCTACCACCACTAAGAGGATTCGGGAAGAAAGTTAACGGGATTCTCTGTTACTATCTTTTACATACTTCTTTTATAAAAAAACTAGCAACCTGCCCTCGCTTCGCTTCGGTTTCAGTCGCCTTACCCGCGTAGTTCCCGATCGCGTAGGAATACCGGGAGAACACATAGCCTATGTTAGTCTCTGATATTATAGCTTTCCATTGGTGAAAGAATTTTTGAAATCCGTTCAGTGGTTTAAGCGTGAATGCGTAACAAACAAACTTACTTTCGCATTTATAATATTAGTATGGCTGTATACAACGTGTATTACGTATTAGTTCTAGTGTGTTCTTAGGGTTTGATGCCTTTTGAAGCACAATTTAATTCTGAATTATAATAGAAAATTATGGCTTCACCAGAGCCCACAAACACCCCGTTATGAGTTAACTATTAGAGCAGCCATCCCTACCCTCAACAAATATGGATAAAATGCTAAAAGCTTCATATTGCTTCCGGTGCAGTATAAGATTAAATTTCCAATTACTAAATTTATTGTGTGGTGACGGAGAAAATAATTCACCAACCCCTCTCTTACCCGTGGGTGTCGTAAAAGATGATAAACGGCTATAATATGCATTTAACATATATGCAAGAGAAGGAAAAAATTAAAACCCGAATTAAAACCCTATACCAATACGTCTGCCCAGCGTGGTATAGTAGGTCAATTTCTCTCCAATTATGGAGGACGCTCGAGCCTAATTTAAAAGTTAATTAAAAGGATATATAATCCTTGAGAAAATAATTGCATTTGGTATGATATTTATATAAATAGATATTTAAATGAAAAATGAGTTTTTAAATATTTATACACTACATTTTATAATAAAGGTACTTTATAATAAAACCTATGTTTCTAGGTGAGTGATCAAACGGTCGTAAAGGCAGCTACAAAACATTTTTACTGCAGGATTCCTGGTTTATGGCGTTTTTAGAACAACTTATCATTTTTCTCATAAAGCTTGTATAATGGATTCATGAAATAGCGAGTTTGTGACCGTGCTAAGGAAATGTTTATGACCTATTTCAAAGTGCATTAAGTAGACGGAGACAATTTTAAAACTTTATTCAAATACAAATTGTCGTAAAAGTTTGTCGACTAGTTTTAAACTTTATTAAAAATATAAGAACTTCAATAATAAATATTTTTATTCTGTAAAATTTTACAGTTTACAACTGAGCTACCAAATCATAAAATGACGTGATAAAAATTACGCTTTTTTTTTCTTTTTGGGTGTGGCTTACGGTCGGCGCACTCCTCGCTCCGTTCCGTCCAGGGCGACAGAGGGGCGTAAGCACGTCCACCCGTAACCCACCCGTGACACGCCGACTTCGTCGTTGGGCCGACCACCGTAGCAGGATGACTTGTCGTCAGTAGTCGGCCCGACGGAATACGAGGAGGGGACGTTGGTCTTTCCTCGCGCGGTTGGCCTCTCGGCGGATGACAGACTAACTCCCCGGTCCAGTCACCCGCGGCCTCGGCTAGGGTGGCATTAGGCGCAAGTATTTGCGCCGGCGGCGCCCCAGCCACCGGCGGCGGGTTGGGTCGTCGAGGAGAGAAAAATAACGCTATAAAATTCAGTCAAAAATTAATCGATATGACTTTAATACGTTTGGTGACGGAGTAAAAATATAATTTTAAAAAAACACCACCGCTTCTCTTTCCCGTGGATGTCGTAAAAGACGACTAAGGGATATAATATGCATATAATACCTATGCAAAAGAAGAAAAACTTGAAACAAAACCCTATACCAATATGTCTGACCAGCGTGGTATAGTTGGTAATTTCCCTCCCATAGTGGAGGAGGTTCGAGCCCAATAGTGGGACATGTATGGGCTGAGATGATGATGATGAGATGATGACTTTAAGTATTATAATAAAATATATCAGAGTTTTGCCTCCAAATCATTTCGAGGAAAAATAGTCCTTTCCATTTACCTCTATTCTAATGAATATACTATTATGACGGATCTTCATGGAATAGAGAGGTTTGTCTGTAATTTTGATAAGTTTCAACTTAATTAGCTATCTCAATTATTAACATAATTATGCAAAAGTAAAATTTAGGAGATGACATGGTGATATTCATTTTTGTAAAATTACGTCTCTTTTTTCAGAAATGACCTTTTTTATTGCGATTGGTGGCACACGAGCAAACAGCTGCCAACCGAGAAGAAAGTGAAGGGAGTGTGAATGCATGCAATGAGGTTCAGTGAATGCATCACTAAAACCCATCATACTGAAACACCCTCAGAAAGTTGGGGTTCCGGCTCTCTCGCTTACCGAACGAAGCGCGGTAACAAATTGCTAACGATAACAAGTGTTCGAAACGTAAGGTAATCAAAAATCAAATATAAACGCGATAAAATCCGTAAACTAGTTTTATTTACAATGTAAGAATAGTGCATTTAAATTATTAAATAAAAATCTATTGGGATTCATAGCACAATCCTTATATATTCACTTATTTTTACACTTATTTTTCTATTTACTTCTGGCAAACACATACGTTCTAAAACGGGAGTGCCATTACAAAGAGCTGCATAGTAAGCAGTAAAAATGTATGTGCATTCGTGCATAATACGATACGGGAGGACTAGGATATCGCTATTTGTGAAAATCACTTCCAATCACTGAATCCAGGCGGGATATTTACTTGAAATAAATTCTAATGTAGCTTAAATATTTAAACTAATGTTTTGCAAATCCATTTTCCTTATGGTGACGGAGTAAGAATACAATTCACCACCACTTCTCATACTCTCGGGTGTCGTAAAGCAAGACTAAGGGATATATTACGCATACGACATCTATGCAAGAGATGAAATCTTGAAAGAAAACCCTATACCAACCTGACTGAACAGTATGGTATAATAAGGTCAATTTCCCTCCTATTATGGAGGAGGCCCGAGCTCAACAGTGGGACGTACATGAGCCGAATTGATGATTTTGATTATAAATTCACGTATGATGATTGATTAAGAATCCGAATATCCATTCATCCATTCATCAGCAAATAAAGTTCATTGCTAGATATAGGTCTTCTCACGGGAATGCCACACCGAATGTCCTTATACCATTTGCATCCAAGGGTTACTTGCGACGTTCAGAAAATCGTTAGTTCAACTAGTAAACGGCTACGCGGCGTCATCCGCTTCCTAATCGCCACTAGAAATACTCTCTTTCTCAATGGTTGTTGGTTTGACGAGCGATGTAGCGATAAAATATATGATTTGATTTGAATGTTATGTTTTTCTTTACTTTATGAGCTCATTCATCATCAACCTGCTCTTATCCTAATTAGTTGCAGCGAATACGATATGTACTCTGCTTGTATAGTATATATTACATAAGTTATTGGTAGTAATTGTATGACCGGTCGCTTGTCTGACATCAATACTCTTTGGAAATATAATTATTGATTAGATGGATTTTGACGATGTTGACTCGGTTGAAGTAAAGTTTTGAGTCGTCTCTTACGACATATACGAGCAATATATCAGTTAGTAGTATTCGTAGCCGCCATCACTCAGAACGTTAGTTTATCAGCTGATTGTGGTTATAATATTATTGATGTGAAACATCTATAGGCGAGGGTGAACCTGATCGTTGATATGTATATTTGTGAGATAAAGGGTAAAGGATGAAGGATCAAGAATGCAGAATGAAGGATGAAGAATGAAGGATGAAGGATGATGATATACGTACTTTGTACACACACTCTTTTTTTTTTAAACAAATTAAGACTCGTGACTAATAATTTTCTGAATTTAATAAATAATTATATATTTCGGGCAGAATAGGAAAACGACCAATTTATAACTCTATGTCCGCATTTCAGGTGACTATATAAAAGTCTACGACCAACATCAAAGGCATTATTCCGCTCTCCGTATTTACTCGTAAATGCGAATTATATTAGTGTACATTCAAAGACATTTCTCCCCCCCTATATTTGAACATACAATTGCTTGACTATCTATCTATTATTAAAACGGAAACGATACCGGTACTTTATACTTCTTCAGAAAGTAAAAATTTTAAGGGGTGCATAAAATAACAGTGTTGCAATCACTATAAATACTTAGGATATATGTAGCTTTTCGTTGGTATTATTATGTAAGTTTTCTATGTCTCGACGGAGTATGAATAAAATTTACTACTTTTCTTCATCATCTACGTCCTACTGCTGGGCTTGAGCGTTCCCCACAATAACAGAAATTGACTTACTATATCACGCTGGTCAGACGAGTTGATATAGGATTTTATTTCAGGTTTTCCGTCTCTTGCATTCACGTTATATGGATATTATATCCCTCAGTCGCCTTTTACGACATCCACGGGCAATATAGAGGGTGTTGAATTGTATTCTTACTTCATTACGACATGGAATAATTATTTCTTAGCGTACGGCTATATCGGTCTCGTATAAGATGACTAAGGGATATAACATGCAGATAATATCTATGCAAGCGAACGTAATCTATACCAATAAATAAAATTGGAGTGTCTCTTTTTTGTGGCAGATTACGTTTTGGACATTCTCCGCACAAAACGTCCGAGGCAACGAAAAGTCAGCAAAAAAGTCTTTCAAGAAATAATTTTGAATTAATTATTAATTAAATGCACAGATGGCGTAGTGGTTAAGATAGCGACCTACAGCGCCAGTGTCGGGGGTTGGAATCCCACGCGGGACAACACTTTGTGCGAAACACAAATTGTTGTTCTGAGTCTGGATGTAATTTGTGTCCGTTAATTATATGTTTGTAAAGTCCCCCGCAATACAAGGATTATTTCCTTAGTGCAGGGTGTTGTCCTGTAAAAAAAAAAAAACAAGAAAAAAAAAAATAAATAATCAAATCTAATCATTTTTATTTGCAAATAATACAGGTGTAACCAGATAACAAAAAAACGGTAGATTTTCCTGCCATATTCTGCCTTTAAGACATGCAAATATTGACACATTTTCAATTATTAATTAATTACTATAATCATAACTATAGTTTAAGATGTGTAATTACATAATATCATAATATATAAAATCTCAAATTACAATTTATTTAAATGTCAAGTGATTATTATTAATTTTATATGTCATAAATTCGGATAAATTATAGAAATTGTAGCTGATTAACCATTGTCGTAGTTTTAATTTAAAGTATTTCTTCGGGAGCTCTCTTAAGTTTCTAGGTAATTTATTAAATATGGTTATGCACATATGGTAAACATTTCTCTTGTTTAATGTCGTCCTACAATATGGAATCACTAATCGTGTGGGATCCCTACAGCTACGTAAAACATTATTACTCTTGGAATAAAAAAATAAATAATGATTTTTGACAAACACTGAGACTTCAAGTATATACATGCATGTTAACGTCAATAAGTTCATCGATTTAAATAAAGGTCTACAAGATTCTAACGGTCCCACTCCACAAATCGCTCTCACGCACTTTTTTTGTACAATAAAGGCTTTATGTGCATCTGTTGAATTGCCCCATATTATAAGCCCATATCGTAGTATGGACTCTACATAACCATAATATACTGTTAGTGCCGTTTTCTTATCTGATAATGTACGTAAGTTTTTAATAGCATATACGAAACCACTTAGTTTACTGCATATATTCATTATATGTTTTTTCCAATTGCAGTATTTATCTAGTGTTATGCCTAAAAATTTAATAGAGTCTGTTTCTTCTATTCTTTCATCGTTAAATTTAATATGAACACTATAGTTTTTAGCATTAATTGTTGAGAATTTTATGTATTTTGTTTTGCTTAGATTTACACTTAAATTATTTATTTGAAGCCAATCTATTACTGAGATTACCGCTTCATTTATTTTCATTTCATAGGTCGTCAAATTATCATCATTAGGAATTATTATTGAAATATCATCAGCAAATAGAACACATTGATGCTTAATCACTTCTGGTAAATCGTTAATATATAACAGAAATAATAAAGGGCCCAAAATACTGCCCTGCGGCACACCGTAATTGTTATTTTTAAAGTATGATCTTACAGATGATTCATGATCTTTATTTAAACTTACAATTTCAACACATTGCTGACGATTCTTTAGATATTTCTCAAGCCAACCTAGAGCAATACCTCTAATCCCATAATTTTCACATTTCCTCAATAATGTCATATGATCTACAAAATCAAAAGCCCTAGTCATATCAAAAAATATCACTACCACTGGTATTTTTTTATCTAGATAATTTGTTGTACTACGAATTAAATTAAATGCAGCCAAAGAGGTTGATTTGTTACGTTGGAACCCATTTTGTTCAGCCTTAATAATATTATGTTTAGTCAAGAATTCTAGAAGTCTGGTATAAAATGCTTTTTCGAATATTTTTGATAAAACAGGGACAAGTGTTATTGGTCGGTAATTTTTGGGTTCTTGTTTATTACCTTTTTTATGCATAGGTTTTACAATAGAATATTTTAGTTTATCTGGGAATATACCTTGTATAAATGATTCGTTAGTAATATGAGTTAGTATTGGCGCTAAAATAGTGGAACTTTTTTTATAATACTTGTAGAAATAGAATCATATCCAACTGCTTTAGTATTATTTAAAGAAGATATAATGTTAAAAATTTCCTGCTCGGTAGCTGGTCTTAAAAAAATTGAACTATTGTTACATTGATTTAATGATTTACTATGTAAAGGGAGGTTTGTGTTGTTAACCTGCCTGTTTCCATTAGTATCACTTATAAAAAAGCTATTAAAGGCATTTGCAATTTGTATTGGACTTGTAATAATATTTCCTTTAACTTGGAGTGACTCTATCTTATTAATTGATTGAACTCTATCATCTCTACTTTTAATTATCTGCCAAGTAGCTCTACCTTTATTTTTTGCTGTAGCAATAATTTTTCTATTTCTATTACATTTAGACCAATTAATACATCTTTTCAGTAACCTGGCATATATTTTATATGTTGATAGAGCTTCTTCTGTTTTTAATTTATAGTAATTAAACCTCAATTTTCTTCTTACAGTACATGACTTTCTTAAGCCCTTGGTTATCCATTGAGGAGAATCCAAATTAGAACATATTCTTATTCTATTAAACGAAAAACATAAGTCATAAATTAATTTCAAATCGTCATGAAATATGCTAAAAGCCCTATTGACATTTATCTCCATATAAACATTTTGCCAGCACAATTGTGATATTATAGTATAGGAATTTCTCAACATTATCATTGCAGAGATCTTTTTTTTGGCAATACTAATATTTTGCAGGTTTGGTGATTGCAATGTTTGTTACATTTTTCTTTGGAGACCGCTGCTAGGTATTCTTTTCTATTCGGTGATATAAAAACTAAGGCTTCCAATCCCGCAGCCTGAATTCAATCCCGGTATTTGCGGGATTACGAATTTTCAATCCCGCGGGATCTCGGTATTTGCGGGATCCCACACATTGAAAATATCCACATTTATATAAAGCAAATAAAACAATGAATTAATCAACTTCACATTTATTTACGTACATATTACTATTAATATGAGATCAATCAAATTATACCGTTTATTTGTAACAAAAATGGATGAATTAATCAACTAACTAGACATTTATTAAAGTATTACTATTAATATGAGATCAGTGAAATTACTCCGTTTATATGTATATCACAAAAACCCTATGAATTATCAACTAACTCCATATTTATTAAGTATTACTACTAGTATGAGATCAATCAAATTACACCGTTTTTTGCTTCATAAAAAACAGTAACAAATGCTGAATAAAAAACAAATCAAAACAAATCTTCCTCAAAAAAATACACAAAGAAAATTAAGAAATCAACCGTGTTTTTAAACTGCAAATTTAAATAGGATATGTTACTGTTTGAGTTTGAGAGTTTATTAAGTTTGAGCTTGCATGCACGCTTTTTTTTAATCCCGCAAATCCCGCGCCAGTAATCCCGCATCATGCGGGATTGGAAATTGGTGCGGGATCCCGCAATATCGGGATCCCGGTATTGTGGGATTGGAAGCCTTAATAAAAACTAGTCTTCCTTCTAAGCGACATCTACCTATCCTAAGTTAGTTTCTTGAAGTTTTAATCTAGTTTTGGTCTTGAGTTTTTATTACACACATCGCAGTCTTCCGTGTGGTGACGGAGTCATGCAATTCACCACCCCCTCCCATGTACCCACGTACACGTACCATGTATACACGTACAATACCCACGTATTGTAAAAGAAACTAAGGCATTATAATATGCAGATAGATTATCTAGATATACAAGAGAGGAAAAACTCGAATTAAAACCTTATACCAACCCGCCTGACGAAGTGAATTTACTTCCAATTGTGGAGGAAGCTCGAGCCCAACACTGGGACATATATGAGCTGTAATGATGATGATAATGAAACATCGTAGTAAACCCATGTTTTGGTTGTAAAACTATATTGAGCCTATTATTATCTAAAAAACAGAACTCTATTTTTGTTACTAACAGTTTTGATATAAAAAAGCTACATCACTTTACAAAAAAAAATCGAACTGTCACAGTTTGCATCGAGTATTCATGTTACTGGCTCACCAAAAACAAAACGTTTATTTGTTTATTTATTCAAGTCACAAAAATATTTTTTCATTGTTTAAATATTCAAGTTATTAGTCCCAAAAATATAAACATCAGTCGAGGTGAGTCGGGAGACCTTTGACGCGTATTTTCCTTTAATGTTGAACTTGTTCTTCCGTTAACTTGATTAATAAAATTTCAAACAAGCTTCGTACAGAGCTATTTCATGACGCGGTTTTGTTTGTTGTGGTTTGCGGTAAAACGTATGTAGGTATAACGTAATGTTACCAAAATATAACCTAATTTATTTAAATTATTTCTAAATAACATATTTACTTTCTCAATGTTCTTGTACTTTTTAATCGAGTTCAAAAAAGGAGGAGGTTTCCCAAGTCGACCAATATATGATTTTTTATGTTTGTTCGCAGATAACTTCGTTGTTTATGAACCGATTTTGATGGTTCTTTTTTTTTGTTGGAAAGGGGTATACCCTTTCCCTACTTTTTTATCGAAATCGGACAAGCGATTTTTGAAAAATCAACTAAACTAAAAATGTATCTGCATTGACTACATTATTGAAGGTGGTTTTTTTTTTTATGAAATAATATTTATTTACATCCAAAAATCCGAGAAGATACGATTGATAGTTGGACTGAGGGATATTATTTACCTTTAACTCTTACAAGTTACGGTCTTTAATTTCACAAACTGTACACCTTTGTCAAAATACATGGCTTGGCTGTTTCGCTACCGTCACACGAGTTTAAGATGAAATTTTATTCATTGTTCATTACTTTTCTGTTATACAGTAGTTTTTATAAAAACGAAAAAACCAAGTCACATATTTTGACAAAGGTGTAGACTTTGTGAAGTTATAGGGTTAGGGGGCATAGAGTTAGATAAAGTACCAATTGAAAAATAATTTTAACATAAAGGTCTTTAAACACATGCTATAGAATTCTTTATGCTGATGAAATTAATACAGATATTTCTGTAAAAAATTCGCTAGAGCTTTTTGAATATTGTGTGTTATAGATCTACTTCCTCATATATTTATAGATCTTCCTCCTATTTTCTATTTTATTATTACTCAAGAGTTATTACGTAATAGAAACTATGGAATAACAGCAAATACACCTTAGTATACAATCAATTAGCATTCACATATCCCAAGCAAACCTTCAGCGTTCAAACTGTACATTGTATTCGTATGTCTGCCCATTGGCAATATCAATCCACTTGTCAATTAGGCAAATGGATCAAAATGCACGTACCGTTCAGATTTCCATTGCAAATATTTGCCGTCAAAGGCCGAACGTTGTTGGAATTTTTCATTTTGAAGAACTTTTGGTGAAAGTAAGCGAAGGGTTGGGGTGGATTGTGAAGTTTGGCGGGTGTTTGCATGTTTAGACATTATAAGTAGTATATACTAAGTTTCTGGGATAGTGTAACGGGTCTGGTTACAATTTGTTTGTACGAGTATATTGCTTTTTGTCTGAAAACGTCACTTATACTTTACTAGCAACCCGCCCTCGCTTCGCTTCGGTTTCAGTCGCTTTACCCGCGGCGTAGTTCCCGTTTCTGTGGGAATACCGGGATAAAATATAGCCTATGTTACTCCCTGATATTATAGCTTTCCATTGGTGAAAGAATTATTAAAATCGGTTCGGTGGTTTAAGCGTGAAAGCGTTACAAACAAACAAACATCCT
This sequence comes from Lymantria dispar, assembly GCA_032191425.1. Taxonomy (NCBI): domain Eukaryota; kingdom Metazoa; phylum Arthropoda; class Insecta; order Lepidoptera; family Erebidae; genus Lymantria; species Lymantria dispar. Next base: position 3,954,321 of record CM063442.1, on the reverse strand, counting down.
TACTTTCGCATTTATAATATTAGTATGGATGTAAGTCTGAACGCCTTTTAAGTAATTATTTACATTTCAAAGACACATTATCATCATTTCAGCCCATATACATCCCACTGCTGGGCCTCCCAAATAGGAGGACGCCGAATTGACCTACTTCATTATGCTGGTCAGACATATTATTATAGAGTTTTTCTTGGAGTTTTTCTCCTTTTGCACAGACATTATATGCATATTATATCCCTTAATCGTCTTTTACGACATCAACGGGCAAGATGGTCGTGAAATGCGCGCTTACTCCGTCACCACACGGATCAAATTAGTAGTTAGTTTTTTTTTACATACAACTTGACATGCTACGTTTTTAAACTCATTTCTAAATACAAAAAAAAAATACAAACGCGATAAAATTCATAAAAAACGTTTTATTTACAATGTGTAATACTCCCGTAAGCATCAGAAATCATTACTAAAAGAAATTATCATTATAATAATTATTTGGCTATCTTTATATTATATTAGACTTGCAACCCACCCTCGCTTTGCTTCGGTTTCAGTCGTCTTTCCCGCATAGTGCCCGTTCCCGTGGGAATACTAGCGTAAAATATAGCCTATGTTACTCCCTGAGATTATAGCTTTCCATTGGTGAAAGAATTTTTGAATTCGGAAGTTTTTGAAACGGTTGAAATCGGTTTAAGCGTGAAAGCGTAATAAACAAACATACTTTCGCATTTATAATATTTGTAAGGATGTGTAATACTGGCGTAAATATCAGAAATCATTACAAAAAGAAATTATCATAATAATTATTATTTGCAGTCTTTATATTATATTAGATAGTTCCAAAGTTAAGGAGATAAGTCTAGTCTTTATAATCAAATCAATTCCCAGACGTAGGCAGAAAGTTACTTATAATAAAATAGACGAGATCTACAGCCAACAAAATATGACAAGCAATATAAAGATTGGGTTCCCGAGACGTTTTCTATCAGATCCATCTTTGTCGATTTGCGTTCGTTTTGAGGCCTTCGGGAAATTCGATGCATTATCGATTATATCTAGTGATGCGAAGCTACTTTTGTCGATAGTTTTTATTATGTGTATAAATTAAAATCCGTCGCTCAGAAGATACTCTACATGACTGTAAAACGGGAAGGTGAATTTTGCTGTGAGGTTTTGTCAGCCTACAATATATGTCTGCGCCACTTAGGGAGAGCAGCGCCGTGAACTCGTCGCAATCATCGGTGCCGACCTGACGCTGCCGACTATCGCCAGGGCGATGGTTGGCGGCGTCAGGAATTGGGACGCGGTCGCAGCCCTCTGCGAGACAGTGATCTCGCAGAAGGAGGCGGCGGATCGCCTACGCGAGGAGCGCAGCCTCAATGAGGCGATCCGCCGCCGGCGACTGGGGCGGCGTAGGCGCGAGTATTTGCGCCTCATGCCGCCCTTGCCGAGGCCGCAGGTGACGTGACCGGGGATTAGTCCGTCACCCGCCGAGAGGCCGACCGCTTGAGGAAAGACCGATGTCCTCCCCGAGGGGAGGACGTCGGTCGATGGGAGGGTACCAAAAATAGGGGGTATTCCGTCGGGCCGACCACTGATGACAAGTTAACCCTGCTCCGGTGGTCGGCCCAACGACGAAGGCGACGTGCATCGTGGGTGGGTTATGAGTGTGCATGCTTACGCCTCTCTGTCGTCCCGGACGGAGTGGTGCGAGGAGTACGTCTACCGTAACCCACCCCAAAAAAGCCTACAATATATACCTACATATGATGTTAATATTAGAATAAGTATCCGTGTGGTGACGGAGTAAGAATACAATCCACCACCTCCTTTCTTGCCCATGAGTATCGTAAAAAACGATTAAGGGGTATAATATGCAGGAGAAGAAAAAGTCGAAATAATACCCTATACAACCCATCGATATAGGAGGTCAACTTCTTTCTCATTGTGAAGGAGGCTCGAGTTCAGCAGTAGGACGTATATGAGGTGTAATGAAGATAAATAATGAAAATCATATGTATATAACAGAGATATCACATATGATGTTTATGTAACTAAAATCACGGTCAAAAGCTAATCCTTAAATGTATTTATAGTCCGCTTTATTTTAGACGATCGCAGAGTACGTATATATTACCTACATCATCATTGTCATCTCAGCCCACTGTTGGGCTTGGGCCTCTCAGACAATGGAAGGAAAATTTATCTACTATATTGCGCTAATCATATGTGTTAGGTTTAATGTTGAGTTTGCATATCATATGCCTCAGTGTTCTTTTAAGATATCCACAAGGAAGTGTGGTAAATTGTATTTTTCATCATCATCGCATCCCACATACGTCCCACTGTTGAGCTCGGGCTTCCTCCATAATGGGAGGGAATTTGATCTACTATACCATGCTGGTCAGACAGGTTGCTATAGGATTTCATTTCAAGTTTTACTTCTCTTGCACAGATGTTATGTGCATATTATATCCCATAGTTGTCTTATACGACATTCACGGGCAAGACACGGAGTGGTGAATTGTATTCTTACTCCGTCACCACACGGCAAAAATTGTATTTTTATTCCGTTTCAATTAGAATTTGTACAGATTATCTCACGATCTTAATAAATTTTAAAATTTGATATTTTTCTATCGATAGTTACTTTACATTAAAACACGTCACTAAGGATAAAGTATAGGATTACAGTAGTTACGTTGGTGTATCTGATGATATTAGGGGAATTCTGTAGCTCCACTTCGTATTCCAACTACTCAGATTACTGAGAGATTACAGTGCGGAAGGCAGAATTTCGAACTAAAAATAATAGAGTCGGCTGCGAATATCCCTTAAATACATTATTTCATTCGGATCCAGAGAATTAGGTTAGGTTAATTATCTTCATGTCCCTTTCTGCCAGGCACATTGCTGATCAGGCGTCGCATTATTGGGCATGAACAGAAATTTCTCTATAGTGAAGAAACCTAGAAAATGAACTAGAAATTAAACCCTACGTCAATCCGCCTCATCAGCGGATAGCATGTCCATTTCTCTGCCATCGTATAGGAGACTAAAGCCCAGCATATATGAGTTAAGATAATGATGATCGTGATGATGATGACTGAAAGAAAATTTTATATTGTTTTATCTACGTACGGAATAGGACATTAAATCGCTTGAGATAAATCCTTACTAACATTATAAACGCGAAAGTTTCTGATTATGTGAGTATGTGAATATGTGAAGATGTTTGTTGCTCTTTCACGCAAAAAGTACTGAATGGATTTTGATGAAACTTCACAATAATATAGCTTACATATTAGAATAACACATAGGCTATAACCTATCCCGATATTCCCACAGGAAGAGGAACTGCGGGTGAAACCGCAGGGCGCTGCTAATATTCTATATTTACCATAGATCATATATTTGTATCCATAATGATATCTGATGTTTACGCGAGCACTACACATTGTAAATAAAACTACTTTTACGGATTATATCGCGTTTGTATTTGATTTGTGATTGCCCGACGTTTCGAACACTTTGCAGCATTCATGGTCACGGGCGGACTAAGGTGTCTCACGTCCAACAAGTAATCGTTATTACAGACATTTATAATTATCTACCCGATACAGAAATTAGTTATAAATTTATTAAATTGTTACCCACATTTTAGTACATATTTATTGCCAGTGTAAGAAGAAAATGATTCTATATGAAAAAATTATATTGTTTATGGTTAGTAATTATTAATTATTAAATTTGTAGCAATTATTGTTACAATTTGTTGATTTAAAACTAACAAAACTAATATACTACCACCGGATCGGAACGCGGCCACACTGAGAAAGATCCGGCAAGAAAACTCAGGGGACATGATGCTAAATTAATATTGATTTTTAATTTTGGATTATTGAATTTTTAATTTTGGATATGGAATTTGGATTTATTTTTAATTATGTTTATAACACAAAGAGACCACCACAAGACTGCATGATACTGTGAGCACTTATTGTATAGATTTGACCCACAATAATAATAGTTAAAGATAATTTTATAAATCAAAAATCTTTTAGTAAGACAAAGTAAGCCGCATCTAAAATTAAAAATCAGTATTAATTTAGCATCATGTCCCCTGAGTTTTCTTGCCGGATCTTTCTCAGTGTGGCCGCGTTCCGATCCGGTGGTAGTATATTAGTTTTGTTAGTTTTAAATCAACAAATTGTAACAATAATTGCTACAAATTTAATAATTAATAATTACTAACCATAGACAATATAATTTTTTCATATAGAATCATTTTCTTCTTACACTGGCAATAAATTTGTACTAAAATGTGGGTAACAATTTAATAAATTTATAACTAATTTCTGTATCGGGTAGATAATTATAAATGTCTGTAATAACGATTACTTGTTGGACGTGAGACACCTTAGTCCGCCCGTGACCATGAATGCTGCAAAGTGTTCGAAACATCGGGCAATCATAAATCAAATACAAACGCGATATAATCCGTAAAAGTAGTTTTATTTACAATATTTGTATCCAATTTAGTTCGATTGTAGCTGTAGCTTTGACGTGACTACGTTTCCGTGTAGTTACGGAGTAAGAATACAATTCAGCGTCCCCTCCTTTGCCCGGGGGTGTCGTAAAAGACGACTAAGAGATTAAGTATATAACCCTACATAAACACGTCTAACCAGCGTAATAAGTCACTTTCCCTATTGTGGAGGAGGTTCGAGCCAAACAGCGGGAAGTATATGAGCTGAAATGATGATGATGTGTCTTTGAAATGTAAATAATTACTTTTTTTTGAGGGTGTGTTGCGGTCGGCGCACTCCTCGCACCTCTCCGTCCAGGGCGACAGAGGGGCGTAAGCACGCACGCCCGCAACCCACCCGAACACCACGTCGCCTTCGTCGTTGGACCGACCACCGGAGCAGGGTTACTTGTCGTCAGTGGTCGGCCCGATGGAATACCACTTGAGGAGGACCCTCCCATCGACCGATGTCCCCCCCCTTGGGGAGGACGTCGGTCTTATTTAAATACTTATGTAATTACTTAAAAGGCGTTCAAGCTTTTATTACATAATTAAATATACATCAACGGATACATTTTGTAATCACAAATATTTTGTAAAGATCGGTATACGCGTTTTCCTCACAAATCCCATCTTCACGTAATAAGCAACCATTACTGAAATTAAAGCATCAATCTTACCACCTCGTCGATGTGTTACGCGCTCCTGTTAAGCATTCATTAAAGAATATTACATAGAAGTGACATAGTTAAAATTATTCGCATTTTTAAGTTATATTTTACTTTTTACGGGAGTGCTGTGTGGTAGCGGCTTCGAATACTACCAACCCTTGCTTTGCTCGTGGGTGTTGTAAAAGACGACTAAGAGCCCTAGATTGACCCGAACCAACTCCATCTGGTACCGTTTGGGTCAACGACTACATTCCCAAGGAGGGTTGACGTCAGGCAGGCGGCCGGTCATAAAAGTCATTGCCGAAACTTTTTGCAATATGTCAAAACAGATGACATGTTGCGTCGACCCCAAGTAATTGGGATAAGAGCAAGATGATGATGATGATGATTTTACTTTTTACGGGAATGTCTTTTTGCTGCTATTTTATGTAATACTAGCAACCCGCCCTCGCTTCGCTAAGGTTTTAGTCGCCTTACCCGCTTTGTTTCCCTTCCCGTAGGAATAAAGGGATAAAATATAGCCTATGTTACTCCCTGACATTATAGCTTTCCATTGGTGAAATAATTTTTGAAATCGCTTCGGTGGTTTAAGCGTGAAAGCTTAACAAACAAACAAACAAACTTACTTTCACATTTATAATATTAGTAAGGATAATGCGGATAATATGCTGAAGTACAGTGAATATGATATAATAGTGCATTACATGCATTTTCATATTTGCCAAAATTCTCAGAGGAATCATGATTTGGTCATCAGCACCTAATCAATGGTAATAATTATGACCAAAATACGGAGATTAAAGACGTGGAAAATAAATATTATAACTCGATACTGGCATCAAGCTATTCAATATCTTTTTTTTATATTGGTGTCGATTTTTCTACAAACGTAGGATAATTTTTAGGAAGATTTTCATTTTATTACGCCAAAGAAGTATAACTTCTTACATACTTTTTTATTACTCTCATACGATGCTTCTAATGCTATAATACGTAGAAGACTTGCTGAGAATAATAATGTAAGAATGTCCATATAATCCCCTGAAAATTAAATAATTATTGGGTGAGAGATCACGTTTTTAAGACAAGACTAGGTGTCTGTTTTTAAATAGGACAGCTATATAGATTAAATAAAAAACATTGGCCTGCCAATGGAGGTTACACTTATAATACATATTCCAGACAGCCGGGCTAGGTGCTAAATTCGATGTGATATAACCGAGCTTCTTATCTTTACGTATATAACTCTGCGGCACGTAACTGACTGAATTCTTCTTAAACAGCTGACCCGATTTTGACGAAATCTTAATAAGTGTATGTATTTTACCCGAATTGAAGATAGACTTGAAAAAACATGTTAGACCAGGCAGGTGGCGCTGTAATTGATTTCAAGATTTTTTTTAATATTTTTAATTTATTCATAACATGGTTCGCATCAATTGGCACTGGAGATAATACTTAATATTAGATTTTATATTAAAAGAAGTCGGTTAAAAAAACTTATAGGTTAAGCCAACGAGTTTCTTGCTGGCTCTTATCAATTATCATCATCATCATCACAACCCACGTTTGTCCCACTGTTGTTCTCGGGCCTCTTCCACAATAGCAGGTAATTTAACCTACTATACCTTGCTGGTCTGTTATGTTAGTATAGGGCTTCATTTCGAGTTTTTCTTCTCTTGCACAGATGTTATGTACATATCCCATAGCCGTTTTTTACGATATCCACGGGCAAGATAGGGAGTGATGAATTGTATTCTTACTCCATCACCACACGGACCTCCGTCCGTAACCTACCCAGTTATAGTCGCCTTCTAATCGTGTGGTACTTTATTCAAATAAACTCCCACCCGATTAGAAAGCGAAAGTACTTTAAGTTAAGCCCGCATCCCATGCTCTCAAATTCAAAATTATTTGTTTATAATCCCCAGGATTATAAACAAATAATTTTAAATTTGAGTATCTTTCAGAGTTTATAGATAAATGATTTTGAATTTAAATATCTTGCGAGGTTTTATAGATAATGATTTTGAATATGTTGCGGGATTTAAAAATAAATGATTTATGGGGTTTTTGGATACATTTATTCTGAATTTGATGTATTACCTACACTTTTTTTTGGGCCACCAGTGGCACGTCGCCTTCGTCTTGTCATCAATAGTCGGCCCGACGGAATACTCCTTGAGGAGTACCCTCTCCTCGACCTTCCTCCCCGACGGGAGGACGTCGGTCTTCGTCGCGCGGTCGTTCTGTCGGCGGGTGACGGACTAACTCTCCGGTCCAGTCACCCGCGGCCTCGGCTAGGGCGGGATCAGGCGCAGGTAATCGCGCCTGTGCCACCCCAGTCGCAGATGCAGCCCTTGACAGTTCATTTACGCATTAGATGTCTATGCATCCGTGACCGCGATATATACTTAATGTTTATCCTCAGTGCGGTAACTAAAAAACTACATATAAAATGATAAAGTAGGCATGACATATCTGTATTTATTTTAGTCTACGTGACAGGTGAAAGTTTGTTGTGGTCGCGACATAAATTACCGTTTAAGGCAATAAACGCTTATTGCGCGGTGCGGGATGCGGCTTTGGATTGCGCCCTTACAACAAGCCATAGAAAATTAGTTCCTATGATTAATTTTGTTTTGAATTTGTTTTCACATAACGGTAATCATGAATTTTCAAGCACCAAAGTTTTAATGTAAATAAAATAAATATTTTATTTATATCTCATCGCCATCATCATCTCATCATATACTGACCTGATATTGGCCTACTGTACCACGCTGGTCAGAACTATTGGTATAGGGCTTTATTTCGAGTTTGCCTGCCCTGCCCTGAAATAACTCCCTGTAGAAGAGACTTCATATGATAATAATATAGAAATCTACGCTAATATTACAAGGAGGAAACGTTGTATTTTTGTATTGTATGTGTGCTACGAATATACTCAAAAAATACTGAACAGATTTCGATAATTCGGTACGAGAACTACGCGGATCAGGTGAATGAAACCGAAGCGAAGTGAGGGCGGGTTGCTAGTCACATATGTACTCGTAGCTAATTTGGTAGTACGTGGGAACGTATTATCCGTATACTGATGGAATAAGAATACAATTAACCAACCCCTCTCTTGTCCGTAGGCGTCGTAAAAGATAACTAAGGGATATTATATGCAGATAACATCTTTGCAAGAGAAGGAAAAGCCAACATAAAACACTATGCTAACACGTTTGACCAGGGCGGCATAGTAAGTAAATTTCCCTCCTATTGTGGAAGAGGCCCGTGCCCAAAAATAGAACTTATGTGGGCTGACATGACGTGGGAACCTATGATACATAGTTCAGCTATTTGCTACTAATCTGTTATTATAATCTCTCCAAAAATTCAAATTTTTAACTTACAAATTACGTTACGTAACTTACATTCTCTAGCGGGTAGATATAGTGACTGGAGCGGTGCAGGCGCAATTACCTGCGCCTGATGCCGTCCTAGCCGAGGCCGCGGGTGACCGGGCCGGGGAATTAGTCCGTCACCCGCCGAGAGGCCGACCGCGCAAGGAAAGAGCGACGTCCTCCCCGAAGGGGAGACGCCGGTCTAGTAGAGGATATTCCGCCGGACCGACCACTAACGACAAGTCACCCTGCACCGGTGGTCGGCCCAACGACGAAGGCGACGTGTTACAGGTGGGTTACAGGTGCGTGCTTACGTCCCTCTGTCGCCCCGGACGGTGCCGGGCGACGAGTGCGCTGACCGTAGCCCACCCTCCCAAAAAAAAGCGGGTAGATATAAATCTTTATAATAACAATGACTTGTTGGACATGAGGTATCTTAGTCCGCCCGTGATCATGAAAGCTGTAAAGTATTTGAAACGTCGGACAATTAAATACAAATACGATAAATTACGTAAAATTGTTTTATTTACAATGTAATACACGCCTAAATATTATCTTTACAAATTACGTATTAAAGGTGAACAAGTAATTTAATAATAAGGCCTTATTAATACAGCAGCTTTTTAATATTAAAATCCTTAACGAAAATATTTATTTCAACTCGCAACAAACACAAAAGATTTTCAATCATGGCGTCTGATGTTCGGAAGCGGGGGAAATTTACAAAACGTCTACCCACCATTGTTTACACTTGGCTACCGTGAGTGACGTTATCTAGTAGCCTGTATTCATTGCTCGTCAAACACCCACTTTCAAATAATTATACAGAATAGATTGTGAAATGTAAGTGAAAACGAACAAAGATATCGTCGGTTCAGTGTTGCGTGTCGGAAATTAAGTGCGATCTATTTAAAATGGGTTATGATTTTTTTTAAAGCAAATATAAAATATTGACTGCCTCTTACGTTCAATGGCATAAATTTGAGATTAAGAATTATGCATTGTTTTACAGAATTTTATGTAACAGATTTTATGAATAAATTATAAATAAGCTTATTGCTTCATATTATTAATAATCGAACTATGATATATAATCACTATTTTACAAAAAAAGAATATAGAGCAATCGTGAGGGCTGCCGGCAGAACTGTAAACTTAAAACTATAAACTAAAATTTGTTAGTTTTGGTTTTAGCAATTAATTGTTTAAGCTTAAATTAAAATTTGTAGCATAAAACTTTTTAGATTTATCTAGTTTTGACACCTATTGTCACAGATATTGACATAGTCAGAGATATAGTGTCAGCGTTAACACATGACGTAACCATGTCGATCACGACTTATATGAATTTATTCCCTATCTGAATCTGCCTACAGAAGTTGTCACTTCAATAATCTTAGACCGAGAGTATACGAGCAACGATCCAACAAGAAATTTAGAGTCTTTTATTTTTATTATTATAGTACATACATTTTAGTAAATATTAGCTTCACGCTCTTGAAACCAGAACACAATAAAATCTTCAAGTATAGAACAAAAGATTAACGCTATACCAAATCTCACAAACAGCAAGTTAACCACTAGAGCAGCTATCACATTCGCTTCTAAAATGTAACAAGAGTATTGAAAATTTACACTCGACTAGAGTCGAATAGAATCTAATTTATAATCATTAATACCCGTCCACTATAGAACAAAAAGCGTTTATTAATTTCCAAATATTAAACGTTAAAATCACATTGTGGACTCCTGTGAATCGTCGAGACAATAATTCCGAAGCTATGTCCGGGTGTGTATTGTTTGAATACAAATAAATCCATGTATTTATCGCAGACCCGTGACGGACGAATGATTTTGTATACAATACATATTAAATACCCACGATGTATCATTGTTATGTAAATTCAGAAATGATATATACAATTTTAATATACTGAATGCTTATAAATTTGTGAATAATATTTATATGTTTTCTAATTTCATTGGTTATTTGATCGTTGGTTTTTTAATAAAGATATGGTTAAGTGTTAATGTAATTAAAATCTTCAATATATTTTTATTTCTACGTGGTGATGGATAAATATACAATTCAGCACTACCTATTATGTTCGTGGGTGTCGCACCTACAAGATGACTAACGGAAATTAAATCTCGCAATAACCCTATACCTCTCCATCTGACCAGAGTGTTATAGTGGAGGAGGCTTGAGCTCAGCAGTGGGATGTATATGAGCTGATGAAAAAAAAATTACTTAGTGTGGTGACGGTGGCTGGACGGGTTTTTATTTTTGTGTGACTTAGTTGTTAGCCTCAAATGGCTATGACAACTTTACGCGGACTGGTGGGTGAGCGCTGAGGGCTCTCAGCCCGTGCTGGACGGGTTGGCATAGCGCTTTATTTATAGATTTATTTTGCTGTATGATTTTATTTGCATACGTTCCTTTATTAATTTCGGAATGTACAATACCTATATATTTTATTTATATGAAAAATTTTTGATTACTAATAATAGGCAATAGCAAGGAAGCCAGAGCTTATCGGGTATAGCTTAGTTTATTATAATCTAGTGCGCTTGAGAAAAACCTTTAGAAAATTTGTTAAAATTCCAATAATATAATAATTCCGATCCAGAACTCTATTACGACAAATTTAGTTCAGTATCTAATTACTTGCAATATCTATACATATAATAAATGAGTAGAAATCGCGTGTCTGTACTTTTGATAAATTTATTAAAAAATGAATGTAGGCCGTTAAAAAAGACGAATGGAACACAAAAATATTTTTTTTAATTTTTTGCCTGTCTGTATGTCTGTGTGTCTGTATGTCTGTATGTATGTATGCGCTAATCTCGAAAACTACTGAACGGATTGTTTCGCAGTTTTCACAAGTAGATTAAGCCCAATTCAGGGCAACATTTAGTCTTTGTTTTATTAAAATCTGACGTCAGGAAAAAAGTTATCGTCATTTAAATTTTTTAAATCGTCGCGCCGCCGCTCTCCGTTTATGTCATTTGAAGAGTTAATTCAAAATAACTATTTTATTTATTGGTGATGTAAGAAAAATATTTTTATTACTTAATACATATTAGGTTCAACAGCTTAGCTCATATTCGTCCCGTCCCACCTCTGGGCCTGAGTCTTAATTTTTAATTGTCAATCTCTCTTCTCAATCTACAATGGAAGGGAAATTTACATACTATAATCACGTTAGTCATGTAGTTAAAATAACTATTAAAGACAAGATGTAAAAAAAATAATATTTGCATTAGTTAATATTTAGTTTAGCTACAAAGTAATAAAATGAATGATTTATTTGATTCTTTAAATGAACAACAGATGGCGCTGTAATTTTATTTATCTCGCGCTTTGGTTAAGATTCTAAAAGACGTCTACATTTACTCCTTGAATTCAGTCTAAGATTATAATACTGTTGTGTTGTGTATGTTCTAAGGCAAAATTGATTGTATAAATTAAGCATTTGTTTGATTATTGATATTTGGCTATAAAAAAAAAACGGACTTCTTGAAATTGCTTAAGAGCGTTATCGGTAATAAGCGGCCGTAAACCCAAAAATGTGGTTTTTTGAGGACTGGTTACTCGTTCATCATAATAGCTTACTAAAAATTTATATAACCACTACATTAAACACATCTTTATATTGTGCTTGTACAGAATTATAACTCAATATTGTAACTGTTTTATTAAAAGGCAAGGGTATTTTGAACTTAAGTTAATGAGATTTTACGAAAACGCTGAGTTTTGAAGTTCAGGTACGAATAAACGATAAGTCGTGGCAGCTCGAAAAAAATTGTAGATGTTAGGAAAATTACTGTTCTTGGGTATGTATAAAATGAAATTCAAGATTTCTTCCTTTTAAAACTAAAAAAAAAATATTTCCTTAAGATTAATTTGACGAAAATGGCTCCTGTAAAACATTTAATTTTGTGAATAATACTAATCTTGGAATATTTAAAAAAATATCCACTATTTGTTCGACTATTGTAGAAGCAGTAAAAAAAAAACCAAATTGAAATACGAATAGTCACCCTCGTAATTAAATTTTAAATATTACTATAAATTGAACGGCATAATTGTTCGTAAGCCAGTCGCGCCTTGGCGCTCAACGGAGCAGGGTCACGTCGCTCGAGCGCTCCGCTCACAGCGTAAAAGACGACAATACGAACTTCAGTGTATACTGCGACTGATCGGTTTTGATTCCTAAGTATTTATTACTACCTAATTCTTTTAATTACTTTCATGCGATCTCTATAAAGAATAATATAGAATCTTTTTACGTTTTTAGTCGTGATTTTTGCGCGGCGCGGTTTCGCACCTCTACGGCGAGGGCGGAACCGTGGATATTTATTTGTTAAGGCCTCGCGGGCCGTGTAGGCTCTTTGTTGAGCGAGTGTGATATTGTCGTCCTCTTCGTTGAGGACGTCGGATGGATGAGATTTTGGAGGGTCTATAGGAAGCCGCCCCAACCACTAGTTGGTTGGGGTGTGCAGAGTCAAAGTAGCTCTGAGAGCACCGTTTCATAAACTGCTTGATGGTCGGCAGTTCGAGGTCGATGTGGAGATCGACGTTTCGTATGAACCACGGTGCTCCCGTAGCTCGGCGCATGTAATGATTTTGTAGTGTCTGTAGCCTGTGGATCCTGTGTGGCTTTACGTGCGCGAACACCACGCTGGCATAGGTCATGATAGGCCGTATGCAGGTGGTGTAAAGTCGGACTTTGAGAACACACGACAAAACTGTAAGGTACTTTTAGTTTCAAAAGAGTAAACGAAAAGAGAAGTGAGCCGTCACTCAGGACGCCTGGCAGATGTGAAACATCAAAATGATTTTGAAGTCGTTACTGCAAAGCGTGGCGTTAACGCCGCTTTTAATGCCACGCGACGATCAGGTTCACCCCGCCTATAGATATTTCACATCAAAAATCTGAACGGAACATTTATGCAGCCTCATCTTCTGAAGATTATCAGCTAACTCAAATTTAATGTTTAATAATACTAACCATACACAATATAATTTTTTCATAGAGAATCATTTTCTTCTTGTACTAGCAATAAATATGTAGTAAAGTGTGGATCAAAATTTAATAACTAATTTCTGTAGTGGGTAGATTTAAATCTCTGACTGGACTTGTTAGACATCCATGGCCATAGGGACTAGGGCCATACTCGACTACTGCACGGCAGCCACGGAGGCAGCGTGCCTCTTTGCCGGAACTCTTCGGTGGGACCTGCAGGCGGAGGTACTCGCCGAGCTTTACCTGCGAGTATCAGAGACGCGAGCCACATAAGCCTCAATCAAGGTGATTGCCGCCTGGCGGGTCGACGCCCGCCGAGACGTCATTGCTCGTTGGGCAATCGGACTGGAGAAGCCTCAATACGGTATCAGGACCGTCGAGTCCTTTCAGCTGGTGCTGATGGGGTGGTTGGGTCGGCAGCACGGGGTACATTCCTTCCGACTGGTGCAGGTATTGATGGGTAACGATAGCCAAGTACCTGCGCAAGCTCGTTAGGAGGGAGAGCACACCATCCTGCCACCACTGCTATTGCGACGTGAGCACGGCGCAGCACAGGCTCGAGGTGTGTGCCTCGTGGGCAGAGAAGCGCCGTGAACTCGTTGCAATCACCGGTGCCGACCGGACCCTGCCGACCATCACTAGGGAGATGCTCAGCAGCGTCAGGAACTGGAACGCGGTCACCGCCTTCTGTGAGGCTGTCATCTCACGAAAGGAGAAGCCGGCTCGTGTGTGATCAATCTTTGGTCACACGTTCCGCCACCGGCGACTCGGGCGGCGCAGATACGAGTATCCGCGCCTCACGCCGCCCTAGGCGAGTCCGCGGGTGACCGGACCGGGGACTTTAGTGTGTCACCCGCAGAGAGCCTGACCGTGTGACGGCGACCGACGTCGATTGGGGTTTTTTTATTTTCTTAAAATTATTACACATTAATGCGATAATTTAAAAAAAATAAGTTGTTGAGTCTCGAACCCGAGACCAGAGTTCCCGCCGGCGAGCACGTTACCACGAGATTACCGCTTGTTGGCGATTCGACTTTGAATTTTTCTAGTACATAAATTACCCATCCAACTTTGACCCTTAAAATCTTTTTAACGAGGGCCCAGTTGACCCTAATATTTGGTAGTTGTGATACCCTCGTGCCCCCTCTACCACCCCACCAAAAATCATGGAAATTCCCGACCCACACGTCTGAGGGTCTCCTTGTAAGTTACACTCTGTGCCTATATTTTACTATTTCCTGTACTTTGCATATTAAAAATACAATTTTAACCGTTTTACTGTTATGAGATTTGGTTTTTAATTAAAAATTTTAAAATTTACATCATGTTGATTTTTGAAAATCTACTTCTCCGAAGAATATATTAGAGATTGATTATTATAAGCGCCAAGGCTCAAGACTGGTCATTCTATGAACTGCGTGTGTGTAGTGCATTAGTGTGCGTCGATATCGAACCGTAGCAAAAAACCAAAAATGCGAGAAGTGCCGATTACCGATAACGCTCTTAACGGATTGGTTGAATTATTGCTATTCTTATTATTGGGTTATAAAAATATTTTGAATATGTGAATTTGAAAATACTATTATAGTCGAATTCTGTTTTATGAAATAAATTGGTGGATATGAAATAAATCTAGATAGCATTTCTTGAAATTACTGCTGTTTTTAGGGTTGCGTACCCAAAGGGTAAAAACGGGACCCTATTACTGAGACTTCGTTGTCCGTCCATCCGTCCGTCTGTCTGTCACCAGGTTGTATCTCAAGAACAGTGATAGCTAGACAATTGAAATTTTCACAGATGATGTATTTCTATTGCCGCTATAACAACAAATACTAAAAATAAAATAAATATTTAAGGGGCGGCTCCCATACAACAATCTTAGCGCTAATCGTGAACGGAATACGCTTTCTCGCGCCTCAGAGACTTTTACTGATAGAAGCTCACGACTGAGCGCTGATCGTGAACGTCATATGTTATCTCACTCCTCGGAGACTTTTAATGACAGAGAGATGTGATTAAGCGCTAATTGTGAACGGAATACGCTTTCTCGCGCCCCAGAGACTTTTACTGATAGAAGCTCACGACTGAGCGCTGATCGTGAACGTCATATGTTATCTCACGCCTAGGAGACTTTCACCGACAGAGAGATGCGATACGAAATCCGGAGACAGAATAAAATAACTTTGGCAGTGACTTCATCTGGAATTGCATCCACATTGCTTCCTAGCGGTAAGACGGCTCATCCTATGTTTAAAATTCCAATCAATTTAGAGAGCAATGTATCACCGACGTGTTCATTAACTCGCAACTGTGACAAAGCTAAAGTGTTTTAGGATTGCTGTCTAATCGTTTGGGAAGAATGCGCAGTGGTAAATAAAAAAGCTGTAGAGGCCGTGGATCGAACTCTCCGCGACGTTCGTCGTAATGAAAAGCCAATGAGGAATATTACATTGCTTTTCTCTGGGTATTTTCGGCAAACTCTGCCTGTTAAAACTAGAGGGACTAAAGCCAATGAGATCATTGCTTCACTGAAGCGTTCTTATCTATGGCCCAAGTGCAAAAGTTAACCCTCACAATTAATATGCGAGATGCTAAGAATTTTCTGATATTCTAATGGAAATCGGAAACGGCGTCCTCCTTGAAGAAAACGGTCAAGTGACTCTGCCAGAAACACTTGATCGAGTTGTTTCGTCAGAAGACGAACTAATTAGTTCAGTATACGGAGACGTTTCGTGTATACCACATCAAGAAAATTCTTGATTATGTGAACGCGCTTTCAGGAGTGGTAGGACCACACTGTCGACAGTTATCTGTCTACAGCCGTGGGCCGGTCCGTCCGGGGCAGTACCATGCTCTCGCAGAAAATCGACGTCTGAGTAGTAGCAATTTGTTACTGCGCTTCGTTCGGTGAGCGAGAGAGCCGAAAGCCCAACTTTCTGAGGGTGATTGCGTGTGGAGGGTTTTGGTGGTGCCCTTGGTATCACCGAGCCTCAATGCACGCATTCACACTCCCTTCGCTTTCTTCGCGGTAGGCAACGGCCTTGTAAAGGTCCATGAGCGGCAGCAACACTTACCATCAGGTGTACTGTTTGCTCGTTTGCCACCGTTTGCAATAAAAAAAAAAAAAAAAAAATACTCATCCTCACTCCAAGTTGCTGGGGATGGAATAGTTCACAGTAAGGAACATCATCGAGGCTGAGATTCTCATGGGATTTGTGGTTCCGGTGAAACTGTGTTCAAACCACGAATACCACTGATATCGAACAATTTCCCCTTCCAATTTAAACGCACACAATTTCCTGTAGCTTCTTGCTTTGCGATTACCATAAACAAGTTCCAAGGTCAGACGTTAGGGAGTGCTGGTGTCGATCTAAGGTCTAGCTGTTTTTCCCACGGCCAGCACGTGGTCTGCTCGCGAGTCAGTAATGCTGATAATTTATTTATTTTAACCCCAGCAGGAAAAACAATTAATGTCGTCTATAAAGAAGTTTTATAATAGGTGTGCAGCATCGTAATTAAAAATAACCATTGTGAAAATAAAAACTAAACATAATGATTTTTTAAATATATTGAATAGATTAAAAACCACGCGGACGAAGTCGCGGGCATCAGCTAGTCTCTATATAAAGCAACTAGTAATCCATAAGTTATAGAGAACAAAAAGACAACATCCTGCTTCAAAGTATTGCGGGATTCTCAATAAATGTCAAAACCAGATAAATGTAAAAAAAAACTTAAAATTTTTTATTTAAGTTCAAACAATTTGAATATCCAACAATATCAATTATCTGTTTATAGTTTTACGCTTTTACTTCTGTCAGCCGTCCTCATGAATGATTTTTGTTCCTTTTATATTCTCAAGGTTGTTTCACTGAAGGATCAAAAAGCTGTATTTAATATGAATTTATTATGTAGCTTTAGCTTTTGGTAATGGAAAATAACCTTTTATAATCCATTCTTTCATCCATCAACCAATACACGTACACTGTTGGATGTAAACCTCTTCATGTGAATAAGAGATAGTCTTTTTATGCTATGGTCTCACCACACATCAACCAATCTATCCGAGGCAACGAAAGAGTTGCTTCAACGACTTTCCCTTTACCCTTTCAGTTAGCTCCCTAGCCGACAATCCGCCCAAAAAAGTAAGGATATCACCTTCACGGGGCGCACATGAGGTCATATTCATTCCTAGAAATTTCGTTGCGAGACATATGTGTTGCTTGATAAATTATACAATAGGTAAATAAGAGCACGCACCCGATCATTATGGCCTGCAGTGTAATAGAAGCAAAAACAATTTGGATTCTACAACTGAGGTTCACTGAAACGTGTGACGCATTCCACCGTACACTTCAGTGCAAATAAAACTGTACGGTGTGGGTGGCTAGTTAAAATTTCACGAGTCAGCCTAACGGTCTGATGCAGTGTTATTCCTAGTTCGAATTTCGTTCCGTTATCCAACACTCTTTCTGAATATTTCATTTCGAATATTCGTTCCAAGTTGGTGTTGTTTTTTTTTATATTTATATAGGGCATAGTCCATCATACAGCCTCGAGTAATTTAGCAGGACTTTATGAATATTTTATATTAGTGCGAGTATTTACACATTATAAATAAAAATATTTTTACGGCTTTTATAGCGTTTGTATTAAATTATTGATTTCTCGATGTTTTGAACACTTTTTACCGTTCATGGTCCGCTCGAGACTATTTACGTTTATTTATGATATATTCTTCTTTAATAAAATGTTTTACAATTAAATATATTTTGAATCTTTTTTAGCAACAAGTAAAATTTCGGCATATAAAGTTCAATATGGATAATAATTTAATAAATTATTCATATAAGAAATAAACCCAATACAGTACCTATATAATAATAATAATATCTATTTATTGCAGACCATATAGATCCATAAATGTTAGTAATATAAAAATACTTAGGTAGCTAGGATTAGTAAAAAATAAAAATAACAAAAATAACACTACACATGGAATTAAAATAATTTAACAAATCATATCAAGACAAAAGCTAAATCACATTACATTTTACTATTGGGGCGTGTAAATGCGTCCAGTGCTCCAGTATTGGACAATCCCACCTATCATTTAGCACTGACAGGATACTGTGTGAACTGGAGCGTAATCTCTGTAGCAGGGAAGCGCAGCTTTTTCTAACGAGAGCTTTGAAACCGTCAACGCCCTTCTCTGCGAACATCCCAGAAGCGCTACAAAAACGAGGCAGCCCCAACAGCACCCTGAATGCGTTGTTATACTGAACACGCAGGTCACTGTATGCCCTCTGCGTGTACTTGGCCCACAGGCTACACGTGTACTGTGACTGACAGTAGACCTTGAACAGTGTCACCTTAACCGCATCATCCACCGTTCTGCGTGCGTCTGAGCGTACCGCGACTGGCGGCCGAGCGGGTTCGACCGCCTCAGCTGCAATACACAACACCACAACACGACACACCACAGTGGAACTTCAAAAAGGCAGACTTTAACAATTTATATGAGTCCTTTGCTTCGATATCATGGTCCACGGTACTAGATACTAACAACGTTAATAACGCCTTAGATGTTTTTTATTCTCACCTTAAAACTAATCTCAACGCTAACGTGCCCATAAAAAGGCACATCACTGGTTTTGGAAGGTTTTTATATCCAACGTGGTATACTTCTGAAATTATTGAGAATATCAAAAGTAAACATTTTCATTTAAAAACGTTCAGAAAATTTCAATTAGATTTTAATAAAGAAATGTTCAAATATTATAGGCAACGGACGAAGGAATTAATAAAGATAGCACATGCCAACTTTATACACCGTACTGAGGCAGGTATACGGAGAGACCCAAAGACCTTTTGGAACTTTATTAAGACCCAGCGTTCCTCGCGAAACTTTTGTTCTGAATATGAGTACAATGGCAATATAATGTCTGGATTAGATGCTGCGAATGGTTTTGCAACATTTTTCAAATCTATGTTTTTAACAAATGTGCCCACTTTTTCAACAAATGTCCCAAAAAACTATGAAGATAGTAACCTGTGTTCTTCGCGCATTAGTATCGATCACATTAGCAAATCCGATTTATTGCAGGCAGTAAAACGCTTGAAGGTTCGATCTTCTATCGGACCCGATGGTATACCCGCCTAAATTATAAAAGATTGTATTGGAGTACTACAAGTGCCTCTACTGCATATTTTGAATTTAGCCGTAAAAACAGCTACCTATCCCACGCTATGGAAAATTTCGCGTGTTACTCCGGTACACAAGGATGGTTTAAGGTCTAAAATAGTTCATTACAGGCCAATTGCCGTACTCTCAGCATTAGCCAAAGTGTTTGAGTACATTTTAAATCGACATATTACCATACAGTTTAAACAACAATTTCATGAGTGTCAGCATAGGTTTAGAACGGGTAAGTCAACTACCACCAATTTAATAAACTTTGTTGACTATTGCGTTACCGAAATGGACCACAATAGGCAAGTGGACGCCGCATACTTTGATTTTAAAAAAGCTTTCGACCGCGTACACAACAATGTCCTATTACAAAAACTAGACGCTGTTGGATTCACTCCTAAACTTACAAAATTATTTGCTAGTTATTATACTAGTCGAATTCAATACGTGCAGCTAGGGAATTATCACTCTGACTCATATTTCACTCGCTTTGGTGTGAGTCAGGGCAGTGTCTTAGGCCCAATCCAGTTTTAAATCATGGTCAATGACTTGCCCAGTGTCATCTCTTCGGCACAATGTCTCATGTTTGCAGATGACCTAAAACTGTTTTTGGGCATAAATTGTACGAAAGACTGCGAAGCGCTTCAGCGGGACATCGATAGTGTTGTTGCTTGGGGTGCGCGCAATCACCTAGAGTTTAATACGGCCAAATGTAAAACCATAACGTTTACTCGTTCACGAGCTCCACGCACAATTACAAAATATCTGGTGTACCGCTGGAGCGGGTCACTCAAATCCGCGACCTAGGCGTTACACTAGACTCGTGTTTAACTTTTAACACGCATATCGCAAACATATGTAAACAGAGCTATATGTCCCTAGGCTTTGTGATGAGACAATCATCCCTATTTCAAAGTAAGAGTACTATCATTGCGCTGTACTTTTCTTTCGTTCGTAGTATTTTGGAGTATAACTCCATAATCTGGGACCCACATGAGGTCAAGTACAGCGTGATGATTGAACGTGTACAACGTAAATTTTGCAGATTTTTATACAAAAAGTTATACGGCTATTATCCATATTTATATCCGTCCCTATTTGTATCCGGCGCGTTAGGTCTCGATACTCTCGCATTAAGACGTAAGTGTGCTATATTATTACATTATTACTTATTATTTAATAATAAAATTGAAAATTCATATATATTATCGCATTGTTCGCTATTAGCACCAAACCAATATACACGGCTTCGTTCACGTCCCCTGTTCGCTCTACCACAGGTGCGTACGTGTACTGCACAATATGCACCTACTAGTCAGGCTATTGCGTTGCTAAACTCACTGATTACTCACTATCCGCAAGTTGATATATTTTTCACCAAATTCGATCTATTCTTAAAATTTTGTTTGTATTTTTTATCTTTTAATTTTACTTTTAAATTATAAAAGTGTAATGGCTCTCTACACGTTTTGGGAGACTGTAAGTGTAGTAAGTAGTTGAATGATTAATAAATAATAAATAAATAAATAAACCGCGGATGTACACCGTGCAAACCTGCGGGCCAGCATGTTGCATCGTACAGCAAGCGCCCTGCGTGCTCGTTCAATGTCTACGTTATCTCGTAGATCCTCCGTCAGCCAGTGGCCCAAGTACTTGAACCGAGTTACTCGTGTTAGCGGTTGTGGGTTGTGGATAATAATATAATAAATAAGTTGGCAGTCCACGTGTGTGTAGGCGTGAAGTGTCGGTAGACGTCCCATCCCATTTTAGATTAAATTTCTCCAAAGGCCTCTGCGTGTTGGATCCATATCCTCATGTAAGCCTTTCAAAGGACCGGGTATCTTCCCTAGGAAGATCCCGTGAAACGGAGATACATAATAAATAATTTTTACTACTATTAATAGCAAAAAAATTAAAAAATGAATTTCTATAAACGAAGCTTAGCCAGATCAATTTATCACCTCCGAAGGCTAATTATATTTACTTAAAGTCGTGAAATCGTTGAGATGTTTGCCTGAATTCAGTATTTATAAAATTAAGCAAAAATTATATGTTTCGTTTTGGGGGTGGGTTGCGGTCGGCGCGCTCCTTGCACCACTCCGTCCGGGGCGACAAAAGGGCGTAAGCACGCACACCCGCAACCCATCCACGTGCACGTCACCTTCATCGTTGGGCCGACCATCGGAGCAGAGTTACTTGTCATCAGTGGTCGGCCCGACGGAATACCCCCTATTTGGGGTACCCACCCATCGACCGACGTCCCCTCCTGGGGGAGGACGTCGGTCTTTCCTCACGCGGTCGGCCTCTCGGCGGGTGACAGACTAATTCCCCGATCACGTCACCCGCGGCCTCGGCTAGGGCGGCATGAGGCGCAAGTACTCGCGCCTACGCCGCCCCAGTCGCCGGCGGCGGATCGCCTCATCGAGGCTGCGCTCCTCGCGCAGGCCATCCACCGCCTCCTTCTGCGAGATCATTGCCTCGCAGAAGGCGGCGACCGCGTAACAATTCCCGACGCTGCCGACCATCGCCCTGGCGATAGTCGGCAGCGTCAGGTTGGCACCAATGATTGCGACGAGTTCACGGCGCTGCGCTGCCCAAGCGGCGCAGGCCTCGAGAAGAATTACATGTTTAAAGATATTAGACACATTTTAACCTACTGTAATATTTAGTAACAAGTTCGAAGTCAGACATCCTTCAACAAATATTTGTAAAGCCTACGAGTATTAGCTGAAGTTTGGGGATCTGTCCGCGTACGTGTCCGGTGTATCTAACCGAAACATGATACAACATGCCAGCTTTCATTTATGTTACTTCAACTCCATTTATTCAACAAACATAGATGACGTAGGTTGGTTGTCTACACAGATAGCATAGTGGTTAAAAGACCAACTTACTTTGTCAGTGTCGTGAGTCAATTTCCAGGCAAGGCAATAATTTTAGCCTTCCACAAATGTATCTTGTGAGTGTGGGTGTATTTTATGTCAATTAATTATATGTTTGTAAAGTCACCCAAGTCCTTTACTTTCGTTAAAAAAATAATACAGAATGTTATTCATAATCATCATCTTCATCACAATTCGTACAAGTCCCACTACTAGGCTCGAGCCTGTTCCGTAATAGGAGGGCAATTGACCTATCATACTACGCTGGTCAGGTGGATTGGTATATGGTTTTATTTCGTGTTATCCTTCTCTTGCATAGATCTTATATGCATAATTAATCCCGTAGTCGTCTTTCATGACATCCATAGGCAAGATAGGGAGTGGTAAATTGTATTCTTAGTCTGTCACCACTCTTCCTCTCTCCCCTCTGTCACCCCTCTTCTTGCCCGTAGGTGTCGTAAAAGACGACTAAGGAATATAATATGCATATAATTCGACCACATTCGAGCTAACATTAAAACAACAGTTCTAGATAATTAAATACATTAGTCCCGTATACAGCATACTTAGTACAATTTAATTGTACTAAGTATCTTAGTACAATTTAATTGTACTAAGTATTCTGTAAGGGCATTGCTTCAGTTAAGCGACAGATTTAACTTGTCATGGAAATTGTTCATCTTGTAATTTGTAGACGACGTGTAGACTTCAAGAAACTACGCTCTTAGTCATGTCGTAGACTTGTGAGGCTTCAATCCACAGAGGGTAGGGTGTAGTCATTGTAATTCTATAAGTAACGAAGATATTTCATATTTTTCATTCTTATTCTTTCTTCTTCTTCTTAGTAAGTTAAGCCAAACTATAAAACAAAATTTAAATTCAAAGGATTTATTTCCATAATTTAATAGCATTGTGATAACGTTTATATAATAAAAACTTTTAATTAATTAATTTCTTCAAACTTCAAAGTTATTCACAGGAGTATAATGAAATTCATTATCTAGTTAAAAAAAGTAAAATAGGTACTTCGTACGATGGGATAGAGTTTATAATGCAGTTGAAAGATACCACAACTGCATTCACCGACTAAGAAAATTTAATCCGGCGACTCTGAATGAGTGAAGTCAAAACATGCATTAACGAAAAATATTTCAAACTTTTATAGCAATTCCAATAAAAGTATTACATAAAAATAAAAGGGAGCCGTCGCTCAGGACGCCTAGCAGATGTGAAACATTAAAATTATTTTGTACAAGTATATATGCATAAAAGAACAGATTACGTCAGAGCTCACTAGATGGCGATGTACAAAGTTCTAAATCGGGTATAAGGTTATGGTTTCGTTACACAAATGTACATATCAAAGCGTGGCGTTGACGCCACGCCAACGATCTGGTTCACCCGCGCCTATAGATGTTTCACATCAATAAAACTATTTTTGCGGATTTTATTACGTTTATATTTCATTTCACGACGTTTCGAACACTTTTCTGTGTTCATGGTCATGGAAGTCCTCCCGCGATAAAATCATTAAAAATATTTTATTTAAAATGTGTAATGTTTTCGTCAGTCATCTAAACATCAAAAAACATTAAAATATAAATAATCACGAGAAATGATAAAAAGTAAAATACAACATTAAATATTTACCAAATTTGATTGTCATAATTCCGGAATAGACCTTTTAAATATAAAAAAAATACATAATGGCATATGTGCTGACCCAAACGTATATACGTACGAATATTAAAATTCAAATTCTCCTTTTTATCATAGGCATATGGTGTGGTCTGATATCCCAATAGGTCCAGAGCGTGAAAGGGCGTCGTATGGCACCGTAAGCTACCGTCTTCCATTGCCACTGGACTGACCACTGTTATCGATTCCTTGAACTCAATAGCCAGCCCCTTTTAGGTACCGTCCCTGTCGACGTTTCGGTAACAAACGGTGTAGCTGGTTCGTCGCTCTCGCGCAATCCGTCTCTCTGCGGGTGATGGACTATGACTAATCGTCGGTCTAACCACTTTAACCTGAATTCCACTTTTAAATCTATTGAAATTTTTACTCTTCTGAAATTTGCTGTCTGAAAGAAGCTGTTTTAACAGTTTAAATATCATATCTGACTAATAAAAATTCTTTATTTTAGCATAAGTATCACAGATTGTATTAGGCAACATAAGAGAAACCGGAATCAGTGCTTTTCTCCAACACCAAGTGCGATCGCCAAAGCACTTCATTGTCCATTATGGTAAAATTCTCCTTTAGACCTGCTATAAACAAAAAACTACTATAGACCGATGAATAGAATGAAATGGATGAATCATATTAAGAAGAACCTTAGACTAGATTCGGTTTAAAAGATTCGAACAGACCGCATCCCTGTAAAAGAAGATAAACTCGAACTAAAACCTTTTGCATCTGATCAGTGCGGTGACCTGATTAGCTTAGTTTAATTTATCTTCAATTTTGGGGGTGTAGTGCTTTTTTTTTTTTTTATGGGTGGGCTATGGTAAGCGCACACGAAAGTGCTCCGCCCATCATGGAGCCGGAAATGGGGGCGGCGGTGGCGCGTATGCGAGTCAAATCCACCGCCCCCGGGCCCGACGGTATTCCGAACCGTGTGCTGGCCCTGGTCCTCGAGCATCTGGAACCACGCCTCAGGGGACTGTTCGACGCCTGTTTGACGTCCGGGCAGTTCCCTGGGTGCTGGAAAGAGGGGAGGCTGGTTCTCCTGCCGAAGCCGGAACGGTCTCCCGAGTCGGCCTCGGCCTACAGGCCCATCGTGCTGCTCGATGATGCGGGCAAGCTGCTGGAGAGGGTGTTGGCTGCCCGCATCGAGCGGCACCTTGTCGGGGTTGGGCCCGATCTGTCCGACGCCCAGTTTGGTTTTCGGAGGGGGCGTTCGACGATCGCGGCCCTGCTGCGCCTGAAGGCCGTGGTAGCGGAGGCCGTCACCGGCGGAGGAGTCCTATTGGCGGTGTCCCTGGACATCGCCAACGCCTTCAACAGTCTGCCATTCAGCTGCATCAGGGAGGGGCTAAGGTACCACGGGGTGCCCGTGTACCTCAGGCGGCTGGTGGCAGACTACTTGGAGGGGCGCAGCGTCCTCTACGTTGACCGAGTAGGGGACGTTGTGCGAACGCCCATGACGTGCGGTGTCCCACAGGGGTCGGTTCTGGGTCCGACCCTGTGGAACATCGGCTACGACTGGGCGTTGAGAGGAAGCCTCCCACCCGGGCTGGGCGTAATTTGCTACGCCGACGATACACTCGTCACAGCCCGGGGTGGGACGCTCGAGGAGGCGGCACGCCTGGCAACTCTCGGCACCGAGGAGATTGTCAGGCGGATCGAAGCGCTGGGGTTGAGGGTAGCCCTGGAAAAGACGGAGGCCCTTTTGTTCCATGGCCTCCGTACCGCCGGGCCTCCCGCCGGCGCTTCGATCACCGTGAATTCGGTCACCATCAGCATCCAGGCCCACATGAAGTACTTGGGCCTGGTGCTCGACGGGCATTTTTGGTTCCGGGAGCATCTCCATCGACTTGTTCCCCGGCTTGTCGGCGCGGCGTCCGCCCTTTCGCGGCTGATGCCGAATGTGGGTGGACCCAGTGCTACGTGCCGACAGCTGTACGTGGGGGTGATCCGGTCGATGGCCCTGTATGGCGCACCGGTGTGGGCGGGGTCCCTGACCGTCCGTCTTAGGGCCCTCCTGTGGCGACCACAGAGGGTCATGGCGATCAGGGCCATACGGGGTTACCGCACGATGGCGACGGAGGCAGCGTGCCTCCTGGCCGGAACCCCCCCGTGGGACCTGGAGGCGGAGATGCTCGCCGACATTTATCGGCGGGTGTCGGAGACGCGCGCCCGCGGCAGCATGGTCTCCATCAATGAGATCACCGCCTGGCGGGTCGACGCCCGCCGAGAAGTAATTGCCCGTTGTGCAGTCCGGCTGGAGAGTCCTCGGTACGGTGTCAGGACTGTCGAGGCCCTCCGGCCGGTGCTGATGGAGTGGTTGGAGCGGACGCACGGGGTGCTTTCCTTCCGACTGGTGCAGGTGCTGACGGGGCACGGTTGCTTCGGGAAGTACCTGCACAAGATTGTCAGGAGGGAGAGCACACCGTCCTGCCACCACTGCAGTTGCGACGAGGACACGGCGCAGCACACGCTCGAGGAGTGTGCTGCATGGGAGGGGGATCGCCGTGAACTCGTCGCAATTATCGGTGCCGACCTGGCGCTGCCGACCATCGCCAGGGAGATGCTCGTCAGCGTCAGGAACTGGGACGCGGTCGCCGCCTTCTGTGAGGCCGTAATCTCACGGAAGGAGGCGGCGGATCGTGTGCGAGTAGAGCTCCTATTCGGCGACACGTTCCACCGCCGGCGACTCGGGCGGCGCAGGCGCGAGTATCTGCGCCTAATGCCGCCCTAGCCGAGGCCGCGGGTGATCGGACCGGGGAATTGTCCGTCACCCGCGGAGAGGCTGACCGCGCGACGGCGACCGACGTCCCAGTACGTCGAGAGGTGAGGATACCCGAAAGGGTATTCCGTCGGGCCGACTACTGACGACAAGTCACATCTGCTCCGGTGGTCGGCCCAACAACGAGGTGACGTGGGGCCGCGCCGTCCTTTCATCGCCCCGAACGGATTGGACCGCGCGTGCGCTTACCATAGCCCACCCATAAAAAAAAAAAAAAAAAAAAAAAAAAAAAAAAAAAAAAAAAAAAAAAAAAAGGTAAGCGCACACGCGGTCCATTTCGTCAGGGGCGACGAAAGGACGGTGCGCGGGATCGTCAACTTCGTCGTTGGGCCGATCACCGGAGCAGGGTGACTTGTCGTCAGTGGTCAGCCCGACGGAATACCCTTTTGGGTACCTTCACCTCTCGACGTCCCTGTCCCGGGACGTCGATCACCGTCGCGCGGTCAGCCTCTCTGCGAGTGACGGACTAAATTCCCCGGTCCGGTTACCCGCGGCCTCAGCTAGGGTGGCATCAGGCGCAGGTACTTGCGCCTGCGCCGCTTGAGTCGCCGGCGGCGGAACGTGTCGCCGAAGAGAAGCTCCTCTCGCACACGATCCGCCGCCTCCTTCCATGAGATTAATGAGTGTAGTGTACTGAGTCAGTTTGCCTCCTATTGCGGAGGAGGTTCGAATTAACAGAGGGACAAATATGAGCTGAGATGATTGTTTATCCAAATCTGAAGTTCACAATATAGATAATACTGTATTTCAGAAGACCGCTCCAGGTCTCCAGGACAATAGTGATGCAAATACAGCACGCTACGATACTTTTGTATGTACTAATATTACAGAATTAATTCTTATGTTTACGCGAGTATTACACATTGTAAATTAAACTATTTTACGGACTTTATCGCCTTTGTATTCGATTTTTAATGGCCCGGGCAGACCATGTCCAGCCTATGACTAGTCCAGCCGTGATCATGAACGCTATTAAGTGTTCGAAACATCGGACATACAAAAATCAAATACAAAAGTGATAAAATCCGTAAATATGTAGTTTTATTTACAACTAGAAACCCGCCCTCGCTTCGCTTTCAGCGGTTTCAGCGGCCTTACCCGCGTAGTTCCCGTTCCCGTGGGAATACCGGGATAAAATGTAGCCTATGTTACTCCCTGATATTATATTAAGCTTTCCATTGGTGAAAGAATTTTTGAAATCGGTTCTATGGTTTAAGCGTGAAAGCGTAACAAACAAACAAATAAACAAACTTACTTTCGCATTTATAATATTAGTAAGGATACCAATATAACATTAAAATTACCGCATCCATAATTTATACTCTCAGATTTTACGAAAGGCTAAATCGAGTAAATTAGTTTCATTATCACTATGTACCAGGTACTTCACAAAGCGCTTGTTTTTGCCCCTTCCATCTTCCCTCGTAGTTGAACTACTCACACCTCTGTCTTAACCAGCTTTATTATCTTGAAAGTCTTCAAAACTACTTAAACTTAGGACCTTTAAGTCTATTGACGTCGATTAGTTATCTTTTAAATTAACACTATGTTCAAATTGATACGTTTTATCTCAGCTTTACAGCTAAAGAGTTTGCTTGTATATTGATTTTTTTAATGGCCTAAACTCTGGAATTATACATTTTGATTTGAAAATATATTTCTATATTTGTTTGTATGAAGTTATCCATATGGTGACGGAGTATATAATTCAGCACCCTCTATCTTTTCCATGGGTGTCGTAAAAGACGACTAAGGGATGTAATATGCACAACATCTGCAGCAAGAGAAGGAAAACTGGAAATGAAATGCTATACCATCACGTATAACCAGCGCGGTATAGAAGGTCAATTTCCCTCCTATTGTGGAAGAGGCCTGAGTCCAACAGTGGGACTTATGTGGGCTGCGATGGTAATGATGATGAAATATGAAAAGAAAAATGAAAGAAAACAATTTAGGAAGGAACATATAACAAAGATGTTTTAAAAACATAAGCTGCATGTGATTAAATATTCAAAGAAAAACTAAAATATGTAACCGAAAAATTAAAACATCCCCGGTGTTGACTGGTTCAGAACATAACCATTCAGATTCCCTTTGGAGTTGTAAAAACAAGCTCAGCGATGATGGGGTGAAATTATACGAGAAATTATATTTCTAACCTATCATGAGAGCAATCTAGACTTAATGCTTTCTATAAAAACCTTATACGCAGTAAAACCCAATTACAGTTTTAGAATTTTTGAACTTCATTTTTTAGGGTTCCGTACACAAAGGGTAAAAACGGGACCCTATTACTGAGACTTCGCTGTCCGTCTGTCCGTCCGTCCATCTGTCACCAGGCCGTATCTCAAGAATGGTGATAGCCTGACACTTGAAATTTTCACAGATAATGTATTTAAATCTATTGTCGCTATAACAACAAATACTAAAAATAAATTAAAGGGGGGCTCCCATATAAGAAACTTGATTTTTTTACCGTTTCTCACTCGTTACTAATAACGGTGACAGGTAAACGCTTAAACTATTCACAGAATATTTAGTTTTATATTCTCTTTAAATATAATTAATTAAAATAAAATAAATAATTAAGGAGGCTCCCATACAATAAAAGAGGTTTTTTTATATATAATGGTACGGAACCATTCGGGCGCGACTCGACTCGCACTTAGCCGGTTTTTCTTATCTTACCCGTGGGTGTCGTAAAAGACGACTTAAGGGATATGCTATACAGATAATATCTATGCAACAGAAGGAAAACTCGATACCTACGCCATGCCAACACGTTGGACCAGAGCGGTATAGTAGGTCAGTTTCCCTCCCGCTGTGGAGGAGGCCCAAACCCAATAGTAGGACTTATGTGGACTGAAATGATGATGATGACAATTTTTACCAGGGATTTCAGGCCACCTAATGAAGGCAGTCATTAAATAATAATTAACTAATATTCTTTTTTTTTATAACGACTACGCGTTCCACTGGCTGTTTGGCTATAGATGCCTAGAGCCTTTGTCTATATGCTGATGGATGATGCCAAGTTGGTTTGCCAAGTTGTATACCTGTCACCACACGGAGTTTTAACGATAATCATCATTATCTATACCTACTAATATTATCATCATCCTCATCATCATCATCTCAGCCCATATACGTCCCACTGTTGGGCTCGGGCTTCCTCCACTATGGCAGGGAAATTGAGCTACTATACCATGCTGGTCAGAGGTGTTCGCATTGGGTTTTGTTTCGAGTTTGCCTTTTCTTGCATAGATGCTGTATGCATATTATAATCCTTTAGTAGTCTTTTAAGAGTTTCTTTATCTGTCTGGGATAATCTTCGGAACCACTACATTATTGGAAAAATTCTTTCTCCATTTAAAAAATACATTATCTCCAATGTACATTGACTACATATTAGGTGTAAATTACCTAAAGTTGTGTCGTGTGTCTTGACAATTTTAAGAGTTACGTAGACATACGCCTGAATGGTAATAGATACACAAAAAATGTATTACCAAAAAGTGTTCTTAAAAAGTTCTATAAAAAGTCTAAAACAGAATATATCTAAGAAGAACCTACAGCAATCATTTTATCTTCAAAATTTTGATAAAAATAAGCGTATTTTTAAAGGCGTTTTAAATCAATGAATGTTTAAATTTATATCTAATTAAGGAAGTTTATTATTTAAAGTATTTAATTTACAATAAGTCTTTTACTTTACGTCGAAATTAAATTACTTATTATCGTAAATAAAATTCAAGAGCTTCTACGATAAGTTAAATTGTATTCTTACTTGGAAATTATCTAGGTAAAACTGTTTTAAAATAGTAATTACGTCGTGCTAATTAATCTTAAGCGTTCATGACAGGTCCTTGTACATCCATGATTTAATTAAATATGGACGTATAATAACTGGGTATATTTAAAATTAATTTGGTCGAAAAGCTGGCATTATCGCAAGGCGAGGTGAGAGGTGCGAATTTATCAGGGCACACTCCACTGCTCTCATGTAAAATTAAATGATATTTGATGTTTGGTGCAAGTATAATGGGAATTTTATGTCATTATTTTAAAATAATTGATTGAATTCGGCGATATATAATGGAAACCCATTTTTATTTTTATTTTAAAACTAGCAACCCGCCCTCGCTTCGCTTCGGTTTCAGTCGCTTTACCCGCGGCGTAGTTCCCGTTCCTGTGGGAATACCAGGATAAAATATAGCCTATGTTACTCCCTGATATTATAGCTTTCCATTGGTGAAAGAATTTTTGAAATCAATTCGGTGGTTTAAGCGTGAAAGCGTTACAAACAAACAAACAAACAAACATCCTTACTTTCGCATTTATAATATTAGTATGGATGGAAGGAAGAAAGGAAGGGAGACCCACCGCTTTCCCACGGTAATAAATATACCGCACACCACAATAGAAGGAGTACGGGATAGGATTAAGGTTTTAGATTGGGCATCACACAGCTTTGGTGGCGTCACACAGCTTTAATTGGTCACACAGCTTTGACTACTGTGGGAAAGTGGTGGCTCTCTCTTCCTTCCTTCCATTTTAAAACTAAAATCATTATTTTGACTTCCAGTTATTACATATAATTCGAAGTTATTATTTTAATTCAATTATATTATTATCATGCAGGGAATTCCAACTGCTCATTTTTGGCAAATATTATTTTTTAGTAATGATTATTTGATGATGATTATTAATTGTTTAGTAATGATTGTTTCCGTGTGGTGACGGAGTAAGAATACAATTCACCACCCCCTCTCATGTCCGTGGATGTCGTAAAAGGGATATATTACGCATATGACATCTATGCAAGAGATGGAAAACTCGAAACAAAACCCTATTCCAACCTGTCTGACCAGCATGGTATAGTAAGGTCAATTTCCCTCTTATTATGGAGGAGGCTCGAGCCTAGCAGTGGGACGTATATGAGCCGAAATGATGATGATGATGAATGATTGTTTTCTTTCCGTGTGGTGACGGAGCAAGAATACAATTCACCATCCCTACCTTGTCCGTGGATGTCGTATAAGACGACTATGGGATATAATATGCGCATAACATCTGTGCAAGAGAAGGAAAACTCGAAATGAACACCCGTACCAACATGCCTGACCAGTATGGTATAGTAGGTCAAATTCCCTCCTATTGTGGAGGAGGCCCGAGCCCAACAGCGAGACGTATATGGGCTGCGATGATAATTCGTTCTTATCTAGTCTCTTTGTTTAAACGTCAGAAATCATTTAAGTGATTACACTCTATCTTTCGTACATTGCGTCTACCCACATTGAGGGCTACAAACAAAATTTAAATGCAGCGTTGAAATTCGACAATGCTTATATAATTAGATGTCATAATTTACTGGTGGCTCTTATCACTTTTACATGAGTTCTGGATTCAAAGAGCTTTTGTTACAAACGATTTACGTGTAGAGGTGATATCTATGTGTATGTCTTTTTTGCTTTAGTTAATGTTCGTAATTACATCGTAAGTTAATTATGGGGGTCACATACTTTTGATGTTAGAATTTTGTTTTGAAAAGTGTATAGTCGAAATCGCTGGGGCTAGGATGATGAACTTTTTAACGTGGTTTTCTGTTTTAGGGTAAGCGAGCACTAAGAAATATTTTTTGGAAACCTAACCTAAGGTTATGAAAAGTATTTAGCCAAAACCACCGGGCCTAGAAACTTGATATTTTGTACACAATTGTCTTTTCTGATGGTAAGCTATCTCTATAAAAGATTCTACCTTAGAATTCTACCCTTAAGTAGATGAAAAGCGTATAGCAAACCCATTGGGCAAGTACATGAAATTCTGTACGTGGTTCGTTCTCTTTTTTAAGGCAAATAAGCACTATGAAAGAATTTTTGTAAATTATTACCCCCTTTATTTATGTGACAGGCAATTTTGGACGAAATATTGTCGTCGGGAAAGGCAGCTTTAAATCAATCCTCATTGCCATTGGACAAACTACTGGTACCGTTCCTTTATCTCGGTGGTGGAATTCAAACCCCCTTTTTATGGGTGGGGACACACGCCATCCATTCCGTCCGGGGCCACGAAAGGACGGCGCGTGGGCCCAGTACCCAC
This sequence comes from Lymantria dispar, assembly GCA_032191425.1. Taxonomy (NCBI): domain Eukaryota; kingdom Metazoa; phylum Arthropoda; class Insecta; order Lepidoptera; family Erebidae; genus Lymantria; species Lymantria dispar. The sequence continues at coordinate 3,921,058 of CM063442.1, read as the reverse complement.
CCGGAGCTCGTCGCCTTCGTCGTTGGACCGACCACCAGTGCCGAGTTCCTAGTCCTCAGTGGTCGGCCCGACGGTGATGTTTACGCGAGTATTACACATCGTAAATAGAACTACTTTACGGATTTTAGAGCGTTTGTATTTGATTTATGATTGCCCACCGTTTCGAACACTGTTTATGATCCGTCCGTAAAAAGTGAAAATGAGACCAATTTGTGTCAGATCAGTTGGATGGTTTCAAAGATTCTAACGGACATAGAAATGTTTCTGGTATGTTTTTCAAAATATTTCAATAAAGTTATTATTTTTATTAGTTCAGACTACGTGTTGTTTTCAATGGACCGAAGCTTTGTCAAGCTATAAACTAATAAACAACAAAAGCAATGGATTCGACAGCAATACCATTTAATTTTATTTCAAATGCCGATGATTGGTTTTTTTTGTTTGTCTCGTGAATTGTTCTCTCGCTGTTGTTTATTCAATTATTTTGTTTGAATAATTTATAAATACAATTTATGTAATGTTTGGAAATAATTAGTATTTATTTAGGTAGTTTTCCCTGTGATGAGGGTGTGAGAATACAATTCCCCACCCCAATTCTTGCTCATGGCTGTAGTAAAAGTCATTTAAAGTACATAATATGCAGATCTATGCAACAAAAAGAAAATTTAAAATGCAACGCTATACCAACCCACCTGATATATCATGAAACCCAATTTCTCTTCCACATTAGAGGAGAGCTCAACAGCGGGACATATATGAGCTGACTCATGGTGACTGCTGACGGTGACTGGTCATGCTGACTTCAGGCGGATATGATTATTTAGAGAAGATTCCGGGTGATGAAGAAGAAAGAATATAATATGCTATTACCTTTTTCTTTCCTGAAGGTGATTGTGAAAGTCCACTAAGAAACACACATTCAGTTCCTTAATTATCCACAAAAGCCGCGAAAATATGCCCGTTGTTACTTTTTACAATATTAAATTAAATTAATGCAATATAGTACCACTAAATCGAAATGCAACTGAGAGAGAAGATTCAGCAAGATTTTTTTTCTAACTTTCTGTATATATTTCTTGTGTACGTGTGTATGTCATTGAACACCTCCTAAATGGCTGGACCGATGTTGATGAAATTTTTTTGGTATGTTCAATACGATTCGAGAATGGTTTAGATTCACAATTGGACCCGGCAGGTAGCGCTGCAGTCGATTTCAAGAGAATTCTTTTTATTTTCTTTGAACAGAACAACGTCTGTTGGGTCAGCTAGTTTAGTGGTCGCTATTCGAGAACGTTTCTTCCCCAACGGTTATTGGTGAATTGAGTGATGCAACCTGCCCATTGCCACTTCAGCGTGCAAATTGTTGGTGCTATGTCGTTTACAACCGTTCTTCTACGGATTTTCGTATTTCAGATTATATCTCACAGAAAAAGCCCGAGCATAGCCCACTTTATAGCACGCTGAGCAACTTTACGCTTAGTTATGAGGCTTACATTTAGGGACCACGTTACCGTGCGGTAAGTCATGAAACCGTAAACGAAAGAATATTTTTCAATCCAAAATATTGTGTATGCATCCATCCAGTTATGATTTTTGCAAGACAACCCAGCTGCCCAATCTTCTCAGGCTCCCTCAGCTGTTCATGATTCCTACAGACAAATAAATAGGTATTAATTAACTCATTCTATTCCACCCATTCTAACCCACCAAACTTAATATTGATTACCCTATATCTACTTTACGTAACAAACCACAAATTGTGGTAAGAATTCGTGCGTTTATAATTTAATTTAGTCTTTAAATGAAAACAGTTCGCAAACTCTACACCTGATCACATCCAAAATGAAACGAGGCGAAATAACAAGGCGTATAGTTGAAAACGTGTTGTTACTCTACACGTAAGTGTCAAGGAAACTGTCAACGTGTAGGGTGTACAAACTGTCACCACGAAGATAGATAAGTCTGTGTTTTAATTGTTACAAACTCTTGATTGTTTGTGATGCTGTGAATTTATGAAATGCTTTATATATTGTTATAATGAAATGTTTTGGAGCGGTAAATTAATATATAATGCCTCTACTGGCGTCTTTAATCGTATTAATTTGGCATTTTCTATCTCATGACGTAAAATCATAACGTCGTCGGCTATATGACATAATATTATTAAATTTTATGGAATAGTAAATTTATTAAAAATATTGTAAATAAAACTATTTTTACGGATTTTATCGCGTTTGTTTACGGTGTTCATGATCATTGATATAGTCCGCCCGTGACCATGAACATTGTAGAACGTTCGAAACATCGTACAATTAAAAATCAAATATATACGCGATAAAATCCGTAAAAGTAGTTCCATTTACAATGTATAATACTCGTGTAATCATTAGAAATCATTATTCATAACCATTTTCCGCGTGGTGACAGAGTAAGAATACAATTTACTACCCCTATCCTTCTCATGGATGCTGTAAAATATGAATAAAAGATATTATAATATGTATATAACATTCATGAAGGAGAGGAAAAACTTGAAATAAAACAGTTTACCATCTCGTTTGACAAGCGTGGCGTAATAGGTGAAATTCCCTCCTATTATGAAGGGAGTTTGAGCCCAGCTGTGGCACCTATTTAAGCTGTGACGAAAGCGTCATAGCGAAACAAATAAAGCATGGACTTAAGTACGTAATTATAAGGTTAGTTATAATATGAAAAGAAAATTAACATTAAAATCGAAGTCCTTTTTCTTTTTCTCAGCTATTCTGGCAAAGATATCCCTCGGAATCATACCCATCAAGATCTAACTTAAACGCTCTATTTTGCAATTATCGTGCGACTGTTTCGTCTAACAGGCGCCCAGATGATCAATTACCCACACTTCATTCACCCTCTAGATCCATCCTTCATCACAGTTCAAATACATCGTATTATTAGGCTCGAGCCTCCTTCGAAGGGGGAAATAGACTTACTATACCACGCTGATCAGAGGGATTCATCATCATCATCTCAGCCCATATACGCCCCACTGTTGGGCTCGGGCCTCCTCTATAATGGAAGGGTAATTGACCTACTATACCACGCTGGTCAGACGTGTTGGTATAGGGTTTTATTTTGAGTTTTCCTTCTCTTGCATAAATGTCATATGCGTTTTAAATAGTCCCCTTAGTCGTCTCGTACGATCACCCACGGGTAAGATAGGAGGTGGTGAATTGTATTCTTACTGCGTCACCACACGGATCAGAGGGATTAGTCTAGCGTTTTCGAGTTTTTCTTCTATTGTATGAATGGTATACATACATTATATATTTTAGTCGTCTTTATTATACCTACGGGCCTATACCTCGCGTATGGTAAATTGTATTCTTACTCTGAGCTCTGTCACTACACGTTTATTCCGGGCCGACCACTAATGTCAAGTAACCCCGCTCCGGTGGTCGCCCAACGACGAAGGCGACGTGCAGCGTGGGTGGGTTGCAGGTGTTGCGTGCTTACGCCCCTCTGTCGCCCCGGACGGAGTGGTGCGAGTAGCGCGACGACCGCAACCCACCCAAAAAAAAAAAAAAACCACACGTTTATTCGTCTACTAAGCACTAAAATACGTCAGTTTTATATCTTGTTACAGTAAACTCTAACATATGTATACAGAAGGTTAGTTTACTCATATATTATCCGAAGGCTTGGCTTAAGCCACACACATAAACCCAAATTAGGCGTGTCTTGAGGGACTTACGGTTTGAAAGTTTAAGAAACATGTTGAGTTAGAATATTTTAGAACTTGTTAACTTGTTCAAATGGGGTGGCTGTATGTGTTGATTTGTTTACAAATCATCATCGTCTTAGGCCATATACGCGTTTTAGCACATATCCCACTATTGGGCTTGGGTCTCCTAAACTGTGGGAGGGAAATTGATCTACTATGCGACGCTAATCAAACGTGTTGGTATAGGGTTTTATGTCGAGGTTTCCTTCTCTTGCCATGATCTCATCTGCTCATTATATCCCTTAGTATGTCTTGTACGACACCCTAGGTTAAGATAGGTGATGAATTGTATTCTTACTCCGTCACTCTACTTACAAATATAATTGTACTATTCCGTAATTGGATTATGCCGCGTGGTAACAGAGTAAGAATACAAATCACCATCTTCTTTCTTTTCCGTGGGTCTTATTGCAAATAACATCTATGCAAGAGAAGAAAAACTCGAAATGAAACCTTCTGACCAGCGTGGCATAGTAGGTCAATTTTCCTCCCATTGTGGAAGAGGCTCAAGCCCAGATGTAGGAAGTATGTGAGCTGTGATGATGAGAAAATACTGAAGTATTTAGTTTTTTTTAATTGCGTATACATATGAAGTATTTGCTACTATGGAACTGTGTAGCATCTATGAATATTACTAACATTACTAGTAAAATAAAGAGTTTTTTAAATAAAACTACTTTACGGATTTTATCGCGTTTGTATTTGATTTTTGATTACCCGACGTTTCGAACACTTTACAGCGTTCATGATCACGGGTGGACTAAGATGTCTCACGTCCAACAAGTCATTGTTACTCCAGAAAATTTATAATTATCTACCCGATACAGAAATTAGTTATTAAATATTGACCCACATTTTGATACAAAATTTATTGCCAGTGTAAGAAACGTCGGGTAATCAAAAATCAAATACAAACGCGATAAAATCCGTAAAGTAGTTTTATTTAAAATGTATAATACTCGCGTAAACGTCAGAAATCATTAGAGTTTTTATCGATCTAGGCTGATTGTATGTGTTGCCATCAGGTCAATAAGTACATTTCCAGGGGGGTTAACAGGCAGGTGACTGTTGCCAATACTATTACTAAAACTTTGTGATATGTACTAAGAAAGAAGAGTATATATTGAGTCAACTCCAAGTAATTGTGATGAGAGTAGGGCGATGATGATGACTCAGAAACAATTTGTGGACCGCACAAATTATTGTCCTGCGTGAGAATCGAACCCGTGATATTTGTCAATGTAATTCGATATGTTATACAACCAAATATAACATTGGTTACAGACAATACATTACCGCAATAAACAACCAAACAAATTTAATAGACAATAGAGATTATAAGATGAAGAACTTGTAATGAAGTAGAAGAAGAAAAACATTTCAAACAAATAAATACACAAACGTAACTAAAGAAAAGAAATTCTTACATCATCATTCATCATCATTTCAGCTTATATACGTCTCACTTTTGGGCTCGAGCCTCCTCCACAGTAGAAGGGAAATCGATCTTACTATACGATGCTAGTCAGACAGGTTTGTACAGGGTTTTATTTCAAGTTTTCCTTAATATGCGTATATATCCTTTAGTCGTCTTTTACGACATCCACGGGCAAGATGGAGTGGTGAATTGTATTCTTACTCCGTCACCACACGGACAATTCTTACATAAAAGAATTTAATTATAACTAGGAATAAAAAAGTCTTATGGGTCAGCTCGTGCTACTTCTTTAAAAAGAAATAGCGCTGATATTCTGCCAACACCTGGTATATGCGCCGAGAGGCTGACCGCGCGAGGAAAGACCGACGACCTCCCCGAGCGGAGAGTACTCCTCAGGGGGTATTTCGTCGGGCCGACCACTGATAACAAGTAACCCTGCTCCGATGGTCGGTCCAACGACGAAGGCGACGTGGTGCTCAGATGGGTTGCGGGTATGCGTGCGCCCCTCTATCGCCCTGGACGGAGTGGTGCGAGAAGTGCACCGACCGCAACCCACCCCAAAACAAAAATAACACCTGGTATATTTAATGAAAACTTTTAACCAATATACTGAATTAAAGTAATTTGATGCGTATGTAAAATTTTCTTCTCATTGTAGAAGGGGCTTGTATCGTAAAGTTACATAAAGATTGTGAAGAAAAAAATATCTGCAGCTACCATGAACATGCGCTTTCTTTATTTTTTTTTTCATCTAAAAGTCCTGTCCTCTCTAGAGGCGAAACACACAAATCAATGTTCTAAGTTCTCCAAAAGTTAAAGTTTTGAAGGCACATTACATAGTAGTAACAATAATTCCGTATTATGCTATATCGTACTGCTTAAATTCTTGAAGTATATGACATATTCATTCATCATCATCATCATAGCAGTTTACATAGTCTTGCCATAAATATAATAAAGAAAAAAAAAAATCTATTACAAATAACCTTTATTACGATTACAGTGTATTAGTTTAATACATAAATGCCTAGATAAAAGCGTTTGGAGAGTTTTAAAAATTTGGCTTCATACCTACTTTGTGTAATGGAATCACAGCGATTCTGTTCTTTTTGTCACCAACTCCATTTTAATATCGCAAACTATTGTACAATGTAATGCACCAAAATGATAAAACACAATGAACAATCATATTAAAAATGACAGATTCCAAATTCAAATTCCACGTTGGTTAGACGATAGGCTTATATTTCAATTTTTTTGCCTCTTGCATAGATATCATATCATATCCCGTAGTTTTCTTTTATGACATTTACAGGCAAGATAGAGTCGTGAATTGTATTCTTACTACGTCACCACACGGATGGTGACCCTGTCTTCTTTTTCTCCATTTTAAAATAAAAGATTGCTACTCAAGTTTCCTTCATTTAGTTCAATTATATTTAATATTTTAGGATGGTTACGAATTATTATCACGCAATAGTGCGGTATACCTTATTTAATTGTGTATTAGACCCAAACATTACTTCACCAAACTTTAACCTCTGTATGTCTCAACCGCAAGCCTTGCTTGAAACGCATCACCTGGATATTGCGTATTATTTCATCCATATTCATTCTAATATCAACCTTATATACTTATCATAAGGACTATGTATTTATTTTGTCAGCTACCAATCTATGTTTGTAATTTGTACCTGTGTAAGTTTTAATGTTGTTGGGGCTTATTTCTTTGTTACGTGATCTTCTTGCAAGGGTTCTCATTACAAATTACTTCTGCTATAGTGAATATTGTGTTTTAAGGTGGAATTAGTGAGAAGCTTTGTTTCTAAACAAGAGGTTATGTGATTTGACCTTTTTCTGAATGTAATCGGGATAAAATTACTTACAGTTGGGATTAGAAATTTTATGTTTGTAACACAATAATACTACTAATAGTGACGACTCTGTGTGATGACGGAGTAAGAATACAATTCAACACAAATCTTGCCCGTGAATGTAGTAAAAGACTGCTAAGGGATATAATATGAACATAACAATATGTTATGATAAATGAAGAGTCGGAAAACTTTAAATAAAAGTCTATAGCAACCCGTCTGACCAACGTGGTATAGTGATTCAACTACACTCAAATTGTGGAGGAGAGTCCAACAATGGGTCGTGTAAGAGCTGAGATGGTGATGATAATAATGACTGATAATGATAGTGATGGCGTAGTTATAGTTAAGTATGCATATAACGTGCAAGAGAAGGAAAACTCTATACAAAACCTTATATCAACACGTCTCACCAGCGTGGTTATAGTAGGTCAAGTTTCTTCCTACCGTAGAGGAGCTTCAAGCCCAACATTGGGACGAATATGACCTGAAATAAACTAAAATGATGTATGAATTTGATGTAGTAATTATCTATACTAATAAGTAAACCTGAAGAGTTTGTTTGTTTGTTTTAACGCACTAATCTCAAGAACTACTGGTCCGATTTAAAAAATTATTTCAAGGTGAGATACCCCATTTATCGAGGAAAGCTATAAGCTATATATAATTACGCTAAAACTAACGAGAGCGGAGCACCAATAAAGAATGTTTCAAAATCGGTTTTTTCCTTTTGCGAGCTTCCTGCGAAAACGGCTAAAAAGGTTTTTTCGCAAAAATCATGTGCGACAGAATCGTACTATTAAAAATATTTTCACCTTCTACGTAAACAAAAGCTTAGGTTAAAGTTAGTGTTGGCTCAAAGTATCTATACCACGCAGATGAAGTCGCGAGCAGAAGCTAATAACTAATAATTAGAATGAGTTCTAGCTAACATTACCTAGATGTTCCTAGAAATCGTCCCTAGAATTCACATTAAACAGTCATAAAACTTACCTTAAAATCTTCTTCCCTATATACAGATATAAAAGACAACCCTTGCCTGTCATATAAAGGTTTAAGAACAAAAGAATGGTGAATGATGTGTTTTAAGCTCCATAAAAACCCTCAACCCAAATTGTCATTCCCTTTCCATTACGTATTTGAGCAAAAATAAACTCCATTTTACATATTTTATTCAAATTCATACTCAAACATCATTTATTCAAAATTCATATTCGAAACAAAAAAAATATACGATGTATGCAAAACAGTTGTTACAGAATAATTAATTCAGAGACGAGATTAAAAGTCATATCTTTGAGTGTAAAAGCAATGAAAAAGCTGAATAATTTCGTATTTATTGTGTGAAATTTTATGGATTCCTGTATATTGTATTACGAAGGATTTGGCCACCAAAATCTACAGGCCTCATCAAGCGTTTATTAAGCCGTGTTAAAGGAGTTTAAGCTTAGTATACAAGGTTTCTTCTACATATTTTATTCCTTCTTTCCCTGATGTTTGCGTTATTTAGTAGGGCATGCCTCGAGTTTTTTATCTCGTAGCCATAATGAATTCTGTGTGCTGATGGAGTAAGAAAACAAACCACCACCCCATGTTTTACCCGCAAGTATCGTAAAAATTAACTAATGAATGTAATATGCATATAACATCCATGCAAGAGAAGCAAAATATGAATTAAAATACTATACCAACACGTCTGACCAGCGTGGTATAGTCGGTTAATTTTAATCCTACACACATCTTGTATTCTTTAATATGTTTCCTATATAATGACCAATGAAGAATAAAATATAATATATTGCCACTTCTTTATTATCTGGTGGGAGTCCTAAAAACTGGCTAAGAATACACCATTCATAGAGCTCAAGGAATACGTATCAGTGATCAGTATAAATGACGATATAGAGGCAATACGCCAGGTTATGAGGTCGGATGCCGCGCTTTCGTCATCCCGGATGATTTGGGCGGCCTGTAAAAAAAAAGTGGATTGGACATCAGCCCTTTCCTGAGAAATTCAAATCACCAAATAGGACCGCTAAATTGGCTGGCAACTGTGGTGATTGATGCAATATATATGCTAATAGGCAGAGATTTAGGATTTTTTGGATAGACTATGATCTGGCCGAACACTGTCCATTCCATCCGGGATAACGAAAGGATGGCGCGAACTCTTAATCTACCATATTCCCTCCCCTTTGCCATTGGGTCGACCATGACACCGAATCCTTGACGCTCGTGGCCGGCCCGGCGGTATACCCTTTCGAGTACTGTCTCTTCCCAACGCACCTCCCGAGGCATTGCCCCCACGCCTCCCTGTCAGCCTCCCTGCGGGGGACGACTATTTCTCGGTCCAGTTACCCACGTCTCAGCTAGGGCGGTATGAGGCGCAGGTAAGTGGTTTATGTCTAGTAGTACCTAAATAATGATAAGCTAAGATTAGTTATTCTATAAGGAGCATCATAGATACTTATCTATACAAATAAATAAAATTGAAATGTCTGTTTGTAATGTCAAAATACTGGGCTTTTTTCATGCTCACATGGTTATTTGCACGACACCTATGACTATAATACAGTTGATTTTTTTTTTGTCTGTCCGTCTGTCTGTTTGAGGTAATCTTCAAAACAGCTGGATCGATTTTGATAATATTTTACTACTAGGTAGCTGTCTATATAAAGAGTAACTTAGGCTATATTTTATCCCGGTATTCCGACGGGAACGGGAATTATACGGGTAAGGCAACTGAAACCGAAGCGAAGCGAGGGCGGGTTGCTAGTACATAGATAAAGACAATGTTATCCAATTTTTTACACTAAAATATAATAGTATCTGGTTGACTGAGCTTTGCTCGGTATAATTACTTTTTTGTAAATTTTTATTTTTGACGGTCATATTTAGATATATATATATATTAATGAAAAAAAAACCATGAAAAATTAAAAAAACAGAACAATAATAACATTGAGATCCGATATCAGATTGTTTGAATACGACTGGACAACTTCCCAACTGAGCTATTATCACCCTTGAAGGCGACGGCTAAATTTAAATTCCTATTCTAATGACATTCTATTGATTAGCTAAAAACACCGACAAGATGATATTTTCTATAAATAAAACCTAGCTAAATCGATTTTTTGCCCCCGAAATCTCTAGTATACTAAATTACATGAAAATCATTGGTGCCGTTGCTGAAATTCTGAAAATATAGAAATATATATTATAATTATATATAGAAAAATAGAAAAAGGAAATATACAAGAATTGTTCGTTTAAATATATAAGACTAGCAACCCGCCCTCGCTTCGCTTCGGTTTCAGTCACCTTACCCGCCTAGTTTCCTTAGAGGGTAAAAATTGACAAATGCTGTTTATTAAATTTTACTGAAGAGTATTTTCCGTATGGTGACGGAAAAAGAATACCATTCACCACCCCCTCACTTACCCGTGACTGTCGTAGGAGACGACTAGGAGATTATAATATGCATACAACATCTATGCAAGAGAAGAAAAACTAAAACCTATGCCAACACGTTTGACCAGTGTGGTGTAGTAGGTCAATTTTCCTCTCATAATGGTGGAGGCTCGAGCCCAACAGTGGGATGTATAAGGGTTGAAATGATGAAAAAATGATGAATGAACAGTATTTATGCAAAATTTAAAGAGTTGATAAACATTTTTCACCCCTTAGGGAATGAATTCCAAAAAATCCTTTCTTAATGGGTCCATACGACGCAAAATAAAATTACGGTCAAAATTGCATCTATCTAATTGTTTCTAACTTCAGTAATTTCCGCTCGGCGTTGATGAGTCAGACAACCAACTTCTTTATACCTATTTACACCCTTAGAGGGTGAAAATTAAAAATGCTGAAATACGTGTTTATTTATTTTTATTAAAGAGTGTTTGTGGAGAATTTCATGAAAATCAATGAAGATTTTTTCTCTCTGCACAAACTTTACTACTGCGGTTTACCCCCTTAGGGGTTGAATTTCCAAAAATCCTTTCTTAGTGGGTTTCTACGTCACCCAAAGAAACTAATGTCAAAAGTTTATATTTCTGGCTTCAGTAGTTTCGGCTCTGTGATAAGTCGGTAAACTGACATCTTTCTACCCATTTTACACCCTTAGAGGATGAAAATGGACAAACGCTGAAACACGTGTTTATTTATTTTTATTAAAGAGTATTTGTGCTTAATTTGAAGACAGTAGCTAAAGGTTTTTTTTTTCTTTCCATACAGAATTCACCGTAGCGTTTCACCCCTTAGGGGTGGAATTTCAAAAAATCTTTACTTAGGGGGTGCCTACCTTACGAAATGAAACTACGGTCCAAATTTAATTTTTCTAGTTTTAGTAGCTTCGGCTCAACCTGTTCCTTTATATGTATATTATTGTGAATGGCCCTGCAACACCCTTTGTAGGTGGAATTTCAGAAAATCCGTTCTTAACTGACCTCTACTCGACGAAAGGGATACCCGTACCAAATTTCAAGTCTGTACGCCTTATGGTTCTAAAGATATGGTGATGAGTCAATATATCGCTCGCAAAACTCTCCTCTCCTATATATAAACTCATTTGCAAAAAAAACGGGCACCTAAGCAATGAACTATTTCAAATGTTAATATTTCTTTGTTTGATAATTATAGGTAGTTTTATCCACACAATTTGCTAAATTAATAAGAAAATAATCGTTTTCATCAGTATTTCATAAAATTTAGATACAATTTATGGGAAATAATGCTAAACCTCGCTAGTAGTGTATATTCGCTAGTAGTGCATATGCTCATGAAGTAAAAATAAAAAAGTTTTTTTGTTTGTTTTTCTTTAATAAAGTAAAAGCAGATAAATGTTTAGTATCGAGTGTGACCCCCTCTAGCTAAAATCACAGCTTGAATTCGTCTGGGCATGCTAGCGAGTATATCCCGGATACTTGCTTGCGGAATACGTTCCCACTCCGCAGTAATCACATTCTTCAGCTCTCTGATGGTCTGCGGAGCCGGGTGTACTGATCTCACACGCCGTTTCAGAACGTCCCAGACATGCTCTATGGGATTGAGGTCGGGACTTCGAGCTGGCCAATCCAAACGACGAATGCCGACCTCTTGCACATACGCATTAACATCGCGGGATCGGTGGGCGCGAGCATTGTCGTCCATAAAAATCGAGTCTTCACCTAGAGCGGCCAATGCGAGTTGTGCATGAGAAATTAGAACTTCCGTTATGTATCGATGCCCAGTCAGTGAGCCGTTTTCAATGAAGACTAACTCTGTACGATCCATTGAATTTATTCCTGCCCAAAACATAACAGAGCCCCCACCATAAGGTGTGATTTCTTCGAAACATGCCTCTGCAAAGCGTTCTCCTTGTCTTCTTAGCACTCGCCGACGTCGATCTTCACCGAACAGAGATATCCTGGCTTCATCAGAGAACAAAACCCTATTCCAATCGTCTTGAGTCCATGATTCACAATTTCTAGCGAACCTAAGCCTGTGAACTCTGTGCTCACGGAGTAATTTGAGGCCGCGGGCCGGGCGGTGACTGCGTATATTGGCAGCGAGAAGCCTCCTCCTGACCATCCATAGACTAATATGCACATTTCTTACTTCTTGGAGGTTGTTCTTAAGATCCACATACGAAGATTTGCGATTTCTCAATGCGCGACTCACAAGAAAACGATCATCCCGTGGTTGGGTACATGGTTTTCTTCCAGAACCAGGCCTTCTCTCGACGGAACCAGTCTCCTGATATCGCTGCCAGGTCCTTTGGACTGTCGAGCGACTAACATTTAGCCTCCTAGCCACGAAACATTGGCTGCAACCCTCTTCAAGCAGCGCGATAATTTTGGTAGCTTTTACCACTTTATCTACTATTTTTGATACAGCCAAACAGCATTAAATAAAGCTTTGACAGTCAAGGATATGAAATTAATCGATAAAAATTGAATAAAAGTTATGAAAGTCGATGTTAACTTCTGGAACTTCGCGCCAAAAATGTAGGATAAAAAGGGGTTTTCTGTAAAAATGAACATCAAATGAAAAATTGAATTTAGAACGTACTTTTTTAAATACCACAGCATTTTTAAAACCGGCCAGTAACGTGTACAAACGATTGAAACCTTTTTGGTATTGTATCTTTTTAAATATGAATGAAAATCAAAACCGCCCGTTTTTTTTGCAAATGAGTTTATATATATATATATATAGATTACCGCAAAAAAGTATATAAATTAAAAACAATAATTCAACATACAATATATTTTCCATTCATAAATCTTAAGAAGAAACATCTGTTTCCACAAACCTCAAGAAAAAAATACATGATTTATGTATACCAAGCCTAATAAAAATTAAAGGAAAGGGCCGCCCTTTCCGATTCCGGCATCGTAGGGCGGAACTCATGCACCTAAAATTGCTCCCAATTTATTAGGATTCCCAGAATAATTTCATACCGACCGTGGACAAATTCTCAATGCCATACTGTTTGGACAGACATAAAATTCTGTGATATTATTCGAGTTTTCACGTTGAATGGACGATGGGAAAATTGGAGGTGGTTGTTAATCAAAAAATTATATTGTTAGAATGAGGTGATTGACGGAATATAAATGAACTTTATTTTAATGAATTTATGATAAAGGCGTAATAGTCTTACAAGGATCTTTTGTGCCTAGTATTTCGTGTCGTGACAAAGTAAGAATACAATACACCTTCTAATTAAATGCCGGTCATGTGTTGGCAAACATTTCTTCTTTTTTAACAGTTATTTCTTTACATGTATGTCCCAATATTGATGTGAGCCTAATTTATATATATAACTAGCAACCCGCCCTCGCTTCGCTTCGGTTTTAGCCGTTTTACCCGCGTAGTTCCCGTTCCCGTGGGAATACCGGGATAAAATATAGCCTAGTTTACGCCCTGATATTATAGCTTTCCATTGGTGAAAGAATTTTTGAAATCGGTCCAGCCGTTTTGAAGATTACCCGGAACAAACAGACAGACAGACAAAAAAATATATAAAGTGATTTTTAGGCATGTGTATAGTGCAAATAACCGTGTGAACATGAAAAAAGCCTATTATTTTGACATTACAAACAGACACTCCAATTTTATTTATTGGTATAGATAAGTATATTGTAAAAGAGTTAATTTTGTGTGCTACCTATTTAGTATAGCCCTTCTTTTTTGGATATATCAAGAATCAATTAAGGAATGTAAGCATATAAAACTATATTCAGAGAAAAAAAATTTAAATAAAACATTGTACCGATTAATCCGGCCAACGTAGCATAACAATACAAGTGTTTATTTAAATGACCCTCATAACTAGCAATGAGTCATTAATTCGCATAATAGAATAGAATAGAATGGAATGGAATGGAATAGAATGGAATAGAATGGCATAGAATAGAATAGAATAGAATAGAATAGAGCAGAGCAGAGCAGAGCAGAGCAGAGCAGAGCAGAGCAGAGCAGAGCAGAGCAGAGCAGAGCAGAGCAGAGCAGAGCAGAGCAGAGCAGAGCAGAGCAGAGCAGAGCAGAGCAGAGCAGAGCAGAGCAGAGCAGAGCAGAGCAGAGCAGAGCAGAGCAGAGCAGAGCAGAGCAGAGCAGAGCAGAGCAGAGCAGAGCAGAGCAGAGCAGAGCAGAGCAGAGCAGAGCAGAGCAGAGCAGAGCAGAGCAGAGCAGAGCAGAGCAGAGCAGAGCAGAGCAGAGCAGAGCAGAGCAGAGCAGAGCAGAGCAGAGCAGAGCAGAGCAGAGCAGAGCAGAGCAGAGCAGAGCAGAGCAGAGCAGAGCAGGGCAGGGCAGAGCAGAGCAGAGCAGGGCAGGGCAGAGCAGAGCAGAGCAGAGCAGAGCAGAACAGAACAGAACAGAACAGAACAGAATAGAATAGAATAGAATAGCATTTATTGTCACATAATAACTAATAATTAAAATACATGTTTTCAATTTATTTTGACAATAGGGGAATGCTCAGCATTGTGCTGCATAGAAATTATGCAGGGCTGGTTTTCAGAAAACCTCTTTCCTCAAATATATATGAAAGAAAAATAACAAAAAAAAAAGAGAAAAGAAAAAAAAAGAAAAAGGAGTAAAATAACTTACAATAAGAATGATAATAATATAAATAACATTAATGAATTGAATTATGAAGGATGTGCTTTTGTATGATGAGTTTGCTTTTTCATTTTTGTGTATGAGTGTTGAGTGTTTGTTTGCGTGTGTGAATGTGTGTATGTGTGTGCGTATGCGTGTATGGGAGCAGCGATTGATGTATGTATTTATTACAAATTTGTAGCTTATGTCATGTAATTATTCATCAGTTCGTCCTAAATCTATTTCAGCATTCATTCCATGGTCATAAATTCAGTATGATAAATTAAATGATTAAATCGTAAAATTACTTTCGTTTTCTTTCAGAAATCCTAAAGGAGTTGAACAAATAATACATTTTTGGTGCGATATTTCTTCTTGGAAGGTACCCGGAAGCCAATGAAATCAAGGAATCAGTGTCGGTGATCCTTTTAATTGATGGTGATGGTGATGGTCGGTTATGGTTTCACATACTACCTTTTTCTGTTGACCCGAATGATGGGTGCAACCAGACCTGTCAGAAAATATTGATGCGTCATTGCAAATTATCTTCTACTAGTAACCCGCCCTCGCTTCGCTTCGGTTTCAGTCACTTTATCCGCGGCGTAGTTCCCGTTCCTGTGGAAATACCGGGATAAAATATAGCCTATGTTACTCCCTGATATTATAGCTTTCCATTGGTGAAAGAATTTTTGAAATCGGTTGGGTGGTTTAAGCGTGAAAGCATTACAAACAAACAAAGAAACATCCTTACTTTCGCATTTATAATATTAGTATGGATGTCAACTAAATGTTAAAAACGAAAGTACCAACTAGTTTATAAATGTTCCTACTTATTCATTCAGGCCTAGTATTTTTAACATTCGTTCTAGTCTTGACGACGGCTCGACCTAAAATTTGAATTTAGCAAACCTGTTACGGGACCTTTAATAAAAATGTCTAAATTGGTTTTTGAACTTTTGCCTTTGATATAAAAATGACTTGCCTAAATTTATGCTATTTAAATTTTACATTTTTTGTTAGTTTGGCAGTCATGCTATTTACATTTTAATTTCATTCATCATTTCAGCTCATATACGTCCCACTGTTGGACTCGAGCCTCTTCAACTACAGGAGTTAGTTTTTGTTAATAATAGGAGTAGGAGAAAATTAACCTTACTATACCATAGCATGTCTTGCTATGGTATGCATAATCATACCTTGAAAACGCATAAAAAAATTCATCGATATCGGTCCAGCCGTTTAGGAGAACTTCAGTGACATACACACGTACACAAGAAATTTATATATAAAGATATGAATTACACTATTCAAAAATAGTGAAAATATTTTAAATGTTATCCTGTAATGCATATGTAGTGCTCGAAGTACATATGTTAGTTTGAATACTACCAACCCTTGCTTTGCTCGTGGGTGTCGTAAAAGACGACTAAGAGCCCTAGATTGACCCGGACCAACTCCATCTAGTACCATTTGGGTCAACGATTACATTCCCAAGGAGGGTTGACGTTAGGCAGGCGGCCGGTCATAAAAGTCATTGCCGAAACTTTTTGCAATATGTCAAAACAGATGACATATTGCGTCGACCCCAAGTAATTGGGATAAGAGCAAGATGATGATGATGATGATCCTGTAATACATATGTTACACTTCTACCTTATGTCGTTACGACACACTATCTAGTTTAAAGTAAATTGAGTTCAAATTTACATATATAGAGCATATACATCATCATCATCATCTCAGCCCACATACGTCCCACTGTTGGGCTCGGGCCTCCTTCATAATGGAAGGGTAATTGACCTACTATACCACGCTGGTCAGACGTGTTGGTATAGGGTTTTATTTCGAGTTTTCCTTCTCTCGCATAGATGTTATATGCGTTTTATATCCCTTAGTCGTCTCGTACGATCACCCACGGGTAAGATAGGGGGTGGTGAATTGTATTCTTACTCCGTCACCACACGTGCATAAAGCATATACATCTATAATATATTCTGTATATGTCTAAGAATTGGGTCTTTCTAAACTGTGAACGACTTCAAACGAGGGTAAGTTCATTCGTTATGTGTAATTGTTAATGTAACTCCTAATGCTTCTATGTCCTTGTTACTATAATTGTGGATAATTTTAACTTCAAACTTTCTCTAAATTAAGTCCTTTCGCTTAATTTAACTGGTATTTTACTTTTATTCCCGTGTAGTGACGTGATAGAATACAATTGGTGTCACCCTTTACTTGCCTAATAAATTGCTAAAGGTCTCATCAGTACCGGGGAGTTAGTCCATCACCCGCCGAGAGGCCGACCGCGCGAGGAAAGGGATGGATGATGAATGGATGCATATCGATATGGGGGTACTCCTCAGGGGGTATTTCGTCGGGCCGACCACTGACGACAAGTAACCCTGCTCCGGTAGTCGATCCAACGACGAAGGCGACGTGGTGTTCGGGTGGGTTGCGGGTGTGCGTGCTTACGCCCCTCTGTCGCCCCGGACGGAGTGATGCGAGGAGTGCGCCGACCGTAGTCCAACCCCAAAAAAAAATGGTCGGACCAGGAGAGTGGATAGCAGCTATCTCCTGGGAAAACTTTTTAGCTCTGAAAACTGTTCGAATCGTAGGTACAAATCCGTGATAAATATTTTTATTCCCATATTTTATTCTGTTTATTTCATAAAAAAATTAACTAAAACCAAACCTGTGCAAATAGTTTTTAACTCTCTTAAATACGTAGTGGTGAAGTTTTCCAACTACGTTGCCAACATTAAATAAAAATATGTAATAAACCCTTTTTATTTCATCCGTAAATGAGTTCCAGAGCTAGACCGCTCGCTGACGGGGGATTAAGAGTCTACTACCAAGTATCCTCTATAGCAATTGAATAGGAATTCATTCATTTTATGAGCACTAATAAATTTGAATTGATATTGCTATTGGTGTAGTCATGGTATTGGATTAATTTGGAATTCTATTTTAGATTTTTATCTCTATTCATGACTATCTTTACAGCTGATACACACTCCACTGCTAGAGTTAAGCTCTACATTATCATCATCTCGGCTCGTGTATGTCCCACTGCTGAGCTCGAGCCTCCTTAATAATAAGAGGAAAATTAATCTTACTTAATGTTATATTCGTATTACCTCCCTCAGTTATCTTTTCCAAAATTAACGGGCAAGATAGGAAGTGGTGAATTGTATTCTTATTTCATCACCACACGGAAATTGTGAGCCTCTACAATGAAATTAATTGACCTACTATGCTGCGCAAGTCAGACGAGTATAAGGTCTTTTATCGAGTTTACCTTCTCCTAATATAACCTGATAACGATAACTAGCTAACGCAATAGTCACTGTACTAGATATTCAAAAAAAAAAAATGTAATCCCTTAAAATCGATCGCAACGCTGCCACTTTCTTAAATATATATGAATAACATATAAATAAATCATCAAAATTGATCCAACCGTTTTGAAGTAGGTACGTTCACATACGTGCAGAATAAATCCCGTATAATAACGGGTGTATTATTAACATGATTATTCCTTGTGGTGACGAAGTAAGAATGCAATTCTTCACACCCTGTCTTACTTATGGGTATCTTTAAAGACAATTAAGGGATATGACATGGATAAGTATAATAATATATCTAAAGAGAAGGTAAATTCCAAGTATAACCGTATACCAATCCGTTTTACAGGCGTGGTACATTAAGTGAAAGTCTTCCGTTGTAGAATAGATTCGAGCGCAGCTGTGGGATGTATGCTTATGAGCTGAAACGGTGACGGTAAATATAATAGAGGCTATAAAACTGACTGAGAGATAACTTTAAGAACGAAACTACCTTTGAATAAGAGTGTCAACCCTTGAAGGCTTATGTCTAAGAGGACATCGGCAAACTGATGGATGGACGGATGGATGAGTGACATTTACCTTTTATTTTGATCACAATAGGTCTGAACAATTCTATTCTATATAATCAGAATTAAAAATATGACTGTGGGTACCTAGTTCATACGATTGTCAAGAAATTAATAATTATTTGTGTGTTAAAATGCATTCAAGAATGGTTTAGATTAATAATTGGGCACGGAAGATGGCGCTTTAATTGATTTCAAGGAATTCAGTTTCTTTTTCGTGTGGCTATGGAGTAGTAATACAATACATTGGCTCCTCTCTAAAAACATTTCACGAAAATGAATGAACATCTATACAAGAGAAGGAAGACTTAACATAAAAACCCTATGCCAACAGATTTGATCATCGCGGTATAGTAGGTTAAATCTAATTGTAGAAGAGGCTAGAGCCCAACAATCGAACTTATATAAGTTGTGATGATGTACTTTGTTTTCTAAATATTTGTACAGTATAGCGATTGTTCGATTAACTAGAACAAATACATAATCTTATATGGTTATTTTTTAAGTCGTTAAACTATTTCTATCCGAATATTACTCTCTTCAAATAGTAGTGGTCCATAAAATTGCAACGTGGCTTGATGGGCTGAATCTTTTTGCTTCCATCGTAAAGGTGATTTAGCAGAGAAATTAAAAAAGATACTTCTATTTTTATATATAATATAAAAAATAATCTATTGTGCTGTGTGGTAGCGGCTTCGAATACTACCAACTAATGTTGCCCAAAAAAGTCTTGGTCTTGCGGTCTTGGTCTTGGTCTTGCAAGAAATGCGAGACCGAGACCAAGACCAAGACCGCTTAATTTTTGCAAGACCAAGACCAAGACTGGCCCTGCAAGATTTGAGCAAGACCAAGACTGGGCCTGCAAGAGTCTCGCGGTCTTGCATTTAATTCAAGTCACCATTTCAGCTTATATACGGTTGAGCTCGTGTCTTCTACATTACAGGAGGGAAATCGGCCGTGGCCGGAGGGGAATCGCCACGGTGATCGGCCGTGTTGTTACAGGTCATATATGTCAAACTTTCCTTCTCTTGCACCGATGTTATATATTATAGCCCTTAGTCGCGGGTAAAATAAGGGGTGATGAATTATATTCTTACTCCGTCACTACACGGCAAGTCAAATCAGTCTTGAGATATCCATCTATTGGCCAATCGATTCCCAATGTTAGTGTTGGCTTTTTAGAATTACTCTTCGGAAAGGCTTAAGGACAAAAATACCGTAATCACGAGAGTGCTCTTGCCCATTATAAATATTTATATATCTGTTTATTCATTAGCCCAACGACGTTCACTGTTGGACATAGAAATATGCCTACAACTAATCTACATAAATTTCCATGTTGGGACAGAGTACGAATATAATTCACCACTCTCTTACCCGTGGATGTCGTATCAAATCGGATCGGGCAATGGTGTTAGGAACCCATAAAAAAAATTGAAATAAAAATATCGATTCGTTAATGAATTGAGAGACATGTAAGTTCTCAATTTTGTCATCGTTTTTTCGTGTAAATTTGATTAAAATGTATAAAGCAATGATACTTAATCTACAACATATTCGTATTTTGTTAAATGTTCATTAGAATTTGAATAATTCAATGATTACGTTTGCATAAGCAAGACAAACTTCGCTTTAACATAAATCAGCTGATCGGCCGATGACCGTTGATGAGTCGCCTTTATACCTACGTAACCATTGAAAGGTTCGCGCAAATCTAATACGTAATTATACTGTCAAAATTTTACATGCTTACATATATCCTGTCTGTACATACCTACATAATGCATAAAATTTAAGGCATAAACTCTTAGACACACATTTTTGTAATCACTATAACTTTTACGTTATATTGTTTTTGTGTAATATACATTCTAATTATGTGCAAGAGAAGTGAAACTAGAAATAAAACCCTATAACAACATGTCTGACCAACGTGGTATAGTAGATCAATTTTCCTCTTACTGGAAGGAAGCTTAAGCCTAGCAGTGGCACTTTTATGAGCTGTGACGATGATGACGAATATCATACATTTTACAAGTATTAAAACCATAAAACTTTAAATTAGTTTTATATGTTCTTGAATAAATAATATATTAAGAGCTACATGGATCCAGCGGTCAAAGTATTTGTATAGGCAATAGAGCAACAGGTTTTTTCAAGTATGCAGAGTATCAGTAACTAAACTAGAAATACAATAGATACATACCACTTAACTTGAAGGAGAATATAAACAATCGCATTAATTGTAAAAATATCGCATTGATTATAAAATGACATAAAATTTATTGTATCAACTGCCTCGTATGGTGACGTCTTAAGAAAATAGGGTCAAAAGTCCTGTCATAAGAGTAGTAACGCTGTCTAATGGAACACCAGGGGAATAGAAAAGTAATTTTTCCAAGTGGTAAGTATTGTATTCAATAGTGAACTATAGGCTAGCAGATGGATAGATAGGATAGGATGCTATTTGATTAATTTAGTTGGATTTTTCATTGCCATGATAAATGACTGTTACGTTATGCCAACTGCAAGACTTGCAAGACTTTGCGAGACTCTTGCTGCAATACCAAGACCAAGACTCGGGTGCGCAAGACCAAGACGAGACCAGGTGTGATGTTGCAAGACCAAGACCAAGACTGGTCCAAGTCTCGTCTTGGTCTTGCATTTGGGCAACACTACTACCAACCCTTGTTTTGCTCGTGGGTGTCGTAAAAGACGACAAAGAGGCCCTAGATTGACCGGGACCAACTCCATCTGGTACCATTTGGGTCAACGATTAAATTCCCAAGGAGGGTTGACGTCAGGCAGGCGGCTGGTCATAAAAGTCATTGCCGAAACTTTTTGCAATATGTCAAAACAGATGACATATTGCGTCGACCCCAAGTAATTGGAATAAGAGCAAGATGATGATGATGATGATGATAAAAAATAACCTATTACTGTGGTGACGGAGTAAGATAACAATTCACCACCACCTTTTTGCCCCAGAGTGTCGTAAAAGACGACTAAGGGATTAATTATAATACAGAGATAACATCTATGCAAGAGAAGGAAAACTCGAATTAAAATCCTATACCAACCCGTCTGACCAGCGTGGTTATAGAAAGTCAAATTCCCTCCAATTGTGGAGCAGTCTTGAGCCCAATAGTGGGACATATTTGAGCTATAATGATGAAAAACCAATCATAAATTAATTTTTATCAACTTATTTATGCATAATTACTAGGCTCTAGTCTTCTTTACAGTGGAAAGTAATTGGCAGGTAAAGTAACATACGTGTGATGATAGACTCAGAATTTCAGAATGATTTATCACCCTATATCATCAGTGGGTGTCAGGTGGGTATCAGGTGTCATTAAGGGATATAATATGCTTATCTGCATCTATCCAAGAAAAGAAAACTGAAACTTCCGTCTGCTCAGCGTGATATAGAAGAAGTTTGACCTCAGTCATGCGTCGTGTATGAGCTAAGGTGATGTTAACGATACTTCACTGGTTAAACAGGTCGATATAAGATTTTATTAGGAGCTTTCTTTCTCTTACACAGATGCTGTCTATCTATCTAATATATAAAAATGAATATTTGTCAGTATGTTCTTTATAGAATCGTAAATTATGCATTTGATCATGTGATGATCTTCAGCAAAGTCTTGTGCATGATCTCACGAAGGTTTCTGAGTTGGTACGACCCGACTTCGTGGAACCAGTAGGTGGCGTGGTGATCGATTTCAAGGTTAAACTTTTACTGTTTTTTTAGATTTAAACAGAACAACGTCTGTTAGATCAGCATATTATGTACTTAACTCGTTCTTTACAACATCTGCGGGCAAGAAAGGGGAGGAAGAGGACTTACTTTCTTACTACATGGAAAATATCATTCTAAAATAGTGTTGCATCACACATATTTTCTTATATTTTCTCTTTTCTCCTATCAGCCGAAATAAATGTATGTTTATATCTACTTAGCTTCAAAAACATGACTTCAGTGCCTTATATTTACAGTAGTTCAAATCAAATTAAATCAATCAAATTTTTCCGTGTGGTGACGGAGTATGAATACAATTCACCACTCCTCTCTTGCCCGTGGGTGTCGTAAAAGACGATTAAGGGATACAACATGTATATAACATCTATGCAAGAGAAGGAAAACTTGAAATGATACCCTATACCAGTGGTTCTCAAACTTTTTAAATGACGGAACCCTTTTGGGAAGCAAAATACTTGATGGAACCCTACAATAAAACAATTATTTTTATAAGTGTATTCTATATTAATCAGCATAATAAAAGTACAATGTATCAGTTACTAATTATTATTTACTTCACCACTTGGTAAGGACAATAATAGAAAACATTAAAAAAGAAAAAATCTAACTAGTGGGAGGTATGAAACTGTTTTTTATTTTTCATCAATTGCTTGATATCAGGTTTGATGGAAGAAAGTTGGAGTCTCATATCAGCTTCGGCGTCCAGTCTATTGCGATATTTTGTTTTCGTGGCTGCGTAGGTAGAGAATCCTGTTTCGCACAAATATGTAGTTGGGAACGGGAGAAGAATATCCAGAGCCATTTGGCCAAGCATTGCATATTCATCTTGGATTCTGCACCAAAAATCATTAAGAGGCGTCGTTTTGAACAATGACTCCATACTTGTGTCTGATGACATTTCTAAAAGAGATTCATATATCTCATTTGACATGTTTTCAGGCTTTTCCAAGTTGGGTAAAAAAGGATTATGAATCCAGGAGTTCACTTTAATTTTTGTATTGTGTTCTTCGGGAAAATACTTTTCAAAAGATGCGCGCATCGAACTGAGATATTGGACCAATTCTTCAAACACATTATCTTCAAACATTTCTGAGTCGTTTTCGCTAACAAACTCACTGAGTAACGTAAAACTTTCTATTTCTTTCTTACCAATGCAAATGATCCAAAAATCTAATTTTCTTTTAAAAGCAGTTATTTTATTATAGGCCTGAAACACTGTTGTCTGTTTACCTTGCAACGATAAATTTAATTCGTTAAGTTTTTGAAAGATATCCGCCATAAAAGACAATCGGAACAACCAAGTTTTATCATACAAACGGTCCTTCAAATTAAAAGAAGTATCTGCTGAAAGAAACATTTGTAACTCGGCTCTAAGTTCAAATAGCCTTGTTAAAGTTTTTCCCCGAGACAGCCATCGCACTTCTGTATGGAGCAGCAGTGTTTTATGTTTGCTGCCATAATCTTCACACAATAATGAGAACAATCGGGATTGTAGTGGTCGTGATTTGATAAAATTAATTATTTTTACCGCTTCATCCATAACTAATTTTAGATTAGACGGCATTTGCTTCATCGCAAGTGCTTGTCTATGCAGAATACAATGACTGGAACTACAATTAGGCGCTTTATTTTTCATTCGTGACACTGCTCCTGCTGTTTTACCTGTCATCGCCTTGGCCCCATCTGTACAAATGTCAATGCAATTGTTCCAACTGAGATTATGTTCTTCAAAAAATATATTTATTTTATTAAAAATTTCTTCCCCGGTAGTGTTTGTAAGCAGCGATGAACACATAAGCATGTCTTCTTCAAAAGAACTTTTATATGGATATCTCACAATAACCAGCAGGATAGCCAAACCAGCGACATCAGTCGACTCGTCCATTTGCAAAGCGAATCGTGTATTTTGTAGACGTGTAACTAGTTCTTGTTTGACGTAGCTTGCCAGATCATGGATTCGTCGTGAAACAGTATCGTTTGATAGCGGAACAGTAGAAAGATGCTTTGCAGATTTTTCATCAAGCATACATTTTGTTATGTCTAATACACATGGTTTTATTAATTTCTCAGCGATAGTGTGCGCTTCACCTGCTTGTGCAATGTGATAGCTAACTAAGTATGATGCCTCCGTGGCCTTTTCGTTGGTAGTTTGTGTTACATGCATCATATTTTTTTGACTTTCTAATAACTGATCTTTTTTGCGAACAATAAATTCTTTATTCTTGTCTTTAGTCTCGGGGTGTACGGTTTCTAAATGTCGACGCAATTTGGCAGGTGCCATGGAACTATTAGGAAGCAGTTTACTACAGAGCATGCAGAGAGGTGAGCCGTTGGAATCAACAAATCCGAAACTGATATAAGATTCATCATACTTCCTTTTTTTCGTCTTTGAAACCGTCGAGCTTGACGTCGTGGCACTCGTGGCATCATCTTCTGGATCGGTGATTGCTAAATTCTCCGCGCGCATTGCTTTTGAACATTCAGCGTCATTAGAAGATGTTGTTGGAACACGTTTAACACCTTTAAGCCAACGTTCCATTCTTCTTTATTTATAATGTTACAAGTCAGGATAGTGGGGTTTAAATAATGCACAATCGTTACTGCGTATAAGAGACTAAATTTAGAACCTACAGGGAAGAAATGTATAAAACTGAGACAACAGAATACAGCAGGCAGTAAAACAATGAACACTAGTTTCTCGCTAGCGAGCTTGTAAGTAGGTAGTAACTTATCGCTCCGAACGCTAATCATCAACTGACGACGCCAACGCGCGATCGCCGCTTTTATACTTAGTCCTAGACTCGATCTCAAATATTCTCGAAAATACTCGAGTCGGCACCTTTGATAAACAAAAAGCAAAAATAAAAACAGAAATTTAAAAATAGCGTTGTAAACAATATCGACTTTATCCTTTGAAGTTAGAGACGAAAGTCGCTAGTTGACAACTATAGCGTCTAATTCAGAGGCGGCTTTTATCAAAGAGACTGAGCGCTTACAAGTATACTACCCGCTCGTTTTAAGTTTGCCGCTGGCGATAGGTATGAGTGTATGACGTTCGAAATTTTTTATTTAATTGTAACAATAAAAATTGTGTACGTTAGATATTTGGGTAAAACTATGACACATTATAAGTTTTGTTGTCACGTGGGGGAGGGTACGCGCATTCCACAGACCGGCAAACTTAGAGCGAACGCGTTGTACAAGTATAAAATTGTTGAGACCAAACTTATGAGATATTGTACCAGCTAATGTAACACAAGCTTATACAAATACAAATAAATAAATAAATAACATTCATAGCGTTTTGTCTCCGCGCGGCCGCGGAGTCCGCACAGCCGCGGAGCGACCAGAGAGAGGTGTTTTGATTTTTTTATTTCTAAATTCTTGCGGAACCCCGACAGAGGTATCACGGAACCCTAGGGTTCCGCGGAACACACTTAGAATATAGCTGCCCTATACCAATCCGACTGAATAGCGTGGTATACTAGGCCAATATCCCTCTTATTTTTGAGGAGGCTCGAGCCCAACAGTGGGACGTATATGGGCTGTAATGACAATGATGAGGATGATAATTTTTTACTCTATATTGAACCAACTTTTCTGTGTAATGACAGAGTAGGAATATTTTATAATTGACCAACCCGTTGCGGTAATTGAGCGTGACGGTATAATAAAACAATTTCCCTCTCATTCTGGAGGAGGTCTGACCGCAATAGTGGAATTTATGTGGGCTGAGATGATGATGATGAATGGGGTTTAGCTAGTCCTGATGATAATAATCGACAATAAGTAGTATAGTCGTGAATCGTGAAGTGAATTAATTTCATTAAACTTAAAACAATTTGATGAGAATCATTGAATTGCTATCCGTTGTTATAAAATACTAGTAACACGGACTGTGGCAAATTGGCTACAAAAAAAAAAGATGGATAACATTTTCAACCATAATTTTATCCATAAAAGCTTTATTGAAAAAATACCTTCATAATTTGTGAGTTAAAACCAAAAATAAAGGTAGACTAGATGTCATAATACGAGGACAAGTTTATAGATATTTTTATTAAAATTATCTTAAAAATTCGTCAGATAACATTTCAAGCATACAATTTGTTCAAGCGTACAATCAAGGAATTTTATATATAGCCGTAGATATACTTAAAAGTTCCTTCACGCGTCATTTTATCGTAACCGTATCAGAACTACAGATTATAATTAAAATTAACAAAGCGGAAAGCGCCACTTTGAAATGCCCCATACAGGAAACCCCAAACACATAAATCGTTTGTAATTCACAGTTTTATTGTGGTGCCTTTAATGCGATTAGTTTTTTCTACTTTGTTGTAAATTTCCACAACTGTATTCGATAGCAATCGTACTGCTAAAGCATCGTTGTTTTTTTATTTTCAATACTCATTATTACATCCTATTTGCTCAAGTGTTTTTTTTATTTATTTTCTTGTTTATTCTACAATCTTGCAAATGGGAATAAAAAAAATATGGCTTTAACACAAAAGACGACGATTGTAAAATTATTTGCGTGCCTATTTAGTACTTCTTTGCTTTCTGAAGTCCGTTTCCATCCATCAGCCTACAGACGTCCACTGCTGGATATAGGCCTCCCCACGAGAACTCGGAACGGTCCTGCGCCACTTGCATCTAACGGTTCCCTGCGACTTTGAGAATATCGTCAGTCCACCTGGTGGGGGGTCGTCCTACGCTGCGCCGTCCGATTCGTGGTCGCCATTGAAGAACCTTTCTTCTCCAACGGTTGTCGGTTCGACGAGCGATGTGGCCTGCCCATTGCCATTTCAACGTGCTAATTCTGCGGGCTATGTCGGTTACACCCGTTCTTCTACGGATTTCCGTGTTCCGGATTTTATCACGTAGAGAAATACCGAGCATAGCCCTCTCCATAGCACGCTGAGCGACTTTGAGCTTTTTTTGTCCGTTTGCTAGTTGGCAAATGTCAGCCTGCTCCATTTTGATCTCTCTCTGGCTACTCTACTCCATGTTATGCCTGCAGCCTGCCTAATATCATTGACGCATCTTTTTTGTTGTCTACCTCCTTTTCTTTCACCTTCCCTATTGATGGAAAGTCAACTCAAAAAGCTTATTAATATCTGGCATTGAACATAAGCTTTCTTATTAGAGCAATAATACCATAAAAGATACTCGTAGTAAACGGTTTTGAGATGCTGGATTTAACTCACAACTGTCCTATGTCACTAATATCCAACAGTTCCCTGCGACTAACAAGATGTCATAAGTCCACCTAGTTTTCGTCCTACGCTGCATCCGCCGATTTGTGATCGCCAAATTTTCTCGCCTCGGCTGTCAATTCTACGAGTGATGACGCCTGCCCATTTCAATGGGCAAATTTTTCGAGCTATGTTACACCCGTTCTTCTACGAATTTCCTTATTACAGAATTTACACATAGAGAAATAGCGGGCAATACTCTCTCTATATTACACTAAGCAACTTTAAGTCATTTTATGAAGTTGATATTAAGAGACCACGTTGTAGTGCCATAAGTCATCATTGGTAATTTTTGAGGTTCATAGTGAATTAATTTATTGCATGGAATGAAAAATTGTAAGACGATATGTGGTTCCTCTATTTTCTATTTCAGGGAAGAAAATATTATACTAGGTGCTGGATTGGCTTCATGTAGTCTGTAAAAGAACTATTTAATATTTTTTTATTGCTATTGCTGTCTAACAAACAAGCTTCACACCTGATGGTAAGTTATAATGTCGCACATGGATCTTTGCTAGGGCTCTGCCTACCATGAACAGAAGATTGTCGACCGTATGCTCCTACTATATACCTACACTATGTTTTCATCTTTCTCGATATGCATAACAAAAGAAGATGGTTATTGTATTCTCTTTTCCTTCACGTAAATATCATAATTTTAATGATTAATGCTGAAAACTTGATTGAAAAGTTATAATTCATGTAAGCAAAAATTAAATTTCGATAAGTTGCTTCTGGCAACCAATATAAGTTATAAAGTTATAATACACAAGAATACAGTTATTTTTCTCAGCTTAGCGATTTTATTTCAAGAAGTTCTGTGTAGGTTGTGAGTATACGAGATGTGTACTGAGAAGGCGAAGATATAATAAAATTTGAAAATATACGGGCATATTTAATAAAAATAAACTTCTAGTGCCACTTCATGGATGGTTTAAGTAATCACATCCGGATGTCGTGGGTTCGATCTTAAATCAGGATAGTTCTTTGTATGATCCATTTATAACAGTTTCCTTTCTTGACAAAAAGGCAATGCACGACCCTTTAACTCCCCGTATTCTCTTTGCCATTGGGCCGGCCACAGGTATCGAATCTTAGACATCCGTGGCTAGCCCGGTGAGATACCTTTTCAGGTACCGTCCTTCACGCAGTCAACCTCCCCGGACCAGTCACCCGGGGCCTTAGCTAGGGCAGCATCAGCAAGTATTGCCCGCGCTGATCCAAGTGGAACGTGTCAACGTGGCCTGATTCGACCCTAAACTACTCTGCTTTCACGACTTACGTACGATTTTCTACACAAAATCTTACCCTATGTTTTTACTCAATGCAGTTGGTGCTCAACTTATTGGAGTGTTTTCCTTTAAATTTAGGACGCAGTACGTGACCTAAGGGGGACGGCCATAGACGAAATACGAGCTAAGTTTATAGGGTTGAATGTAGTTGATACTGGGTCCCCGAGTTACAAACTAATGTGACGTATTGTACGGACTTTGTACTTTGTTTATAATCCTATGTGATTTGAACTAATTTTGGATATGACTGTTGTGTGTTTAAGGTTTCTTTGGGAATGTTTATTGTTAGTTGTGTTATATTGTCATATTATGTTTTACCGGCTAAACATAAGTGTTATTAAGGGATTATTTGTTAAGCTCAAAGGGTTGATGTTTCACAAACTTTGCATGTGATAATAATTTAGCCCTTTTGATAAAGCGGTTTTCTTGATTAAACTTTTATTGGCTTTTCGTCATCATCTCAGCTCATATACGTCATACTTTTGGGCCTGGGCCTTCTTCGTAAGAGTGAAATTAACATATTACACTGTGTTGGTCTGGCGTGTTGGTATATATAGTATATAATTTTAAATGTTCCTTCTCTTACTTAGATTTTCATTTATGTATGCATATTTATTCTCTTAATCGTATTTTACGATAGGTACCCACGGACAAGAGAGAGAGAGAGAGAGAGGGTTGTGAATTGTATTCTTACTCCATCACCACACGGAAACAGTTGGAAGTTACTAGTGCTGCATGTAATATGCAGACGTCAATTATCATTAGTAGATATTCCATTCTATTTGAGACTAATTTCCTCTAAAGGCATCCCAATATGCCTATTAAAGAATCTAAATATCTGGTTGACCGTATTTAGATATATATGAATAAAAAATAAAAATGATGAAATAATGAAAAAATATCAAAAAAAAAAGAGAATAATAAGAACACCGAGATTCGATCTCACGCTGTTTGAATGCGACTGCTTCCCAACTGAGCTATTGTCACTCTTGACGTGCCGTACCTAAAGGGTAAAAACGGACGCTATTACTAAGATTTCGCTGGCTGTCCGTCCGTCTGTCTGTCACTAGGCTGTATCTCAAGAACCGCAATAGCTAGAGTTGAAATTTTTACAAATTAGGTATTTCTGTTGCCGCTATAACAACAAATACTAAAAACGATATAAAATAAATATTTAAGGGAGACGCCCACACAAAAACGCGATTTTTTTGCCCCTTTTTTATTCGATATCGATAATGGCAAAAGGTATGCACTTGTTTACCTAGTCTAGTGGTACAGAACCCTTTGCGCACGAGTCCGACTCGCACTTGGCCGATTTTTACTTGCCTATGAGGGTTTTAAAAACCAGTTTGTTATAGAAATCGCAGTTAATTAAAACGTATACCTACTTTAAATCGAAAATAGCTAACATGCCAAATGTGTAACAAAACATAACTTTCAAAATAATTTCAATGTGAAATAGTGCATTCATATATCAGTAGTTTACGGTTTGGCAAAGGAAATAGACGCATTAAGATAAACGTAGATGTTAATATATTATTCACGGAACATTAAATGCGTCACGAGTCGCTTGTAGAGATTCCAACGCCACCGTAACTCATATGAATGCATTATCTGTTGAGGTTTCGGCATCGGAAATACGTAAGGTACATTGACTTTACAATACGAATTAACATAAACTAAACTAAAGTCATGTCAAATGCCTATGTCATTACTGTACCGGTCCTAGTTGGCAATGTGGTTCTCGAAGTTGTCAATCATTATGTTTACCTAGGACAAACAGTCCAGTTAGGTAGATCCAATTTCGAGAAAGAGATCAGCCGACGAATCTAACTCGGTTGGGCAGCGTTCGGGAAACTTAAGAGGATCTTCTCGTCCAACATACCTCAGTGTCTGAAAACACAGGTCTACGACCAGTGTGTGTTACCAGTGATGACTTACGGCACAGAATCGTGGTCCCAGAATGTAGGCCTCATAACAAGGCTCAAAGTCGCTCAGCGTGCTATGGAACTGGCTATGCTCGGGATTTCTCTGCGAGATAGAATCCGAAATACGGCAATCCGCAGAAGAACGGGTGTAACCGACATAGCACGAAGAATTAGCACGCTGAAGTGGCAATGAGCAGGCCACATCGCTCGACGAACCGATAACCGCTGGGGAAGAAAGGTTCTCGAGTAGCGACCACGTATTGGACGACGCAGTGTAGGATGCCCCCCGACTAGGTGGACCGACGACCTGGTGAGTTGCTGGGCGTCGTTGGATGCAGGCGGCACAGGACCGCACTTTGTGGCGTAATATGAGGGAGGCCTACGTCCAGCAGTGGACGGCGATAGGCTGAAATGATGATGATGATGATGAAAGCTGAATTTGCCGTGTAGCGACGAAGTAAGAATACAATTCACCAATCCCTATCTAGCCCGTGGGTTTCGTAAAAGACGGCTAAAGATAATATACATGCAACCACTATGCAAGAGAAGTAAAATGCGTAATAAGATCCTGTATCAATGTCTTTGACCAGCGTGGTACAATAGGTTAATTTCGCTCCCATTTGCCCCCAATAGTGGGACGTATATTGGCTGAGATGATGAAATCATTATTATTTTGAAATAGCGAAAGAGAAAGTAGACGTAACACTTTCCCACCACTAAATAATCAATAATAATATTATTGCACATCAAAAGAAATGAATACAAGATATGGTCACTGTGGAATTGTTATAAGGAAATTTCTTGCTGTTACTATTATGTGATGAGTAACCTCCAGTTCGTGTAGTAACGGAGTAAGAATACAATTCACCATTCCCTATCTTGCCCCTGGATGTCGTACAAGGACGACTAAGGGATATAATATGCACATAAGAACTGTGCAAGAGAAGGAAAACTCGAAATGAAACCCTATACCAACATGTCTGACCAGCATGGTATAGTACGTCAAATTCCCCCCCCAATTGTGGAGGAGGCCCGAGCCCAATAGTGGGACGTATGTGGGCTGCGATGATGATGATGATGAATCTCCAGTTCATAAACTTTTTAAATTTAATATTAATTCTAACCCAAAATTCATATGAATCTAATCGTCCTTTTTTTTAGGGGTGGGTCATGGTCGGCTCGCTCTCCGCCCGGCACCATCCGGGGCGACAGAGGGGCGCCGCGTGGCCCCATGACCCACCCCTGGCCCGTCGACTTCGTCGTTGTGCCGATCACCAGTACAGAGTTCCTTGCCTTCAGTGGTCGGCCTGACGGAATACCCTGGTCGCGTTCCTCCCACGCGCGCTGCGCTGCCTCCTGCTGCAAGACGGTGGCAACCGCGTCCCAGAATCTAATCGTCATGAGGATGCCTCGATCGCAAGTCGAAATGCTGCGGCAAATTGCAAGTTTAGATTCTGGAGGCGAATTATTATTCCAAGTTGATCCTATTTCGGTTTCCTCACTTTATTAAGACTATTGTAAAAAGCAGTTGAAGGATATTAGTAAGAGAATGGCCTCCAGCTCTTGCTTTCGAAACTAATATAGTACTACTAACTACATATTATTAATAATGGTTATTACATGGAAGAACTGTGTCTGCAAAGTTCTTGAAGATATATGCGTGAAACTTTTAAAAAAATTGCACATATGTAAATTGTTTCAAGATAATGTATTTCTATCCATATCGTTACGGAATAAGAATACAATTCACTTGCCCATGGATGTCGTAAAAGACGACCTAGGCATATAATACCCATATAATATCTATGCTCAAGAAGAAACAAAACCGTATACCAAACTATCTGACCAGCATGGTATAGTAAAGTCAAAGGGCTCGAGCCCAGAATGGAGACGTATATGAGCCGAGATGATGATGAATGTATTTTCAAAAAAAAATTCTAAAACTATGAAAGAATTCTAACAAAAATATTTTCGAGTTATCTAAGAAAACTTTTCAGTGAAGTAACTAATTATTCCAATACGTTTAGGAGACCCGAAACTTTGAAGTCTTCAATTATCGTATTAAGAAACTCATTGGAACATAAACGGGGTTCCGTTCGAAGTTACAATTTGGAACCTATTGATACTTATGAATAACTTGGAGGCCGCAAGTTTTGGGCTCTCGGCCTTTTCCTAACATGATTGATGGCCTTATTCGCCCTTTTCAAGGGTTTTCTTGTTGTAAGTCTGACGGAGAGCACCGAAATTTGAATGAATAAGGAAATTCGTATGAACAAAGTTATATTTAAGCTGCGAACTTGTGAAGGGAATGCTTCATTCTTTCTAGATGACAGTAGCTCTTGAATTTTATTTTGAAGTTTAATATCAGTTATAATATAACTTGTCCATATAGAGACAGAGTAAGAATACAATTCACCACTCCGTGTCTTATCCGTGGATGTCGTAAAAGACAGTCGTCTGGGATTAAATATGCATATAACATCTATGCAAGAAAAGGAAAATTCGATACAAAACCCTATATCAACACGTACGATCAGTATGGTTATAGTAAGTCAATTTCCTTGCTATTATTGAGAAAGCTCAAACCCATCAATGGGAAATGTTTAAGCTGAAATGCAGTTAAAGTATATCCATTAAATAATTATAATCAAAAAATGCATACCTTTATTGTGAAGATTCACCGTTAATGTTTTTTAAATAAAAAGCTAATGACATATGACAATGTTACTTCAATATGCACAAGAATTCAATAAATAAATAATTTTGTAAATACTACACTCATTTTTTTTTCATTAATTTAAATTAGTGTAAAATTATTCTTGAAATTAGGACAAATGGGAATCTGGCTACGGGCTCAGGTAAAAAATTAACAAAATTTAAAAGTGACTTTCGTATAACTAGCAACTGAACAACGAATCACTGTGTGGCGTGGTACAGCAGCAGGTCAGTCCCTTATTTTATGCAGGAAGCTCGATCTCAGCACTGAGACGCATTTGAGCTAATGTACTCATGATGATTAATAAATAAATCCCTTTAAAGTGGCGATAATCTTTTTAGAAGGACGCCCAGCCACAATACTGATATATCTGTGGGTTTAGGAGAAGAAGTTTTGGCGTTTGGAAATGCTTTTATTGTGTAGCTGACATTGGCCAAACTTATGAAAGGTATACATAATATAAAAAATATCATCATCATCATCTCTTATATACGTCCTATTGTTGGGCTCGAGGCTCCTCCACAGTAGGAGGGAAATTGAACTTACCATACCAAGTTAGGTTGGTATAGGATTTTATTTCGAGTTTTACTTATCTTACATCGAAATTTTATGAATATTATATCCCTTAGTCATCTTTTACGACATCCACGAGTAAGAAAGGGAGTGGTGAATTGTATTCTTACTCCGTCACCATGCAAAAATATAATAAAAAATATTGTAAAATATTAATTCACACCTAGATGACTAGATAGCCGTCGCGACTGAAAATAAGGTCAAATAAACATTGTAATTATTATTTAATCATCAGTAATAATACTACTTTCCGTGTGATGACAGAGTAATAATACAATTCACCACCCCATCTCTTACCCGTGGGTGTTGAAAAGACGCCAAGGGGATATTACATGCAAATAACATCGATGCAAAGAGAAGAAAGACTCGAAATGATACCCTATATTAACACATCTGACCAGCGAGGTATAATATTAGGTCAATTTCCTTCTAATTTGGAGGAAGCTTGAGCCCAACAGTGGGGTGTACACATATAAGCTGCAATCAATGAATGAATGATAATATTACTAAAGAAACATACACTATACTAACTTTGGGACTATATTAGAAAGAAAATATTGTCACTAAAACCACATGCTAACAGTACCAGAGTTCGCATAATCTTACTATTATTCTCTATAGAAATATTTAACGCTAACTAAAGTCAACCCTACATACTTACTAAACTACCAGTACGCTAACAAGCGTAGAATTTCGCATCTAAGGCTGTTATCGCACTTAGCAAATATATGTTAAATTAATATATGGTTTATTATTAATCTCTTCATTGTCATTATCATTATGTATTCCCGTCTTTACGGGATCTTCCACGGGAAGTTATACTGAAAGACTTATATGGCAATATGGAGCCAACTCGTTGAGGTCTTTAGAGAAATTTAATCTAAAAATGGGATGGGACGTTTACCGATTACACTCCACAACTGTACATAACACTCGTGGACTGCCAAAGGGTAGTAGTAATAGTTATAGGTCTATTACTATTATTATCATTTTTATGTTATTGTCATTGTTGCTAATCTAACCCGAATACGATCTTTGTTGCTAATCGAAATCGAATACGATTAAATATAAAAACGTAGTGTAGAAGGGAATAAAATCTCAGCTATACAAAAGGAAACGACGATACCCGAAAAAATACCATCGATTCCTATGTTCTTATAACAGTTCAAACAGTATATATTTTTAGTCAGAGAACTAGCTGCAGAATAGTACAATATGTATATTGTTGTAGCAAAAGTTTCCTAGTTCAGTGCTAAGACAAAAGCCAATCAACAACAGAAGAGATATTGATTTAGTAGAATAGGTTTAGTAGAATAGGTTTAAATATTAGCATTATTTAAATATTTTGTAATCATCATCACAGCTCATATATTCCACTGCTAGGCTTGAGCCTCTTCCATGGTAGGGGAAAAATTGACCACATTAGTCAGACCACACAAATTGATATAGGGGTTCCGTATCTTTCTTCCCTTGACCAGTATTATATACATATGTACTGTTCATAAACCTTTAACACACATCTAAATGGAAGTTGTTCTGCAACGAAAGTCTTAAGATAAAATAGATATTCTGATGATATCGTTCTACCTTATATAAACCAACCAAAGTCTTACCTATTTTACCGCCAAGAATTGAACGTGTATGTGTCCTTAGATTATTAAGTAAAAGCAAAACAGTGTTGCATCGTGTTTACGTTGTACATAAAGTGTTAAGAAATTTGCCTCGATGGATAAAAGTTTGTGTGGAATTTACTAAAAATATTTAAAGTAAACTAGGATTCTGTTAGTTATTCGAGTTAATAAGAACTGATAAGTTATTATAGTGAGTGGCGACCATAGTCAGATCCCAGTTTCCAATCCACACCTATAAAATGCTCTGTCTTGAATGACTAACAAACTGACGGATCAACACAGCGCACGCACAGCCTAAATCGCTGATCGTAGAGACCTGGCGGATGTGTTCTTTGTATGCATCCGATAAGAAATGATTTTCTGAATTTCTACCGCTTTTTTTTTTTTTTTTTTTAGGTGGGCTGCGGTCGGCGCGCCTCCGCACCACTCCGTCCGGGGTGACAGAGGGGCTTAAGCACGCAACTGCCGCAACCCACCCGAAAACCACGTCGCCTTCGTCGTTGGGCCGACCACCGGAGCAGAGTTAACTTGTCGTCAGTGGTCGGCCCGACGGAATACCCCCTACTTGGGGTACCCTCCCATCGGAAATTCTACCGCTAAAGGGGTGAGAAAAGGGTACAAAGTTGGTATGGAACGAAATATGAGAGAGGCTTACGTCCAGCAGTGGATGGCAAAAGGCTGGATGATGATGATGAATTATGAAAATTATGTAATGTCTACGAACATTATAATTCTATCAGTATCAATTATTTTGGCATTGAAGTATAAAATATTTTCGTGTGATAAGTTTTTAAGTGTAAAATTCAAACACAAACAAGGCAAATTAAATTCTCTACATCGGAATGGTTTTTGGAATGTATATAGAAAAACTTTAAAACAAGTTATCATTAGATCACTTAGACGACGATGCAGTACAGGATGTTCCTCCACTAGGTGGACCGACGATCTGGTGAAACTTGCTGGGCGTCATTGAACGCAGGCGGCATAGGACTGAACTTTGTGACGAAACATGAGGGAAGTCTACATCCAACAGTGGACTGCGATAGGTTGAATGATGATGATGATAGATTTCAGGATTACATTCATTTCCGCTCACAGATCTCTTATATGCTGAAAATATCGTAAAAGTCGAAATTTCGTGTGGTGACGCAAACAAAATACAAGTCACCCCCTATTTTACCCATAGGTGTTGTAAAAAAATGACTATAATATAACATCTATACGAGAGGGAAAAATGCGAAATAAAACCCATCTGATCGGCATGGTATACTGGTTCAATTTCTCTGCTATTGTGAAGGAAACTCGTGCCCAACAGTCGGACGTGTATGGCCTCAGATGATCGTAATGTTAGTAACGACCTGGGCATGAAACCTTGACATTGAAGTGACTGTGAGGCAGTTACTTTTTACCACTAGGTATGCTGCTTACCTTATTGCCGTGTGGTGACGGAATAAGAATACAATTACCACCGAGGGGGTTTAGCCTGTTGTAAAAGATGACTAACGAATATAATGTATATATAACATCTATGCAACCAACAGTAAGACGTAAATGGGCTGATATCTTGACGATGTTGAGCATGCTTACTGGTTTGCCAAAAAAAATTATTAAATGATATTTTTTTCTCTCTCAACTCATAATTCACTCACCTTGTTACGTCACACATTTATCTTGCAAATGGTGTTGCCCTACGCTCGGGAACAACAAACTGTTATACACGTACGTAATGGCAACACTAGCCGTTATAATGGCACCCCGGTGTACAACTGCTTAGATTTTATACACAGTTTTATAGCCTGTTATGAAACGTTGTTGAATAATATTTTGCTTACAAATAGTTTTTTGGTGACTTTGCGTTTTGTCTTCGGTATTTTTTTTATTAAAGACCGGGTTTAGTTTTTTTTTTGCTATGGTGTTATTATCTTATTTTCTGTCTAAGTAGCACTCTATAGTTAATACATCGTTTATTGCGATGAATTTTATAAATATACAACGGATACTTTCCGTGTGGTGACGGAGTAAGAAAACAATTCACCACTCCCTATCTTGCCCGTGGAAGTCGTAAAAGACGATTATGGAATACTAGCTTTTGCCCGCGGCTTCGCCCGCGTAAAAGTTGGCTTGCATATTTCTTTCTATTGTGTTATTGTGGTGACGGAGTAAGAATACAACTCACCATTCCCTATCTTGCTCGTAGATGTCGTATAAGACGACTATGGGATATATACACATAACATCTATGCAAGAGAAGGAAAACTCGAAAAATGAAACCCTATAGATATCTGACCAGCATGGTATAGTAGGTCAAATGCCCTCCCATTATGGAGGAGGCCCGAGTCCAAGAGTGGGAAGTACGTGGGCTGCGATGATGATGATGATGATGATATTTCTTAATTTAAGAAATACTCTATCTGTGTGTCAATTTTCATCCAAATCTGGTCAACAGTTTACGCGTGATCGAGTAAGAAAAGTCCAAATAACTTCACAAATTTTTATATTTGAATATTACTTCCACCCTTGTAGTTTAAATTCACGTGGAAACACGTTGATAAATATGGCCATCCTTAGTCGCTGATAATAACATTATCCATGATAGGTTTCCATTGGTGAAAAAGAATAATATTGATCAAACAACCGTTGTTTCACCCACGTAGACCCCATTCCCATGCGAATGCCGAGATAAAAATTGCTTGTAACTGTTACTCGCTGATATTATAAGTCTACATAGGTGGAAAAAAAATTGTACTAACAAATCCCACACAAATATCCAAGATAAAAATTGCCTATGTTACTCGCTGATAACGTAGCTTCCTATTGTTGAAAGAATTTTAAAAATTGGTAAACATCCACCGGTTTCTCTCGCAGTTCTCGTTCCGGGCAAACACCAGGATGAAAATAGCCTTTATTTGTTATTCGCTGATAATGTAGATTTTCATTCGTAAATTAATTTTATATCCATTAAATGTCCGTGATTTCACCCGCATTGTGCCCGGACCCGTAGGAATATTGGGATAAAAAAATAGCCTAAATATGTTCATCATCATTTCGTCTCATATACGTCCCACTGCTGGGCTCGGGCCTCCTCCATAGTAGGAGGGAAATTAACCTTACTATACCATGCTGGTCATGCAGGTTGGTATAGGGTTTTGTTTCGAGTTTTCCATCTCTTGCATAGATGTCATATGCGTAATATATCCCTGAATTATCTCTTACGACACCCATGGGTAAGAGAGGAGGTGGTGAATTGTATTCTTACTCCGTCACCACACGGAATAAAACCTAAATATGTTACACGCTTAAAATTAGCTTTCCGTTAGTGAAATAATTTTAAAGTCGATTAAATTCTCACAGTTGCTCCAGCCACACCGGGATAAAATATAGCCTTGGATAAAATATAGCCTAAGTTATTCCTTATGTAAGGCTTGGTAGACCTGGTGGTAAAGTATTATCAGTATCGGTCCAGCCGTTTTGAAGATTACCCGTATCGAATAGACAGACAAAAAAATTGAGCCGTTTTTAGGGTTTCGTACCCAAAGGGTAAAAACGGGATCCTATTACTAAAACTTCGCTGTCTGTCTGTCCATCTGTCTGTCACCAAGCTGTATCTCAAGGACCGCAATAGCTAGACAGTTGAATTTTTTACAAATTTATGCATTTCTGTTGCCGCTATAACAATAAATATTAAAAACAAAATATAATAAATATTTAAGGGAACTCCTATACAACAAACCCAATTTTCCCCTTTTTTATAGATAATGGTAGGGAACCCTTCGTGCGTGACCCCGACTCGCACTTGGCCGGTTTTTTAGACGTAGGTATCGTGCAAATAATTGTGTGAGCATAAATAAAACCTATAATTTTGACAACAAATAGACGCTTCAAATTTGTTTATTTCTAAAGATAGAAAATTGGATTAATATCTTGATTTTAACTTACTGTCTGGTAGCGGCTAGGAATATTATAACACTTTCATTGTTTGTGGGTGTCGCAAAATACTACTAAGACAAAGATTTACATTGACCTGGACCAATTGGTGATGCCATCTAGCCAGCTATGTCGTCTGGCAGGCAGCTGGTCATAAAATGTTGCTAAAAGAACTCTTGCAATATATCTACGATGGCAGAGGACCAAATACATATTGCGTCGATCCAAAGTAATCTTGACAAGCGAGCATTAAAAAAATTAATGGGGTAACCCAAGAAAGCCGATCATGTACTAAAATGATCGTTCCTAGGCTCAGTGATATCGGTTTTACACTTTTCACCTCCTTAGTAAAATAAAAAACTACAAAATACTATAATTACAAAAACTCTTTTTTAGTGAGCACTTTCCCCAAGAAAGAGAACTTTGTACAAAATTTCACGTTTCTAGTAGGGATGTGACTTGGAGGGAAAATAATCGATTTTTTAAATAATCGATTTTTTGTTCTTCAAAATAAATCGATTATAAAATAATCGATTAATTAAAAATAAGTAATCGATTATAAAATAATCGATTTTTCCCAACAGGATTATGATGATTTTTTTTTAGGAAATGTGAGCTTCATCTTCTAATATAGTATGAAATACTACACGCAGTATTGTTATTACCTTCTTTTTTTAGGAAAATCGATTT
Source organism: Lymantria dispar (assembly GCA_032191425.1). NCBI lineage: Eukaryota > Metazoa > Arthropoda > Insecta > Lepidoptera > Erebidae > Lymantria > Lymantria dispar. The sequence continues at coordinate 3,880,207 of CM063442.1, read as the reverse complement.
AATTATAAAAATAATCGATTCTCTATTATTTTGATAATCGATTGTAAAAATCGATTATTACAAAAAAAATCGATTAATAATCGATTATTATAAAAATCGATTATTTTTTCTCATCCCTAGTTTCTAGGCCTAATGATTTCGGATATACATTTTTGACCCCCATAGAGATTGAATTTCAAAAACTAATTTCTTAGAGCTCATTTACAACAAAAGAAAGAGAATCGCACAATACAGAGAACTACATAGTTTTACGTTCCTAGCCCCAATAGTTTCGGCTATACGATTTTCACCCCCTTAAGGGGTGATTTTCGCTCGCTGCTTGTGTACCCCAAGAAATACAACGGTGTAAAAAAAATTACGTTTCTAGGCCCAGTGGTTTCGGCTTTATGCTTTTTTGTCTTTTAGGAGTTAAATTTCATCCCCATATAAATGAAATTTCCAAAACGCTAAAATAAATATTTATTTATATATTATCAAGTGCCTTAATACAAAGATTCATGGTTTTATCATCGAAAATGATAAATTTGCATATTAAATGTCATCCCCTATTTCAACCCCTTATACCCATTTTTTCGCGATTTCTTTGCTAGAGCTTGTGTACCCTAAGAAATTCTACGGTGTAAAAAAAAAAATTACGTTTCTAGGCCCAATGGTTTCGACTTTATGCTTTTTTGTGTTTTAGGGGTTGAATTTCATCCCCATATAAATGAAATTTCCAAAACGCTAGAATAAATATTTATTTATATATTATCAAGTGCCTTATTACAAAGATTCATGGTTTTTTCATCGAAAATGATAAATTTGCATACTAAATGTCATCCCCTATTTCAACCCCTTATACCCATTTTTTCGCGATTTCTTTGCTAGAGCTCGTATACCCTAAGAAATTCTACGGTGTAAAAAAATAAATTACGTTTCTAGGTGCAGTGGTTTCGGCTTTATACTTTTTTGTCTTTTAGGGGTTGAATTTCATCCCCATATAAATGAAATTTCCAAAACGCTCGAACAAATATTTATGTATACATTATCAAGTGCCTTAATACAAAGACTCATGATTCTATCATCGAAAATGACGAATTTCCATACAAAATGTCATCCCCTATTTCAACCCCTTATACCCATTTTTTCGCGATAAAAAGTAGCCTATGTCCTTTCTCAAGCTTTAGTCCATCTCTGTACCAAATTTCATCAAATCGGTTCAGTGGTTTAGACGTGAAAACGTAACAGACAGACAGACAGAGAGACAGAGTTACTTTCGCATTTATAATATTAGTAAGGATTATTAGGTGCCTGAATACAAAGATTCGTGGTTCTATCATCGAAAATGACGAATTTCCATACAAAATGTCATCCCCTATTTCAACCCCTTATACCCAATTTTTTGCAATGAAAAGTAGCCTATATCCTTTCTCAAGCTTTAGTCCATCTCTGTACCAAATTTCATCAAAATCGGTTAAGTGGTTTCGACGTGAAAGGCTATATGCTTTTCAACCCCTTAAGGGAGTGAATTTCTAAAAATCTTTTGCTAGTACTTGTGCACCCCAAGAAATACGATGGTGAAAAAAAAAACGTTTCTAGGTCCAGTGGTTTCGGCTGTATGCTTTTGATATTTTAGGGGTTGAATTTCATCCCTATGTAAGTGAAACTACCAAAACGCTAGAACGAATATTTATTTATTTATTATCAGGAGCCTTAATACAAAGATTCACGGTTTTATTATCGAAAATAACGAATTTCCATACAAAATGTCATCCCCTATTTCAACCCCTTATACCCATTTTTTTGCAATAAAAAGTAGCCTATGTTCTTTCTCAAGCTTTAGTCCATCTCTGTACCAAATTTCATCAAAATCGGTTTAGTCGTGAAAGACTATATGCTTTTCACCCCCTTAAGGGGGTGAATTTCCAAAAATCCTTTGCTAGTGCTCGTGCACCCCAAGAAATACGATGGTGTAAAAAAAAATACGTTTCTAGGCCCAGTGGTTTCGGCTGTATGCTTTTTGGTATTTTAGGGGTTGAATTTCATCCCCATGTAAATGAAATTTCCAAAACGCTTGAACCAATATTTATTTATTATCAGGTACCTTAATACAAAGATTCGTGGTTCTATCATCGAAAATGACGAATTTCCATACAAAATGTCATCCCCTATTTCAACCCCTTATACCCATTTTTTCGCAATAAAAAGTAGCCTATGTTCTTTCTCAAGCTTTAGTCCATCTCTGTACCAAATTTCATCAAAATCGGTTTAGACGTGAAAGACTATATGCTTTTCACCCCCTTAAGGGGGTGAATTTCCAAAAATCCTTTGCTAGTGCTCGTGCACCCTAAAAGATACGATGGTGTAAAAAAAAAATACGTTTCTAGGCCCAGTGGTTTCGGCTGTATGCTTTTTGGTATTTTAGGGGTTGAATTTCATCCCCATGTAAATGAAATTTCCAAAACGCTCGAACGAATATTTATTTATTTATTATCAGGTACCTTAATACAAAAATTCGTGGTTCTATCATCGAAAATGACGAATTTCCATACAAAATGTCATCCCCTATTTCAACCCCTTATACCCATTTTTTCGCAATAAAAAGTAGCCTATGTCCTTTCTCAAGCTTTAGTCCATCTCTGTACCAAATTTCATCAAAATCGGTTTAGTGGTTTAGACGTGAAAGCGTAGCAGACAGACAGACAGACAGACAGACAGAGTTACTTTCGCATTTATAATATTAGTAAGGAAGTAAGGATAATATGCACATGACATCTGTGCAAGCTTTATCAGCTGTGCTGATGATAAGGATATAAAGTTTTTATGGATCCCATCCATTCATCGATTCGTGGTGCCAGTAATTATCGTTTATTCCCAAATTAACAAAACTTTATCACTATATAATAATATAATATTAAAGATTAATATATTGTATAATTTTCAAAGATGTTTAAATAAATTATGCTGTAAATATTATCCCACCAAAAAAATTCTCTTAAAAACTAGCCAAGTCTCGATGGGGCTGCTTGTTTATCTCTAAAAAGTAATGAAATCTAGATAAAGTCGTGCCAAGTCTAAGGTTCCTTACTGCGATATCTTTATTATTATAGTTAATGTTGTGTGACTTGGCTGTTGAACATTCTTTATACGTTAGTGGCTACCTACAAGTCAATTTTGTTTACACGTAATGTTATATCTGTTTGCAACTACCTATGTTTATTAAGCGAGATAATAGCCCATACTGGTATTGGTAATTGGACGCTAGTGTCTCATTTTAGGCTGTTGTTGATTGTACAACACATGCATTCAGCATTGACAATGCTGACTTCTACTCTCTTCTTTTTGGAGCGTCATATCGACCACCAATCTAACATAAAATAGACGTACAGACGGACTACTATCAATGATTAGAAGTCCGTCTGTACTGGAAATAATTTTTTATACTGTTTGTTTCAGGCTCGCCTACACATAAGTATTATTGAAATACGCAGCTTTATCAAGTCTACAATTATTGAATCGACGTTTTCCAAGTGGCAATTTTCCATCATCAATGGGTAGCGGTTCTGGCGACAGATTGGTGCAATGGTGTCATGGAGCACCTGGTTTTGTACCCTTGTGTACCCTTCAACGGTCAAGTCACGCAACATTAACTATAATAATAAAGAAATTGCAGTAAGGAACCTTAGACTTGGCATGACTTTGTCTAGGTAGATATCATTACTTTTTAGAGATAAACAAGCAGCTCCATCGAGACTTGACTAGTTTTTTACAGAATGTTTTTGGTGGGATTTTACTTCTTTTTGTAGAAACGTGAGCATATTGATTTATTTTATTAGATTTTCTTATTTGACACATTTTCTTTCTTTTTAGGAGTAGTTTTTTTATTATTACAAATCTTTCTTTTCTTTTTTCCGGTTCTGATTCTTGTACATTAGCAACAGTTTTTCGTATTGCCCATTCGCGTTCATTATTTATTCTTTTAGACGGTTTAGACGGTTTAATTTCTGAAAGATCGGCGCGGTATTTACGCCTAAGCCGGTTGTATTCGGTGATCGCTGAAGCTTGAGCGTTTATACTCTTCAAGTCAACATTTATGAGGTGCACCCCATGGAGATTGGTTACTCGTAAAAGCGCCACGTAGGCTTGGCCACAAGAGAATATGGAGGTGCCAATGTCCATGAGGGCATTTTTTAAACTTAGACCTTGGCTCTTGTGAATTGTTAGGGCATACGCCACACAGATTGGGAATTGTTCTCTGTACACGTATGCCCGGGGTATGATCTTAAATTTTGACTTAATAGGCAATCATTTGTGAATCAAATTATCAGCGAATTTTATTACCAATTGTTTAGACAAGTGTCAATATAATGAATTATCAATGAACTTTGTACCAAAGGTATTACCTACCTAGTACCGAAATACAGCTAAATTAATGATATTTTTAAACGAAACGAAGTAATATATACCTAAATAAACTAAACCTAGAATACTAGAAAAGTACTTACTTATAAACACGAACGCAATTCGAAGTACTGCCTAACTGTAAATTAAACCTAGAAAACTAAGAGTACTAAATAACTAACAATTAAATAAAGTATTCAATTAATAGTATTTTTAAATCTAATAATTAAGTAATAATCATTAATCTGTCACTAATCACAAAATTACTACTATTCAAATCTTCGAATTGTTATAATAACAACCTGCACCTTAGCAAACCTCACGAAATAATAAGCGAAATCAACGGAATGCACATAATCCCTCCTAATCCTTTTTTTTTATGGGTGGGCTATGGTATGCGCACGCGCGGTCCAGTGCGTCCAGGGCGACGAAGGGACGGCGCGCGGGCCCATAACCCACCCGTACCCACGTCACCTCGTTGTTGGGCCGACCACGGAGCAGATGTGACTTGTCGTCAGTGGTCGACTCCCTCCTAATCCCTAGCAAACGTTTTCAAGCTCAGTAGAAGAATGTCATAAACGACTGTAACGCGGCCGGTTGCCACTTCGCCATATAAGTTTATCGGAAAAACAAACGTAAGCGCGTTTTAAAATACAGTCAGCGCAATCTAGCGACGTGTGCGGGTATCACCGCCACTCTTAGCCCAATGAATTATATTTTGACCAAATTTTGAGCGAAATTAATTAATATTTTAGTGTAATTTGTTTATTTAATTTGTGTAATGTTCGAGTAGAATAAAGTTAATCGTTCGACTATTTCTTCTTGTAAACGTGTAAGTATAAGTATAAAAGCCAGTCTAGTCTTACCCAGAGTTTTCCTTTAATTTTATTTATATGCGTATTAAAAGCAGAAGGGTAGGCATTCGCCCAGCAGTGGAAAGCAATAGGCTAGATTAAATTAGAAGATGTGCGGCGACGATCTACGGTGGATTTTTGCAATGACAGTCGATTTTTTATGTACCAATAGTAGAAGGGGGCATTACAATATCTCTAATATAGCTGAGACAAGCTGAAGGTTCTTCATCAGATACTTCAGACCTTCGATTTTTGACATCAAATGAAGAGGCATACAAAGTTGAATATTTTTTATAAAGGCGCTATGTCGATCTTTAATAGTTTGGTTGGGCTCTTGTGTTTTCAAATAAGGGTCACCAGGTACTCCAGATCTTCGATTATCCTAGTTTTTATAGTTTTCCCTTTATGTGGACATTAAACCCTAACTCTGTACCAAATTTCAGCTCTCTGAGTTTATGGAAATTACTAGTTCTATTTTGATGATTATGAGTGAGTGAGTGTCATAAATGCGAAACTTTGCTTTCGCTTAACTTCGGAACTAAATGACCTACAGACTTGAAATTTTTTATTTTAAGTATGTTATTATAGCTTACTGGATGACGAAAATTTATGCGTTCTGGCCTTATCCAGAGGTTCTCAAATAGGGGCCTGAAAATGCGGCGAAATGGTTCCAGGAAAGGATGGTACGGCAGTGTTTGCTTCGCGCTTGACTTGGCGGGGGCACTGCCGTGCCCCCCGATTAACATCTACAAACTTTACAAAAAGAGGTAAAAAATTAATTTAATTTACTGATACAGATATTCAAATTAAGTTTCCCATTAACCTTGAAAGACTAATTGGTAACCCTTCCTTGCTGATCCATAAAACATTTCAAAGACTCGAAGTACGGCGGATGTCATTCCGTGAATACGTGATGAATCCCAAATTGGGACAGTAACAAGGGCATTTAATTAATTTTTAATTGATTTTGAAAGTTCTTCCCGAAGAGCGCTGAAGTTACTAGTATTAAGAGGAACGATATTATAATTAAAGTATTATTAACATATGTATAATGATTATGACAGGAAAGGAAGTTACCCGTCTTTGACAACACTCACACATTCTTCTTTGTAGGAGGTAGACAGAGGTGGTATAAGGTTTTATGTTGAGTTTCTTTTGCATATATGTTTTTTCCCGTATGGTGACGGAGTTACCATACAATTCACTACTTCCTATCTTAAACATGGATGTTTTAAAAGACTACTAGGGTAGATAATATGCATATAACGTGCAAGAGAAGGAAAGCTTAAAATAAAAGTCTTATCCAACATATTTGACTAGATATAGTAGTCAATTTTCCTTCTGTTGGGAGGAGACTTGGGCCCAGCAGTGGGACATACAAAAACTGTGACGACGAGATATTATTTGCATATCATATCCCTTAGTCGTCTTTTACGACACGCATGGGTAGGGTAAATGGTGGTTTACTCCGTCACTATACGCAAAACATATAATATTGCTACAGAAGTATACTATACTGACCTTGTAGCAACTCGAGAAAATTTCCGTGCGTTAAAAAAGGCATGTCAAATTCGAAAAAGAAACCTGAGACTAACCTAAAGGCCTAACCTAACCTAAGCAGGCATAAAATAATAACTCATAGAAGGTAACTCCATGCACAAAAAATGAAGCATTTAAGTTGGAGCCAATTGGAGCTCTACGCCGGACCGTTCCGTAGTGTACAAGGTCACTGCGTACGTAAGGCAACATTATTGTATAATGGTGTGCGTGTGTATATGTGTAATCATTTACATGTATGTAGTAACTTTGGCTTCACGTTTTTGATCGCTTAATTACCGACACTATCCTTCTATACGTTATTATTCTAAGCCTACAGCCACTAAACCGTGTGTAATAGATCAATTTCTCTTCAATTGTGAAGGAAGTTCAAGCCCACCAATGAAACTTAAATAAGTTGAGATGGTATCATTGTCCTTGGCAGTTGTAGTAAATTATATTCAAGAAGGTATTATTACTGTTATCACTTACCATCAGTCATCTTGCTATATAGCAGACAATTATCTCCAATATTAAAGCAGGAAGACAAAGTTTTAAAATCGCTCCCATGATTACCGCTGCACAGAGCTCTTTGGCAGTTTTCCAACTAGGAGACTGTGCATTATTTTAACGGCTTTACCAACTGAATTATCGACACGGTGCGGCCCGGTAGCGTAAATGTGTAATATGATACTGAGCGTCTTAATATCCCTCATGATTTGAGAGGAAGGAAATGTATTATAATAATATAGTTAAGTGCACTTTGTTGAAGGAATTTTGTAAATAATATTTCTGAGATAAATTGATCACTATGCTTTAAGCTTTTAAGATGAACGTAAAGTTTCTGATTTATTAACGACAAAACTTTCGCTTGTAACTTGCTATGTTTAATTATTAAGCATATAAACGCTTAAAATATTTAAGTTCTCTGAGAATAATAACGGTTAACTTTTAGGTGCAACAATTTGGTAGATTTATCTAAACATATTCTCAGCTCATATAAGAAACTCTCTCTTTCTCAGCTCATATAAAAGTGGGACTGTTGGGCTTTGGCCTACTCCACAATGGAACGCAAATTGACCTACTATTCCACGCTGGTCAGTCGTCGTCCTACAAGTACTTTACAAAGACTAAGTACCTACCACATATATTTATTAACATTACTTTTTTTTTTTAATGCAAACGGTGGCAAACGAGCAAACAGTACACCTGATAGTAAGTGTTGCTGTCGCTCATGGACCTTTACAGGGTCGCTGCTCACCGCGAAGAAAGTCAAGGGAGTGTAAATGCGTGCATTGAGGCTCGGTGATACCAAAGGCACCACCAAAACCCTCCACACACAAACACCCTCAGAAAGTTGGGCTTCCGGCTCTCTCGCTCACCGAACGAAGCGCAGTAACAAATTGCTACTACTCAGACGTCGATTTTCTGCGAAAGTGTGGTACTACCCCGGACGGATCGGCCCGCGGCTGTAGACAGATAACTGTCGACAGTGTGGTCCTACCACTCTCTACTAATTATTAAATTTTCTTGCATAGACATTATATGCATATTATATACCTCAGTCGTCTCTTACGACACCCACAGATAAGACAGGTTGTTAAATTGTATTCTTACCTCATCATAATACGATAAATCATAACTTAGTTATAGAAAAAGAGCTACTTTTGCGAGAGATGGTAAATGTGTAAATATTGAAAGAAGAGTGTGTAAGGGAAATATGGTGAATGGTGCTTTGTGCACCTTTATGGACAACCAGAGCCTGTCTGAGAAGGCTCGCCTGGCTGTGTATAGGGGAGTACTTGTACCAACCCTAACGTTTTGAAGTGAGAGTTGGGTATGGCAGAAGAAACACGAAAGTAGAATAAATGCTGTGGAAATGAGAGCGTTGAGGAGCATGATTGGTGTGGAACTGATTGATAAAATTAAGAACAGTGTAATCAGGGAACGTTGTGGTATAAATGTTGATGTAGTGACAAGGATTGAGAAAGGTATGTTATGTTGGTTTGGTCATGTAGAGAGAATGAATGAAAGATTAACAAGAAGAATTTATAAGGTGAATCTGAGCGAAAGTGTTAGAAGGGCTTCCTCTTCTAACTTGGTCTTCACCAAGGCGTTCCACGATCAAATCGGGGACGTTCTTAAGAAAGGCCAGGTTAGCAGTACCCAAAACCGAAGAATATGCATGAAGAGATTAATGAGGCGGCGGATCGCCTGCGCGAGGAGCGCAGCCTTGATGAGGCGATCCGCCGCCGGCGACTGGGGCGGCGTAGGCGCGAGTACCTGCGCCTCATGCCGCCCTAGCCGAGGCCGCGAGTGACGTGACCGGGGATTAGTCCGTCACCCGCCGAGAGGCCGACCGCGTGAGGTAAGACCGACATCCTCCCTGAGGGGGGGACGTCGGTCAATGGGAGGGTACACCACGTAGGGGGTATTCCGTCGGGCCGACCACTGATGTCAAGTAACCCTGCGTCCGGTGGCCGGCCCAACGACGAAGGCGACGTGCATCGTGGGTGGGTTGCGGGAGTTGCGTGCTTACGCCCCTTACGCCCCTCTGTCGCCCCGGACGGAGTGGTGCGAGAAGCGCGTCGGCCGCAACCCACCCCAAAAAGAAAAATGAAGAGATTAATGAATGTGGAGGAGGCGAAAGTGGTATGTCAAGATCGTAGCAAGTGGAGGGAAGTGGTCTCTGCCTACCCCTATGGGAAAAAGGTGTGAATATGTGTATGTATGTATGTGTAAATAATTATAAATAGAGAATAAGTGCGTGTAACTTTTGCTTGAAATAAATCTTTTTTGACTTTTATTATTCGGTTGGTAATATATAATATTTAAAATAATTATATACAATATATATATATATATATATATATATATATTGTACATATATACTTTCCAGATGATGACGGAGTAAGAATACAATTCACCACTCCCTATCTTGCCCGTGGGTATCGTAAAAGACGACTAAAGGATATAATGCGCATTTAACCTCTATGTAAGAGGTACAGTAGATCATTTTCCCTCCCATAGAGGAGGCCCAAGCCCAACAGTGGGACGAGTATGGGCTAAGATGATGATTATGATAATATGTGCCTTATAGTTGGACTACTATCGTAAGGTAACTTGGACGTCATTTCCGTCCGAAATCTATTAGTTACGTCCGAAGATCTGAGTTACTCCTAAGTCACGGTTAAAGGCGTTTCAGTTCAATAATACAAACCTTATTATAAAATCAATAATCATAGCGAAATTTAACCTTTAACTAATACACGCAAGCTGTTTGATAAAAAAATTCGGCCAAGTGCGAGTCGGACTCGCACAGGAAGGGTTTCGTACCATTGACTAGGTAAAAAAGTGCCTACCTGTTGCCATTATCGATATCAAGCAAAAAAATCAAGTTTGTTGTATGGGAGCCCCCCTTAAATATTTATTTATGTGGTGACGGAGTAAGAATACCATTCGCCACTTCCTATTTTGCCCGTGGATGTCGTATAAGACGACTATGGGATGTAATATGCACATCCAACCACACATTCCCACCATTGTAACTCCTGTAAGCCAGGATCCACAATGGTCTCCATAAATGACACCGAGGTTTGACCCTCAGGCAGTCCCGGGATATGATTTTAATTGTCTTGGGACCCGCAACAAATTTAATTAGAAAAGATTAAAGAGGAGGAGTTGGAAAGAGAGATTCCACTTCCCTCCTAGGTAAAGCGGGAGACAGGAAAACAAAATGACTAGTCAGCCAATAAGTAAAAAGGTGTACAGCTACGATAGCGCAGCAGTACGGCACCACGGATACGGAAGAGCTTAACGGGGCCTATATGTGAGCGTTAAGATTGATTGCTACAGTAGGTATGGCAGAAACGCATGAACGCACGGAAATTTTCTCGAGTTGCTACAAGGTCCGTATAGTATACTACCCCACAGGTGACTTGCAAACTGTTTAACATAAGGTTACGTTCATTTCGCCAGAGATCGCACTCCCAGAGAATGTGATGTGCTGATTGTTCATACTCGTGGTCAGATGTGGAACATTGACATAATAGTGATGGTACGAGTTTAAAAGAAAATAATTTACTTTTAAAGTTGCCATGGCCAGTTAAAAATTGGACCACGAAGTGGTCAACCTCTAGCCACACCTTCGTAATATGCACATAACATCTGTGCAAGAGAAGGAAAACTCGAAATGAAACCCTATACCAACATGTCTGACCAGCATGGTATAGTAGGTCAAATTCTCTCCCATTGTGGAGGAGGCCCGAGCCCAACAGTGGGATGTATGTGGGCTGCGATGATGATTTGTTATAGTGGCAATAGAAATACATCTGTGAAAATTTCAACTGTCTAGCTATCACCATTCTTGAGATACAGCCTGGTGACAGACGGGCGGTCGGACGGGCGGACAGCGAGGGGCTCAGTAATAGGGTCCCGTTTTTACCCTTTGGGTACGGACCCCTAAAAAACAATACTATCATCCTATATGATGCCTATGTTCATCGTCGAACTATTTATAAATCCTGTTGAGTGTGCCAGTGAAATTTTAAAAGCAAATTCACAACGGGATTTTGCAAGTAACTAAAATCCCAGTTCTTGAATACTAACAGTATCTCAAACGGGAAATAAAAACATATACAAAATAAAACTACATCGAACAGTGTCCCACATACGGCAAAGTCTAATAATTAAAACTTATCTCAGTAGGTGTCTTAATTAAAAAGTTAGCGTGAATCGGAATAAAATCTGGGGGATTTTGTTTGATAGAACTCTCTCGAAGCACTTTAATTAACGTGAGAAACTCATTATTTCTTATTATTTAACTTTTATACTACTTTGAAAAGTTTTCGGGAATCTTTTTAAATTAATTTTGGGTACATGCTTCTGATTTATGCTGATAAAGTGTTGAAAGGGATTATTTTCGTTAACCCCCTTGCTATTCTGAAGGGTGGATTCATCCAAGAACGAGATATTAATACATAGCTTATCTTGCTAGCATAGATTGGCTTAGAATATTTTAGCTATAAACTGTCAAGATCGAACAAGCAGACTTCTTTTCCGGTTTATTTCATAGATGAAAAAGTGTTCAATAATCAAAGCTACTTGGGAAATAATGACGGATCAAACAAACTAGATAAAATTGGCAGAGGCCCTCTTCATAACGTGTTGAGTAACTTTGAGCCTTTTACGAGGCCGACCTTTAGAGACGTTTTTGTGCCATGTGTGGTGGCAGTTACGAATACTATTAATAATAATAATTACCCTTACATTAGTCGTGGGTGTCCTAAAAGATTACTAAGATTTTAAATAAAACTACGGATTTTATCGCGTTTGAACACTTTCATGATCCAAAAGTGTTCCAAATATCGGACAATCATAAATCAAATACAAACGCGATAAAATCCGTAAAGTAGTTTTATTTAAAATTACTAAGAGTTCGATCGACCTGGCCAACTGCCCCTAATGCCGTCAGGTCAACAATGTACCCAAGGACGATTCACTGCCGTCAAGACAGACGGTTGGTTATAAAACTGTAACCAAAATTTTGGCAATATGAACAAGAGTACTTAAGTTTTGATATCTTTATTCCTAAGGTAAATAAAGAGATGGTAATACCATGCATTCTTAGGTTTATAAAGCTGGCTGCAGCAAATGTAAAGTTCAAAACATAAGTAAGAGTTTGACCACACAGAGATTTTATACGTGCCATATATATATATATAGTATGCATGTGTGTCAATTAATACCAAAACAATTTTTTATCCTTATAGTCTTTCACCGGCTGTGGATGTCAAGGAATCGGATCAGTGGTCGACCCAATGCCGATGGGGAGGGAATACGGTAACTTATGGGCCGCACGCCGTACAATCTTCGCCTCGGTCAGTGGGCTTACCCTTGAAATCAATTCTAATTTCGAATCCGATTCAATTCCAATCTCACCAAACTTATATTTGCTACTCTTAAACAAAATCAAGAATGAATTCTTCACCTTTGCCGTTGTTATTTTCACCAAATGTGCTGTATTTTATTACTTTACATTAATAACGTTACCGAACTCGATCACCACAAAGACGCTTTCTTGAAATTGTGCAACATTAACGATTTTAAGCTACGTCAAAATCGCGTCGAGAGTAGCAAATATTTGACTTAATCCATGAGAGTCGAATACATTTAGTTTAAAAAAAAAATCCACTGTATTTGATTCCAATCATGCGCTAGGGTCACTTTCAAGAGTATCAAATTGCTCAAATTCGAGTTGCGATTGGATTTAGGATTGGAATCGAGATTCAAAAGTAAGCACACAGATTGGGTGTGGCAAGACCATAACCTGCCGTACTACCACCACACAAATCCTTATAATCTTTATCTTGAAATCCTTACATTTGTTGACATATTTAATATGAATAACTTATACCTATTTAATTGCACAGATGATGAGAGTGAGTCTAAGTATTGAGGGTCGTGGATTCGATCCCAAACAGTTTTTTATGCAATTCTTCGTATCCACAAATGATTGTTTTGAGTCTGGGTTTTTGGGTTTTTACTTGAATCTGTCAGTTGTATATTAGTTAAGTCCTCCAAAAAATAATTATTTATTTATTAGTGCGGGCTTTTGACTTGAAAATGAACTGAAAATAATGTAACTATTTATATACCAACTCCTCTTACCTCTCCGGTAAGAAACCATGATGGAGGCAAACGGATATTACTCAAGTTCAGACTTAACAGTAGACGCAATGCATTCCTTGCATTTTACATTCTTGGCTCAAGTCAGAAGATCAAAGAAATAAAATCAGTTGTCTGTCTTTAAAATTCATCACCACTATTTTCTTTCTTTATATACGTCCCACTGCCGCTCTCGATACCCCTTCACAATGCGAGGAAAAATTAGTTACTATACAACTCTGGTCAAACGGGTTGGTACAGAGTTCTATACCGAGTTTTAATTTTCTTACATATATGTTTTTTGCATTCGTGCTTTTTTTACGACAACTACATGTAAGAAAGGGGCCGGTGAATTATATACTTACTCCATTATCACACCGGCAAAATAAAATAAAAATACAAGTAATTAATGAATTAATGACATCAATATGCGCCACGATTCCTTTCATAGAGATGAAGAAGAAAATAAATATGGAGTTGGTTTCGTAAAAGAATATGATATGCAGATAACATCGATGAATGATAAAAATAACATCGATATGATAACTTATTTGATTACCTTGGTATAGTAGATAGTATAGAGTAGGTAGTAGACGATACGTAGTAGTGGTAGGTAGGTGGCGTAATATATAGTTGCCATCCATTTGTGGAGGAGGGCCCGTGCCCCATAGAGAGGCGTATATAGACTGAGAAGAAAAACATCAATATTCGTGATTCCACGCAACCTTCATGTTTATAAATCTTCTGTTCATGTGTTTGTAATTGAACTCCTTCTACACGGGTGGACCGATTTTGGTGATTTTTTTGGCTTTGCCCATTGATATGAGAATGATTCAGATTAATAATTGGACACCACCCGTAGGTGGCGCTGCGATCAATTCAATCAAAACAACGTCTGTTGGGTTATAAATTTAGTTTAGTTTTTATTATAATAATACGCTATAAGCTTTTACCTTGAACCACAATTTTAAAGCGTAACTTTTCCAATAAATGTTACGTGAAGAGGGACGCATGTCGTTGCGGTTCGGCCATGCATTGTTGCTTCATTGATTTTGAACCGGTCTCCACCGCATTTACATGGACCAAACACAAATAATTCCACATCGAATTTGTCAACCGACTAAAGATTCCATGTGTATTGAAGTAAGGAGAATTTTCTTCATGGCTTGTCGAAATATCAGAAGCCCAGCTAGAACGCTGTTTACTAAAAAGATTTGAGTTATCGACTTTTATGTTCACTAAAGGAAGCGCAATAGCAATTTACTATTATTCAGATGACCATTATTCTCATTTAATGTTACTTACACATGAACTGAAAATTTAAACTGGAATATCAATATTTCCAATCCATCTTCAGTAATATAAGTGTTATCGCTCATCGAAAGGCAACTCAGAGTATGCTCTGGCAACATTTGTAACTGCGGATCGTCATGCTTGAGTGGTTTCATTTTGGCCTATCGTGGCCTGCTGGATGTAGACCTCTCTCATGTTATGCCAAAGCGTGCGGTCTTGTGTTCAATATCTGAATAAATTCACCACTCCCTATCTTGACCGTGGATGTCGTAAAAGACGGCTTAGTGATATAATATGCATATAATATCTATGCAAGAGAAGGAAAACTCGAAATAAAACCTTATACCAACCTGTCTGACCAGCATGGTAATGTAAGGGGGCGTTCATAAAATACGTGAGATGTTTAAGGGGGGAGGGGGTCGAGTCAAATCTCATCTAATCTTACGTTAGAGAGAGGGCGGGTCTCGGCAAATATCACGCAATTTTTTTTCAGATTTAAACAAAAAAAAAATATACTATTTTGGTCCATTTAATCCAGATTGTACATGCTTAAGATTTAATCTTAAGCGTAATCGTAATACGATTAAGATCATTCACTAATTCGTTTGAAAGAAAATAATTTCATTCATACTTCGACGTTATACCATAGATAACTAATTCACTATAAAATAAGATAGATGTGCAACTGAGGTTTTAAATTTGTAACCATGGACTAAATTAGAGTAAATATTCTTTTTTAATCATAGTAGTTACGATTTGAGTATTCTATTGTTAAATTTTTATTACACTTATAATTAAACTCTCAGCAATATTGATTACTAGTCTTAACTAGTCGTAAATAAAAGCACGAAGCAATTTTTTTTTCTTTTTACAATAACAATGCAACGCGTTTACGTAAGAAACCCACATTTTGAAAAATCTCACGTGAGATTGGGGGATGGGGGAGGGGGTTGAATAAAATCTCATGACATCTCACCAGGAGGGGAGGGAGGCACCGAAAATTTAAGAAAATACCTCACGGAATTTATGGACGCCCCCTAAGGTCAATTTCCCTCCGATTGTAGAGGAGGCTCGAGCCCAACAGTGAGACGTATATCAGCTGCAAGTGTGATGACTGACTAAGAAAATAATTTCACCATCTCTTGCCCGTCGATGTCGTAAAATATGACTAGGGAATATGACGTACAGATGAAATCAACACAAGAGAAGAAAAACTCGACATAGAAACTTATGCTAACACGTATGACCAGCGTGGTATAGTAAGTTAATTTACCTCCCATTGTGGAAGAGGCTTAAGCGCAACAGTGAGACTTATGTAGGCTGAGATGATGAATGTAAACGCACTCGGTAGTAATGTAATGCTATTTTAATCATTATGATCATAATAATTTAAAAATATATCTACGTAACCGCGAACCATGTCACATTCACAGCTAGTATCTATAAATTTTCTAACAAAACTTTAATCGGTAGTACATTATCTTAGGTCGGTAACTGAAATATTTTTATTAGATAAGAATGGTTGAAAATTCATATAAAGTAAAACATACACCTGTGTAATAACGGCTTTAGAGCGATTATAACTAGGTAAAACCGGTTTTAACTGCTTTTAACCAGTTTAAATCTTTTAATCCATTGTGTGTGATCGGAATTAGTTTTGTTGGGTCAGGTGGGGAACTTTTGCCCTCATTGTGGAAACTTTTATTGTTTTATTTGACATGTATTGTTTGGATTGGCACGGGACTTGTGTATGTTTGTTTGTCCTTTGTTATTGTAATATATTTGTTTAGGAAAGGGTTGATAGATTAGACCAGCAGGGTAAAATTAAGAACTTTATAGCATACTATAACCTCACCATAATATATGCCTCATGTAATAAGAATACAGTTCACCATCCCATTTTTTACTTGTGGGTGATATAAAAGTCGCCTAAAGAATATAATATGCAGGTGAGAACTATACAAAAGAAGGGATACTCGAATTAAAAACCTACCAACCTGTGGTGACGCAGTAAGAATACAATTCACCACTCCCTTTCTTACCCGTAGATGTCGTAAAAGACGACTAAGGGATATAATATGCATATAACGTCTATGCAAGAGATGGAAAACTCGAAATAAAACCCTATACCAACACGTCTGACCAGCATGATATAGTAGGTCGATAAACCACCTATTGAGGACGAGGAATGAATGAATGAACTCTCTGACCATAGTAAGTCAGACTGTAGTAGGCGTGGTATAATCGGTCGATTTCCCTTCCATTGTGAAGGAAGCTCTAGCTCATTGCTGGGCAAACATAAAAATTTTATTAAGTTACTAAGTTACTTGATTACAAAAAAAATATCAGACAAAATGATGCATTGAGGATATTATTTATAGTACATTTTCGAAGTTACAGTTTAAGATTCTTATCATCATCATCATTTCAGCTCATATAAATGCCACTAATGATTTTGGGCATCCTTCATAATGAAAGAAATATTGACCCTAACACGCTGGTTGGACGTATTATTATATGGTTTTACGTCAAGGGTTTACTTTTTTTAATCGATATTATCTGTATTTTATATATGCTAGATGACCTTTACAATCACGCACGGGTAAGACCTTTCTTTTCAGTGTTGACAATTTATATTCTAACTTCGTCACCATACGTAAAAGATGGTAAAAACAAAAGTATCATAAAATAAGAAATATATACACAAACCTATCTTTCAAAGCGGAACAGCAATAAAATATTGCTGTCGTTGGCAAACGAGCAAACAGTACACCTGATGCTAAATGCCACTGCCGCGCATAGAACTTTACTAGGTCGCTGCTTACCGTGAAGAAAGTGGAGGGAGTGTGAATGTGGGCATCACCAAAACTCACCAATTGCAAACATCCTCAGAAGGTTGGGCTCTAAGCTATCGGCTCTCTCGCTCACCCCACGAAGCACAGTAACAAATTGCAGGCATTGATTTTTTGTGAGAGTTTGGTACTGCCCCAAATAGATAGATCTATGGCTGTAGACCGGTGGCTTTAGACCGACAACTGTTGATATTGTGGTCCTACCACACATATATCTGACATAGCATATCATAATGAAATAGGTAAGATATCCTTTAAAAAACCCTGAATCTCCTATTAGATATTATATAAAACATAATTATATTTTCTGTCGATAATATAAATGAGGCTTAGTATATGATATTTGTTATAAAGATTTTTTACGATATAATTCGGTGGAGCCCTTTAAATATTCGATTGCGCGGCCAGATTCTTCATAGAAACATTGTGTGGTACAAATTAAAAGAATACAGCAAGTTTGATTAGTTTTGATAAATTTAGCAGCGTATGTGCAGGCTTGGGAATGTACTACCAGCTGCGGGGTTTTCTCAGCGTTATGATATATCCTTCTTTAAATGACGTTTATGAAGAGCACTTGTCCCACTGTATTCAGCAATAATAATATGTCCCTGGTATTACAATAAGTGTTCGTGTGGTGAAGGAGTAAAAATACAATTCACCATCTTACCCGTCGATGTCGTAAAAGACAACTAAGGGATACAATACGCATATAATATCTATGCAAGAGAAGGAAAATTCGAAACAAAACACTATATGAACCTGTCAACGACCAGCATGATTCCCTCTTATTGTGGAGGAGGCTCGAGCCCCACAGCGGGACGTATATGAGCTGAAATGATGAATGATGATTACAATAAGGTTTACCAACAGTAGTATCACTTACCATTATATAAAGATAATTAACATTGTAAAATCAGTTTCACATTTTTTTAATAAGTTTTATTCGGCCTCAAGACATAATTGCCGCACAGAAAATTCCTTTGAGCCTTTCCCTGTTAAAACAAGGAATGACTTAGCTGTGGTTCTTGTATTGCTGGAGTATGTAAATGGAAATTACTTTACTTACCATTAAATGGACTACTATATCAGAGGCTAAGAAGGGCGATAACAAAAATTAATCCCATCATTAATAAAAACGCTCTCCGCTTACAACTTCAACCTAATAATAATATACAGGTAGTTGTATTCATTACTGATTATATTTTTTTCTTCAATCCCGGCCACATGACACCACTGGCCAGTGTCAAATATAATTTTCCTCGTTAACTGGTCGCAACTCGATATCTATAATCGAGTCGGGGTATCGATAACGGAAACCTTAGAAAGTTTAAAAGAAGACGTTAAATTTTTATGCATTACGTGACAGCTGTTTTATTAGCTGTTGATTAGGATGCGTTTTAATTTAGCGTACGGTTTGCTGCATATTTTTAGCGTGCACTATTTAATGTTTTTTGACACCGATATTGTTTTAATTAATTTTGCATTTTAATGTTTATTGTTTGTAATATACGGAGCATTTTACTAAAATTATATTGTTTTCAAAAATACTTATCTATACTAATATTATAAAGATGAAAGATTTGTTTGTTTGTATTAAATAGGCTTCGAAGCTACTGGACCGATTTCAAAAATTCTTTCACCAATGGAAAGTTATAATATCAGGGAGTAACATAGGTTATATTTTATCCCGGTATTCGCACGGGATTGGGCGAAACTACGCGGGTAAGGCGACTGAAACCGAAGCGAAGCGAGGGCGGGTTGCTAGTTCTGAATATGTTTGTATTTGTAATGACTTGAAATACAACCAAGATCCACCATATATCAAATTTCACATCATTAACATGTTTCTCACTGATGAAGTACATAACTGAAACTCTTAAGAATAAGTCGATGGTAGGAAAGGTTTTCTTAGATACGACTAAAGCATTTAATTTCGTTTGTCACAAAACCTTATTATCGAAGCTATTTGACTATATTAAACTAAATTAAAATTATCAACAATCAAATTAAAATATTTAAAACTAATATTGCACGTCAGTTAAAATATTGTATCATTTTTTTTATGGTATGTAATAGTCTAAACATACCCCATCCAATCTGCCCCCGCCAGGGTCGCCGACACCCGCCGATAAAGACCAGCAAGCATCACCGCCTCCAAATCCGATGGAACACATACACATACAATCACTTCAGATATTCATGATACCTAATCTTATTATCTTTAAATAAATGAACTCCTAAGCGGATTGCCAGTATACTGCACTAGGAATTTATCTGTGTGGTACGCGTTCCGTTGGAATGCATACCAGATATTGAAGCTTTCCATTGCTGAACGATTTTTTAAAATCAATTTAGTGGTTTAGACTTGAAAGCCTAAAAACAATTTTCAAATTTAACGATTATTAAGGATGTTGAGATAGCAACTGATCCATATTCTGCTATGTGTGAAAGGGTTCTTATTCATCGTTTATTACCAGACAAGTAATCTCTTGTATGTTTATATTCTTTTAATACGGCACTTTGAATATTCAAAGACAATAAAAGATGCTATAACATAAATCATCTGAGAATTGTGGTGTAAAATAAGTACCTACATAGTCTTTATTTTCTAACCATTCGCTTTCGCATTAGTGATCTTTTTGCTAATATTATCCATCTATATATTAGTTCATTGTTGGATATACATAGGTCTTCCTATGAGAATGCCGCCTGAAATGGTCCAGTGTCTGTTGCTTCCAACGGTTCCCTGTGACTTTCAAGATATCGTCAGTCCAGCTAGTGTCCGATTCATGGTAACCGCTCGACAATCTTTCATCCCCAATGGTTATCGGTTCTACGAGTGATGTGAGCTAGCTATTGCCTTTGCAGTGCTAATTCTGTGGCCTATATCTGTTACACCCGTTCTTCCATAGATTTACGCATACCGGATTCTATCGCATATAGAAATACCGAGCATTGCCTCCTCCATAGCATGTTGAGCAACATTGAGCGTTATAATGAAGCCGACATTTAGAGACCACGTTTCAGTGCAATATGTTATCGCTGGGTATAAAGCTTTGTTTTCAGAATAAATGCTAATATTAAATAAAACAAACAAAACACCTCTTTTTTATCGCTGGCTAATAGGTTTGATCATAATAAGTTAAAAAGCGTGATTTAGTAAGATCTCCACTCGCACCACTCCGTCCGGGGCGACAGAGGGGCGTAAGCATGCACACCCGCAACCCACCCACGTGCACGTCGCCTTCGTCCTTGGGCCGACCACCGGAGCAGGGTAATTTAACCTACTATACCGTGTTGGTCAAACATGTTGGTGAGGGTTTCATTTCAAGTTTGCCTTCTCTTGCACAGATGTTGTGTGCATATTATATCCGTTAGTCGTCTTTTATGACATCCATGGGACTGCTGAATTGTATTCTCAATCCGTCACCACACGAAAGATTTTTTTAAGCATTAGTACCATTATGGTGTTTTTTTTTTTTCTTTTTTTTTTATTGCCAACGGTGGCAAACGAGCAAGCAGCACACCTGATCGTAAGTGATGCTGCCGCACATGGACCTTTACAATACCAAGATGAAGGAAATACTCTTCTTAAACCTCGTTTAAAGAAGGACATGTCATAGCGCTCGGGAAACACAGCAGCAGGTAGTTCATTCCAGAGCCTGCACGTACGTGGGAGAAGTGAACGCTGGAAACGTACAGTTGAAGACCATAACGTTTCCAGGTGAAATGGATGAACCCTGCTACGATGTCAAGTGGTACGTTGGTAGAATGGTGACGGTGGTACCAAGTCAAACAGTTCCACGGAGCACTCCCCGTGAAAGAGTCACTAGAGTACACAGAGTGACCCAAAGTCTCTCCTCTGCTCCAGCGACTCCAATCTGTCCGTAAGATTGGGATCCCGATGATTCGAACAGCCCGTCTTTGCAGGGAGTCAAGTGGGTCTAGCTGATATTTGGGCGCACCTGCCCAGAGATGTGAGCAGTACTCCACATGAGGACGAACTTGTGCTTTGTATAGCACAAGACGCTGTCTCGGTGTGAAGTACCGCCTGGCTCTGTTCAGGACGCCCAACTTTTTGCTTGCCAATTTGGCTTTGTTCTCCAAATGACTCCCAAACTGGACTTTGCTCGATATTTCGACGCCGAGAATCCCAATACTCTCAGAAATTGGGAGAGTTACTCCTTGGAACTGTGGCGCCATGACAAAAGGGCCCTTCTTTGCAGTGTGAACATACATTCATCATCACAGTTTAAGTACTATATAACTACTAATAATATAATACTCTACAGCTGATTTCGAGTGTCCAAAATGGGAGAGAAATTGACCTACGCTAGTCAGACATGTTGGTATAGGATTTTACAGCCAATACGGCAGATATTGGCTATAAAACTCTACTTCTATTACATAATGGAATGCGTAAGTGTGTACGTATAGAGCATTATTTTATTTTAAAACCCGTCGTGTGAAAATGAAGTGTGTTCTCTAAAACATATTTAGTTATCTTAATATCCGTTTTTGACGATGGGACATGCTTACGTATCTGTGAAACGACAGATATTGTGTCGAAACCACTCGAAGTAAAAGATAAGTTAATGTTTAACACTTGTAAACAAAAATATATTTTGACTTTTTATATATTTTTTTAATAATATTTGAAGTAAGGATATGCAACACCATGTATTCATGAATGAATAGGTTATAGCTATTTTATTTTAAACGGTAAATTCCTACTAATATTATAAACGCGAAAGTTTGTGAGTATGTGAGGATGTGAAGATGTAAAGATGTTTGTTGCTCTTTCACGCAAAAACTACTAAATGGATTTTGATAAAACTTCACAATAATATAGCTTATATATCAGAATAACGCATAACGGAACTGCGGGTGAAACCGCAGGGCGCTGCTAGTAAAGAATAATTTAGCAAATATGTATCATCATCAATCAGCCTATCGTCGTTCACGGCTGGATGTAGCCCTCTAAGAGCAGGAAAACTCTAAAAACAACTATATATCAACCTGTTTGACCAGCATGGTATAGTAAGGTCAATTTTTCTCCCTAAAAATTATTTACTGTATATCTCGAACATGGTGCGAAATACTCGATTATAATTATTAAATAGAAAAAATAGGCAAGATAACGATAATTTCCGCTTGGTGACGGTGTAAGGATAAATTGACCACACTCTCTTTCCCGTAGATGTCGTAAAAGACGACGAAGGCATTATAATATGCAGATAACATATATGCAAGACAAGGAAGGTCTATACTCTTCCATGGTGAAGGAGTCTTCAGTCTATACCAATAAATAAAATTGGAGTGTCTGTTTGTAATGTCAAAATAATAGGCTTTTTCATGCTCACACGGTTATTTGCATATGCCTAAAATACACTTTAAATTTTTTTTTGTGTGTCTGTCTGTTTGTTCCGAGTAATCTTCAAAACGGCTGGACCGATTTCAAAATTCTTTCATCAATGGAAAGCTATAATATCAGGGAGTAAACTAAGCTAAATTTTATCCCGGTATTCCCACGTGAATGGGAACTACAGGGATAAGGCGACAGAAACCGAAGCGAAGCGGGGGCGGGTTGCTAGTTTGTAATAAAATTGATTAATAATTCGCGTGGTAACAGAGTAAGAATACAAATCACTACCCCCTCTCTTTCCCGTGGGTGTCGTAAAAGACGACTGGAGGATTATAATATACATCTGCACAATAAAACAAGCTATGCAAGTAAACTATGCAAGAGAAGGAAGTAGGTCCATTCTTTTCCATTGGAGGAGGTTCGGACCCAGCATGAGCTGTGTTGATGAAGATGATAAATCATAAATATGATAATATATGATATACGGATAACATATATGCATTAGAAGGAAAACTCTGAACAAAATATTATACAAATCCCTTTGGTGATGGAGTAAGAATACAATTAATCACACCCTGTCTTACCCGTGAGTATCGTAAAAGAAAGAGGTAAATGTCTATTACATTTGATATCTATGTAAGTGAAGGAGAATTCGAAATAAAGCCCTATACCAAACGATCTTCGGGCCGAACACTGAGAACAAGGAACTCGGCACTGGTGGTCGGCCCAACGACGAAGGCGACGTGGGTACTGGTGGGTTATGGGTCCGCGCGCCGTCTTTTCGTCGTCCCGGATGGAATGGACCACGCTTGCGCTTACCACAGCCCACCTATAAAAAAGTACCAAACGATCTGAAGTGAAGATATTTAGAAAGAAAGAAAGAAAGAAATGTTATTTAGCTAAATATCCCTCCAGTGAAACGCACTCACACACATATAGAGCTAAGATGATGATGATGATAAATTCGTCTGACCAACGTGACACAGTAGGTTAATTTCACTTCTGTGAAAGAGGCTTGACACCGTGATATTGCTATGCTGAGACGATCATAATAATTAATAAGATTTAGCCTAAATATATTGAAATTTAGTGATAGTCATACTAGAGACCTCAACTTAAAGCTATTCTTTTTTTTTTTGTGGGTGGGTCGCGGTCGGCGCGCCTCCGCACCACTCCGTCCGGGGCGACAGAGGGGCTTAAGCACGCAACTCCCTTGACCCACCCAAAAACCACGTCGCCTTCGTCGTTGGGCCGACCACTGGAGCAGCGTTAACTTATCGTCAGTGGTCGGCCCGACGGAATACCCCCTATTGGGGTACCCTCCCATCGACCGACGTCCCCCCCTCGGGGAGGACGTCGGTCTTTCCTCACGCGGTCGGCCTCTCGGCGGGTGACGGACTAATCCCCGGTCACGTCACCCGCGGCCTCGGCTAGGGCGGCATGAGGCGCATAACTTAAAGCTATTCTAACAATTACCGTACATATATTTCATTGTTTAATGGCCTATGCTTTAATACTTACAAGCAGAATGAGAAATGCTGAAATACTAAAATATTCTTAACGACTATTAGTTTTCGGAAAACGTTTATGTCGTTCTTCTATTGTTAGGTAATTCATTATTGGTAAAATTACATTACAATGCGGTATTCATAGACATATATATAGTTTCGTAGAAATATCGCGGAAGTGGCTGAACTTATGCCATGTATAAGACACAGAAATATTGATACTATTGACATAAGACTTTATTGACGCTGACTGCATGGGTAAGACAGTGATCAAGATAACGATTTACAGCATCGATTGTTAATTGGTCGATTCCCGCACAGGACAGTTTTTCATCCATAATGTTCTTCCTTTCTAATATTATAAATGCGAAAGTAAGTTTGTTTGTTTATTTGTATGTTACGCTTTCACGCTTAAACTACCGAACCGATTTCAAAAATTCTTTCACCAATGGAAAGCTATAATATCAGGAAGTAACATAGACTATATTTTATACCGGGATTCCCACGGGAACGGGAACTACGCGGGTAAGGCGACTGAAACCAAAACGAAGCGAGGGCGGGTTGCTAGTTTCTTCATAAATATTGTTCAGAGACTGACTACTTAATTAATTGTATTTTTATAAATTTCTTCGCGATTATTTCGCCATTTTTATTTAGATTCGAAGTTATTTCTTAATGCCAGGTGTACCTTATAAAAGGCATTTACACTAATATTATAAAGAGGAAACGTTGTATTTTTGTATATTTGTTACAAATAAACTCAAAAGCTACTGGACGGATTTCAATAATTCTTTCACCATTAGAATGTTACTCTATCCCTGAGTAATTTAGGCTATATTTTATTCTGGTATTCCCATGGGAACGGGAACTACTCAGGTAAGACGACTGAAAACGAAGAGAAGCGAACGCGGGTTGCTAGTATGAAATATGAACGTACATAAATAAGCCCTCCGGTCACTGTAAACGCTGAAAAGTATTAAATACAAAGGCGATGAGATCCGCAAAAATAGTTTTGTTTCACACTAACGATCCACCCTCGCTCTGCTTCGAGTCCAACCACATTGACTCTGCCTTTAAATCTGCAATATCTTCTAAAACATAGCCTTGAGTTCGCGTCCCGGATCGCGTAAAATTTTGTAGGATTTACTGAGAGGGAAAATAGCCTAAGTTACTTCTTATATCTGGTAGTAAAATATTATGAAAATCGGCCCCGCTGCTTTGACGATTATCCGTAACAAATAGGCAGACAGACAAACAAACAAAATTAAACTCATTTTCAGGCATAGCGGTTGCACGATGCAAATAATGTGTGAGCATAAAAAATACACTCAAATTTGATTTATTTGTTTAGATATATAATACTCGCATAAACATCAAGGTTTAATAAGCAAATGCTTCTAATAGACTCCAGTCTAATGTCAATGTAGTCTAACCAACGTTACTATGACGAATCTCTTATTAGAATTTAACGTTGTACGACAATAGTAATTTCAACATTAGCAGAGTTATATTGTTCGAATCAATGCATTTATTTAATGAGGAAACGCCTCTCTCACTTGAGAAAGTTGAAGACTTTGTATATATTTTCACGCTTTCGTAGATTCATTAAGGAAAAGGCAAGTACAAGGGTTTTAAATATGCATTTGATTTGAGTATTGCGTAAATAAATGCCACTTGCTGTACAAAATCAGATAATTCATATTGAGTCTTTGATTTTTTTTTTATGACCTGAATACACGAAACCCACCTGAATATCAACATCGGTCTATTTGTTAATAAGCTCAGTCACATATATAGTTAGTAGTAAAAAATACTACTAGTTTAACGTAATGATGACGAGTTAAGGACATAGTGTATGTAATTTGCTATTACCATTTCAATTAAAACTTCTTTACGCACGCTTGACTTGGGGAGCGTTACGAAAATTGTGATTGACCAAGGCGAACGGAAGTTGAGAGTGATACATAAGTTAGTGGAAATGGAAAGATATTATTGTAGGGGCAAGAGGAAAAGGTACAAGCACACATTTTCTTTCTCTCTTCCTCTCATAGCCACTGCATGAAGTAGTTCGTTTTTAGTTCGTTATTTAGTCAGAAATTCGTTTGTAAGTTTGCTAGCGTTATGCGAACGGTCATTTCTTGTTGATTTTGTTGTCCTACATTCAACCACAGCAATTATTATCCGATAGTGAAAATAATGAATTAAAATAGAAAATCTGATCAGCAATATTAATTTATAAATGTAAAACAAAAAGATATATATGAAAAATAGATAATAGTATGTGTTATACTTATATAAACATATTAATGGACCTAAAGAACCTTTACTTCAGTCGTGTGGTCTAAAGCATACTTGTTTTTTTATTGCTTTGGTAGATGAGAACGTACACCACCTGATGGTAAGTTTTAACTGCATGGACTTCGGCAATATCATGTTAAAAGCCAAGTTGCTATCAATCCTATGCACAGGCTTGTGGGAAAAATCGTCTTCAAAAATACCACGTTTGATCTAAATTGTTTTTGCCAAATAGTACTAAAAGGCGGAGAGTTAAAAAATTGTAAAAAATGGGTCACGTTTTATAGATGTGATTCCTAAGTCCTCAAAGTTCTAACGCCAAAGTGTTAGAAACGTCGGACAATTAAAAATTCAAAAGCGATACATTCCGTAAAAATATTTCTCTATGCATAAGACGCGTAAACATCAGAAATCTATGACCTTCCAAAATACAAAGGGATGAAAATATCTTACTGATGACCAATGAATAATATAATTGGAAGAATAGCTTTTAAGTGAATAACTTCATAAAATCTTCTATAAAATTGCAAATTTTATTTCATCACAACTTTAAACAAACTTTGCCGTAGCATTTTAATTATGCGCCACGTCAGCGTCTGAAAAGTCCCAATGAAATTCGATGTGGCCGTCGCGGTAGACATTATTAATTCAATAGTTAGTGGACATTCAAGACTTTAATTGCAACGTTGGTAATACAGGAAATTTCAGGATCGCATCAAACTAGGGTTTGCGAAACGCTGTTAGATATAAGGGGAACGTCGTTGTCTTTAACAAAAACATTTTTTTTCTAAAAGTTACTATAACACGTAGAAGGTATACTGAATAAATATGGAATACTGAATAATTGGCCATCTTTTGAAATTACTTGCCACTATGGTTATGGTAAATTTTTTTTACAGGGTGGTGTGTTAAAGTCAAACGATTAACGTTTTCTTCCAAAAAATTAAGGAATAGCCATAACAAATGTATATTTTTTTATGTTATTGTAACATGTCTAGTTTTACGACTAATCGTACTTGTGGTCGATAGTGCAGTTATCTGCGCTTCCAACAAGAAATATCCGATTTTTTTTTTTTTGGGTTGGGTTGCGGTCGGCGCGCTCCTCGCACCACTCCGTCCGGGGCGACAGAGAGGCGTAAGCACGCACACCCGCAACCCACCTCACGTGCACGTCGCCTTCGTCGTTCGGCCGACCACCGGAGCAGGGTTACTTGTCATCAGTGGTCGGCCCGACGGAATACCCCTTATTTGGGGTATCCTCCCATCGACCGATGTCCCCCCCTCGGGGAGAACGTCGAAAGAAATATCCGATGCCAAAATTAGCCTATTTGGCGTTATAGTACTTGAAAATATCGTACAAGATCTGATTTCTCACCGTTTTTAGTAATATGCTAATATAAAAAAAGGGGCATGGATTTTTTTTTTATTTTTTCGTAGCTGGCATAAAGTCATCTACCACCCACTTACCGTTGGACGTTTAATTTAGGGACACTCTGTATATGAATATTTTAAAGCTGGTACTGCCCGTGGGGTCCAATCTCCATTTCGTCCAGTTCTGACAATGAAGTCATTAGAAAACGGTTAAACGGTTTTTCTTTGCCAGTAAAATTTTGAATTATGTTTATTGTCCTTAACTAATACATTTTCTTTATTCCTCACAAATCCACTGTTGTTTTATGATTGTTCAGTTTCACTAACATGCTTGACATAATAAGTCCCCGTAATATCTCATAGTGTCAACACTACCATAGCGAAACGTACCAAGTCAATAACACGGAAAATTATATCGCTTCCAGGGAACAGCTGCGTACCGAGCAAGGTATGTATTCTGTACTAGTCGCATGTGACTTTTATATTTCATTTATTATTATAGGGACTTGGAAACAAGTCGTTTTATTGCAACAAAATTTGTACACATATAATATTTATGACAAAAGTAATATGGTATATATCAGGGGTCGGCAAGTAGTTTTAGGTAGGGACCGAATACTGTGGGAAAATTTTAACGAGGTTATCTCTGCGAGATAGAATCCGAAATATGGAAATCCATAGAAGAACGGGTGTAATCGATATAGCACGAAGAATTTACACGCTGAAGTGACAATGGGCAGGCCACATCGCTCGGCGAACCGACAACCGCTACGGAAAAAAGGTTCTCGAGTAGCGACCAAGTATCGGATGACGCAGTGTAGGACGCCTCCGCACTAGGTGGACCGACGACCTTGTGAAAGTTGCTGGGCGTCATTGGGTGTGGGCGGTACAAGACCGTACTCTGTGGCTTAACATGAGGGAGGCTTACGTCCAGCAGTGGACGGCAATGGGCTAAAATTAAAGAATGATTGAAATACAATATTTATACAATATTTGGTAGTCCAAACCTTTCCCGATCCGCCTGTTGCAGACCATTGGTATATATATTTATTATCATCGTTCTCATCTGCCACTATATATGTCTCACTTTTGGGCTCGGGCAAAGGAGGACCTTTATGAGAAAGAATTTGATGTTTTGGCATAGGGTTTTATTTTTTTTTATTTGGGGGGCGCGGCCGGAGCACCTCCTCGTGGTGCTCCCTGGTAACGTCCATTTGGACGTCATGCGCCCATTTAGACGGCCAAGATTCCGGCAGGTCGGGGTCTCCGCGTGCGACTCTGGTGGCAGAGCGCACGGCGGATCTGACCCGGGGCCAATGGGGCGGATGTGCCTCATGGCACTCCGTCGCCAGGGACGGTTGCGTCACGGCCCGGGGGCGTGACGGGTCGGTCGCTCGCGAGCGGCCAGACCCGGAAGGCCCAAACCGTAATCCTGAATGGGGGGGGGGGTCAGGACCGGGGGTCTTCGCACCGCGGGGAAGAAAACCCCTATAAAAAATCACCCCAATCTTAAGTTTGGGCACTCGGCGAGGAGATGTATGACTGGTGGGTTAAGAAGCGCGCGAGCGTCCAGTCGTTAGAGTGGTAGTCAAGGCAAGACTCAAAATCGTCCCAAAAAAATGGCAGAAGTAACGAAGCGTAGTACTACACCAGAGCCGTCCTCGCCACCGAAACGGGCTACGCCGGTGAGGGCAGGCCCGTCGTCTGCGTCCGTGGCGCCGGCTGCGACTGTCGCGGCTGCTGCGCCGACTGCGCCCGTCGCGGCCTCGGCGCTTCCTCCCCTCGTCGTGGTCCCTCCGCCGCCTCGTGGCCGCGGGAGACCTCGGAAGGGGGAGGAGCCGCCGCCCGACGAGGTGCACGGCGTGTCGGAGTCGGCGGTACGCGTCATCCTAGCCCGAGTAGGGGTGATGATGGATGCGCGTATCGCCGTCGTAGCGGCCAGGCTCCCGCCTGAGCCGCCCCTCCGACCGCCGCTCGCCGCGGACAAGGCGAGGCGGGCGCAAGCGTCAGCTCCCACCCCGCTGCCCTGTCAGAGTGGCCGCGTGATGAGCTACGCTGCGGCCGCGGCTGGGCCCAAGAAGGGGGCCAAGAAGGTCGGCAAGGTGCCGGCTCCCGCCAAGGCCGGGCCGCAGCCTACGCCAGCGGCTGCACCGCAGGCGCCTGCCAGCGAACCCGAGACCGCTCCTGCTGCGCTCAGCGCTGCTGCCAGGCTCGAACAGGGCTGGCAGGTGGCTAAGCGGAGCAGGAAGGCACGCGGCCAGAAGCAGAGAGCGGCGGCCAAGAGTGCCGCCGAGGCCGCCGCTCCCCAGGCGGGAGTCGGCAGAAAGGGGAAAAGGTCGCGCAGGGGCCTCAAGTCGCCGAAGACGGCCGCGGTGGTCATCACCGTGCTGCCCGAGGCGGCTGAGAGGGGTCTCAACTATGAGGCCGTCCTAAAACGCGCCCGGCGGGAGCTGGACGTCTCCGATATCGGGGGCGTCGAGGCTAGGACCCGCAAGGCCCGGACAGGGGCTCGAATTCTCGAGTTCCCTGGGGCCGAGGGCGCGAAGACGGCCGATAGTGTGGCTTCGAAGCTGCGGGGGCTGTTCGGGCCAGAGGATGGCGTCCGAATCGCCAGGCCTGTCAAGTGCGCAGAGATGCGCCTGACGGGCTTGGACGATTCCGTGACGGTGGAGGACGTCCGGGAGGCCATTATGGCGCGTACCGGATGTGCCTCGGACACCGTCCGGATTGGCACCATCCGCCCTGGTCCGGGCGGCGTCGGTGCTGTCTGGGTGCAGTGCCCAGTGGAGTCGGTCAAGTAATTGGCCGACTCAGGCAGGCTCCTCGTGGGCTGGAGTTCAGCGCGGGTAACCGTGCTGGAGCCCCGGCCCGCGAGGTGTTACAAATGCAAAAACTGCTTTGACTGCAGCGGGCTATGTTTCCGTTGCGGTCAGACTGGACACCAGGCGGCATCGTGCTCTGCGGTGCCCCACTGCCCCGCGTGTGCGACAGGCAATAGGCCTGCCAAGCATCGCATGGGCTCTGGGGACTGCAGACCCCCGGCTTCGGCCCCAAAGGGGCGGGGCGGCCCATCGACCGGGCCAGTCCCCGCTCCGAGTGCGGCCCGATCGCCCGTTAGCGCGGAGGAGGTGACGATGGATACGGACCGTTAATGGACCCCGTATCCATTCGTCTCCTCCAGGCCAACCTCAACCACACCGCCGGTGCGCAGGACGTGTTCCTGCAAGCCATGGCGGAGTGGTTGATAGGAGTAGCCGTAGCCGCGGAGCCGTACGTGGTGCCCGACCGGACTAACTGGTTGGGTAGCACCGATGGCACCGTGGCAATCGTCGCCTCCACGTCGTGGCCTTCGTCGTCTCTGACCCTTAGGGACAGGGGCGTCGGATACGTCGCGGCGGACTGGGGGGAGATTACGCTCTTCGGAGTCTATCTCTCCCCTAACTGGAGTGTGACCGATTTCGAGGCCTCCCTCACCATCATGGAGGCCTCGTTACGGCGAATGGCATCGCGCCAGGTCTTCGTCTTGGGGGACTTCAACGCCAAGTCCGTGGCGTGGGGGTCCCCCCGGACGAACGACCGAGGACGGGCGATCGAGGAGTGGGCGGTGGCACTGGGCCTCTGTTTACTGAATAGGGGCTCGGTGCATACGTGCGTGCGACAACGGGGCGGGTTGATAGTGGACCTTTCGTTCGCTAGCCCCGAGGTCGCCGCACGCGTGGGGAGCTGGCGCGTCGTGGAGGAGGTGGAGATCTTGTCGGACCACCGGTATATCTGGATGGAGGTCTCCCCGACAATCCCGACGCCCAGCAGGGGTCACGGGGCGGATGGACGTCCTGCGTTCCCGCGATGGGCTGCGGGTCGCTTAGACCGGGACCAGCTGGCGGAGACAGCCATCGTTTACTCGTGGCTGTCCTCTGCCAACCAGTCGGACGGGGTGGACGCTGAGGCTGGCCGCATCCGCAGTGCGTTGACGCAGACCTGCGATGCGGCCATGCCCCGGGTACGGCGTCTGCCCCCAAGGAGGGCGGTCCACTGGTGGTCCCGGGAGCCGGCGGATCTCCGGGCCGCGTGCATTCGCGCCCGGAGGGCCTACACCCGCAGCCGGCGGCGCCAACGCGACGCGGAGCGGGAGGCCTTGCTGTATGAGGGCTACCGCAATGCGCGGTCGGCCTTCAGGCTGGCCGTCCGCTCCGCCAAGGACGTCAGTCGGCAGGAGATGCTGGACGGTCTCGACCGTGACCCCTGGGGACGCCCCTATCGCGCGGTGCTGAAGAAGCTCCGCGCACGGGGCCCTCCCCTCACCGAGACTCTCCAGCCCAGCCTTCTCACCCCGGTCGTCGAGGACCTGTTCCCGCTGCGGGCGGAACACACGCCCCCGGTCATGGCTCCGCCAGACACTGACAGGGAGGCCGACGATGACAGTGTTCCGCCCATCACGGAACCCGAGATGGGAGTGGCGGTGGCGCGCATGTGCGCAAAGTCCACCGCCCCCGGGCCCGACGGTGTTCCTAACCGTGTGCTGGGCCTGGTCCTCGACCACCTGGGTCCTCACCTCAGGGAGCTGTTCGACGCGTGTTTAGCGTCCGGACGGTTCCCTGGGTGCTGGAAGGAGGGAAGGCTGGTGCTCCTGCCGAAGCCGGGACGGTCTCCGGGGTCGCCTTCGGCCTACAGGCCTATCGTGCTGCTCGATGACACGGGCAAGCTACTGGAGAGGGTGGTAGCTGCCCGCATCGAGCGGCACCTCGTCGGCACGGGGCCCGATCTGTCGGACGCCCAGTTTGGGTTTAGGAGGGGTCGTTCGACGATCGCGGCTCTGTTGCGCCTGAGGGCCGTGGCGACTGAGGCCGTCACCGGTGGGGGAGTGCTGTTGGCGGTGTCCCTAGACATCGCCAACGCATTCAATAGTCTGCCATTCAGCTGCATCAGGGAGGCGCTCCGGTATCACGGAGTGCCAGCTTACCTGAGGCGGCTAGTGGCAGACTATTTGGTGGGGCGCAGCGTCCTCTGTACCAACCGAGCAGGGGACGTTGTGCGAACGCCCATGACGTGCGGTGTCCCACAGGGGTCGATCCTCGGACCCACCCTGTGGAACATCGGCTACGACTGGGCGTTGCGGGGGAGCCTCCCGCCCGGGCTGGGCGTGATTTGTTACGCCGACGACACGCTCGTCACAGCCCGCGGTGGGACGCTAGAAGAGGCGGTAAGCCTGGCGACCTATGGCACCGAAGAGGTCGTCAGGCGGATCGAGGCGCTGGGGTTGAGGGTCGCCCTGGACAAGACGGAGGCCCTCTTGTTCCATGGGCGCCGTATGAACCCTCCCATCGGCGTCTCGATCACCGTCCATTCGGTTGACATCAGTATCCGGGCCCATATGAGGTACTTGGGCCTGGTGCTCGACGGGCAATAGTGGTTCCGGGAGCATTTCCGCAGGCTTGCTCCACGGCTCGTCGGCGCGGCGTCCGCCCTATCGTGGCTTATGCCGAACGTGGGCGGACCGAGCGCTACGTGCCGACGGCTGTACGCGGGGGTCATCCGGTCGATGGCCCTGTACGGCGCACCGGTGTGGGCGGCATCCTTGACCGTCCGACTTAGGGCCCTTCTGTGGCGACCACAGAGGGTTATGGCGGTCAGGGCCATCCGCGGATACCGCACGGTGGCGACGGAGTCAGCGTGCCTATTGGCCGGGACTCCCCCGTGGGACCTGGAGGCGGAAATGCTCGCCGAGTTGTATCGGCGGGTGTCGGGGGTGCGCGGGGAGGGCGGTGTTGTTTCATTGACCATTGAGATGTGGTGAATGAACTCATTGTTCACCGCCTGGCGCGTCGACGCCCACCGAGAGTGCTCTCCTTCCGACTAGTGCAGGTGTTGACGGGGCATGGGAGCTTCGCCAAATACCTGCACAAGGTCGTTAGGAGGGAGAGTACGCCATCCTGCCACCACTGCGATTGCGACGAGGACACGGCGCAGCATACGCTCGAGGCCTGCGCCGCTTGGGCCACGCAGCGCCGTGAACTCGTCGCAATCATCGGTGCCGACCTGACGCTGCCGGCCATCGCTAGGGCGATGGTCGACAGCGTCGGGAATTGGGACGCGGTCGCAGCCTTCTGCGAGACAGTGATCTCGCAGAAGGAGGCGGCGGATCGCCTGCGCGAGGAGCGCAGCCTCGATGAGGAGATCCTCCGCCGGCGAATAGGGCGGCGCAGGCGCAACTACCTGCGCCTCATGCCGCCCTAGCCGAGGCCGCGGGTGACGTGACCGGGGATTAGTCCGTCACCCGCCGAGAGGCCGACCGCGTGAGGAAAGACCGACGTCCTCCCCGAGGGGGGGACGTCGGTCGATGGGAGGGTACCCCAATTAGGGGTATTCCGTCGGGCCGACCACTGACGACAAGTTAACGCTGCTCCAGTGGTCGGCCCAACGACGAAGGCGACGTGGTTTTCGGGTGGGTCGCGGGAGTTGCGTGCTTAAGCCCCTCTGTCGCCCCGGACGGAGTGGTGCGGAGGCGCGCGACCCCGCACCACCCACAAAAAAAAAAAAAAAAAGGGTTTTATTTTGAGTTTTCCCTTTCCTTTATTAATGTTATATGTATGATTACCCTTAGTCGCCTTTTGCGACGCCCACGAACAAGAGGAGGGATAGGTGAATTGTATTTTTACTCTGTCAGTACACAGGGGCTTGTATAGTAACTGTAAAAGCCAAGTAGGTATTATGAAATTTATTTTATTATCATCATCTTAGCTCATCATCATCATCATCGCAGATACGTCCCACTGTTGGGCTCGGGCCTCCTCCAATGGGAGGAAATTTGACCTAATATACCATGCTGGTCAGACATGTTGTTATAGGATTTCATTTTGAGTTTTCCTTTTCTAGCACAGATGTTATGTGTATATTACATCGCATGGTCGTCTTTTACGGCATCCACAGACAGGATAGGGAGTGACGAATTGTATTCTTATTCTGTCACCACATGGAATCTTAGCTCATATATAATGCGGGTGACGTGACCGGGGATTAGTCCGTCACCCGCCGAGAGGCCGACCGCGTGAGGAAAGACCGACGTCCTCCCCGAGGGGGGGACGTCGGTCGATGGAAGGGTACCGAGACGACAAGTAAACCTGCTCCGGTGGTCGGCCCAATGACGAAGGCGAGGTGGTTTTCGGGTGGGTTGCGGGAGTTGTGTGCTTAAGCCCCTGTGTCGCCCCGAACGGAGTGGTGCGGAGGCGCGCCAACCGCAGCCCACCCACAAAAAAAAAAAAAAGGTGAGCCGTCGCTCAGGACGCCTGACAGATGTTAAACATCGAAACTATTTTGTAAGAGTAGAGACACGGTATCGAATATAAAGTATCGATACTGAACTCATGAATAGTATCGAAAGATAAGTAACATACTGTTTAAAGTATCGAGTACTTTTCTTTCGATACCGATACTTTTGTATTCGATATTTTAGTCAATAAGTACTTTTTGGTAGGTATCGTATCGAATAAATTATCCATTTTAAAAAAGACTTTACGACTCATATTTATGGTAACGTCATTTAGTACAAACGAAATGAACCTTCTAAAACGTAGCTTGAAATAATTTGCGATTTATAAACCAGAAATAGCGGCATCTATCGAGCAAACGACCAACTCTTAAGCTACAATATATTTTATAAAGAACTCTCTAATCCTGTAATGATAATAAGACCAGCTGTTTAAAGTGAGTCAAAATCCAATTCTTAAGGAGTTGGTGACATACAAACAAATAAATACACAGCTGAAACTAATAAAAGCCTATAAAAAATTAAATGCTTTCATCCGTTCACAGACATTCTTTCTGCACAAAGAGTTTGATTTAGGAAACAGAAATGGCGCCATTTATCGAGCTAACGACCAACTCTCAGCTTCAATATATTCAATAAAGAATTTTTTTTAATCCTGTAATGATAATAAGACAAGCTATCTAAATAATTTTAACGTTATTGGTCCTCTTTAAATTTTCAACTTTTAAATGTAATTTGACTGTTTAAAGTGAGTCAAAATCCAATTCCTATGAAGTCGGTAATATACAAAGAAATAAATATATATACACCTGGAACTAATAAAAGCCTATAAAAAAACGGTTCTCCAGTTTTCGTAGCTGAAAGTAAACTAAATACCATACCTACTGGTATATTTATATTACTAAGTTAGAGAATTTTACATTAATTTATAAAACAAGTATTTATGCATAAAAGAACATTAGATTACGACAGGAACTAATACGACAAAACTAAGGCATAAAGTATTAATAACATATCGCGATTTTTTTCCAAAAAATGATGATTTTTATTCAATAAACATTTATTTTCATTAATATACATTATAAGTAACAATTAACTTTGAGTTCACTAGATGGCGTTGTACAAAATTTTAAATCGCACCATGGTTTCGTTACAAAAATGTAGGTATATGCATCCAAATATTTATTTAATATATAACTATTAGGGAACCGCGAGGCGTGGCGTTAAACGCCACGCGATGATCACGGTCACCCTCGCCTATAGATGTTTCACATCAAAAAAAGCTCATATATAATAGGTAATATTATGGAGTCTATTTTTGGGGCTAGATGCTATTTATTATTTATCTCTTACAATCTATTCTTTACTGCATTGTAAGAAACGGTTCTTCGAGATTTCTGCCAATTTCATCCGTGATGATTATTCTGCTAAAGGATGGTGCTTTGTTCTATTTACATGAGATGAATCCATAAATATTTAGCTGCGTAATTGGAATCATTAATGGTATAAACAGTTACATGTTTTGTCCATTACGTATAACATTGCTTAATGGACGAAAACGAACCTACTCTATTGCTATTATTTGCATCGAGAGTAATAATTTGGTGTAAAAATAAATGGCATGTGAAATGTGTGAATTTTTATGATAAGATATTTATAAAATTATCCAAAATAATTAATTTTTGACATCATATTAAATGGTCAGTTCATCATTTAATGTTATCATGGTAAGAACACGATTATCGATACCCCTTACTTGCTCGGGTGCCGTAAAATTTGACTAAGGATCTCATTAAGAGACTGGGTAGCAACTCTCTTCTGGGATCCTTCTAATTCACCTGGGCAGGTGGGGTAGCTCAACGGGGTAATTAGGGTACTCTCCATTAGGGAACCACCATCTGTGGGGTAGGTCTACGTCCAGCAGTGTTAAAGTTTCACATTAAATCACTTAAATCTACTGCTGAATTTGCTTGTGCCTCCTACGGAATCTTTTATTGCCGGATTATACGATTAAACTAGGATAGTAGTGAGTGAGCGTATTTTTAAGTAATAAAGACAAATCAATTCTCATACTCGGACTTTACGATAGAAACAAGATAGTAATGGGCGATAGCCCATTATATTTTTAAGCTATCACCACACTCCGGGCTATCAGTCGATCCAATGGGCCTGAGCGCAACAGTGGGATGGGTATGGACTGAGATGATGATGATATGAAATATGTTGTATACAATTTAATTTAAAAAAGTAATTTAAATAGTCCGAAAAACGGCAATCCGCAGAAGAATGGGTGTAATCGACATAGCACGAAGAATTAGCACGCTGAAGTGGCAATGGGCAGGCCACATCGCTCCACGAACCGACAACCACTGGGGAAGAAAGGTTCTCGAGTGGTGACCAGGTATCGCATGACGCAGTGTAGGACGCCACATGCACCCTCCAATTAGGTGGATCGACGACCTGGTGAAAGTTGCTGGGCGTCGTTGGATGCAAACGGCACAGGACCGCACTTTGTGGCGTAACATGAGGGAGGCCTACGTCCAGCAGTAGACGGCGATAGGCTGAAATGATGATGATGAATTTAAACAATTTAAGAGGCCGCTAAGTTACTTGCTGGATCTTAGCTTGTCGCCGGTGATGATGGACTATTACATTAATTTCAAACAAAATTTAAAATTGACAATATATAAGTATACCCATAGAACATATAAATAAAAATATAATTTGATGTCATTTATGTTATATGATGCTGAGACAGATTTGAAAATTAAAATCTAATTTAAAAGTTGCAAACGTCTAACTTACACATTTTACAAAAACTTTAACGAAATATGGACGTCTTTACAAGATATAAATAAAATTTATGAAAATTCCAATAACAAAACTTACACGGCAATTGTATTATAATTTAAGCTTTTAAATAAAGTTTCATTTATCATTCATTCATCACAGTTCTGAAATGTCCCACTATTGACCCTAAACCTCCTCAATAATGGGAAGGAAATATATTTACTATACCACGCTGGTCAGGCGGGTTGATATAGGATTTTATTTAGAGTTTGCTCTGTCTTGCATAGTTGTTATATGCACAAGACTTATTTTTTTTTTTTATGGGTGGGTTATGGTAAGCGCACGCACGGTCCAGTCCGTCCGGGGCGATGAAAGGACGGTGCGCGGGCCCATAACCCACCCGTACCCACGTCATCTCGTTGTAGGGCCGACCACCGGAGCAGATGCGACTTGTCGTCAGTAGTCGGCCCGACGGAATACCCGTTCGAGTAACCTCACCTCTCGACGTCCTGGGACGTCGATCGCTGTTGCGCGGTCAGCCTCTCTGCGGGTGAGGGACAATTCCCCGGTCCGATCACAAGACATCCTTTAGTCATCTTTTACGACACCCATGGGCAAGAGAGAAGGTGGTGTAAGGTGTACCGTATTCTTACATCGTCACCATACGGATATATCAATGTATATGTATAAATCAATACGATACAAATTCAGTTTGTTATTACTACTACCGAAGTGAGAATTTTTTAACTCCGCTGGGCGGACAGATTTGTATAGGGTTATATTTCGAGATTTCCTTCTCTTGCATAGATGTTATATGCGTATTATAAGACCCTAGTCGTCTTTTAAGTTATCCACAGTCAAGACAGGGGCTGCTGAATTGTATTCTTATTCCATCACCTCACGGATAAATAAAATTTTTATATTTATTCAATATTTTTTTTACAATATCCCTTTTTTCTATACCTAAAATTGCATTGTACGGTAGCAAACAATAGAATAAAAGCTACCAGAAATTTGTATGAACACCGACTAGATCCGCCTTAATTAATAGATACGGTTCTATCTCCCCTATAACTCTTATTACAGAGACCGTACAGACTATCTATCTATCTTTATCTTCTCAAGCAAGCAGTGTTAGCGATGACGTGGTCATTGATCCGTGAACTACTGATAAAGCCGAGATAACGCTAATAGAGTTTTGGATTAACGCTCGCTCGATATTCGACTGTATATTTTCCGTAGTGATTATAAGTAACACGTATCTGCTGTATCGAGATTTTGAGTTCGATTTCGGGATTGACCTAATATTGTTATTTGCCTAATCCTTACTAATATTATAAATGCGAAAGTAAGGATGTTTGTTTGTTTGTTACGCTTTTACGCTTAAGCCACCGAACCGATTTCAAAAATTTTTCACCAATGGAAAGCTATAATATCAGGGAGTAACATAGGCTATATTTGATCCCAGTATTCCCACGGGAACGGGCACTACGCTGCGGGTAAGGCGACTGGAACCGAAGCGAAGCGAGGGCGGGTTGCTAGTATTATTATATTATTATTTCGCCGGGGATCCCAATCTTACGAACAGATTGGAGTCACTGGAGCGACGAAGAGACTTTGGGTCACTCTGTGTACTCCATCGGCTCTTTCATGGGGAGTGCTCTGAGGAACTGTTTGACTTGGTACCACCGTCACCGTTTTATCAACTTACCACTCCATACCGCAGCAAGGTTCATCCATTTTACCTGGAAACGTTATGGTCTTCAACTGTACCTTTCCAGCGATCATTTCTCCCACGTACGTGTAGGCTCTGGAATGGACTACCTGCTTCAGTGTTTCCCGAGGGCTAAGACATGTCCTTCTTTAAACGAGGTTTAAGAAGAGTATTTAATTCACGGTAGGCAACAGCCTGGCTGTGCTCCTGGTATTGCAAAGGTCCATGTGCGGCAGTGTCACTTACCATCAGGTGTATTGCCTGCTCATTTGCCACCATCGGCAATAAAAAAAATATATTATAGGTGGAGTTGTTTTGTCTACTTACCTTTGGCTTCTCCATGTGGTGACGGAGTAAGAATATAATTCACCGTCCCCTCTCTTGCTCGTGGGTGTCGTAAAATACCACTAAGGGATATAATACGCATATAACATCCATGTAAGAGAAGGAAAACCCGAAATAAAACCCTATACTCACATGTTTGAGCAGCGTGGTATAGTGAGTTAATTTCCCTTCCACTGTAGAGGAGGCTTGAGCCCAATAATGAGACATATGACTGCACAGATGGCGTTGTGGTTAAGATAGCGATCTACAGCGCCAGTGTCAGGGGTTCGAATCCCACGCGGGACAACACTTAGTGTGATCCACAAATTGTTGTTCTGAGTCT
This sequence comes from Lymantria dispar, assembly GCA_032191425.1. Taxonomy (NCBI): domain Eukaryota; kingdom Metazoa; phylum Arthropoda; class Insecta; order Lepidoptera; family Erebidae; genus Lymantria; species Lymantria dispar. Next base: position 3,839,652 of record CM063442.1, on the reverse strand, counting down.
GGATGTAATTTGTGTCCGTTAATTATATGTTTGTAAAGTCCCCCGCAATACAAGGATTATTTCCTTAGTGCAGGGTGTTTTCTTAAATAAATAATAAAAAAATATATATATATGAGCTGAAATGATGATGATGATGAAATCTAAAAAAAAAAATAAAATTAAATCCTTTAAATTGTTCGCAGCGCCTTCTAATAGAGCCAAATGATAATAAAAACAATTTTTGAATTCACATGAAAAACAAAGACAAACTATGCAAAAATTTCATTAAAATCGGCCCAACTGTCTAGGTCTCTAGGAGTTCAGTGACTTATATGACTACTGAAAAAATTATCTCCGTGTACTGACAGAGTAAGAATACAATTGACTACTCTCACTCATAGCCGTGGGTGTCGAAAAAGACGACTAAGGGCTATGGAGAAAATAACAATACAAGAGAAAAAAATATCCACATAAAACCCTTTACTAACATCTCTGACCAGGGTGGCATAGTAGTTCAATTTTCCATATTGTGGAGGAGGCTTGAGCCCAAGAGTGGGATTTAAATAAGCTGAGAAGGTGATGATGATGATAATGAGCATTTCTTCAATATGCATATGATTTCTGATGTTTACGCGAGTATTACACATTTTAAATAAAACTATTTTACAGATTTTATCGCGTTTGTATTTAATTTTAGATAATTATAAAATTATAATTATCAAAAATCAAATACAAACGTAAATAGAGAATAATTATACATTTTCTGCAATAACGATGACTTGTTGAACGCGAGACATCTTAGTCGGCCTGTGACCATGAACGCTGCAAAGTGTTCGAATCGTCGGGCAATCAAAAATCAAATACAAACGTGATAAAATCCGTAATGTAGTTTTATTTAATATACAAATGCTAACTTCATTTTATATTACTTGCAAAACGAAAACTTCATCGTAGCAATATGAAAGAAGCACAATAAGGCTTCGCTTTACAATGTGGCGGCTATTGTCAAAAATGTCCGGTGGAAACGTTGACAGGCATTGTGAATAAATCTAAAGTTTGTACTACAAAACTATTGTATCAAAGGGTGATGGAGTAAGAATACAATTCACCACTACATATCTTGTCCATGAATACATACATACATATACTCACACTTTCCTATGAGGGTAGGGAGAGACCACTTCCCTCCACTTGCTACGATCTTGACATATCACTTTTGCCTCCTCCACATTCATTAATCTCTTTATGCATATTCTTAGGTTTTGCGTAGTTCTAACTTTGCCTTTCTTAAGAACTTCCTCGACCCGATTTGATCGTGGAACGTCCGTCTTGGTCTTCCCCTTCCATTTGTTCCGTTCCGTTCACATTCGGTCTATAAATTTTTCTTGTTAATTTCCTTTCATTCATGCTCTCTACATGACCGAACCAACTTAACACACTTTTCTCAATCCTTGTCACTACATCTACATTCATACCACAACGTTCTTTTGTTCTTGCCCATGGATAACAGAAAAATTTGCTTCATAGGAAGGCAGTGGAATTATTATTTTGCAAGTCTTTCTCTTTATCTTTTCTAATTCAATTTATTTCTGATCCTAAGACCGTGATAAACATTTCCCAGGACTACCGGAGGGTCAAATCTTGGTATCATCTATGGAGACCATTGTGGATGCGAGTTAAAATTATCATTCTTATCTCAACCCACATTGGCCTAATTGTTAGGCGCTTGGAAAGGATTTCAACTCCTACGCGTCTATAAATTCACAGAATCCTGTTTTTCTATAAGTAATTGATTTCCTTTCGGCCAATTTCTAGGTAATAGGTTCCGTGTGGTGACGGAATAAGAATACAATTCACCACTCCCTATATTGTCCGTGGATGCTGTAAACACGACTAAGGGATTTAATACGCAGACATCTATGCAAGAGAAAGCAAACTGGAAATAAAGCCCTATTGCCAACCTTTCTGACCAGCACGATATAGTAAGATCAATTGCCCTGCTATTGCGGAGGAGGCTCGAGCACAACAGTGGGATGGATACGAGCAGAAATTATGATGGAAAAAAATCATAATTATGAAACCTGAAAACCCATATATAAAAGAATCTGTTGAAATAATAGATGAAATTAATGTTATCATCATCATTGCAGTCCACATACGTCCCACTATTGGGCTCGAGCCTCCTTCACAATGTGAGGGCAATTGACCTACTATACCATACTGGTCAGACATGTTGGTATAGGGTTTCATTTCAAGTTTTCCTTTTCTTGCATATATGTTATGTGCATATTATATCCCTTAGTCGTTTTTTATGACACTCACGGGCAAGATAAGGAGTGGTGAATTGTATTCTTACTCCGTCACTGTCACACTTGTTGTGTAATTGAAGTTGAATAACATTCAGGTAACACCTAAGGCAATTTATTTGCCCATGGATTTTGTATCATTTTTACCTAGAATTTAGTTTATGAAAACGACTACGAAAATGTCCGTGAAGTAAATTGCTTTTTTATTTTGTTCATACAAATACCCCTTCGATAAATAATCATTACGATGATAGAAGAAAAAAAAACATCGTCATTTTCATTTCAGCTCATATAAGTTCCACTGCTGGGCTCGAGCTTCCTCCTCAATAGGAGGGAAATTGACCTACTATATCATGCTGCTCAGACAGTTTGGTTTTTTTTTTGACGTGACAACGTCTTATAATTCGATGAAGCCAACTGCACACACGAAAATACAGACGTATGCGGCGTTACCTCGCTCTGAGGCGTTCCATTTAAGGCTTGATCCATATAAAATATCTATCAAACAAATAAAATAAAATTTTCTTTTGAAAAATGAAACCATTCCATCAGTATTTTCTTATGACGTTGTCACGTTCAACTATCGTCAGTAAACTGACTTTACAGACAATTTTTTTTTTATTTTTTAATTGGAGACAGTTTGGTATAAGCTTTTGTTTCCAGTTTTCCCTTTTCTTGCATAAATATTATATCATACTAGCTTTTGCCCGCGGCTTCGCCCGCGTTAAAATTAACTTGCATATTGAACTATTATCGCAAAGAATATTATCGGCATAAAAAGTATTCTATTTCTTAATTTAAAAAATACTCTATCTATGTGTCCATTTTCATCCAAATCTGCTCAACAGTTTACGCATGATTAAGTAACAAACATCCAAATATCTTCACAAACTTTCACATTTGAATATTACTTCCACACTTGTAGTTCAGATTCCCGTGGAAATACGATGATAAATATGTCTTTCCTTAGTCCCTGATAATGTAGCTTTCCATTGGTGAAAAAAAATTATATCGATTAAATTCCCGCAGTTTCACCTATGTAGACCTCATTCCCATGCGAATGCCGAGATAAAAAATGCCTATGTGACTCACAACACAAAAACAAAAAAAATTGAACAGTTTTTTAGTTATAGGTATCGTGCAAATAATTGTGTGCATAAATAAAACCTATTATTTTGATAGACAAATAGACGCATCAAATTTATTTATTTGTAGAGATAGAAAATTTACTTAATATCTCGACTTACTGGCTAGTAGCGGCTAGGAATATTACCACGCTTTCATTGTTTGTGGGGTGTCCCAAAATACTACTAAGACAAAGGTGGACCAATTGGTGATGCCGTCTGGCCAACAATGTCGTCCGTCAGGCAGCCGGTCATAAAATGTTGCTAGAACCTTTGCGATATATCTACGATGGGAGAAGAGTACCTACATATTGCGTCGATCCAAAGTAATTAGGATAAGAGCAAAATAATGATGATATGTAGGCTGGGTGTCTTCGACTATATACGTTTCACTCTTTTAGGGCTGCCTAAAATTATTCCTTAGTGAGCTTACCCCAAAAAACAGATCGGTATACAAAATTTCACACATCTTTGGCTATGCACTTTTCACCCTCTTAGGGGTTGAATTTCCAAAAATTCTTTGTTAGTACTCATCATCATCATCATCATCATCTCAGCCCATATACGTCCCGCTGTTGGGCTCGGGCCTCCTCCATAATGGAAGGGTAATTGACCTACTATACCACGCTGGTCAGACGTGTTGGTATAGGATTTTATTTTAAGTTATCCTGCTCTCGCATAGATGTTATATGCGTTTTATATCCCTTAGTCGTCTCGTACGATCACCCACGGGTAAGATAGGGGGATGGTGAATTGTATTCTTACTCCGTCACCACACGGACAATGTAAGTACTCGCTTATCCCAAAACAGAACTTTCACGTTCCTAGGACCATTATTTTAGGTTATACACTTTTCATGCCCTTAGGGGTGAGACTGCCAGAAGTTCTTTCATAGTGCTTGGTAAGCGAGCACTAAGAAAAAATCTTAGGATAATCCAAGAGAGCCGACCGTGTACTAAAATGACGGTTTCTCGGCTCACTGATTTCGGATAAACGCTTTTCACCCCCTTAGGGGTAAAATTGCAAAAAACTCTTTTTTAGTGAGCACTTTCCCCAAGAAAGACAACTTCATACAAAATGTTACGTTTCTAGGCCTAATGATTTCAGCTATATATTTTCACCCCCTTAGGGGTTGAGGTTCAAAAAATAATTTCTTAGAGCTCACATATAACAAAAGAAAGTGAATCGCATACAAAGTTTTACGTGCCTGGCCCCAATAGTTTCGTCTATACGCTTTTCACCCCCTTAAGGGGCTGATTTTCCAAAAATTCTTTGCTAGTGTTCGTGTACCCCAAGAAATATGACGGTGTAAAAAAAAATATGTTCCTAGGCCCAGTGGTTTCGCCTGCATGCTTTTTGGTCTTTTAGGGGTTGAATTTCATCCCCACGTAAGCGAATTTTCCAAAACGATAGAATGAATATTTATTTGTGCAATATCAAGTGCCTTAATACAAAGATTCATGGTTTTATCATCGAAAATGACGAATTTCCATACAAAATGTCATCCCCTATTTCTACCCCTTACACCCAATGTTTTGGGATAAAAGTAGCTTATGTCCTGTCTTAAGCTTTAGTTCATCTCTGTACCAAATTTCATTAAAATCGATTCAGTAATTTAGACGTGAAAGATTACGGTGTTTTCATCCCCATAAGGGGGTGATTTACCAAAAAACCTTTGCTAGTGCTCGTGTACTCCAAGAAATACGACGGTGTAAAAAATACGTTTCTAGGCTCAGTGGTTTTGGCTGTATGCTTTTTGGTGTTTTAGGGGTTGAATTTCATCCCCATGTAAGTGAAATTTCCAAAACGCTAGAACGAATATTTATTTATTTATTATCAAGTACCTTAAAACAAAGATTCATGGTTCTATCATCAAAAATGACAAATTTCCATACAAAATGTCATCCCCTATTTCAACCCCTTATACCCATTTTTTCGCGATTTCTTTGCTAGAGCTCGTGTACCCCAAGAAATACTACAGTGTAAAAAAAATACGTTTCTAGGCCCAGTGGTTTCGGCTGTATGCTTTTTGTCTTTTAGGGGTTGAATTTCATCCCCATATAAATGAAATTCCAAAACGCTAGCACGAATATTTATTTATTTATGATAAAGTGCCTTAATACAAAGATTCATGGTTCTATCATCAAAAATGACGAATTTCCATACAAAATGTCATCCCCTATTTCAACCCCTTATACCCATTTTTTCGCGATAAAAAGTAGCCTATGTCCTTTCTCAAGCTTTAGTCCATCTCTGTACCAAATTTGATCAAAATCAGCTCAGTGGTTTAGACGTGAAAGCGTAGCAGACAGACAGAGTTACTTTCGCATTTATAATATTAGTAAGGAAGTAAGGATTTATTATTAGGTGCCTCAATACAAAGATTCGTGGTTCGATCATCGAAAATGACGAACTTCCATACAAAATGTCATCCCCTATTTCAACCCCTTATACCCATTTTTTTGCGATAAAAAGTAGCCTATATCCTTTCTCAAGCTTTAGTCCATCTCTGTACCAAATTTCATCAAGATCGGTTTAGACGTGAAAGACTATATGTTTTTCACCCCCTTAAGGGGGTGAATGCCCAAAAATCCTTTGCTAGTGCTCGTGCACCCCAAGAAATACGATGGTGTAAAAAAAAAAACGTTTCTAGGCCCAGTGGTTTCGGCTGTATGCTTTTTGGTATTTTAGGGGTTGAATTTCATCCCTATGTAAGTGAAACTACCAAAACGCTAGAACGAATATTTATTTATTTATTATCAGGTGCCTTAATACAAAGATTCACGGTTCTATCATCAAAAATTATGGGGTGCGAGGCCGGGGCTTTTGGGGTGCGAGGCCGGGGCACCTCCACGTGGTGCACCCTGGAAACGTCCATTTGGACGGCCAAGATTCCGGCGGGAGGGGGGGTCTCCGCGTGCCGACTCTGAAGGCAGAGCGCACGGCGGATTTGGCCCGGGGCCAATGGGGCGGATGTGTCTCATGGCACTCCGTCGCCAGGGACGGTTGCGTCACGGCCCGGGGGCGTGACGGGTCGGTCGCTCGCGAGCGGCCAGACCCGGAAGGCCCAAACCGTAATCCTGAGTAGGGGGGTCAGGACCGGGGGTCTTCGGACTGCGGGGAAGAAAACCCCTATAAAAAATTACCCCAAATCTCAAGTTTGGCCACTCGGCGAGGAGATGTATGGCTGGTGGGTTAAGAAGCGCGCGTGAAAAAAAAAAAGCGTCCAGCCGCTAGAGTGGTAGTCAAGGAGGACTTAAACTTCCAACCCGACATGGCAGAAGTGAAACAACGTACGACTTCACCAGAGGGTACCGGCCAAGCCGGGGAGTCCCTTGCTGTGCCGGTGCTTACGAACGACGATGAGTCGCACCTAAGTTCCGGTACAGTCAGCTCCCGTTCGTATGGGTGGGGAGCATCTTCTGCAGCAGCCGCGAGCCCGGCGAAACAGGTGGCTCAAAAAAGGAGGAAGAGGAGGAGGCAGGGCGCCGTAGAGACCGTGTATCAACGCCGGTTGCGCCTAAAGCGGGAAGCGGAACGGCGGGCACAAAATGATGCCGCCGTGGCCGCGCGCGACGAGGGCGGTGCATCCGCAGCTACCGCAGAGCCGTCGCGGGGCGGAAACGGCGATATCGCCGGGGCGCCGAAGAAGAAGATTGACAGCTCGGGCCTGTCGAGCGACGAGGGCGGATCAGCCGCAGGACCGTCGCGGGACGAGGGCGGCAGGGCCGCAGGACCGTCCAGGGAAGATGGAGGGAGTGACTCCGGCCCAGAGCGGAGTGACTCGAGACTGAGCGACAGCACCAACATCTCGCTGTCGAGCGACGAGGGCGGCACAGCCGCAGAGCCGTCGCGGGAGGAGGGCCGCAGTGCTGCAGGACCGGTGCAGAGTCCAGATGCGGCCGAGGAGATGTCCACGGACGAGGGCGGTGGGACCGCAGGGCCGTCCGATGGCGCAGGGCTGTGCACAGCAGGGCCGTCCGGGATGATGGTTGGTGGGTCGTCCGGAATTGTAGTTAGGGATGTCGCTGATGGGGAGGTGGTGGATAGGGGGGCCGCCGCTCTATCGGCAGCTCTTAGTGTTAGGAGGGGAACGGAGGAGGCCCGGCCCCCGACGAGGGATCGGAAGCGCCTCCTGCCAAAGGGTGGCAGCTCCGCATCCGAATCGGAGGGGAGCGACACCATCAGGCCTCCCCCCAAGGTTGCGACCGCGCGCCGCGCGCCAGACCGGCGACGCCGTGTCCGGCCGACCAAGGAGGCGAGGTGGCGGCCCTTCAGGCCGCAAACGCCCGCCTAAGCGAGGAGGTCTCCGGCTTGCGGGAGCGAAACCGCAGGCTGGAGACGGAACTTTCGGCGGTGCGGAGAGAGAACCGCGGGTTGGCCAAGGACGTGGCTGACCTGCGGTCTCAATTCGAGCGCCTGGTGCCGGCTGTGGCGCCGGCGCCGGCCCCGCCGCCGAAAAGGGTCGCGCCAGCGAGGGCGGGCCCATCGTCTGCGCCCGTGGCGCCGGCTGCGCCCGTCGCGGCTTCGCCGCTGCCTCCCCTCGTCGTGGTCCCTCCGCCGGCTCGTGGCCGCGGGAGACCTCGGAAGGGGGAGGAGCCGCCGCCCGACGAGGTGCATGGCGTGTCGGAGTCGGCGATACGCGTCATCCTAGCCCGAGTAGGGGTAATGATGGATGCGCGTATCGAGGCCGTAGCGGCCAGGCTCCCGCCTGAGCCGCCCCTCCGACCGCCGCTCGCCGCGGACAAGATGAGGCGGCCGCAAGCGTCGGCTCCCACCCCGCTGCCCTGTCAGGGTGGCCGCGTGGTGAGCTACGCTGCGGCCGCGGCGGGACCCAAGGGGGCCAAGAAGGCCGGCAAGGTGCCGGCTCCCGCCAAGGCCGGGCCGCGGCCGGCGTCAGCGATTGCATCGCAGGCGCCGGCCGGCGAACCCGCGACTGCGCCTGCTGCGCTCAGCGCTGCTGCTAGGCTCGAACAGGGCTGGCAGGTGGCTGAGCGTAGCAAGAAGGCACGCGGCCAAAAGCGGAGAGCGGCGGCCAAGAGTGCCGCTGTGGCCGCCGCTCCCCAGGCGGGAGCCGGCGGAAAGGGGAAAAGGTCGCGTAGGGGCCTCAAGTCGCCGAAGACGGCTGCGGTGGTAATCACCGTACTGCTTGAGACGGCTGAGAGGGGCCTGAATTATGAGGCCGTCCTAAGACGCGCCCGGCGGGAGCTGGACGTCTCCGACATCGGGGGCGTCGAGGCGAGGACCCGCAAGGCCCGGACAGGGGCTCGAATACTCGAGTTCCCTGGGGCCGAGGGCGCGAAGACGGCCGATAGTTTGGCCACGATGCTGAGGGGGCTGTTCGGGCCAGAGGATGGAGTCCGAATCGCCAGGCCCGTCAAGTGCGCAGATATGCGCCTCACGGGTCTGGACGATTCCGTGGCGGTGGAGGACATCCGGGAGGCCATTATGGCGCGTACCGGGTGTGCCTCGGACACCGTCCGGATTGGCACCATCCGCCCTGGTCCGGGCGGCGTCGGTGCTGTCTGGGTGCAGTGCCCAGTGGAGTCGGTCAAGCAATTGGCCGACTCAGGCAGGCTCCTCGTGGGCTGGAGTTCGGCGCGGGTAACCGTGCTGGAGCCCCGGCCTGCGAGGTGTTATAAATGCATGGCGGTCGGGCATACCCGACCGACATGCAGAAACTGCTTTGACTGCAGCGGGCTATGTTTCCGTTGCGGTCAGGCTGGACACCAGGCGGCATCGTGCTCTGCGGTGCCCCACTGCCCCGCGTGTGCGGCGGGCAATAGGCCTGCCAAACACCGCATGGGCTCTGGGGACTGCAGACCCCCGGCATCGGCCCCGAAGGGGCGGGGCGGCCCATCGACCGGGCCAGCCCCCGCTCCGAGCGCGGCCCGATCGCCCGTTAGCGCGGAGGAGGTGACGATGGATACGGACCGTTAATGGACCCCGTATCCATTCGTCTCCTCCAGGCCAATCTCAACCACTCCGCCGGTGCGCAGGACGTGTTCCTGCAAGCCATGGCGGAGTGGTTGATAGGAGTAGCCGTAGGCGCGGAGCCGTACGTGGTGCCCGACCGGATTAACTGGTTGGGTAGCACCGATGGCACCGTGGCAATCGTCGCCTCCACGTCGTGGCCTTCGTCGTCTCTGACCCTTAGGGACAGGGGCGTCGGATACGTCGCGGCGGACTGGGGGGAGATTACGCTCTTCGGAGTTTATCTCTCCCCTAACTGGAGTGTGACCGATTTCGAGGCCTCCCTCACCATCATGGAGGCCTCGTTACGGCGACTGGCATCGCGCCAGGTCTTCGTCCTGGGGGACTTTAACGCCAAGTCCGTGGCGTGGGGGTCCCCTAGGACGGATGACCGAGGACGGGCGATCGAGGAGTGGGCGGCGGCACTGGGCCTCTGTTTGCTGAACAGGGGCTCGGTGCATACGTGCGTGCGACAACGGGGCGGGTCGATAGTGGACCTTTCGTTCGCTAGCTCCGAGGTCGCCGCACGCGTGGGGAGCTGGCGCGTCGTGGAGGAGGTGGAGACCTTGTCGGACCACCGGTATATCCGGATGGAGGTCTCCCCTGCAATCCCGACGCCCAGCAGGGGTCACGGGGCGGATGGGCGTCCTGCGTTCCCGCGATGGGCTGTGGGTCGCTTAGATCGGGACCAGCTGGCGGAGACAGCCATCGTATACTCGTGGCTGTCCTCTGCCCACCAGTCGGACGGGGTGGACGCCGAGGCTGGCCGCATCCGCAGTGCGTTGACGCAGATCTGCGATGCGGCCATGCCCCGGGTACGGCGTCTGCCCCCGAGGAGGGGTGTCCACTGGTGGTCCCGGGAGCTAACGGATCTCCGGGCTGCGTGTATCCGCGCTCGGAGGGCCTACACCCGCAGCCGGCGGCGCCATCGCGACGCGGAGCGGGAGGCCGTGCTTTACGAGGGCTACCGCAATGCGCGGTCGGCCTTCAGGCTGGCCGTCCGCTCCGCCAAGGACGTAAGTCGGCAGGAGATGCTGGACGGTCTCGACCGTGACCCCTGGGGACGCCCCTATCACGCGGTGCTGAATAGGCTACGCGCGCGGGGCCCTCCCCTCACCGAGACTCTCCAGCCCGGCCTTCTCACCCGGGTCATCGAGGACCTGTTCTCGCGGCGGGCGGAACACACGCCCCCGGTCATGGCTCCGCCAGACACTGACCGGGAGGCCGACGACGACAGTGTTCCGCCCATCACGGAACCCGAGATGGGGGTGGCGGTGACGCGCGTGCGCGCAAAGTCTACCGCCCCCGGGCCCGACGGTGTTCCTAACCGCGTGCTGGCCCTGGTCCTCGAACACCTGGGACCCCGCCTCAGGGAGCTGTTCGACGCGTGTTTAGCGTCCGGACGGTTCCCTGGGTGCTGGAAGGAGGGAAGGCTGGTGCTCCTGCCGAAGCCGGGACGGTCTCCGGAGTCGCCTTCGGCCTACAGGCCTATCGTGCTGCTCGATGACACGGGCAAGCTACTGGAGAGGGTGGTAGCTGCCCGCATCGAGCGTCACCTCGTCGGCACGGGGCCCGATCTGTCGGACGCCCAGTTTGGGTTTAGGAGGGGTCGTTCGACGATCGCGGCTCTGTTGCGCCTGAGGGCCGTGGCGACTGAGGCCGTCACCGGCGGGGTAGTGCTGTTGGTGGTGTCCCTAGACATCGCCAACGCATTCAATAGTCTGCCATTCAGCTGCATCAGGGAGGCGCTCCGGTATCACGGGGTGCCAGTTTACCTGAGGCGGCTAGTGGCAGACTATTTGGAGGGGCGCAGCGTCCTCTGCACCGACCGAGCAGGGGACGTTGTGCGGACGCCCATGACGTGCGGTGTCCCACAGGGGTCGGTCCTCGGACCCACCCTGTGGAACATCGGCTACGACTGGGCGTTGAGGGGGAGCCTCCCGCCCGGGCTGGGCGTGATTTGTTACGCCGACGACACGCTCGTCACAGCCCGCGGTGGGACGCTAGAAGAGGCGGTAAGCCTGGCGACCTCGGGTACCGAGGAGGTCGTCAGACGGATCGAGGCGCTGGGGTTGAGGGTCGCCCTGGACAAGACGGAGGCCCTCTTGTTCCATGGACGCACTATGAGCCCTCCCATCGGCGTCTCGATCACCGTCCACTCGGTCGACATCAGCATCCGGGCCCATATGAGGTACTTGGGCCTGGTGCTCGACGGGCGATGGTGGTTCCGGGAGCATTTCCGTAGGCTCGCTCCGCGGCTCGTCGGCACGGCGTCCGCCCTATCGTGGCTTATGCCGAACGTGGGCGGACCGAGCGCTGCGTGCCGACGGCTGTACGCGGGGGTCATCCGGTCGATGGCCCTGTACGGCGCACCGGTGTGGGCGGGGTCCATGACCGCCCGACTTAGGGCCCTTCTGTGGCGACCACAGAGGGTCATGGCGGTCAGGGCCATCCGCGGATACCGCACGGTGGCGACGGAGGCAGCGTGCCTGTTGGCCGGGACTCCCCCGTGAGACCTGGAGGCGGAGATGCTCGCCGGACTATATCGGCGGGTGACGGGGGTGCGAGCGGAGGGCGGTGTGGTCTCGTTAAGGGATCTCACCGCCTGGCGCGTCGACGCCCGCCGAGACGTCATCGCCCGTTGGGCAGTCCGGCTGGAGAGGCCTCGGTTCGGGGTGCGAACCGTGGAGGCCTTCCGGCCGGTGCTGATGCAGTGGTTGGAGAGGCGGCACGGGGTGCTCTCCTTCCGACTGGTGCAGGTTTTGACGGGGCATGGGTGCTTCGCCAAATACCTGCACAAGGTCGTTAGGAGGGAGAGTACACCGTCCTGCCACCACTGCGATTGCGACGAGGACACGGGGCGCCATACGCTCGAGGCCTGCGGGGCTTGGGCAGTGCAGCGCTGTGAACTCGTCGCAATCATCGGTACGGACCTGACGCTGCCGGCTATCGCTAGGGCGATGGTCGACAGCGTCGGGAATTGGGACGCGGTCGCAGCCTTCTGCGAGACAGTGATCTCGCGGAAGGAGGCGGCGGATCGCCTGCGTGAGGAGCGCAGCCTCGATGAGGAGATCCGCCGCCGGCGACTGGGGCGGCGCAGGCGCAACTATCTGCGCCTCATGCCGCCCTAGCCGAGGCCGCGGGTGACGTGACCGGGGATTAGTCCGTCACCCGCCGAGAGGCCGACCGCGTGAGGAAAGACCGACGTCCTCCCCGAGGGGGGGACGTCGGTCGATGGGAGGGTACCCCAACAGGGGGTATTCCGTCGGGCCGACCACTGACGACAAGTTAACGCTGCTCCAGTGGTCGGCCCAACGACGAAGGCGACGTGGTTTTCGGGTGGGTCGCGGGAGTTGCGTGCTTAAGCCCCTCTGTCGCCCCGGACGGAGTGGTGCGGAGGCGCGCCGACCGCGGCCCACCCACAAAAAAAAAAAAAAAAAAATCATCAAAAATTACGAATTTCCATACAAAATATCATCCCCTATTTCAACTCCTTATACCCATTTTTTCGCAATAAAAAGTAGCCTATATCCTTTTTCAAGCTTTAGACCATCTCTGTACCAAATTTCATCAAAATCGGTTTAGACGCGAAAGACTATATGTTTTTCACCCCCTTAAGGGGGTGAATTTCCAAAAATCCTTTGCTAGTGCTCTTGCACCCCAAGAAATACGATGGTGTAAAAAAAACGTTTCTAGGCCCAGTGGTTTCGGCTGTATGCTTTTTGGTATTTTAGGGGTTGAATTTCATCCCCATGTAAATGAAATTTCCAAAACGCTTGAACAAATATTTATTTATTTATTATTAGGTGTCTTAATACAAAGATTCGTGGTTCTATCATCGAAAATGACGAATTTCCATACAAAATGTCATCCCCTATTTCAACCCCTTATACCCATTTTTTCGCGATAAAAAGTAGCCTATGTCCTTTCTCAAGCTTTATTCCATCTCTGTACCAAATTTCATCAAAATCGGTCCAGTGGTTTAGACGTGAAAGCGTAGCAGACAGACAGACAGACAGACAGAGTTACTTTCGCATTTATAATATTAGTAAGGAAGTAAGGATAACATCTATGCAATTATTATTATTAATATGCATATAATTTATATGCATATAATTTATATGCATATTAATCCCATAGTCGTCTTTTACAACATCCATGGGTAAGATACGAAGTGGTAAATTGTATTCTTATTTCTACACCACACGGACTTTTCACGACTTGTTAATAAAATTTAGCTTGTATGGGACATCTAATGTAAATATAATGTAAATATAATTTAAAAAAAATAAGGGTCAACTAACTATTTTGTGTTATTTTTATATTTGCCTAAAATAGGGATCATTTTGGAAAAACGCCCACTAATCATTCAAAATGTTTGTGAAATAAATTTCTTTCTTCTCTGTTCATACAAATACCCCTTTAAAAACAATCTATACCGCGATAGAAGAAAAATAACTCTGATTTTGATAACCTTAACAATATGGCTGGAACAAGTTCATTAATAAAACTTAATTAATTTCGCATTAAGGCAGTCAGATTGGATTAAGTGAACGTTGATTAAACGAATTATTGGAGATTTGGTAAAATTATAGGGAACGTTGTTAGAAATACACGGGCATATAATGCGTATGTCCATGTGGTGACGGAATAAGAATACAATTTACCACTCTCTATCGTGCCCGTGGATGTCGTAAAAGACGACTAAGCGATATAATACGCATATAACATCTATGAAAGAGAAAGAAAACTCGAAACAAAACTATATACCAATTAGTGTGACCAGCATGGCATTTTCTGCTTCTCAGCTTATATAAATACCATTGTTGGGCTCAGGTCTCCTTCACAATGGGAAAGGATTTGACCTACTATTCCACGCTGGTCAGACGTGTTGTAGTAGGGTTTTATATCGAATTTGCCTTGAGAGAAGAAAAACTTCCAATAAACTTTGCTATAAATATGCTACCTGCATGTATTTTTTTTTATTGCCAGCGGTGGCAAATGAGCAAGCGGCACACCTGATAGTAAGTCAGTGATACTGCCGCACATGGACCTTTGCAATACCAGGGGCACAGCCAGGCCATTGCCTACCGTGAAGAAAATACTCTTCTTAAACCTCGTTTAAAGAAGGACATATTTATATATGTACTAGCTGACCCGGCAAACGTTGTTTTGCGAAAACTGTAGAGGGAGTGAGAGAAGGCATATTGCTTGAGAGAAATAGGAGACTATCTTCGTTGTCATCCCTACTCCGTGCTGTTTACTGGGTGAGAAGTGACACCGGTAGACACACGAAGGGGATAACTTACCAAGTGAAAATAATTGATGTTATCGAGCGGGATAAAAAATGATCAAATTATTAAAATGACTATTAAAAAGCAGGGGTTGGTGATAGAAAAGTAAAAATTTAGGGTTGTATGTATTTTTAATGCCACATAATAAAAAATTAATAAAAAAAAAAATCATCCAAAACTAATAAAAAAAATGTGGGGTGAACACCTCTTATCACTTAGGGGTTTGAAAAATACCTACATAGAAGCCGATTCTCAGATTTATTAAACACGCATAAAAAATTTCATAAAAGTCGGTCAAGCCGTTTCGGAGGAGTATGGGAACGAACATTATGACACGAAAATTTTATATATTAGATATATTTTCCTCGGGCTCCTCCACTATGGGAGGGAAATTGACCCACTATACCACGCCGGTCAGACGTGTTAGTATAGGGTTTTTTGTTTCGAGATTTCCTTCTCTTGCAAAGATATTATATGGATATTATATTCTTTAGTCGTCTTTTACGACACCCACGGGCAAGAGATGGCGTGGTGAATTGTATTCTTACTATTATGGAAAATAATTGGAATTATTAATTTCTACAAGAAATCGAAAATGTTAACAGTACTAATTGGATATCTAGTCCGTCTTTTTAACCCCTGACCTAAAAAGAGGGGTGTTACAGTCGTAAGTTTGACGTCGAAGCCTGTATGTGTGTGGGTGTGTGTGGGGTCGTGCGTGAGTGCGTTCGTGCGTGTGTATGTGTGTGTGTGTGCGGTAATTTTTTTTTCATAGCCAATATCCTTGCGGTGGTACTTAGCTATGTTTGGTTAATATCGGTCAAGCAGTGTAAGAGTATCTGCTCCAAAATGATAATAGCGTATGATTATTCGGTTAAATGCTTTACGCGTGCCAGTATAATCGTTAAATGAAAACCAATTAACAATTCTTGTTGATGAGATCGTAATACTTTTTTTTCATTATTTTGTATTGTGTCTGGGGTTATTCAAATATTACAATTTTACTTATTAAAATTATAAATATAAGATAACCCACTTCAAATATTAGCCCGTATGTTTTCATTACACGATGGATTATTGTCGACTTCCCCCGCCTGTGACCCGAATATTTTTATATTGAGATGTCTTCATTGATTGGGATGTTCTACGTGGCACAGTGACGTCACCAGGTCACGCGAATGGAAGTGGTGATTATAATAATATTATTACTAAAATTTGAATATTTTTATTGATGTGTAGTCCATATTAGAATATCAAGGACTAGATTATTTATCGACCCTTCTACTTTCCTGCACTGTTACGCTGAAATAGTCTTCGACTGTTTTGGGATAAATCTAGTTACTTTGAAATAGCATTGGACTGTTTTTAAATAATTCTAATTGGAATAAAAAAGCGTTTAGCTTGCAAGTATTCAAATAATCGACCGACGTCCCGGGATGGAGACGTCGAGAGGAGAGGGCGGAATACTCGCTCGGGGTATTCCGTCGGGTCGACCACTGAAGTCAAGGACCTTGACTCCGGTGGTCGGCCCAACGACGAAGGCGACGTGCTATGGATGGGTTACGGGCCCGCGCACCATCCCTCGCTGTGCGCTGACCAGCCCCAAAAAAAAAAACGTTGCCCACATAAAAAGTAACTTTCCAATGTTGAACTTTTATCCCACATTAGTGTGATAAAAAGTATCTTGTGTTAATCCTGTCTTAATTTAGGATGTCAGCTACCTCCATGCTAAATTTTATTAAAATAGGTTTAGCTTTTAGAGCGTGAAGAGGTAACAAAAACTCACAAACTGTCACAACAACGACATGACTGTCAAAGTATTAGTGTGAGGTAATAACTGTTTTTTTTTTATAATATTTGGAAGTTGTCTGCTATTTTCCTTGTACATATTGAAAGAAAATTACAAAACAGAATATAAATAAATAACGTCCTACTGAATTACATTACTCCAGAATTCTAATATTGTCTTCCAAATGTCGTGACAACTACATTTGACGATATTTTAAATGCATTTAAATACAAAATAAACAGTGTCACGTGTCACATCAAAAGGGACGAAACTAAAATAGTATTTTGTTTAAACATAACAATTTGAAAGTATTTTTAGAACTCCCGCGAAAAATGAACATAAATTAATTACAAACGAAACTATACTCTATTGCAAAGGAAATACAAATTAAATGAAAAGGACCACACAAAATAGCATCAAGACATATAATTCTCAACAATACAAAGGAAAATGCACCTATGGTAGTAAGACTTAAGACTTAAAATAAGTAAATCTTAATAATGTTTCCAAATTCAAATTTAAAAGGGCTAGTTGTGCATATGCGTCGATTGTCAGCTGTTTGTGTTGACATATTCAATCACAACGAGACATTTATAAATTAATAGTTTTAAACAATGCTATGGTATTCTAAATTTGAATATTTTGAACGCACCGTTTGTGAGTGGCCTGTAAGTATGACTGACGACATTTTGGCGGTAATTTAGAACTGATATTTCTCTCTATTCATCATTAGCAAAAGTATATACATATTCTTTGTTAGTCCATTGTTAGTCCAACAAATTTACAGTTGATTTAAAAACAAGAATAAAATAACAGTGGAAATTGTTACTCATCACAAAAAGCCTCCATCTCAGCATATTGCAGGTTAAAAGAACCTTATATATATAATATATTGTTGTCAGATTTATTTTTATAGCGATTAATGTTCTTTATCTTTTTGTCTTGGCATCAGCTACTAATACAACCCATTTTTGGCAGTGTCGAGTTTTAATTTTCTTTATAAATTATCAGTTTCTTTATATTAATGTTCATTCTTTTTCTCTTGTAGTGATGTTATACTCATAATTATGGTCCGTTTTTTGTTCTATTATCGATTATGGTCTGGATACATCTAACCCGAAACCATCTAAAGCTAGATAAGGCACTACGCGGCCCTAAAGCTTGCCGTATTACCTCCTCCACGCTACTTGGGCCGCTAGTACCTTGATATCGGAGACATTTAATCTGTCACATGTTAATCACACACTCACTCACACAAAGTGAGTGAGTGTGTGTATTTTTGTTCCTGTTATATGATAAGTTTTAAAAGATTTTCTGTTTCTTGAAAAATTAAAGTTTTAAGGCAATTCCAAACATTTTTTGAGAATAAATAATTGGACTATTTGAAGAAACTTATTACACCAATCTTCAATTAGCCCACCACAGGTGGTGGGCATTACTCTCTATGAGAAGTCCTAAGTCCAACAGTGTACGTAGATTGCCAAATGAATGAACGAAGTGAACGAACTAATATTGCTACATCGCATATACATATATTTGCTATCAACCCGCAGTATCCGTTGTTTGATTTGATTTAAGTAAATATTTATTCTCGGTTATCCGTTCGATGGGAAGGTGATGTGACGAAATTGATACATTTCATATGCCATCAATATTTATTCTCAAGCGATATTAATTAATAGTCGAAAGATATATATACTTATATATAGACTTTTAATATATAGAGACTATATATAGAGAGATATATATATAGACTTTTAATTATAAATGTTTGACCTAATATGAAGTGTTGTTAATTTAATGAGAATCTTATATCTTATCTAACGAATCTTATTAAACGTCAAAAAACTAAAATTCAAGTACACACGCGATAAAATCCGTAAAAATAGTTTTATTTCTATAATAATCTCGTTGAAATGGTAAAGACAATTCAAAATAAAGAATATATGCTCACTTTTTTTAAAGACACCCTGCACTAAGGAAATAATCCTTACTGGCATTGTCATCTGTATAGTTCTCTAGTCTACTTGTCTCGTTTATAGGCAATCATCATCATCATCATCATCATCATCATCATCACAGCTCATAAATGTTTCACTGCTAGGCTTGAGCCTCCCACTTAATAGGAGGGAAATTGACCTACTATACCACACCGGTCAGGCGGGTTGGTATAGAGTTTTATTTCGAGTTTTCCTTCTCTCTATGCAAGAGACGTAATATGCATATTATATCTATGACTAAGGAGTCATCTTTCACGACATCCACAGGTAGGAAATAGAGTGGTGAATTGTATTCTTACTCCGTCACCACACGGAACATTATAGGCAATGTGCCCTGCTATAGTGAAATAGACTTATGCCTAATAACGAAACGGACGTGAACTGAAAAGTAGAAGAACAATATTAATCAATTATTAATGAGCATTTTACTGTCATGTATTTGAATATTGAATACGCACGTACCACAGACACTAATCTTCAATCGAAAATAAAACAACCTCTTTTATTCCTCGACCAATAATAAATTCAATCATCTTCAAGCATTGACCGTCCCCACAAGCTAGAGGGAAAAACTATTAAAAAGAAATCCGCTTAAGGGCTCGCATCTTCATACAATAATCGATTCTATAGTGCCCTTCAAGTTCTCGATTACAACATCTGTTACAGAGTATACACGAAAATATAAATTTGCTGCTGCTCCATTGAAAATCCATCCATATAGAGTGACAATAAGGTTCAAATTAGACTAATAAAACTTTCTTCTGTATTTTATGAAAACAATGGCAAAGGAAACTATGTTGTGACAATCTAAGATATATGTATTAACTAGCTTAATTTAAAATGCTGTGTATGCTGCGTGTCACCTACGACTACTACTTATTGGTCGTGGGCGTCAACTAATAGCTTTATTAGACCTGGGCTAACTCCATCTCATCATCATCTTGCTCTTATCCCAATTACTTGGGGTCGACGCAATATGTCATCTGTTGTGACATATTGCAAAAAGTTTCGGCAATGACTTTTATGACCGGCCGCCTGCCTGACCTCAACCCTCCTTGGGAATGTAATCGTTGACCCAAATGGTACCAGATGGAGTTGGTCCGGGTCAATCTAGGGCTCTTAGTCGTCTTTTACGACACCCACGAGCAAAGCAAGGGTTGGTAGTATTCGAAGCCGCTACCACACAGCACTAACTGCAGCACTGGGCTAACTCCATCTGATGCCATTTTTTTTTGGGCTAGGCTATGGTCACTGCAACCTTCGCCCGGCTCTGCCGGGGCAACAAGGGGGCGGCACGCGGCCCCATATCCCACCGTAGCTCGTCGTTGGGCCGACCATCAGTACCGAGTACCTTGTCCTCCGTGATTGAATCTGATGCCATCTGACTTCTATAAAACATTTATTTTAATTCAATATTTCATCATTCCTCACCATTTCAGCACATTTACGTCCCACTATTGGGCTTGAGCCTCCTCCACAATAGAAGGGACATTGACCTTACTCAGACAGGTTGGTATAGGGTTTTATTTCGAGTTTTCCTTCTATTGCATATATGTTATCTGCGTATTATATCCCTTAGTCGTTTTTTACGTCACCCACGGGTACGATAGGGAGTGGTGAATTGTATTCTTACTCCGTCACCACACGGAAAATGTTATGTAATGTTACATATAATATTATTATTTGTAATAGTTATTATTCATACGAAAACGTAGCACTTGTTCCGAATTAAATTACAGATGAGTTAATTAACAAAAAGTACTCGAAATATAGAAAAAATGCAAGGCAGTGTATTACACATTGTAAATAAAACTACTTTACGGCTTTTATCGCGTTTGTATTTGATTTTTGATTGCCCGAGGTTTCGAACACTTTGCAACGTTGATGGTCACGGGCGGCGTCCCGTCGCATGAATCGTCGGGCAATCAAAAATCAAATACAATCGTAATAAAATCCGTAAAGTGGTTTTATTTATGAATAAGATTTTATAACTTCATCATCTCATCATCATCTCAGCCCATATACGTCCCACTGTTGGGCTCGGGCCTCCTCCATAATGGAAGGGTAATTGACCTACTATACCATGCTGGTCAGACGTGTTGGTATAGGGTTTTATTTCGAGTTTTCCTTCTCTTGCACAGATGTTATATGCGTTTTATATCCCTTAGTCGTCTCGTACGATCACCCACGGGTAAGATAGGGGGTGGTGAATTGTATTCTTACTCCGTCACCACACGGACCACCACACATAACTTATCTGTGAAATAAAAAAGATCAACACAGGACCTGAACCACATGTATCAGGCAGTCCATTCTAACTAATTTATTATTTTAGCTAGTTACCGGGTGTAACCGTGTTCAACAGATTTTCTTATTTTTTTAAAGCTAACATCCTGCACTAAGGATAATAAAGCACGCTTGCGCCTCATGCCGCCCTAGCTGAGGCCGCGGGTGACGTGACCGGGGATTAGTCCGTCACCCGCTGAGAGGCCGACCGCGTGAGGAAAGACCGACGTCCTCCCCGAGGGGGGGACGTCGGTCGATGGGAGGGTACCCCAATAAGGGGTATTCCGTCGGGCCGACCACTGATGTCAAGTAACCCTGCTCCAGTGGTCGGCCCAACGACGAAGGCGACGTGGTTTTCGGGTGGGTTGCGGGAGTTGCGTGCTTAAGCCTCTCTGTCGCCCCGGACGGAGTGGTGCGGAGGCGCGCCGACCGCAGCCCACCCACAAAAAAAAAATAATAACTAAGGATAATAACTCTTGTTTCGTTGGGGACTTTACAAACATATAATTTAATGGGCACAAAACATTCAGACTCGAAATAACAGTTTGTGAATCGCATGAAGTGTTGTCCTGCGTGGTATTCGAACCCTCGGCACGTAGAAAAATCCCGAACATAGCAAGTTATATAGCACTCTGAGCCTCTTTGAGCTTCGTTATGAGAGGACCATGATTCTGTATAGTAAGTCTTGGTAACACACACTGGTCTAAGACATGCGTTTCAACTTGTGTTATATATATTTTATAATTATGTTATATTGTGGTTCAAAGAATTCCCTTCATATAATATTCGAATGGGATAAAAATATCCAAATTCGACGTTCACGCGAATTAATTTGACGCTATTGAAGCTAGATGTATTAAATAATAAATTATTGGTAAAAACCTCTTTTTTGTCAATAATGAGTTTTATTCGGTGGCTAATTTCAATTTGTCACCGAATATTCTGTATTATTATATTGTGTGTGTACAAGTGTGTATGATTACAATTTGAAGATGAAGATTGAAAGAAATTGATACGCAAAATGATATCATTGATATAAACAAGACGGATTCAAATTAGAGTTCCTTAAGACATTATTTTGCGTGTGGTGACGAAGTAAAAATATAATTCACCCACCCACGGTGTCTTAAAAGACGACTTAGGAAAATATTCTGCATATAATAATAGCAAGAGAAGAAAAACTCTAAATAAAACCCTATACCAACCCGCCTGACCTACGTGTAATAATAGGTCAATTCCCCTTCCAATACGGAGGAGGCTCGAGGCCAGTAGTGGGACGTATATGAGCTGTAATGATGATCATGAAGATATTTAGAATAAGTTCAGTGTCACATAATTAATTTTTAACCTGAAGAATAAATTATCACAGGTCCACAGGACAGTCGACCATTTCATTAACCGAGGCCGCGGGTAACCGGACCGGGGATTTTAGTCCGTCACCCGCAGAGAGGCTGACCGCGTGACGGCGACCGATGTCCTGGGAAAGGGACATCGAGAGGAGAGAGTATCCCCTCGGAGTATTCCGTCGGGCCAACCACTGAAGACAAGGAACTAGGCACCGGTGGTCGGTCCAACGACGACGGCCAAAAGTGACGTGGCAACGGGTGGGTTATGAGGCCGCGCGCCGTATTTCTGTTGCCCCGGTGCGTTGACCATAGCTCACCCCAAAAAAAAGTCGACCACTTATCTATTGATAATCTAACGGTTTATAAACTAGTCTAATAAAATAAATAAATTTTGTAATGGCATCATTATCATACTTTTTATCCCAATTAATTAGACTAATATGTAGGTACTCCTCTTCCACCAATATATTGCCAAAGTTATTGGCAAAAATTATAATAACCAAGCTCAAAGACACCCAGCGTGCTATGGAGTGGGCTATGCTCGGGATTTCACTGCGAGATATAATCCGAAATAAGGAACTCCGCAGAAGAACGGGTGTAACCGAC
Source organism: Lymantria dispar (assembly GCA_032191425.1). Lineage (NCBI taxonomy): Eukaryota > Metazoa > Arthropoda > Insecta > Lepidoptera > Erebidae > Lymantria > Lymantria dispar. Next base: position 3,816,949 of record CM063442.1, on the reverse strand, counting down.
ATAGTACGAAGAATTAGCACGCTGAAGTGGCAAAGGGCAGGCCACATTGCTCGACGAATCGACAACAGCTGGGGAAGAAAGATTCTTGAGAGGCTACCACGTATCTGACGACTCAGTGTACGCCGCCCCGTCACTAGGTGGAACGACGACCTGATAAAAGTTACTAGGCGTCGTGGGATGGAGGCGGCACAGGACCGCATGACGTAACATTTATTTCTTTTATTTTATTTATTTATTTAAGACAACACCCTGCACTAAGGAAATAATCCTTGTATTGCGGGGGACTTTACAAACATATAATTAACGGACGCGTGGGATTCGAACCCCCGACACTGGCGCTGTAGGTCACTATCTTAACCACTACGCCATCTGTGCATCTGAGGGAGGCCTACGTCCAACAGTGGACGGCGATAGGCTGAAATGATGATGATGACGATAATTGGCAATCATTTTATGACCGACTGCCTGGCTGACTCAATTTACCTTAGGAATGTAATCGTTGACGGCATCAGTTGGAGTTCGTAGTTGTAAAGCTTAGTCGTCGTTTACTACGTGGATGTTCCACGACCAATAGGTTGGTAGTATTCATAGAAACCACCAATTAGCAATTCTCTTATAATAATTAAATGAAAAAAAGAACTGAAGGTTCGGTTTACCTACAGGCCAATCATACAATTTCTCTCCATACTAATAAAGTTTATAACGTTTAACGCTATATACAATTGCAAATAATAAAGCTCTTCAAGCTCTAAAATGTTATAAATAAAACTGTTTTACAGTCCGCCCATGACCATGAACGCTGTAAAGTGTTAGAAATGTTGGACAATCAAAAATAAAGTACTAACGCGTTCTAAAATAGTTTCATTTACGACTAGCAGCCCGCCCTCGCTTCGCTTCGGTTTCAGTTACCTACCGGCATAGTTCCCGTTCCATGGGAATACCGGGATAAAATATCGCCTAAGTATAGGGCAACTGATAACTATTAAAAAGTAATAATAAACAGAATCATTACCAATATCTTGAATGTTGCTTGACATACTTTTCTTCACGAGTTATTCGGAATGATGAAAAAAGGATTGGATTCATTACAATATCGCGTATTATTCAGAACATGTACAAATTATGTTGATAGGATTTCATGCGCTTGGAAGGCGCGAAAATATACCTACTTAGTGGCTATCCTACCTATCTAGCTTGCTTCAGTTTTGTAGAAAAAGAAAATTAATGAATAAAGAAAATAATTCTGTATAAAAAAGGTTTTTCTATTGATCGGTCATTTTTTTCTTTCTCTAATAGCAACAAATCTGTAACAAAAATGTCTTAAGGGGGTATTCTGGTCTAAAAGCCTGAATCTTAGGCATTTTTCAAACTAGGATAAAAAAAATGAAAGACATTTATACTATGGATTTTTTTATACGATTTTTATTGACATTTTAAGAATATATAAACAAAATTAAAATAAAAAAAAAAACAAAAATTCGTTTATGTTCAGGCCGGTGAAGTGGGGGCTGCAAAAAAAACAGCGCTTCCTGGTTGTCATGATGTCAACCCTTGTAGTGATCCAAATCAAACAAATTAAGAAAATTCTTCATTAGTAAAGATGTCGCTATGACTTTGACCTCTGCTAAAGAAAAAAAAAGAAAATTCACAAAATGGCGTCGACATAAAAAATATTTTTTTTTGTACCCCCTTTTTTGACCTTACCGATTTTTTTAAAATTACTTAAAATCAATTATTTTTTAAATCCAAGGCAGGGGTCATAGACAGATATATAAAGAAGATATATATAAAATTTCAAAGGAATCAGTCATGTAGAACTTGAGATATCATGTCAACCACCTCGAAAAAAGTAGTTTTGATAAAAACGCGTTTAAAGGTTAAGAAACGATTTCCGTAGAATAACTCGAATAATAACATTTATTATTCACTTTGGATTAATCGGCGATTCCAGATCCGATAGTAAAAACGATTTTTATTTTTTTTTATCTTTGTTTGAAAAATGCCTAATACTTAGGCTTTCTAGACCAGAATACCCCCTTAATTTAATTACTAAAACTAAAAATCTATGTAATAACATTTGTTGGAGATAAAACATCTTAGTCTATCGGTGACAATGAATGTTGAAGTGTGTGGAAAGTGAAGACGCAACAGAAACAGAATTAAAAAAAAAACAATAAGGTAGACATGAAGTATGTTGACAGGAGTGAAAACTTAAAACTGAAAACAAACAGTTGTTATTTTTTGGATGATCAAAATAATTGCTAAATCTTAAACTAAAATTTGTAAATTAAAAATTTTAACATTTCCCTGATTTTTATATTTTTCGGCACAGATTTAGTGCGATTGACATAGCTACAAATATAGTTTCTGCGTTGACATGCCACGTGATTGTGTTGATGATGACTTCATCATTTCGGCTTATATACATCCCACTGCTGGCCTCGAGCATCCTCCACAAGGGGACAGAAATTGGCCTTACTATAATATATGCTTCTTTTTTTTTGGGCGTGTGCTGCGGTCGGCGCGCTCCTCGCACCTCTCCGTCCGGGGCGACAGAGGGGCGTAAGCACGCATACCCGCAACCCAGCCACGACGCACGTCGCCATCGTCGTTGGGCCGACCACCGGAGCAGGGTGACTTGACGTGAGTGGTCGGAACTATTATATTGCTGGTCAAACATACCAACCGGTATAGGGTTTTGTTATGAGTTTTCTTTCTTCTTGCATAGATGTTACAAACATATTATATCCCTTAGTCGTCTATTACGATATCCACGGGTAAGATAGGTAGTGCTGAACTGTATTCTTATTCCGTCACCACACGGATGACGATTTTCATGAATTTAATGAATTCAATTCCCATCCAAAACTGCCGATAGAAATTTTTACTTCAGAAAAACCTTCAGATCAGAACAGATATGAGTCAGATAGTTCTATTTAATCGGCCACTAAAAACCAATGAAGCTCCAGAAAATACGTCGTACGCATTCAATAGGGCATACTTTCTTTTGAGAAAAACGGAACCATTGTGACTTTTGGCATTGCGTGATCGTACATTATAGGGTACTAAAGTTTGATTAAAATATAATTTTTAATAATTAATTATTTAAGGATTGCAGTAGTTAAGAAAATGAGCTGCTGTGGCAAGTGTCGTGTATTCGATGCTCATATAGGAAAATAAGTTGTGAGGTCCATAAACTATTGTTTTGAGTCTGGGTGTACTTAGCACTCCACAATCCAAGGACGCGTTGGAAATGCGTCTGACCAGCGTGGTATAGACGATTAATTTTCTTCCCAAAGTAAAGGAGGCCCGAGCCCAACAGTGGGCTGAGATGATGAATCCAAGGATTATTTCAAGTCTTTAAAAAAATTATAATAATACTAGCAGCGCCTTGTAGTTTTACAGACATAGTTCCCCTCCCTGTGGGAATATTGAGATAAATTATAGCCTATGTGTTATTCTGATATGTAAGCTGTATTATAGTGAAATTTCATCAAAATCCATTCTGTAGTTTTTGCGTGAAAGACACACAAGAAACATTCTCACATACTCACAAACTTTCGCGTTTATAATATTTGTAGGATACTGCACTGAAAACCAGACAAATTTAAATATCAGTAAATTACTAAAACCCCAGTAATAATTTTTTATAAAGGATTTTTAATAATACCTAGATTAAAATCTTCCATTTCCGTGGGTATCGCAAAAATTATTCAAGCGATGTAAACAGATAACATTATTGCAGAAGGCAAACTAAAACTAACTAAAACCTTATGCCAACCAATCTGGCCAATATACTCGTAGCTCAGTAGACTAATTTGATGTTTGAAACTACAATTCACCACCTTTCTTCTTGCCCATAGGTGTAAAAGACGACTAAGGGACTATAAATATACAGATAATATTTATGCAAGATCAGGCTCTCGAAATAAAACCCTATACAAACACGTCTGACCAGCGTGATATAGTAGATCAATTTCCCTCCCATTGTGGAGGAAGCTCGTGCCGAGCAATGAGACTAATAACGCTGTGAGCTGTGTTAATGACCATAATATTTTAAATGCGAGTATGAGTCTGCTTGTACATTACGCTTTTGCTCTTTAACTACTCAAACGCACATCATGAAATTTTGTATATATAGTCAGATATACAGAAAATGAGTGCTAGTTTTCATTAAAAATAAAAACTGTTACCGTAGAAGAGAATAATTTTATATGGTCGTTTGACATAGCGAAACTCCTTCAATACAAGAGAATTATATTATAATGAGAATTAGCCTCAAGTTTATTCTTCAAATGTATTCACTATCAACTGTTATTCCAGACTGTCATAATATGAGCGTGCATTAGGGTGCAAGGGGAAAATGCAATTAATTTTATCACAAAAGACCCATTCGACTTCGCGACTTATCGGGGAGGCAAAGAATAGTTTGAAATGATGTCGTATTTTCAATGGACATACCACTTTAAAACGATGAAGTAAGGTTTAGAATTGATCGAATAATATTATTATAGATTAATAGTTGTGTTAGCAGGTAATAACAAATAGTTTTATAGGTACATTCAAGATGTCAATAAACGATTAATTGATGTAATTGGCGTATATTTTAGATTATTATACGAACATATTCGTAGTAATAAATGGTCGTAGTAGGGGATGAAAATCGAATGGATTGGCGTGGTCTGGATGTTGTAGAAATGCAATAACATTTTATTGCAGATAACTGTGGTGACTCGTTCGACAGGATCAGCAAGAAAGTCAAATACGAGAATTTGGTTTTCCGTCGTCTAGAATTAAATTTACATATATATAGGTCAAGTAATTGCGATAAAATTTAAATATCATCACAGCTCATATACGTCCCACTGTTAGGCACCATAATAAGAGGGAAATTGACTTACTACACCACGCTGGTCAGACGTGTTGGTATAGAGTTTTGTTTCGAGTTTTCCTTCTCTTGCATAGATATTATATGCATATTATGTCTCTTAGTCTATATTTACGACACCCACGGGCAAGATAGGTGGTAAATTATATTATTACTCCATCACACGGACAAAAAAAAAATAATATCGTCAATCAAAAATATGTTATTCTGAAGACGTCTCCGGGTTGAGGGAGCCGACGCCTCAGCAGCAAAAATTGCCGATATTGGTGACTCGCCCACATGGCGATCGAAAGGTACATGCACGGCAGGTTAGAAGGCCGCACGCCGTCTCTTTCATAGCCACGGACGGTAGGTACTGAACATAAAAAATCTCAAACCATATCTCAAAAAAGTCACCATACAAATTACCAAATGTAATTATAGATTATCAACTCTAAGAAATAATAAATATAATACTTCAAAAAAACTAAAAAAATACGCTTAAATCGCTAATCCTGATTATCCTAGTAAGGATAACGGGTTAAACTGTTTAAAATATTGAATTGTCATCGGTCCTTAATAAGTATGCCAAATTTCGAGTTAATCCGACGTTTTGAAGGGGGTCAAAATCATGTTCAAAGATTCCGTTACATACTAACATAGATACGTCTGAAGCTAATAAAAGCGCATTAAAAAGAAAACGGCCGCAAAGATCCTATTTAAAAATTCGAAGTATGATTTAAATATGGATCATTTGCTTTCCCTACATCAAAATCTTCTGGTTTCTGCTATCAAATTCAAATTCAAATTCAAATCATTTATTATGCATAGACCCCGAGAGGGCACTTACATATTGTCCATTTTACCAAATTAAATTAAATTATCCAAATTAAATAAACTACCATCGGATCCGAACGCGACCGCTACTGAGAAGATCCGGCAAGAAACTTAGTGGGCTTGTCTATTATTTTAATTTTTTTTTTCTTCTTACTAGATATAAATTTGTGTAGATGTTTTGTAATACCTAGCTCCAGTGTGATGCCCTTCGAACTGCAAGATACTTAATATAATTCAAATGATTATGGCTGGACCAGATCCCACAAGCGGCACCCGATCACGAGTTAACTACTAGAGCAGCCATCACTCCCCTCAACCACTATGGAGGGAAGGGAGAGACTCGCTCCACGCAGCTACCGCAAGTAGATCCTTCAGTGAGCATGACCAACACCATATGTTACAAACATGTTACAAACGACGAAAATGCAAAATTTCGTTAGGCAAAACACGCTACGCTTTACCGAAATGACGTTTGTGACGTGACATATGAGTCGTCAATTTAAATGTTTCGTCCGAAACATAAGGGTAAATAAAATGCTTTGATGATAAGTTTTTGGACGAAGACGGTCGATGCTTGTTTTGCTTCCAAACGTTTACTTTCGAATTTGGTAGTCGAACGTCTGGACTTGAAACGTGGTTACCACCAGTTAAGCATAACGCAAAGAGACGGTGGATAAAATTAAGTTTCTACAGTACAGCTGTACTAACTATATCTATACCAATAAATAAAATTGGAGTGTCTGTTTGTAATGTCAAAATAATAGGCTTTTTTCATGCTCATTTTAGGTTATTTGCACGACATCTATGCCTAAAATACAAATTAAAATTTTTTTGTCTGTCTGTCTATCTGTCTGTTTGTTCCGGGTAATCTTCAAAACAGTTGGACCGATTTCAAAAATTCTTTCATCAATGGAAAGCTATAATATCAGCGCGTAAACGAGGCTATATTTTATCCTGGTATTCCCACGGGAACGGGAACTACGCGGGTAAAACGACTAAAACCGAAGCGAAGCGAGGGCGGGTTGCTAGTCTACACTAAATTTACATGTACACCCCAATCAAGATACAAAAAAAAAAATTAAATACAATCAAAGAAATATTTTCAAACGATGAAATATCTTCCTTTTAGAAGATTGACCATCTTAAGGCTAACTCTTTTCTATATAATTGCAAGCAGCGCTATTTTTAAATGAGATCTTCTACAGGTATTGTATAGGGAGTAAATTCATGTTAAGTATAGTAAGGTCAATTTTACTCCTATTTTGCAGGAGACTCAAGCCCGGGACTTGTATGAGCTGATATGATGATCATGATTCCAAAATTTATTGACAATAGTTCTATGACCAGCTGCCAGCCTGACGTCATCCCCTTTGGGATTGTATATGTTGACCTGACTGCATCAGATTGAGTTGGCTTAGTTCAATGACAAAAGGATTGATAGTATTCGTAGCCACACAGCTTGAAATTTACATATGCAAATCTCATTAATATTATTAGTTTTATTAACTGAGCTATAGAACTAAAGCTGGGTCATTCTAAATCCGGGTGTGTTCAAAATTGGCAACATTAAAACCTTTTACAATTAAAACGTACTATTATCGGATGTCCTTAATCCGGTACATTTAAGTGAATGGCCCCACCTGACCGGCCCGACCTTTGTGCTTGGTTTTAAATGCAAATTTCGTTCGTGATGTTACGAATGTGAGGTACGAATTTCAAACGTTTTAATAACGATTTTATATTAAATCTTTTGTAATTAAAAAAGCTTCTTACTTTTATTATATAGTAGATATTTTTCATGCATTTTTATTTTTGCACTATGTAATACTCTCTGTGAAGCGATGGAGTTAGGATATAATTCACCATCCGCTTTCCTGACCGAGGTTGTCGTAAAAGACTAAGGGATTATAATATTGTAGAGGAGGCCTGATCCCAACAATGGGACTTATGTAGGGTGAGATGAAATGAGCGGTAGTAAAATAACAATTTAACTGTCTTTTTTATATTAAGTTTATATTCGCAAGAGTGATAACAAGCTGTATAAAGTAATGAACTAGCACATTTTCCTTAAAACTTCTATTTAAAAAACTTACGCAATCTTCTTTAAAGTTAATCTAATATTTAATGATTTATCATCTACAAAATATAATATTCTCCGAGGACCTGATTTGTTTTTATTTCTGCAATAATTTTGGATAAAACAATCAGCAGCATTTATTTGAAAGGGACTTGTTTTTGCAGCTACACTAAAAGACAAATAATACAGACAAGGTTTAGTGGAACAAACTAATTATGTTATTAGGATGGTATTCTACTTATATCTACTTTATTGAGGGAAATTAAATTTCCTTATTATTTAGGTCGCTATAAGCAACCTAAATGAAACATTTTAGGGCAATGAAGCTTTTCACGCCTACGATAAACAGTTTCTAAATTGTAATGATACCGTTTGTCCTAATATTCTCATTAAACGTTTAAGTCACAGTTAACAGTAGTTCTTATCTCAACGAATTTAATTCAGACTAAGTTCAGTAGAGACAGTTAGTAATTTAATTAGAAAATAGCTATTATTTTACGAGGTATAATGCTCTTTATCTAACAGCAGTTGTAAGTAGTTTAATTCTAAGTTCTTTTATCCATGAATATAGCTTTTCTTTAATTCCCGACGCTAGAAGTGGAGTGTTATAAGTTTGATGTCGATATCTGTCTGCGACATTGTAGCCTTCAAACGGATGGACGGATTTCGTTGCGATTTTTATCATTTTAAAGCCAGTTTCCTTGCGGTGGTGCTTAGCTATGTTTGGTTAATATCGGTCCAGCTCTTACACCTTAGACTCATGTATCATCTCTTTTCCAAATTGATGTAATGGCGAATGATTACTTTACTACAGTATGGTCGTTAAATGAGAATTAATTGATAATTCTTGTTAAAGAGAACGTAATACTTTTTTTTTTATTATTTTAGTTTGAATTAGGGGTTATTCCAAATTTTCAATTTTATTTATTGAAGTGTAATTTGGAATGGCAGGGCTTTCAATTTGACCACTGATGTCAAGGAACTCTGCACCGGTGGTCGACCCAACGATGAAGGCGACGTGCTGTATGGGTGGGTTACGGGTGTGCTGTGTGCTTACGCCCCTCTGTCGACCCGGACGGAGTGGTGCGAGGAGTGCATCGACCGTAACCCATCCCCCCAAAAAAAAGAGGCTTTCAATTTCGGATTAGCAATTTTTTGTGTGAGGAAAAATGGTGGGGTAAATACTGTGTCGGGTATATTAGGACCAGTGTCACTTATCTACGGTCATCGGAGGAGAGTCCGATACGTCCTTCTAGCTTTCATAGTAATTGATTTTAAACTAACTTCCCGATGATCTAGATATTTGAAATTTGAACTATGTGTCTGAAATAGATGACAATGCATGAAAATGTGAAAAACATGATACATGTTTTTTTTTATTTAATCATTCGTCATCATTCATTTTAACTCGTATACGTCCCACTGTTGGGCTCTAGCTCCACAACTGGACAGAAATTAACTGACTATACTACGTTGGTCAAACGTATTGGTGTATACCAAAAACTCAAAATAATCATCAATCAACATATTAACAGCTACTGTTGTTTTTATGCTGACTTGTTCTTGTGAACATTTTATCCAAAGAATGAATGAAGGAAAGTTTATAAGGCGAATGTGAACGGAAGTGTTGGATGGGAAAGACCAAGGCGGACATTCCACGATCAAATCGGGGACGTTCTTAAGAAACGCCAGGTTAGAAGTACTCTAAACCAAAGAACATGCATGAAGAGATTAATGAATGTGGAGAAGGCGAAAGTTGCATGTCAAGATCGTAGCAAATGGAGGGAAGTGGTCTCTGCCTACTCCTATGGGAAAAAGGCGTGAATATGAGACTGAAGGAATGAAAGAATGAAGGGGTTCCCTTTAGTGACGCTGTTCTCGTATAATACAATTTTAATACTTCATGGTCTTTTTGACACATAAAATTTCAATATTCGACACTATCGAGCAACTGGTACGGAAAAGGCGACAAGGAATTTTATTTTATTAATATTTCGTCTAAATGTATGAAGCGCATTATTTATAGTTCAACGAGTTTCTCATTTATTGTACTATGAAAGACATAAAAAAAAGATTAATTCATTTTTTCATCGGCTCATCGACGTCCATTAGACATAGGCTTTCATATATGGAGGATTAAAGACAAACGCCACGCTCAGTGGACTATTTGACGATTATATTTTATAATTATAAATAAAAATTTTACGGATGTTATCGCATTTGTATTGGATTATTTTTTTGTCCGACGTTTCGAACAGCATTCATGGCCACTGAACATTTTTCAGCGTTCATGATCATTTAGGTACGGACTAAGATGTTTTACGCCCAATAAGTCATCGATATTACAAAAATTTATATTTACACACAAGAGAATTATTTATTAAATTTTGATCCATATTTCGATACAAATTTATTGCCAAAAAGAAAATGATTCTATATGAAAAAATTGCCGGCTCTTTCTCAGTGTGGCCGCATATTCGATTGGTTGGGTTTAAATTAATAAACTGTCATAAAATAATAATCATTTAAAATTTAAAGTTTAATAATTATTAACCAATTTTCTTTTTGGTATATGCAATACTGGCATAAACATCAGATAGCATTATATCTTTATATATACATATATATCTTCTCTTCGTGTGTTTGTAATTGAACTCCTTCTAAACGGCTCGACCGATTTTGATGAAATTTATGTGTTTTGAAGTGGGTTTGAGAATAGTTTAGATTAATATTTGGACACAGTAGGTGGTGCTACGATCGATTTTTTTTAAATTTAAATAGAACAGCGTCTATTGGGTCAGCTATTTTTTAAGTTTTTCAGACTGCTATATGTAGTGGTGATTTTTATGATTCCAAGAGGTGGTGATTCTATCCTTCACCACTTAGGAAATAACTACGTTCTTATAAACAAATTTACTATAAAACAAAGGAAAATTCGAAACAAATCTTTACATAAAGCAAATCGTGGTCCTTTGTATATATTTTCATCCTCATTGCGGCAATTCCAAAGTCCGGTCTACGATTTGCATAAACTCCTCGAAACGGCTCCCTCTTATTAAATTTCTCGTGACCAGATACTTTGAGCTGTTGAGAATCTGCTTCGACCTTCCTGAATCTCTAAGTGCGTACAGAGCACTTGTGAATAATGTATTTCAAACTAATTTCACCCGCGGCTTCGCCTGCCTATAAAATGACTGCCGAATTTGAATTATTATACCAAGACCACACATTCATTTCAGCTCATATACGTCCCAATACGACTTGAGTCTCCTCCACAATAGGAAGGAAATTACCTTACTATATCATGCTGTCAGACAGGTTGGTATAGGGTTTTATTCTGCGCAGTGACCGTTGCATGATAACTGTTGGGATTACAAAAATTGTGATTGATGTCTTGTAAATGTTGATATTATGTAAAACTATGGGTGCAAAAGAAAGGGGTGTGTACTTACGTACGCACGTAAGATTTTTTTTTTTTTTGGGTGGGTCGTGGTCGGCGCCCTCCTCGCACCACTCCGTCCGGGGCGACAGAGGGGCGTATGCACGCATACCCGCAACCCACCCGAACACTACGTCACCTTCGTCGTTGGACCGACCACCGGAGCAGGGTTACTTGAAAAAAAAAAAATATCCTTCGCGTTATCCTATGTTTGTAGAAAAACGACACTAATTATAGAAAATAATCAGTAAAATTGAAAATTTAGAATAACCCTCGACACAAACTAAAAAATAGAGTATTACGTTCTCTTCAACAGGAATTATCAATAATTTTTGTCATTTAACGATTATACTGCCACGCGTGAAGCACTTAATCGAAAAGTCATACGCCATCACCTCATTTTGGAGCTGATAATCTTAGACTCTGGACCGATATTAACCAAACATAGCTTAGAACCACCGCCAGGAAACGGGCTTTCAAAAACGCATCGAAATCAGTCCATCCGTTTCAGAGCTACGATGGCACAGACAGACACACACATGCGCACACACAGACAGAGAGACATCGATGTCAAACTAATAACACCCCTCTTTTTCCGTCGGGGGTCAAAAACGACACTAATAATAGCCAGAAAGGTATTTAATACAATTAAAGTTTTATTATAACGCATTATCTAGTTGACATTTGTGACGGTGAACGCGCACATCGTAATGTTTAGCTAACTTCAGGGTGTCGGTTTTTCGTGACGGTGTGCGGACGCATCGTAAACATTTACTCTCATCATTTTATCTAACGCCCCAAAAGATTTCAAAATTATTTATTTATTTATTTCAAAGTTTTTGCACAAACAATGATACAAGGCGGACTTAATGCCTTAGGCATTCTCTACCAGTGGACCTAGGGTGGAGCAGAAATAATACAAAGTAGGTGGAATACAGATAACTGAAGATCAGAATTTATCAAATATATAATTACCAAATGATACAAATATGAATACATATATACTGTATTAATATGTACATACATACATACATACACATACATACATACATAAAAATGGATGTGAGCCGTCACAGATGAGTTGACTCCGCTAGAAAATCTAAATAAAGTCGTTTAACTTTAGCCTTGGAAATGTCACGACTAGCAGCCATTCTGATGTCCAGAGGTAATGCATAGAAGAATAGCCTGGAAATCCATATACTTAACCCACGTAAGTGAAACTGCTAGTAGACGTAGAAATGCCTATACTTATTTATCGAGGTTTAAAGTTAATTTACAATCCGATGTGCTTCGCGATTCAAAATATAATACCGCATTATTTTATGTTGGTGTCTTACAAATGCAACAAGAATATAAGTTAGCACAAAGATATAAAGTATCCGGTTCCAATGTACAAGCCTCGACAGTAGCTCTCCGATACACTGCATTACGATTGTAACTTTGAGACCACTGATAAGATATAATATGAAATAATACTATTGTTAATATTTATGGTTTAAGCTGCAGCTCTTCGTTTGATGACGAAGTTAGAACGTTATTCACCGCCTTCTGGCTTCCCCGTGGGTGTTGTAGGAGACGATTAAGGGATGTAAAATGTATATATCTATGCAAAAGATAGAGAATCCTACTAATATTATAAACGCAAAAGTATGTGAGAATGTTTTTTTCTCTTTCACGCAAAAACGACTGAATGGATTTTGATGCAATTTCACAGCTTACATATCAGAATAACATATAGGTTATAATTTATCCCGATATTCCCACGCGAAGGCGAACTATGCGGGTAAAATCGCAAGGCGCTGCTAGTTCAAAATAAAACCCTTCACACGTCTATAAGCCTCTGTTGGTTTCAAGCCTCCTCCATAATAGAAAGGAATTGATGATTGATACCACTCTGATCAGACGTGTTAATATAGGGTTTCATTTCAAGTTTTCCTTCTCTTGCATGGCTGTTATATGCACGTTTAATCTCTTAGTCGTCTTTTACGACACCCACGGGTAAGAAAGGGGGTGGTGAATTGTATTCTTACTACGTCTCCACATGGAAACTGTACTTACTTTAGATTATATTCATCATAGATTATATTACTTTAGACTATTTCTTACTTACCAGGAAAGATAAGGGATCAGTACCGGTGGTCTATTCAAATGGGTATAAAGAGGTAATACGGCAGGTTATGGTGTTGCACGCCGTGCTTTCCAGCTTTCCGGACGAGTTGGGCAGGATGTGAATGAACCAAAAAAAAGCAGGGAGATACTTGAAAGGTATTCCGTCGGGATGGCCACGGATGACAAAGAACTCGTTACCGCTGGTCGGCCCAATGGCGAAGATGAGAGAATACGGTGGGTTATGGGGCCACGCTTTACCTTTTTGTCAGCCCGGACGGAACGAATGACGTATGCGTTGACCATAGCCTACTCAAAAACAAAAGGACTAAGAGGCTTGAGTCCAAGAGTGAAACATAGGTATATGTGAGATTAGGGATGTGAAAAAATAATCGATTTTTGTAATAATCGATTATTACAAAAAAATAATCGATTAATAATCAATATTTACAATCGATTATCAAAATAATAAAAATCGATTATTAATCGATTTTTTATTATTCGAAATTAGATCGAAATTAATCGATTATTCACTGCCAGATTTTCTAAAAAAAGGTCATCACGATTGAGAGCATCATAATCGTGTTGGGAGAAAAATCGATTATTTTATAATCGATTTATTTTGAAGAACAAAAAATCGATTATTTAAATAATCGGTTATATTCCCTTCAAGTCACATCCCTATGTGAGATCATGATGATGTTCTTACATATGGCAAAGGTTTGGCAAAGGTTTCGGCAAAAATTTCGATAATCGTTTAATGGCTAGCCGCCTGCTCGAACACCACTCCTTAGGAATGTAATGTAATTCGTAGTCCCAACATCATATCTTATATAATTAAATTTGATCATGAATTAGTTTATTACATTCAATAATAACAGATATTACTAAACATTATTCAGTACATGTTATTATTCGATAATATCTACAAGACCTTCATGTCCCATTGTTCATTTGGTAGGTCGATGTATAAACGTGTTGTGAGCTTAAGAATCGAATTAACATTTTAAATGCGAATCGATTCGATAGCGTTACTATCTGTTCTCGAAAAACAATCGATAAATTTATGACTCCTAACGACTAAATTGTAAGTTACTCCTAAGGCATTGTAACACATATGGAAAGGCGGTCTCCAAATGACGGTTTCATAAAGAGGCTTAAAGTTGCTCAACGTGCTAAGGAGAGGGCTATGCTTAGCATTTCTCTACATGATAAAATCCAGAATACGGCAATCCATTTACGAACGGGTGTAACCGACATTGTGCGACGAATTAGAAATAAGTAGGCCACATCGCTCATCGAACTGACAATCACAGGCGAAGAAAGGTTCTCGAGTGGCCGTAACCAATAAGCATATAGGATAACGAGGCTTATGACGACTCCCCATTAGTTGCACTGAAGACATCTTAAAAGTCGTAAAACCTGTTTCAACATAAACTAATTTCCTATACATTCAATTTATCTCGGCTCATATAAATCTCACTATTGGGCTACCTCCACAATAGGAGGAAAATTGATCTTACTATACCATGCTAGTTAGACATATTGGTATAGGGGTTTATTTCGAGTGTTCCTTCTCTTGCGTAGATGTTATACATACCACGGGCAAGAGTTTAGGGTGAATTGTATTCTTACTACGACACCACATGAAAAATTTCCTATACCTCCAATTACATCTATCTCGGCTCATATACGTCCCACTGTTGGGCTTGGTCCTCCTCCACTATAGGAGGGTAATTGAATTATTATATCACGCTGGTCAGACGTGTTGGTATAGGGTTTTGTTTCGAGTTTTCCTTCTTTTGTATAGATATTATATGCATATTCCTTAGTTGGCTTATATGGCCACGGGTAAGAGAGGGGATGGTGAATTGTATTCATACTCCGTCACCACACGGAAAAGTTGATATACCTTCGATTAAATTCATTGCGGCTCTTGTATGTCTCACTAAGGGGCACGAACTCCCTCCACAGTAAGAGGAAAATTGATCTTACTATACCACGCAGGTCAGACAGGTTAGTTTAGGGTTTTATTTCGAGTTTTCCTTCTCTTGCATAGATTTTACATATACGCGTATCCCTTAATTGGCTTTCACAACATTCAAGGAAAAGATAGGAAGTTGATTTGTATTCTTACTCCGTTTCCATACGGATATTAGTCAAGTAAATTAGTGAAAAGTATTTTGCAATGTAAATTAATTCCATTAGTAAGAGCTAAGGTATTTATTCAGACGATTATGCGTGCTGGGCGGGTATTAATTTACAGAATAACATGCTAGTATTCGATCAACAAAGTTATAAGCAATACAAAGGCGGAGCTATTGATGTAATATAATGCGGACACATAATCCTGTATTTTGTTTTTAAGATATGCATTTTTAATAAGGAACTTGTGCAAATAACCGAGACTATGTTATTAAAAAGATCTTGCGATTAAAGGTACTATTCTGTGCATGGCATTCGTTTTTTTCCATTCATTTTTTTCATTCATTCACTACCTCTCGGTAGCAAAATGGCCACCAGCCGTCAAACATTTAAGAAGAGCGTTCGTCTGCATCTCTTAAACGAGTTGGCAGAATCATCAAAACTGATATAATGTCCTTATAATTATGTATATATACTGTGTATATATGTGTATATATATATTTATATATCTTAACTAGCAACCCGCCCTCGTTTCGCTACGGTTTCAGTCTCCTTACCCATGTAGTTCCCAATCCCGTGGGCACACCGGGATGAAATATAGCCTATGTTACTCCCTGATGTTATAGCTTTCCATTGGTGAAAGAATTTTTTTAAATCGGTCCAGTCGTTTTGACGATTACCCGGAACAAACAGACAGACAGACAAAAAAATATAAAGTGATTTTTCGGCATATGTATAGTGCAAATAATCGTGTGAGCATGACGAAGGCCTATTATTTTGACATTACAAACTGACACTGCAATTTTATTTATTGGTATAGATATAAATTGTATTTGCGTATGTATGTATCTTTTGTAAGTATTATATATTTTTGTATATACCTATGTATCCATGCAAAATGTATTTTCTTTTTCATTTTAGAATAATACTAGCTGACCCAACAGACCTTATTCTGTGCAAATAAAGCGTCACCTACCGGGTCCAATTGTAAATCTAAACCATTTTCAAATCCCCCTAAACACACACGAAAAATTTCATCAACATCAATCCAGCTGTTTAGGAGGAGTTCAGTGACATAGACGCGTTCGCAAGAAATATATAAATAAAGATAACTATCTCGGTACATGCACCTACCTTTTTCATCTCTGTATCACCTATGGTTGACTGGTAGAGAATGCCTCTTTTTTGGGGTGGGCTGCGGTCAGCGCACTCCTCGCACCACTCCGTCCGGGGTGACAGAGGGGCGTAAGAGCGTACACTCGCAACCCACCCGAACACCACGTCACCTTCGTCGTTGGACCGACCACCGGAGCAGGGTTACTTGTCATCAGTGGTCGGTCCGACGGAATACACCCTAGTAGGGTGCCCTCCCATCGACCGACGCCGACGTCCCACTGCTTCTGGCATTAAGTCCGCCATTGTACCTGTTGCATGAAGATTAATAAATAAAAATAAATAAATTTGTTTATTTATGGTTGATGTGACAACAGTCGTCATCATTATTACAGCTCACAGCTGGGCCAGAGCCTCTTCTACAAGAGAAGGACAGTTGACCTAATTTCAAGATTTCCTTCTTTTGCATAGATGTTATATTTAAATTTAATCCCTTATTCTCCTCTTATGACACCCACGAGCAATGTAAGGATTGGCATTTCAAGTTTGCCTTCTTTTGAATAGATTTTATATTCATATTTAATCCCTTAGTCGTCTTTTATGGCACCTGCGGGCAATGTAAGGATTAGCAGTAGCCGTGGCCAGTTCCACACAACATTGGCGTACAACATACGATCGAAAGGTAGGATCAAGAGTACGCGCAACGGTAAAACATGTCTGAAGACTATGATGAGTATCTATGCCTCTGGGAAACAGGTATCAAACTCTGTGTATATATGTATGTACTAGAAAATTTCTAATATAATCTATAATTTTTAACAAAAATAAAACCAACTTCAAACAGTAAACTAATAAAATTTTAAGAATGCCACCAATTTCTCAAGGATACCATCATCAGATCCTGACCTGGTGACTATGGGACCACCTGGGAAGTATACCTTATCAAACAAAAAAAGAATTTTGCAAATCGGTCCAGGCGTCTTTGAGTAATCGGTGAACATACATAAAAAAAAAAGATTCCGACGAATTGAGAACCTCCTCCTTTTTTGAAGTCGGTTAAAATACTATAGAAATGCGTCCGCCCAGCGTTGTATTATTCAATTTTACTAGTATTGTAGAGAGGGTTTGAACTGAGAACTGAGACGTGTAGCACTATCCTTACTAATATTATAAATGCGAAAGTAAGTTTGTTTGTTTGTTAGGCTTTCACGCGTAAACCACCGAACCGATTTCAAAAATTCCTTCACCAATGAAAAGCTATAATATCAGGATGTAACTTAGGCTATATTTTAACTACAAAGGCAACGAGCTACCATGGGTTATAGGCTGCGCGCCACTATGTCACTTCGGACAGAGCCAGGCGGCAGGTGCGATGACCATAGCCCACCCCAAAAAAAATATAATACATGAGTGTTTCAAATGTTGAGCCATAGATATGTTTGAAGATAAATACGCGGCTAAAAATCCTACGTGCGCGCGGTCCATTCCGCCGTCCATTCCGTCCGGGGCGACGTACGGACGGCGCGCGGGCCCATAACCCACCCATACCCGCGTCGCCTTCGTCGTTAGGCCGATCACCAGTGCCGAGTTCCTTGTCCTCAGTGGTCGGCCCGACAGAATACTCTTTCGGGTACCCTCACTTCTCGACGTCCCTGTCCCGGGACGTCGGTCGCCGTCGCGCGGTCAACCTCTCTGCGGGGACTAAAGTCTAGACTAAAGGTGCAGGTAACCTTGTAACGTCTGAACATATATTTATAAATAACTAGCTGACCCGGCGAACTTCGTACCGCCTGTTTTTGTAATTATGTTGTTTAATATTTATCAGTTTGATTTTAGTATTATCCGTGTGGTGACCGAGAAATACAATTCATCACCCGTTGGTGTTGCAAAAGCCGACTAAGGGATATAATATACATATAATATCTATGCAAGAGAAGGAAAACTGAAACAAATCCCTATATTAACACGTCTGACCAGCGTGGTATAGTAGGTCGATTTATCTCCCATAGTGGAGGCGGTACGAGCCGAACAGTTAGACGTATATAGGCTGAGACATCAAATGTTTGACAGGTAAGATCAGTTGGTATGGGAAAATAAAACTGTTTTTTTTTAGTATTTTACTCGCAATTTCCCTTCCACAAATAATTCAAGGCCAAAATTAGCCAAATCGGTCCAGCCGTTCTCGAGTTTTAGCGAGACTAACGAACAGCAATTCATTTTTATGTATATAGATAGATAAGAACCACTTTAAACACATCAGCTTTAAAAAAAGAAAACCTTATAATCGGTCAATTCTTTTAGAAGTTACGAGCCCACAAACAGATATACAAACACACAGGCACGTTAAACTTATAATACTCTCTTTTTGCGACTGATATATGCATCTATATACGTCTATTCTTCTATAACGAATACACGTCAAAAAAATTAAAAAATAAATACACATGTCCTTTGAACGAGATTTAAGAGTATTTTATTTATTTATTATATAGGAAAACCAACAGCTATTAAAACATAATAGGAATTAAATTCTGGTAACAAAGCCAATTACAGAATCTCACGAGTATACACTAGTATAAAAAATATTTGAATATTACAACATTTTTTTTTTTAGGGTGGGCTGCGGTCGGCGCGCTCCTCGCACCACTCCGTCCGGGGCGACAGAGGGGCGTAAGCACGCACACCCGCAACCCACCCACGTGCACTTCGCCTTTGTCGTTGGGCCGACCACCGGAGCAGGGTTACTTGTCATCAGTGGTCGGCCTGACGGAATACCCCCTATTTGGGGTGCCCTCCCATCGACCGACGTCCCCCCCTCGGGGAGGACGTCGGTCTTTCCTCACGCGGTCGGCCTATCGGCGGGTGACGGACTAATCCCCGGTTACGTCACCCGCGGCTTCGGCTAGGGCGGCATGAGGCGCAAGTACTCACGCCTACGCCGCCCCAGTCGCCGGCGGCGGATCGCCTCATCGAGGCTGCGCTCCTCGCGCAGGCGACCCACCGCCTCCTTCTGCGAGATCACTGCCTCGCAGAAGGCTGCGACCGCGTCCCAATTCCCGACGCTGCCGACCATCGCCCTGGCGATAGTCGGCAGCGTCGAATATTACAACACTAAGTATGCTAAATCAAATAAATCATTTAGTTTGTTTGAAAAAACGCTTACTCAATTGATGTCTGGCAGAGGTAACACTGGTACAAAATATATCTAATTCTAAGCCACTAATTTACGGCAGGTAATGGTCTACCTGTGCCCCTGGAATTGCAAAGGCTCATAGGCGGCAGTATCACTTACCATCAGGTGTGCTGCTTGCTCGTTTGCCACCATTGACAATAAAAAAAAACACTTAGAAGTGTAAGAACACGATAGAGTTTTTTTTCTTCGAAAAGCAGATTAAGCTCACTTTCTCGAGAACTTTTCAACCAACCTATATAAAAAGTTTCACTGTAAAAATTCAGCGAGTGAAGTCATAGCCCAATACCATTAACATATAAAGTTAAAAAGTATACAAGCAATGTGATCACAGCCTACATTTTGTACACACGTTTGATCGAGTTATGTATTATTAATGAACACATAGGTAATTATAGGGTGCTGAGATTTATAGGCTCTGACTGAGGTACTAATTATACAGGATGTTTATAAATAAATTAAAAAATATTTGTTTTGGTATATATACCTAATAATTAAAATATTGTTCTAAAAAACTATCGGTATCATATTTTATTTTTAGTTCGTGGAGGTTTTAAACACTATTCAACGTTCATGGTTACTGGAGGATTACCATTCCATATTTCACATTGTCTCGTTCTTTCTCTCAATCTCACCACATCCAATAAGTCCAATAATATTGAATGTGTAATACTCTCGTAAACTTCAGAAATTTTTAAGCTTACTTTTATTTTTGTATTCAGTTTCTATGTGGTCAAGGGATGAGAATGCAATGATCGTCAGTTCGGCCGTTGACATAACATCTATCTCAGAGTAGAAAAAAATTAAATAAAGTCCTACAAATTTATATGTATTTTTTAATATACTTGTTATGTACTTAATTTTACCCACGTTTTAGGGATCGAATTGATTACTATCTTGTGAATAGAGACTTGTTCTTGCTTTTGTTTTGACCTACTTGAATTTGCTTGTATTTGCTTATATCTGCTTGTATCTACTTACATCTGCTTGCATTTGCTTATATCTGCTTGCATCTGGTTGTACCTGCGTGTACCTGCTTGTATCTGTTTGTACTTGCTTGTACCCGCGTGTACCTGTGTGTAATTATGTGTACCTCCTTGTACCTGCTTGTACCTCTAATCCTGTATGGCACTTTGTTATATAATATTACTAGTAGACCCGGTCACGCATTGCTGTGGCTAATGTTTTTGTTATATTACATTTTATTAAACTATTTAAGTGGAACTGTAGGAGAACATCTCTCGTGGAGGTCGTCATATTTTTTTACAAATGGCATCTATGTAAAAAAGCAAGTTAAAATTGTATATGACACGTTTGTAGGTTTGACATAACAGCGCCATCTATTAATTAATTACTCAATCCAGTCAACAGATATCGCCATCTGTTAAAATCGTTTGGAGTTAACAGATAATTGTGAATGTCAAATAATGGACAAATAATTTGCAATAAAATAATATTGCGACTATAAATTAAGATGTAAGCTATCCTATCTTTCAAATTGTATCAAACTGCACACGGTGTGCAAATTTGATTAAAATCGGTTAAGTAGTTTAGGAGTCCATCGCGGACAAACAACGTGACACGTAATTTATATATATTAAGATATTATAGCGGCAGTTTGTAAGGTTTGGCAATAACAATGGTTTTAGAATCACTCTGTATAATCAAGATCACATACGATTTCTAAGAAAAAAGGTGGCACAATCGCTGCGTGGGGCCTTTAATTGAGATGTTCTCTTTAATCTGTATTCTTTATTTTATTGAGAAATAGTAAAGGTATATTATACTTTATTTACATGTTTGCTTAATATCTATCGGCCTATGGAAATCGACTGTTGTATATAGACCTAAAAGGAGGTTATAATAGCCCCATATGAGCATTATACTGATAATCCACCAGGCAATCTTAATTCGTCAACAAAAACGCAATTATTATTAATTTAATTTTTTTTTTTTTTTTTTTTAAGACAACACCCTGCACTAAGGAAATAATCCTTGTATTGCGGGGGACTTTACAAACATACAATTAACGGACACAAATTACATCCAGACTCAGAACAACAATTTGTGGATCGCACAAAGTGTTGTCCCGCGTGGGATTCGAACCCCCGACACTGGCAATGTAGGTCGCTATTTTAACCACTACGCCATCTGTGCAGTCAAGTCTGTAAAGTCCCCCGCAATACAAGGATTATTTCCTTAGTGCAGGGTGTTGTCTTAAAAAAAAAAAAAAAAAAAAAAAAAAAAAAATTAAATTTGAGGAACATAGAATCCTGAACTTAAGGAATAATGCTTGTATTATAGAGGACATTATAATCATACAATTAATAGATACAAATTACAGCCAGACTCAAAACAACAACTTTAAATTTGAAAATTTATTATTAAAAAAGTATAACTATAAATCAATAAATTTGCCTTTATACTTAACATGAATTGGTAAAGAAATAAAAATTCATTAAATTTTATCAATATTCCCTGGACGTGACTGATTTGATAAGTGGTATGTCTTATTTTTAGTTTCGAAATTCTTTCAAATTTATTATCTACTAGCAATCCGCCCTCGCTTCGCTTCGGTTATAGGTTATAGTCGTTTTACCCGCGTAGTTCCCGTTCCCGTGGGAATACCGGGATAAAATATAGTCTAGTTTACGGCCTGATATTATAGCTTTCCATTGGTGAAAGAATTTTTGAAATCGGTCCAGCCGTTTTGAAGATTACCCGGAACAAACAGACACACAGACAGACAAAATTTTTTAATTGCTATTTTAGGTATAGGTGTCGTGCAAATAACCGTGTGAGCATGAAAAAAGCCTATTATTTTGACATTACAAACAGACACTCCAATTTTATTTATTGGTATAGACTAGCAACCCGCCCTCGCTTCGCTTCGGTTATAGGTTATAGTCGTTTTACCCGCGTAGTTCCCGTTCCCGTGGGAATACCGGGATAAAATATAGCCTAGTTTACGCCCTGATATTATAGCTTTCCATTGGTGAAAGAATTTTTGAAATCGGTCCAGCCGTTTTGAAGATTACCCGGAACAAACAGACAAACAGACAGACAAAAATTTTTAATTGCTATTTTAGGTATAGGTGTCGTGCAAATAACCGTGTGAGCATGAAAAAAGCCTATTATTTTGACATTACAAACAGACACTCCAATTTTATTTATTGGTATAGACTAGCAAACCGCCCTCGCTTCGCTTCGGTTTTAGTCGTTTTACCCGCGTAGTTCCCGTTCCCGTGGGAATACTGGGATAAAATATAACTTAGTTTACGCCCTGATATTATAGCTTTCTATTGGTGAAAGAATTTTTGAAATCGGTCCAGCCGTTTTGAAGATTACCCGGAACAAACAGACAGACAAAAATTTTTTAATCGCTATTTTAGGCATAGGTGTCGTGCAAATAACCGTGTGAGCATGAAAAAAGCCCATTATTTTGACATTACAGACACTCCAATTTTATTTATTGGTATAGATTTTCCATTTCGCGACATAGTTCTTTTTATTTCTTCACCTTAGCCCTTGGCCAGCAGTGAAGAGCAGCTTACTGTATCTTTCTAGCTCGGGTACACTCGGCGGTCCCGAGTTCACACGATCGAGCCTTTCACCTTGGAGCGTGACCGATCAGTCTCACTTACAGCCTACGAAAAAAGCTGTATGCGATGCGGCAAAAGAACTTTCCAGTTTAATAAATAATATATACTGTAATTTTGACATTACAAATCAAGATTTCAATTTTATTTGAATACACTATTATTTATATACGTTAAGTTAAAAAATAATATAATTAACTCTTGAGCAATGCCGTTCAGTTTGGAATGAATCACTTCCCTTCATGTTTGCCACCTACGTACAATTAAGTATTTAAATGGCAATTTACCATTCATGTTACGAGTATACCAGATCTTTAATTTCCACATAACAACTTTAATAACCTTTATAGTATTCTATATTATTTTTTTGAATTTCGTCATTTAAATTTCTTAAATACTAAGTATCCCGTGTAGCTATTGGATTTGAATACATTTGATCGTGGAACTTCCATCTTGGTCTTCCCCTTCATACATTTCCGTTCACATTCACCCTATTAATTCTCTTTGTTAATCTATCTCCTTTCATTCTCTCTTCATGACCAACCAACTTAATATACCTTTCTCAATCCTTGTCACTACGTCTACGTTCATACTACAACGTTCCCTAATCACTGTGTTCTTAATTCTGTCACTCAATTTCACATCAATCATGCTTCTCAGCGCTCTCATTTCCACAGCATTTCTCCTACTTTCATAGGTCTGGACACGTCCCGCCCAATCTGCCCGGGCCAACGGATGAGCAGCATGCGGCCCCATAACCTACCGTATTCCCTCCACATTACTATTGAGCCGACCACTAATACCGATTCCTTGACAGCCATAGCCGGCCTGGAGCTCCTGGTAAAACTTCTCACTGCGATAGCCAACCCGCCTCCTACACGTGGTAATTAAGGCATTAACACCTCATTTCTGGAGGAGACCTACGTCCAGCAGTGGATCCTGAAAGGGGATGATGATTATGAAGTATCAATACAAAAACACCATTGAATATATAGCTTTAATCATCATCATCTCAGCGCATATAAGTAGTATTAGTGAATTTGAGCGTTGTCTATTGTAGAAGGAAAATTGATCCCTGATCAGACAGGTAAGTATAAGGAAGGTTTTATTTCGAGCTTATATTTTTATGAATACCTCTGTGTAGGGTAATATAATAAGTATATTTTTCAATGTTCTTGATGATAAAGGAGAACACCTGATGGTAAGTGACATTGCCGCTCAAAGACCTTTGTTACGCTGCTGCCTATCGTGAAGAAACTGAAGGGTATGTGAATGCGTGCATTGACTTTCAATGATACTAAATGCATTATCCAAACCCATTACATGCAATCATCTTCAGAAAGTTGGGCTTCCGGTTCTCTGACTCGCCAAACGAAGTGCAGTTACAAATTGCTATTACTCAGACGTCGATTTTCTGCGAGAGCGTGACACTATGCTGAACGGACCGGCCTGCGGCTGCAGACAGACTACTGTCGATAGTGTCATCCTACCATTGATAAATAATCATATATACACTGCCGCCTTTTAGATATAAAATATGGGCAAGATAGGCGATGGTGAATTTTATTTTTACTCCGTTATCACGGCGAAAAATAGTGTAATTATTAATACTAATACTTTTCTAATCGGTATTTTGGCTAGTAATTTAACAATACCTTAATTTGCTTTACGCAAAAATGCTAATACTAATAGACGTTTAAATGTCATACTGCTATTGTATGTATTAAGTATTTTAAGTTCAAAATAAAAGTGTTTTTGCCGGAGTAAGTATACAATTCATCAACACCTTTCTTGCTCCTGGGTATAGTAAAAATTAACTAAAGCATTATTGCAGATAACATATATGTAAGAGAGGTTAAACTTGAAATAAAATCCAATACCAGGGTTCGCCAAATAATGTTGCTAGGGGTCCGTTTTAAGAAATGAAATAACCACCACGGTCCGTACATGCTTATAATAGGAAAAAAAAAAATCAAATGTAATTTTTACTTAACAAATGTATTTTCTTATTTCGACATTTTTGAATTGACGACGTCAACAAAGATAATGTGGGGATACATTTTTATTAAATTACGTACTCTGTAGTATTAATTTAATTACTCTGCAGTTGCTGTATTATTCTTTTCGTTCGCACTAAATGGGTCGGCGGTCTGGATGCGGACCGTGGTCCGCCATTTGGCGATCCCTGTCCTATACCAACCGGTCTGACCAGTGACCATATTTCTCTCCCATTGTGGAAGAGGCCAGCAGTGGAGCGTACATGAGCTGTGATGATGATGATGTTAAAAGTATCAAAACTTATTACTGTATTCTGGTATAATATAATTATAAATAGAGACAATTATCAACATATTTTTGTATCTTCTTCATCCTTGCCTTGTTATATTATTTGGGGGCGCTCCTCCTCGTTTTAGGCTTCAAGATGTCCTGTTCTGGTATGTCTGTAGATGTAAATAACCCTGTTTTATCTTTATGGAAACATATGAAATATGTATTGAAATTTTTAATTTTGCAATCAACATATGTATTTTCGCATTAATATCAGAATAACTTCAATTGAAAAAAGAATAAAACAACTTCGTGGGCGAACCGCAGACGTCGTAATAAAGTGGTAATAAATGACCTGATACATATTAAATCCAACGAAATCTCGTAAAAACGTTCAAGAACAAACACCAGACGATATAAAGAGCCAGTTATACTCAATACAGTGAGATCAAAAGATAAGATTCAGATGTGGTTAGTGATAGTAAAAAGGTAATTTGAAAAAAACACAACTTCTTAAGAATCTTCTGTTTTATTTAATAGATTAGCCAGTTATATTATCTGTATACTAGCTGACCCAACAGACATTGTTCTGTTCAAATAAAATAACACCACCTACCGAGTCCAGTTGTGAATCTAAACTATTCTCGAATCCCCTTGAATACATACAAAAAATTTTATCAACATCGGTCCATCTGTTTAGGGGGAGTTTAGTGACATACACACGTACACAAGAAATTTATATATAAAGATGATGACATTGTCGCGTAATTTCTTTTTTAGTCTATATATCTATACCAATAAATAAAATTGGGAGTGTCTGTTTGTAATGTCAAAATAATAGACTTTTTTCATGTTCACACGGTTATTTGCACTACACCTATGCCTAAAATAGCAATTAAAAAAATTTTGTCTGTCTGTCTGTCTGTTTGTTCCAGGTAATCTTCAAAACGGCTGGCCCGATTTCAAAAATTCTTTCACCAATGGAAAGCTATAATATCAGGGCGTAAACTAGGCTATATTTTATCCCGGTATTCCCACGGGAACGGGAACTACGCGGGTAAAACGACTATAACTTATAACCTATAACCGAAGCGAAGCGAGGGCGGATTGCTAGTGTCTATATATATCCGTGTAATGACGGAGTAAGAATACAATTCACTAGTCCCTATCTTGGCGGTGGATGTCCTAAAAGACGACTAAGGGATATAATACGCATATAACATCTATGCAGGAGAAGTAAAACTCTAAACAAAACCCTATTCCAACACGTCTGACCAGCGTGGAATAGTAGGTCAATGCCCCTTCCCATTTTGGAGGAGGCCTGAGCCCAACAGTGGGACATATATAGGGTTAGATGATGATGATGTCTACTATAATAAGGAGTGATGGTTGCTCTAGTAGTTAACTTGCGATCGGGTGCCGATTATGAAATTTGATCCAGCCACAATCTTATGCATTATATTTGAGAATTACTTATAGTTTATTGTAGTTTGAAAGGCACCACTAGGCATTATTAAAATTTTGTTTCCTTTATATAAATCAAGTCAGTAAAATCATAGACTAAATCCACTTAAAATAAGCGACTTTGTTTATCTATACCAATAACGAAAATTGGAGTGTCTGTTTGTAATGTCAAAATAATAGGCTTTTTTCATGCTCACACGTTTATTTGCACTATACATATGCCTAAAATACACTTTATAATTTTTTTGTCCGTCTGTCTGTCTGTCTGTTTGTTCCGGGTAATCTTCAAAACGGCTGGACCGATTTTAAAAATTTTTTCACCAGTGGAAAGCTATAATATCAGGGAGTAACCTAGGCTATATTTTATCCCGCTATTCCCACGGGAACAGGAACTACGCAGGAAAGACGACTGAAACCGAGGCGAAGCGAGGGCGGGTTGCTAGTACTACATACTTATATTGCTAGATACCTATCCGTGTGGTGTCGAAGTAAGAGTACAATTCACCACCCGCTTGCTCGTGGATGTCGTAAAAGACGACTAATACATACAATACGCATATAACATCTGTGCAAGAAAAGAATCTCGAAATAAAACCCTATACCAATCCGTCTGACCAGCGTGGTACAGTAGGTCAATTACCCTCCTATTGTGAAGTAGGCTCGAGCCCAGCAGTGGGACGTATATGAGCCGACATAATTGCTAGAAATATTCTCAGTGCGGTCGCGTTTCAATCAGGTGGTAGTTTTTGGATTAACTTAAGGCAAGATGATGTTAGGCAGGAGGCCGGTCATAAAACTAATGTCAAAACTTTTGCAATATGCATAATAGAAGAAAAATATATATTCATCAACCCCAAGTAATTGGAATAAGAGTAGAATGATGATGATAATGACTTTGGCTCACCATTGCAGCCCATCGCCATCCAGTGCTGGACGTAGGCCTCTCTCATGTAACGCCACTGAGTGTGGTCTTGTGCCGCCTGCATCCAACGACGCCCAGCAACTTTCACCAGGTCATCGGTCCACCTAGTGGGGGTATCCTACACTACATCACTGGTGACACACACTGGGCGTAGACCTGTGGTTTCAGACACTAAGGTATGTTGGACGAGAAGATCCTCTTAAGTTGCCCGTACAGTTTTCCATACAACCTTACCATATATTTTTGGGCGGGCGATGATCGGCGTACACGCCGTCCACTCCGTCCATGGTGACGAAAGCGCGACGCGCGGCCCCAGAACCCACCATAACTCTTCTACTTCACCATTGGGCCGACCACCGGTACCGAGCTCCTTGTCCTCTGAGGCCTGTCCAGTGGGATACCCTGTGGGGTACCCTCCCCTTCCAACGTCCCTCCCGGGAGGTCGATCATCGTCGCGCGGTCAGTCTCTCTGTGGATGACGGACTAAGCCCCGGTCCAGTCACCCACGACCTAAACTAGGGATAACCTTACCATTAAAAGAAAAATATTAAGTACTATTAGGTAAATCTGTTTACATTTAAAAAACAACTCAAAGATTTAATTAAACCAAACACATAAATATTTCAGGAAAATAACCAATACTGAATGTTGCAAATATTTTGTAAGCCTTGTTAACGATTTCATTAATTATAAAACTACAATTTACAATTAAATTAAATGGTCGCACATTAAATTCGCATTTTATTTGCTTTTAGAGTTGATGTGAGCGCTAGTGATTTGCAAACGTAATCCTGTTCGTACTTAACACATTATTTGCTTTTATTGCCTTGTTGAAAGATAAAGAAAGATTATTTTGCCTTTAATTAAACGAATTAAGATCCAAAATAAAGAGTTAAGTTAATATTTATTTTATTTAAAATTTGAATCATTTTAATAAATAATTCCAATTGTATTGGAATCAGCTTTCTGTCTTATATTCTACAGAATATTTTTTTCCTCGCTTTGAATGTACCCACTCTTGCCCGTGGGAGTTGTAAAAGACGAGTAATTAAATCTATGCAAGAGAAAAAAAACTGAAATGGAACCCTATACCAACAAGTCTGACCCATGTGGTATAGTAAGGTCAATTTCCCTCCTATTGAGGAGGAGACTCGAGTCAAACATTGGGACGTGTATGAATTGAAATGATGATGATGATGATGTGTATGTCATGTAAACTTTGAAACTACAAATGGATTTTTTAATTGGGACTAATCCCACCATACATTCCTACCACTGTAACTCCTGAAAGCTAGGATCCATAATGGTCTTCGTATAAGACACCTAGGTTTGATCCTCACGAAGTGTCGGTCAACGCTTTTAATTGTCTTGGAACCTGCAACAAATTTTATTAGAAAATAAAAAACAGGAGAAGTTGGAAAAATTCCACTTCCCTCCTATGCAAAGTGGGAGACATGAAGCAAAGTAGGTTAATAAGACTGTAAATAAGGGGATGTACAGTTAGGTGAGGCGCAGCAGTATAGCACCACGAATGTAACACAGCTTAGGGACCTATATGCGAGTTTTATGATTGGTTGCAATAGTAGATATGGCAAAAACGCCTCAACGCAAGGAAATTTTCTCGAGTTGCTATAAGGTCCGTATAGTATACTACCCCAGACGTGACTTGCAGATTAACATGAGGTCCCGCTCGTTACGCCAGAGAATGCACTCCCAAAGGATGTGGTGAGCTGTTTGTTCAAACTCGGAGTTTGAGGTCGAACATGGAGAAAATGGTGAAGGTACTAGTTTAAAATAGAATAATTTACTTCTAAAATTCCCGTGGCCAGTAAGGAATTGGGCTACATAATGGTCTATTTCCAGCCAAGTTTTCTCTAAACGTTCACGAACAGATGAAAATAAATATACAAATGACGACCCTATATTGATGAATCCCACCTTTCCTGCCATTCGCTCAGGAGCTCATCGTACACGACGGATTGTGATGCAAAAAGTCTAGTAATTTATTACGATCGCGTAGTAAAAGAAAATTGTTAATCATGTTTTCCCTAGTGGAATAATACATTGACGCGCGCCTTTGTATCTCCAAGTCGACCGGGAGTACACCTGCAAGTACTGGTAAGGCTTCGGTGCTAACTGTTCGGTATGCCTTAAACAGGAATATTAGCGCTAATCGTTGACTCTGTAGAAATTTACGCCGAGCCACGCCTATGGTAGCACGATCAGCCCAGGCTGGTGCACCATAACAGATACATTCCAGATATTTGGCTGCATTTTTTATTTTTAAGAGTATTAAAACGAAGGGCCCAGGTGGAAGTTGAAATTCTAGTAAGTGCAAATTTGTTTCGCTTTTTCACCTACAGTTTTAATATGTTCAATGCACGAGAATTTTTTTTCTAGGATTAGGCCAAGATAACAGACTAACTCTTTTCTGTTAACTATAGCGTTATTAAATTTTATACGGAGAGTTTGACTGCAAATTACCTTTCAGTAAAAGGTGACAAGTTTTGTGAGGAGCGAAAGTAAGTCGATTTTGTATGCCCCATTTTAGTATTAAGTTGAGACATATATCCGTCAATTTCTTCAGACCGTCTCTAATCTTGGATTATATAAATAGGAGACCGTCGTCAGCATGGTCAATCGTGACAATGAGCAGTTTTGGAGTAGAGTTAGCTCAAGAAGGTCATCAAACCCTAGATTCAAATTTGGGCTTAACACTGATCCCTGGGGACAGCCCATCGTCAGTGATTTAGACACGGCAAACTACAAATGGATAACAATGTACTAGTATAGGATTGCAGTACTCACACATCAAATGAACCGTAACAAATGTTTATGATATCCAGGAGTGACGGTTTACCTAACATACTTTCTGATGTACGATTTCTAGGAGAACTTTCATTTTTGAAGTAAAAACTTCTGGCAGGTTTGGGTTGGGAGTACATTAATGTAAGTCGTCGTTGACATGGTCACGTAACGTGTTAACGCTATATTATTAGCTAATATCTGGTTGACCGAGCTTCGCTCGGAATATTTTTGTCGAATTTATTTAGATATATATTAATAAAAAATAATAAATAAATAATGAAAATTATATAAAATAATTACAAAAAGAGAATAATAATAACACCGAGATTTGATAAATGCCACAAAACCCAAAATTAAAACCGACCGTCTCCCCAACTGAGCTATCGTAACTCATGACGTTGACAACAAAATTTGAATTCATATTCTTTTAAAATTTAATGTCATTATATTGTTTTACTAAAAACACGAAGAAAACAACATTTTCTATAAATAAAACCTAGCTAGATCGATGTTTTGGACCCGAAACCTCTAGTATGCCAAGTTTCAACAAAATCAAGATATTTCCGAGATCCTGAATATATATATATAGGTATATATATATATATATATATATATATATATATATATATATATATATATATATATATATATATATATATATATATGTACATATATATATATATATATATATATACAAGAATTGGTCGTTTAAGGATATAAGATAAGATAAAATGTCAATGTCACCATATTATCTATACACTATTTACAAATTTTAATTTAGGCTCAAACAATGAGTTCTTATATCCAAAAACACTGAATGTCTGTTTATCTATATCATAATCTTCATTATTTTAATCCTGAACAATGTAACATATCATCGGGTGGGAACACGGCACCCTTAGAGACATCCAGAAGGCCAACTCGTAGGACATAATACTAATTATTGATTTTAAAAGCCGTTTATTTTACCGTAATATTTGTTGGAGACAAGAAACTTTAATTTTCATATTTATACACATTATTCTTAATGCACTGTAGACTGTAAACCTACATTTTTATATTTCCATCCATCCACCATCAGTCCATCATCCGTCCACCATCCATCCACTATTGGATATTGGAATTGTCCAACAGAAACGAGGAGTTGGTGGACTGCATATAATCATAATTATAAGAAGTACGGGTAACTTCAAAATACGAGTATGATTAAAACATAATGGCCGACGATAAAATAAAATTTATGACGTATCTTTTAATGCATTTACTTGTGTTATTGAAGTTATTCGATTTTCACGACTCAATAGAGTCGCACTTCGTTATTACGAAGTGCGACTCTATTGAGTACTTCGTTATTACGAAGTGCGATAGAATAATAAATTTTATTCTCTTCGACTGATCAATTTAAGACTGTTCGTTTGTTTCGTATATTTTTTATTGTGTTTTTTTTCTTTTTTTATTCCTATTCGATCCAATATCACACCTGATGGTAAGTGATACTGCCGCGCCGAAAGTAAAGAGAGTGTTAGTGCATGCAATGGGGTTCGGTGATACTAAAGGCAAATACCCTCAGAAGTTGGCCTGCCGGCTCTCTCGCTCACCGAATTCAGTGCAGTAACAAATTGCTACTACCCAGAAGTCGATTTCCTGCGAAAGTGTGGTACTGCCCTGAATGGACCAGCCCGCGGCTGTAGACAGAACTGTGCATGTCGACAGCTGTACGCGGGGGCCATCCGGTCGATGGCCCTGTACGGCGCACCGGTGTGGGCGGGATCCATGACCGCCCGACTTAGGGCCCTTCTGTGGCGTCTACAGAAGGTCATGGCAGTCAAGATCATCCGCGGGTACCGCACGCTGGCGACGGAGGCGGCGTGCCTATTAGCCGGGACACCCCCGTGGGACCTGGAGGCGGAAATGCTCGCCTTGCTCGAAATGCTTGTTTCCTTGAGGGAGCTCATCGCCTGGCGCGTCGACGCCCGCCGAGACGTCATCGCCCGTTGGGCAGACCGGCTGGAGAGGCCTCGATACGGTGTTTGGATCGTGGAAGCCTTCCCCGGCCGGTGTTGATGCAGTGGTTGGAAAGGCGGCACGGGATGCTCTCCTTCCGACTCGTACAGGTCTTGACGGGGCATGGATGCTTCGGCATGTACCTGTACAGGGTCGCTAGGAGGGAGAGAACTCCGCCCTGCCACCCCTGCGATTGCGACGAGGACACGGCGCAGCATACGCTCGAGGTCTGTGCCGCTTGGGCAGAGCCGCGTCGTGAACTCGTCGCAATCATCGGTGCCGACCTGACGCTGCCGACCATCGCTAGGGAGATGCTCGGCAGGATCAGGAATTGGGACGCGGTCGCAGCCTTCTGCGAGGCAGTTATCTCGCAGAAGGCAGGCGGCAGAAGGCGGCGGGTCGCGAGCGCGAGGAGCACAGCCTCGACGATGCGATCCGCCGCCGGCGACTGGGGCGGCGCAGGCGCGACTACCTACGTGCCATGCTGCCCTAGCCGAGGCCGTGGGTGACGTGACTGGGGATTAGTCCGTCACCCGCCGAGAGGCCAACCGCGTGAGGAAAGACCGACGTCTTCCCCGAAAGGGGGGACGTCGGTCGATGGGAGGATACCCCGGGTAGGGGGTATTCCGTCGGGCTGACCACTGATAACAAGTAACCCTGCTCCAGTGGTCGGCCCAACGACGAAGGCGACGTGGTGTTCGGGTGGGTTGCGGGTGTTGCGTGCTTAAGCACCTCTGTCACCTCGGACGGAGTGGTGCGGAGGCGCGCCGACCGCAGCCCACACCAAAACAAAAAAAAGACACAACTGTCCACAGTGTAGTCCTGCCACATATAAAAAGTTTCGTATATACTTTTGTTTGCTCAGATGACGTTGAGTTTTAAATACCTCCCATACCGTGTGGTGGTGAGAAGCGAAATAGTACCTATTTTGCTGTTTTTTTTTTGGTTGAAGATAAATAATATAGTTTCTAGTAGGAAACCAATAAAATGTGTGTGCTGTCTTTTGAAGAAACTACGGTACGTGAGTATGTGGTACCAAAAGAATGTGATTGTTCATTAATATTATTAACGTTTCTTACCGGGGCGTCACCCTCACGGATCCGGTTTCTCCGCGGGTGACGGATTAATACTCGATCGAATAATATGCTGCTTCGGCTAGATCCCATCAGGCGCAGGTACTGCCGTCTCCATCGTCCAACGTGTCGGCGACGAAGCGTGTCACCCTAAAGGCGTTCCTCTCGAATACGCTCGGACGCCTCCTTATGTAGGACTACTGCCTCGCAGAAAGTGGCTACCGCATCACAGTTCTTGACGCTGTCATACATCGTTCCAACATCGGCCGACAGCATCAGATTAGCACTAAAAATTACAACGAGTCTTGCTGTGGCCTAGTCTCGCAGTCCTCGACTATATGCTACGCCGTATTCTCGTCGGGATCGCATGGTAATTAGCACGAAGTGGCACTTATGTGCAGATATTTGCGGAAGCTATCTTGTCGCGACAATATCTGCACCAGTTGGAAAGAGAGGCCACAGTGCTGCCATTGCAGTCACTTTATCAATCCCGGCCAGGGGGACTCAATGGTCCTAACACTGAAACTGAGGCCGTGCTGTGTTGTGTCGCTCAAAGTCGCAGTGATGCCGTCAACTGCAGGTGTAGGTCTTTTGCGCACGTATGCACATCGTATGAACATGCGCCAGCTTCTGGAATCAACCAGTAGACACCCTGCTTTGGAGACAGAGAGCGTATTCTGGGCATAGCAGTGTTGCAGATTTCCATTAACGCACTACAGATACGGACAGCCTCCACGCGTCCACCTAGCCTTCCCCAGAAGTGGTGAAGACGCCATGTTTGCATAATGACCGCCTCCATCATTACGTCTCGATCTAGCCGGTTAACAGCCAACTGTGGAAGCACGGGAGCGTTGTCCACTTTGTGAAACCTATGGGGGTTCCGGAGAGACCGGGAGACCTCTATCCAAATATATCTATAGTCGAACAGGGTCTCAACTTCCTCCAAGACGGGTGAAGATGGGTGTTACGGATGTGAAGTAATTACTACTGCGCTTAATTCGGTGAGTTGAGAGTACGGAAGTTCCAAATCCCACTATATGACTATAGACAGTAATCTCATTGTATCCCTAGGCAGAGGCCCACGAGCGTCAGTTGTTACTTTCCATCAAGTGGAGTCGATCATCTGCCATCAAAGGCAATAAAAATATTCTGTTAACAATTTCGAACGTATATACATGATGTATAACATGTTTCATAATTAACATTTAGAAATTAAAACATAACATAAGATAATCGATCGATATTTTAATTACACACAATTCCATATCTTCGTTTGTAACTCCCTTTATACTTTATCGTATAATTTGATCGTTTCCCGGGCTTTATTTATGACAGTAATAATGTCTTCGATTCACATAAATTCAGTTATAATTACACATTAGCCGTATTATATTATCTGTTCATTTTATAACTGATTTTTATTATCTATTTTTGAATAATTACAGTGGATGTTATTAAAATATTATTGTATGTAATTATGTTTTTAACTATTAAATTGGATAATATTTAATATTATTTTAAATGTATACGGTATGATAAAGGTGTAAGTATTCTTTAATTATTCATCGCTTCTCATCTCAGCCTATACCTATAACTCGAACTATTAGGTTTGTGTTTCCTCCACAGTGGGAGGGAAATTGATTTACTTAATTTTTACTCATATTATTAATAATATCTGGTTGACCGAGCTTCGCTCAGAATATTTTTGTCGAATTTATTTAGATATATTTTAATAAAAAATAAATAATGAAAATTATATAAAAAATTACAAAAAGAGAATAATAATAACACCGAGATTCGAACCGACGCTGTTTGAATGCCACAAAACCCAAAATTAAAACCGGCCGTCTCCCCAACTGAGTTATCGTAACTCATGACATTGACAACGAAATTTGAATTCATATTCTTTTAATATTTAATGTCATTATATTGTTTTACTAAAAACACGGACAAAACAACATTTTCTATAAATAAAACCTAGCTAGATCGATTTTTTGGACCCGAACCCTCTATCTAGTATGCCAAGTTTCAACAAAATCATTGGAGCCGTTTCCGAGATCCTGAATATATATATATTCTTGTATATATATATATATATATATATATATATATATATATATCTATATATACAAGAATTGCTCGTTTAAAGATATAAGATCTAAATTTTATATGTGTGGTGATATTTTCATTCGTGTTATCATCATCGCAGCCCACATACGTCCCACTGTTAGGCTCGGGCCTCCTCCACACTGGAAAGGAATTTGACCTACTATACCATGCTGGTCAGACATGTTGGTATAAGGTTTCATTTCGAGTTTTCCTTCTCTAAGTTCTATTTCTCTCGTATATTTACGGAGTAAGAATATAATTAAGTTCCCCCTTTGCCCGCAGGTGATATAAAAGACAACTAAGGGCTATCGACAGGTAACATCGATGCAGAAGGAAAAAGGGATATAAAATCCTATTCCAGCAATTTTGGAGACATCGAATAGTAAGTTAATTCCCCTCCCATTTTAGAGAAGCTAATGGCCTAACAGATGGATATATATAGGTTGAAATGAAAGATAAATGGTGATGGTTTCCCATGGTTTAGTAAATCAAATTTTCTCCTGAAGTGGAGGAGCCTAGAACGCAGCAGTGGGACTTACATGGATTGTTGATGTTGACTCTGATGAAATTTTACCTAATGCTGCCTATATTGACCAAGCTAGACATGTTGGCATAGAGTTTTATTTAGAGTATTCCTTGGATAAATGTTATCTGCATACCATATCCCTTATTTGTCTTTTACGACACACGCGGGTAACATAGAATGTGGTGAATTGTATTCTTACTTCTTTACTACAAGGTAAACTCATACCAAATTCCACCTAAAATGTAAAAGACAGATCGAGGCGTGCTACTAAGACTTAAAACTCTAATTAAACGTAACAAAGTGATTGACCTGAAATCAATATGCGCATTGATATAAAACTGTTTTTAGATCACCTGGGGAGTGATGACTCTACTATTAGTCAACACATGATCAGGTGCCGAGTTTGTTGCCAGATTTCTCAGTATGCGATCACTATCTGATCCGATAGCAGATTAACAAATTAATTTCAAATAAAACATTAAATTGAGAATATTCACATATTTTGACCTCATAGGGCTTTTACAGAGTACATGATTTGATTTGACCTATTTGGAAATTATCATACTGTACTATAAGAGACTCTTGGTTAATTGTGAGAAATTTTGGACTCAAATTTAATATATTGCTAAACATGTCTGTATGTTGACGGACAAAGAATACAACGATTTGTCCAAAAGGCAAATTATTAGCACGCTATTAAAAGCAGGAACTCAGAGCCGCTGTGGGTTTCAGTTGGTGTTCCGACGTAGTTTTGTCTTTGGATCTTTCTCATTATGGCCTCGTTTCGATCTGGTGGTTCTTAGATATGTTAGTTTTTAATTAATAATCATAAAATAATAACAAATACAAATTTAATTTTTAATAATTTCTGATGAAAACAATATATTTTTTTATACCTATATAATCATTTTATTTTTGTACTGGTAAGAAATTACGTATCAAAATTTAATAACTAATTCTACAGCGAGTAGATATAGTCTAAATTATTGAATGTGAAATATCTTAGTCCGCCCGCGCGCCCGTGACCATGAACGCTGAAAAGTATTCGAAACGTCAAATAGGGCCTGCCCTATAAACGCGTAAAAATTGTTTTATTTATACTCGCGTAAATATCAAAAATTACTAGGTTAAAGTTCAACCACAATAAAAATTAATTATAATATATTTTAATAATGAGATATCCCTTATTAGTTAAACAACGCATGTCATAAATTATATCAATTCGACATCTACCGGAACGTATAAACGTCAAATTGGCAATTTAATACGAACGCAACCGAACTGAGCTGAACTTGTATCGGTTCTTTGATTTATAGTTTTTACTGATAAATATTCATTAAGTGCTTATATTATTTTATTGAAGCCACTTGACAGTTTAATTACTTTTGAATTTTGTTTTTTTTTATTTCGTTGATGTCTTAATAGTACGGATTAGTTGATGAATGTTATATTGATGATGTATTCGATTTTCTCTTGCGTAATTTACTAATGATGATCATAAAGATTTTATTCGAATGCCTTGAAGATAAAAGTATACGTGTGTTTGGATTGATATGTAGTTTAGAGAGAGTAAGAATACAATTCATTACGCCCTCTCTTACTCATGGGTATTGTATAAGTAAACTAAGAGATATAATATCTTTACATATAATTTTTTGCGTACGTGTGTATGTCACTGAATTCCTATACGGCTGGACTGATGTTGATGGAATTTTTTGCGTGTGTTCAAAGAGATTCGAAAATGGTTTGATTCACGTTTCGACCCGGTAGCTGGCGCTGTTGTCGATTTCAAGGAGATATCTTTTTATTTTATTTGAATAAAATAACGTCTGTTGGGTCAGCTAATATGTATATAATATCTGGGACGCCGTTGTCGCCTTCTGCGAGGCTGTTATCTCACGGAAGGAGGCGGCGGACCGTGTGCGGGAGGAATGACGCCACGCAGACACGGTCCTCCGCCGGCGACGCAGGCGCGAGTCAGTAACCTGCGCCTGATGCCGCCCTAGCAGAGGCTAGCGGGTGACCGGACCGGGGCTTTAGTCCGGCACCCGCGTAGGGGTTAGCCTCGCGACGGGGATCGGCGTCCCGGTAGGCAACGTCGATGGGTACTACCTCCGGGTATTTCGTCGGGTTAACCATTGAAGTCAAGGAACTCTGCACTGGTGGTCGGCCCAACGACGGAGGCTAAGTGCTATATGGGTGGGTTACGGATGTGCGTGTTTACCCCCCTCTGTCGCCCCGGACGGAGCCGGGCGAGGAGTGTGCTGACCGTAACCCACCCCCAAAAAAAATGCGGATAATATCTATGCAAAATAGATACGCGACATAAAATCCTATATCAACACGTTTGTCGAGCGCGTTATAGTAGGTCAATTGCCCTCCCTTTGCCGAGAAAGCTCGAACCCACCAGTATCTCCTATATTATCCTAGGAGCTAGGATGAATGAATGTCTATTTCCATCTTTTGAGCAAGAGACTCGAGCCCTGTAGTAGGAAGTATGTTAGTCGCAATGAAATACAGCTTATGGACTTGACCTAGATATCACATAATAACATTTTGTCATTTGGCAGACAGTTTATTATAATAATAACCGCGGCAAAAACATTTCTGTAAGTACTCATAAAAATCAGGAAGAAAGTCATGTTATACGCCATCTAATAAATAGGAAGTATGGTAAAATATCGTGTTATTTGCCTTTCGATAGTAGATGAGTAAGCAACCTCATTATCTTGCTCTTATTCCAATTACTGGGGGTCCATTCAATATGTACTCTTCTCTTATAGTTTTTTTTTTGCAAAAGCATTTGGCTCCATGTGGTGATGCAGTAAGAATACAATTCACTACCCCTACTTTACCTGTGGGTGTCCTAAAAGACGAGTAAGGGATTAAATATGCAAGTAACGTCTGTGCAAGAGAAGGAGAATTCAAAATAAAACCCTTTACCAACCCGTCTGAACAGCTTGGTAGTAGGTCAATTTGCCCTCCTATGTAGGAAGCTCGAGCCCAACAGTAGAACTAATAGAGAAAGCTTAATTTGATGTGCTTTATTGATTGGAAAACGGAAACTAATTCTATTATTTATTCCGTTTCATTTTAACTTTCAAATTATTTCATTAAATATTTAATATTTTTAAATTCAAATGTTTTTAGAATTATATATATCGAAATTAGTGTCGTTTCCAAAAGTCCAAGATGCACTTCTTTATTCTCTTTTTGTTCTATATGAAACTAGGACATCGAAGATTCGATAAAAAAGGCAATTCGTTGTCGCCATTTGGCTTTTAGTGAATTACAAGTTTACGAAAGGATTACTAACTTTCCTTAAAGCCACCCAGATTGTAATCGTCGTCTTAAGAAATGTCATCTTAAAGAGACCCTGCGGCTGACTTACATCGATTTCCGTTACGAGTTATCGCTCAACTCTTGAGACATTCAAAATCTGTCGAGACGTCGGCAGGTAAGATAAGACGAGGCAGCTTTTAACAGAGTTTGCCTTATCGAATAATCCAGAGTTTTATTATGACGAGGGTGCATGATGTTGATTTGTGAGTTTCGATTTATTAAGGTATTTCAACTTTTTATTTTGACTGGCTTTTATGGTTTGGAAATAAATTAGCGGTGATAGGATGATCAGTTTTTGTTGGGGTTGCAAGTTGGATTATGTATATTGATTTTTGTTTTTTATATTCTTTTTAATAAAAGCTGGCTTTTTTAAACAGAAATAATGAATCGAGTAATTAAAATAAATAATCAAAAACAAAATATTTTTTCTAAACATTTCTTACTAAACATTACTTGTTTACTAGCTGGATTCCATTCTTATTCATCATTTCAACTCATATATATACGTCTCATTGTTGGGCTCGAGCCACCTCCACAAAAGAAGGAAAATTGACCTATTGGAGCCTATTGGAGCTTACGACGGACCGTTCCGTAGTGTATAAGGTCACTGTACTGCAAGTACGTACGCAACTCTTAAAAAAGAAATAAGTAATTATGACGATTTATGCATTCAAATATTGTTACACAAATTTGAAAAACATAAAACGGTTTTTTACATTACATTAAAAGTATTTTGACGATTTATGTTAATAAAAACAAAATTTGATTTCATAATTTGTATAGTGATGTGCGTGTGTAATCGCCTGCGCCCTTGTAGTATTTTTGGCTTCATATTTTTGATCGCTCGGGGTACCGACAGTATCCTTCTATACGTTATTATTCTAAGACCTACCCATATATTATTTATTACAGTGACAACTTCTACAGGGAGGTTTGGATGGAGAGTAAATTCACATAGGTCGTCATCGACATGGTCACGTGACGTGTTTCAACACTAATACTATGTCTGCTGCTATATCTATGTCACTATATCTGTGACCTATAGATACAAAAACCAGATAAATCTAATAAGGTTTAAAAATTTTAATTTAAAATCCAATAATTTCAATATTCATAAAACTGTTTGTTATAGTTTTAAATTTTCACTTCTGTCGGCAGTCCTAACTATTTTGTGTATATAAGCAATCAATAAAACTTAGCACGTAAATTATTACTTAACGCAATTACATGGAATAGTCACATCTAAATATCAAATCAGTCTGTAGGTGGTCAATATCAGATTGTAGCTTGATTAATTATTAGATATGTTATCAAACAGGATGGGCAGAAAGGGTGATCGTAAACACGCCCGTCATTGTGGGTGGGCCTTGTTTGTTGTCAAATGGCTATTAGTTCCTTTTATTTTTAGTTGAAACTTCATTTTATGTATAGTTAAATCACTTTATGTTAACGAAAGATGCTATAGATAGTGCAGGGGTGTGAGTAGAGAGTACTAATGATGAGTTTTGTGACTTCAATTCATGTAGAATAGGTTTTTGTTACGTACGTTACCATATACGTCCCACTGTTGGGCTCGGGCCTCCTCCATAATGGAAGGGTAATTGACCCACTATACCACGCTGGTCAGACGTGTTGGTATAGGGTTTTATTTCGAGTTTCCTTTCTCTCGCATAGATGTTATATGTGTTTTATATGCCTTAGTCGTCTAGTACGATCACCCACGGGTAAGTTAGGGGGTGGTGAATTGTATTCTTACTCCGTCACCACACGGAAGGCGTGCCAGTATATTCGTTAAATAATAATTAATTTATAATTCTTGTTGGAGAGAACATAATGCTTTTTTATTTTAATTTATGTCAACTGTCAAGGGCAAATTCAAAATTTTCAATTTTATTTATCCTTTTATTGTAGTTAGTAAAATGTCTTTCGAAGTTCAAGTTATTATGTTCCCAGAGTGAATTTCATAAATTTGAAAATGAGCAATTACAATATGCCGATATCTTAATTAATACTATAGTTTCTTAAGTAATATAACATTCTATTAGTATAAGATTTTTCTTTCCGTGTGATGACAGAGTAAGAATACAATTCACCTCCCCCTCTCTTGCCTGCAAGTGCCGTCGTCTTTTAAGACACCGACGGACAGGATTTTCCAGAATTCAGACAGAATTCACATTCGCTTTCATAATATTAGTTAGAAATATTTTATCCTAGACTATAATAAAAAATCAATAAGATTCCAACGAAATGATCACTCTATGTTGATTAACAACTTAATCGAGGCACATAACAATAAAATCCTTGATTACACTCATAAATCCTTTTAGGGTTAATATAGACTAGTCAATAAATGAGTTCCCATTCGGACATTATTGTTATCTGTACACTCATTAAACTTAAAAGCAAAGACTTCGCTCTTAAATTAAACAATTGTAAGTGCATTCGCATCATTGCCGCTTCGCCCACTGCTTTATGCGAGCTATTTTCGTAGCTGGCCCAATTCGGAAGATAATTTACCGGTATATATCGGAAGAATTCTTAAACTTTTAATCGTGGTTGATAAATGTGCATTTCGTTAATCTATATTTATAGCACCCAATAATAGACAATTTTTAGTGGGTTTTTTTACGTTAATAGAATTTTATTTGTCTAGTTTTTCAGCTTATTCGTATGATCGATTGTTAACGATACTGTATCGAGTTCGGTAATCGTGTTATGCAGCCGTTTATGAAATTTTGCTATCTAGATTTTTTTTAAGCTGTAGAATAGAAAACTGTCTCGTACATGGTAAAAGGATAGCCTAGATTAGGTGATACTAAAAACATACCAAATAATTCATAGACATTATTCCCTATCTTTGAACAAAACTATAAAGGCATTTTTTACTACCTACGTTTTTATTGTTCAACTGTCTTAATCATAGGAAGTCATGTGCTATTGTCATTTGTTGTGACTAAGGAGTGAATGCAATGGCTTTTCCATGGGCATATAATCGGCTGTGAAATTACCAAGAGAATTGATTTTAGCGCTCTTCTGGGAAACACATAACATCACTGGGGCCGCCAAACCTCTTACAAAGATTAACCATTTTATCAAATGTACCCATGTGGAGGTTTTGTCTGTGGATGATATCTAACTGATATATAGATGAACGGATATCTCAATCATTTTCCTCTAAAATTGTAAACATAGATGTGAAGCCTTATTTTTAATACAAATTTCATAACTGGATGCTTCAATGGCAGGCATTTTAGATCAGGGAAAAGTTTTATAGCGTTTTCTACACATTTTATTAATAAATATCGCTAAACCTAAAAAACATGAACTATTGAGAAGAAAGAATAAAATATAATTCACCACAATAGTTTTAGATTCTGGTGTCTTTGTAAACGTATAAAAAAAATGAAAGATGTGCGCAGTGAAGATCGAAGCCGAGATATCTAAGTGATAGTTTAATAGGGTCTTTTGTTTCGCGTACCTCCTATTCCTTGCTCCACATATCGTCAAGTAAGGTAAGTCACGACCGGCCACCGGGCCGAAAGCGACGTTTGATAAAATCGTTCCCTTTACCAACGTGACCTGGTGAACCTACACCCCAAGTTTGTCTTTCACATTGACTTGTAAATTACTACCTTACTTACTGCTTTGTGAAATAAACCTATATTGATTTTGAGGTTATTTTGAATTCTAATCTGAAATCTTTCGCACGCAAATAAGGTTTTATGTAATACTAGCAACCCGCCCTCGCTTCGCTTCGGTTTCTGTCGCCTTATCCCCGTAGTTCCCGTTCCCGTGGGAATACCGGGATAAAATATAGCTTAGTTTACTCCCTGATATTCTAGCTTGCCATTGGTGAAAGATTTTTTTAAATCGGTGCAGCCGTTTTGAAGAT
This sequence comes from Lymantria dispar, assembly GCA_032191425.1. Lineage (NCBI taxonomy): Eukaryota > Metazoa > Arthropoda > Insecta > Lepidoptera > Erebidae > Lymantria > Lymantria dispar. Next base: position 3,773,168 of record CM063442.1, on the reverse strand, counting down.
TGCCCGGAACAAATAGACAGACAGACAGACAAAAAAAATATAAAGTTATTTTTAGGCATATGTATAGTTCAAATAACCATGTGAGCCTAAGGCCTATTATTTTAACATTATAAACAGACACTCCAATTTTAATTATTGCTATAGATGAGATTTTTTTTGTAGCTGTTGGTAGCATCGACAAAACAGAACACTGGTAAGTGATACTTCCGGTCATGGGGATTTACTGGGCCGCAATCTGTCGTGAAAGAAATGAAGGGTATGTGGATGCATGTAATGGTAGGTTCGGCGATACTAAAGGCATCACAAATACCCACTACATGCAAACACCCTCATAAGGTTGGGTTTCAGGATCTCTGGCTCACAGAACAAAACGCAGTAACAAATTGCTACTACTCAGACGTCAATTTTCTGCGAGGGTGTGGTACTACCCTGGATGGATCGGCCTACGATTGTAGGACAGAAGACTGTCGATGCCTTAAGTAGAAGTTTCACTGACTTCAAAGATATTATTTTTTTTCATTCCTCAGTGTTTTATGAAGGCAGTTATCATTTCCAATAGTTACACCACAATTTAAGAAATTATACCCAAATCGATGTGATTGTGCATATAAAATTTCAATGATATCTTCGACTTTTCCAGTATCTCATCATCAGATCCTGGAAGATAATCTTAGAACCGCATAAACAGCCTTATCGAATTAAAGAAAACCAAATTGACCTAAGCATTTTCGATTAATCGGTGAACATACATAAAAAAAGCTTTCCGACGAATTAAAAACCTCCAACTTTTTAAAAGTCAGTTAAAACTAAAATGAAATCTATTATGTAAATTTTTCAAACAAGATATGGGTTACGCTGTTATGAATTTTTGGAATAAAATTATAGCTCAATTTGATTGATTCATAACTATTTAACAAGGTATAACTAAATGAGGGATCGACAGAAATTGTGTGACTATTATATAACGTCTCATCATCATCATCATCATCTCAGCGCACATACGTCTCACTGTTGGGCTTGGGCCACCTCCATAATGAAAGAGTAATTGACCTATTATACAACGCTGGTCAGACGTGTTGATATAGGGTTTTATTTCGAGTTTTACTTCTCTCGCATAGATGTTATATTCCTTAGTCGTCTCGTACGATCATCCGCGGGTAAGATAGGGGGTGGTGAATTGTATTCTTACTCCGTCACCACACGGAAAACGTCTAATACGTTATATAAAGCAAAACGTTATATAACGTCTACAAGTAAATTATGATTTAAAAATATGGTTATCTATATCTATACCAATAAATAAAATTGGAGTGTCTGTTTGTAATGTCAAAATAATAGGCTATTTTCATGCTCACACGGTTATTTGCACGACACCTATGCCTAAAATATAGATTAAAAAATTTTTGTCTGTCTGTCTGTTTGTTCCGAGTAATCTTCAAAACGCCTGCACTGATTTCAATAATTCTTTCACCAATGGAAAGCTATAATATCGAGGAATAACCTAGGCTATATTTTATCCCGGTCTTCCCACGAGAACGGGAACTACGCAGGAAAGACTGAAACCGAAGCGAAGCGAGGACGGGTTGCTAGTTCTAGATAAATACACATTTATATTTTACTAGCAACCCGGCCTCGCTTCGCTTCGGTTTCAGTCGTCTTTCCTGAATAGAGTCCGTTCCCGTGGGAATACCGCGATAAAATATAGCCTAGTTTACGCCCTGATATTATAGCTTTCCATTAGTGAAAGAATTTTTGAAATCGGTCCAGCCGTTTTGAAGATTACCCGGCACAAACAGACAGATAGACAAAAATTTTTTAATCTATATTTTAGGCATAGGTGTCGTGCAAATAACCGTGTGAGCATGAAAATAGCCTATTATTTTGACATTACAAACAGACACTCCAATTTTATTTATTGGTATAGATTTCTGAGTCGCGCATGAATTGATCCGTGTGGTGATCGAGTAAGAATACAATTCACCATCCCATTTCTCGTCCATGAGCGTTGAACATGACAAATGTATCCCTTATACATACAACATTGTAAATAAAACTACTTTTACGGATTATATCGCGTTTGTATTTGATTTATGATTGCCCGACGTTTCGAACACTTTGCAGCATTCATGGTCACGGTCATTCTCAGTGTGGCCGCGTTCCGATCCGGTGGTAGTACATTAGTTTTGTTAGGTTTAAATCAACAAATTGTAACAATAATTGCTACAAATTTAATAATTAATAATTACTAACAATAACCAATATAATTTTTTCATATAGAATCATTTTCTTATACTGGCAATAAATTTGTACTAAAATGTGGGTCAAAATTTAATAAATTTAACAACTGATTATCTGTATCGGGTAGATAATTATCTACAGATATTTATAATTATAAATATCTGTAATAACGATGACTTGTTGGACGTGAGACACCTTAGTCCACCCGTGACGTTCGAAACGTCGGGCAATCATAAATCCAATACAAACGCGATATAATCCGTAAAAGTAGTTTTATTTACAATGTGTAGTGCTCGCGTAAACATCAGATATCATGATGCATAATAATATAACATCTGTAAAAGTGAAGCAAAGCTCGAAATATAACCACCTAATATATCCTCCCAATACCAACAAGTCTGGCCAGCGTCATTAAACCCAGACTCAAAAAATGGGTGTTATTTATAAGTATGACGTCAATGTCCGTCTGTCTGTGGGCGTGTGTGTGTGTCAGTCTATGGCATCGTAGCTCTCAAACGGACGGACCAATTTTGATGCAGTTTTTTTATTTGACAGCCAGTTTCTTTGCGGTGGTTTTTAGCTATGATTGGTTAATATTAGTCTAGCAGTGTTAGTATCAGCTCCAAAATTATGTAATGACAATTAATTGATAATGCCTGATGAGAATGACATAGGTACTCTTTTTTTTTAATTTTCCTACGCCTGATGAGGAGGAGGGTATCCCTCAAGGTGGTATTCCGTCGGGCCGACCACTGATGTCAAGTTACCCTGCTCCGGTGGTCGGCCCAACGATGAAGGCGACGTGTCGCGCGGGTGGGTTACGGATGTGCGTGCTTACGCCCCTCTGTCGCCCTGGACGGAGTGGTGCGAGGAGCGCGCCGACCGTAACCCACCCCAAAAAAGAAAAGGTACTTTTTTTATTAGTTTGTGTGAGGGATAATTCAAAACGTTCAAATTTAAATTCGATATAGGCTGAAAATATATTTCTAATATCTGTTAAAATAAATTTCATTTATTTTAAAAGTGTCACTTACGTAAACACACAAAAGCTAAAATATATTATTTGGTAACTCTGTATTTAAGTAACAAGACACCTTTAGATTAATTTGCTACTTCACGTGACATTCAAAATTAATATGTCGCACAAAAAGAGGCCTTACTATGAAAGGAAATAGTTGGAACCCCTTGCCGGCGACCTTACACCGGCTGATGAATTAACGCTCTATCTGGTAGGGTGACAATACATTTTGGATCAAATACTTTTTTTTTTGATGCATTGCAATATATATTTCTACGGTATTTTTCTACATAATATATGGTTTAAAAATATTTTTTATTTATATTCCCTACAGCAAGCCGCCCTCGCTTTCATTTGGTTTCAGTCGGCTTACCCCTGTAGTTTTCGTTCCCGTGGGAACACTGAGATAAAATATAGCCTGTGTTACTCCTTGATATTATAGCTTTCTATTGGTGAAAGAATTTTTGAAATCGGTTAGGTGGTTTAAGCGTGAAAGCGTAACAAACAAACAAATAAATAAGCAAACTTACTTTCGCATTTATAATATTAGTAAGGATTATATCTGAAGCTTAAATCATTCTCATCATTTTTTAAGCTCATAGGCATCCCATTTCTGGGCGATTAAGCCTTTATCTACAATACTAAGTGAATTAACTAACTACTCTACGTTGGTCAGGCACCCGCCTGATGTAGAATTTTATATTGAATTATCTCTTTCTTTTGTAGATATTATGCGTTTTATATCACTATGCCATCTTTTGTGACACTTGTCTACTGGCTAGAAAAGGGCTGGTAAAATATATTCTTACTCCGTTACCATACAGAGGATACTTAAATCATTTATTGTGTTTACATACAGAACCTGTGAGAATTACGTTATAACGTTTTAATAATTTTACAAAATATTAAATTAAGTGCCTTCTATCCCTTTTTGGATGCATCAAAAAGTCTCGAGTAACTGGCTCAGGAAATCTTCCTTATATATGAGTGATAAGGAGAGGGTAGCCCCTCAGAGTATTTCCTAGGGCAGGACACTGAAAAAAGGAACTCTGCAGCGGTGGTTGGCCCAACGACGAAGGCGACGTGCTATGGGGTGGGTTATGTGCCCCTCTGGCTGTGTATTAAAATAATATTATCAAAAATTCTGTGAGTTCAAACTTGAAAATTTTATAAACTGAAATTGAATTTCGATCGCTCAATAACATCGCGAATTTCGATAGCTCATCATCGTTATTATCCTGGTCTTATACCAATTACTTGGACACGACGCATTATGTACTCTGCTTCATCTCAGCTATATATCCCACTGTTAGGCTCAGGCCTCCTCCATAATGGGAGGAATTGACCTACTATTTCTGGTCAGACGTATTGGAAGAGAGTATTTTTTCGAGTTTTCCTTCTATTTCATAGATGTTATATGCCTATTATATGCCTTAGTCGTTATTTACGACACTCACAGGCAAGATAGGGAGTGGTGAATTGTATTCTTACTTCGTCACCACTCTATTTATATAGTACATATTGCAAAAAAAAGCTTTAGTTTCACGATTGGCAACCTTTTCGACGTCGAATCGACCAGCACTCTACTCGATTGATGAATTACTTAAAATCGTAATTAAAAGTTACTTTTAGAGAAAAATTATTTTCTTTAAAAACAATAATCGGAGATCTTCTTAAAACATGGTCACTGTACTCAAGCCCTTTGTCGCCGTCTACAATGATGCCCTTTGCGATTGATTAGTCGACATTTCAGTCCCTTTCAGTCATAGGGCGTCTCGAAGAAGCCACACAACATAGTTGGAGTAAGGAATTAGGGTTGCGTTGTGGCAGAACGTTGAAATTTGATGCATTCAAACTATTGGAGGGTTTGATTGTATTACGAAATATCTATAGAAGAAAAATTTAAAGGTTCTATTCAATAAAAAAATATATTATTTTATTAGAAGCCTTATTTTTAACATTATCTGGGGGCACGGCAGTGCCCCAGCCAAGTCGAGCAAAAAAAAGTCGGGCCAAACGCAAAACTGCCGTAACATACTTTTCTCAAAGCCATTCAGGCCATTTTCGACCCCCTATAACTTCGTTGTTAATAAAACTAGAAACCTGAATTTTTAGTGACCTAGCAGGCCTTGTATACACATTGTGTATTTAAAATTTCATTCAATTTGAACCAATAGTTTAAGAATTATAACTAGTAAAAATTTCGTAATTTTGTCACTCACTGACTGACTGACCGATCATCAATATTAAAGTGGCACTTCTAGCTGACATAGAAGCTTCAAATTTAGAATACAATTAGTGTTTAGTGTATAAATGAACAAAAATTATGAAACATTATAATTTTCATCCAGTTTCCGAGATACACTAACTGTATAAATAATTTTGTAAACTCATATAAATATAGAGGATTACAAAGTTACATTTGCAGTTAATGAAATGTAATTTTGTAAAAAATAAGAATACATTTGTCGCCATCATTGTTTCTCTATGAGAATCGTAAGAACCGGCATAAGACTGCGCAGATGACGTATTGGTTAAGATACCAACGTACCGTGCTAGTGTCGCGGGTTCGAATCCCATACAAGACAACACCTTGTACGATCCACAAATTGTTATTCGGAGTCTGAATGTAATTTGTGTCGGTTAATTATATGCTCTTTCCGTGTGGTGACGAAGTAAGAATACAATTCACCATTCTCTATCTTGTTCATGGATATCGTATAAGACGACTATGGGATATAATATGCACGTACCATCTGTACAAGAGAAGGAAAACTCGAAATGAAACCCTATATCAACATGTCTGACCAGCATGGTATAGTGGGTTAAATTCCCTCCCATTGTGGAGGAGGCCCGAGCCCAACAGTGGGACATATGAGGGCTGCGATGATGATGCGATGTTGAATTATATGTTTGTAAAGTCCCCCACAAAATAAGGATTATTATTCCCTTAGTGCAAGGCGTTGTCATTTAAAAAAAAGATTCAACAGGAAGGAGAGTGGGCAGCAGCTCTCGCCGGGGAAATGTGTGATATCTCACTGCGAAGCCAACCCGCCTACCAAACATGGCGACTACGTCATTATTCCTCATAAGGCGAAGAAAAATGAGCTCTAGTCATGGCAACTCTGTTACCCTTAAGCGTCGTTGGATGCAGGTGCCACAGTACGGCACTTTATGGTGAAGCATGAGGGGGGTCTATGTTCCACAGTGGACGGCGATAGGCTGAATGGTGATTGCCATAATAGGTGTAGACAGATACATAGATATAATTATGTTCAAAGATAACTTGTAAAATGGTCAAAACACTTAATGAAAAAGCAAGAGTGGGACATGTCTTATGAAGTTGTACCAAAATCTCCCAAAGTATTAAGCAAACTAAATTGCCTGAAATTTACCTTAAAGAAAGAACGCCATCATAAGGCTCGATTGCCATCAAAGCAGAGAGGAGACTACAGATGTGTTTTAAAAAACCAATCAAATTTCTTTATTTCCACATCTCTCCGCTTAGTTTAGGTAGAATTGACTCAAGCGGAAAGGAGAGATGTCTAATTTTCAGAGAGTGTGCTCTAAGAAAATCTTTTGTTGGTATTCAAGAAGTAGAAGGTACCGGAAAAGCAAATGAGTAGGTCTATCTACAAAAAGAAATGAGATACCATCAAAAACAAGACTTGTAAAAAAAAGCCAAGCCTCGCAACTGAGTTCTTCTACCATAAAAATTTGTGAGATCCATGTTATACCAAGTCGATGAACTCATTCAGTCCCTGCTTAAGGCACCTTTCTTCTTAAGTTGTTACGTAAATAGCTAACCTAACAACTTCTTATAGTGACTATATCAATATTAAAGATCTTTTATGTTTAAAATAAATAGATTGACTTGGCAATCGCACTATGTTTAGTACAATTTAATATAATATGTATTGCTAGTGAGGTGTGTTTTCATGCGATTGGGTGTCGTATAAGACGACTAATATAACATTTATGGAAGAGGTGACAAACTTGAAACAAAACCCTTTACCAACTAGTTTTTTTTTTTATTGCCGATGGTGGCAAACGAGCAGGCAGCACACCTGATGGTAAGTGATACTGCTGCACATGGACCTTTGCAATACCAGGAGTACAGCCAAGCTGTATTCTACCGTGAAGAAAAGTCCGACCAGTATGGTATAGTAAGGTAAATTTTTCTCCTATTATGGAGGAGGCTCGAGTCCAGCAGTGAGACGAATATCAGCCGAAATAGTGATGATGATGGAACGCAATATCAGTCGGAATTTGCCATGTGATGATGATACCTTAAAAACCCATTTCATCACACCTTGCCTTGCTGCAACTTTAACAGAAGATTCCAGTAAGATTGAGCCGAATATGAACTCTGTATACGTAACTTATCTCGACGAGGAGGTCATTCTTTTTCTATCATAGAGAACGGCCGTATCTCAAAATTGGGTTATATATAACTTAAAAAATATTAGATGGACAATGGAAGGGCATTTATTTAATTATCTATTATATACAATAGTACCTAATAGCATGCAATTATAATACCTAAAATTTTAGCAAATAAACTATTCTATCTCTAGCAATTATTATTGCCACAAGTTAAAAGAGGACTATGGTAATAGATTAAAAGAGGTCAGCTAGGTAACGACTGTGGCGTTATACTTTTTTGCCTTACATTCTTCATCTTATACATATTTAATTAACACGGAAATAATCTAATAATCTTCCTCTTTTAGCTTAAAGATTCGTTCTTATTCTTAAAATTTTATTGTGCGCCATGTTTGTAAGCTAACCTATCGTAAATGCTCAACTAACACCTTGTATCATAAACAAAAAAATAATAATAATAGTTTTGTTAAAAAACGTGTGTGTTTTTAACACGTTCCCATAGGGTGTAATAAAAAGTGACGGTAGCAATTTTTATTTTATATAGACACCTGCCCTTTTAATGTCGGTTTTATAATGTATTTAAATGCATTCTCAAAATGCATACATCGTTGCCTAGCAGCGATGATGTATACAGAAAAAATGGTTGTCTGTAAAGATGGTTCATGGCGGACGACAATTTTACGTCATAACGTCATAATTTGATTGATGAAAAACTGCACACTTTTATAAATTGAATTATTAATACAATTATCATTATTTTTACCCGACTACAGAGGGTTAGGATTTCGACAGGCTTTGTATGTATCTATGTATGTTCATCTGTTCCCTCAGCTCATCAACTAAGAACCGGACTAATGAGGTATCGTTAGAAGCGTCTTAATGGTCTGCTAGTTACCTATAGGCTATATCGATGGCTCCTACGAATAGTGAGTCATCTGAAAAATTCCAAATTTACAGGAGAGCGTGTCAAAAATAAAATGTTTACATTTTTTCAAATTCTTGTTCTAGGCTTTTTAAGTTTTTGTATTGATTACGACATGATTCATTGGATATTTAAATGGTTAATGGGATCAAACCATTCTTTATAGAGGTCAAACATCTTAGGAAACGACAAGGATCCATCCAAATATTTATGCTTTGTATTTTTGCGGGTGTAATGAGCTTCCACAGGTGAAAAAGCTTCAATGATTTTCTTCAATGATTTTTTTAATTTTTATGACCGAGATTGATAAATAAGGTTATTTTTTTATCATTTCATCAAAAAAGTTAAAATATCATAAACGCTAGTTGACTCACTATACTTAGGAGCCATCACTATGATGTGTCACTGAATCTAATATGATGCCCTTCAGAGGTCTTAAAGTACTGTGTTAAAAAATAAATTTGAGATAAATATGTCGTGTATCATATCATTGGAAGGGGCATTACTTATACATTTCAATAATATTATTAGCGTGACTTTATCCGTATTTATCCGATAACTCGATTTTTGTCGTAGTTGTAGGCTTTACTTTTAACTTGTGTAATACAAGAAATTAATTGAACATTAAAATTTTCCAATTGATTTATTTGCATTTGTTAATGCGAATGTTTAGGCCAAACGTGCCTCTCTACAGCTTGTACGCTCGGCTCAGGGAGAACGTGACGATGAGTTACGCTTTTTCGTTCATGCAACCGGCGTTCATCGATTTATGAGACGTTATCAAGTCAATATAAAAAGCATCGTCACTTTTATGTTAAACGTATTCGATTATCCACAGAGAGGACTCGAGCCGGTATTATTGCGTTTTTAATCTATATATATATATATAAAAGAAAGTGCTGTGTGGTAGCGGCTTCGAATACTACCAACCCTTGCTTTGCTCGTGGGTGTCGTAAGAGACGATTAAGAGCCCTAGATTGACCCGGACCAACTCCATCTGGTACCATTTGGGTCAACGATTACATTCCCAAGCAGGGTTGACGTCAGGCAGGCGGCCGGTCATAAAAGTCATTGCCGAAACTTTTTGCAATATGTCAAAACAGATGACATATTGCGTCGACCCCAAGTAATTGGGATAAGAGCAAGATGATGATGATGATGATGATATATATAAAAGAAAGTCATGTTAGTTACACTATTTATCATTCAAGAACGGCTGTACTGATTTACCTGAAAATTGGCAGCGAGATAGCTTAGAACCAGGACACGGACATAGGATACTTTTTATCCAGTTCGACCGGGTTCCCGTGGTACTTGACATAAAATGTCAAAGAGAATACAGGTCACTATAAAACGTGGTATAACAAAAACGCATCTATCATATAATAACAAAACGCAAATGACAGCTATAGACAGACTATATTTTCGGTAATTTACAAAATATATTTACGAAAAAAATTATGGCAGTAAGAAGTTTGCCGGGTCGGCTAGTCTATACCAATAAATAAAATTGGAGTGTCTGTTTGTAATGTCAAAATAATAGACTTTTTTCATGCTCACACGGTTATTTGCACTATACATATGCCTAAAATACACTTTATGTTTTTTGTCTGTCTGGCTGCCTGTTTGTGCCGGGTAATCTTCAAAACGGCTGAACCGATTTCAAAAATTCTTTCACCAATGGAAAGCTATAATATCAGGGCGTAAACTAGGCTATATTTTATCCCGGTATTCCCACAGGAACGGGCACTATTCAGGAAAGACGACTGATACCGAAGCGAAGCGAGGGCGGGTTGCTAGTATATAATAAATATCAATGGCATTGTGAGCTACAGACCTCGGTAGTCTGTCTTTGTCTAACTTAAAACTGATTAAATGCTCTACAATTCAACACATTTCTTCTTTCCTTATTCTTTTCAGCTCATATACGTTCCACTGTTGGGCTAAAATATACAATAGGAGAAAAATTTAAATGCTATAATCACGCTGGTAAGACGTATTAGTATGGGGTTTTACGTCCACTTTTTCTTATCTTGCACAGATTTTATATGCATATTTAATTCCTTAGTCGCCTTTTACGACATCCACGGGTAAGATAAGGGGTGATGAATTGTATTCTTACTCCGTCACCTCACGGAAATGCTACTTAAAACAAAATCAATTTTATCAAAAGCAAATAAATATTTACATTTTCTCCGTAGTGAGGAGTAAGAATATAATTCACCACTTGATCGTGGATATAGTAAAAGACGACTTAGGGATATAATACGCATATAACATCTATGTAAGAGAAAGAAAGCTCGAAATGAAACCCTATAGCCACCTATTTGAGAGCACACCCTCCTGCCACCACTGCAGTTGCGACGAGGACACGGCGCAGCACTTGCTCGAGGAGTGTGCTGCGTGGGAGGGGGAGCGCCGTGAATTCGTCGCGATTATCGGTGCCGACCTGGCGCTGCCGACCATGGCCAGGGAGATGCTTGACAGCGTCAGAAACTGGGACGCGGTCGCCGCCTTCTGTGAGGCCGTAATCTCACGGAAGGAGGCGGCGGATCGTGTCCGAGTACAGCTCCTATTCGGCGACACGTTCCGCCGCCGGCGACTCGGGCGAAAATCCGTAAAGTAGTTTTATTTACAATATGTAATACTCGCGTTAACATCAGAAATCATTATGATAATGCCTATTATAAGGCCGCTTGTTAAAATAATCGCTGTAACAGACACCACACCTCATCCGTCATGCATGACGCTTGACTTAACCCGTTACAAGGCAAGCTCGCACCTGCACTATGAACGCACTTAACAATACACCACAGAATATTTACATGTATAATCGATCAGTGAGAATAGAGACGGTGATGACCATCGTGTTTTTTTATAGTTTTTTTTTTAATGCAAACACTCTTCACTAAAGTTTTTTATTTTTTTTTAAAGGCAAGATTCTGGGCTAAGGAAATAATCCTTGTATAGTGATTTTACAAACATAGCTAATGGCTTACATCCAAACTCAGAGTAACAATTTGTTGAACGCACAAAGTCTTGTCCTGCAAGGGATTCAAATTCACGAGACTGTCGGGAGAAGATGGTATTTATGGTCTTCAAAAAAATACAAAATAGCGTAAGAATACAATTCACGAGCGGGTTTTTCGCCCGTGGATGTTGAGAAATAAGGGATTATAATAGATAATATCTAAAATTAGTAAAATTTTAACTTTATATTTATCTAGTTTTGATATCTATTGGCACAGATATAGGTGAAATTGACATAGCTACAGATATACGTGTTCGACTTCCCATCCAAACTTGCCTATAGACGTTTTCACTTTAAAAATTTCCCTGCGGCAAACCTTTCCAATGTCAATTTTAAAAATATCCAAAGGATTTCGAGGGTGTTGGGATAGCAGCACCTAGAAAAGTTAGCCCGTGTGATGACGGAGTAAGAATACAATTCACCACCATTTGTCTTGCCCGTGGGTGACTTAAACTTCGACTAAAGGATACGTAATGCAGATAACATGTATACAAGAGAAGGAAAACTGGATATAAAACCTTATTCCAACACGTTTGAACAGCGTGGGGGAGAGAAATAGACCTACTATAGGTCTATTTCCCTGCGATAATGGAGGAAGCTCGAGTTCAATAGTGGGACATCTATGGCCTAAGATGATGATGATCTGATTTTTGATTACCCGACGTTTCGAACACTTTACAGCGTCCATGTCCCGTGCGGGCGGACAATAAAAATACGTAAAATAGTTTTATTTAGAATGTGTATAATATTCGTGTAACCATTTTTTTTTTGCTTATAAAATAACTAAGTTCAATCAATCAATCATTTACATGTTTGCAAATATGGGTACAAATATGATCTTACAAAACGTTTTCCAGGTCTTCCATATTTCACCATTCAAATATATGTCTGCAAAATAGTGCAATCAAGGGCATTGGATATCAGTACCTGGGAAAGTTTTAACAGACAACTACCATCACGAACCCGTCTGCAGTTCCTGTTGGTACCGTTATCTTTCCAATATAGGAAGAGCTATCTTCAATAGTACATCGTTACGATGACGGATGGTGCGTAACAAAATATTAAAAAAAAGAATTATTTACTATGCTCATATGCTTCTCTAATTTATTTACAAATTACCTCGGTTGTCGCTCTAAAGGTTTTTCTTTTTGTTTGCCTCTAGTGAATGCTTGAAATTCTTCGTCTTTGTGTGCATTTGTTTTGTGTTAAAGCATCTGTGTTCGATTTACGGAGTATGTTTGATCTTCGGAGGTGTTTTGTTCTTTTGTTTTTAAATGTGTGGTTACAGTATGCCTACTTAGCGTATATATGCATACTATTTGCCAAGGCAACTATTTTGTCAGAACGAAATATTATTCATAATACGTATGTATTAAATATTATTTTCCCTGTATTAACAATAAATAAAAGATTATTTTGAAATTAATTTTGTTTGTGATCATTTTTTAACACGCTTTTATTAGTTTCACCTGTATGTATGTATGGAATGTATGTAATGGAATCTTTGAATGTCATTTTGCCTCACTTTGAACGTACAGATTTTATTTAAATTGCTCTCGTCAAAGGCCCATAATGCAATCATCATCATCATCATCTTGCTCGTATCCCAATTACTTGGGGTCGACGCAATATGTCATCTGTTTTGACATATTGCAAAAAGTTTCGGCAATGACTTTTATGACCGGCCGCCTGCTTGACGTCAACCCTCCTTGGGAATGTAATCGTTGACCCAAATGGTACCAGATGGAGTTGGTCCGGGTCAATCTAGGGCTCTTAGTTGTCTTTTACGACACGCACTAGCAAAGCAAGGGTTGGTAGTATTCGAAGCCGCTACCACACAGCACCACAATGGCCCACAATGCAATAATTCGATAAAAATAGCTAAATATCCTGATTAGATTCGCCAGGATTTATACATTTCTAATCATCCTTTTCCATCCTTTCCATAAGAGCAAGAGAGATAGAACTAGTGTGAGCACTACCCATGCACAAAATTCGAAACTTCTATAATACGGGCTGTCAGCTGGTAGGCGTGTTTTTTAGTTTTTCAAACTATATTTTCGATTATTTTAAAGACGACATCCGGCACTGGTCTTGGTGTCTATAAACATATAATTGATGGACAGAAATTACATACAGATTCAGAACAAAAATTTGTGAAACGCACAGTGTCGTCCTGCGTGGGATTCGAACCGGCGCTGTAGGTCGGTATCTTAACCACTGTGCTGATTGCATTTATACATAGGTAACATTAGAAGCTACTACTGAATGATGATGAAATGAACTGAATCTCAGCCCTTTCAATACCTACAGCATCGTGAGTAAAATGGAATCCCGTTCTATTCTGCTGATGTCTTGCAAATTTCATTTCTTCAAAATAGAACAATTAAAAAAAACTTTTTATGGGATTTTCAAGAGCTAGAACAGTTTTTCTATGTGATTTTAGACCATAGCTTGGTGCTTGATATTCCTAAGTTATTCGGTAATCAGTTACAATAAGTAATCGTATCTACACTGTTTGCAAGAATATGTTACAAAAATAGAAAACTTAAAGTTTATTGTTAAGGTATGTTTAAGAATTTCACAGTTTATCACTTTTTATTTATGTGTAAGTTCAACTTGGTCTTTACCTATGTATAGAATACTGCGCCTAACCCATAATTTTCGGCTTTTTTTTCAAATAATTTCGTTATATTTATACATTTATTCCTTACTTCAAACCATTGCTTGCGAAATCAATAATATTTGCCCGAACTATTGTCACGACCTTCTATCTTGCGATATAATGCGCATATAGTACCTATGCAAGAGAAGGCAAACTTGAAATAAAACCCTATACTGACACGTTTGACCAGCGTGGCATAGTAGGTCTATATCCCTCCTATTAGGGGGGAGGCTCGAGCCCAGCAGTGGGACGTGTATGAGCCGACATGACGATCATTCATTTATTGATGTCAGCTCGTATACGTCTCAGTTAAACACGAGTCTCCTCCAAATTAGTAGAGATATGGACCTGCGTGATATAGTAATATCACGCAGGTTGCCTTCTCTTGCATAGGATATTATATACATATTATAGTCCCCATTTTCTACGACGCCCATGGTCAAATTAGGGTTGATGTATTACGGCGGTGAGGGCCGTTAGGGGCTATCGTACTGTGTCTTGCTTGAACTGCAGCGACACTGCTGGTAGGCGACCAGCCTTGGCCACTGGTGGCGGAGGCGTTGGTGGAAGTGTACCGGTTCCGTACTCGAGCCAACGGGGAGCAAGTGTCCATAAGGGGACTGGGCAGAGTCCAGGAAGTGGCCCGAAGGGAAGTAATCCGGTGGTGGAGGGAAGATCGGGAATCCCACGTAGCAGGGCCGGGGAGAGTGGAGGCGGTCGCGCCACATCTCCACCGCTGGCTCAGGAGAAGGTACGGCAGCCTTACATTTAGGATGGTGCAGGTGCTTACCGGACATGGGGTCTTTGGTAAGTACCTGCACAAAATTGGAAGAGAAGAGGCCCCAGGATGTCATCAGTGTGGCGCGGCAATTGACGATGTGCGCCACACACTGGAAGTATGTCCTGTCTGGGGGCCTCAGCGCCACGTCCTGTAAACGGACATGGGAACAACAGACCTATCGTTGCCGACCATCATCTCCAAGATGCTTGGCAGCGACAGCTGCTGGTCGTCGATGGCCTCCTTCTGTGAGGCTGTCATGACAAGAAAGGAGGCCGCGGAGCGGGCACGCGAGGCGCTTGCGTCCGCTGACTCAATCCGCCGACAGCGGCCAAGGAGGAGAAGACGCCGTTACGCGCTGCTCCTCCCACCACCCTGATTGATGACGGGACGTGGTCTGACGGCCATGCGTTGGGGTGCTGGGGATAGAATGTCATCAGACGATCTCTCCGGCATCCCGTAAAAGCGCGGAAGGAGCCGCTGTGGTTTTAGTGGCTATTCGCTTATGTGGCCGGCAAGTCCCACACACATTCCCCTAGTCTATCACCGGTGGGGGGGACACATGGAACAAAACACTACAATAGACACTAGTAGTCAATTAAACTTGGCTTCCATTAATTAAATATGGTATTTCGTGTAGTGACAGAGTAAGGATACAATTCAAAACCATCTTTCTTGCCAGTAAGAGGGATAAAACGACTAAGAGCTATCGTATATAAATAAAATCAATGTAAGAGAAGATAAACTGGTCATAAAACCCTGTAACAACCCGTCTGACTGATTTTATATGGTCATCATCTCGGCCCATATCTGTCTCACTGTTCGGCTCGAGCCTTCTCCATAATGGACAGGGGAATTGACTTACTATTCCACGCTGGCAGGCGTGTTGGAATAGGGTCTTGTTTCAAGTTTTCCTTCTCTTGCACAGATGTTATATGCTTATTATATCGCTTAGTCGTCTTTTGACAACATGACATAAAATCTCCGCATTAAATATTTTTACATATGGTAGAGTAAGAATACAATTCGTCACCCCTTATCTTGCCTGTGGGTTTCGCAAAAGATGTAGATAATATTTATGTAAGAGAAGGAAAACTGACATCAAACTCAATACCCATACATCTGACCAGTGTGGTATAGTAGGTCAATTTCTCCTCATTTTATGCTATGTTTCGACGACACCTAAAGAAGAACATGTAGGTAGTCACTCATCATCTATCATATTGTACCTCTCTATTATCATTTGAGCTAATCGATACAGATTCTATAGTGACCTACTCGTCAGGCTCTCCACACCAGGGGTGTCGGGGATTGAATGTCATAAGACGACCTTTCCGGCACCCCGTAAAAGCAGCACGGAAGGGACCGCTGTGGTTTTAGTGGGTATTCCGGCTGCATAGCCGGTGAGTCCCACACTGCCCCTCGTCTGACACCAGCGGGGGATAGTGCGTAAATTGCATTTCCACAGCGAAAAAAAAAAAAAAAGGTCTCCACACCTATTAAACTTTGTATGATACTTACGATAAATGAGTTGACCGTTATCAAAAAGGATTGTATGAAAACAAAATAAAAAAAAAAACAACATTTGCACAGTTAACCATAATTTATTTCATATTATTTTAAGTATCACAGATCCATTTATTTTAATAATCATCACTTTAACAAAAATATATATAGTCTACGGTTGGTAATGACATTTTATATATAGCAATATTATGCTGCAACTACGTTTTCAACTGCGATACATGATATTTACAATTTATTACTTTATGTACAGTATAGAAGATCTATAATCGTGTGGCTGCCGAAATATAAGTCGCGGTAAAAAACATTTTACTTTCAAAACCCACCCTCGCCTATGAGGGTATACAATAATTTGAAGTGACTTATTTCTTTGCGATGATAAAACGCATATGTCCCTTTTAAAGCCATAGCACATACCATACTAGTAACTTTTAAAATTTTACAAATGTATTGATACTACTTAACATCACATAAATCGTAAATTATTTTCTTTTTCCTTTTTTAATAATTAATAGTGAAAAATGTTATATATTGTTTATTTTTATAATATCGAAAGGGTGCACAATCCTGCAACCCTTGATGATCATGTTAAGTCAATAATCCGTGACATCATTAAAATCTATGAATATCAATACCCCGAGTCAGTACTAGTTATATGCATATTCTATTTATTTATTTCCATTAAAATATTGGATGGTCTTTTGGATATTAGCTTCTTAAAGTAAGATATTGTTCTCCCTTTAACATTGAGAGTTTAGTTTGTAATCGTAGGTCAGCGAGAAACAAATATTTTGCAGAATCTATTATCATTAAACCAATACGATTGCAAATAAATATTGTATGTATAGATGTGGTGTTGAGATTGATAAAAATAAGTTGATTGGCAAGACTAGCGTTTGTTTGTCAATAATACGAAGCCTTCAATTATAGCATTGATTTATAAAAGAAATATTTCCCAATGCTTAAAGTATCGTATGTGCTATGGCTCCTAGACAGCACGTTATTTATTTTCGAAAATAATTACGCAAATTCATGTCAGCCATCATTATTTAAAAAAAAATCAATGAACATCTATTGAGTCCTATCCAGTGTATTGATAAAATGTGAAATGTCCCTAAGATTAACAAACGTAGGATTAACCACTGATCAACCATTGCCAGCCGCAATGCAATTTTCGGAGCTGTTTAACCTCTTTCCAAGTTTCAATTGCCAGCAAAATTTTAAATCAGTGAAACATTTTCTATATCTTACCTGCCTACTCTGTGTAATGCCCTGCTTGTGAAGATAGACAAAAAACCTTGATTGATCACAAAATATTTGTTATAAATATTGACTGACACATAATCGGGTACTAATTTATAAGGAATATGAGGGCGGATATGGCAATGATTGATAGTTACAAAAAAGCGTAATGTACCATAGATAATTAAAAGTTACCGAATTTAATCGTACGATTGCTTTTGATATCGTGGCTGTGGCTTCTAGTATAGCTGAATATGAAAGGATAGTACTTCATGATTTTATATTAAAGCGAATTTTGATATACCAATTAAAACTAAACTTAAAATGTAACTTTAGCTTGTTTTATAAAAACTATTTTTACGGATTTTATCGCGTTTGTATTTGGTTTTTAATATTCTGGCGTTTACCGCTGAAGAGTGTTTGAAACATCGGGCAATCAAATACCAAACGCGATAAAATTCGTCAAAATAGTTTTTTTTTACTTGCGTAAACATCAGAAATCATTTAGCTTGCTTGTTAATCATAAAATATGAAAAATCAATGTTCAATTAATTTTCTGTACGTACAAGAGACATACAATAACAAAATTTTTGATAGTATCTTATAAATGTTACAAATCATGAAACCAATCCATTCATAAAATGAAACATCTCAAAATGCCTGAACCGATTTGATTAACGAAGTGTAACCTATATTTACCTTATAATTCGAAAATGTAACAAAATTATTCTGATACATACTACTAGTTTGTTCTATTAATTGTAAAGAAACTAATGGTTCATTGAATATTATAGTTAATCAAGCCACCTTTAATAATTAGTTGTGTTATTTTATTTTAATAATCAAGACTGCCAAGTTGCACGGCCACCCATACACTCAAAAATCGCTAAACAGTAATTTTAAAGAAAATAAAACTTTATTTTGTTTTGCGATATATTTCGGCACAAACGCAACCTTAAAATTGGGAATTTATAAGATATTCTCCAGAAAATGGATCAAAAATGTAACTCCTTTCTGTAATAGCCAATTCACAGTAGCGCAAAGTTGAGACGACTCGAAGCGTCAATCTCAAAACTTAGCAAATTTACTCCTATGTCCACATCGTAGCGCACATATTTCTTCTGAGATTAATAAAAAATACGCGCCGATTTGCGCGCATTCTACGGAATTCGCGCGTCTGCGCGCGACCGAAACTGATTGGTACGGACCCAAGCGCTTGCTAGGTCACTACGTTATACTTCATCAATCGGAATCGGCAACTGCTTTAAGAAAAAGAATGAATCACTGAAACAAGATAGAAATGCACAAAAATATAATTTATTTGATCCAAAAGTACGAATGCCTTTTTAATTCTTAGACCAAAAATTATAGAAACTGATAACCACCATCGCAAACTATGCATGAATTCATTTGAAAACGCGCTCACTCGGGGACCATCGCATTTAATTATAAAGAATTTGATGCTTCGATGCGCTTCGACTCTGCGCTAGTGTTAATCGATCCTAAGCTAAAATTTTACAAAAAGGCAGTGATAAAAATAAGCTAACAAATAAGCTTGTTGGTGAATAATTTCGTAAATTACTAATACAGTGGTGATTAATTATTATCATAGTATTAAATTATTGCATAAAGACAGGCGCTAAAGTTTTCATAATGATCTTTATAGAATAATAGTTTTAATCAGTTATAGTCTTTAGATTAAATGCATCATTACAATGAATATGTAATCGCTTTTCTTTCAAAATTCTTTCTATTGGGCCTCCTGATATTTTAATATATTAGAGACCGTACAATTAACTAAAAGTACTTATATATTTAGAGAGTAGCTAATTAAGCTCAGAGATAGACGTATAACATTTTCTTTTAAATTATTGCCAAAATTATGCTGTGGCATTTTATTTGGCACAATGTACGAATATATGAAAAAGCTTGCTCAAAATTATTACCAGCAAATATAGGAAATAGTTAATTTTTACTTCTGTTTTAATAAAACACTCGAACACTATACAAAATATAACAAATTAACCAATCTACATCGGCCTCGAGCCAACGATGTTTCTTTAAAAGACATTTTAGGCACTATTATTGCTAATATAATATAATTTATTTATCGATCGCTTATCTACAGCACAGAATATTCTATACAAAATATACTACGAAGATTTTACAAAGTTAGGCCGCTGGCCTACGAAACTATAACTTTTCTAACATAACATTATAATTATTTATTATTATACCAACAATCTCTCTTTAAGTTCACTCGCATTGGCCTGTACTTGGCTTTCACATTTCACAAGTCTCATTAATGTCTGTACAACACTATCAAAAACTCATAGCTATATCTTTTCCATAGGATGCTATAAGTAGAAAAAGTATATGTGAACTTCAAAATTCATCTGGTCGTCGTGATTGCATAAACAGAAAAGTTTAATAGGCCAAATTAGTCTCTATTGAAAATAGGACTCGTACTTAGAAATAAAAAAAATTAACGAGTTACCATGATATCAGCTGTGATATATCATCAACATTAATCTGTCCTGTTTTATTATCTGGAGTTAGCATAGTATATCCTCTCTTTCATACTGTCCCTTCAATACATAACATTCAAGTTGCGTTAGCAGAGAATTCATAACCAGGAAGGTCGACCGTGCAGTAAATCTGCAGCGTCATGACGATCCATTTGCCTTAAGGCGGCTGCCAACGCTGCCGTGGCACCAGCTCCGCGCTCGCGACACTCCCATAACTCTAAAATAGCCTCTGTTGGGGAACTTTTTGTGGCAAACCAAGTCGTGTATCTGTCCACGCCAAGGCGAGCTGCAAGCGCACGCCAGTCATTACCTCGCGCATTTGGTGGATCCAATATACTACAAAGCTGCCTCTTTATACGAGCGTTTAATTTAAATGGACCCTCACCTGCGCATTCATTCACTCCCGCCTCAGTCACTGTTACATTTCTCTTAACGCTTCCATCACTTCCTTCTTCACTGCGACACATACGAGCCTCTAAGAGATTTTCCGTTATATTAAAACTACGCTGAGACTCTGCGCGAGGAGATCTCCCTCTTGGAGATCGACTGCGTACATCTTCGAGTGATATTCGGAATGTCTGCTTATATGAGGGATTGGTCCTTTGGCAGGCGGACACACTAAAATCGATATTGTCACAATCGTGAGTCCTTTCCAGAACAAAACTGCAATGCAAAGCATTATAGTTGGAGCTCCAAACATGATTGAATGGAATCTCCTGATAGCCAATGCCTGGCTTAGCTTTCCAGCCAGGACTGACGTGTTCCAAATTCAAACAAAGATTTGAACCCCCATCTTGGTAAAGTAAAGTTTTGGGGCGCTCAAGCAAAACGCCTCCAAGTTTCTTTTCTTGCTCCTGACAGTAGTATGCAGCACACGGTGTATCTTCGAAGACGTAAAGCCTTATATTGTATTCAGGGCTGGTTTCACTTAAAAGCGCAGGTGCATAAACTGCTAACTGTAGCGATTTAACCGCTTTGCCGTTGAAACTTTCGCCGACTAAAACAAATGTAGACAGCATGTCTGTCACTAGGAATATTTTATCATTGTCGAGTTGGGTAAAGACCGGAGTATTGATCGTTTCTTGTCCAAGGCCGACAATTTTCTTCCATTGCGGTTGCGTGTTGTCGGTTTTAGCATTATTATGATCGATAGCGTACAGTGAAAGATTCCAGAAACCGTGCTTTAGGCTAGCACAATGTGGAATTTGTAGGATGACGGACTTGTTTAATTGAAGACGCGGTGGGCCGCACTTAACTACCGGACTCAGCTGCGTGATACCTGCGGGCGGAAACTTGTTATAAACACCTTATATGATACATGTACATATGTTACTGACTCGAACCGCCCAAGGCGAACGTTTTTTTCTCTTGAGCAAAAATTATACCTCACTTATATTAAAGTATAATTACAAAAAGTTTAAAATTACTTTGGAAATGGTTCAATATCATATAGCGAAATCAATTTATTTTTATTAGACTCGAACGGAGCAAAGTTATATGGCTTAGTCTCATAAATATTCATAGCAGTTTGATGATTTAGGCCATAATAAATACAGGATAGGGACAGAGAAAATATTTATCAAAATTAATTTATGTATTGCGTCAACAAAGTTTATGTTCTTTTAATAAATAGGGCACATCCGCTTTTTACTTTATTTTTCGGGATAAGGGAAACAGATTCAACTTTTGCTATCCCTTTGTAAACTTCGGCCATTCAACGAGGTTCAAGTCTGTACTAATGAGTCTCATGGTTCAAATAAGAAAGTAAATACTGCGAATGTTTATAAATAAGAAGAAAATACATAAAGATAATATTCTTTGGAGGGATTAAAATACGGACATCTTTCTTGTCCTATACGAGTACATATAATCTGACCCGTATTTATTTGCATAGTATCTTTAAATAGGCATCAGTTGCGATAGGTCTCATTTCCACTAGGGTCTGTTAACATCTACTGCTAAACACAGAAGCCTCTTTGGGGAAATATCATAGAAAACAGTCGTGTACCTTCTGCAGCCAATGGTTCCCTTGGATTTTTATTAAATTTCATACATATTTCTGTCCAGCGTGATATTTAGGTCTTAACTTCAAACTCGAAGCTAATACTTTATAACTTAATATTGCATTTTCACTTAATACCAAAAATATTTTTTTAGATTTAAGTACATACCTTTCCCAAGTCGCGGTCGATATCTATCGTCCTTGACGACAGCCACATATATTTGCTCTCTTCTTCCCCTACTAAGGGCTGCTTCAGGTACTGACAACGCTACTCCAGCAGCCGGTAATGCTAATCTTGCTCCGCCATTCGATACTGATAAAGATTGGGAAGTAGGTGAGTTTGAAACGAGTTCTGCTAGTTGGAGAGTGACGGATTCGTTGGCCGCATCATACATAGAGCCGGCTGGAAGAGAAACGCTAGTTAGTCGTATTGCTGGGGGCTTACAATGGATAGATTGACATCTGAAACAATTAAAGTACCGCATAAAGGCTTACAAAGCGCTGTATGTTGATGGATATGATGAGAGATAATGATTGTAGCAGTAGTTTTGTGTATAATTGTTTGTATATAACTGTGTAGCGCTTTAAGCTAAGTACACAATTTAAAAAAATAATAAAAAGCAGTTATGAGTCTGACTGACGACAGAAGTAAAAACTTAAAATTATGAACAAACAGTTGTTATTTTTTGATATTCAACTTAATTGCTTGATCTTAAATTAAAGCCATTTATCTAGATTTGACATCTATTGGCATAGATATAGTGAGATTGGTATAGCTACAGATATAATGTAAGCATTAACATGTCACGTGACCATGTCGAAGATGACTTACCAGAATCTATTTTCCGTCCAAACCCGCCTATAGAAGTTATGACTTCAATAATTTGAGTTTCCTATCACCATCATCATCATCATCATCGCAGCCCACATACGTCCCACTGTTGGGCTCGGGACTCCTCCACAATGGGAGGCATTTTGACCTACTATACCATGCTGGTCAGACATGTTGGTTTATGGTTTCATTTTGAGTTTTCCTTCAGATGTTGGGTACATATTATATGCCGTCTTTTACGACATCCACGGGCAAGATAGGGAGTGGTGAATTGTATTCTTACTCCGTCACCACACGGATAGGGGTTTCCTATATTTCATTATATTTATTTAATCATTATAATCTTTTCGGATGTGATGGCTACTCTAGTAGTTAACTCATGAACGGGTACCGATTATGGGCTCTGGTCCAGCTATTATCTTTTGAATTATATTGTATTTTGTTTCGAAAGGCAACTAATATTTAAAGCAAGGCACTGCAACTAATATTTATGAAACGTGTATCAATTTTATATAAGTAAAAAAAATATGGTCTAACCCCCTGATTTTCTTGCACAATCTTCTTTCTTATGGGTCGCATTCGGTGATTATAAATTTGTTTATTTTAGGTAAAAATATTAAAATTGACTATATGTAAGTGCCCTCCTACAACTGGGCTGGAGCATCTTCCATAGGGGCAGGGAAATTGTATCTACTATACCATTCTGGTTAAACATGTTGATATAGGGTTTTATTTTGAGTTTTCCTTCTCTTGCACAATCTTCTTTTACGACATCCACGGGCAAGATAGAGAGTGGTAAATTGTATTCTTACGCCGTCACTACACGAAAGTCTGTTTTTACGGTTTAAAATGGATATAATAAGTACTTACAGCTCGTGAAACAACTAGAAGCCGAATGCTCCGACTCGCTGTATGGCTTGCTATCATAATCATCACTCTGACCTTTGCTAGAAGCACAAGGAGTTATCTGGTGGTCTACCGGAGAGGCATAACTGAAACAAATATATCTGTTGGGATTTTTGTTCATCCTTACTAATATTATAAATGCGAAAGTAAGTTTGTTTGTTTGTTACGCTTTCACACTTAAACTACAGAACCGATTCCAAAAATTCTTTTACCAATGGAAAGCTACAATATTAGGGAGTAACATAAGCTATGTTTTATCCCAGTATTCCCACGGGAACGGGAACTTGCTGGGTAGATGACTGAAACCAAAGCGAAGCGAGGGCGGGCTGCTAGTGATAGATATAAGTAAATACAAGACTGCACAGATGGCGTAGTGATTAAAATAGTCATCTACCGTGTTAGTGTCGCGTGTTCGAATCCCATATGGCACAATACTTTGTGCGGTCTGCAAATTGTTGTTCTGAGTCTGGGTGTATTTTGTGTCCATTAAATTATATATTTGTAAAGTCACCCGCAATACAAGGATTATTGCCTTAGTGCCGGGTGATGACTATTAAAAATAAACTCTACAGATTATTTTAAACTGGTTAATGGTTGTTTATCCTGCAAAATATGGCGTATAACCAAGTCGTTACTTAAGGAATATGTAAATTTAAATTAATAAAATTTAATATTTTCAATATTTTTTTTATTTTTGTCTTTATTCATCTCACGTCATATACGTACCTTCAACGGCTGTGTTCATACTTCCTCCCTAATAGGAGGCAAATTGATTAATATCATGCTGGTCAGACATTATAAATAAAACGCCTTTTATGGATTTTATCGCATTCGTATTGGATTTTTGATTGACAATCTGCTTACGGAATTAGTTATTATTATTATTTTTTTTTAATTTGAGGCGTATTTGAAAGATCCGGCAATCGGCGGGTGACTTAATAAACATACATATAATCATCAAACACAAAATACAAATAAAACAACAATTTGAAGATTGCGCAAAATATTCGCCTGGATGGGAATCGAAGTCTACAAATAATTATTTTAATGACATTTTAATATAATAATAATAATTTGCCACGCTCTGGGTCTGTCGTTATCTTACCATAAGACTAACGCAAACGGAGCTACATTATATGGCTCCCTAAGTTCTTTTGATATACAAAAAAATGTATCACAAGATTTATAGGAAAGCCAATAAATCGCAGGGCAGTTTGTGGCGTGCTGAATGTGAGTGGTGACACTGCGGTCCTGACTGCCTCAGAGAGTCAGCCAAGGCCTCGTATTGAGCTCGGCTTTATTGCTGGCTGGAGTGGAAACCGAGGAGTGCCTGCAGGACTCTCAACTATGGCTTGCCTTAAACGGTTGATCAGAGAGGGGTCGCCAGAGCTATCTGCTCGGGTGGGTGGAAGTGTCATTTTCAAGGGCATAACACATAACTTCGGGGCAAACACTGCGGGTCTCCGTTTATCGGCGACTTGCGATGGTGAAACCGGCGCTGCACTACTTGACACCCCAAACCACTTGCATCAATGTTGCCCCTATGTTGCCCGTATGACCTGTGTGTCTATGGCGACCGTTTAGGGGAGTCCATTCAGTGAATTGGCGGGTCACTGTCTGCCAATGTTCAAGACATGATGGTATTGAAGGCAGACGACAGTTTGAAAATCAATTGTTTAAGTAAAATAGTCCATGTAACCTCATAATCGGATTTTAGATATCATTATTTCACAATAGTTTTACACCTACCGTTGGCAGACCACGAGTGTTATGACCGAACGTGAAGTCATCATCATCGGTAAATGTCTCATCCCATTTTAACATTTACATAAATTCCAAAAATTTTCTTAAATCTATATCCCCATGTAAGCCTTTGAAAGGACTGGATATCTTCTCTGGAGAAGATCCCGTGAACCAAAAGGAGATACCAAAAGGACATATAATAATCTTCATTTATTTAACTAACCAAGCCTCATTATTTAATGATATCTTATGTTTGCGCTAGTATTACACATTTTAAATAAAACTACTTTACGGAGTTTATCGCGTTTTTATTTGATTTTTGATTGTACACAATAATAATAATACCTAAAGATAATTTTATAAATTAAAACCTCTTGGTAACATAAAGTAAGTCGCCTTCAAAATTAATATTAATGTAGCATCATGTCACCTGAGATTTCTTGCCGGATCTTTCCCAGTGTGGTCGTGTTCCGATCCGGTGGTAGTATTCTAGATTGTTAGGTTTTTTACATATAATTACTATTAATTTTAATGCTAAATAATTACTAACCATAAAAAATTTAATTATTTTATTTTTGTATCAAAATGTGGGTCAATATTTAATAACTAATTTCTGTATCGGGTAGATAATTATAAATTTTTTGCAATAAAGATGACTTGTTAGACGTGAGACATCTTAGTCCGCCCGTGACCATGAACGCTGCAAAGTGTTTGAAGCGTCGGGAAATTAAAAATCAAATACAAACATGATAAAATCCGCAAAAGTAGTTTTATTTAAAAAGACTCATTATTATTAGTAATACTTAATTTACATGAACTGTTTCATAAAGTTGTATTTACAGCTTTAAATATTTTCCAACACTTAATTTCAAACAACATAAAATAATTATCATAATTTCATATCAGACCTCTATTTTCATGTTTGAAGGCCAAATTCCAACTTTACATTATAGCAATCAACTAAACCTATAATTTATACAATGTCATACTATAATACGAACCAATGAACTCGTTTATCAAGATTCATTATTATAATAATGATTAAAATACTCATTTAAAATATTTTTTGCGTGATAGTAACCTGTCATTTTAATTTTGATATATAGTTCTTTATAAAAATAATTATTTGTAAAATAATAATTTATAGACAAACATTATTTGTTTTAGACGCCAAGTTATAAGGTTAATGCGATTAATTTTCAATAAGTTAATTGTGCAAAAAAATAAATTGCTATTCAATTTTTAATTAAATATAAATAGTTAGTTTATTTAGATTGTAATTTACGGAGCATGCTTTTAGCCGGCGGTCTTATTTTAAAATTGTTGTTTGTATAAGATTCTAAATTAGTTATGAAAAATGTCTTCGCTCAAACTGTAATTTGTAGCAGGATGCTTTCTTGTTTTTAAATAAGCCATATATTATTTATTATGTTATAGAAAGTGACATTATAATGTATATTTCTATGAATTATACTTCTAATCAGCTTGTTGGTTAATACTAAAACTTTTAGAGTTGAGAAATTTTGTCAATTTAACTTATGATTTAACACTTTATTGTAATATAATATAACTATCTATTCTAACGTATTGTTTTAGTGGTCTAAATCCACGTTCGCCTTTCAAATGCAACTGATTTAGGGCACATCTGTTGAATGATTTCTAAATTTATAATCGAGCTTAGAAACATATTATACATATATATTGATACATATTGATATATATTGAAACATATTATATTGTCTCATCATCTCAGTCCATATCCCACTATGGGATTTGGTGCTTCTCCACTATGGGTAGGAAATTGATCTACTAAGTATACCACGCTGGTTTAACGAATTGGCATAGGGTTTTGTGTCGAGCTTTCCTTCTTTTGCATAGAAGGTATATGCATATTATATCCCTTAGTCGTCTTTTACAATACTCACGGGCAAGAGAGAGGGTGTTGAATTGCATTCGTACTCCGTCACCACATGGAAATAATATTATGTATATATAGATGATAATTTTCTATGTCTACAATCTTCGATTGCTTGAATAATGGCAATTTGTACAGTTACATTTAAAGCTTCTGAAAATCTATTCGATAAATAGGTACCTGTTAGTAAGATGAGGTACGTCATAATGATGTTCAGCTCTTGTGTCTGGTTGTGGGTGTTCGTATCTCGGTGGTCTGTGTTGCATCAGATCTGGAGCCAACGATAATGATTGCTTCTCTACAGTCGGGTATATTTCCGGTTGAAAGTCTGCTTGGGAAATAAAAATATACTTTAAAATTTTTTGTTTCAATAGATTTTCAGTAACGTCGCAAGATAATACATGAAGAAAAATTTATTCAGTCTATTTTTTATCAACTAACGTTAAAGGTGGTCACTCAATGTAGACCAAGCATAATGAAGTTAAAAGTCAGTGTGGCAGCTCGGCATTTTTCTGCAAGACAGGATTCGGAATACGGAAATCCGTAGAACAGGTGTAATTGCCATGGCACGAAGAATTAGCACGCTGAAGGGGCAATAAGTAGGCCACATAGCTGGACGAATCGACAACTACTGAGAAAGAAAGGTTCTCGAGTGGCACATATTGAACAATGCTCCAACTAGGTGGACCGATGAGCTGGTGAAATTGCTGGGCGTCAATGAATGCAGGCGGCACAGGATCGCACTTTATGGCGAAACAGGAGGGACGCCTACGTTCATTAGTGGACGACGGTAGGCTTATCATTCGTGCTACGCCTACTGATAAGAGACATTAAACTACTGACATATTATGAATAGCGAAAAGCTGTTGCATACTGGCATCTTAATCATCATCATTCAACATTTCGGTCATTCGTTCGTGAGATTATTACCATAATCACTAAGCTTGATACGCGATTTGGCGATTATAATGCCTTATTGCAAATAAGTAATAGGTTTCTCAGGAGAGCATTCGCTGCCCATACTATTAGTTATGTCAACCGATTATTACAAACCCACGCAAATAATAGTCGGCGATAATCGTATTACTCCGTCCCCTCATGGTGGCAAACGAGCAAACAGTACACCTGATAAGAAACCCACCATACGCAAAACCTCTCCGAAAGTTGGGCATCCGGCTCTCTCGCTCATCAAACGAAGTACAATAACAGTAAAAAATTTGCTACTACTCAAACGTCAATTTTTTGCGAGAGTGCGTACTACCCTTAACGGACCGGCCTGCGGCTGTAGACAGACAACTGTCGACAGTATAGACACTACCTTTATACTGTTCAACTTTGAATGGTTATACTATGAAGGGCAGCATAAATTCTTAGATGTTTATCAGTAAGTCACGGCTTATGCAAATGTTGGATAACAAATTAATGATACATATTAGGGCAAGAAACACAAGGAAACGGATTTCCTACTAATCGCTTATCAGTTTCAATCAATTCTATGCATATAATTATTTTAAAGTGAATCTGATTGTACGGAACCTCTGTATGTAAATTATATGAAGCTTTTTTTTTTACTTATGGCGCCATAGAACTGACCGTATCTTCTGCACCGCATTGATACCACAGTAATTCCAGTGACAGATCACTGAATTGAAGGTAATGTAATGATAGGAAGGGAGAGGATGGAGACTATTCCGACATTTTCTTCAAAAGCAATCTTATGGGTAGTAAACTACCCCGAAAGAACCGGACCATTTATGATAAGCAGAAATCTCTCAGTAGTGTAACTCTACCAATTTTGACACACGAAATGGGTAACGGTGTACTTGTAATTTTGTTTTTATCAAAATCGGTTCAGCTATTTAGGAGAAGTTTGGTCCTAAACGCACGTATACAAGAACTATATAAAAAAAGATAGTTGTACATATACTGTAAACAAACTTACCAGTTCTGGTCATAGTATACAAGGAATGATCCCTCGTCTTCCTCTGCAGTAATTTGTATACCACTGCAGCTCCTGCCAAGAATACTACCACCGCTACTGCTATGCCGATGTATAGTGGTATATCACTATGTGCTGCCACTGTTGACAAGACAAAACTCTTTAAAGCACGAGCAAATATGTGGTGATGGAATAAAAATACAATTCACCACCCACCCCCTTATCTTGCCTATGGGTGTCGTAAAATACATGTAAGGTATTCATCATTCATCATCATTTCAGCTCATATACTCACTTTGGGTTCGAACCACAATAAGAGGGCAATTTACCTTTTTCCTCGTTTAAAATTGTCTTAAAAGACGAGTAAGGGATATAATATGCATATATTATCAATGCAAGAGGAGGAAACTCTAAAAAAAGCCTATACTATCACTTTTGACCAGCGTGGTATAGTAGGTCAACTTCCCTCCCATAGTGACGAAGACCAGAGCCTCACAGTGAGACGTGTATGAGCTAAAAATGATGAGATGATGCATGAAAAGGTAAAAATGAAATAAAATCCTATACTAACCCATCTGATGAGCGTATTACAGTTCAATTGTCTTACGTAGACAAAGCTTGAGCCTAGCAGTGGGACGTACATTTATTGAGATGGTAATTAATAATTTATCGAATTTAATTTGATTTTTACTATATAGTTATTTTATTATACAGTTATTTTCCATTAGTATATAAGACAATGACGAGAAAGTTATCTTCATTATTAATAAATTCATCCACAAAAAATATTTGTAACGAAGTGAATGGTACACAATTGTCGCTACAATAAAGTTAAACTTTTGCTTGTCATCTAAAAACCGCGAACAGCGGCGACTGCGAGCCATTCATCACTCCAAACAAAGAAACATAAATTACGAAGTCAGTTGAACAAACTTTATATTCCACCATTACACTTTTCAACAGAAAAAAAAAACTATATTTCATTCACAAACAAAAAATAAAACAAAACGCCATCAAATTATCAACCACCTGATCGTTGTTAAGCTATAAAACGGATTCGTAATTTAAAATAACGATGTGTCAATACAATTTCCGTTGCCGATTCAAAAATAAGAAGCAATATCGTTCGAAATTTTAAATGTTGGGTGCAGTCTTTAAATTTGTTTTCGTTTATGGATGCCGTCCCATGTTTGCGGCACCTTAATATTATTTATGTCAATGTATCTTGAGCGCTATCCTATTGAGAGCGAAGAAAAAATATATTTTGTATTTTCGGTTGAAAACCTGATAATGGTTTTAGATAAATAAAAGCTTTCAAATGTCAAAATAAAGATTACTTATGAACAATTTGGCAAGATAAGAAATATTTGTTATTTAGTAATTGAATTTGATTAAAATACAATTAACCTTTAGATTAAATTCTATAATAATGAGATAATTGACGGGTTAAGAAGAAAATTTATTACCATACCATACTTATACGTGGGACGCGGCACTACTGACTAAAGAAGCACTGGGAGACAATCTAACAGCGCTTTTTATGGTAAGCGGTGGCAAACGAGCAAACAGTATACCTGATGGTAAGTGTTGCTGCCGCTTATAGACCTTTGAAAGGTCTCTGCCTATTGCGAAGAAAGTGAAGGAAGTGTGCATGCATGCAATGAGTTTGGATGATATTAAAGGCATCACTAAAACCCACCACACGCAAACAACCTCAGAAATTTGGGCTGCCGGCTCTTTCGCTAAACGAAGGAAGCGCAGTAATAAATTGTTACTACTTGGACGTCGATTTTCTGCGAGAGTGTGGTACTGCCCCGGACGGACCGGCCCGCGGCTATAGATAAGCAATTGTCAACAGCGTGGTCCTCCATCTCTGCGTAAACTTATAACATCACACACGTTCGCAAAAACTCTTCTGCTAATGGTAAATACGGCATATACCCTACTTTCTGGGCAAGCTTAGACTAACACTGTCCTGTTTTAAATTTATTTACTTACGATGCTATTATAATAAGCTATTAGAAAATATTACTTCTTTATTTATTATTATAAAAATATTTTCTACATTTATAAATATAGATTAATATTTTGATAAATTTGCTAAGAATCCAGTGAAGTAAATTATGATTGTTAGGTTATCTTATAATCACTTTATTAGACAACAAAAAATTTAAAACATGTGGCAAAATGTTGAAGTGTCTGTTAATAAGGCAAGATACACTTTAATGAAGTTAACACCTATAATAAGTTAATAAACGCCATACTGCTTTCATATCCGCTGGCGTTTCGAATTACGCAAAAATATTTAAATATCTCGCGTTTTATGAGACAACACAATCTTCGGAGCACCCTACGGCAATATTCAATAATAATTTTCTTTAAAAAGGTCTTAACGATACATACCGTACCTATACACTTTTTCTTCTAAAAAATGTTTTTAACGATTTTTTTTAACAGCTCATTACTAAGCATTTTTAACGATCCTTTTGATCCTTGTATAGTGGTTATAAACGTGGATTTAAGTGAAATTTTAGAGACATATGGCTTCTTATTTTTATTTTTAAGGAGCAATGAAGCTAATGCTTTTCACGTGTCGATGTGAACGTTGAAAGGTATTTGATGGTATTTTTTTATTGTTTAAAAATGTTTTTTGTGCCAACGGAAAGTACAATAATACAGTATGTTTTTAGCATTTATTTTGTCCACGTACATATGGGTTCTGGAATAAATTACTTACTGCGGTATTTCTCAAGCGTTATAATATGTTCTTCTGCAATACATTTGTGAAAAGCGCTATTCTAGCTGTATAAAGCGCCTTGATTCAAAAACAGAGATCGTTACTTAAATCACAGTCATTTAAATGCAAGCATCTGCATCCTATTTAAGTTGATTCATATCGATATGACATTTATTTGCAGATTATATGCACGTTATCTTCGGCATTTCCTTTCTTTAATGTTAGTTAAAACTTTTTTAATGAGATACCAAATTTCTTGAACTGTAATTTTTATATTTGATTATAGCTTTTTATCACATATTAACGCGTGATCTTGGATACGATTACTCTTACGGCGCATATTTAACCAAATTTTGGGGAAAATAAAAATGTAATTTAGCACCCTATTTTACCCGTGGGTAAGATAGGCATAAAAGGCGACTAAGGAATATAATATGCATATAACATCTACGTTTCCATGTGGTGACGGAGTAAAAATACAGTTCACCACTCCTGTGGATGTCGTAAAAGACGATTAAGGGATATCATACACATATAACAACTATGCAAGAGAAGGAAATCTCGAAATAAAACCTTAGGTATACCGACCTATTTGACCAGCATGGTATAGTAAGGTCAATTTCCCTCCTATTGTGGAGGAAGCTCGAGCCCAACAGTGGGAAGTGTATGAGCTGAAATGATGATGATAACATCTATGAAGAAAAGGAAAACTCTAAATGAAACCATTTGACAACAAGTTTGGTTAGCGTGGTATAATAGGTCAATTTCTATCCTATTATGGAAGAGGCTCAAGCTCAGCAGTGCGACGTATAGGTATAAGCTATAATAACGATGATGATGATGAAAACTACACTCATTTGCAAAAAAAACGGGCACCTAAGCAATGAACCATTTCAAATGTTAATATTTCTTTGTTTGATAATTATAGGTAGTTTTATCCACACAATTTGCTAAATTAATAAGAAAATAATCGTTTTCATCAGTATTTCATAAAATTTAGATACAATTTATGGGAAATAATGCTAAACCTCGCTAGTAGTGTATATTCGCTAGTAGTGCATATGCTCATGAAGTAAAAATAAAAAAGTTTTTTTGTTTGTTTTTCTTTAATAAAGTAAAAGCAGATAAATGTTTAGTATCGAGTGTGACCCCCTCTAGCTAAAATCACAGCTTGAATTCGTCTGGGCATGCTAGCGAGTATAGCCCGGATACTTGCTTGCGGAATACGTTCCCACTCCGCAGTAATCACATTCTTCAGCTCTCTGATGGTCTGCGGAGCCGGGTGTACTGATCTCACACGCCGTTTCAGAACGTCCCAGACATGCTCTATGGGATTGAGGTCGGGACTTCGAGCTGGCCAATCCAAACGACGAATGCCGACCTCTTGCACATACGCATTAACATCGCGGGATCGGTGGGCGCGAGCATTGTCGTCCATAAAAATCGAGTCTTCACCTAGAGCGGCCAATGCGGGTTGTGCATGAGAAATTAGAACTTCCGTTATGTATCGATGCCCAGTCAGTGAGCCGTTTTCAATGAAGACTAACTCTGTACGATCCATTGAATTTATTCCTGCCCAAAACATAACAGAGCCCCCACCATAAGGTGTGATTTCTTCGAAACATGCCTCTGCAAAGCGTTCTCCTTGTCTTCTTAGCACTCGCCGACGTCGATCTTCACCGAACAGAGATATCCTGGCTTCATCAGAGAACAAAACCCTATTCCAATCGTCTTGAGTCCATGATTCACAATTTCTAGTGAACCTAAGCCTGTGAACTCTGTGCTCACGGAGTAATTTGGGGCCGCGGGCCGGGCGGTGACTGCGTATATTGGCAGCGAGAAGCCTCCTCCTGACCGTCCATAGACTAATATGCACATTTCTTACTTCTTGGAGGTTGTTCTTAAGATCCACATACGAAGATTTGCGATTTCTCAATGCGCGACTCACAAGAAAACGATCATCCCGTGGTTGGGTACATGGTTTTCTTCCAGAACCAGGCCTTCTCTCGACGGAACCAGTCTCCTGATATCGCTGCCAGGTCCTTTGGACTGTCGAGCGACTAACATTTAGCCTCCTAGCCACGAAACATTGGCTGCAACCCTCTTCAAGCAGCGCGATAATTTTGGTAGCTTTTACCACTTTATCTACCATTTTTGATACAGCCAAACAGCATTAAATAAAGCTTTGACAGTCAAGGATATGAAATTAATCGATAAAAATTGAATAAAAGTTATGAAAGTCGATGTTAACTTCTGGAACTTCGCGCCAAAAATGTAGGATAAAAAGGGGTTTTCTGTAAAAATGAACATCAAATGAAAAATTGAATTTAGAACGTACTTTTTTAAATACCACAGCATTTTTAAAACCGGCCAGTAACGTGTACAAACGATTGAAACCTTTTTGGTATTGTATCTTTTTAAATATGAATGAAAATCAAAACCGCCCGTTTTTTTTGCAAATGAGTTTATATTGGAAAGTTAGTTGAAAAATAATCATCATCGATTTGATTAGATTGGAGCTGCATAGTGTTATTATACTCTGATAAATTCAACTGCCTATTAGAGTAATAAAAATGTTGGTGAGAAATTATTAACCAACCTCTTAAATTCAAAGACGAAACAATTTACAGAAAAAATTGCAATTTAATATCGGTATTCGCAAAAAAAGACTTAGGGATAAAGACGACTGCATAGTTGTCTTTCATTTCATAATATAATATGTATATAATTATGCAAAAGAAGGAAAACTTGAAATAAAACCCTACCACTCGCGTGGTAAGACTATTTCCCTCCCTTTGTGGAAGAGGCTTGAGCCCACCAGTGAGACGAGTATGAGCTGTATTGAATTCACAAATCCGATATATGTAATCGTCTCTCATCTGTCACTCTATCTTATATCTTCAAACGAGCAATTATTGTATATTTATATATACCTATATATATGTATATATATTCAGGATCTCGGAAATGGCACCAACGATTTTGATAAAATCAATCTAGCTAGGTTTTATTTATAGAAAATGTTGTTTTGTCGGTGTTTTTAGCAAAACAATACAATGACATTAAATTTTAAAAGAATATGAATTCAAATTTCGCTGTCAACGTCATGAGTTACGATGACCAGTTGGGAAGTTGTCCACTTTTCTTTTAGTTTTTTTTTGGCATTCAAACAGCGTCGGATCGAATCTCGGTGTTATTATTATTCTCTTTTGGTAATTTTTCATATTTTTTCATTATTTAATTTTTATTTTTTATTAATATGTATACATCTAAATAAATTCGACAAAAATACAACAAAAACCAGATATTATACGTAATAAACGAGATAATTATGTTAAAAAAAAATAACTACTTATATAATGCATAACGAATGAATAGGGCGCATTACAGTAAGCGCCATATTATTAATTACTCGCGTACCGTCCCAGATCGTTATCGAGTTATCGTGTAAGCCCGATGCCTTCATTCATTCGCTTCCTGGTTTCAAGATCCGTATTTTGTATGAAACTTTAATGATATTAAATTAAATGTTGGGTTAGCTTAACTTTGTTGAAGACAATAAAGGAAGAATAGCTATTTCTGTCTTATTGTTATTAATAATTATAATCATTTGTGACGAAAGATGAGGTAGTCCTACGTCCACTAATAGACAAATCACGCAAATATAGGAATTGAAATTGTAAAAAATAATATTGCCCTTGCTAAACCCATTTACAAAAGATTTTTCAATTACGTCTAACCATTTACCTTTCTTTATCAGTTCGTAAAGTGGTATTAACTTGTACACATATTCTTAACAAACGTATGATAAAAACTTATTATTCCTAAGAAGGATCCAGTTTTAAACATTCCCAGTCCATCAAATGTAACGGAGTTAAATTTAAAGAATTTTCAAAAACATTACAAAAATAAAGGACATACGAGATCTACAGTTGACAGAGCTACTGCCTATTTAAATTTTAATTACTTTTTTTTTCTATTGGTATTGGTAGCAAATGAACAAACAGCACACCTAATAGTAAGTGATACTGCGGCTTATGGACCAAGCCGCTGGCGTAAACCACCTACCGTGAAGAAAGTGAAAGGAGTGTGAAGCATGCAATGAGGTTCGGTGATACAAAAGACTTCACCACTCGCAAACACCCTTCGAAAATTGGGCTTTAGACTCTCGCTCACCGAACAGGGTACGCTAATAAATTGCTAATACTCAGATGTCGATTTTGTGAGAGTGTGGTACTGCCCCGGACGGACCTGCTCACTGCTGTAGACAGATAACTGTCAACAGTGTGGTTCTACAACTATTCATCTCAATATGAATGACTATTAAATATATCTACGTATTGAGTTACTCCCAACTAGTTTGGCATATAACAAGAGTTAAAACGCAACAGCCGTATCGAACGGCCGGCATCCGAGCCGAATGTTATAAATTAATAAACATCGTGTCCGAACATAATATGAGCGATACTGATCGATGTAATTGGTCACGCGATGGTACTGCTCCGAAGAATGCGTGGTTATAAGCAATGATAGAAGTCGTAATATTAAAATGGCTAGGAGTGATCTCATAGAACTGAGATTATTTTTACGCTTCCTATAGGTCGCTATGTTAGTTTCAATCTCCACAACATTGTATTGACAAGGGAGTTGTTACACAGAGAAAAGCGGCAAGGCGAGTCAGGTGTTTTACACTATCACGCTCAGCAACCAGGTTGGACGTAATGTTAAGATCACACTGTTGATAGTTGTCTATCTACAGCTGCTGGTTGGGCTGTCCGGAGTAATACCACACTTTTGCAGGAGATTGATATAAGAATAGTAGTAATTTGTTACTGCCCTTCGTTCTGTGAGCTAGGCAGCCGGGAGCCCAACTTTTTGAGGGTGTTTGCGTGTTATGGGTTTTGGTGATGCTTTTAGTATCACTGAACCTTATTGCATGCATTCACACTCTCTTCCCTTTCTTCAAGATAGGCAGCCTATAGGCTACCTAGCTAATAGTCTAGTCCATGAGCGGCAGCATAACTTACCATCAGGTGTACTGTCGAAAGCTCTCTGGCGCGAGTTCCTACACCCGAAGTTGCACTAGCGGATGTCATGGGTGAACGGACCGAGGATTAGTCCACTACTTGCAGTGAGGCCGAGCATGTGGACAGTGAATGGTATACGAAAAGGCAACTCGTCGGTCCACTGATGTTAAGAAATCGGTAGCGTTAGCGGTGGACAGACTGTACATTCGATGGGGATCGTTGGTTAAAATCATCACAAAGACCGTTTTACATGGCATTCTCGTAAGTAGACCTATATCCAACTAAATACTTACATAATAGATGTATTATAAAATTTACGAGTTAATGTAGTAGGCAGAACTCTTATTAACATAGCCGGTCAGAGCCGGTCTATTTCATCCGGGACAATGGAAGGGCTAAGTTGTGGCGTCATAACTGATCTGCCCACCCTATTTCCATTGGGCCGACAACTAGCATCGATTCCTTAAAATCCGTGGCCGGACTGGCGGGTTGCCTTTTCGTTAATCGTCCCCAAAGTTGGCAATATTCAATTATTTTTTATTAATAAAATAAAAAATATCATTATCTTCGCAGCTCATATGTGTCCCACTGTTGGGCGTCCACCTTTATGAGAGGGAATTTGTCGCAATATACCACGCTCATCTGACGTGTTGGTATAGGGTTTTATTACGAGTTTTAATTCTCTTGCATTAATGTTATCTGCATATTAAATACCTTAGTCGTCTTTTACGACACCCACGATCAAGAGAGGGGTAGTGAATAGTTTTCTTTCTATATCATTTAATCCTTTAGTCGTCTCTTACGACACCCATGAGCCAGAGAGGGGGGTCTTGAATTGTATTCTTACTCCGTCACCACACGGAAAAAATATAGAAGACTGCTTCTATTGGTATAGCAGCATATTGTTACGAACACAATGGATTTCTTTTGAAAGCGATAAATTATTTACAATAACTGCCGACTTGAACATATTATATAGTTTATAGGACCTATAAGATTTGTGAAGCTGAGAATCAGGTACAGATCGCAACAGAATTGTACTACAGAAATCTAAAGACTTACTTTAGACTCATTTTACTTCCAAAAGTTTCTTCCGTGTGGTGACGGACTAAGAATATAGTTTACCACCCCCTCTCATGCCCGTAGGTGTCGTATAAGACGACCAAGGGATTTAATAATAATGTAAATAATATACAGATAAGAGAAGGAAAACTCAACACAATACTCTATACCAAGGTTCTGACCAGCGTGGTAGCTTCTTTCACAGCAAGAACGGAATTGACCTACAATACCACGCCAGTCGTCTGACTGTGTTGGTATTAGGTTTAATTTCAAGATTTCCATCTCTTGCATGTTATATGCATGATAAATGTTATATGCATATTTAATCCTTTAGTCGTCTTTTACGACACCCACGGGCAAGAAAGGTGGATGATGAATGGTATTCTTATATCGTCACCATAAGGAAATGCGTTTTAAAGTTTACATAAGGTACAGCGTTTTTTCAGTGGATTCGTCTGATGATAGAGTAAGAAATGACAGAGTAAGAATACAATTCACCACCCTCTCTTGCCCATGGGTGTTAAAAAAAGACGACTAAAGGGATTATAATACGCAGATAACAACTATGCAAGAGAAGGAAAATTCGATATAAAACTCTATGACAATATTTTAAACCAGCGTGGTATAGTAAGAGCAATATCACTCCAATTGTGGAGGAGGCTCGAGCTCAAACCTCTTTTGAGCTATTCGGGCTGAGTTTTTTTTTTGTTGGTGGGTTGCGGTCGGCGCGCTCGCCCCACCACTCCGTCCGGGGCGACAGAAGGGCGTAAGCACGCAGACGCGCAACCCACCCACGATGCACATCGCCTTCGTCGTTGGGCCGACCACCGGAGCAGGGTTACTTGTCATCAGTGGTCGGCCTGACGAAACACCCCCTATTTCAGGTACCTTCCCATCGACCGACATCCCCCCCCCCCCCCCTCGGGGAGAACGTCGGTCTTTCCTCACGCGGTCGGCCTCTCGGTGGGTGATGGACTAATTCCCCGGTCACGTCACCCGATTTAGGCTGAGATGAGGATAAAATATGTTTAGTGTTGCCCATATGGGAATAAGAGTATTTTTTAAACTTAACCTCTATGCCAACATGTTTGACAAAGCTATAATAGATCAATTTCACCCTCATTGTGGAGGAGGCTAGAGCAACAGTGGAATTTATGTAGGCTGAAATGATGAATGATGATAACGTTTATTAATACTAGTCAAAATTTCTTTTGACTATAAGTCTCAAGAGTTGCGTCGTCGAATGTACCACGCATGGTGCAATGCAGCAATAAAACGTACTTTATATCAATAAATCTCCTTCATAAACAAGTTACAACTCACCACACGTTTATAGCTCAACGATGTTTGAAATTCAATAAATCATTACATCCGTTACTAACACCGTCCAAATCAAAACCGCAGGCACGTCATTCGAGTTAGTATATATTTTTTTATTGCCTTCGGTGGTAGACGAGCAAGTAGTCCACATAATGGTAAGTGGTACTCTTACACATCCGTAATATCAGAGTTGCAGCCTGTTCGATTTACGCAACGGGATAGACATTGTTCTATTACTATAGGTAGTCCAAACGCAGTGCACAGAAATCAAGGCCGGATGAAATCAAGTAGAATGATAGTAGAAGATAGTCAGAAGTCTCTTTTATAATGAAATTTAGAACTCTATATACTCGCAATCCGTTATCCGTTTGCTGATGGAGTAAGAATACAATTCACCATCTCCTAACCTAACTAAAATCCCCGACCCAGTCACCCGTGGCCACGACTAGGGCGGCATCAGGCACAGCTGCTCGTGCCTACGCCGCCCCAGTCGCCAGCGGCGGACTGTGTCGTCGTGGAGGCGTTCTTCTCGCGCACGCTCTGACGCCTCCTGCTGCGAGATGACTACCTCGCACAAGGCGACGACCGCGTCTCAGTTCCTGATGCTGCCGAGCATCTCTCTAGCGGTCGTCGGCAGCGTCAGGTCGGTACAGAGAATGCCTCTGGCATTAAGTCCGCCATTGTATTTGTTGCATTAAATTTAATAAATAAAAAATAACTTATTGTATTCTCATTCCAGGATCCTCAATTTGTGGAGATTGAACATTTAATAAAAGGTTATCGAATTAATTTCGTAATTTGTACACTATGTAAACATTTGTCAATGCCAATGGTGTACCATGTCTGTTGCAGAGATTCCAGATAGGAAATCCAATCGAAATTTACAAACCCTTGTTGCTTTGCCCATAACGTGGTAGGAGGGCTTATGGAATTAAATTCTTAATACTAAGATGTCATTGGATTCTAGTACTTAAATATTTTAGTTTAAAGGCGATAGCCGCTTGAGGGTATGGAGGATATGTGAATGCATTTTGCGATCACCCGCTGCGTGCACTCGACGAAATCACAACAAATCATTCACGAGAACCACCTCCAGTAATGATGGCCGTATCGCATATAAATTGGATTTTACGTTTGTTTGTTTATGCATTAATGTTTTATTACAAAAGTTTCAATGCAAATTATTTAATTTTAACGAATATAGCAATATTTTGAAATTTTGGATTTTGTAAAATAATAATCCATCGTGGTGACGGATTAAGAATACAGTTCATCAGCCCCTCTCTTACCCGTGGGTATCGTAAAAGACGACCAAGGGCTCTAATATGTATTTTTAGGGACTAATCCCACCACATATTCCCAGTATTGTATCACCTGTCAGGATCCACAATGGTCTCCATAAATCACACCTAGTTTTGACCCCCAAGTCCGGCAAACGATTTTAATTCTCTTGGGACCCGCAAAAAATTTAATTAGAAAAGTTAAACAGCAGAAATTGGAAGAAATTGATTCCACATCCTTCCTATGTAAAGCGAGAGACATGAGGCAAAATTGACTAGTAGATGATGTGTAGTTACGATAAACGCATCATATATACATATAACATCTACGCAAGAGAAGGAAAATTCGAAATAAAACCCTATACCAACCTGTTTGACCAGCATAGTATATAGTAAAGTGAATTTCCTTTATATTGTGGAGGAATTCCGAGCCCAACAGTGGGACGTATACGAGCTGAAATGATGATGATGAGTGATAATGATGACGAAAATGATAACATCGGCATTCAATTATTTATTTACGAAAATTGCATAACTCTGGTAGAATGTTGTTCTTGATGCATTTTAAGATTAAGATATTAGATATATGTATATAAATTAAAGAAATCTGAGATGAAAATATAATTGCCTTATCGTAAAAAATCAGGCATTCATAATCATTCTGAGCCAATCTCTTCAATCCAAGCCCACGAAGGAAGAGTACTAAAGAATTTTCAACTATTGAACAGAATACAGTAACGACAATTTATGATGTTTATACAATAGAATGAAACATCGCAACACTCAATTCACACGAAGATACATTTGCATTAGTGTTGTATATCGATACTATCGATAAACAATCAATTGTCTATCGATAATTAACATGTAAACAATAGTATCAATTTATTAATTAACAATAGTATTATTTATTGTAATGCGATGATACTATGGTTAGTATATATAGCTAGTATGGTTAGTATTTACTAGTAGATTAGTATTTTAGATTCAGATTTAGTATTGTTATTATGAGTCATCATCATCATCACAGCTGGCATACATACGTCTCACTATTAGGCTCGAGCCTCCTCCATAATAAGAGGGTTATTAACCTACTACACCATCCTGGTCAGACGTGTTTGTATAGAGTTTTATTTCGAGCTTTACTTCTTTTGCATAGATATTATATGCATATTATATCCCTTGGTCGTCTTTTATGATATCCATAGGCAGGATAGGGAGTGGTGAAATATATTCTGACTTCGTCACCACACAGATCTTTAAGAGTAATACTATTAATTAGAGTGATACTATCGATAGTAATACATCCGATACTATCAATAGTATCAATAATATTGCTAAAAATCATTGGTTTTAAATTAAAACTATCGATTATTTTGGACTAACAATTGCCAGAGATTTTTCAATAACATCGCTTTAAAAAATATAAATAACGTAATTATGTTCCTGTTGCTTATATTGAGATTATTTTTAATAAATATTGTGGTTACTTTTAGCGTTACTATCGATATTATGAATAGTTTTTGAGGTCAACTATCGATAGCCAAACTATCGATGGTCAAACTTTCGATGGTTCTCAACACTAATTTGCATTAACATTTGCATTAACATAATAATACGCATATAATTTGTAGTATGAAACGACTTTGACAATATAAAACGTATAATCAATAAATCTGTCAAGTAGAAAGTTTAGCCGAATATAATAGTTTCACAATATCTGTTCGAAACGGTTCTTCGCTATTATTTACGAACTGATGATAGTAATCCGCTTACATGCTTACAGTAGCAGATATTTGATATTTTTAGATGTTTATTGGCTAACATGTTCACATATGACCTGCTCGTGGTCAGCCATTAAATATTCTTAAAATATTTCATCGGATTTTATCGCATTTGTATTTTATTTTTGATTGCTCGACGTTTCGAACACTGCAGCGGACTATGATCCGCCCGTGACCATGTCGGGCAATCAAAAATCAAATACAAACGCGATAAAATACGTAAATTAATTTTATTTACAATGCGTAATACTCGCCTTAACATCGGTAATCATTAAATTTCATCGGTTTTTGGATTATAAAATTACTATTCACATCACCTCAACCCATTTACGTTTCACTATTTGTCTCGGCCCTTATACATTGTGGGAGAAAATTTAACCTATTATACTACGGTTAACAGACGCGTATAAGATTGTGTTACCTTTTTTATTTGCAAACGGTGGCAAACGAGCAAACAGTACACCTGATGGTAAGTGCTGCTGCCGCTCATGGACCTTTAGAAGGCCGCTGCCTACCGCGAAGAAAATGAAGGCAGTGTAAATGAGTGCATTGAGGCTCGGTGATACCAAGGCCACCACCAAAACCCTCCACACGCACTCTCAGAAAGTTGGGCTTGCGGCTCTCTCGCTCACCGAACGAAGCGCAGTAACAAATTGCTACTAC
Source organism: Lymantria dispar (assembly GCA_032191425.1). Classification (NCBI taxonomy): domain Eukaryota; kingdom Metazoa; phylum Arthropoda; class Insecta; order Lepidoptera; family Erebidae; genus Lymantria; species Lymantria dispar. The sequence continues at coordinate 3,729,626 of CM063442.1, read as the reverse complement.
GCAGACGTCGATTTTCTGCGAGAGTGTGGTACTACCCCGGCGAGCCGGCCCGCGGCTGTAGACAAATAACTGTCGACAGTGTGGTCCTACCACTCTACTCTAACTATCATACATTTCAAGTCATACAAGTTCCACTGCTGGATAAGCCTTCTCTAGCAGGAAAAATTTACCTACTGTACCACGTAGGTCAAACGTGTTGATATAGGATTTCAGTTCGAGTTTTTCTTCTCTTGCATAGTTGTATATATGTATATATACTATATCCCTTAGTCGTCCTTTACGATACCCAAGAAAGGGTGTGGTGAATTGTATTCTTATTCCGTCATCATATGGAAAAATAACCATAGAGTTGTACTTAATCAATCTAAGTTTATTAATCTTCACAGGTCAATAATACTTTATAATAAATTATCAGCTATCACATAAGACGATTAGCGAACCTGAGCAGATATCACCGCTGTAGAAGAAGGATATCTTAAAATAAATTTAGTACATGTTTCCAAATTATTGTACTGAATTCTAAAATAATTTCCTTATTTCCTAGTTCACATTAATCCTATCCCGTATTCTTTTTATTGTGGTGTGCGGTATATTGATTACCGTGGGAAAGTGGTGGGACTCCATTCCTTCCTTCCATTTTAAAATAAAAATGGATTACCGCTATGTATCGCCTAATTCAATCAATTATCAACAAATGAATATAAAAGTTAATTATTGTTGGATAAAACGAGGCAAGTTTCGTAATATAGAATATGCAACTGTACATAATTTTACAAAAATACTTCCAAATTGAATAGAAAATTACAAGTACAAAACGAATACACTTCATTTTAATGTTTAGACAACAAAAGATGAAATGGTACTATAAAATTTCACCATTTTCTCCCTTTGTATGTAGCAATTAGGCTAATGAAGCGCTCCGACTGGTGCGAATGAATAGCCCTACTTGCGTTCCTGGCATTCAAACCTCACCTTTCATGTGGCCAATTTACTGATGGTTCACAGTAGGTGTATAAATTTACTTGAATTAGTTAAATGTATGTTAGTAATAGTAGTAAAGGTTCTAAAGTGGACTGCAAGGGAATTAAGTTTAAGTGAAACTACGAACTTTTGAGTTATGTTGTTAACATCAGATAGCCTTTCCTTTCCAGAGATTAATGCTTCCAAACTAATAAATCTTTTGACGATAACTAATTTCGTTATTTGCCGATTTAGATTTCGCTGTAATCGCAAAAATTTTAAGACTTGTAATATAGTGGCAAATTATAAGTATTTCTTTTTTTGCAACTTTTTTGAATCACAATATTCATATAACATCTATTCAAGAGAACGAAAACTCGAAATTAAACCCTATACCAACACGTCTGACCAGCGTTGTATTGTATGTCAATTTCTCTTCCTGAGTGGAGAATGTCCGAGCCCAATAGTGGGACATAATGGGCTGGCATGTTAATATATGCAATAGGGTCGGAATAGGTTTATATAAACTTCTATTCATGTTATATTTTTCATCTTCTACGACACTGAAAGAAGTACAAGAGTAACTCGCCTTGTAGCGTGGTCTTGTATTTCTCTCATATTGTGGAGAAAGTATAAACTGTTACGAAGTAATATGAATGTATATAATTTTATCTTTAGTGCTTCAACCTCTTTCAAAGATGTTTATTAATATCAAAAACATCAGCAATTCAGGGAAGAATATTTATCATCAAAAATAAATAACAATCAATCCACACGTTACGATAAACAAAAACAATTTATAAAAGCAAGATGTTGGATATATTTAGCGTGAAAGTATCCGTGAAGAAGGCGTACAAAACCAAAATGGTATTACCCCCAAGGCTATTTATCAAATAGCACGATAAATAGAAATGGGGAAATTGGAACAGAGTCAACGGGACCAACGAAATGATTTATTGATATTATAAACAAAATATAGACTGATCATTTTCAATTCGAAGATTGAATTTGGACCGCCAAGGGAGCAGCATGGTGTGTTATTAAATGCGTTTAATGTCATATTTTATGGCTTATGCCTTTGAGTGATTCGTTTAATTAAAATTGTTCATTTTTGATGTAAAACAGGCGAGGGTAATCCTGATTGTTGGCGTGGCGATACTGGCCATGGCGATGCGTTGCCACGCTATATGATAGTAAGTATAGTTTTGACCAATTGTCACAGTAATACCGTGAAAATCATCGAATATAACTATTATATATTACATTATTACAGAAGGCGCTGATTAAAAGAATCAAGTTGTTATATTTTGAAAAATTTTAAGTTTTTAATTCTTGTATTAAATGAAAATAAATGTTATTACTTTAGAATAATAACGTATAGAAGGTAAGTTCGCGCACAAAAAGTGAAGCATTTTAATTGGAGCCTAATGGAGCTTACGCCAGAACCGTTCCGTAATATACAAGGTCACTGTACTGCACGTACGTACGCAACTCTTAAAAAATAAATATGTAACTATGACGGTTTGTGCATTCAAATTGTGTTACCAACACATTTGAAAAAAATAAAAAGTATATTAACATTACTTTTAAAAGTATTCCGACGATTTATGTTAATAAAAACAAAATTTGATTTCATAATTTGTATAGTGTTGTGCGTGTGTACGTGCGTAATCGCCTGCGCACATGCAGTATTGTTTGTTTCATATTTTTGATGGCTTACGTATGGACACTATCCTTCTATACGTTATTATTCTACGGTTATTACATTAATTTCTGTGATAAATTAAGTTAGTCATCATTTATGGTTCATGAGTATTACATAGCCTCAGGGAAGACAGAGCATATACTTCATATCAAAGAAAAAAAAATAGATATAGTCAAACGAATTGAAAAGAGTAAGTGAAACTTAATACGTATTATAAAACCAGGCATTTATTGATCACATTTTTTCAGAACATTCACAACGATCTCACTGTCAAAATAGTTTATGGTTATAATGAACGAATATGACATTTGCCTTTTTTCACATTATTAATTTTCAAATATCTTACTAGTCGTTGCTTAAGAATGTGAGATATGCCTGATATTTTTATCCGCATTAAACCATTACCTACATCATTTTGACAGATCACGATCTATGTGCGGTTTTGTACAATAAATCATAGTAAAGTTTGCATATTTCTTGTAGGAATATTTATGAGTTATTCTATTTATATAACTAGATGTGTTAATAATTATAACAAATCTGCGTTATTTATCATGCTAAATATCAACCCTGAGAATAAACATTTGTTTTTTTTTTAATGTCATTAGGAAGATGGTTTTCAATGCGATGTTCCATTTTTTTTATGTGGTACCTCTTATTTTTATAAACCTCAAGGGTTGTTCTACTTTAATTTCATTGATTAATTTAGTTGGCATCGATATACAATCATTTGACTTCATCACAGTTCACATTTTCTCTATAATATGAGGGAAATTGACCTACTATACCACGCTGGTTAGATATGTTGGTATAGGGGTTTATTTCGAGTTTTCTTTCTCTTGCATAGATGTTATATGCATATTGTATCTCTTAATCGTCTTTTACGACACCCACAGGCAAGAAAAGGGGGCGGTGAATTGTATTCTAACTCCGTCACTACACGCGAAACATGCCTAGACAGATAACAATAGATAACATGTCTAGACAATAAGTACACTGAAGTAACTATAGGTAAAAATACATTGTGATTTTTATCATAACAGACTTATTTTAATCCTAGTAAAATTAGAACGAAGTTTGATACTAAGCTGAACATTTGTAATTACAATAATATTAAATTACAATACTCGGTATTTGCGATATAAGCTTACTATTAAACGTGCAGCAAAGTAAACTTTCACAACAATTCAGAAAGGTATGACGAAATTTAATCTTCCCCGTGGATGTTGTAAAAAACGACTAAGGGATATAATAAAGGGAAAAAAACTCGTAACAAAACCCTATACCAACATGTCTGATCAGCATGCTATAGTAGGTTAAATTTTGTATCATTGGAGGCCCGAGCCTAACAGTGGGAGGTATGTGGGCTCCAATAAAGATGCAGTTATTGTTATATTAGGTGTCAGTATGAGCGTGTATGTTAAAAGTTTTGATGTTAATTTTACACGCAGCATACAAGCTACAGCGCTATTCGTTTTTCTTTAAACAAACAACACTCATTTCACTTGGCTTTTAGGTAATTTTGTATTCAACTAAAAATGTTTCTTGCTATCTTAATTAACCATTAAACTGTCCAAAAAGTATAGAACAATTCTAGATTACCCAATTCAAAAGTTTTATATCATAAAATTTTACCACAAAAGTCTAAGAATACCATAAAAATTTATTCCGTCTTCTATATTTAGACGATATGATATGACCCAGATGGTCATGGTACCCGATTTTAGTATCTCTCGAATCTTTTTTACATGACCACCATACAATGACCTCTACTTTACCTTCATTCTACCTTAACTTTATCAAAATATTCAAAGCCGCGGGGGAAGAAATAGTTCTTACTTATATGGAAGGTCACAGTTATAGCCGATAGCCTGTTATGAAGCGCCCAGTAACATTTCATAGTTATGGACGGGAACGGAAAGGAAGTGTATATTTAGTACGGCATCTGTTTCTCGAGCATTTCATAGAAATAATATTAATTAACATGTCCCATGGTAGATGGTTTCATAATTTGTAATACTCTTGACATGGGCTCGTAAAGTTTTAGCTAAAATTGTTTGAATTTGTCGCTTCACCATTCTATTCGTAGCCACGATGTTATGAAATATAATATATAACATTAATTAGTGGTTAAAAAAATTAAGTTTTGACGACATTACCTTACGAGAAGTGTTGTCGTTATCAGCATCGGAGTGTGACGCGTCTCATAATAAAAAATGATATATAAATATTTTAGTTCCTGTTTCAAACTTTTGACTAATATTTTATTTCATAGTTTAATTTAGAATTTTCATTCGGGTCTGAAATAATATGCTTTTTTATACTGTGTTGATAAAATTCTGCTGTTACGATATTTATGCTGTTGAATTGGTTAAACATTTTACTGTTATTTTATGAATTAAATTTATGTGCTTATTAAATTGTTCTATTTTTTGAAGTGAAAACTTCTTTAGGCGCACCGCACAGAGATTTTTTCGTGGGTATTAAGTTAGGCTGATCCGTCATGCTCTGAGGTGAAACGCTCGATCGGGGGAACTCGGGACCGGCGCCGAGTGTACCCGAGCGAGAAAGATACAGTCAGCTGCTCTTCGCAGTTGTATCGCTGTTTTTCGTATGATCAATTCTTACGTCTTAATTGTCTTTATTAAATTAATAGTTATAATAGATACGCAATGATAATTATTATTTTAACAACTATCTGTTTTACATTGTGAGGTTAGTGTGTGTATTTAGCGGTTTGGTAATATTGAAAATAATACATTTTGAAAAATAATTTATATTGAAAAAAAAATTATAAACAATAACCGTTACACAGATCATAATTATTGTTATTGATATTATATAAAAGGATTCGATCGTATAGGTAAGTCACCTCATGTTTATATTATATGCGTATATATAAATGTATGTATGTGTAATATAATTAAAAGTTAACCTAACTTTTTTATTTTGAAACACTACTATTATTATTTAATTGATTGGGATTGGCCAATGAAGTTTTCACTTCTGCCATGCGGTCTTAAGCGCACACTCTTTTTTATTTATTATCTTTACTGGTAGACGAGCAAGCAGACTGCCCGGAAGATAGGTGTTAATAGTCTCTCAAGTTTTGGATAAATAGAGAATTAATCCAAAAAAATTGAGCGGCTAATTGATGATTTCTGACGTTTACGCGAGTATTACACATTGTAAATAAAACATATTTTTTTCGCGTTTGTATTGTGTTTGTATTTGATTTTTGAGTGTCCGAAATTTCTAACACTTTTCAACATTTATGGTCACAAGTGAATCCACTCGAGACCATGAACGCTGAAAAGTGAATAATTACACATTAACAAACGCCTTGCTAATTTGGCCAGTGTGGTTAGGTACGTATGTTAACCAAATTGTAACACGCATTATCGTTTTTAAGAGATTATAATTTTACAGAAAGGCACTTGGTGGTATATGGAGTACTTAATCGGTTACCACAGGGGCAATTTACTTTTTGAATTGAATACCATGCTATTATTTAGGTTTGTCAATAACCATCAATTAAATCCTATATAATTAATAATAACTATATGTAAGATACTTACCACCATGAACTCCACAGTAATCTCCAACGCAATCTGCATGCTGGGCGTGTGCACCTGAGCATGGGGTGTCACCGGTACAGGACCTACGCCTCGTCTGTCTACAGTCAGCTCCACAGACCGACCATTCAGACCAGCTACCCCAACGACCCGGTAGAGCTATGGACAAAGATATTTACATATGTTAAACAGATATAATAAATTACGTTGATCAGTGAAATGGGTGGTTAGTAGGCAACACTTTGTTTCGAGTTTACCTATTCTTGCATAGATGCTATATGCTTATCATATCCCTGAGCCGTCTTTTACGACACCAACAAGCATGAGAGAGGGTGGTGATTTGTATTCTTATTCCGTCACCACACGGGAAGCACACACCTTAAAAGATATTAATGTGAAATTGTCTTAAATTATTATAAAAAAGTTTTTAATACCTAACATTAACGACGTTTATCCTTAGTGAAAAATATGAACTTGAACCAGAAATTATACATTTTCTTATTTATATGAATAGAAGACAACGATTTTTGATGTTTAAGCGAGTATCGCAGATTGTACATAAAACTCTTTTACGGATTTTATCGTGTTTGTATTTCGTTCTTCATTGCCCGACTCTTCCAAACCTTACAGCCTTCATGGTCTCAGTCCACCGTCCGCCCGTGACCATGAATGCTGTAAAGTGTTCGAAACGTCGGGCAATTAAAAATGGAATACACACGCGATAAAATTTGTAACAGTTTTATTTGTTTTGAATTGAATAAAAGACTAGAAATTATTTTTACGAATTCAAATCGTTTATTATGCATAAACCCCGAGAGGCACTTCATCATCATCATCATCATCTCAGATCATATACGTCCCACTGTTGGGCTCGGGCCTCCTTCTTAATGGAAGGGTAATTGACCTACTATACCACGCTGGTCAGACGTGTTGATATAGGGTTTTATTTCAAGTTTTCCTTCTCTCGCATAGATGTTATATGCGTTTTATATCCCTTAGTCGTCTCGTACGATCACCCACGGGTAAGAGGTGGTGAATTGTATTCTTACTCCGTCACCACACGGAAAAGGCACTTACATGTTATCAATTTTAATACAATTAAATTAAATGAATCCAATAAATTACATCGGATCGCAACGCGTCCACTACAGAAGAGATCCGGCAAGAAACTCAGCGAGCTTGACTATTATTTTTATAAGACAACATATCTTGTATGTACTAGCTCCAGTGTGATGCCCTTCGAACCACAAGATCATCATCGTCATCATCATCGCAGCCCACATACGTCCCACTGTTGGGCTCGGGCCTCCTCTACAGTGGAAGGGAATTTGATCTACTACATGCTGGTCAGACATGTTGGTATAGGGTTTCCTTCTCTTACACAGATGTTATATGCATATGATATCCCATAGTCGTCTTTTATGACATCCACGGGCAAGATAGAGAGTGGTGAATTGTATTCTTACTCCGTCACTACACGAAAACCACAAGATACGTAATATAATTCACATAATTAATTCAAATGACTATGGCTAGACCAGATCCCACAAGTGGTACCCGATCATAAGTACTACATCAACTAATAGGTTTACTATTCAACATCTGGGTTATGGGTGATAAATATCCTTTTTTTTTTCCCAAGAAAGTATTTGACAAAAACATTTCGCATTAAAAATTCAAAACCACGAGCTGTCCTCATTAATCATGAATGAAACATCGCCTTTTTTTTTGCTTCACACAACGTATGCTTTTAAAATTAAATAGCTCAATGACCGTATTTATCTTGGAATTTTTTTTAATACATCTTTTTTTTTTTTTTTTATTAAACTTCATGCAACAATGCAATGGCGGACTTAATGCCAAAGGCATTCTCTACCAGTCAACCATAGGTGATGCAGAGACGAAAAAAAGGTAGGTGCATGTTCCGAGATAGTTATATTATTGTAAAATGAAAAAGAAAATATATTTTACATAGATAAATAGGTATATACGAAAATATATAATACATACCAAAGATACATACATACCCAAATACAAAGATAGATATGATATATATTAAGATATATAAATATATACATACACAGTATATATACATAATTATAAGGACATTATATCAGTTGTGATGATTCTGCCAACTCGTTTAAGAGATGGAGTCGAACGCTCTTCTTAAATGTTTGACGACTAGTTGCCATCCTGATACCGAGAGGTAGTGAGTTCCAGAGGAGAACCGCCTGGACAACGAAAGAGGAATGCACACGATCAGAGTGATGAGATGGACAAAGTAAGAGCAAGTTTTTGGAGGAGCGAAGGTTTCTGTCATGATTAGTAGAGAGGTATTGAAAGAAACAAGACAAGTAATTAGGAGAATTAGGAGAGTTGAGGATAGAATATAGAAAAGTAAGGGCACGCAAACTACGGCGTTGTCGAATAGTTAGAAAATTTAATTGAGAACGATAAGCAGAAATATGATCATACTTGCGAAGATTATATATGAATCGAATGCAGTTATTGAGAAGACGGTCTAGTTTATTAAGAAGATCTGCATTCAGGTCAAAATAACACACATCACCATAGTCAATTAGAGGAAAAATTAAAGTTTGGACAAGCGTCGTTTTAGTTTTAACCGGTAGAAAATGTCTCAACCGATTGAGAGCACGTAAGCTACAGGTGACTCGCTGACTTACTCTGGTTACTTGAGTACTCCAATTGAGAGTGGAGTCGATATATAAGCCAAGGTCTTTTACGTCAGGGGACAGCGGCACAATAGAGCCGTCGTACAATATAGAGGGGAGAGATTTGACGTCTACTCGGCCTATCATACGCTGACTACCCACAATTATTGCCTGACACTTGGTAGGGTTCACCATCAACCCGAACTGGCAACACCAACTTTTTATGCTGTCAAGGTCTGTATTGATTTTGGCAATTGCTGACGGCATATCCTCCACACTCGCTTGACAGTAAAGCTGCAAGTCATCGGCATAAAGATGATACGAACACTGAAGATTATAAGTAATGAGATTAATAAAGATAGAAAATAACAAAGGAGAGAGAATACCGCCCTGAGGGACGCCAGCGCTGAGGTCGCACCAATTCGAAAAGCTGTCTTCGATGCGGACACACTGCTGACGCCCCTGAAGATAAGAAGAGAACCATTCCAGTGCGTTGGGTGAGATCAGGAAGTGAGATAAGATGGCTAGAAGGACATCGTGATTGACGGTATTGAAGGCGTTAGAGAAATCTATTAAGACTAGAACCGTCACATTGGTTTTCTCCATACCAGCCCTAATATCGCCAGTCACTTTTAGGAGAGCGGATGTTGTGCTGTGGCCTGGTCGGAAGCCGGACTGGAATTGACATAAGAGATTATTTTTGAAAATGAAATCCGATAATTGCTTATGCACGCAAGCCTCCAGAACCTTAGAAAGAAAGGGAAGAATAGATATAGGACGGAAGTGATTAGGAAGAGAAGGATTAGAAATTTTAGGCAAAGGTATTACATAAGCCTTACGCCATAATGATGGGAAACAGCCAGATTCAAGAGAAAAGTTAATAATATGTGAAATAACAGGAAGAAGGTGGTCCAATATTGCTGTGATCATGCGACGACTTACGTAATCACATCCCACAGCATTAGACTTAATGGATAGGATTATTTTTTTGATTTCTTCCAACGCAACTGGAGAAAAATTGAACGGATAGATGTTAGACTGAGGTAACTGCTTTAGATAATCTAAAGTGTGACTTTTGGTTTTGTGGTCCAACGGGATAGAGAAAGAAAAGTGCTGATTGATGTCATCCAAACCCACTGTCACCTGAGAATCCGAATGACAGTGCTTACCGATGCCTAGAGTCCCTAGAAACTTCCAGGCATTAGCAGCGGAAGAAGAACTAATATTGTCAAGAATGTGGCGGCGTTTAGCATTACGAATCATCTGATTACACCGATTCCTTGCAGCCTTATACTCAGACCAAAGTACTTGGCACCGATCACCTTTATATTTTCGATATGCTCGGTCTCTGCGCTTCATTGCCTTACGGATGTCTTCTGAGATCCAGGGTGCTGGTGGACGTTTTAATTTTACCTTTCTGATAGGTGCGTGATTATCGAAGAGGTGGTGGACTACTTCACCAAAGCACCGTACTTTCTCCTCAATTGACGAAGATGCTCGTAAAAAGTCCCAGTCAAGAGCTGAGGCATCACTCTGTAAATCAGTGAGGTTGATTCTGTTAAAACAACGCATGTACAAAAATTTGGGCTTAGGCTTAGGAGGTTTCAAGACGTAAGAAAGGAAAATGAGATCGTGGTGAGAGAAGGCGGGGGCAGGAAATTGGCCGTTAGAGGAGACAAGAGAAGGGTTGGAGGTGAGGATTAGGTCTAGCCATGTGTCGTTGCCATCCCTGTTGTGGTGAGTGGCCTGTAAGGGTACAATCTGTAGATTGGCAGACTGAATGACTTCAAGGAGTTTTTGAACACGTGGTAAATGGGAAGAAAGGAGATCAGTGTTAAAATCGCCCATGATGATGTGGTGTGAATATTCTGACCCTAAAGATTCCAGAATCGAATCGAGACTGGAGAAGTAGTCGACATTGGGAGGACAGTATACAACACCAAGGACGGCTTTAGCCCCTTTGGTAGATATCTCTAAAAAGAGAAACTCAGCAGAGGAAGATACGGGAGATGAAAAAAGAATTTTATAGGGAATGTGGCTGCGGAGATATATCGCAACACCACCTCCTCTTCGCTCAGCCCGATCGTTACGAATAAGTATGAAGTCAGCAAGAGGGTAAGCAGTGGAAAGAAGTTGAGGTTTGAGCCAGCTTTCTGATATCAGAATGGCGTTAACGTCAGTATCAGTGAATGTTTCTAAAAAGTCACTGTAATGGCTTGGGATACTCTGTGCGTTTATATGGCATACCTTTAACAAATTGTGTGAATTATTGTTAAAAGTTTGTCGCACACAGTCGCCAAGCGTGGGAGATGCTGAACAGAAACTGTCATCATCTGAAGAAGAATTGGCAGAGTAATAAGAATCATCATCTGAATACATGGAATAAATATATAAAAATAAAATATAATATAAATAAAATATAATACAAATAATATAATTATGTGGGACTAAATTATAGGATGTTACTTTACTAAACTTCTATATATAAAAATCCGCATCACCTACCAGCTAAGAGGTGTACAATTATGTAATAGCAGCAGACATACAGTTTGTGAGGCATGTTATGCGTACAACGGAATTCAATTCAGGAGTAACTAAACGTCACGTAGATCTTACGTCAAACATATAGCTTGACATTTGTACAATTCGATCTAATAAGTAAACAATAACAGATAGAATGATATTACATGATTAAAAAGAATGTGTTGCGTTTTGAGTAGAAATATGTGTTGACAACTAGCACTAATAATGAAATAGGAAATTTATAGTTACAAAAGGCAAAAGTACTGTTATATATTCCTGCGCGATTTTATATTACCGGTGATGGTCGTTGAATTTCCTGTGCATGAAGACTCTCCAACTGCCCTGGGATACTTGATAATGAGTTGATTAAGATCATCCATGGTGAAAAACTTGTGCCGAGTACCATCAGGAGCTTTTACCACAATGATACCATCTTGTGTCCAGCAAGAGCGCATACCAAAATGCTGCCGGGCTTTATTGAAGACAGTCTGCCGGGGCTTTGTCAAAAACTCCTTAATGGATGCAATTGAGCCTTTCAGTTTAGACTTAGTTCTCCATATAAGTGATCTAATATCAAGACTAGAAAACCTTACCAAAATAGGACGGCTGTGGTTGTTGTTAGGTGTGCCTAACCTGTGACAAACACTAATGCTGGGTGCTGAGATCTCCTTTAGTGACATATTTGAATGTATTATATCAAGAATGACAGCAGTGCAGTCCTCCTTTTCAGCTTCGGCTATTCCCATGAAGATTAGTGCTTTCTTCCTGTGTCTGGTCTCTAGAAGATCTACCGTGCGGGAACACTCACTTATTTGCTGACGTATAAGTCTGAGCATGGAAAACATTAGCTCCCTGAAGGTACGAAATTCTTCAGCAACTTTAGCCACAGTGTCCTTAGCAGGTGCCCCGACTTGTAGTTGTGTTTCTAATTCTGCCATTCTCTTTGTGAAAGTCTCCTCCAAGTTGACTTGTGCTGCTTGTATTGTGTCTAATTGTGACATTTTATAGCCAAACAGAAAGTTAGAAGTGAGTGAGTAGTATCAGCTAGCAGGTGATTTGGGATTAAGTTTAATTTACATAAATTATATCACAACTGTAAGTACTTTGTACTAATACAATATTAAATTGAAAAGACCCAAGAATTATGCAGTATACTATTATATATTAATTTAGATTAGAGGAACAAATTTTTAACTTTTTATCTTTTTCAAACCTACCCACCGAAAAACACATCTTCATCATGATCACAGCCGACATACGTCCCACTGTTGGTCTTGGACCTTCTCTTATGTGGGAGAGATATTAACCTACTATACCACGCTGGTCAGACTTATAACGATGTATAGTATTTTATTTCGAGTTTTTTTTTATAATGAGCTAAGATGATGATGATAACGATCTTTACTCATGTAAGTCCGCTCAGCTTGAGCCTGCTCCATGAAAGAGGGAAATTGAGTTGGTCACTTATGCAACATTACCAAAATGTTCTATTTCGTGTTTTCTTTCTCTCACATACATCATCATCATCATCGCAGCTCACATACGTCCCACTGTTGGGTTCGGGGCTCCACAATGGGAGGGAATTTGACCTACTATACCATGCTGGTCAGACATATTGGTATTTTTTTTTTTATGGGTGGGCTATTGTAAGCGCACGCGCAGTCAAGTCCGTCCGGGGCGATGAAAGGACGGCGCGCGGGTCCATAACCCACCCGTACCCACGTCACCTCATTGTTGGGCCAACCACCGGAGCAGATGTGACTTGTCATCAGTGCTCGGCCCGACGCAATACACTTTCGGGTAACCTCACCTCTCGACGTCCTGGGACATCGGTCACCGTCGTGCGGTTAGTCACACTGCGGGTGACGGACAATTCCCCGGTCCGATCACCCGCGGCCTCGGCTAGGGCGGCATTAGGCGCAGATACTCGCGCCTACGCCGCCCGAGTCGCCGGCGGCGGAATGTGTCGCCGAATAGGAGCTCTACTCGCACAGGATCCGCCGCCTCCTTCTGTGAGATTACGGCCTCACAGAAGGCGGCGACCGCGTCCCAGTTCCTGACGCTGTCAAGCATCTCCAGACATATTGGTATAGGGTTTCATTTCGAGTTTTTCTTCTCTTGCACAGATGTTAATTGCATATTATAATCCCATAGTCGTCTTATACGAGATCCACGGGCAAGATAGGGAGTGGTGAATTGTATTCTTACTTCGTCACTACACGGAAAAACTTACATACATATCATATTCAAATTATATCCCTTAGTCATATTTATGGGCAAGACGGGTGGTGTATTGTATTCTTACTCCGTCAATAGATGAAAAATATTGATATAAATTAATATATTTCCCTATATTGCACTTATTTAAGAAGAAATAAATTGATTAGTATCAAAATTTGATAGAACATATTTCGATGATTTTCTTTTAACTTATCATCGAATCAAATAAGTGCCGCTGGTCTGAATTTCTTGAAATTTGGTATGATATTTGTATAGCAATAACAATTTTCAAATTTTTATCCAAAATTGGACGAGGACTGAATTGCTGATACGGTTAAAAAATTACAAATATTATATCCACGTATAATAATAAACATGGTCATTTACAAGAGCACAAAACCAATATTTTTAACTTGCTAAGTATAATCAAATAAAATATCTCCATTACAAATTATTATTATATAATTTTTTAAATTATTTTTGTACAATTCTCCGTTGCAATCCTGCTGCGATCACTGTGAATGAATATTATTAACATTTTAAAATACAAATATGGATAATTTCTTGGAATACATTAGGATACAGATGTGAAGTTGGGCACCCACTGAGAGAAAGTAGCGTCATTTTATTTTTAGGGTTTTATATTAGTGTTTTGTATGTAAGGACTAAGTTTTGTATGTAAAGATGGGTATTTCTCGTGTGGTGAAGAAATAAGAATACAATTCATCACCCTCTTGCCCGTGGATTTAGTAAAAACGACTAAGGGATTAACTATACATATAACATGTGCGGAAGTACTTGAAATGAAACCTTTTGACCCGCGTGGTAGCTCAATTTCTCTCGTATTGTAAAGGAGGCTCGAGCCCAACAGTGGGATGTATGAAATGATAATGTGATGATGATGAAAAGACACTTTAGTTAATTCAAATTCAAATCCTTTATTATGCATAAACCCCGCGGGGGCACTTACATATGGTCACTTTTTTACATTTTACCTTACTACTAGATCGGAATGCGACCGCACTGAGAAGATCCGGCAAGAAACTCAGTGGGCTTGTCTTCTTTTTTATTCATTTACTATTTTTTTTAAATAAGATAATATACAACAACACGTCTATTAATAGCTCCAGTGTGATGCCTTTCGAACCATCATACAATACAGTTATTAAATATAACGAAAAAGTACCATGGCTGGACCAGATCCCGCAAGCGGCACCCGATCACGAGTTAACCACTAGAGCAGCCATCATTCCCCTCAACCATAATTGTTTTTTTATTAGCCCATCGCCATTATTTGTTAGATGTACGCGAAATGAAGAATATTGCCTTAAGCGCCACGTTTAGTAAGCAGGACTCTCTTAGAATATGTTACCAACTGGTTACATGTTCTAAGAGAGTCCTCTTGGATGTTGGTGTGACGTAAAGACATATGAGATAAGTAAATCTTTGGTATTACAGAGAAAAATTTTAATAGTTCATCAAACACTTTTGAACTAAGATGACGAATTACTGGATTTAACAGTCATTTAAACTCTTTACCCGTCAACTTTTTGACACAAGCATTTTCGTCTCAAACATTATAGTCAAATAAACTTCATTAAAATACTTAAAACAATTAGTGTGTCAGCTTAGAATAATAACGTATAGAAGGTAAGTTCGCGCACAAAAAGTGAAGCATTTCAATTGGAGCCTAATGGAGCTTACGCCGGAACCGTTCCGCAATGTACAAGTCATTGTACGTATGTACGCAACTCTTAAAAAATAAATAGGTAATTATGACGGTTTGTGCATTCAAATGGTGTCATAACACATTTGAAAAACTTAAAAAGATTTTTATCATTACTTTTGAAAGTATTTCTACGATTTATGTTAATAAAAACAAAATTTGATTTCATAATTTGTATGGTGGTGTGCGTGTGTACGTGTGTAATCGTCTGCGCGCCATTAGTATTTTGAGATTCATGTTTCGAAAGTTCGAAGTATTGACACTATCCTTCTATACGTTATTATTCTAAGCTTGTCAGTCTATAAAGTCTATTGAATAAATTATATATTAATAATTCTACAATAATAAGCTTTAGACATAGACTTCGAGAAATATAACCAATTATAAAATAAATTACGATTAATTGACTACATTACAATATGGTGACTGAGAAACGTATAGCACTATAAATTGAAATTAAACTACATCTTCGTACTCTCATCCTTACATGCAAGTGGAGCATAAATCACGCGGTTTTTTTTTAATAATAGAACGCTCATACATGGTATAGTTGGTTTTTAAGTCACAAGATTTATAATAATCGTTTCGCGGGATGCGACAGAATAGTACCGTTGTGATTTTTTTTATAGTTGATTCATTTATCGTTCATATGTTTTTAGTTAGTTCATGTGTTTTCTTTCTTTGATATCTATATTAATGTGTGAGGTATACAAATAAAATTTCTTTCTTTCTTTTAATACAGTGCAGAGCAGCTATCTATTGCGTCGTCTGCGGAGGGGGCGCCACTATCCTTATTTATATATATTTTTCTATTTCTTTTTCGTTAAAGTACTTTTATTTACTTACAGGTTTAAAGCCTTTTTGGTTCATATACGTGTTTTTAAAGTATTTTTTAAGCACTTGTTACTTGCTCCTTACTTCATCTTTTCCGCTTATCGCCGTCCACTGCTGGTGCTGGTAGTGGGGGTCGGTCCTACACCGCGTCGTCCAATACGTGGTCGCCACTTGAGAACCTTTTTTCCCTAGCGGTTGTCAGTTCGTCGAGTTATGTGGCCTGCCCATTGCCACTTTAGCGTGCTAATTTTTCGTTCTAAGTCGGTTACACCCGTTCCTCTGCGGATTTCCATATTCCGGATTCTATCTCGCAGATAAATCCCGGGCATATCCCGCTGAGCTACTTTGAGCTTGGTTATGAAGTCTACATTTAGGAAAAAACCTATTAAATTAACTTTCCTTCTTTCTTAAAACGGTATTAAATTAGCTTTTTTTCTTTATTTTTTTATTGAAACTTGTTTATACAGATTGTGTTTTGGATTAAGTAATAACCTGATATCTTGATTGTTAGCCGCCTTCAAATGGGTTAGTAATTGACCTACTGCACCACGCTGGCCATAGGTGTTGGCATAGGGTTTGAATTCCTTCTCTTGCACGGACAAGAAAGAGGGTGTTGAAGTGTATTCTTACTCCGTCACAGTTATATTTTATCTTATCTTATATCTTTAAACAAGCAATTCTTGTATATATATACCTATATATATTTTCAGAATCTCGGTAACGGCTCCAACTATTTGCATGAAATTTAGCATACTAGAGGAGGGCCAAAAAATCGGTCTAGCTAGGTTTTATTTATAGAAAATGTTGTTTTGTCGGTGTTTTTAACTAATCAATACAATGATATAAAATGTCAATAGATTATGGATTCAAATTTTAGCTCAGTTGAAAAGTTGTCCAGTCGCATTCAAACAGCGTGAGATCGAATCTCGGTGTTATTATTATTCTTTTTTTGTAAAATTTTCATTATTCCATCATTTTTTTTATTAATATACATCTAAATAAGTTCGTCAAAAATACAATTTGCGAAAAAAAAAAACTATACCGAGTCAAGCTCGGTCAACCAGATATTATATTAACTAATCGCTAAATTTTGATACTTGCACCATACCCTTTTATTTCCATGTGTGGGTGTTCACATGCACAAGCTTACAGAATAACATATCTTATTAATTAATGCGCACACACATAAATCAGTCGCGGTTCGTTACAGTAACAACGATGTAAAGGATTTTTACGTTTACATAATCGATTTTTTTATTTGATAACAGACTGATTTCATTAGGGGATGGGTGGGTTAAATTTGGGAAGTAATTAATAATAAACTGAGTTTACAATGAGGGTTGTGGAATATAAATTTATTTTTAAACTAATGTATTACTTGTTTTAACCATCAATCTGAATTCAAATTCAAATCAAATTTATAATGCATAAACCCTGGCAATTCAAATCAATTTTAACATAAATTTTTCGTGTGGTGATGGAGTAAGAATATAATTCAGCACCCCTTCTCTCACCCGTGGGTATTGTAAAACCGGACTAATGGGGATATATTACGCATATGACGTCTATGCCAGAGAAGGATCAACTACGATCGCCAACATATCTACCAAATGTGGCGATATGACTTTTGTGAGGAGGCCTATATCCAACAGTTGACGTCAATGACGGGTGAATGAATGAATGAACAGAATAAATAAATAATATTTTTTTTCTGATTCAGATAAACGATAACTAAGTTATATATAATTAGCAATTACATGCGGTTTTACCCATATAATTCCCGTTCTCATGGGTATATACGCCTATATTATTCGCTGATAAAATAACTTTGGATTGGTGAAAGAATTTTCATAATTTGTTTATTGTTTTAGGTGTAAAAGCGTAACAAACGAACAGACTCACATATACATTTGTGATATTAGTTAGGATAAGGAGCTAATAAGAAAAATCCGATGTCAATCTGTATAAATGTATAGCATGGAATAGATAATTTTCTTCATGATTTATTTATTAATTGTAAAGGAGATCTCTGCCAATATTAGTAAGTATTGCTGAAAAACTAAAATAATAAAAGCATAAAATATAATTATTTTTGGTGTTTACGCGAGTACACGTTGTAAATAAAAGTATTTTACGAATTTTATCGCGTTTGTATTTGATTTTTGATTGCCCGACATTTCGAACTTTTTACAGCGTTCATGGTCACGGGCGGAAACAGTCAGTGAACGCGATAAAATCTGTAAATTAATTTTATTTACAAAGCATAAAAAACTAGCACTTAACTGAAGCTTTACAACAAACTTTTATACGTTTTTTTCAAAATCTTTTAAACTAGTCTTTATTACTATTTATAACGTCGTTACAAGATTTTCTCTCCTTTGCATTTCATCTCAGCAAATCCCTATTATTTTTAAATTATAATGCCGCACTGCGACCGCTCCTCTAAGAATGTAAATAAATTTTAAATAATTGTACAACCCGACTCTTAAGAAACTAACCAAATTCATAAGAAACTACCTTGAAAGTTAAATAATTTATATGTTAATATTATAGCATTATATATTAAAGTGATCAGAATGAATTCGTCATCATTCACTCATCATTTCATTTCATTTCATACAGATCCCACTATTGGGCTCGCATTCCACCACAATAGGAGGGAAATTTACCTACTATACCACGCAAAGGGTTTGGTCTCCCTTCTTTCCTTCCTTTTTAAATACTAATTCTTAATTTAAAACCTCAGCCTTAGCCTCATTCGTGCAAAAAAAAGCAAAATTTAAGCGATTCTAAATTCAAAAGTTAGACACACACAGTCGTATAGTTCGCTTCACAAACATGTGTTACTAATTAGCTCGAAATATTCCGTTTCACGGTCCGAGACGGGCCTCTTGATTGGATTTTATTGTCTATGCCGTTGGTCTATTTCCTTTGATAGTTTGTGACCTGCATGCGTCGTAATTAATAAGCATTTGTTTCGAATGGGTTCGTTACTACGAAGACCGTGAAGTGGAATTAGAGAATCAAAACCATTAAGTCTTTACGTCTATGTAAATAGAATAAGTACCTATTAATATAAGTAATTTTCCATGTGGTGACGGAGTAACAATACAATTAAATACACCCTATCTTGAGCGTGGGTGTCGTAAAAGACGACTACAAGATTAAATAAGCATATAACATCTATGCAAAGAGATGAAAAACTTAAATGAAACCCTATACCAATACAGACGTATTGACCAGCGTGGTTATGGTGAGCCAATGCACCTCCTATTGTGAAGTAGGCTCCAGGCTAACAGTGGGACGTATATGAGCTGAAAGTATAATGATTAGTATCTTATTTAAAAATAAATATACATATGTTCTTTATTTGCATTATATGACGACTAGTAACAATTGTGATATTCTCCTCATCTCCATTTTTTTTAAAGTTGCAATTGTGACTGTTCACTATATAATAGATCCATCATTCATTATCATTTAATCTATTGACGTTCATTGGACATAGCCCTCCCTACTATATTCCCAACGCTTGGTAGACGAAGTGGCGATTACAATTGATTATATAAATTGTCTATATAAAGCTGTCCTAGTTAGTATTTAGACAATTTTTGCGACTACCACGGAAAAGTAAGGGGCTGTGACACATTTTATTGGAATTGTGCCTGACTGACAGTAATAAATTCATCTTCTGATAATTGTAACTAAAATTATTTAGTGAAAGTTGTGTTACCTCTGCATATGCCATTGGGAATTGTCTTATGTAAAAATTTATGAATGAAAAAATACATGTTGTATTTTATAATCTAGTATAAGGGTTAATTTATACAAAACTCATAAATTAAAGCGATATTACTTTCAGTGTTGAAGAAGTACCATCTATTGTAATACCATAGAAATTTAAGTAAAATCTGAAACTGTGCTCAGTTTGGCTGCTCTTAGGTGAAACTATTGTAAAAGTCAACTTTATCAGTTGCCATATATTTTTAAACAATACATATTACTAGCATATTACAATAGAATAGCAATGTTAGTACTGACTCACAATAACAATTTAAACGCTTTCTAAAAAGAGATACATTCACTTTTAACTCCTTTTGATCTAACCCTATCATCAGCAAACAATTCGCGAACGTCTAACATGCTATATGAACAACAAAACCGTAAGTATAGTATAATCTCTTTGAAGTACATATAACGTTTTATATAATCTGTGGAGCTGTAGTTTATGAGTTTTATGACCATAGAGAATTAAATGGCGGCGTTTTAACGACTTCGATGTACTGATAAAATGGTGGAATGCTTGAAAAGTTCATTGTGATTTGTCCACGTGTTTATTTTTATGTTCCGGTGGTATTATAACACTTTTGATCAATAATCATAACTGTTTTATAAAAAATGCGGACATTTATTTCTTAGAAATACATCATTAACTTTATCTTTCGAACTTTTATTAATATTATTTAGTACCATACATTGTTACAATTATTTCTTCCTTTCAGCTCATATACGTCCCACTGCTGGGCTCGAGAATCCTCAACAACAAAAGAGATATTGACCCACGACACCACGCTGGTCAGACGGATTGGTAGAGGGTTTTATTTTCTTATGTTTCTCTTCTATCAAATCAAGATCCACATTGACTTTCAGAAATCTGGGCAATCCCTATTTAAACAATAATATTCGTCTCTCATGTACATGGATGCCGTAAAAGACCACTAAAAATATACAGATAACATCGATGCAAGAGAAGGAAAACTCTACATAAAATATGAGGTTTTATGTCAAGTACAAGTTGATTTGCCAATATATCCGACCAGCGTGGTATAGTAGATCAAATTTCTTCCCACAGAGAAGGAGCCCCACCCATCAGAACACGTTCTATTTATTGGCTAAGATAATAGATACAGATTTGGCTTTAGAATATAATTGAGATTCCGTCAGGCTGGCCACGGATGTCAAGGAATGGGTACCAGTGGTCGGTCTAAGGGCGATGCGGAGGGAATACGGTAGCTTATGGGGTCACACGAGTAATCCGTCGCTCCGGACACATTGGACGTGTTAAGACCACATAGCCTACCATAAAAAAAGAGTGTGTATAAAAAGTACGCATCCATCAGCCTATAGACGTCCACTGCTGGACATAGGCCTCCCCACGAGAATGTCACTCAGAACGCGCCGTCCGATTCGTGGTCGCCACTCAAGAACTTTTCTTCCCCAACGGTTGTCGGTTCGTTGAGCGATGTGGCCCAAAAAGTACGCATATCTGAAGTGAAACTACTTTATCCATTATCCTCTATCTCATTCTCTCGCCGGCTGCATCCTATACATTTACGTGTTTATGTCTCTATGGACTCGCTTTTTCGTTTCATCGAGTTTGAAATCACAACGATTCTGAAGAAGTATCACTTCAAAAATAAAATAAAGCTCTTCCGTGTGGTTACGGAGTAAGAATATTCTCCACCCCCTTTCCTGCCCGTGGGTGTCGTAAAAACGACTAAGGGATGGGATGCGGATAACATCTATGCAAGAGAAGAAAAGCTACTAGTAGGTCAATTTACCTCCCATAGTAGAGGAGGCTAGCCCAACTTTCTAAGGGTGTTTGCGGGTGGTGGGTTCTTGTACCACCGAACCTCATTGCACGCATTCTACCCTCCCTTCATTTTCTTCACAGTAGGCAGCGGCCTTGCAAAGGTGCATGGGCAGCAGTAACACTTACCATCAAGTGTACTGTTTGTTCGCTTGCTACCGTTTGCAATTAAAAAAAGACTCGAACCCAGTGACGTATAAGAGCCGTGAGGAATATTTAAATGCTTTTTTTTTTTGGGGTGGGTCGCAGTCGGCGCACTCCTCGCACCACTCCGTCCGGGGCGACAGAGGGGCGTAAGCACGCACACCCGCAACTCACCCGAACACGACGTCGCCATCGTTGTTGGACCGACCACCGGAGCAGGGTTACTTGTCATCAGTGGTCGGTCCGACGGAATACCTCCTAGTGGAGTGGGAGGACGTCAGCAGAATAATTAAATGCTAACGTGTGGTATTCAGAAAGCATTCATGACCACACAAGTATTTTAATAAACCTTGTAATCAAGGTCGTAAATATAAAATAAAATATCTACAGAAACAGCTGTTTAAAGAAATAGTAGAGTTCAATGCACTCATTACTGGCCATTTCAATTATTGATTAACTTAAATATTCAATGGCTATTTTAATAAATTATAATTCGTGCGCAAACATAATTATTAATCAAATAATTAATGATGAATTTAATAATTATGGATATGAATTATAATTGAGCGATGGTGTAACTCCGTGAATTATGTTGCATAATCTTTTTACTTTTAAGTAATTTTATCTTATAACTTTAAACGAGCAATTCTTGTATATTTATACCTATAAGTATATTTCTATATTTTTAGAATCTCGGCAACTACACCAATGATTTGCATGAAATTTAGTATAGATGAGGTTTTGGGGGCAAAAATCGATCTAACTAGGCCTTATTTCCTAGCCGAGGCCGCGGGTGACCGGACCGGGGACTTTAGTCCCTCACCCGCAGATAGGCTGACCGCGCGACGGTGACCGACGTCCCGGGACAGGGACGTCGAGAGGCGAAAGTACCGGAAAGGGTTTTCCGTCGGGCCAACCACTGAGGACAAGGAACTCTGCACTGGTGGTCGGCTAACCACGAGGGCGACGTGGGTACGAGTGGGTTATGGGCTCGCGCGCCGTCCTTTCGTCGCCCCGGACGGAGTGGACGGCATGTGCGTTTACCATAGCCCATCCATAAAAAATCCTAAGTTTCATTTATAGAAAAAGTCGTCTTGTTGGTGTTTTTAGCTAATCAATAAAATGATATTAGAATAGGAATGTAAATTTAGCCGTCGCCGTCGATTAAGGGATATAGTGAGCATATAACAGCTATGCAAGAGAATTTTGAAATTGTTTTTCGAGTTTTCCACTCGAATCTTATACTAACCTGTCTGAGCCGCATGTTATAGAAAGGTTACTTTCCCTCCTATTGTAGAGGGGGCCCGAGCTTAGCAGTGGGACTTTTATGAGCTGAGATGATGATGATGTGAATGCTTAGTAGTTCGTAATAACTAACTTCAAAATAAAGTTTACGTAATTTTTTTTATTTAAGATATAGGTATGGTGAAACGCTATCTTGAGATGGCATCCGCAAGTGTAACCCGCTTGGATGGGCTACAAGGTTGGATACTTATGGCCTGCCACCATGGCGCTTGAGATAGATACGCAGCCGGCTAGCTACACACCATGGTCTGCCGCTAAAAAAGGGTGTAACGCTACAATACCCCGCTCCATTCGACGTCCTCGTCACGTCCTCGACGAAGAGGACGACAATATCACACTCGCTCAATGTAGAGCCTACACGGCCCGCGAGGCCTTAACACATAAATATCCGCGGTTCCGCCTTCGCCGCCGAGGTGCGAAACCGCGCCGCGCCGAGCCCCAAACCGAAGTCCGTTCCCCACAGGGGGAGCTCTTGGGCGATGTCGCTTAGCATACGTTTCTCCGGGTTAAGAGCCCTCGGCGCTCACCCATAGTCCGCGTCAAGCTGTCAAGGCCATCTGCGGCCAATAGCTGTACAAACACAAAATTAAAAAAAAAAATTAAAAAAAACAAACCCCGCAGTTGACAATGCGCCCCACGGTGCGCACACACACACATAAATGCAGAGACAAGTAGCAACATGCACGGCATTATGACAGTCGTGCATCAAAATGGCGGTCAGTTAGGTATGATAATTGAGATTTATTTAAAAATATCAAAATGATCATCATTATCATCATCTCAGCCTACAAATATCCCATTGTTGGGCTCAGGCCTCCTGCATAATGGAGGGCAATTAATGTACTATTCGACGCTGGTCAGACGTGTTGGAATTTGTTTCGAGTATTCCTTTTCTTGCACAGTTGTTATATGCTTGTTATAACCCTTATAGGCAGTGGTGAATTGTATTCTTACTTCGTCAACACACGGACGACGAATGTTCACCGAGTAATTTCAACAACTTAATATGAATACCATAAAAAATTACCTAAATTGGGCTATAATTTTTTAAAGACAAATAGCAGTCCCTTGTAAATATGTCTTCAATATTAAATTAGTTAATATTTAGTATACCTCTGAACCGCCGCTACATTGAATGAACATAGTATGAAAAAAAGTGACTTATACTTTCATTTCGAACTTTTTAGTAAATTTGAATTAAAGCGTGGCTCAAAATTTAATAAATAATTTTGGGGAGGGTACATATAAATCTCTGTAATAATTATGACTTGTTGGACGTGAGATATCTTAGTCTGCCCGTGACCATGATCGCTGTAGTGTTCGAAACGTCGGACAATCAAAAATCTAATTCAAACGCGATAACAGTCGTAAAATAGTTAAAATTAATAGACAATAATACATCAACGCTTAGAATAACAATTACTGATATTTACGCAAGTATTACACATTATAAATAAAATTATTTTTACGGATTTTACCGCGTTTGTATTTGATTTTTGATTGCGCGACGTTTCGAACACTTTTCAGTGTCCATGGTCATTGGCGGACAGTCTTTGTGACTAAGCGTTCATAGTCATGTGCGGACTGTGACCATGACTATGAACGTGATTAAAATCTATAACAATAGTTTTTTTTTATAACAAAAATTACGTTCAGACTAAAAAAACCATATCGATGCCTAACGACCAAAACGGGATAACCGCTACTTTACTAATTTTACAGGAGAGTGATTTAAAGTTAAAAATAAACGACATAAAATCATAAAAAATTAAGTATAGCTCTCGAAAGGCTAAAAATGTATATTTGTATCATTTAGCGCACTATCTATTGACTGACGTTGTTATATTTATGAAATTCAGGCAAATAGTGGTTTTTGTCGTTTACCCCAAATGGTCTTCATTCTACAAACAACGAAAATTTCGTAAATGTAATATACAAATTATTAGCTTCCAGCAAAAATGATGTAACTTCGCCTCATGCTTCATTTAAATTGAAGAAAAATGGCATAAGTGTGTTTTTTTAGGAACTAAAAATTGTGGAAATATGGTATAACCAGCTATCTAATGAAAATTGACTGAATTGAAAATTGTATTAAGTTATTTATTTTTAAAGAAAAATTTGCCATGATTATTAGTCTCTATTATGTATTTCAATGTACTATTTATTTGAAATTATATTCGGAGGAAAAAACATTTCCGGTTCACCCAAGAGGTCTAAATGATAAAACAATATAATCTAATTAATCAGCTCAGTTTTAATTGACTAAAAATGGCAGGTGCTTATCAAATGAAGCACATACATAACAATTTGTTAATTAAGGCTCATATCACAAGATTCAAAAAATTTATTCAGAACTATTACAATTCAAATAATAGTTACCTATAACAAATCGAGGTCAATGTTCGTAATCAAAGTTAACAAAAATATAAAACTACCAACTTTAATAAAGTAACAAGGTTTCTTATAGACCAGGGCTGAAGCCTTTGAAATGGTAAAAAGTGAAAAAAAAAATAATAGGATGAAACTCATTGATAAAGGAAGAGAATATAATAAAAATGGAAGGAAAAATAATTTACGGGCGATCTGAGGTCGGGAAGTGGATGGGGGTGAGCTTTTAAGAGTATAAAACGGTTTATCTCGATTGTCGGCAAAACTACAAGTCCTATGGAAAAAAATTAAATGACAAAGTTGTAGGTAATAAAGAGATCTACAACTTTTGTATTTACACTTTTTTCATATAACCTCAAAATTTATGTGAAAAATTCAAATAACCTTGTATTTCGTTTTTGATTTTTTTCTTATACAAAAAAAATCACAAAATTTGGTGAAAACTTTTATGTCCCAAACACACTGTATTTTTTTAATTTAAAACATTTATTTTTTCATCTTACCATAGCAATTTATATTTTTTTTTTACATAATCAGAAAGAAGAGATTTCAAGGAGCAAAAAACCCACCGACTTTTTAAAAAAAGCTGATATTTTGACGTGAAAATTTCCAATTGAAAACTGGGGTGCTTTTCGATATTAAGTCAAAATAAGGTGAAAAAATAAATATTTAGAGAATGATATCGGCGCAACCATCAATTTAAATTATTTTAGATTGAGTAAACGACACAATACGCTAAATACGGATTAGTATAACGATAAAATTTAGGTATACCTTTTTATCTAATCGCCAGAATTATTAAAGTACCGGGAGGAAAAAAAGGGATAAGCGACAAACTATTATTACGTATTAGCAGAGGCAAAATGTAGTAACCACCTATTTTAAACTTATTTATAACCGGGAAAAAAA
Source organism: Lymantria dispar (assembly GCA_032191425.1). Classification (NCBI taxonomy): domain Eukaryota; kingdom Metazoa; phylum Arthropoda; class Insecta; order Lepidoptera; family Erebidae; genus Lymantria; species Lymantria dispar. The sequence continues at coordinate 3,703,075 of CM063442.1, read as the reverse complement.
CACTACAGACCGAACAAAGCCTTATAAATGCGGCCAAACTACAATAAAAGACTACCATGTTTTAAAACCTAACCGCCATAAAGTACTAAACGGAATTCAAAAAATAATTATATAGAGGCAAATTATCGTAAACTCATACTTCACAATTTTTATTTCCATGTGCAATAGGTTAACCATCGATCATTAAAATATTACAGAAAGTCCAAAAAGCATAAGTTCGTTATGCTTAAATATTTTGTAGATCAACCACCAAAAAAATAATCTCATCAAAATTTCTGTCGTTTACAACAAAAAAAATGCCTCATATCCATAATTTTACTACCGCATAAGCGACAAAAAGTTTCACTTACAGACATAACTCGGACCAAAGGACGCAGAAAATAAAGACGATTCTAAGTATGTATATATCTCAATATCCCAAAAAATGTCGCTTATCACTTTTTGGCTGTTAGGCGTCGATATGAGAATCACACGATAATTGTCCTGGACATACACAAGGTCAATTTCAATTTAAACCGCTAAATTAGCATTACAATTCCATTCATTCTATATGAATTGCAAAATTATTATTATCCGTGTGGTGACAGAACAAGAATATAATTCAACAGCATCTATCTTACCCGTGAGTGTCGTAAAAAACGACTAAGGACTATAATATACTTATAACATCTGTGCAGGAGAAGGAAAACTCGAAATAAAACCCTATACCAACACGTCTGACCAGCGTGATACAAGATTAATATAGGCCATAAAAAAATTGAATCAAATTTATTCCACATTACGAAACTCGTTCCTATTCCCAAACCAGAAGAAAATGATGATTAAAAATAAGGAAAAAAGAAATTACAGAAGTGAAAATTTTTAGGAAATTTTTCTTTTCTAGGGTGGGAGATGTAAAGGAATACCCAAGATTCCTTTTAATTATTTTTAATTAAGGCGCGTGTTTTAAATGTCGATAAATAGCGATTGTTGCTTCAGTTTAAACAACAGATGGCGTTAGCTGCCTACTAAGATTGTTAAAACAATATGGATGTATTTTTTGTACTTTATGCGTCGGATTATCAGTGATTGATTAAGAAAGCAATTGGTTTAATGTAAAAGTACGTCTATATCCTTCATGTTGTGAAGGAGGCTTGAGCCCAACAGTGGGACGTATATGAGGCGAGATGAATTGTAAAAAACAAACTTACCAATCAACAATTGTTGAGTGTTATCATATCCTTGCAGATCCATGTATCCCTCTTCATTGAAAGCAATAACAAATAAAATTCATTTCATTACCATCATTGCAAATTTAACCTTAACTTAATACACTAAAGTTCACATTTATTTGTGATATTCACTAAAAGTGCATTAAGTTTAATAATATTCAGTCGAGTGTTTCCGATCGGACCGATTTTAATGTTAAAACGATACTCACCAAAATATTTTAACCGCAGTTCAATGTTTTAGCATCTGTGTAGTGTAATTGAATTTGTTTGAGCGACTCTTTATTAATAATTCATTTTATTTATGTTATATTATTTTTGAAGTGAAATTTCTTTGCGTGCAGGGAGTAAATTTTTACGGATGAAACGCAATTTAGTGACACGAAAATGTGGGACGTTTTTGTCTAACTGTAAGAGGGAGAAAGTGATTGAGGCTGATTGAGAGAGAGTGAGACAGTACATTTTTTTTTAATATTAAAAGAAAAGCACATGGCACTAAAGAAGTTTCACTTCTGACATGCGTACTTTGAGCGCACGATCTTTTTTTTTTTTTAATGTATTTTTTGTACAAAAGAAATATAAATATTTCTTTTGGCAAATTTGCCAAAGTACAATTACATATAGATGTTCGATTCTTGATTATTATTTCTCCATATAATGACAAAAAATAAGTAAATAATTCTAAATTAACATTATCGTTAATATTTTTTAGAAAGAGCACCACTCTACACTAAGGCTACTCATGGACTGCTTTTTTTTTTTTTTTTTTTTGTGTGACTTAGTTGTTAGCCTCAGATGGCTGTGACAACTTTACCCGGACTGGTGGGTGAGCGCTGAGGGCTCCCAACCCGCTTAAAGTTAAGCGACCCATCCCGAGGGCACCCCCTGTAGGGTACGGACCTCGGCTCGGGCGGTCGCTGGCAAAGTGGGCACTCCCACGTTTATGATTTTAACGCGACACGTTTTCCTTCCCCGTCGGCGGGGGCCGTAACGTGGATATTTATTATTATTTGTTAAGGCCGCGCGGGCTGTGTGTGCCTCAGTCTGGGCGAGCGTAATAATGTCGTCGGGTTCGTCGAGTATTATTCGCGGTTGTTTGATCGCGGACATTTTAGAGGGGATGTAAGAAGCCGCCCTTACCACTAATGGGTTCGGGTGTGTCGCGGCAAAGTCGAAGTAGCGGCGGGAGCACTGTTTCATGAATTGCCTGATGGTCGGCAAGCCAAGATCTATGTGAAGATCCACATTGCGCATGTACCACGGTGATCCCGTCGCTTGGCGCATGAACCTATTCTGTAATGCCTGTAGCCGATGTAGCCTGCGTGGCTTCGCTTGTGTGAACACTACACTTGCATACGTCATGATAGGACGTATACAAGCGGTGTATAATCTAACTTTATTACGGAGAGATAGCTTAGACTTTGCGTGTACTAAGCTGTGTAACCGTCCTAGCACTAGGGCTGCGCGCGCGCGGACTCGCCCTATGTGAGGACCGAAGGTCAGTCGTCTGTCCAAGGTCACACCCAGATATTTGACCTCCCTTGTCCAGGGGATGGGTTGGTCGAACATCTTTAGTTAATAATTTTTAGAAAGGGCACCACTCTACACTAAGGCTACTCATGGACTGCAGTGGCATATCGTAATATTGGAGATTTAAAATGGGAGTCAAGGCGACTCAAATCGAAGCAAAGCGAAGGGAGATTGCTAGTATACAGTTAAGAGGTACAGAATCTTACCATTTTGACACGGAACACAATCCGAAGTCCTCTGAACCGCCTGCCCCTGACATGGCGCTCCTCCGTTGAGAGGATGTGGCTCAGTACATGAACGCGTACGTCTCTGCCCGCCAGTTATACGTCCGTTGCAGCGACATGGAGTCCAAGGTGCCCAGGAACTCCAACCACCATTAACTACAAAAAAAGTAGGCAACATTTACAAAACATCCAACATCACTAAGTCCCACTCCTGGGTTCCAGCTTGCTCTACAATAGGAGGGAAATTAAGTTGTTATGTCAACATTTTCATAGTTGTTGCATTGTGTTTTATTTATATATTTTTTAAAGGGCAACACCCTGCACTAAGGCAATAATCCTTGTATTGCGCGGGCCTTTACAAACATATAACTAACGGACACAAATTAAATCCAGACTCGGAACAACAATTCGTGAATCGCACAAAGTGTTATCCATTTTTTTATGGGTGGGCTATGGTAAGCGCGCTCGCGGTCCATTCCGTCCGGGGCGACAAAAGGACGGCGCGCGGGCCCATGACTCACCCGTACCCACGTCACCTTCGTAGTTGGGCTGACCACCGGAGCAGGGTGACTTGTCATCAGTGGTCGGAATACCCTTTCGGGTACCCTCACCTCTCGACGTCCCCGTCCCGGGAAGTCGATCACTTTCGCGCGGTCAGCCTCTCTGTGGGTAACGGACTATATTCCCCGGTCCGGTCACCCACGGCCTCGGCTAGGGCGGCATCAGGAGCAACAAAGTGCTATCCTACGTGGGATTCGTACCCTCGACACTGGCGTTGTAAGTCGCTATCTTAACTACTACGCCATCTGTGCAGTCGTAGAAATAGTAATCGCGCTGTTGGGTTCAGGCTTCCTCCACATTTGGATGATCTACTATACCGCACTGGTCAGACGTGTTGGTAGAGGGTTTTATGTCAAGTTTTCCATCTCTTGCAAAGATATTATGTGCATATTATATTACTTAGTACCTAGTCTTTTTACTCCATCACCACGGGGATAACAATTCGTTATCATTATCTCAATAAATATATTTCCCACTCTTAGAATCAGGCCTCCTCCATAATCAGGTTCAGGCGTATTGGAATAGGATTTTATTTCGGGTTTTTCTTCTCTTGCACATATGTTATATGCATATAATATCCCTTACTCGCCATTTATGACAAGATAGAGAGCGGTGAATTGTATTCTGACTCCGTCACCATACGAATACACAATTAAAAGTCTTAAATTATAGCCAGAACCAGAACAACCATTTATTAATCGTAAATATTTTTCTCCTGAGCGGAATTAGAAACTAAAATACAAAGATCTTAGCTACCTGTATCGCTCCATACCATTTGTTTTTAATAGAAACTTAAAAATTATAACCTTCTCTTTAAGGCACGCAAGATTCACGCATTCCAATTTCATTTATTATAAAAATATATTGCCACGCAAAATTTTTAATTCAAAAGGAGAACCTCAGTCGCGGTTAATCAAGATCTAAATGTACGGGTAACAGGCAGAACCAGGGCGCATGGTTATATCTTATGGAGATCTGAAAGCGAGCACGCGAGTTCGCGTGTACTAGGTAACCTAACGACCTAACAATTTACTTTAGGCTAGTATTACACTGCATGATACTATCATTAATGCTTTTTAGTGATGAACGTGGCTTGTAAGTTATATGTGATGCTTGTTAGCGATATATGATGCTTTTTAGGGTTGGACGATGGTTTTTAGTAATATGATTTTTTACTATTGCAAACGGTGGTAAACAAGTAAACAGAACACCTGATGGTAAGCGTTGCAGCTGCCCATGGACTTTTGCAAGGCCGCCGCCGATCGTGAAGAAAGTGAAGGGACTGTGAATGCATACAATGAAGTTCGGTAATACTAAAGGCATCACTAAAACGGTGGGATTTACACGCAAACACCCTCAGAAAGTTGGGCTGTCAGCTCTCTCGCTTATCGAACGAAACGAAGTCATAAATTGATACTACTCGGACGTCCATTTTCTGCGAGAGTGTGGTACTACCCTGGTCGAACCGGCCCGCGGCTATAGGCAGACAACTGTCAACAGTGTGTGGTCCTACCACTACCAGATGTGGTTCATTGTAAGAATAGATGCTTTTTAGGGTTGAAGGATGCTTTTTAGCGATATGTCGTGTTTTTTAGGGATGAACTGTGCTTTTCATAGTTGAACTATGCTTGTTAGCGATATGTCATGCTTGTTACCGATATATGATGCTTTTTAGAGATGGATGATGGTTTTTAGCGATATTTGATGCTTTAGGGATGGATAATGATTTTTAGGGTTGAAGGATGCTTTTAGCGATATGTGATTCTTTTTAGGAATGAACGGTAATTTCCAGGGTTAAACGATGCTTGATAGCGATATGTCATTCTTGTTAGCGATATATAATGCTTTTCAGGGGATGGTTTTAAGCGATATGTCGTACTTTTTAGGGACGGATGATACTTTTCAGGATTGAACGAAGCTTGTTAGCAATGGGTGCTCATGCTTTTTAGGGATGGGTGATGCTTTTTAGAGCTGAGCAATGTTTGTTAGCGTCAGCCACAATCACTTTTTTAGGGATGGACAATGCTTTTTAGGATTGAGCGATGCTTTTTCAAAATATGTGGTAGTTTTTAAGGCTGGACAATGCTTTTTAGGGTTGAACAATGCTTTTTAAAGATAAGTGGTGTGTAGTGAAGTTGACATTATACATTTTACATAACGACGCTTTTGCCCTCTACTATGGTGTCCTTTCCTATTGCTGTTAGTGGCCAATGAGCAAACAGTACACCTGATGGTAAGTGATACCTACTGCCACTCATGGCCTTTGCTAGGCCGATACTTAGAAGAAAATGATGGAAGTATAAACGCGTGCAAGGCTTTAGTATTGATACTAAAGGCATCATCATCATCATCACAGCCCACTACCAACAAATTGCATTAACAAATTGCTATTACTGAGACGTCGCTTTTCTGCAACAGTGCGGTACTATCCTGGATAGATCGGCCCACGGTTATACACAGAACACTGTCAAGTGTGATTCTACATACGTCTTTTAGGCAATTTTTATGACTTCTATGAAAAAGCCAGTATTGGGGACATATTATATTTATTTATTTATCGGGAGACCAACAGCTTAAAAGTAATAAAATCTAGGAAAACATATTTAAGATACATAAAGCCAATAACAGGTCTTCACTATTATGCTTGACATAAAACAATACAACGGAGAACATTAAATTTGCCTATTGATGTGTTGAGAAAAAATCGAGACCGAGTATCCGTTTTATCGCATCCGTATTAGCTTTGAATATATCGAATTTATGTTTTTTATATTGATTATTAAGTGTATTGTATATTCTTAAACCTACCACAAAGGAAAGAAAGATACACAATGCTATATGAATTAAAACAAGTTAAAATTCACACGATAAATCTACTTTAATAACCTGCTTCAAATACATTTAACCCTTCACACTATTCAAAGATAAAACTCGATATGAAACAAGTGTAGTGGTTAAAATATTATTTATGAAACTAGATGCACTTGTGGTACCAGATGTGGTGTATTTTGGTCGGAGTATATCATGAAGGGATGTGTTTGATTATTTACATATGAAGTCTCCAGTTGACTCACTTCCTCAGTTGTATTGAATGGGAAATTAATGAAGACAAATATCTCAGGTCGAACGTTTTAATTAACGAAACGCTTTTAATTAATGTATAAATAATTGTGTATTAATCAAAGTTCTGTATTCAATCTCGAAATTTTGGCATCGTTAACATAGGTAAATTTAAATCTTATACATATGTGTTTTATATTTTTGTATATACCAAATTGCTTAACATTGCCATAATTTTTTTAAGAAGTATAAATTTTATTTAGTAATTAACGAAAACTTTTAATTAATATAAACTCATTTGCTAAAAAAACGGGCGGTTTTGATTTTCATTCATATTTAAAAAGATACAATACCAAAAAGGTTTCAATCGTTTGTACACGTTACTGGCCGGTTTTAAAAATGCTGTGGTATTTAAAAAAGTACGTTCTAAATTCAATTTTTCATTTGATGTTCATTTTTACAGAAAACCCCTTTTTATCCTACATTTTTGGCGCGAAGTTCCAGAAGTTAACATCGACTTTCATAACTTTTATTCAATTTTTATCGATTAATTTCATATCCTTGACTGTCAAAGCTTTATTTAATGCTGTTTGGCTGTATCAAAAATGGTAGATAAAGTGGTAAAAGCTACCAAAATTATCGCGCTGCTTGAAGAGGGTTGCAGCCAATGTTTCGTGGCTAGGAGGCTAAATGTTAGTCGCTCGACAGTCCAAAGGACCTGGCAGCGATATCAGGAGACTGGTTCCGTCGAGAGAAGGCCTGGTTCTGGAAGAAAACCATGTACCCAACCACGGGATGATCGTTTTCTTGTGAGTCGCGCATTGAGAAATCGCAAATCTTCGTATGTGGATCTTAAGAACAACCTCCAAGAAGTAAGAAATGTGCATATTAGTCTATGGATGGTCAGGAGGAGGCTTCTCGCTGCCAATATACGCAGTCACCGCCCGGCCCGCGGCCCCAAATTACTCCGTGAGCACAGAGTTCACAGGCTTAGGTTCGCTAGAAATTGTGAATCATGGACTCAAGACGATTGGAATAGGGTTTTGTTCTCTGATGAAGCCAGGATATCTCTGTTCGGTGAAGATCGACGTCGGCGAGTGCTAAGAAGACAAGGAGAACGCTTTGCAGAGGCATGTTTCGAAGAAATCACACCTTATGGTGGGGGCTCTGTTATGTTTTGGGCAGGAATAAATTCAATGGATCGTACAGAGTTAGTCTTCATTGAAAACGGCTCACTGACTGGGCATCGATACATAACGGAAGTTCTAATTTCTCATGCACAACCCGCATTGGCCGCTCTAGGTGAAGACTCGATTTTTATGGACGACAATGCTCGCGCCCACCGATCCCGCGATGTTAATGCGTATGTGCAAGAGGTCGGCATTCGTCGTTTGGATTGGCCAGCTCGAAGTCCCGACCTCAATCCCATAGAGCATGTCTGGGACGTTCTGAAACGGCGTGTGAGATCAGTACACCCGGCTCCGCAGACCATCAGAGAGCTGAAGAATGTGATTACTGCGGAGTGGGAACGTATTCCGCAAGCAAGTATCCGGGATATACTCGCTAGCATGCCCAGACGAATTCAAGCTGTGATTTTAGCTAGAGGGGGTCACACTCGATACTAAACATTTATCTGCTTTTACTTTATTAAAGAAAAACAAACAAAAAAACTTTTTTATTTTTACTTCATGAGCATATGCACTACTAGCGAATATACACTACTAGCGAGGTTTAGCATTATTTCCCATAAATTGTATCTAAATTTTATGAAATACTGATGAAAACGATTATTTTCTTATTAATTTAGCAAATTGTGTGGATAAAACTACCTATAATTATCAAACAAAGAAATATTAACATTTGAAATGGTTCATTGCTTAGGTGCCCGTTTTTTTTGCAAATGAGTTTATAAATATTTATCATTATTCTATAAATTATTGATATATAACTTTAAATATACTAAGATTAAATTTACACCTATAAAAATTAGTTAACCTTTTTATGCCATTTTATATTGTACTAGCTTATGCCTGCGACTTCGTCCGAGTGTAACAGTTACTTTGGACTAAAATTAACTTTAGCCCGCGACTTTGTTTACGTAGAAGGTGAAAATATTTTTAAATAATACAATTCTGTCACACATGATTTTTGCGAAACCTAACCGTTTATGTAGTGCACGCAGCGGAAGCTCTCAAAAGGGAAAACCCGATTGTGAAACATTTTTCATTGTTGCACCGCTCCTATTGATCTTAGGAAGATGATATATAGCCAATAGCCTTCCTCGATAAATACACTAAATTGTGTTTAATTATAATTATAAATGCATTAATATTTATATAATTAACTAGCTTCTACTTGCGACTTCTTCCGCATGGTATAGGTACTTTGGACTAACGATAACTTTAAGTTTTTTTTTTTGGGGTGGTTTGCGGTCGGCGCGCTCCACGCACCACTTCGTCCGGGGCGACAGAGGGGCGTATAGAACGCAACACCTGCAACCCACCCGAACACCACGTCGCCTTCGTCGTTGGGCCGACCACCGGAGCAGGGTTACTTGTCATCAGTGGTCGGCCCGACAAACGATAACTTTAACCTAAGACTTTGTTTACGTAGATGAAAATATTTTTTAATAATACGATTCTGTCACACATAATTTTTGCGGCAATTTAGCCTTTCACGCAGCGGAACCTCCAAAAGGAAAAAGAAACCCGATTTTGAAACATTCTTCATTGGTACTCCGCTACTGTTGGTCTTAGCGTGATGGTATAGCCTATAGACTTCCTCGATAAGTGGGCTAACTAATACTGAAAAATTTTTCAAATCGTACCAGTGGTTTCTAAGATTATCGCGTTCAAACAAACAAACTCTTCAGCTTTATATATTAGAGTATAGATTATATAAATACACAAACAATAATTACCTTTAGTCTTTTATGTGGTGACGGATAATACAATTCTCCACCCCCTCATCTTGGACATAGGGGTCGTAAAAATCGATTAAAAGATCAAATATGCACATTACATTTATCTAAAATAAGGAAAACTTTAAATAAAACCCTATATAAATCCGTCTGGCCAGGAGATATACCTATTAGGTCAATTTCTCACCTATTGAGGACTTACTGTGTCGAGCCCACTCTGGTCAGATGTGTTGGAAATGGGTTTCATTTACTTCTCTTGCATGTTATATGCATATTTCACAGTCAAAGTCAAATCATTTATTCTGCATAGGCCCCTTAAGAGCACTTACATATTGTCAAATTTCACAACGTTTGAACACAATACAATAACCTACCACCGGATCGGAACGCGGCCACAAACTGAGAAGATCCGGAAAGAAACTCAGCGAGCAGTCATTTTTGCTTTAATCTTTTAAATATACATAATTTTATGCTTCGTACAACATATATGGTATTAGCTCCAGTGTGATTTGTATATATGTCCTTTGAAATTGTATATATGTATATTTTTTTCAAAATTTAATACAATACAAAAAAAATAATTAAAGAAAGGAAGAAAATATGGCTGGACCAGATCCCACAAGCCAAGTAGCACCCGATCACGAGTTAACTACTAGAGCAGCCATCACTCTCCTCAACCAAATTAGAGGGAAGGGAGCGACCCGCCCCATGTAGCTACCGCAAGCAGAACCTTGATTCAGTGAGCATGACTAAACACTAAATAAAAATATAAAACGAAATACTACTATACTATAAAATTTTTATTAATATATATTATTAATAAATGATTGACATATTATATCTATGCATATTATATCCCGTCGTCTTTTACGACACCCACGGGCAGTAGTTAAGGTTGTTGGAGATGGTGCCCCACAGGGTATTCCGTCGGACCGGCCATGGAGGATAAAGAACTCGGTATTGGTATTCGGCCCAACGATGAAGGAGTTACGGTGGGTTAATGTGACAAGCTGGACGGCGGGTGTGCTAACCACAGCCCACCCAAAAAAAGTTAGTATGTTGTTATTTGTAAATACCGAAACATTTTTTAAGAGTATCTATACTTATTCAAAAGTTTAAACTTCCATCGCCAACGATCTTCAACAACATTGATAGATCAGTCGACCGGGACAAGCAAGATTTATATTTATAGCGCTATAAAACGTAAGTTTTTTTAATAGTATTAAGAAGGATTACAGTACAACGGACTTAAAATGTAATCTTAATATTCCATACGTAGTTTTATTTTTAATACCGGCATATAATATTCTGGTATTTAAATAATTCCGTTGTAATGCCGCCATAGTCATGTTCGATAAATTTACGTGCAACCTAACTCACAGTTATGGGGCTATTAAACATAATTTACGAAAATGTGCCTTGATATTACATGTAATGTATTATTAAACGCATGTTATACATGTTCGATTTACATGATCGGTTATTTTAAAGCAACATTACAATATTTTAAGTTGTTTCTTTTCCGTCATGTGTTTTAACCACACATGTTTTGAAATGATTAGTTTTCTTTGGGAATATAGAACTAACTTGAGAAGAATTATAAAAGAAGATTATGTAAGATTAAATTTCACTATTTGGTTCCAACCCTATCCGTGTGGTGACGGAATAAGAATACAATTCACCACTCCCTATCTTACCCGTGGATGTCGTAAAAGAGGATTTATGAATATAATATGCATATAACGTCTATACAAGACAAGGAAAACTCGAAATTTAACCCTATATCAATCAACACGTCTGAGAAGCGTGGTATGGTAGGTTAATATCCCTCCTATTATGGAGGAGGCTCGAGCCCACCAGTGGGACGTATATGAGCTGAAATAAATGAATGATGTCGCTTCTTGAGAATGTCATTTTTGACCAGACATTATCAATTGGAGTCAGCTTAGGTAGAGGGAAACACTTAGTCGTCTTTTACGACAAGTGACAACTACAAGCAATGCAAGTCTTGGTATTATTCGTAGCTGTTATCACACAGCAGAAGGATAATATAAATTGACTACAATTATTTCTTGGTCACATTATTTATTATTTGTGCTACGTGAATATTGCAACGATTTTAGCAACGTTTTATGACGGATATAATTATCATCTTGACTCCTTTTCTCAATAGAAAATTTTTGTCATCAGAAATAGTCTCTCATAGAAGTACCCTTTTTTCTGTTACTATTTCAAACTTTTCCATTAGTACCCTATTTTTCGTTAGTAAAATTGAAAAGTTGCGTGCTTGGTTATAAAAGTTTTACAGATAATTAAGAAAATCACTAGGATATAAATGAAATACAATGAAATATTAGTAGAAATTATTAATACGCTATTTAATTTATAAATTTCTTTGAAAAGAAGCCGGGGGACAACATAGAATAGCTTAAAAATTCTTACATTATTCTTACTGAATATGCTTAATACACTTTTAAAACAAGAAGCAGTAAATTTATTAACAATTTAGTTTAGAAAAAAAAGAGAGTAATTCTCAAAAACGATATTTATTACAGCCAAAACATTCGTGGGAATCTGCACTCGAGTTGTACTTAGCTTAACTCATAAATATAAATCATTGTATTAGTTTCAAATAAGCACTTTTTTATTAAAATCTCTTGTTCTTTTATTCATTTTTAATATGTAGATTGAAATAATCAATATGTCACAAAACAAAATTTATGTAAATCTTTTAAAAAATAATTTATACTTCGTTCGTAAGTAGACAATTTCCTATACGATAATAATTTCAATCTTGAATGTAAAAAATATTCAAATGACACATCATAATTTCATTCTTAAGATATATAAATTCATCTTAACATCACCATTTTTATTGTATAAATTAAGTTTATTAATGCAAATTACAATTAATGAATCGTTCATTCATGCCGACATATTCTATTTCAATAATAAAAAATTCAAATAACTGAATTATAGTATTCAATTAATTCATTTCCAAATTCAAATTTTAATAATTATACAATAAGATTATATTGAAAATTAAATAATTAATTTGAGTTAATAATGAGAACATTCTGACCGCCCGTGGTGAATAGTTTTTAATGATTTTTCAATAAAAATTGATTGCGTCTCCTCATCACAAGTTTGTTATTAAACTATTAAAATACTGTTAATATTAATAAAGTGTCTCAAATTCTAACGGCTGTCGTGAGGGCCATAAAACTGGAATCTGATGTCGTATGAGATATTAACGTCCAAGTTTGGTAATGTTATGAGTTTTGAAACTATTGGATTTTCGTGTCTGACAGTCGTAATGTGGTGAAACTTAATGTGTGTTGTGTCGTAACTGACTGAGCTAAAACTTAAAATGGATATACCAACTGTTAATTAGATTAATAATTAAATGTTACTTTGAGTGATATGGTTTCGTCATCAGCCTGTCGCCGTCAACTGTTTACACGGGCGACTAATAACGCCATGAATATCACCGTATTTGGGGAGCGGGTTGGCGATCGCAATTGCTGTTACAAATTTCCTAGGAAAGAGCTACTGCTTATTATCTATTTTATCCACAATTTGATTTTTATGACTTCTATGGGTGAAGTGATACTTTGTATTCTAAGCTACTTGATAATGAATAATCCGATTATAGGTATTACGATTATGTATTGTATGTGCATATTAATAATCATCATCAACGTCATCACCTTAGCCTATATACATATGTCCCACTGATGCGCTCAGGCCTCCCCGTAAGAGGAGATAAATTTACCTACTATTCCATGCTGATCAGACGGGTTGGAATAAGGTTTTGTTTCGAGTTTGGCTTCTCTTGCACAGATGTTTTTTACATCCCTTAGTCGTCTTTTACGACATCCACGGATAAGATAGGAAAGGAATAAGATAAGGATAAGATAGGAAGTGGTGATTTGTATTCTTACTCCGTCACCACACGGAACATATAAATAATAAATGTTATATATTTATATTTGTTAGTAATAATATCAACATTAATAGTATTTAAATTAATCAGTTTTTGTTATCTCATCAATTGTTATAACAACAGCCACAGAACGCTTGACGATGGCCATTCAACTGTTATTGCAGTATTTAAATCTACTTGCTGTTACAGCATTTAGACCTGTTTGCATTATACCAATATTTACTAATGTCTATAAAATGTAATGTAACGGTGCAGGCAGTTACATTAGCCTATACATTTCTCAAGAAATAAGCTATCTGATACAATAAGATTTTATGGAACCCAACTGGTAACTGAAATTAGCGAGTTCAAACAAAGAAACTCTTTGGCGTAGCTTTATGATTTGTTTTTATTATTTTTACGGGTGATTATTATTAATTTTTTGCTATTTGCAATAAAAATAACTCAGCAATACAAAACATATGTCACACATAAAATAGATGACAATCGATAGTATATTTCATTGCATAACCATAGATACTCTAAAATACCGTTTACTTTGTCGCAATAAATTGAATAGATTGTTATTCTGTTTGAATAAAGAATTATTCAATTTGAATAAAAAAAATATTCAAATATAATAATATTTTATTGCTTAGTATATATAAAAAAACGACGCTATTGTGTAAGGTGAATATCTACAGCATGAAGGAAAGAGAGATGAATGTTTGAATGATGTGTGTGTAAGAAGAGTTAAGACAACAGATAATGTGTGATTGAGATAGTATGACAGAATTAGAATAAGTTGAAGCGAAACAATAAAAAGACAATTAACATCAACCATCTTGTTTTACTTACATGGCGCTGTGAAAATTGGAAAGAAAAAAATTATATAAAAAGTTCAATATAAGTTTTGGCCTGGTAGTTTACGAAATTTGTGTAGTATACGTTACATACTATAAAATATATTGGAGGCAATACGTAGATTGCAACCAGTATCTCGTGATTACCGAAATAAGTTTCGATACGCGTCACGACAAGACAGCGTGTTAGGTAGGCTTTTTATATATTTCAGATTGATTGTATTTTACAAGAAGCAAGCCAAAAACAAAATGGAAAGCATAGAAAAAGAAGTATTGGAAAGTTTTAATGTATCCCAACTGAAGGATGAACTGAAAACACGTTATTTGTCAACGGGTGGATTAAAGGTAGACCTCGTTGAACGTTTAAGAAAAGATAATTTAGCTAAGGTGGAGCAGGGTATAATGGATGAATTTAAGAAAGAAAAAAATAGAAGAATGTCAGAACAAATGGAATTAAAAAATTTAAAATTAGAAATTGAAATGATGAAACAAAAGGAGAATGATGAAGAGATGCAAGCAGGTATGTCTAAGTCCGATTCAACTTCACATTATGATCCTGTGTTACTCCATATTCTTCAGACACAATCAGAACTGTTGACAAAGATGGCTAACCTTTCAAATAGTAATTGTGGTATACAAGTATTTTCAACATCGGATACTAGTCAGGCTATCCCTCTGTTTGGTGGTAATCGAAAAGATAATGTACATGATTGGGTTAAACAAGTTGAAAGGGTATCAGATTTGGCAAATTGGTCAGAAAATTTAACATTAGTTAATGCATCGATGAGGCTTAGGGGTCCAGCTGGTGATTGGCATAAAGCTTATGGCAAAAAGATTTATAAATGGGAGGATTACAAAAATAAACTTATAGAAAGATTTTCAAATAAAATGACATTTGCAGAATTTATATGTTATCAATCTAAAAGAGTACTAAGGGCAACTGAAACGATAACCGAGTATATATATGGTAAAAATGCAATGTTTGAAAGATGTCCTACAGTTATTTCAGATGCAGACAAGGTGTCACTCATTTTGGAAGGTATTGTGGATCATCGTTGGTCGATTCCGTTGGCTACACACTGTTGCACAGATGTAGAAGACTTGTTAACGCATGCAACAGCCTTAGACAACATCCGCAAGATACATTTTAAGGACAAATATACGAAGAACACTGAAAATGTAAGTAGAGATACTAAAAGTTCATTTAATTGGTCGGATTCAAAGAGGAATACTTTTATACCAAAGTATAACCCCGCCACAGATAAAGAAGAAGAACAGACTTGTTTCCGTTGTAAAAATAAGGGCCATATTTCATATAATTGTACAGTTGAACCTAAAGAAAGCACATCCTCGTCAAATACTTTGCAAAGTACACAATTAAAACATAAAGTAACTTCTAAAAGTCATGTAACCAACAACAACAATAAAATTGAAAGGAAACATGTAAGCTGTATTCAAAATGAGAGTCCAAATGTAACTTTGATACCAGTAACAGTAAATAACAATATTCAGCTAACAGCACTTCCAGACTCAGGCTCAGTTTTAACTATTATTGATAAATCATATTTACCTAATGATACACAACTATATGCATGGCAGAAAGGAGACTATAAAGTAGCAGGCAGTAATTTTACGCCCATAGGATGGTTCTCATCTCGATTGCAAATTGGTAAAATAGATTATGTAATGCCGCAGATAGCTGTTTGTGAAAATTTACCTGTCCCAATGATTTTAGGCAAAGATTGGCAATTTGCAGTATATGCTAGAATAATGCATGAACCTGATGGTAAAGTATGCATCATTACACCTACTCATACTGAATATTTCCCTTCAAATTGTAAAGAAATAGATTCAATTGCTTGTTGTGTTCAAGTTAAGTCAATTGTAAAGGAGGATCAAGATAAAGTTATGAAGTTAGTGTCAGAATTTGATGATATATTCAAAAATGATTGTAATGACATAGGAAAGTTCACAGACTTTGAAATGGAAATTAAGTTAAAGAATAATAAACCCATAAGTTGCAAACCATACAGACTACCAGAACCTGAACGAAAATTTTTGAAAGATACTGTTGAAAAATGGTTAGAACAAAAGATATGTAGATTATCGTCTTCACCATATGCAGCTCCAATGTTTGTAGTTCAACAGCTGTTACATGAATCATCTCCATATAGACCAGTTGTAGATTACTCTAAAACCATAAATCCTATAACAATATTAGATGCCCAACCAATAGAGAGAATGGAGGACATTATTTTGACAGTCTCACAGTTTGTTTACAAGTTCAAATTAGATATTTACCATGCTTACCATAATATTTGTATCAAAGAGGAGGATATATACAAAACTGCAGTGATAACACAAGATTACCATATTGAGTTTATGAGAGTTATGTTTGGTTTAGTCGGAGGTCCAGCAATAATGTCAAAAGTTATAAAAACAACATATGGAAATTTATATAATCAAGGAGTAAGGGCATACTTCGATGACATTACCGGAGGTAGTAACAATATTGAAAACTTTCTTTATATACTAAGAAAAGTGTTTGAATTAACAAGAGAAAAGTGTTTAAAATTAAATAGAGAAAAATGTATTTTCATAGCTAGTGAAATACCTTTATTTGGCAAATTAGTAGGTTTCAAACAGGAAAGAACAGATCCTAAACGAATAGCCGCAGTTGAACAATATAAAACATTGTCCACACTCACAGAAATAAGATCATTTCTTGGTTTTGTTGGTTCATTTAGAAAGTATATAAAAAATTTTGCTTGCATTGCCAAACCTTTACAAGAATTATTAAAGAAAAATAAAAAAGAGGATATAGAATCACAAAGACGTCAGAAAAAGAAGAGAATAAACCTTTCAGTAGAACAACAAAAATCATTTGAAACATTAAGAAATTCATTAATTACAGCACCAGTGTTAGCAAATTTTCAACAAGAGGCAGAGACTATAGTGGAAACAGATAGTAGCTATCAAGGATTAGGAGCATGTTTGGTTCAAATACAAAATGGAGAAAGGAAAGTCATAGAATATGCTAGCAGATGCTTAAAAGATGCAGAATTACGATACCATATAAATGAACTTGAAGTTACAGCAGTGCATTGGGCTATTGTAAGTAAATTTAGAATATATTTATTAGGCCACAAGTTTACATTGATAACTGACAGTTATTCTACAGCATACATTATTGACAGAGCTAAGATAAATAGAAAATTCGCTCGATATGTTGTTGATTTGGCTTCATTTGACTTTACACCAGTTCATAGACCAGGAAAACAGAATGTTATAGCAGATCATCTTTCACGATATCCCCTTGAAGACATGTGTATGTTAGTTATTAGTAGTAATTTAGATAAATTAAAGTTAGCACAGAAGAAAGACCCATTTACTCAACAAATAATCAATAAATTGTCAAAAGAATCATCGTCACAACATATAAAACAGATGAAGGAATCATATGAAATCTCAGAAGGTATCTTATTACATGTTAGCAATCAAGAGTTATTTAATCAGAAAAAGATTGTTATTCCACAAAGTTTAAGAGAAAATGTTATAAGAATTGCACACAATGATAATGGTCACTTGGATTACAACACAACGCTTAACAAAATCAAAAGCAAATATTGGTGGAAAACTATACGTCAAGATGTAAAGGCGTATGTAGCTGCATGTTTAGTTTGTGCAAAGACCAACAGAAGAACAAAATTTGCTTATGGACAAATGGGACAACGACCTATACCAGAAACACCTATGCAAGTAATTTCATCAGATCATATTATAGCATTGCCAGAAACACAATCAGGTTACACATATATATTTGTTCATATAGACCATGCTACAAGATATATTTTTGCAAAGCCTACATATTCTTTATCTGCACAAAACGTCATAGATACTATTGAAAATGACATTATTTATGTCTATGGACCACCACTGACATATATTTCAGACAGTGCACCATGTTTTACAAGCCAGAAGACTCAAAATTTTTTTTCAAAATTTGGAATAGAACATATACCCACAACACCATATACAGCACAAAGTAATGGATTGGTGGAGCGTGCCAATGCGACAATCGTAGCCACATTGACAAAATTCGCAATGGAAAAGAAGGATGATTGGGATAGATTGTTGCCAAAAGCCATATTAGCCATAAATATTTCGAAACAGAAAACTACAGGATATTCTCCATTTTATTTAATGTTTGGTTATGAACCCAGAATACCGCCTAATGAAATACATTTTGGAACTATTTTTGAAGACTTCAATAGAGAAAATCAATTGGATTTATTGTCACATGCCAGAGGAACAGCATTGTCGAATATAATCAGTATACATTTGAGTAATAAGAAGAAATTTGATATGAGACGCCTAGAATATGAATTCAAGCCGGATGACTATGTAGTGTATGAATGGTATAAGCCCACAGATACAAAGTTAACCTCAAGATATAAAGGACCATTCAAGATCATAAGAAAAATAGGATCAGTATGTTATGAAATACAAGACATTCAAAAACCCACAGTGAAGAAAATAGTTCATGTTCAGTATATTAAACCATTACATTCGTTGCCAGATTTGCATTCTTTTTCAGCCTTTTCAGATGATAACACACAGAATAATGATGAAAGTTTTACTCATATAATACAAAGGAACCAATTGGAAGAACAGTCGGATTCAGTTAAAATTCAGGATAAATCTAGTAATGAGAATAATACAATAGATTCTGGAAAGCAGTATAAACAGCAGTACATCACTACTAAAGGTCGGAAAACATATGTACCTATATCATATAAATTGTAAATTTTTTCAGGTTAGTGTTTGTTTGCAATAAAAACTCGAATATTCATTTTTAAAATTATAATTAAAAGTAGTTCTGCGTACATTTTACAGTTAAAATTCTACATATAGTATGTTAACAGGGATTAACACACATCAATATTAAAGTAAAACAGGTTTTTAAATAATTAATGTTGTTATAATAACTTAGTTTACACATAGATTTTTTATTGTTAAGTAGTTCAGCATACCTAAATATTAGATTCACAGTTTGATAGTCATAAGTAAATTCTATCCTTAGTATGTTAACAGGGATTAACATACATCATTATTGAATAAAAATTGTTTTAAGAATAAAGATGTCACAAATAAATCTTGTTAAATAAGTTAGTTTCATATAAATATAAAGTCAAGTAGTTCAGTATCAACAACAATATGTTGATTAATATTGTTTGTTTTTAATCAATTGTTACAAGATTAATGTAAGATTTGAAATAAGTTTCAAATTTAAGTTTTTATATATATATATGTAGTAATAGGTCAGCAAGATATAGACATAGGTAAACCTAAGCATACATTCATTATGTAATTATAATAAATTGATATGCACCACTAGGTAATAATAGTATTAGTTCAGTTTTGCTTGGTTTTAATTTTATAAGTTTTATAAAATTTAAAATTCATTATTGTTAAGTACAAAGTAGTTCTGTATAAGTTAGTTTTTTTAAGTATAAATATATTATTGTAAAGTTAGTACCAGAGCATGTAAGGGATTGTATGGAAGTGAAATTAAAATTAATATAAGTATGTAATCATAAAATTTGTAATTTCAAAGGGCATGTAAGGTGAATATCTACAGCATGAAGGAAAGAGAGATGAATGTTTGAATGATGTGTGTGTAAGAAGAGTTAAGACAACAGATAATGTGTGATTGAGATAGTATGACAGAATTAGAATAAGTTGAAGCGAAACAATAAAAAGACAATTAACATCAACCATCTTGTTTTACTTACAATTGTCTTCTTCTTCTTTTTTTGCCTTGGCAATCAGCTACTAATACGAGCCATTTTTGCCAGTGTCGAGTTATATATTTCTTTTCAAATTATCAGTTTCTTCATGTCCGTAATAGTCCGTCAGTAAGTCAAATTGTCGCCTTCAACAATGTAATG
The DNA here is from genome assembly GCA_032191425.1 of Lymantria dispar. Lineage (NCBI taxonomy): Eukaryota > Metazoa > Arthropoda > Insecta > Lepidoptera > Erebidae > Lymantria > Lymantria dispar. Next base: position 3,682,833 of record CM063442.1, on the reverse strand, counting down.
GCCACTGTTAAGGGTATCTTCTGAGAATTTTGGTGGAAACAAAAAGGTATGTACAGCAGTATTATATCATATTCATTATACCTCAGCAGCTCTGCCGCTATACATATACCTATTACATAAAATGTCATCAAGCATATTTAATATAACACGTTAAAACACTAAGATATTGAATATAATACAAGAACACCACATGACACTTCCAGATTCCCGCCAAAATCCTTCGACGCTATTGTCGATAATATTTGTCACATGCCTACGGCTGTTATATTAAAATTATTTACGGCTGCCATTTCGGTTTTACTTCGTAATCTAGACACATGTAGTAATTATTTTTGAAACGTATTTCATCGTTTATTGGAAGACCTGTATCTTTGTAATAATATGTTATTTCAATAGAATTGTAATATATGCATATAGAGATATTGAATATTAATGTATTATTACAGTTTTTGGAGGGTTGTTCTTAGAATGACAAACGAAATAAAACAAAACCTTCTCGGAATAACGATGACAGTAATTGGTATTGAACATAATTTATCCTTTGTTGAAATTTACTCATATCATTTCGATTCTAGGATTTTATTACAAGTGAATAATTAATTCCTCACGTGAAATATCTAAAGAATACACATTACGTTATTTAAATTTGGGTAACTATGTGTGGTATATTTTCAAAAATATCACATCTATAGTTATAGCCTTAAAATAATAACGTATAGAAGGTAAGTTCGCGCACAAAAAGTGAAGCATTTCAATTGAAGCCCAATGGAGCTTACGCCGGAACCGTTCCGTAATGTTCAAGGTCACTGTACTGCATGTACTCAAAAAATAAATAGGTAATTATGACGGTATGTGCATTCAAATGGTGCCATTTGAAAAACATAAAAAGTAAATTAACATTACTTTTAAAAGTATTTTGACAATTTATGTTAATAAAAACAAAATTTGATTTCATAATTTGTATAGTGGTGTCCGTGTGTACGTATGTAATCGCCTACGCGCTTGTAGTATTATTTGCTTCATATTTTTTACGGCTTACGTATGGACACTATCCTTCTATACGTGATTATTCTAAGGTTATTATAGCATTATTAGCTTTCTTATTTCGAAACCTACAACAGATAGACGAGACCATCTCTTTATATTGTGTTTTTAATTTTTAATCAGATGTTACTAAAAGTAATGGCGAAATGTTTATGTAAAGTATGAGACTATATTTTCTATGAAATATGTGCAATAAATAAATTGTCAGAGAATATAATCAGCTGCGATCATCGTACAATCACAGTACAAAAGCATTGTGGCGACAGCACCTACGCATGGAACGACCGGTAATGACAATATATGGCCCAATTTACTTATGACAGAGTATTTTTTAAATAAAGAACTTGTCAGTTTATTTTTTACTGCAGACTATGGCAAAGGTATTGGCGGCCTTGTTACTAAAAATGTTGCCACTATTCAACAGACAATTTCGATTTTGTTATTACACCCTTACCATGAATAGCCCAGTCGGGTTAGCGCAAAAATAGGGGGTAACTTGGAATTAATTATAGTCAGAAATTTTTTTGCACCAATTTTTAGGAGGGGTAAATAGCTTAAAACAAAAAACTTGACCAAATCCGACCGGTTCGTTAGCCGCCATAATAGTTTGAAGGTAAAACCTTTTTTTAGCTATATCTCCTTTATTTTTTTTTCTTTTACAAAAATGATAAGAACCAAAGTTGTTGCAAATTTGATTCTCTACAACTTTGGTTCTCATAATTTTCATCGTACAATCAATATTTACGGCAATAACTGCAAATAATTGCAAAAATGAGGTCAATGTATAATTCGCCTGTATCTCGATTATTATCGTATTTAGCAAAAAAAAAAATATAGAATCAAAGTTGTAGATCATTAAATTGCATACAACTTTGTTTCTTATGATTTTTTCAAAAATTATATTAAATCTTAATCCATAAGAATACAATTCACCACTCCCTATCTTGCCCGTGGATGTCGTAAAAGACGACTAAGGGATATAAGCACATAAGATCTGTGCAAGAAAAGGAAAACTCGAAATGAAACTATACCGACATGTCTGACCAGCACGGTATAGTAGATTAAATTCCCTCCCATTGTGGAGGAGGCCCGAGCCCAACAGTGGGACGTATATGGGCTGCGATGATGATGATGATGAAAGTTGGTTCGTCTCAGTTCGTACCCGTGGCTCTGCTGGGCTTGATCCACCTCCCAGTAGGAGGAAAATTGACCTACTATATCATGTTGATCAGACACGTTGGTATAGGGTTTCATTTTGAGTTTTGTTTCTTTTGCACCATCCATCCAAAAATTATACACGCTGTAGTAGCTTATTCATATTAATGGCATCAGTAAGTCAAATCATTACCAATAACGCTAACAACCAAATTAACGATTCTTCTGGAAAATTTGGTAGAACATGAAAATACACCTAAACAATCTATATATTTTAATATTCACACACTCCAGCAGTTTCTCTGTATTACATAAAAAAAAACCGCAAACTTCTATACCATAGCACAGTAAAACTCTAAAGTATTGGATATAATTTAGAAATACCATATGTCATTTTCATGTGCCCGCCAAAACTTTCAAACACATTTCTTTAATAAATGCTGCAAGTCTTAGACTAAGCAATAGTTATATAGCAACTAATCAACACCAAACCACAGATACACTATTCATAGAACTAAAATTAAATATGAATCATAAATACAAAACATAATTTAAGGACTTGAGAGTCAGAGGTGATGATTGCTATCAGTTAGATGGCGCCACAAGCGTAGGCGTAATGACTCCTCCATACATCCATATAATTGCAAGCATCGGTTCCATGCCCTTTGATCTTCCTCAAGTAAAGATAGTTATTACGAACACTAAGGGTGAAATGAGCGTTAAACAGCTTGTCCGATAAATTGTACGTGAAATAATGAAACTTGCAACCATAACTTGTTTGGTGAGGTGTGCCTATTAAATTGTCTTACGCTCTTTAGTTCGTAATAGCTGCGCTTACTACTCCGAGTTATGGATTTGATAAGGAAACATAAATTGTGTTTGCGTTTAATACTTCCTAGTTATTCAGATCTGCCGGTAATGACAATAAATAATTTGACATAAGAAATTTGTACAGCTAATTAATTTTATTCCGTCCAAAATAAAAGCGATCCTTCGTCATTATACCATAAATTTAAACTATTATTATTATTTTATCGAGGTGAAAACTTGTATAGTTCTAGTTTGGATGGTGAGTAAATCATTGTAAATAGTCATTGATATTGTCACGTGTAGTGTTAGTGCTAATACTACATCTACTGCTATGTAAATGTCTCCATGTCTGTGCCGATAGCTTAGAATAATAACGTATAGAAGGATAGTGTCAGTACTTCAAACTTTCGAAATTTGAATCTAAAATACTAATGACGCGCCGACGATTACACACGTACACACGCAAACCACTATATAAATTATGAAATCAAATTTTGTTTTTATTAACACACATCGTCGAAATACTTTTAAAAGTAATAATAAAAACCCTTTTAAGTTTTTCAAATGTGTTGTGACACCATTTGAATGCATAAACCGTCATAATTACCTATTTTTTTTTTAAGAGTTGCGTACGTTCATGCAGTACAATGACTTGTACATTACGGAACGGTTCCGGCGTAACCTTCATTAGGCTCCAGTTGAAATGCCTCACTTTTTGTGCGTGAACTTACCTTCTGTACGTTATTATTCTAAGGCCGATACATATCAAAACCACATAAATATAAAAAGTTTTAATTTACAAATTTAAATTTAAGATTTGCTTTGAAGTGACGGAGTGGGAATAAAACTCACCAACATCCAAAATTCACCCCAGGAGGTGGTGAATTGTAATCTTATTCTGTCGTTCTTGCCTGTGGGTGTCGTAAAAGATGACTAAGGGTATAATATGCAGATAGGTAACATCAATGAGAGATAAGAAAAACTCGAAATGAAACACTTCGCCACTACGCCTGACCAGCGTGGCACAGTAAGTTAAATGACCACCCATAATAGAGGAGACCCGAGCCTAGATGATGTTCAATTTAAGACTAAAAAATTAATTTGAACATCCAAGATTAACAATTGTTTGTTCATAGTTTTAAGTTGTCACTTCTGTCGGCAGTCCTCATGACTGCTTTTTGTGTCTTTTTTCTTTTCTTAATTGATTGTGTTTTAATTTTTAAATCTTTCTCTGAACGTTTTTAATGTTATGCCACTAACAGCATCATATATATTTTTTTGGATTAGGAAAATTGTTGTGAAGCCAGTTTCCATTTGTTAAAATTTTGTGTTATTCAAAAGATATATAATATCAACTGTGATCATCAACTTATCTGCCAAACGTTAAGATTACATCATTATGCTACTTGGGGCATTCTCTATCCTATTGATATTTTGGGACGCCTCCTTCTGCGAGACAGTGATCTCGCAGAAGGAGGCGGCGGATCGTCTGCGCGAGGAGCGCAGCCTCGATGAGGAGATCCGCCGAGATTTGCGCCTCATGCCGCCCTAGCCGAGGCCGAAGGTGACGTGATCGGGGATGAGTCCGTCACCCGCCGAGAGGCCGACCGCGTGAGGAAAGACCGACGTCCTCCCCTAGGAGGGACGTCGGTCGATGGGAGGGTACCCCAAGTAGGGGGTATTCCGTCGGGCCGACCACTGATGACAAGTTATCTCTGCTCCGGTGGTCGGCCCAACGACGAAGACGACGTGGTTTTCGGGTGGGTTGCGGGAGTTGCGTGCTTAAGCCCCTCTGTCGCCCCAGACGGAGTGGTGCAGAGGCGCGCCGACCGCAGCCCACCCACAAAAAAAAATATCCTATTAATATTAACGCGAAAGTTTGTATGTGGGGATGTGAAGATGTTTGTTGCTCTTTCACGCAAAAACTACTGAATGGATTTGGATGAAACTTCACAATAATATAGCTTACATATCAGAATAACACATAGGCTATAATTTATCCCGATATTCCCACGGGAAGAGGAACTGTGGGTGAAACCGCAGGACGCTACTAGTTCTATATATTGCAGGGATGTTATCTATATAATATATATTTTAGGCATCTTTTACGACACCCACGAGACGAAAAGAGGTGACGAACTGTATTATTAGTCCGTCACCGCATGAAATTTATAATGTAGATAATAACTTACCATAAACTGTCAAAAGAGCAGGTTCGGAAATCCTTTTGCCAGCAATGTTTTCAGCCACACAACTGTAGTTTGCCATGTCCTGTTGACAATAATAAACATTATGATATCTGATGTTTACGCGAGCACTACACATTGTAAATAAAACTACTTTTACGGATTATATCGCGTTTGTATTTGATTTATGATTGGCCGACGTTTCGAACACTTTGCAGCATTCATGGTCAGTCCGCCCGTGACAATGACCAGTGACCGGTGACCCGTGACCAGTAGCTGGTACACGACATATCCATCAGCTGTTTTGTACTGTATTGTATGTAATTGCGTACTTATATTTATTTTAAGCAAAATCCGTGCTGAGTAATCTCTTTGCGAATTGCATATAAACACTTGTTGGTTGATAAAAATATATAAATTATGAAACTTTCTATCATTCCTTCAATTCATCAGTTCTCTCTAAATTTATAAACCATTTTTATTCTAAAAAATTAAGTGGCAATTTTTCATCTGAAGGCAGGTGACAATTGATCTAGGTTGATAAGTTGTAATGTAATGATATCACTGCGGGTTGATAGTATTCTAGGCAACAAGGAATTTAAATAAGAAATTTCGCAGTAGGTTATTTAATATTCGTCAATTTTCGAAATTGTATATTATAAATCCTTGCTAAGACCATAACGGCCAGGTGTATAACCTGGCCGTTATGGTTCCACTGAGGCTGATGAGAGACATTACAGCATCTACAACGTTGAGCGAAAGTTATCTATTTAAGTATTATAACTATATTATGATAAATACTAGGTTCCTATTATATTAATAACAGCCACTTAAGCTCCCTGAATGTAGGTCATTACTTGTTATAACTTCATATTAAGCTAAAATCTGTGTGATAACGAAATAACAATACAATTCATCACTCCCTATTTTGGCCGTGAATATCGTAAAAAAATATTAACCGATATAATGTTATTTTTCCTCCTTCATAATAGGAGGCAAATTTACCTTAGTATACTATGCGGGGCAGGCAGGTTGTTATAAGATTTTATTTCAAACTAGCAACCCGCCATCGCTTCGCTTCGGTTATAGGTTATAGTCGTTTTACCCGCGTAGTTCCCGTTCCCGTGGGAATACCGGGATAACATATAGCCTAGTTTACGCCCTGATATTATAGCTTTCCATTGGTGAAAGAATTTTTGAAATCGGTCCAGCCGTTTTGAAGATTACCCGGAACAAACAGACAGACAGACAGACAAAAATTTTTTAATTGTTATTTTAGGCATAGGTGTCGTGCAAATAATCGTGTGAGCATGAAAAAAGCCTATTATTTTGACATTACAAACAGACACTCCAATTTTATTTATTGGTATAGATTATCCTTCTCTTGCATAGATGTTATATATGTATTATATCCCTTAGTCCTCTTTTACGACCCACACGGGTAAGAGAGAGGGTGGTGCAAGGTATTATTATTCCGTCACCACAAGAAAACCTTCGAAATAGGACAATAATATAAATTAATCTATGAATACAGTTCTTTTTTTGCTGTACGGTGAAGGGGTAATAATACAATTCACCGCTCCCTATCTTGCTCGTGAATGTCGAAAAAAAAACGACAGAGTGATATAACATACGTGCAAGAGAAGTGAGATTCAAAATAAAATCAGTTTATTAAAAAAAAACGACTAAGTGTTATTTTATAACAATCGTGTGAGAGAAGGAAAATACAAAATAAAACCCTATTTCAATCAGTCCAACCAACGAGGCATAGTAAGTCAATTTATCTCCTATTGCGGAGAAGACTCAAGCCCAGCAGTAGGACATTTTTTTTTTTTTATTGTGGCAAACGAGCAAGCAGCACACCTGATGGTAAGTGAAACTGCTGCACATGGACCTTTGCAATACCAGGGGCACAGCCAGGCCACTGCCTACCGTGAAGGAAATACTCTTCTTAAACCTCGTTTAAAGAAGGACATGTCATAGCGCTCGAGAAACACAGCAGCAGGTAGTTCATTCCAGAGCTTGAAGAACATATACGAGCTGAGAAGATAATGATATCGTTTACGACACCCACGGTTAGAAAAGATGGTAGTAAATTATATTTTAACGCCATCCCTACACGAAAGCAGACAGCATTATGAATCTAACATTCATTGATCAATAAAACACCCGCATTTTTTAATTACCAAACAACTGTAAATTTATGCACCAAATATAAATTAAACTGTACAGAAGATATCTCCATAAAATATATTTTACAATCAAAAGTGAAGCTGAATAAAGTTTTACAAAGTAAGGGAATCATTAATTTAAAAGACGATCATATTCATTAAGAAATAGCGTTAGACACCTTTCTGGAGATAATGTTACACACGATGCCACAATGAGAACATCTGACAGTGTCGGCAATTAATACATGTCTGCTCATGGTAGCTAATTAACGAGAGCTGTGTAGCGGAAACCGGAGATATAATGAGTTATTTGCGATTTTACTGTTATATTGTAATATGAGACGTTATTGTGGTACATGAGTTTATATTTCTATTTTATAAAAAGGCATTTTGTGGGGTAGACTATCTAATCTCCCTAGCCGAGGACACGGGTGGATGGGCCGTGGATTAGTCCGTCACCCGCAGAGAGGCCGACGTGAGGACGATGCTCCGGTAACACTGTTTTGTTGCCGAGGCGTCGAAAGGGACGATTCGCGACAGAGTAGTCCGCCTGGCCGGCCACGGATATCAAGGAATCGGTAACAGTGGTCAACCAAATGGCGGTGGGGAGAGAATATGGTAGGTTATGGAGTCCCTATGCATGCCGCCCATCAGTCACCCCGGGCGAATTGGGCGAGGTATGTCCAGTATGCCTACTCTGGAAATCCATTCTAATTTCGAATCCGATTCAATTCCAATCTCACTAAACTTATATTTGGTACTCTTGAACAAAATCGAGATTGAATTCTTCGTGTTTGGCGTTGTTTTTTTCATAAAATGTATCGTATTTTCTTATTTTAAATTAATAACGTTATCGATCTCGATCAATACAAAGACGCTTTCTTGCATTTGTGCAACATTAACGATTTTAAACTAGGTCAAAATCGCGTCAGGAGTAGCAAATATTTGATTTAATCGACGAGAGTCGAATTCATTTAGTTCAAAAATATTGTCGCTTTCAAGAGTACCAAATTTGTTCAAATTCGAGCTTCCATTGGATTTAGGATTGGAATTGAGATTCAAGAGTAGGCACACAGATCATAGCTAACCTAAAAAAGGCTTAACATCATCTATGCAAAAGAAGTAACACTCGATGTAAACCCTATGTCAACACTTTAAACTAGCGTGGTGTACTTGGCCAATCTCCATCCTAGTGTGGAGCAGGCCCGATCCCAACAATAGGAATTTATGTGGCTTGACATGATAAGACAGTAACTTGTGATTGCCTTGAAACAGTTTCATCGGTTTATAATTGGTGCCTTGTGAATATAATTAAATTAAATTTAGGTTTGAACTCAATAACATGATTTCGATGAATAAAATCTGCATGTGTTAATAAATGGAATTTTATTGAGTTATAAAGTAATTACTAAAGAAAATATTTAAAACAAAATCCATCTGCAAATATTAGATAGTATGTTTTTTTTGGACAGGCTTTGCTCAAGTAGTTTCCGTCCGTTTCGTCCACAATCACGAAAGGGTTGGGCGCAGCCTCATAACCTACCGTACTCCTGCCACTTCACCATTAGGCTGACCAATAGAATCGAGACGTTCGTGGCTAGCCCGGCGGGATAACCTTTCGGGTACCATCCCTAGTCCCTCCCCGACAACCTAAGAAGCATCGCCATCACGCGGTAAGCTTCTCTTCTGGTGAAGAATTATTTCCCGGCCCAGACACCCGCGGCCTTGAGTAGGACGGCATTAGCCGTAAGTACTCGCGCCTGCGCCACCTAAATCGCCGGTGACGGAACGTATCACTGTAGATAGCTGAGAACGCGTATGCTTCGCCGCCTCCTTCAGAGAGACAACTGCATTGCATAAGGTGACGACCGTGTCCCAGTTCCTGATGATTGAGCATTGTCCCAGCGATAGTTAGCAGCGTCAGGTTGATACCGATGATTGCCACGAATTCATGGCTCTGCTCTGCCTACCTGGCCCCACAGCTGCACACCATTACGCCATATCCTCGCCGCTATCGCAATGGTGGGGAGATGGTGTGCTCTCCCTGCTTACGACCTTGTGCAGGTACTTGATGAAGCAACCGTGTCCCATCAATACCTGCACCAGTCAGAAGGAAAGTTGCCAAATATAAAATATGTGTGACCACATATTCCTTTCATTAAATTGTCTTAAATTACAAAAAATAAACGTTTGTAGGTACCGACAATCGTCGTTCGCATCGAAATATTAATGTTATTTATGTAATGGGGTTTGTTATCGCTGAAGTAAAGTTCAAACACTTTATTAAAAGGCTTATACCAATAAATTTTGCAGACATACATCAGTTGAGGACAAATCGATAAAATATGCGTGTTCAGCCAAAACATCCAAAAATTCTTAAAAGCTATTTTTTTCTGATAACGTTTGCTCTTTAAACAACAAAAAATGCTGAACGAAATAACCATACGATGCCGTAAAATTAATCACTGAAGATAAACGCATCCTTATTCGTAAAAAAAATAAATAATTTGATTAACACAAACTTTAACACTTATCAGGAGAAATGCAGCAGCTTTGAAACACAACACTGGACAAGAAAATAAAAGATTAAAAGAAAAAGAACACACGCTCGACAGCGACTTGTGTCGCAATTAATAAACGTCTGTCGCGGTCGACTAATTAGTCGCAGTCGCAAAGATAAAATAAATAATTTGCAATCGTGCGACAAGATGATGCGATTGTGCGCGCTGACGCTTTGAACGGGCATTTTAATGAGATACCTCGAAGCTAGCATTCATATATTTAGAATGTAATACACATCAAACTTATTACTTGGCAAATAATTGGTACTTTATTTAGGAAGCTAAATTTCATATCGTAACTTAAGATTTTACGTAACAAACGAATTATTACATGGGATATTGAGAATGCCTCGGCAAAGATGGGTAAGTAATTTAAAATAATTAGAGAACCCGAGACAAGTTATCGATAAATTTGCGGGAATAGAAGATGTTACGTGTTAAACTTTATAATTTGCAATAAATTATATAGAAACTGGCTTGCGATTATTTCTTTATGTTTCCAAGACATGTTATTGCAATAAGTCGTTAAGATTGTATACTGCTAGGACCATATAGGTACTGCGAATGTAAAATGTATGCGAATAAAATTTTTGTTTAGCGGATTATTACAAAGTGGTTTAGTATCTTTAGCCTCTGAAATGCTACATAGCATTTGCAGAAATTAATGCTAATTCTAATTTAAATCTTATATCTTTAAACGAGCATTTCTTGTATATATATATATATATATATATATATATACAAGAATTGCTCATATATATATATATATATATATATTCAGGATCTCGGAAACGGCTCCAACGATTTTGTTGAAACTTGGCATACTAGAGAATTCGGGTCCAAAAAATCGATCTAGCTAGGTTTTATTTATAGAAAATGTTCTTTTGTCGGTGTTTTTAGCATAACAATAAATGACATTAAATTTTAAAAGAATATGAATTCAAATTTCGTTGTAAACGTCAAGAGTTCCGGTAGCTCAGTTGGGGGACGGCCGGTTTTAATTTTGAGTTTTGTAGCATCCAAACAGCGTCGGTTCGAATCTCGGTGTTATTATTATTCTCTTTTTGTAATTTTTTTATATAATTTTTAGTTTTTATTAATATATCTAAATAAATTCTATAAAAATATTCCGAGCGAAGCTCGGTCAACCAGATATTTTATTTTTATTACCAGTTTTGTTTTAATTGATTTTTTTATTATCACACACAATTTTTTTGGTTTGAATAAAACGTTTATTAAATATGTTTTGATGTTTTTCATGTGCTGACAAAGTAGGAATATAATTCACCACCTCGTTTCTCATCTATGGGTGTCGTAAAAGACGACTAAGGAATTAAATATGCATATACCATCTATGCAATAAACTAAATCATATACCAACACGTCTGACCAGTGTGGTATAGTAAGACATTTACCTCTTAGTGAGTAAGAGGCTCGAGCCCTGTAGTGGAATATTATCATCATCTGAGCCTATATAATTATATTCAGTACAGTTGGGCTCAGGCCTGCCTCATAATGGGAGGGGGGTCGACTTAATATTCCACGCTGATCAGATTTGTTGGAATAGGGGTTTGTTTCGAGTTTTCCTTCTCTTATATAGATGTTACATACTTACGATATTCCTTAGACGTGTTTTAGGACATCCACGGGTAAGATAGGGAGTGGTGAATTGGTTTCTTACTCCGTCACCACACGGAAAACTACAAAATAGTGGGACATATATTACCTGAAATGATGAATTTTTTGTGGGCTGCGATGATGATGATGACTTTTTAAGTAAGATTATTTAATAAATTAACAAGAGTTTTGTTTTAATTATAATATTTATTTAATAATAATATTTCTGTAGCACTGTTTTCCGAGTAATTAAAACTGTGTAAACAAGAAGCGAATTATGCAGTAGCGCCATTTGGAGAATCTTATAATCCTAATTTCGATCGTCGGCCTATCTGCCAAGTGTAGCGATTCTATACATCTTTATTACTTAAAGCCCTATGTCTAGTAGTTGACGTGAATAGCTTGATGGATGGGTGGTTGGAAAGTTATACAGAAATGAGACGTTTACGCAGTCTTGTCGCGTATAAATTTATAACACACGCTGGCACTTCTATTAAAATAAATCGAGAATTTCTTGATTTACCTCAAATAAGAAATAAAATTGATGAATTAATGATTGCAGCCAACATAAGTCCTACCATCGGGCTCGGGCTTCCTCCGTAATGAGTGGGAAATTAACCTACTATACCAAAGTGCTCAAATGTGTTGGTATAGAGTTTTATATTGAGCTTTCCTTCTCTTTCATTGATTTTATACGCATATCTTATTCGTGTGGACTCCATCAGGAGTAAGAATACATTCAGCATTCCCTAACTTACTCGTGGGTGTCGTAAAAAACGACTAAAGGAAATAGTATGCATATAACATCTATGCAAGACAAGGATCACTCGAAATAAAACCCTGTAGCAATCCTTCTCACCAGCGTGGTACAGTAGGTCAATAGCCCTCCTATTATGTAGGAGGCTCAAGCCTAACATTCAGATTTATATGAGGCGAAAAGTATCCCTTACTCGTCTTTTACCACACCCAGACAAAAGAAGGGATGGTGAATTATATTCTTATTCCGTCACCACAAGTTAGAGAATAAACGAACGGAGCAATAAACGAATCAAATTTAAAATTAAAATACGCTACCGAGTGGCCGAACCATTAATTCCCCAGATGCTCATCATTAATAGCCCATAAATTAATGTTATAACACTAAAAGCTATATAAAATATGACCACAAATCCAAACAATAATTACGAAGATAATCTAAGAGCAGTGTCATGAACACATGTCAATATTGGGCCAACAACTAGCGCTTTTGTAAAACAATAATACACTACACTAACAATCTACTCTTGCTTCGCTTCAGTTTCAATCACCTTGTCACCGCGTTTTAAATCACCACTATCGTCTAATCCGTGTGGTGACGGAGTAAGAATACAATTCACCACCCCTTTTTTTTGGGGAGTGGGTTACCGTCGGCGCACTTCTCGCACCACTCCGTCCGGGTCGACAAAGGGGCGTAAGTACGCACACCCGTAACCCACCCGTATAGCACGTCGCCTCCGTCGTTGGGTCGACCACCGGTGCAGAGTTCCTTAACTGCAGTGGTCACAATTCAGCACCCCCTTTTTATGGGTGGGCTATGGTAAGCGCACACGCGGTCCATTCCGTCCGGGGCGACGGAAGGACGGCGCGCGGGCCTATAGCCCACCCGTATCCACGTCGCCCTCGTCGTTGGGTCGACCACTAGTGCCGAGTTACTTGTCCTCAGTGGTTGGCCCGACGGAATACCCTCTCGGGTACCCTCACCTCTCGACGTTCCTGTCCCGGACGGCGGTCGCCTTTGCGCGGTCCTCTCTGCGGGTGCCGAACTAAAGTCCGCGGCATAGGTCACCCGCGGCCTCGGCTAGGGCGGCATTAGACGCCCCTTTTTTTTTTTTTTTTTTTTTTTTTTTTTTTTTTTTTTTTTTTTTTTTTTTGGGGGGGCTATGGTAAGCGCACGCGCGGTCCTGTCCATCCGGGGCGATGAAAGGACGGCGCGTGGGCCCATAACCCACCCGTACCCACGTCACCTCGTTGTTGGGCCGACCACCGGAGCAGATGTCACTTGTCGTCAGTGGTCGGCCCGACGGAATACCCTTTCGGGTAACCTCACCTCTCGACCTGGGACGTCGGTCGCCGTCGCGCGGTTAGCCTCTCTGCGGGTGATGGACAATTCCCCGGTCCGATCACCCGCGGCCTCGGCTAGGGCGGCATTAGGCGCAGATACTCGCGCCTGCGCCGCCCGAGTCGCCGGCGGCGGAACGTGTCGCCGAATAGAAGCTCTACTCGCACACGATCCGCCGCCTCCTTCCGTGAGATAACGGCCTCACAGAAGGCGGCGACCGCGTCCCAGTTCCTGACGCTGACGAGCATCTCCCTGGCGATGGTCGGCAGCGCCAGGTCGGCACCGATAATTGCGACGAGTTCACGGCGATCCTCCTCCCATGCAGCACACTCCTCGAGCGTGTGCTGCGCCGTGTCCTCGTCGCAACTGCAGTGGTGGCAGGACGGTGTGCTCTCCCTCCTGACAATCTTGTGCAGGTACTTCCCGAAGCAACCGTGCCCCGTCAGCACCTGCACCAGTCGGAAGGAAAGCACCCCGTGCGTCCGCTCCAACCACTCCATCAGCACCGGCCGGAGGGCCTCGACGGTCCTAACACCATACCGAGGACTCTCCAGCCGGACTGCCCAACGGGCAATAACTTCTCGGCGGGCGTCGACCCGCCAGGCGGTGATCTCTGTGATGGAGACCATGCCGCCGCGGGCGCGCTTCTCCGACACCCGCCGATAAATGTCGGCGAGCATCTCCGCCTCCAGGTCCCACGGGGGAGTTCCGGCCAGGAGGCACGCTGCCTCCGTCGCCACCGTGCGGTAACCGCGTACGGCCCTGATCGCCATGACCCTCTGTGGTCGCCACAGGAGGGCCCTAAGACGGACGGTCAGGGACCCCGCCCACACCGGTGCGCCGTACAGGGCCATCGACCGGATCACCCCCACGTACAGCTGTCGGCACGTAGCACTGGGTCCACCCACATTCGGCATCAGCCGCGAAAGGGCGGACGCCGCGCCGACAAGCCGGGGAACAAGTCGATGGAGATGCTCCCGGAACCAAAAATGCCCGTCGAGCACCAGGCCCAAGTACTTCATGTGGGCCTGGATGCTGATGGTGACCGACTTCACGGTGATCGAAGCGCCGGCGGGAGGCCCGGCGGTACGGAGGCCATGGAACAAGCATTAGACGCCCCTAGGATTTAATTTGACTGCATAGATGGTGTAATGATTAAGTTACCGATGTAACATGCCAGTGTTCGAATCCCATACAAGACAACATTTTGTGCGATCTACATATTGTTGTTCTGAGTCTAGATGTAATTTGTGTCCATTAATTATGTTTTTTCCATGTAGTAATGGAGTAAGAATACAATTACCACCTATCTTACCAGTGGGTATCAAAAAAAAACGACTGAGGGATAATATGCATATATAAGAAATGGGAAACTGGAAATGAAACTCTATACCAACAGGTCTGACCAGCGTGATATAGTAAGTCAATTTCACTCTCATTGTGAAGAAGGCTCGGGCCCAACAGTGGGAAGTATATGGGCCGAGATGATGATGGTCTTCTAGAATGTTACTATACGCAATTGCAGTCCATGAGACCTCGGGGTACCGATCTCGGGACTCGTCCCCAGAGCAATACACAGGTATGGTGATAAGATATTAAAATCGGTACAGCCGTTTGAAAAATTACCCAGAATAAACAAACAGACAAAAACATAAAATGGCTTTTAGGTATAGGTACCGTGCCACTAACCGTGTGATTATGAAAAAAAAAATATTATTTTGACATTACAAACAGACAGTAATTAAAAGCATACTCACGTTAACATTTCAATGTAAAATACTTTTGCGTGGAATTTATCAGTGACTCATGTTAACATGTGTTCTCTTTAGAAGGACGTTCTACTTAATCTATTATTTAATTATATAAAAGAGTTGTTAAAAAAGTTTCTGTGTAGTAACGGAGTAAGAACATAATTCACCACCTCTCCCCCGGAGGTGTCGTAAAACACGACTAAGGGATATGATATGCATATAAAATCTATGCAAAGTAAGGAAAACTCGAAACAAAACCCTATGCCAACACGTCGACCCAGCGTGGTATATAGTGAAGGAGGCTCGAGCCCAACAGTGGGACGTATATGGACTGAAATAATGATGATGATATAAAAGAGTTTATTTAATTAATCTTCCCTATCTTCATCATCTAAGTCCACATAAGTCTACTGTGTTCGGGCCACCTCCACAATTGGAGAGAAATTGATCTGGTCAAACGTGTTGGTATAAGGTTTTATGTCAAGTCTTTCTTCTCTTGCATAGATGTCATATGCATAGCCCTTAATCGTCTTTTACGACACACACGGGTAGAAGAGGGGACTGGTGAATTGTATTCCTGCTCCGTCACCACACGGACGATTCCTATCTTCTCATTACCATTATCTCAAATGTTTAAAAAACGCTTTTTTAATTGCTCGCTGCCTATCATAATGTGGAATTTGGAAACGTCGACTCTATCACCCATTGAAGCGCCGTAGCGAATTGGTCTTACTCTTTTTCTTCCATGGTCATCCGCCGCCCGGCTCCCTCTAGGGCGATAGAGGGGCAGCACGCGGCCGCATGACCCACCCGTAGCACGTTGCCTTCGTCGTTGGGCCGACCAAAGGTGCAGGGTTCCATGTCGCCAGTGATCGACCCATTCGTCTTAGTCTGCTGGTATCGTATTTTTTCTACAAGAGTGGGGTACTATGTTCTACTATCGTCCCCAGACGAACCAATGTTCATCTAGAGATGAATATTAGTTCAAACGGATTGCTTTTTATAACTGCAAATAAAAATCCTAGCTGCGTAACTCTACCACGGAAAAAAAATAGAAGTCACTAAGAAATGTATTATTATAAACCTAAATAATCGATTTATCACGGCCAGTGTTCAATTTACCTCGGCGTAAAATAATGCTGTGTCAAGATTGCCGCCGCAAATGACAAGACGAGACATGCAAAAAAATAAAACAATGGGCATAAAATATCTGAGGGAGTATACGAAAGTCGGCAATTTTACTTGTTGCTTTTTATAAACTGGTCATTTAACAATCTTTTTACAGATAACATTTATTTTGAGGAAATACATGCCCGTATTACAGGGGACTGAATGATTTCAATTTGTTTTTATTGGACTGATATTAATGCAAGTCATATTTATAATTTGGAATTCTTTCATTTGACAAATTTATGATGTAAATAAAATGGAAAGTATTTTGTTTTCGTTATTTCATGTACGAAAATACCTTCGTAAAAATTAGTAGATATTTTTTTATAATTCAAAATTGAAGATTTGGTATTATTGACAGTTGTCTGTTTAAAGGGCGATGCGCAGCTCCATAGTCCACCATATTTCCTCGCCATCGCCATTGGGCCAACCACTGGTACCGAGTCCTTGATATTGGAGGCCAGCTAAGCGCGTTGTCCTTTCAAAAATTATAACATTCTAAAATTTATTTCTGATACATACATACGATTTCTGTGTGGTGACGGAGTAAGAATACAGTTCACCATTCCCTATCTTACCCGTGAATGTTGTAAAAGACGACTAAGTGATATAATATGCACATAACATCTGTGCAAGAGAAGGAAAACTCGAAATAGAAACCTATACAAACCCGTCAGACTAGCCCTGTATACTATACAGCCAATGGTCAATTTTATATCCAATATAGAAGAGGCTCAAGCTAATCAATGGATAAGCGCTAAGACAGTAATGGCGGAGTATGGCAGCTGTCTTAAATTGCCCATCATATAATTTCTCATACATTATTCATCGATAATCCACAAGTTACGCAGCCATAATATCATTCCTAAAATTATTTAATACTAACAGCCCGTCCTGACTTTGCACGGGTGGACAATTGTTTTAGAACATATTTTTGTTCTATCATTCATAGTTTCGGCAGCGCATGCGATGAAAGTCATTTTATGGCAATTTTTTTCATACCTTGGATTACATTATTGAAATTTAAGTAGGGATCTCTATGTTTTTACAGTAAAATATAGCCTATGTCACTCAAGCATAATCTAGCATTGTAATGGTGAAAAAATTATCGAAATCTGTTCAGTAGTTTTTAAGTTTATTTGTATCAAACACACAAAAATATATAACTTTATAGTATTGGTGTAGATATAATAACGAAATAACCACTTTAATCAATGCATTGATTAATAATTCGCCTTTATTATCGAAGATATCTCAAACTCAGATTTATTTTCAAAGTTATTTCTTGATGAAACTTCTCCCCCTTTCAGACCAGATTGTTTATGTAACTGAAACATTATTTATTTTGGGATGTCTGTAGTTGATTTTGGTTTCAGTTTTATTGTCAATATATTAATTTTATGTTCTCAATCTTGACTGAAATTTGACCAACTGTTGTGGAGAATACGGGCGAGCATTCTTAGTAAAGGGTATTATTAGAATTTAAATTAGCAAGATAGACGTATTTAAAAAACGCAACGAGAATCGAATAAAATATTTAGTAAGAAGGCTATTTTTCGTATGGTGATGAGTAAGAATACAATTCAATACCCCCTATCTTGTCCGTGAGTGTCGTAAAAGGCGATTAAGGGATATCTTGTGCATATAACAACACTGCAAGAGAAGGAAAACTAAAAAGAAAACCTTGTACCAACTGCGTGCCCAGTATGTATCTGAGCTGTGATAATGATGATGAAATCTATAATATATAAATTACTGATGGGCCGATTAGACTTAGCACAAACACTATTAGTATTTAAAGTCATATTTTACGACACCCTTCACCATCTTACTCTTATCCCAATTACTTGAGGCCTTGCAATATGTACTTTTCCATCTTCATCGTATATATTGCAAAAAACCCCTTATTGGGAATGTTTTTGTTGATTAATTGTTGATTTCTCCTCACTAGGAGGGAAATTGATCTACTATACCTTGCTTTTTTTTTGGGATAGGTTGCGGTGGGCGCGCTCCTCGCACCACTCCATCCGGAGCGACAGAGGGGCGTAAGCACGCAACACCCGCAACCCACCCGAACACTGCGTCGCCTTCGTCGTTGGGCCGACCATCGGAGCAGGGTTACTTGTCATCAGTGGTCGGCCCGACGGAATACCCCCTATTTGGGGTACCCTCCCATCGACCGACATACCCCCTCGGGGAGAATACCTTGCTGGTCAGACATGTTGATATAGGGTTTTATTTCGGATTTTCCTTCTCTTGCTTAAATGCTTTATGCATATGATATCCTTTAGTCGTCTTTTACGGTAGTGGTAAGTGGTGGCCAATTTACCAGTTTTTGTTATATCACTAAGTTCTATCTAAATCAAATCAAATCATTTATTCTGCATAAGCCCCTTAAGGGCACTTACATATTGTCAAGTTTAAACATTGTTTGAACACAATACAATAATTTACCACCGGATCGGAACGCGGCCACAAGCTGAGAAGATCCGGCAAGAAACTCAGCGGGCTGTCACTTTTCTTAATCTTTTAAATATATGTATATTATTGTATATAATTTTATACTTCGTACAACATAGTATTAGCTCCAGTGCGATGGCCTTCGAGATTGTATACATGTATAAATTTTCAAATATTAGTACAAAACAAAAAAAAAATAAGGAAAAGAGAAAATATGGCTGGACCAGATCCCACAAGCAGCACCCGATCACGAGTTAACTACTAGAGCAGCTATCACTCTCCTCAACCACATTAGAGTGGAGGGAGCGACTCGCCCCACGTAGCTACCGCTAGCAGAACCATGCGGAGAGCATCTATGTAGTCTCTAATATCTATGTAATCTCTATAGGATGGACAACCATACTTTAGGTTTCACCAAGAAAAATAGATGCTTTAACACGACATATTCAATATTCGACAGTTTTTGTTTAGGTTAACCAATGTACCAAAAGATTCGCAAACTTTCTTGTTGGTATTATTAGCTTAAATATCTGGTTGACCGAGCTTCGCTCGGAATATTTTTGTCGAATTTATTTAGATATATATTAATAAAAAATAAAAAATAAATATTGAAAATTATATAAAAAACTACAAAAAGAGAATAATAATAACACCGAGATTCGATCCGACGCCGGTTGTCGCCGATGTCAAAAATAAAATGAAACCTGACCGCTTCGCCACTGAGCTATCGTAACTCATGACATCGATGGCAAAATTTGAATTCATATTCTTTTAAAATTTAATGTCATTATATTGACTGCCAAAAACACTGACAAAACAACATTTTCTATACATAAAACCTGGCTAGATCGATTTTTTAGGCCCGAATCCTCTAGTAAGCCAAGTTTCAACAAAATCGTTGGAGCCATTTCCGAGATCCTGAATATATATATATATATATATATATATATATATATATATATATATATATATATATATATATATATACACAAGAATTGCTCGTTTAAAGATATAAGATGTATTGACGCACTCATCATTTATAGTAAGGGTCGTCTCCTTTTTTCCTTCTATATCAGAAATGATGGTTAAAGTCGGGCGAGAGGTTTGGTGAGCGTAATATATTGCGTGGATTGTCCAGCAAATAAATAACATAAGAAGACTTTGAAATGGCTAAAGGAAGGATTGATTAACCGTTGTAATTTGCCGCAGAACTTTTAATACTGTTTCGTATCTCGCTAAATGTATTCAGCAAAGTTGATCAGCGTGCTATGAAGTTATGCTTAGGATTTCTATGTGAAATAGGATGTGAAATACAGAAATCCTTAAAAGAGCGGGTATAACTGACATATCACGAATAATTAGCATGCTGATGTGGCACTGAGCAGGCCATATTGCCTGATAAGCCGATAACCTTAGTATTTTTCGGTTCGTTATAAAATTCTCGAGTAGCGACCGCGTATTGGACCATTAAGTCTAGTATATCTACTAGGTAAACTGACGACTTAGTGAAAATTATCGGAAGCCGTTTATTGTGGCTAAAATATGGGGCAAATTTATGAACTTATGTCCAGGAGTGAACGGTAGTGGTAGCCCAACGACGAAGGCGACGTTTTACGAGTGGGTTACGGGTGACCGTAACCCACACCAAAAGAAAAGGAGTGAACGGTAAAACACTGAAAAAATCGCCCTATGTCCAAATGCATGTTAAAGTTGAAGGCTAACTACTCATAAAACAGCAGTAATAAAGTATCCTAAGTTTCCTTATCCTAGTTTAATTAAATCCTATTCAATCATGATCTTATTCCGTATTCCGTTGTTTTTGAGGTTTGTGATATGTTGATTAACCGCGAGGAAGGGGTGAACCTTCCTTTCTTTTCTCCATTCGAAAATAATGAATTGCCGTAATTACCTAATTCAGTTAATTAGGTATCTTAAGAAGATTATAATAAACTTACTTGTAATGTCGCTCGTGATATAAGTAAATTTCCTTCAGCAGATATAAGCACATTGTGATCTTGCTGTAGTGGCTGACCATGTTTTAGCCACGAGACCCGAGGAGCTGGTGCGGCAGCAGGAGGGGCACACCGTAATGAGGCAGCTGATCCAGCTTCAACCGATGCTGGCGCTGGCGATATAGCGAAGGGTTTCTTTAGATCTGTTAAAAATGAAAATTATTTAAAAAAATCAATTTTTATCACACTAAAAACACATACTCATTTAGTAGTTAATCACATACATATTCAGATCAATGATTAATGAATCGATTGTATAAAAAAATATTTCGTATGGGATCGAATCCAAGACATTCGGACAAGAAGTTAATACTTAGACCACTCCATTATGAGTGCAGTTTCGTATAACTGTCATAGATACCTTGTCTGTTGGCCACCTTGGTCTAGAAATTTGTACCAGTGGTCAGTCCAATGTCAAGAGGGAGGTAATGCAGCGAGGTTGGGGTGGTTCAAACAACAGGCTACCACAAAAATTGTACCTTGTTGTTGGGTTACGTTATTAAGGAAATTTTGGAAAATAATACTTAGTCAAAGACTTCAGCTACACATTTATCCGGGGTGATGGAAGTCCAGCCTACAGCCTCATAACCTCCACCTATTAAGTGTATCACCGGTGCAGCGGCCCTGACTTCGGTGTTCCACTCGGCGCCATACCCTTTCCAGTGACTACCTCATCATCGTCCTAGAGAAACTCTTACATTGTTTACATGCAATCAGAATCACAGTATATGTCTGTCATTTTTTATTTCGTGTATTACTTATAATATAAAATAATATTGACTACTAACTAGTTTGATAATCTAAAAACACCATCTAAATCGAAGAAAAATAGTTCTTGCTTATAAAATATATAAACAAACAGAGGCATTGAAGTTTATAATAGATACAAATTCTCTGTCAAACACATCCCCAGTGACCAATGTCTGAACCGAGGCAGGCACATTAATAAAACTAATGAACAGATGCAATCACGAACGACCCAATTCCGCAAGATGAGGATATAGGTACAGTATCAGATCCCGCATTAAATAACATGTAATTAAATAATACAATTGTAATTGACGTTGCAATATTAAATAACAATTAAGGCGTAATAACATAACAATTGTACGTCAATAACAATTAAAGTGTGCGACTGTTGGAGCGGAGAACTTTTGTACTAATTCAATAATTGTTAGTTAATGTTACGCAATGGAAGATGATAGAGTATGGTCCAAATAATAAGCGAAAGCGTATTTTGGAAACTGCCACCAGTGGTAAAATGGCGAGCAAGATTATTTTATGTATGTGATTAGGCTATGAGATGAGAATATTAAATGATGGCTCTGAATATCGTAGATTTTGTACAAAATGTTTGAGGCAGTTGATAAATAACTGCAGGGAGGTGATAAGTTTCAAGTAACCAGTAAGATAAGTGAAAAGTATTTAATATAATTACGTCATAATGATAACTTGTGACCAAGAAAATAATTATGTATCCGGAAGTAAGAATTGAATAGAACTTCCAGCCGATATCTACAATGCTGATAAGGCGATCTCGAAATTAAATTCCATTTGGTTAGTGTATTACATAAATATTAGGACAAATATGACCCGTAGGAAAGTATAATTATACCTAGCGCCGATTTACGTAAATGTTGTTTGAACAAGACAAATTTCAATCTTGTATCTGGTTTGCTTATTTAGTATTCTATTAAGATCAATAAAATATATCTTGATCGTATGATCATATGCAGCACCAGCCGTTAATTAAAATACTAGATGTCTTATTTATAATGCAATTTTTTAATCCGAAATAAGCCTTAAGCAGTTAAGACAGATTTTTTTAAAACTGCTGTTTAAAATTGATCAAATTCAAAGTCATTACTACTAGTAGTAACGAATTATGTAACTTGTGCAAGTTTCGTTCCTTTTATAAGTATTTTACTAAATAAAAAGACACTTAAGTACCTATTATTGAATTTTGGTAAATTATTTTCAGGCATTCAAAATATTCACTATCGTACCATGGCTGGCAAATTAGAAACGCTTTATATAACAAATCCATTTTAATAATTCCTACACATTTTAGCATGCATATTCAAAAGTTTTAAAATGAAAACTTCACTGCGCATTTGCAAGATTTGTTTTTGTATTCATAGAGAAATTTTTTGTAAGAAGTGCTTAAGTAATATGGTATCAAATTCTGTGTACCACGTGTTCTAAGAGTTTATCTGAGCTTTAAATTTAAGCTGCTATAGGTACTTTCGTAAATTGATAGTTATGTAAACGTTTTTTAATTTTTAGTTGGTTAATTAATATACGAAATATTTTATACGAAACCGCTTCATTCTTTGCAATATACCATGTCGTCTTCTCACGTCAATCTTCATACAAAAATCCAATGACACTTTGCTCTATACTTCTTGTGATAAAAGCTTATTTTTCGAACTTTCTTTTAAAATTGTTGAACTTAATTTAGACTAAAATCGAAATTAAAGATACAGAATTGACATTAAAAAATATCATCATCGCAACTTGTATACATCCCACTGTTGGGTTCGAATCTCCACTAACACAGGAGAGAAATTTACCTAATATATTCCGCTTCGATCGAGAATTGTAGAAGATCTCGTGCATAATCTTTTTTATTCAAATTTACTATAGAGCACGAGCCTCTTCCCAATGAGAGATATAAGCCTACCAGCCCATGATAGCTTGACAGTTTAAACAATTTGTTTTTAATATACGTTTAAAAATCATTTTAAAGAGGAATTATTGCAGTACAGTTTTTGCCCATAAAATACTATGTGAGCAAACAATTCAACATAGAAGTTTTATATGACTTTTATCAATCAAATAATAAGAGAAATGTCTTTGAAACTTGAAATGTAGCTTAACAAAAACTAACAAAATACAACGTACAGCCGGTACAAAATGTTCTGCTAACTCCGAGGAGATTTAATGTAGTATGCTCATAAATCTGTTGGGCGAACGCTCCATTACTCGCGCTCACAGCTAAGATATCGCAGAGGTGGAAACTAAACTATTTTCTGCAACTGAAATTTATAAACATATGGAAGTGATGCTATTTGTCAGTATTTTTCAACAGACTCCACTTATTTTTTAGAATATTTTTATTAGCTCGCTTTCTTGTATATCTGTCTGGATAGAAATTTATTTTGTTACTGATTTTAAACTAACTTCCCGATAAGCTAGATACTTGAAATTTGGATCAAAGCTCAGAAGATTGACAATGCAAGAAAATGTAAAAAATCATAGTACATATACAAAATGGTGAGTAGCAATTAAACACCCCCCTCTCTTGTCCATAGATGTCGTAAAAATTACTAACGGATGGAATACACAGATAAAATCATACAGAAATAATCCAAAGAATGTCAAACAAATAATATGAAATAATCGGGTTATATGTTTTACGTTTACGTGGTCAGAAGTTTTAGCATAATAATTTTATTGAATCTCTTCTTTAGAAAGATTACGAAAACTGCGGCAATTTTTGAAGTGAAAATTTCTATAGACAGGGTTTGATGCCGGACTGGTCACGGACGATTTAGGATTCGGTACTAGTGGTCGGCCCAACGATTGGGGAGGGAATATGGCAGGTTATGGGGCGCAGCGCCGGCTCGTCACTCCGGACAGATGGACGGCGCGCTGCCGCATCATAACCTGTCAAAAACGGCATGTTTTGATGGAGAGTAAATTCGTGTAAGTCGCTATTGAAACGGCCACGTGATGTGTTAACACTAACACTGTATCTGTAGCTGCGTCAATTCAAATTCAAATCATTTGTTGTACATAAGCCCGAGAGGGCACTTACATATTGTCAAGTAAACAAAATTCAATGAAATTATGCAGAAAAATAAACTACCACCGGATGGAACGCGACCGCTACTGAGAAGATCCGGCAAGAAACTCAGCGGGCTTGTTTATTATTTTTTGTTTTTTTCTTACTTGATATAAAATGTGTAGTTTTTTTTTTGGGGGGTGGGTTACGGTCGGGCACTCCTCGTGCCACTCCGTCCGGGGCGACAGAGGGGCGTAAACACGCACCCCCGTAACCCACCCGTGAGACGTCGCCTTCGTCGTTGGGCCGACCACCGGAGCAGGTTGACTTGACGTCAGTGGTCAGCCCGACGGAATACCCCGAGGGAGTACCCTCTCCCTTCGACGTCCCCTACTGGGACGCCGATATCCGTCGCGAGGATAACCTCTCCGCCGGTGCCCGGACTAAATCCCCGGTCCGGTCACCCACAGCATCTGCTAGGGCGGCATGAGACGCAGGTAGATGTTGCAGAGAAAATGTGTAGATATAACATGTCTTGTAAGTAGCTCCAATGTGATGCCATTCGAACCAAAAGATACGTAATATAATTCATACCATTAGGGCTGGACTACCGCGGGTGACGTGACCGGGTATTAGTCCGTCACCCGCCGAGAGGCCCACCGCGTGAGGAAAGACCGACGTCGTCCCCGAGGGGGGGACGTCGGTCGATGGGAGGGGACCCTACGTAGGAGGTATTCCGTCGGGCCGACCACTGACGACAAGTAAACCTGCTCCGGTGGTCGGCCCAACGACGAAGGCGACGTGGTTTTCGGGTGGGTTGCGGGAGTTGCGTGCTTAAGCCCCTCTATCGTCCCGGACGGAGTGGTGTGGAGGCGCGCCGACCGCAGCCCACCCACAAAAAAAAAAAACAAAAAAGGCTTGACTACTATGTCACTACATCTGTGCCGATAGATGTCAAAATCACCTAAATGTAAAGAGTTTTAATTTAAACATTTGAATTTAAAATCAAACAATTTGCATATCCAAAATTAACGATTGTGTTCATAGTTGTAAATTTTTACTTCTGCCTGTAGTCTTCATGACTGCTTTGTGTTCTATTTTATTAGCTGTATTAGACAAGCAAGCAGCCAACCTAATGGTAAGTGATAATTACTATTCATAGATCTCTCCAATACTGGGGGTAGAGCAGTCCAACTGCATGGCGAAGTTTGGGACTCCGGGTCCTTGCTAACGGAACGATGCTAATCATTAATACTTAGACGTCAATTACCTGAAGCTTTAGTATCGCCAATAAGCTGGATAACGTATAAATGTGCCTATAACACTAGTAGTGTACCAAAAATATAAGCGAGATTAGCATTTATGAAGAAGAAAGGGAAGTTCAGTGGCATACACACGGACAGAAGATTTATATATGACTAGCTGACCCAAAAGACGTTGTTCTGTTCAAATAAGCCGTCACCTACCGGGTTTAATTGTGAATCTAAACCATTCTCGAATCCCCTTGAAAACACACAAAAATTTTCATAAACATCGGTCCAGTCGTTTAGGAGGAGTTTAGTGACATACACATGTACACAAGAAATTTATATATAAAGATATACGAATATTATTGTACATTCATGATCATGGGCGGACTGTTAATGTCGAATTTATTTTTAAACGGTTTTATTTAATGATTTCTGATGTTTACGCGAGTATTATACATTTTAAATAAAACTTCTGTATCGGGTAGAATTAGAATTATAAATTTTCTGCAGTAACAATAACTTGTTGGACGTGAGACATCTTAGTCCACCCGTGATCATGAACGCTGTAAAGTGTTCGAAACGTCGGGTAATTAAAAATCAAATACAAACGCGATAAAATCCGTAAAGTAGTTTTATTTAGCTTACCCCGTTTGTTTGTTTATTTTTTTCTTTGTTGGGTCAAATTTAGTAATTGAAATTTCACCCTCTTCCTGTCAATCTATTGATCTGAAATTTGGTATACGCTTTTGGTTTTGGTGACAATACAATTATGTATAGTCAATATTTTTGTAAATTCAAGATGGCCGCCGTTACAAAATGGCGGATAACCTATTTTTTTTTTCAATCCCATCAATATGGGTTTCAAATGAAAGGGTTTGACAAGTAGAATATAATGCACTATACAAATTCTAAGATGGCCGCAGCTACAAAATGGTGGACAACCTATTTGTTTTTCAATTCCATTAATATGGGTATTAAATGAAAGGGCTTGACAAGTAGAATACAGTGATATCTGATGTTTATGCGAGCACTACACATTGTAAATATTTTTTTTTTTTTTGTTAAACAGTTTGCAAGTCACCTGTGGGGTAGTATACTATACGGACCTTGTAGCAACTCGAGAAAATTTCTGTGCGTTCATGCGTTTCTGCCATACCTACTGTAGCAATCAATCTTAACGCTCACATATAGGCCCCGTTAAGCTCTTCCGTATCGGTGGTGCCGTACTGCTGCGCTATCGTAGCTGTTCACCTTTTTACTTATTGGCTGACTAGTCATTTTGTTTTCCTGTCTCCTGCTTTACCTAGGAGGGAAGTGGAATCTCTCTTTCCAACTCCTCCTCTTTAATCTTTTCTAATTAAATTTGTTGCGGGTCCCAAGACAATTAAAATCATATCCCGGGACTGCCTGAGGGTCAAACCTCGGTGTCATTTATGGAGACCATTGTGGATCCTGGCTTACAGGAGTTACAATGGTGGGAATGTGTGGTGGGATTAGTCCCAAAAAAAAATATAAAAAAACATTGTAAATAAAACTACTTTTACGGATTACATCGCGTTTGTATTTGATTTATGATTGCCCGACGTTTCGAAAACTTTGCAGCATTCATGGTCACGGGCGGACTAAGGTGTTTCACGTCCAACAAGTAATCGTTATTACAGACATTTATAATTATCTACCCGATACAGAAAATTAGTTATAAATTTATTAAATTTTGACCCATATTTTAGTACAAATTTATTGCCAGTGTAAGAAGAAAAAGATTCTAAATGAAAAAATTATATTGTTTATGGTTAGTAATTATTAATTATTAAATTTGTAGCAATTATTGTTACAATTTGTTGATTTAAAACTAACAAAATTAATATGCTACTACCGGATCGGAACGCGGCCACACTGATTGTGAGAAAGATCCGGCAAGAAAACTCAGGGGACATGATGCTGAATTAGTATTATTTTTAACTTTAACGTCGGGCAATCATAAATCAAATACAAACGCGATATAATCCGTAAAAGTAGTTTTATTTAGAATATAGTGCTTTATACAAAATCAATATAAAAACTAAAAACATGAAAATAAAAAAAGGAAAAAAAATATTAATTAAACGGTTTTATTGTAAAGAAACAGTAAAAATAAAATCGTGGGGCACGTCAGATATCTACAATCGTCGATTAAAATGTTTGTTTTGTAGTGTCCTACGATTTTATTTTTACTGTTTCTTAACGATAAAACCGTTTGATTTAAAAATAGTTTTTTTCCTTTTTTTGTTAATAATATTGGCGTAAAGCTACTACTGTTTATGGAGATAATTATCAAACATTTACTCTCGAAATTTAATGAAGTAAAAAAAACGCTTTTAAAATTCGAGACTGCCGTGAAACTTTAAACTGTACATCTGACGGGCGTAAATGATAAGTGTTAGGTAGATCCGGAGGAGAGTTCGTGTAGAGTCATAAATTACGGGGCCCGTTTCATTTCCTCTACGTAATTCGTACCTACGTGTCTCTGAATATACAAACACTGGATATGGTAGTAGATTTGCAATTTTTTAACTAGCTATAAAAAGAATACCGAAGAAATTTTCCGTGAAGTAACATAGTAAAAATACAATTCACTACCCTATCTTATAGGTGTCGCAAAAAAAATAATAATAAAAAAAGGCTACGGACCCACCTACCAATAGTTAGATAGATGTACTTTTTCAAAAAACGGAAAAATCTTTTTGAAACCAACACTGCATTAATATACCTACAGAAAGTTGCATAGATAGAGAAGATGGTCCTTTTTCTTTTTAAAAACCACACTGCACTAAGATGTATTGCGGAGGTCTTTACAAACATATAATTAGCGAATACAAAAAATATAATCTAACAATAATTTTTGGATCGCGCAAAGTGTTATCCTGGACGATATTCGAATTCGCGTAGTAGGTCGGGTCTTAACAACTACGTCGCCTGTGCAGTCTAATTAAATCATAATCAAATGAAAAGCAGTGATATAAAATCCTATTGCAATCCATCTAACCAGCCATCTGACCATCCAATTCATAAAACGCGCTTTAAATTTTTATATGCAAACAGCAAATTTTCCATATGGTGACGGACTAAGGAAACAATTCACCAATCGAATTGTATTTAATATCTATTTTGTTTTTATTGATCCAATAAAGACTTAATTTTTTCACCAATGCGTATTTATTATTTACGAGGTTATCATAAAAAACCGACTAACGGTTGTAACCTAATAAGATTACTGCAAAAGAAAACAAACTCGACTAATCCTATACTAATCAGTACAGCAAGGTACAGTTAGTAGGTCGAAAAATAAGGAAAGGCAAAAACATAAAATTAATAATATAATTTTATATCTTCGTAATCAAAAATCCAGGAAGCGTACGGAGTGCGCATTCCTGTCTGTGAGCATTGAATTATATTCGCAGCAGCATCGGTTTTATTCAACATTCTACTTTTTGCACCTAGACGCTTCTATTATTTGGCAAACTTATCTACGGATGATAAATTATGCAGCTTTTTGTAAGGATAAACTTTCGCGTCTAAATTGTTTCAGTATATAGCAACTAGCCAAGGCTTAGCACTGAGAAGGTATGCGTTTTACTATTATATATTTAGAGATAATTTTAACTATTATTTGGAATAACAATTTTATTTTTTTATTGCACAAAAACCCGACTTCAATAACGTAGACAATGTAGATAAATTTTTAGATTTTTGTTAATTTTTCAAAAACCGCTTGTCCATATTCGATAAAATTTTCAAGGGGCCATTTGAAAAATATATCCTTTCCAACAAGGAAAAAATTTGTCAAATCGGTTGGCAAGCGGCAGAGTTATACGTGAACAAACATAAAGAAAATACATAGGTACATTCGAATTGAATCCTTTTTTTTTAGAAGTCTGTTAAATAAACAATTCTCCACGTCTTATATAGTGTTCTAAATGGTGACTAAGGGATATAATGTACAGATAACATCTATGTAAGAGAAGCACATTTCGAAAAAAAGAACACCTTTTTCACTAGCCTGGTACAGTATATCATATCTTTTTCATTGTGGAGGAGTTCGAGAAGAGCTGGTGATGACAAACTAAACAACAATAATTGCCGAAATCTTTTCCAAAACTAAGAGATTATCTGTTTACACTCATAAGTCAACAAGATAAGAATACAATGATCACCTTTTACTTGTCCGAGGACATGGTAAAAATTATCTAAACGTTTCATCAAAAGAGAAGGCAGTAGTAGTTCTTTAGTGTGCAGGAGATCACCGCCTGGCGGGTCGACGCCCGCCGTGGAGTCATTGTCCGTTGGGCAGTCCGGCTGGAGAGTCCTCGGTACGGTGTCAGGACCGTCGAGGCCTTCCGGCCGGTGCTGATGGAGTGGTTGGAGCGGACGCACGGGGTGCTTTCCTTCCGACTGGTGCAGGTGCTGACGGGGCACGGATGCTTCGCAAAGTACCTGCACAAGATTGTCAGGAGGGAGAGCACACCGTCCTGCCACCACTGCAGTTGCGACGAGGACACGGCGCAGCACACGCTCAAGGAGTGTGCTGCGTGGGAGGGGGAGCGCCGTGAACTCGTCGCGATTATCGGTGCCGACCTGGCGCTGCCGACCATCGCCAGGGAGATGCTCGTCAGCGTCAGGAACTGGGACGCGGTCGCCGCCTTCTGTGAGGCCGTTATCTCACGGAAAGAGGCGGCGGATCGTGTGCGAGTAGAGATCCTATTCGGCGACACGTTCCGCCGCCGGCGACTCGGGCGGCGCAGGCGCGAGTATCTGCGCCTAATGCCGCCCTAGCCGAGGCCGCGGGTGATCGGACCGGGGAATTGTCCGTCACCCGCAGTGTGGCTAACCGCGCGATGGCGACCGACGTCCCAGGATGTCGAGAGGTGAGGGTACCTGAAAGGGTATTCCGTCGGGCCGACCACTGACGACAAGTCACATCTGCTCCGGTGGTCGGCCCAACAACGAGGTGACTTGGGTACGGGTGGGTTATGCGCCCGCGCGCCGTCCTTTCATCGCCCCGGACGGACTGGACCGCGCGTGCGCTTACCATAGCCCACCCATAAAAAAAAAAAAAAGTAGTTCTTTAGTGGGAAACGTGGGAAGACTTACGTTCCGTAGTGAACAGAAATTGGCTCAATGAAGATGATACTCTTGTGTCATCTTATATACCTAATACCTTTTTTAGTGGTTGACTATGGTCGGTGCACCCGGCGCACCCTCCGCCCGGCTCCGTCCGGGGCGACAGAGGGGCGGCACACAGCCCCATGACCCACCCGTGGCACGTCACTTTCGTCGTTGAGCCGACCACCGGTGCAGAGTTTCTTATCTTCAGTGGTCGGCCCGACGGAATACCCCGGTCACGGAGTACCCTCTCCTCTCGACATTCCCCTCGGGGGACGTCGATCGCCGCTGCGAAGATCTATTCTATCAATCACTAGGAGAATACAAACATTAACATAATATAATTTTGACAAACCTCGACGTGTAGGCAACACGTCACAGTTCCTAGTTTTGAAAGTTAACAAGAATTTGAATTGAAACTGAAAGTTTACGTATTATGTATCTATTATAACTACCGTATTAATCTAATTATTGTGTATGCGTGAATAATTGAATTGTTAACCAGAATTTATAAAGTTAGGCATGCACGAATATCTAATAAAAAAATCTGAAAGTTGATGTGAAAGTGAGTGTTGTAACAACAATTTTAGACAGTAATTGATTGAATTGAATCATATATTAAAAATCTATTATTATTATGCAATTAAGTATATAAAGAAATCCACTACTTTTGAGACTATTTACACTTTTTTGGGTATGACATATTTTTTTTTTTTTTTTTTTTTTAAGACAACACCATGCACTAAGGAAATAATCCTTGTATTGCTGGGAACTTTACAAACATATAATTAACGGACACAAATTACATCCAGACTCAGAACAACAAGTTGTGGATCACACAAACTCACAAAGTGTTGTCCCGCGTGGGATTCGAACCCCCGACACTGGCGTTGTAAGTCACTATCTTAACCACTACGCCATCTGTGCAGTCATATAGCAACACACACTCTAAGATGGGATCTTTTAAGATAGAATGGCAATCCTAATCATATTCTACAATTTCAACTTACAATATTCTGTCTAAAAATATTTTTTAAATACATTTTTCGGGAGTTAGTCGTTCCGCTAAATATATATAAATATATAATGTACTAGCAACCCACCCTCGCTTCGCTTCGGTTTTAGTCGTTTTATCCGCGTAGTTCCCGTTTCCATGGGAATACCGGGATAAAATATAGCCTAGTTTACTCCCTGATATTATAGCTAATAGTGAAAGAATTTTTGAAATCGGTCCAGCCGTTTTGAAGATTACCCGGAACAAACAGACAGACAGACAAAAAGTTTTAATCTGTATTTGAGGCATAGGTGTCATGCAAATAACCGTGTGAGCATGAAAAAAGCCTATTATTTTGACATTACAAACAGACACTCCAATTTTATTTATTGGTAAATAGATTTTGTATACCTAGTATAATAAAATTCATCATTTCGGCTCAGAGGTATAGGTAGGTATACCTATATGCTTCTCGCTGCTAGGCTCGAGCCTCCTCTGTAATAGGCGCGATACTGACCTACCCACACTGGTCTGACGTGTTGATATACGGTTTTAATTCCGAGTTTTCCTTCCTTGCATAGATGTTTTATGCATATTATATCCATTAGTCGTCTTTTACGACAGCCACAGGCAAGATAGGGAGTGGTGGTTTGTATTCTTACTCCGTCACCATACGGAAAGAATGTATTTCAATGTATTTTATTGTAATAAAAATAGATTATCTTAATTTTTTTCATACTGCCTCTCTCAAAATATTTGTATATACAGCAGCAGTTTCATTCGGAGCGTTTACACATAATATATAATTAAAGCAAACATTACCCCTCCTTAAATACAGATTCAACGATCCATTAAAAGCTCCTACCACGGTTGTAAACATGAAAACATCACATACCAACATGTATGCAGTTAATCGTCGAAAGAGACTTAACTGTGACACTTTTACGTACACTTAGCATTCATCCATTATTGTTAATAGCTTCATAGATATTACTTCGAATATTTAAGGCGATTTGCTGTTAGCATCAAATGTGACCCGACCCTACTTTCAGTACATATAACGTGACCAGACGATTATTTTTGAACGGGACAGTCCTGTTTTCAGATTTTTTTTTATTGCAAATGGTG
The DNA here is from genome assembly GCA_032191425.1 of Lymantria dispar. Taxonomy (NCBI): domain Eukaryota; kingdom Metazoa; phylum Arthropoda; class Insecta; order Lepidoptera; family Erebidae; genus Lymantria; species Lymantria dispar. The sequence goes on along the minus strand of CM063442.1, from coordinate 3,649,497 downwards.
GCAAACGAGCAAACAGTACACCTGATGGTAAGTGTTGCTGCGGTTCATGAATCTTTGTAAGGCCGCTGCCTACTGCCAAGAAAGTGAAGAGATGGTGAATGCGTGCAATGAGACTCAGTGATAACAAAGACACCGCCAAAACCCACCACATGCAAATGCCTATAGAAAGTTGGGCTTCCGGCTCTCACCCTCACCGAACGAAGCGCAGTAAGAAATTACTACTCGAACGTCGATTTTCTGTCAGAGTGTGGTACAATCCCAGACGGACCGACTCGGACAGACAACTGTCAATAGTGTCGTCCTGCCACTAGAACTGTCCTCAGCCGTATAAAAATGTCTCATTTTTGCAAACGGCGTAATGTAAATGATTAATTGACTATGCAGATGGCGTAGTGGTTACGATACTGGCTTACCGTGACAGTGTCGTAGGTTCGAATCTCACGTAGGACAACGCTTTGGGCGATCAATAAAATGTTTTTCTGAGTCTGGATGTAATTTGTGTCCGTCAATTATATGTTTGTAAAGTACAAGATTTATTTCCTTAGCGCAGGACGTTGTCTTAATATATGTTATACTGATAGATAAATGTTTTTGCTCTTTTTTTTAAATCGAATCCAAAAATTTTACCTATTCTTGTAAGACTTTTCTTACGTAATTATTTCTTTTATTTTTTTTTAGCTCTTAATTTCAATTTATTACCTATTCTTACAAATGTCCCATTAAGACTCGTATTAAGACGTTTACGTCTTAATTTTTAAATTATGGTCACATTTAATGTAAACTAAGTGATTGTTTTAGATGAAATAATAATTCAAGTCTAATCTTTATACATATCGAGGGGTGAAAGGTAATTTGGTTTAAACGACATTTTTGTAACTTTATAGGAGAGCCATTTAAAGTTTAAAATTTTAGAAAGAGAATCATAACAAAACAACTTCTTGAGCTATTTGAATGGGGTAAATTTAATTAAAATTCAATTAAAAACATCGAATTCTTGATGCTAATACTAAATAAAACGTACCTTTAGTTACAAAGATAAATGTCGCTTACTACAAATTGCCTTATTGTTAGTGTAAAAGAGTTCAGTATATGAAAAAAACGTGCTCTGATTTTAATGCTTTCGGTATCATTCGACGGAGAAAAATCGCTGATGCCGAATATGTATATAACTCAATATCACCCTAGAAGTCGCTTAAACTAAATAGCATTTCACCCCTCGATATGCATATCAAAATCTCTTGTCAAAATGTTTTTTCAGGCTAATCTTTGAAACCACTTAACCGATATTAATAAAAATTGTAAATTACTTTCCTTGGTCCAGCTTGAGAGAAAAAGTACTTTCATCATCATCATTTCAGCCCATACACGTCCCACCGTAGGACTCGAGCCTCCTCCACATTGGGAGGGAAATTGACCTACTATACCACGCTGGTTAGATGTGGTGGTATAGGATTTCGTTTCGAGTTTTCCTTCTCTTGCATAGGTTATGCATGTTATATCCCTTAGTCGTCTTTAAAGACACCCACGGGTAAGAGAGGAGGTTATGAATTGTATTCTTACTTCGTCATCACACGGAGAAAGAGAAGGATATTTCAAATAAAATCCTATACCAACGTATCTTACCAGCATGGTACAATAGGTAGATTTCCCTCATATTGTGAAGGAGGCTCGAGCTTAAAAATGGGACATACCTATGTGAATTGAAATGATGATGAAGGTTATTCTTAAGTTGAGAAATATAATCAAGTACACGTTATTCTGACATTTATACTTAACTAATTACGCTTTATTTAAAGCTTTTAAGGTCTAATTTAAAAGCTTATTTAAGCTCCAATTGTATAAGTATTATAATTATAATTTTTAACAAAAAAAAAAGCCGACTTCAAACAGTAAAGTAATTAAAATTGCCTATAAAATTTTAAGAATTCCACCAACTTCTCAAGGATACCATCATCAGATCCTGACCTGATGACTATGGGACCACCTGGGAATAGTATAATAATATACCCTATCAAACAAAATAAGAATTTTGCAAATCGGTCCAGGCGTCTTTGAGTAATCGGTGAACATACATAAAAAAAAATTCCGACGAATTGGGAACCTCCTCCTTTTTTTTGAAGTCGGTTAAAAACAATATTGACTTTCTGGTAATCGCTACTATAATACAAATAATGTATGTGTACTTGTGTATCCCACGTAATATGGTATATATTAGTAGAAATTAGTATTTATTTTTTTTTTATATTGCAACCAGTGGCAAACGAGCAAACAGTACACCTGATGGTAAGTGTTGCTGCCGCTCATGGACCTTTACAAGGCCGCTGCCTACCGCGAAGAAAGTGAAGGGAGTATGAATGCGTGCATTGAGGCTCGGTGATACCAAAGGCACTACCATAACCTTCCACACGCAGACACCCTCAGAAAGTTGGGCTTCCGGCTCTCTCGCTCACCGAACGAAGCGCAGTAACAAATTGCTACTACTCAGACGTCGATTTTATGCGAGAGCGTGTTACTACCCCGGATGGACCGGCCCCCGGCTGTATACAGATAACTGTCGACAGTGTGGTCCTACCAATAGGAAATTATACTTCTTTGGCGAAACAAGATAAAAATCTTTCTGAAAATCTTATTCTTCGGGCTATCCTACCTTTGTAGAAGAAACGACACTAATAATAGTAAAAAAGGTATTTAATACATTGAAAGTTTTATTATAACTCATTATCTAGTTGACATTTGTGACGATGTGCGCGCATCATAAATATTCACTAGCTAACTTCAGGGTGTCGGATTTTGCCGTATTTGTCGGATCCTCCTCTCGGGGAGGACGTTGGTCCATGAGAGGGTACTCCTCAAGAGGTGTTCTGTCGGGCCGACCACTGACGACAAGTTACCCTGCACCGGTGGTCGGCCCAACGATAAAGGCGACGTGTCATAGGTGGGTTATGGGATTGCGCGCGCTGCCCCTATCGCCCCGGACGGAGTCGGGCGACGTGTGCGCTGATCGTAGCCCATCTAAAAAAAAAAAGGTGTCGGATTTTCGTGACGCACGCCGTCACAAAAAGCCGACACCTTGCGCTTATCGTAAAAATTTACTCTCATCATTTTTTCCTCGCCAAAAGAAGAATAATTTCAAAATTTAATGTTTAAAAATAGCAAACTACCGAACTCTGAAGCAGTGAAATTCTTAAGCGTGTATATTTTTGGCATGAATCACTATAATGTTGAATAATTCCATTAAGTGTATGCATTCTATAAGTGCATCAATCAAGAAGCATCGTCTAGAGGTATAATAAATTCGCTTGATGTTCCAGAGGCATTTGCAGAGGAGATGGACTTGGATCAATAGAGATATTGATTAACAGCTTTTACTTTTGAAAGAATATATGAATGATGAGTGAGTGTATTTGGATATTTGTTTTACTCACATCGATATATACAAATAAATAAAATTGAAGTGTCTGTTTGTAATGTTGAAATAGTAGATTTTTTATTTACATACGATTACTTGCACGATATTTATGCCTAAAACTTTAAACATTTTTCTCTCTTTATCTCTTTGTTTGCTCTGGGTATTCTTCAAAACGGCTGAATTGATATAATATTTTACTACAAGATAGCTGTCTATAGGTATAGTTACACGAACTTAAGCTATTATTCTCTCGATAAAATACTATAAATTTTGCTTAGCCTGGGAATCAAACTTGAGGCCGAGAACTGCATTCGCGTATCGCAATATAACAAAGCGACTGAAATTGCAGCGAAGTGAGGCCAGGTGGTTAGTCAAAAATGTATATTTTTTTTGATTTTTTGGGGGTGGGTTGTGGTCGGCGCGCTCCTCGCACCACTCCGTCCGGGGCGACAGAGGGGCGTAAGCACGCACACCCGCACCCCACCCACGATGCACGTCGCCTTCGTCGTTAGGCCGACCACCGGAGCAGGGTGACTTGACGTCATTGGTCGGCCCGACGGAATACTCCCTATTTGGGGTACCCTCCCATCGACCGACGTCCCCCCCTCGGGGAGGACGTCGGTCTTTCCTCACGCGGTCGGCCTCTTAGCGGGTGACGGACTAATTCCCTGGTCACGTCACCCGCGGCCTCGGCTAGGGCGGCATGAGGCGCAGGTACTCGCGCCTACGCCGCCCCAGTTGCCGGCAGCGGATCGCCTCATCGAGGCTGCGCTCCTCGTGCAGGCGATCCGCCGCCTCAAAGATGTATATATCAAAAGATCATTTTTACGGACTCTATCAAATTTATCTTCACTTTGCTGACATTTCGAACACTTTTCAGTGTTCTTAGTCACGGAAGAACTAGTCTAATACTCCTGAAATGACCTTTAGAAATCATGATAAGTATATTTCTTTTAATGATTTCTAATAATTAGGCGAATATTACACATTGTAAATAAAACTACTTTACGGATTTTATCGCGTTGCATGGGTGCACGGGTGGGCTCTGCGCATAACTATGCTGCAAAGTGTTCAAAATGTCGAGCAATTAAAAATCAAATACAAACGAATCCGTAAAGTAGTTTTATTTACAATATATTTCCTTTATTATAAATCTGTGGATACCATCTCATCATCATCAACTTGCTCATAGATGTCGTAAGAGATGACGAAGGGAAACGATTAGCAAATAACATTTATACAAGAGAAGGAAAGCTCGAAAGAAAATCCTACACGTCTGACCAGTTTAGTAGCTCAATTACTCTCCCATAGAGGAAATGGCCCGTGCCCAACAGTGGCACGTATATATGCAGTCATCATTTGCCTTCTCTCATCCTACGCTAAGTGGGGTCGGCACAACATGTTCTTACCTTCCATTACCATCAGCCGTCATATGAACACTCACTCATTTCATACACATATACTCATTCACACAGTCTTCCACATATAATAAAAATACAAAACATTTTTAATCAAAAAAATACTCAAAATTTGCGTCTAGAAATGAATACAAGGATTACTTGTCTTCTAAACATAATATTTATTAAACATAGATAACTGAAATGAATATAAACATGTAGTTACAGTCTACAAATATTCGAAGTAAACTCATAAACCGTCTAAATATACACAATATAGAAATCGAGAGAAGAGACATAACCGCTGTTTCTTAATTGTGCGAACAGAACTGTACGGTGAACACGCACTAAATCTACCTCTGACGGATTTAATTGTTCGTGTATAACTTCGGAAATAGGACGGCTATGTCTGGAAGGTATAATAAAAAAGGGGATATGGTAGTAAGCTTCTCTCTGACAATAATAAACTTCAATGGGATTTCAAGTTCTTAATAGTCTATTTAATATGATCAATATATGCATCCTTATTTTAGTTCATTACATCGTATCATATCATCATATACGTATAGGGCAATGATTCCCAACCAGTGGTCCACAGAAGCTAAAATATGGTCCACGAATCATTATTTATTACACCACTTATTTATATAAACAAGGAATTTCTGCTTCTTTAGTAATTAAAAACAAGGCGAGGAATTGCTTAAAAGTATGTGATGATTTGCGTGTAACTTTGAGTAACAATATTAGGCCTAAAATAGCCGAACTCATGCAAAAAATGCAAGCTCAAAAATCACATTAATACAAAATAAGTTTATCTTAAAAATATATATTTTTTTATGTAATTTCCTATTGAGTTTTTAATTAAAGTTTCTGTTTGATTATTACAGTTTATTTTTATTATACTTACATAGTGGTCCCTGCTAACAAAAATAATACAAAAGTGGTCCCTGACCAAAAAAAGGTTGGGAACCCCTGGTATAAGGTTTCATGTTAAGTTTTCCTTTTCTTGCATAGATGTTCTATGCATATTTAATTCCTTAGTCGTCTTTTACGACACCCACGGGTAAGCAATGGGAGATGAACTGTATTCTTACGCCGTCACCACACGGAAAACAGATACGAGCACTACCAATCCTCACATTGCTCGTGGGTGTTGTAAAAGACGACTAAGCGTTTATCGACCTGGCCTAACCCCACATTATGCCGTCTGGCCAATTAATATAATTGACTAAGGTGGTTTATATATTGCTTCGACCCCAAGTAAGTAGCATAAGTTGTAGGCGGATTATGACGAAGATATTTAAAAGTTTTGATATAAGATTTTTCATGTGTTGACGCGTGAAGAAGTTGTTTAAACCAGCTAAGAGTTCACCAGGTGACTAGTATGCAGCAGTTTTCTGGAAAATAATTCCAAGTGTGATGTCCAACTTACTTACTAAACTACTAAACTTAACCAAACGAGGCGATTATAATGATATCTGATATTTACGCGAGTATTACACTTTGTAAATAAAACTACTTTACGAATTTTATCGCGTTTGTATTTGATTTTTGATTGCCCGACTTTTCGAACACTTTACAGCGTCACGGCCGGACTAAGATGTCTGATTAAGATATTTTAGTCCATAGTTTTATTTACGAGGCGATTATTACTTTATTCCCCCTTTTTTCCCGCATGGGTGTAGTAAAAAATGTTTACGGGTTATGATATGCATATGATATCTATGCAAGAGAAGGAAAACTCAAAATGAAATTCTACACCAAACTGTTTATTCAGCGTGGGTCAGTATATTCAATTTCGTTAATTTGTAGAGGAGATTCAAACGTAGTAGTGAGACGTATAAGAAAATGGGTATAATGATAATTGTGGTAGTTCGGTTACAAACTGTTTAATCCGAGCGGGCTAGCTATTCTATATAGCTATTTGCGGCTATTAACTCGATTTCTCCATAACTCATAAAATATAAAATTTATTTGCAAAACAAATCATCATCATCATCTTGCTCTTATCCCAATTACTTGGGGTCGACGCAATATGTCATCTGTTTTGACATATTGCAAAAAGTTTCGGCAATGACTTTTATGACCGGCCGCGTCTGCCTGACGTCAACCCTCCTTGGGAATGTAATCGTTGACCCAAATGGTACCAGATGGAGTTGGTCCGGGTCAATCTAGGGCTCTTAGTCGTCTTTTACGACACCCACGAGCAAAGCAAGGGTTGGTAGTATTCGAAGCCGCTACCACACAGCACAATTTTTGATAATCAACAACCAAAAACATAACTATAATGATTTCTGATGTTTACGTGAATATTTGTAAATAAAACTAATTTACGGATTTTGTCACGTTTGCAGCGTCCATGGTCACGGTCCGACTGTGACCGAAATGTAGTTTTATTTACAAAAACATATACTTATTCTTTTTATGTAGAATCATTTTCGTCTTTTATGGGTAATAAATTTATATCAAAAATGTGGATCAAATTTAATAACTAATCTTGTAACAAGTAGCTATAAATTTTTGTAATAAAGAGGACTTGTTGGATGTGAGACACTTTAGTTCTTCCGTAACCATGAACGTTGAAAAATGTTTAAAACGTCGAGCAATCAAAAATCAAATACAGACGTGATGAAATTCGTAAAATTTTAGTTTTCTAAGAATTTTACATTATATATCATTAACTCGACTTCCGTTTCCGCAGATCAATGAATGAAATTTATTTAGCATAGTCGCGTAATTCACAAAGTAATTACTTAGGTCGCTGAAGACGAGAATTCAGTAACAATAATCCACCCAAATTACGATAGAAATTGATTCACATTTAGGTCTATTTTTGTTTTCATAATATTTTTCTTTGAAACATTAACTAGAATAACTACGAAAGAGTCATTATTATGATAATCTCATCTTATATAGATCACTGCTAGGCTCGGACGTCCTCCACAATGAGAGAAACAATGGCATACTATACCACGCTGGTTAGACTGGCTGGTATAGAGTTATATTTCGAGTTTTCTTTTATTACTTACATGTTATCATCTTTAACGACCCCCACGGGCAGGAAAGGGGGTGGTGAATTGTATTCCTAACTCGCCAGTACACGGAAATGCTCATAGACTGCAAAAGCGTACCGTAATATCGCAAAACGACTGAAACCAAAGCGAGACGTGGGCTCATTGATATGAAAATGTGCAGGAATTGCTTCTTTAAAGATATTAAATAGATATTCATTCCAACTATCGATAAAATGTCTACAATAGACGCAACACCAATTAAAAAGCAAAGTTATATATACGTATCTATAACAGTATATACAAGTATAAGTATATATATACATATATACGTGCTCTTGGCCGTCTCAAGTATTGCCCAACAGCCATAAATCTATACAGCGGTCATTCCAACGTTTATTTAATATGCATAGAAGATTTACCACGAATGGGTATTGAATTTAATCGAGCAACTGTCCGTAATACAGTTTATGAACGATATTAATGGTGTCATACATCACTGGGAGTTTGATGCTAGTGGTACTTTGTCTTGTCAAAACATAGTCCTTTTTTTTGGTGAGTTTATTTTGGTCATGTTGAGAGCACCATTGAAATTATTTGAAAATATAATGCTGTATAAATATAGGCCGATGGTAAATTGCCTTTGATGTAAAAGTGAAATAGAATGTAAATGAATGTTATTTTTAAACCCAACTTGTTGAACTATTGAAAGGATTCTTGTTTTGCGGTGGACTTTACAATCATAATTAACAGACACAAATTGCATTAACGACTAGGTGGACCGAAGACCCGGTGAAAGTTACTGGGCGTCGATGGATGCAGGCGGCGCAGGACCGTACAGGTATAATATGCATACAATATTGACGCAAGTGCAATAATGACAGTGTGCGCGCACATCAAAAAACTGTTTTCTAACAAACTTCAGGGTCTTTTTTGTGACGGCGTGCGTGTTGACTCTCACAATTTTTTTGTGTAAATTGACTCTCATCATTTTTTCCTAACGCGCCAAAAGAAGCATAATTTCAAAAGTAACAATTAATATTTAAACAATAAAAGTTAATCAACGGGCATAACTAGTAAGAATTAAAATACTCTTGAAATAAATAATAGAAAACTATAGTTTAAATAACTAAAAAAAAAAACACGCGTACAAGCTGACAGCCCGAATCATAGAAGATTCGAATTTCGCGTATACGTAGTTTACACACTAGCTCTGTCTCTCTTGCTCTTATGCAAAGGATATGATTAGAAATTTCTAAATCCTGGCGAATTTAATCTGGATAGTGAAGGTGGATAGTCGCCTATTTTGATCGAATTATTGCATTGTCATGGGCCTTTGACGAGTGTGTAAAGTTTAAATAAAATATTTTCATGCAAAGAGGGGAAAAATGACGTTCAAAAATTCCGTTACATACATAGATACATAGGTAGGTACATACAGGTGAACCTAATAAAAGCGTGTTAAAAAAGAACAAACAATTTCTAAATATGATCTTGATATTTATAAACTAAAATTGATCCGATTATTAACGTAATATCATCGACCGGAGATGGGCGTGAAACAATCCCAACTAGGTTAGTCTAAAATTGTCCACGGAAACTGGCCACGAATTATGACTTTTGATGAAATACACCGTACCCAGCGCGCCGGTCCAACAGGAAATGATATATTTTATAACCATACCAATATCGTATATGATTCTAATATTTAGGTTATTGATAGAAATGTCGTAGTTCATCTACAGGAACATAAACTTGCAAATGTATGATAATAAAAACTTACATATGTGTGTGTGTACGGGCGTAAGAAGTGATACTTCTTTAACATAACAAGATAAAAATCTTTCTAAAATTTTTATCCTTCGTGTCATCCTAAGTTTGTAGAAAAAACGACACTAATAATAGAGAAAAACGTCTTTAACGCATTGAAAGTTTTATGATAACACTTTATCTAGTTGACTTCAGGGACTAGCTAACTTCATGGTCACGGTTTTTCGCGACGATATGCATGCGCATCGTAAAAATTCACTGTCATATTTTTCTCTAACGCGCTAAAAGAAGTTCAAAGAAAATTTTAAAGAGAGCATATTTTTTATACAATAACTAAACAGGGTCTGTAGTAAATACACATTAGAAGCGAAATTATTGTATGACACAAAAATATTTTCGGTGTGATGTTGGAGTAAGTATTCAATACACTACCCTCGTGCCCAAGGGCGTCTTAAAAGTCAAATTAGGGATTAAATATGCACATAACATACATGAAAGAGAAGGAAAACTCGAAATAAAACCCTATACTAAAACGTCTGACTAGCGTGCCATAGTAGGTCAATTTCTCTCCTATTGTGAAGAAGGTTCGAACCGAATACTGGAACTATATGAGCTGAAATGACGACGATTGATAACACAGAAACATCCTCAATTACGTATAGATTGGTTTTATCATTCATTTATTTATTGAAATTATGTAAGCGAGAAGAGCGTGAGTCTCACTCTTTTCCTATAGTTGAAGGCAAGTAAGACTGCTCCCACTTTACCCGACACACTGCATACACACGAAAAATTGTGGCGGTAAACTCAATCACTTTTCGTGACATAGACACGTTGTGAATCAGAATTTCAAAATCCACAGTTACCAGGAAAGATACCTTTTGAAGTCTTATGTAAAAATATACCTAAACATGGCATAGATAATTTAAGATAAGGAAAACTCGAAATAAAACCCTTTACTAACCCGGCTAACCAACATGGTATTCACGTTGGTCAATTCTAGGTACGACAATTTCCCTCATATCTTTGAGGAAGCCCAAGCAGTAGGGAGACGCATATGAGCTCAAATGACGAAGATTATGAAACGAGCTGCTTACTTAAGAAAATTAATAAAAATATTACTTACATGCCAATTCCACAACAGCCGGTTGACTCCTGATATCACCTCTACTACTCCACGCGTTACAGGTACACGTAAATCTATCTTCACCAAAGTATTCATCTAACTGATCTCTAGTAACATTACATTCAGCCTCCACAATTCTCACACCACTTTGAGGGTCCACAAATTCAAACTGTGTACTCGCTACAGATCTAACATCATTACATTGAAAATAAACTTGTAATGCGTTTGCTGCTCGACATCTTAATAATGCAGGCTTATTTCTTACAACAAAAGCATGTTGAGGTTCTAACAGAAACATTGGCAAATCATCTGTAGAACTTTGTAGAAGATGATCGCCGGAGAGAGCTGGTAATTCGTCTGCATCTTCTCTGTTCTCGTGTTCGTCTTCTTTGTTAGATTCGTGATCGTAATCTTCTTCAAGATAGTCTTTATGATGTGGCGGTGCATTGACCTTTTCTGAATTATACGGATCTAGAGCTTCTACACCAGCAGGATGCGCGTACTCTGGTCTTAATGGTATTCGTGGTGTAGGAGCTGATGTAGTACTGTCGGCTTCTGTTGTATTTGACACCTCTGCAACAAAAGAAATTGGGTATATTATAATTATTAAAATTTAATTAAATATTAAATAGTTTATTTATATCATAACTGTGTCGACCTTCACAATAATTTTCAAATAATAAGACAACGAAAACAGATGGAATAGAAAAAAACTATGCTAATGAAGAACAAATAAGGAAAAGCCTTAAATAAAATCATATATCCTCTTTTGTATCATATGTATTTATTACAAAAACATCTAATAATATCCAAATAAGTCTTATTTTGTCCCTTATTCTCAAAGTAATTACATCTATAGTTGTACAAATTGAAAGGACAAGTGCAAATTTAGTAAGACATATAAATTATTATAATATTTCCATCACATAATGAATATAATTATATTTAAATATTATGAAAGCGTTTCTGTATATTATACCGTTAAAAGTTTAAACTCATTATGTGGGTACAAATTAAAATAAGTACACTACGTCAGTTCGCATCTCAAAAACGTCACAAACAATTTAAAGACCAATTAAAACTTTCGGAACACGAACGCTAATAAGACTAATAGCTCGTTTAAGTACAGAGTCATTCTAATTGCGAAGTTAAAATATATGCCGTGTCGCTTAGGATAAATAGCAACTGTCATAATAACATGTACCCTTCGAGTTTCATCGATTTCACTCCAAGGCTACACCTGGCTTAAAGCTTCACTTACGTCTGTTTACAGGGAGAATATAGATATTTGGATACCGCACACCCTATGTAATATATTCAGATTTTCTCAATCCAAAATCAACTGTAAATCCACGGCTTAAATTACTTATTTCCTTTACATTAATATTAATTCTCCCTTTTCAACATTTCGCTTAAAATTGCTATCAGAACATCAGTATATGTTACTGTTACTTGAACATTGTTGACAGTATTACTATTATTTGAACTAGGGAATTGTACGAAAATAAACCGCAACTCGAGCGAACCGTGGATAACTTAATTAGTTTCACTTCCGTTCAGCTTATTTCTATTTCCGTTTTCGTGGGGCCGAACGATATTTCCTTCTTGAAATCTATTTTTCCTTAATAGGATTTGTTTCGTGGAACATTTTCCGTTCCGCCGCACGAGATTGTATTGAAATGATTAAAATACTAAGTAAATTGTGAATTGTAAGGTGTTATTTCATTTATACGAGGAAATTTCAAGATGTTTGCTATGTAAGGTTTAATTAGTGGAAAGATTTGAGGAACTATTTGACATGGTACTATCATCACTTTTTTACCTTTGAAACATTGAACGCGAGATTAGGGTTGACATGTTACTTGAAAAATATCGACAAAGTTTTTACGTGTTTTTTTTTTTAATAAGACTAAAACTACCCAATATTGCGAAATTAGCTTACTTTGCCATGTTACCTATTCATATATGATTTTATTTCGAATTTACTTTCTCCTAAAGACATTTTAGTTACCTGAATCCCTTGTGCACGCAATAAGATAAAATAAAAGGAGGGAATTCTAACTCTATCACTACAAGGTCATTTGAATTTTCATTAATCGAGATTAAGCTAGTCAAAATATTCTTATTACGTCAATAAATGAAAAATAATTATTTTCTATATTGTTAGCAGAATAATAGACTAAAATTAGTACCCAACCTCATGTGCCTAGTACATACTATTGTCCCTTAAGAGATTCTGTTTGAATCTTGGATAAAATAAATTAAAGGTTTTAACTGGGTCTCCTGCAGATTTTCATAAAAAAGTCATGAGTTTTAGTTTTAAAATAATATAGTTAAATGTGGCATAATTTACATTTCAGCGTACTAATTCGGAAATAGAGAACTACAAATAAAATAAATATTTTTTATTTGTGCTGGTATTTTATTTAATACAGAGAAAGTATTGAAAATCAATCAATAATCACTACGATTATGATATAACAGTGGTTTATAGGTATTTTACGATCTTCATTTTGTTCTTACTCCAATTACATGGGGTCGACACAATATGTACTCCTACCAGAGTTATTGGTAATAGTTTTATGACCGACCGCATGCCTATTTATAATTATTTTTATACAGAACACTTCCGTGTTATTACAGAGTAAGAATATAATTAACTAGCTTCTCTTTTGCCCGCAGCTGTCGCAAAAGACCATTTAGGGTTTTTAGCAAGTAACACTGATGCAAGTGAAAAAAATGGATGTAAAACCCTATTTCAACACGATAGATCAACCAGGAATAGTGGGTGCTGATTTCCTTCCCATTGTACAGAAGACCTGACCCCAACAGAGAAAGTGAAGAGAGTGTACATGGGTGCAATAAGAGTCGGTGATACTAAATGCAAACACCAAAAACCACCACACGGAAACACTCTTAGAAAGTTGGGCTGCCGCTCCATCGCTGAACGAAGTGCAACGCTATTCAGACGTCGATTTTCTGCGATAGTGTGGTATACTACCCCGGATGGACCGGCCCGTGACTGTAGACAGACGACTATGGATCGTGTAGTCCTACTACACAAAACTTTATGGCATTCATAACCATTAATTAAAAATGCTAATAAATTTGAGACAACCCTATTAACTAGAGAGAAGTATTCAAGATTAAGTACGTACAAGTGTTATCGGTAAAAGTGACGAAACTCCATTGAAACGTGCTCACAAGAAGCATAACTAAACCGACAGCCGTCACGACTTTAGTCAATTATAAATAAACGTTTGTATGAACGATATTCGTACCTTGAAGTTGAATAAGGGCAAGAAAGAAACATTTGTTAAATTAATTTTTTTTATAATTTTGACTGCACAGTTGGCGTAGTAGTTAATACCGATCTACATTGCCAAATGTTACGGATTTGATTCCAGCGCAAGATATTTGGTGTGATCCATATATTGTTGAGTCTAGGTGTAATTTGTCTTTATTAATTGTGTTTCTAAAGTCCTACGCAATACAGGGAGCTGTTGCTTAGGGTGTGGTGTTTTAATAAAAAATTTTGAAGAAATGTAGATAAATAAATAAAATTGAAGAGCATATTTGTAATGTTAATTTTTTAATTAATTTAATTTAACATATATACAACAAAAATCTCTTTGCCTGTATGTTATTTGGAAAGAAATGACTGGAACCATAGAAGTTTTAAGAAGTAACTTAGACCCAGTTAATTTTGGAATAACATAATTTTATTTCCATGCACAACAATTCATTATCTCATCATTATCTCAGCCCATATACGTCCCACTGTTGGGCTCGGGCCTCCTCAACTGTGGGGGAGAAATTGTTCGACTACACCGCGCTGGTCAGATGTATTGGGATAGGGTTTTGTTTCGAGTTTTCCTTCTCTTGCATAGATGCTATATGCATATTATATCCTTGAGTCGTCTTTTACGACACCCACGGACAAGAGAGGGGGTAGTAAATTGTATTCTTACTCCGTCACCACACAGAGAAGGATAATATTAACCCATCTGCACTTCAAATAATAAAAACCAAAGCTTTATGCTTATCAATCTTGCTTTGAAAACAGCTGCTTCATATAACTTTTTCTTTGTAGTTGTCACAAGCATTTAAAACGATCGCCGTGGGCGGTCGAAAGTTAAAATGTCAATGAACGATTCAACTATAGTGTTAAAATTTTTTACTTTTGCATAACCCAATTTCATAGAAAATTTACTTGTTTATCTAGCGGTACAAGTGTCCACCGAAGTTGAGAAATCAATTCTGTTAGCTCTGAAATAGGAAGAGGAGGAAACATATCATGGTACATAGACCTAGGCGGTTCTTTTATCGTCCCAGCCAGGCTAGTTTGGATGGACTGTACCCAAGCCATAACAGTTTAAAAATAAAGCAATACGGAGCCTATTCTAGTAGTAGACCTATGAAGAAGCCAAAAGCTCAACATTTTAAGGGTGTTTAAGTGTGATGGATTTGTGTGATGCTTTTAGTATCACCGAACCTCATTATATGTATTTATACTCCCTTCACTTTCTTCACGGTAGGCAACGGCCTAGCAACGGTACATGAGCAGCAGTGTCACTTACAATCAGGTATACTGTTTGCTCGTTTGCAACTAACAGTAATAAAAACAAAAATTTGGAAGATCTGAAGTTTGTAAATGAGCTCGAGTACCAAAATCTAGCAGAAGAGCGACCTAGGCAGGTACACCGACCTGGCTGTATCACTGGTATTACGAACATTAACGAGCTGCGTTTAGCATTTAAAATTAAGTGTATCTACTGCGTATCAAAGAAACTAAATACAAAAGTTATGGGCATGTTATGGATCATACCTATAGGAGATTCAAAAATCTTAAAAAATGGCGTATGTGTATAAGTGTACCATCGCCCTCGCAACCTTCAACAAATTAAATTACATTTTATATTCTAAATAAAACTTATTTTACGGATTTTATCGCGTTTGTATTTGATTTATAACAACGGGTCCACCCCTGACCATGAATGCTGTAAAGTGTTTAAAACGTCGGGCAATCATAAACCAAATACAAAAATGCGATAAAAACCGTAAAATTAGTTTTATTTACAAGTGCTCGCGTAAACATCAAATATCATTATCTACATTTTATAATTAACAATTTTAAAAAAACATAATACCGCTTCAATAGCATTGACTTGTCAATATTGCCAACCTTACTTAGATGAGTTAAGCTTTGTGGTGGCGGCTACGAATACTGACAACCCTTAAATTGCTCGTGGGTATCGTAAAAGGTGACTAAGAGCTCTTCATGGACTTTGTCCTTCCCCATCTAATGCCGTCAGGTCAACAATTACAATTTCGAGGAGGGTGGTCGTCAGGCAAGCGGCAGATCATAAAGCTGTTGCCAATAACTTATGAAATATGTACTATAAAAGAAGAATAGATATTGTATCGAACCCAAGTAATATAAGAGCAAGGTGATAACGATGACTTAGATGAGTTCTGTAGTACCTATATCGTCGAAGATTAAGGTTCAACCATCTCCTTTTTTCAGATCGTAACGATCCACATATTACAAAATAAATTCTTGTATTGTAGGGATCTTTATGAACATATAATTAATAATGACTCTCACAAATATATTTATGTCCTGCCTTGAACTCGAACCTAAGACATGCGATACGGAATTTCGTTGCTCAAAAGTGTGAATAGTTTATTTCTAAGTGCGGAAGATTTTTTTTGTTTTGTTATACAAAAAATAAATAGACAAACGTAGCGCGTATTATCTTTGTTTTAAAATGCTTTGAATGTTTAGAATCAAGGAATTTTGAATACGACGGAATGAGTTTATATGTGAACATAGATGTAAACATAGGCTTGATGAATGTTCAGATTCCTTCTGAAGAATAATGAAGGTCTAAATATGTTGTTTGCTTAATTTCAAATGACTTTATTATTCAATCCGTTGGAAATTCGTAGAAGAACGGTTGTAGCTGACGTACGACAAATAATTAGCATACTGAAGTGGCAGGCCATATCACTCGACCAACCGCAATGACAACCGTGGAAAAAGGTTCTTGAGTGGCGACCACATATCGAACGACGCACTGTAGGGCGAACTAGATGGATGGACGATCTGATGGAAGTTGCACATATTGCATTCTTATCCAAAAACAAATCATCATCATCATCTCAGCCCACATGAGTCCCACTGTTGGGCTTGAGGTTTCTTCGCAAAAGAAAGGAAATTTACTACACCGCATTAGTGTTCATATAGGTTTATATGATGAGTTTTCTTCCCTTGCATTGGTTTTTTCTGTATATCATATCCCTTATTTATTTATTATGACACCCACGGGTAAGAGAGGGAGAAGTGATTTTATTCTTGTTCTCTCACCACACGGGCGACTTAATATATCGCACCTTTAATCATAAACTGAATTAATTCAAAATTTACGTTTTTTGAGTTTTCAATAAAAACCGAAATAACTTCGTCAATAGAATACGTACAATCTAACAGATAAATCGATACGACGTAAATGACAGAGATAAAAGATTGTCGTTCTCTTTTCCATTAACTCCTGAGTACATGTTGATACTTTACTTTATTCAAAAGCTGCATGTATTCATACTTATTTCATTTTATTAGAAAATTACATGTATGTTTTATTAACATATTATAATTTAATTCAGTTTTTTATAAATTATATTGTACAATTATGGCATCATTTTGAATTAATGCAGTTTAAGACTAAAACGTTTATGCAGAACTTTATTATTTCAGTTTTGTACTATAAATAAAAAAAATTCAGGTACATATTTTAGTGAAAAGAGAAATAAGTACGAACTTTTTTTAAACTGCTGTCTAAAGTGTATTCTTCCTTTAGATTGTATAATTTTGTATCTTATTCCAATAATAGACTAATTATGCTATAGTTATCTTTTTTTAAATACCTAGTCCTTCTATTCATTATTATTCATTATTTCATATTTGTTTGAAGACATCAATCTAAATATGTCAAAACTTTAAATGCTATTTCCCACAAAATTGAAATTTTGAAACACAAAATTAAAATTTTGTGTTAATTCAGTTTATGAGTAAAGGTGCGATATGTACTTGATTCGCGTGCGAAGATAATCCAGGCTATTAACACAAATTGAGAAAACATTACAAGCTTTTAATTTAATCCAAAGGCATGACTTGAAGCTAATACGAAATAATAAATGTCGGCATTGATGCTATTTCAGATAACAGTACTATATTGATGGTTCGTTCTTAATCAACGTCGCTTGAAGAATTCTTGGCCCGTTTCATTTGAACTAGAGATGCGCTAACAATCGCTTTTATTGATGGTACCAGACAATTACGTAGCACGATCTTTTATCGACGGATAAGCTGTGTAATTCGAAGTCTTGTAACGATAATGATCTGGTATTTGTGAGGCACTTGTCTTTTAGCCATTTTCAATCGATCTAACTATCATTCCAATTATTTCTTCTGCTTAATCGTTAACTATTATATATATATATATATATATATATATATATATATATATATATATATATATATATATATATACTTATATATATGCGCCCCAATTTTAATTAAGAGTTTTCATTTTACAAAATACATTAGTATATCAACTAGTAGCTATGTCATTAGATTTTGTTTGGAATTTTGCTAGTCTGGCTGTGCTTCTCATTACTTACATACTTATGCTGGTTAAAATAAATAAAAAGACATTATTCCTCATTTAGGATTAATTCTTTATGCTGCATGGGCAAATGTGCAATAAACATACCCAAATTATGCTCAAACTTAGAACAAGAATTTCTGGAGCACACATTCTGTGCATCCACAATTCGACTTCTTCGACTGTGATCGAAAAAGAAAAGATGAGGATGATGATGATAAAGATGAGAGATAACGAACAAGCAGTACACTTGAAGGCAAGAGATACTGCTATTCATGGACCTTTGCCAGGTTGCTGTCTATTGTGAAGACAGTGAAGGCAGTGTGAATATGTGTAATGAAGTTCGATGATACTAAAGGCACCACCAACAACTCACTACACGCAAATACACTCAGAATATTGGCCTTCGGATTCACTTGCTCACCGAATGAAATAGAGCAACAAATTACTACTACTCAGATGTCAATTTTCTGCGAGATTGTGGTAGTACCCCGGACGGACCGACCCGCGGCTGTAGATAGACGACTGTCAACAATCTATTCCTACCACATAAATAAACAAATCCACAAATCTAAATCTTACTTTGATTTCAATAAACAACTGTAAATTATCTTAGCTTATTTGTATTAGTTTGCTGCTGCTGACCAAGATATTATTGGTTCAATACTGGTTTCAAATATTGATTTTTGCTGGTAGTTTGATCGACAAGTGTAAACTGGAACTAAAATTATACACTTTCTTCAAACAGAATTACAATTAATAAGTTTTTGCTTTTTATTTACAAAGCTGCAATGTTTGAAGTACATCTATAAATAAAAATATTTTAACGGGTTTTATCGCATTTTCAACGTTCATGATCACGGATGGACTAAAATATCTCACGTCCAACAAGTCATCGTTATTACAGAGACTTATTATATCTACCCGCTACAGAATTAATTATTAAATTTTGACCCACATTTTGGATGTCAGATATTTTAGTCCGCTCGAAACCATGAACGCTAAAAATGTTCGAAAAGTGGGGCATTCAGAAATCAAATATATACGCGATAAAATTCGTACAAATAGTTTTTTTATATAATGTGCAATACTCGCGCAAACATCAGATCTCCCCAATAGATAGCTTATATTCAAACTTTGATGACTTCAACTGCAGTCTTTCAAGCTCATTTTGCCTCTTTGATAGGCTATTCAATAAGGTGTTCCAATTTTCGATTAAGTACATAAAATGTTTAATAAGATTTTCTTGATTATTTTAAAAACAATTTAGTCCCAAGTCATTAACCCTAGCTAATACAATATACAAACATTCTCAATTTACATACTCTAAACGTCGTAAAAGTATGTTATCGTTCAACGGCTCTAAGCGATACCGAATCCATTACGGTCAACTTTTATAAGCGTATAGCCACTTTAAACAGCATCTGTTAAGTATCAATGATAGAATCCCTTAATAAATTTAATAGAAGTTAGGTTATTTATACGTAAGTGCTTTAGATTCGATATTGAGATAGTTAAATGGATCTAAGTACGTGGTTTCTCTTCTTGGGTCTGACTTTATAATGTTAGGTAAATTGATCATAAAATTTGGTAATATATTGGTGATAACTATTGGGGAAGAAAGTTGCTGGAGTGGCAACCACGAATCGGACGACGGACAACTACTAAGTAGACTGACGACATCTTGATCTTCGCAGGTAATCGTTGGATGCAAGTGGTACAGGATCGTTCGCAAAGAGAAGAATAATGTCGAAATAACGGAATAATGAATGGGTTGAATAAGATCTTATTCTAATATCTAAGGCAAGCGAGAAATGTAACATGCATTACATATCTACTCACTGTTATTGATATTATATTGTAATGTTAAAAAGGTTTATCATCTTGGCGATTATGCGAATACATTACCTGATCCATAGTAACTTATGCTATCAATACTAAAGTGCTGCTGTCCATTTCACCGTCTATATTACCATAGAGATAGTGGATCGCAGAAGGCCATATCTACGATATTGCAATTTCCAATATTACAGATATAGTCGACGACTCAAAACGCAATAGCAGTCTCCTAGTTGATTCATCCTCGTCATCATTCTATCTCATTTATGTTCCATAAGCAAAGGAATACAGGAACATAAAGCAAAGCCATAGGACCTAATAAACCCAGCATGGTTTTGGCAAGACTAGTTGGTTTAGGTTTTATTTCTCGTAATTGACTTATAAGACACCCACGGGGAAGATAATTTGGGATGAGTTGTATTCTTATTCCGCCACAGCACGAAAAACTTCGCTACACCGGTAAATAAACAGCATATTATGACTCTCTATATCCAGCATATTATATCCCTTAGACGTTTCTTAAGACACCCGCGGACAAGAAAAAGGAGTGAATTATATTTTTATTCCGTAATCACATGGAGAATTGGCTGTGGATACTTAAATTTATATTTTATCATACATCAAGTTGGATATTTCTAGGCACGTTATCTTCTTTAGCGTATACTTATATACGTCCGCCTATTGAGGACTCATCCATAACAGCAAAAACATTAACTGCTACAACATGATAAATGGTATAAGCTTTAATGCTAACTTAACCCTCGCCCACATTGAAGAATACACAGTCCGCGCGACTCAGACACGTAAACATCCACGATCCCGCCCTTGCCGGACGGAAATCGTGGCGCGGTAAAGTCATAAACGTGGGAGCGCCTACTTTGCCAACGGCCCTCCGAGCCGAGGTCCGTACCTAACAAAGGCACCAACTTTGGGGTACGGACCTTGGGATCGATCGCTTAAACTTTATCGGGTTGAGAACCCTCAGCGCTCACTCAGTCCGGGTGAATTTGTCATAGCCATCTGAGGCTAACAACTATGGTCAATCATCATCATCTTGCTCTTATCCCAATAGGGAATATGCACGAAACTCCAAAATGAACAAATTATTTTTATTTGTAATCTTTATTGCTTAAAAAACGTACCTATACAATTATTTTTTAATTTTATCATTATTTAATAATTAAATTTAATTATCAAAAAGTGCCTTTTTTGAGATTCGCGCGCAAAATTTCTGAAAGGCACCGCATTGGTTGGAGTACTATGATGTCACGTTTTGAACACGTGACACCCGAGTCTTCTAGTTAGGGCTGTCTATATGAAAAAAAAAATAGTTTTTCGATATCTCGATATTTTTAAATATATCAATATCGGAGTTCGGTATAACGAAAAAAATATCGATATTTCGATATTTTCCTCTTTAACTTCGTTTATTGCGGGGTTGCCGTACTGAGCTTTTTTTTATCAAATTCTAGGAGTAAGTGATAACTGATCATCAGTTTTATGCCAGCGCTTCTACAGTAGATTAAGTTTACGGTGATTTTGTAGAATAAATACTTTAAAAGAAAAGATAAAACACCAAATTTATTCAAATAAATATCGACCCTCGATACGTATTTTTTATTATCGTCCAAAAAAAGTTCAGTATTAAGTATCGATATTTTTAAATAATAATATCTATATTTTGACATATCGATATTTTATCAACAGCCCTCCTTGAACTTTGGATAGGAGGAGAACCTTGTGATATCAAGTTGCTGTTTGTATGTTTCTAGTGATTATTTTTAAGGATGTGAAAAAATAATCGATTTTTATAAAAATCGATTTTTACAAAAAAATAATCGATTAATAATTGATTTATAGAATCGATTATCAAAATAATAAAAGTCGATTATTAATCGATTTTTTATTATTCGAAATTCATCATACTATGTTAAAATATAAAGCTCACATTTCCTAAAAAAAGTCATCATAATCCTGTTGGCAGAAAAAAGTCGATTATTTTAGAATCGATTTTTTTAAATTAATCGATTATTTTATAATCGATTATTTTATAATTGATTTTTTTTAATTATCGATTATTTTATAATCGATTTTTTTTTAAATTTATCGATTATTTTATCATTGATTTATTTTAAAGAACAAAAAATCGATTATTTTAAAATCGATTTTTTTAAAATTAATCGATTATTTTACAATCGTTTTTTTTTAATTAATCGATTATTTTATAATCGATTTCTTTTAAAGAACAAAAAATCGATAATTCCAAAATCGATTTTTTCCCTCCAAGTCACATCCCTAATTATTTTGTATTGTTACCCAGTTATTTCATAATAAGTTATCAGTTTTCTGTGTTCAAGTAGTAATCTTGTGAATAAGTCTTATTACAATGACTGAAACCGGTATCGTCAAAGTATAGTCAGATAATCTTCCTAAAATAGACGTGTATATGATGACAACATATTTCGCATCTAATTCAGATTTAATGTCTGTTAAACTCGGAGGAATAAAAGCTGCAAGGTAAATAAGATATAATATATTTAATAATCGTAATAATAATAATAAAATCGATATTTTTATCGATATATCGATATTTTTCCGATATAGCGAACCCCGATATTGATACATTGTAAAATATCGATATGTCGAAAAACGATATTTATAAAAATATCAACAGCCCTAGCTGGCAGCCCTAGCAACTTGTACGAGTGTCGAGTACTCTGACGTCACAGAATACGCGCGCCGAAGTAGTCGCGTTTACATCGCCCATAAAGTACAGCAATTTTTAAAAATTTTTTTAGTGTAATGGTTTATATTTTGGATGTGTTATATTTATTTCTAGTAATGTAATAACTAGTAGAAACATTTAAAAAAATAAAAAAATATCATGCATATTCCCTATTACTTGGGGTCGACGCAATATGTCATCTGTTTTGACATAAATATGTATTGCAAAAAGTTTCGGCAATGACTTTTATGACCGGCCGCCTGCCTGACGTCAACCCTCCTTGGGAATGTAATCGTTGACCCAAATGGTACCAGATGGAGTTGATCCGGGTCAATCTAGGGCTCTTAGTCGTCTTTTACGACACCCACGAGCAAAGCAAGGGTTGGTAGTATTCGAAGCCGCTACCACACAGCAACTATGGTCAATGCCAACTTAAATTGCTGCTAAAATTATTAACAAAAACATTGTCGCTGTTTGATGTGAAACATCTATAGGCGAGGGTGAGCCTGGTCGTTGGAGTGGCATTAACGCCATTTTTTTTTGTGTATGTGTAGCTGTTGGTCACAGGTGACCTTGATAGCTTAACGCGGACAATGGGTGAGCGCGGATGGCTCTCAACCCGGTAGGGCATTAACGCCAACGATCGTATTGACGGATATGTACATTTATGTAACGAAACAAGTGCCTACCTGTTGCCATTGTCAATATCGAGCAAAAAAGGGCAATAAAATCGCGTTTGTTGTATTGGAGCCCCCCTTAAAAAATTATTTTATTTTGTTTTTAGTATTTGTTGTTAAAGCAGCAAGAGAAATACATAATTTGTAAAAATTGCAACTATCTAGCTATCGCTGTTCTTGAGATACAACTAGGTTACAGACAGACGGACGGACTGACAGCGAAGTCTTAGTAATAGGGTTTCGTTCTTACGACGATATCACGGCTTCCATTTCAAATGCATCATAACTCCGCCGTGCGAAGTATATTTGACCCTATGTCAACTCGTCTGGGAACACATATGAACATGAAATAAACAATTATTATCCCTTATCTGTAGGAGGACCGTGCCTAACAGTATGTATGATATGCGAAGTAGTTAACTAACTTGTAATTAAAGATGCGTGCGACCCTTAGGCTCGGGCTCAGTCAGGCTGCCCCGGCTATGCTGATCAGCCATATGGGCGTAGGAGTTTTATGCCGAATCTGTCTCCTTTCGCATAAATATTATGTGCACATTATATCCCTTAGTCGTCTTTTAAGACATCCATATGTAATAGGGAGGGTGGCGGATTATATTATTACTCCGTCACCACACGAAAAACATAATACAGTGGATTTCATTAATAACGACCTCGGTTGTAACGACTTTTCGGTTATAGCGACGTCGAACTTGGGTCCCTAGAATTCAAAGCATACTTTCATAGGAAATTAAGTAATAACGACTCCGGATATAACGCCTAATTCGGGTATACCGACTTGTTTTTATGAACTATTTGGGACAGATTCCTAGAAATTCCTTGCGGATGTTTCGACTGAATCGGCAAAGGCACAAAGTCTCATTCATAAGCTTTAACTATTAAGCTTTCTTATCCTTTGTTTATATTCGCAGATGGTCAAATGCTTTGTTTGTGTGTAGCGTTACTTAGCATGTACGCGAAGTTAAAATTATGAATCAATTACGTAGCTATTTCCAATGAGTGAACAGTGTTTCTTAAACTTGTGAAAGTGGCTCCTAGACGTACATTTACTGTTAAAGAAAAACTGATTTCGGATATAGTGACCTTCGGATATAGCGACGACATTTAAGTGGTCCCTCCGCCGTCGTTATAACCGAAATACACTGTAATAATATCATTTCAGCCCACGTAAGTCCCAATATTAGGCTCGGGGTTCCTCCACAACGGGAGGAAAAATGACCTACTACCCCGCACTGGTCAAACGCGTTGGTATAGGGTTTTATGTAGAGTTGCCTCTTGCATAGATATTATCTGCATATTATATCCCTTTCATCTTTTAAGACACCCAAGGGCAAGAGAGCCTGGATTGTATTCATACTTCACCACCATACGAAGAAATATTAATAAAAATATACGTATGTAGACTTATTTATCTTTTATTTTTGAAGACCAATAACTAGTCATTAATATAAATTTGCATACAGTACAGCGCACATCAGAAACTTCTATTTTGTGCAGTATCCACCCACAATGCCATTAAATAGATTGAGTCCATCTTTTTACTCTCAACGCTAAGTGCGTTTGCTAGTATATTGCATAAAGCATCGTCGACTAACGCGTCTGTATATAATGTAACCGCTTATTAGAACCTATTAACTGCTGGAAATTGTCCCGGTATATTCGTTATTTAACAGGGATTTTCTATCGTTGAACAAAGATGTGTATGTACTTATTGTACGCTCGTAAGAAGTTATACTTCTTTGAAAGACAAAAATATTTATAAAAATTTATCCGTCGTGTTATCCTATGTTTGTAGAAAAACGACACCATTAATAGTATTATTGGTGTTACAATCTATTTAATACATTTATATTTTCATTATAAAGCATTATCTAGATGACACTTGTGACAACTGCACGCGCATAAAAAAATTTGACTAACTTCAGTATATCGGTTTTTCGTGACGGCGCGCATCGTAAAAATGTACTTTTATCATTTTTCCCCATCGCGCTAAAAAAAGTATAATTTCAAAAAGCATCAGACAATTTTGTGATGTGTGGTAGTGTGTGACTTATATAGTTTATCGCCATCTCTTACATTTTTAAGGAAGTCGTAGAATTATTAAAAGAATTAATACTTGATTTGACGTAAGTTACTTCATTGAAGGATTTGCCAGAATATCAGTGCTACGGCAACTATGTCAATTTAGCGATAGCTGAGATAGATATCTTAGCATAGGCATATCTTAGCCTCTTGCATATAGATTTAGTCAAAATGTAGGTTGCAAAATTAAACAATTTTCTTTTCTTTGTTTGTTTAAAAACCGGCTAAGGCATCACTAGAGCAATATCTGGCAACATCATTCTGAGAAACTCATATAAAAGCAACAAGTGACACAACAAGTGATGATTGAAAAGATAGTGTCAATAGTCCTCTTTAAGGAAGCCTATGCCTTATATTAAACGTGCATAGATAGATGGATGGGTTAAGAGAATCAAATCCACCAGCTTATCGTCTGCCGGTGTTAGGTTATGCAGGTTTATATGAAAAAATACTTAGATTTGAGCTATCGCAAAAAAACTTTAGCGAATGATACATGTTATGCTTAACCAATCACTATACGGGGCCGGTAGAATGACCAAAATAAGAGAATTAATATTATAAACGTCAGTTCATTAAAATTAATTAACCTAAACAGTCTCATACATTTTCACCCACAACAGAAATTATAACACAGAGTGGCATCGAGATATAGCCAATATAATGCTAATATACTAATACTAATGGAAAAATGTAGTTAAAAAAACCCCAAAACACACTTTTATAGAAGAGCTAGCCAAAAAGGAAAAATAAATATTTTAATATTTTTTTAAGAGTGCTGATATGGAAGATCTTAGTAAAGATTAGGAAACAAAACATTTAAATTGATTGAATTTTAATCAGTCCTGGATAGAAATGCAAAATTACAACTTAAAACGACTCTTTGAATTGATGAAAAATCAATGTTCAAGCTTTCGAGAGATAAAAGCGTGTTAATATTAAACGAAATACAAAAAAGGGGCCAATATTTACCGTTCGCATTACCAATTGATAACATGCCCCGAAAATCAAAAATCTCAATATGACAAAAGCTAATGCAAAAACCGTACCAGCCCATACATCCATTAAAGATGAAATCGGAAACGACCACTCGACTCTGCAGCTGCCAGCGTCAATGAAATACAAAATAATAGCGAGACTCCCGAAGAAGTCGTGGAACATTATAACGTAACTAACAAAGGGATTATCTTGTTTGGGAACCTCTTGACTGGTATTCTTTGTATCGTGTTACCATTCAAGTTTTTGTGGGTGTGGCTCGCCTGGGTGAGAAACTGGCGGCTTTCGAAATGAACAGAATCACTTTTCGCATCGAGTCTCAATAATTGTGAGTTAATGCTTCGATTGTTTTCACGTTTTAAAACTTGTACTATAGAAGGAATATTATTACCATGCTTAGTAATAGGCTGATAAATAATAGTATTTGGATGACCAAGTTTAAGTCGGTATTTATTAAAAATAATTGATAACGAAAATTATAAAAATTAAAATAGGAAAAATAATAAAAGTGAAAAAATTGGGATTCGAACTTGAATTGTCTGGATTAGATTGCCCGATTTTCTAACTGAGCCATTTCTAATTACGGTAAGAGTGGCCAATTTCATCCATCCATTAGAGGCCTGTAGACGTCCACTGTTCGAGATAGGCCTCCCACAAGAATGCCACTTAGAACACTTTTGTGCCATTTGCATTTCGTCATTCTACCTGGTAAGGGGGTGATATGTTTTCATTGAAAACACTGACAAAACATTATTTTCTATAGATAAAACCTAGCCAGAACTAAACAAATGATGGAAATCGCTGGTACCGTTTCCGATATTCTGAATTTATAGAAATATACCTACGAGAATTGTTCGTTTCACATTGATAAATATTTATTTAATGAAGTGAAACAATCTATGGCTTTCTAGGCTTTGAAATTCTGATCCGCAATCATTTTCAATGCCAAAAAGTTGTGAGAAAAAGATTAAGCGACTTCTATGCTGCGTAATTAGGCTTAAGCCTTAGGAAGGTACTTCAGACACTTAAAAAGTCCTAGAGTTTTAAATTCTCGCCTGCCTTCAGGTATCGGCAAAGTGTGAAACATACGCTCTTCTCGCTTTCATAATTTAATTTAAATGTCTGATTCAATCTGAATCTACGCTATTCGAAAGTGATAGATGAATAATTAAAATGTTTCACTGTAATACAAAAGCTTCACATCTATTGTGCGTCTTTGCTACACACCTCTAGTCCGTTGTTTTATATTTGTTTTATCATCCAGTTGTTTTATTGTTTCAAAAGAAATTATATACAAAATACTATCAATCAAATTTACAAGAAAAATATTATTAATACTTTCATTAATAAAGTTCTTAATTAAGATTAAGAAGAAATTAATGAATAACAAATTAACCTTTAACAAATAATAATAAGTTAATAATTAATTTTCCCTTTGGTGATGGTGTAAAAATACAATTAATCATCGTATCATGCCTATCATGGCTGTGTGTGTAGTGAAGGACGATTAAGACGCAAATAATATCTATGCAAGAGAAGGTAAACTTGATATTAAAGCATTAAACCGTATGCTAATCCATCTGATCGGTGTGGTATACATAGTAAGCCAACTTCTCTCCTATTGAGAAGGGGGCCTGAGTCCAGCAGTGGGACGCATATGGGCTGAGACGATGACGACGATGAATTTACTTTTATTAAATGAATAATCACACACCTTAACTGGAAGATGACTTAAGTATTCCTTCAACGAACTGTCATTCTTTTTCACAGGTTTCTTTGAACCCTAGTAAGGAAAACAGAACTGCACCCATTTAATTGTAGAACTATAGTAACCTTAATCTATATAATGAAACTAACAATGTACCTACTGCATACTTAAAGAGCAATAAAGTATTATTATTATAATTCCCTTGTTTGACACTCTATATTTTAAAAAATGCCTTTATACCATCTGAGATGGTGGAAGCTCAGTGTGGGGGTCAGTATGGGGTCGCCATCGGTAGCTGCCTGGCAGGTTTTCGGACGTCATCCCCTATCAACGCCCCGCCATTAAAGTGCCACACTATTTCTTGGCTCCTTTAGTAACTCTTTAAAAACCAATAGATACGCTCTCCGCTAAAATGGATTACAAAAATCACGGGCGAAATGTTTACTTCTAAATAATTCTTACTCGGGCTCTAAAGAACATGTTTTACGCATATGACCGTGACCTAACAGTTAATAAAGCTTCACGTACGCATTATATCTTAAACAACCACGATAATAATAATCGTGACTTACGTCCGCCATTGTCCATTGCGAGTACAAAAACTGGCTAACGTGAGTATTGATTCTCTTTTCATTAACAAATTATAGTTTTTCACACGAAGACGCTTTGACCTAGATACACTTAATGGTCCCGTCAAAAAGCAGTTATGTAAGTTACTTATGTGAACGATGTCACGAATTTCGTATCACTTAAACGTGTTTAACTAACGGATATGTTATGGTTTATAATTATAGACAAGTTTTTTAAGAGAAAACTTCTTAGGCGCGTTGATCACTCTTTTTTGTGAACAAAAATCGTCACCGAACACTTATATCGAGAAATGATATAGTGGTACGAGATCCGGCTGCAGTATCACTACGTTCATCGCGTACATAATTAAACTCAGATTCTCACATACATTTATGATTAGGAGAATACATTGATAACAGGCTGCCAGTCAATAAGCGGTCGCAAGTAATTTTAATTAAATTTTTGTTAATAAATTTATGGAACAAAATTTCGTTCACTTGTTTTTTAAATAAAATATCATCCACATCATAGCATCATCATCATCATCATCATCATCTTGCTCTTATCCCAATTACTTGGGGTCGACGCAATATGTCATCTGTTTTGACATATTGCAAAAAGTTTCGGCAATGACTTTTATGACCGGCCGCCTGTCTGACGTCAACCCTCCTTGGGAATGTAATCGTTGACCCAAATGGTACCAGATGGAGTTGGTCCGGATCAATCTAGGGCTCTTAGTCGTCTTTTACGACACCCACGAGCAAAGCAAGGGTTGGTAGTATTCGAAGCCGCTACCACACAGCACTTAAAAAACAAGTGAACGAAATTTTGTTTCAAAAATTTATTAACAAAAATTTAATTAAAATTACTTGCGGCCACTTATTGACTAGCAACCTGTTATCAATGTATTCTCCTAATCATAAATGTATGTGAGAATCTGAGTTTGATTATGTACGCGATGAACGTAGTGATTCTGCAGCCGGATCTGAGCCCATGCGCACCTGCTCTTTGCTTTCAAATCCACAAACACCAAGCGCTAAATTTGAAATTTTATTCATATTCAACATTTGTTGAAAATATTGTACTAAACATTTTCTAATAAATGATTAGCTAATTAAATTAATAGATTATTCTATTAATTTAAATTATTATTTTCGAATTATTTTTGGTTTATAAGGAAGTATTTATGATCAAGAATAAAAGTTTAAATTGGTCACTAACACTTCTTTACAAACCAAATATAATTAAAAATAATAATTCAATAACTCGGCGATGCAATTCATAAGTTACTTCGTTTTTACTTCTTTCAGCAGTCCGCAAAGATTGCCCAGCATTTTTTTTTTTATTTTACACATTTGAGAAATAAGCTTTTACCTTCCCTTTATTGCACATATACAGATAACATACAGATTAAGAGCAATAATTTGATTCATAAATCCAAAAATGTTCTCAGTCTCTGAACAACGAGGAGCAGCTTCTGCTTGGGTATCGAACCCACGACATTCATAATACATTCAGAATACAATTCATCACTCCCTTTCTCATCTGTGTCATAATAAACAACTAACAAATGTAATACGCAATGAACGGATGTTCATGCATGGATCATGCAAGAGTAGGTAAACTATAAATTAAATCCTACAATAACACATTTAACCAGTGTGGTATTGTAGAGCAATTTCACTTCCGTGGAACTAGCCCCGGTCGAAAAGGAACTCTGTATCACTGGTCGGTCCAATAGCGAAGGAGACAAGGCATACGGTGTGTTATGGAGCTGTTTTGTTTTTTCGACACCTCGAGTGGAACGGACGGCGAGGCTGACCATAGCCCACCCAAAAAACGACAATTTCTTTTCTATTGCGCAGGGGCAAGGGGCCAATGCAATAAATAACAGTATTTCAATAAATAATAGAAAGGTACTAACGTTGAGAAATCGTAACATTGTGTAAAAACTTATCAAAATTGACGCCTCGAAGATCGTGTTTTGTACTTATCGTATCGGCGTGAAACAATTTTTTCCTGCACTCGAGTGTACCATTGTATCAACTTTTTTATGTCAAATATCCGTTGGTGACAGTTACGTTTTTTTTGCTGCCACTTATCAGATCCGATATTAGGTGCAAACTCATCTCTTCTACGACTTTTTTGTGGGACCACTTAGATGTTCGAGGGTTCACAGATAAACGAAACGTTTCACCGGTAAAAATTTAGTCCGTTCATAAATCATGGAGTGTAATTAACCGTGAAGATATGGAGTTGAAACTTTTTAAATTAAGTGCTCGGTCGCGGCATGAATCCTTGGAAGTTTTAGATCAGGTTTTAGAGGAATATTTTTTCTGTGGTTATAGAAAAAACGTGTCGCATAAAATTTATGAATATAATATTTATTCTACTTATATATAAATTCAATATATACATATTACTAACTAGCTTATGCTCGCGACTTCGTCCGCGTGGAACAGTTACCTTGGGCTAATGCTAACTTTAACCCGCGACTTTGTTTACGTAGACGGTGAAAATATTTTTAAATAATACAATTTTGTCACACATGATTTTTGCGAAACCTAACCGTTTATGTAGTACACGCAGCGGAACCTCTCAAAAGGAAAAAAAACAACCGATTCTGAAACATTTTGCTCCGCTCCTATTAGTCTTAGCGTGATGATATATAGCCTATAGCCTTCCTCGATAAATGGGCTATCTAACATGAAAATAATTTTTCAATCGGACCAGTAGTTCACGAGATTAGCGCGTTCAAACAAACAAACTCTTCCGCTTTAAATATTAGTACAGATTTGCTGTGTGTTGATGAGGTAATTACCACCCGCTTTCTTACGCAGTTTAAAAGATGATTAAAAGACTAAAGCAGATAGCCTTATTATAAGAGAAGAAAACTCGAAATAGAACACTATATTAACTCGTCTCATCAGCGTGGTATGGGAAGTAAATTCTCCTTCAAAGTTGCAGACGCTCTACTTCAGCAATGGAAGGTATATAAGTTGAAATGCTTCAAATAATTATTAATACTCTAAAAAAATCGTGCCTATATATTTATATAGAGAAGTGGAGAATTCACAAAAAATACCAAAATTGGTTCAGCCGTTTAGGAGAAAATGTGTTTGACGTATTTCTTATGATTTGACTGCAGATATTGCGTAGTGGTTAAGATTATGATCCGCCATATCCAAGTGCCGTGGCTTCAATTCTCACGCAAGACATTATCATCTCATCTCAGCCCAAATATGTCCCATTATTAAGCTCGGCGCTCCTACGCAATCGGAGCGAAATTGACCTACGTTACCACTCTGGTCAGACGTGTATGGTTATATGTCGAATTTTTCTTCTATTAGGTACATTACTTTATATGGTCCATAATTTATCATTCCAAGTCTATATATAGTTTGTGTTCATTATCATTATCATCGTAGCCCACATATATCCCCCTGTTGGGCCTCCTCCACAATGGGAGAATTTGACCTATTATACCATGCTGGTCCGACATGTTGATATAGGGTGTCATTTCGAGTTTTCCTTCTCTCGCACAGATGTTATGTGTATATTATATCCCATAGTCGTCTTGTACGACCTTGACGGGCAAGATAGGGAGTGGTGAATTGTATTCTTACTCCGTTACCACACAGAATTTTTATGTTCGTGAAATGTATATTTTAAAGTCCTCAGCAGTACGAGGATTATTTCCTTAGCAAAAAATCTTTCTTTGAAAAATGACTTAAATGAAATTAATGTACATAATACTGTCCTATTAGTCCGATACTCATTACTCGTGTCCAGTATAAAGCGAGTTCCACCTTAAGAAACCCAGCCTTAAACAATAAATACTTAAGAGTAAGAACAAAAAGACGAAAGTACTCACCATGTTTGTCAGCGGCGACGGCCACCCATAGCACGAGGAGTAAAACACCCCCTCGCGCCATGTTAGCTGAGTACGCGCATCACCTAAAACAATAAAGACTGGATCAATATTTGTTCCAACCTTTGTATTAGGTGATAGACATTCCGTGTAAAGAAATATTTTTTTACTTAATAGAAGCCATTTTTATGGTCAAACAGTTTTCACTGTACAGTGTGTTTATTTAATTTAATTTTATTTTTATTTCGAAAGACTAAAGAACCTAAAGAAAGACCCTGCACTAAAGAAATAATCTTTGTATTGTGGGGGACTTTACAAACATATAATTGACGGACACAAATTACATCCAGACTCAGAACAACAACTTGCGTATCACACAAATTGTTGTGCTGCATGGGATTTAAACCCGCGACACTGGCTGAATAAATACACGCGAGTCGTTATCGACATAGTCACGCTACGTTTTAACGCTAACAAGATGTCTGTAGCTATGTCTATGTCACTATCTCTATGCTGATAGATGTCAGAACCAGATAAATTTATGTAAAAATTATACCTGAATATCCAAAAATAACAACTATTTGTTAATAGTTTTAAGTTTTCACTTCTGTCGGCAGACCTCATGACTGTTTACATTCTTTTTTTGGGAACCAGTGTTCTGATGTAATAGTTGTCACTATACATAAAGTATTTGCGCTATATATTTTTTGTGAAGTGAGATTTTTTATGGTCTTTGACATTCTGATTCGCAATCGTGTGACAAAAAATCGGGAGAATAAAATCTGAAGCGACTATATTGTGTTATGAGTACTATATCGTACTATAAATAAGTATACTTACCTGTATTCGTCAGACGCGCTGAAGTGAAAAGTGTGTGACAAATATACATATCTATACATATAATAAAAATGTAGAGATCGAATGTCTGTACATAGAAAAAAACGCTAAAAACCAAGTCAAGGGGATGTTAGAAGTAAAATAGAACACATCCAGATTCTTTTTAATTTTTTTGTTTCTCTGTATGTTTGTCTGTTTATCTGTTTGTACGGGCTAATCTCCGAAGTTATTGGACCGATTTAAATGCAATTTTGCATGGTGATTACCTTACATGCCCGGTCAACATTTAGGATACTTTTAATCACGGAAAATTTGAGAGTTCCCGTGGGATAGTTAAAAAAGTATAATAACTTATACAGCTTAGTACACGATCTAATTAATTGAAAATCGATATAAAGAGACTCATTATAAAATAATGTTCTTAAAATCAACCCTTCAGAGGATATATTATTTTCTAAGTGTGTAAAATATGGGATGAATTATATTTTCATATTTCTCACTCTAATACAGAAGTTATAAATTCATACAACGTCAATGATTAATTAACTACACTGATAGCATAATGGTTAAGCTACCAACCTACCGTGCCAATGTCACGAGTTCAATTCCAACGCCGGAAAATTTTTTGTGTGATCGACAAACTGTTGCTCTGAGACTGGTTGTTATTTGTGTCGGTCACTTAGATGTTTGTGAGGTTCCTTAGTGGAGGGTGTAATGCGAAATTCATAGTTTGCAGAATGAATAGAAAAAGAAAGCTGTGCAGGGTCACTCGAACAGCCTATTTTGACCCCAGGCAGCAAATTATGCTGTCGTGGTATCGGCCTCGCGCGATCAATTACTTTACGGGTGGTGGACTAGTCCCCGATTTAGACTTCCGTGTCTTTGACTAGGGTGGTTTATTTATTGCCGTTGTTGGCAAACGAGCAAACAGCACACTTAATGGCAAGTAATACTGCTCATGGACTTTTGCCAGGTCGCTGTCTACCGTGAAGAAAGTGAAGTATGAATACGTGCAATGAGTTTTGGTAATACTAAATACATCACCAAAACCCACCACGAGCAAACACCCTCAGAAAGTTTGGCTTCCGGCTCTCTCGCTCTGGAAGGACCGGGTCGCGACATTAGATCCACGACTATCGAGAGCATGATTCTATTACGTAAAGATAGTAAAGTGCAAGCACTCGGGCTAGCCATCGATCGACGCCACAGCGGTGGAACGAGTCAGCTTGGAAATTTTCTTCCTGAATCGCTCCGCCGAGTTCTTACGCAAGATAACTGACAAATAGAAGATGCCGACCTCATAGCAGTTCCTGACCAGTCGACTGTGATCTAAGTGATGGTCGGCAGCTTCGGCAGTGATGCTTGCCATGAATTCACGGCGCTGTTCTACCTAGGTCACATAGACCTCAAAAGTATGTCTGCTGTATCTTAGCTGGAACCACAGTTGTGGGCAGGGTCCATGTATTTCCACATTTAAGTTCCACGGGCGAGTTTTGGCCAAAGCGCACGCTGCCTCGGTCGACATGGTATGGTATCTGTGTGTAGCCCTAAGTACCATGGCTTTCTGCGAATGCCAGAAGAAAGTTCTAAGACAAGTTGTCATAACTCGCCCACTCAGGTACTCCATACAGGGTTATTGATCGAACCAATCTCGCGCACAGCCGTCAACATGTAATACTGCGTCAAGGAGCCGAGGAGTAATTTGATAAAAATGCTCCTGAAGTATTATCTTCGTCGAGTACTAATCCCAAATATTTTATCTGGTCCTTGAACGAGTGGAGCCGAATTAACGGTGATTGCTGTGCCAACAGGTGTATAGTTCCAGGGTCTATGAAATAGCAAATCATTCGTTTTATATAGGGCCACTCTAAGCGGCAGCGTGACTCATCGAGTCACCACCTCGATACCGAGTACGGCCAAACGTATCACTTATTTAAATTAAGCGCAGTCGGCAGAGGGTCCAGCTTCAGCTAATATATATCATACAATCACCCACAAGTACGATTTCAGCTGTGAATACAACATAAGCGTTAGAGCAAAGTCCTCTGTGCACTTGACGCAGCGACTGCTGCGCCGCTCCATTTAGTCGGGAATCAGCCACCTTAGGTATAGAAGCACCCTCTGATAACAGCGCCTTTCTGATATATCAGATTGGCAAACTTTTAAATGAGTTGACGTCGTATAAATACACCGCCAACAACACTCCTCCTCCAGCGACCGCCTTGATTATAACGGGCCACAAGCTTAGTGAGGCTACGAGTTGGCCAGAAAGAATTGGTCAAATTAACACGGTGGGCCTGTAGAACCCAGAACACAGTACATAGTTATCTGTGATTGCCTCTGCCACAGATGATTTCTAAGCGGACGAAGTCGCGGGCAAAAGCTAGTGTATACATAAGTATGCTATATAGCGGTTGCTTAAGCTTTTTTACTCGGCAACTTCAACAGTGTAGGATATATATGTTTTCGCTTTCTACTTTTTTTGCTTTTTTATGTAAATAAATTAATGATAAGCAATTTATGTTATTCTAAAATCAATATAATTTAAATAATTAAAATGTTTCCTTGTAATACATAAGCTTCACTTTCATCTTGTATCTTTAGGACATAATTATCCTATCTAGTTTTTTTTTTTTGTAATATCAAACATCAGAATGAATCCCCACTTACATTAGATTTTGATACTTAAAAAGCCACCTCGATGAAAAAAATTATAAAACTGTATTTTTTATTATTTTCTTCTGTATTAAAATTTTCGTCTATCCTTATTTCATTCGTCAGTCTATCGACTTCTTTAATATTTCTTCTATGTGGGATGAGTATCCCAAGGAGAGCTAACGCCATAATTTACCTGTTAGGTTGGCAATCACAATTAGTGTTATTAAGTTGCATACGAAAGTGTTGCTACCTATACTACTAGTCTTTGGATCTTTTAGCCGGCTTTTGTGACATATCGCATTCCTAATTCATTAGCACATCCTTGTCATTACTGAAGAAGTTAGATAGGTACATATCTTTACGTCATCATCATTATTCAACCTTCCAGCATCCACTGCTGGAGAGCCGAAAACTAAAACCAAAATATAATTTTAAAATATTTTTGCTCTTAAGTGTTAAGTTTTTTTTTTCTATAAACCGTAAACTGCAGCTGCAGAACTAATCTTGAAACACAAGGCGTTTCAACTCGAATATATCAAAAAGTTTTAAAAGAAAAATCAACTGACACATTGGAACCATCAAAATCTTTGAAATGCTTATGGCTCATATTTTTGATCACACCGAAAATACAAGCCCACCGCGTCATTAGTCTGAATACTTTTGTATGGCACCGCACCGTGACTAATAGGACCCTTTAGGGCCATTTTTGTGGAAAAAATAAATGGCCCTATTATAGGTTGGTAAGTAGAGGCTTGTAGTAAAAAGCCGATTTGGTGTGACGAAACATATTTTGTAGAAATTGAACATATTGTGTGAATAATATCTGTTCGGACCGCAGTAACTATAGGTAGATACTGCTTAAAAACCATCGTCAAAACCACAAAAACCAATATAATTACGAACTAAAGTTTTAGCAACGAGTAAATAAAGAAAAATCAAACAAATATTTGTTATAGATAAATTAATTAAACAACGAAGGAAAATCAGAAAAGTATCCACCATTTTTCGTGTGATGATGGAGTAAGAATACTATTCACCACCTCCTCTATTGCGCGTGGGTGTCGTAAAAGACGACTAAGGTATAGTATGCAGATAACACCAATGTAAGCGAAAGAAAACTCGAAATAAATCCCTATGCCAACACCACTTACATCTGACCAGCGTGGCGTAGTAGATAATTTTTCCTCCTATTGTGGAGGAGCCTCGGGTCCAGTAGTGGGACAGATATAAGCCGATATGATGATGATCATCCATATTACAGACGTATTACGCCCATGCGCATACAAAAAACACGCTTAAGTACTGTTATCATAATTTAAGACAGAAAATGGCTATTGAGCATTCTCTGAAAATCCCCAGTCTTTTAGACAAGTATAAATTGTAAAATGCATTGTTATAATTTAAAATACTCTATAATTCATATTATATTTAATCAATAAAATTAATAGAGAAATTGCTCTAAATCAGCTATACTCTAAGTGTGTTCCGCGGAACCCTAGGGTTCCGTGATACCTCTGTCGGGGTTCCGCAAGAATTTAGAAATAAAAAAATCAAAACACCTCTCTCTGGTCGCTCCGCGGCTGTGCGGACTCCGCGGCCGCGCGGAGACAAAACGCTATGAATGTTATTTATTTATTTATTTGTATTTGTATAAGCTTGTGTTACATTAGCTGGTACAATATCTCATAAGTTTGGTCTCAACAATTTTATACTTGTACAACGCGTTCGCTCTAAGTTTGCCGGTCTGTGGAATGCGCGTACCCTCCCCCACGTGACAACAAAACTTATAATGTGTCATAGTTTTACCCAAATATCTAACGTACACAATTTTTATTGTTACAATTAAATAAAAAATTTCGAACGTCATACACTCATACCTATCGCCAGCGGCAAACTTAAAACGAGCGGGTAGTATACTTGTAAGCGCTCAGTCTCTTTGATAAAAGCCGCCTCTGAATTAGACGCTATAGTTGTCAACTAGCGACTTTCGTCTCTAACTTCAAAGGATAAAGTCGATATTGTTTACAACGCTATTTTTAAATTTCTGTTTTTATTTTTGCTTTTTGTTTATCAAAGGTGCCGACTCGAGTATTTTCGAGAATATTTGAGATCGAGTCTAGGACTAAGTATAAAAGCGGCGATCGCGCGTTGGCGTCGTCGTTAAAGTCCGACTTTACACCACCTGCATACGGCCTATCATGACCTATGCCAGCGTGGTGTTCGCGCATGTTAAGCCACACAGGATCCACAGGCTACAGACACTACAAAATCGTTTCTTGCGCCGAGCTACGGGAGCACCGTGGTTCATACGAAACGTCGATCTCCACATCGACCTCGAACTGCCGACCATCAAGCAGTTTATGAAACGGTGCTCTCAGAGCTACTTTGACTCTGCCATGACACACCCCAACCAACTAGTGGTTGGGGCGGCTTCCTATAGACCCTCCAAAATCTCCTCCATCCGACGTCCTCGTCACGTCCTCGACGAAGAGGACGACATTATCACACTCGCTCAACAAAGAGCCTACACGGCCCGCGAGGCCTTGACAAATAAATATCCGCGGTTCCGCCCTCGCCGTCGAGGTGCGAAACCGCGCCGCGCAAAAGTCACTACCAAAAACGTGGGCACGCCCACTTTGCCTCCAGCGACGCCCCAAGCCGAGGTCCGTTCCCCACAGGGGGAGCCCTTGGGCGATGTCGCTTAGCATACTTTTCTCCGGGTTGAGAGCCCTCAGCGCTCACCCATAGTCCGCGTCAAGCTGTCAAGGCCATCTGCGGCCAACAGCTGTATACACAAAAAAAAAAAAAAAAAAAAAAAAAAAAGTTGGCGTCGTCAGTTGATGATTAGCGTTCGGAGCGATAAGTTACTACCTACTTACAAGCTCGCTAGCGAGAAACTAGTGTTCATTGTTTTACTGCCTGCTGTATTCTGTTGTCTCAGTTTTATACATTTCTTCCCTGTAGGTTCTAAATTTAGTCTCTTATACGCAGTAACGATTGTGCATTATTTAAACCCCACTATCCTGACTTGTAACATTATAAATAAAGAAGAATGGAACGTTGGCTTAAAGGTGTTAAACGTGTTCCAACAACATCTTCTAATGACGCTGAATGTTCAAAAGCAATGCGCGCGGAGAATTTAGCAATCACCGATCCAGAAGATGATGCCACGAGTGCCACGACGTCAAGCTCGACGGTTTCAAAGACGAAAAAAAGGAAGTATGATGAATCTTATATCAGTTTCGGATTTGTTGATTCCAACGGCTCACCTCTCTGCATGCTCTGTAGTAAACTGCTTCCTAATAGTTCCATGGCACCTGCCAAATTGCGTCGACGTTTAGAAACCGTACACCCCGAGACTAAAGACAAGAATAAAGAATTTTTTGTTCGCAAAAAAGATCAGTTATTAGAAAGTCAAAAAAATATGATGCATGTAACACAAACTACCAACGAAAAGGCCACGGAGGCATCATACTTAGTTAGCTATCGCATTGCACAAGCAGGTGAAGCGCACACTATCGCTGAGAAATTAATAAAACCATGTGTATTAGACATAACAAAATGTATGCTTGATGAAAAATCTGCAAAGCATCTTTCTACTGTTCCGCTATCAAACGATACTGTTTCACGACGAATCCATGATCTGGCAAGCTACGTCAAACAAGAACTAGTTACACGTCTACAAAATACACGATTCGCTTTGCAAATGGACGAGTCGACTGATGTCGCTGGTTTGGCTATCCTGCTGGTTATTGTGAGATATCCATATAAAAGTTCTTTTGAAGAAGACATGCTTATGTGTTCATCGCTGCTTACAAACACTACCGGGGAAGAAATTTTTAATAAAATAAATATATTTTTTGAAGAACATAATCTCAGTTGGAACAATTGCATTGACATTTGTACAGATGGGGCCAAGGCGATGACAGGTAAAACAGCAGGAGCAGTGTCACGAATGAAAAATAAAGCGCCTAATTGTTGTTCCAGTCATTGTATTCTGCATAGACAAGCACTTGCGATGAAGCAAATGCCGTCTAATCTAAAATTAGTTATGGATGAAGCGGTAAAAATAATTAATTTTATCAAATCACGACTACTACAATCCCGATTGTTCTCATTATTGTGTGAAGATTATGGCAGCAAACATAAAACACTGCTGCTCCATACAGAAGTGCGATGGCTGTCTCGGGGAAAAACTTTAACAAGGCTATTTGAACTTAGAGCCGAGTTACAAATGTTTCTTTCAGGAGATACTTCTTTTAATTTGAAGGACCGTTTGTATGATAAAACTTGGTTGTTCCGATTGTCTTTTATGGCGGATATCTTTCAAAAACTTAACGAATTAAATTTATCGTTGCAAGGTAAACAGACAACAGTGTTTCAGGCCTATAATAAAATAACTGCTTTTAAAAGAAAATTAGATTTTTGGATCATTTGCATTGATAAGAAAGAAATAGAAAGTTTTACGTTACTCAGTGAGTTTGTTAGCGAAAACGACTCAGAAATGTTTGAAGATAATGTGTTTGAAGAATTGGTCCAATATCTCAGTTCGATGCGCGCATCTTTTGAAAAGTATTTTCCCGAAGAACACAATACAAAAATTAAAGTGAACTCCTGGATTCATAATCCTTTTTTACCCAACTTGGAAAAGCCTGAAAACATGTCAAATGAGATATATGAATCTCTTTTAGAAATGTCATCAGACACAAGTATGGAGTCATTGTTCAAAACGACGCCTCTTAATGATTTTTGGTGCAGAATCCAAGATGAATATGCAATGCTTGGCCAAATGGCTCTGGATATTCTTCTCCCGTTCCCAACTACATATTTGTGCGAAACAGGATTCTCTACCTACGCAGCCACGAAAACAAAATATCGCAATAGACTGGACGCCGAAGCTGATATGAGACTCCAACTTTCTTCCATCAAACCTGATATCAAGCAATTGATGAAAAATAAAAAACAGTTTCATACCTCCCACTAGTTAGATTTTTTCTTTTTTAATGTTTTCTATTATTGTCCTCACCAAGTGGTGAAGTAAATAATAATTAGTAACTGATACATTGTACTTTTATTATGCTGATTAATATAGAATACACTTATAAAAATAATTGTTTTATTGTAGGGTTCCATCAAGTATTTTGCTTCCCAAAAGGGTTCCGTCATTTAAAAAGTTTGAGAACCACTGCTCTAAATAATGATTTCTGATTAATAAAATAGAACTACTTTTCGTCCGTGACCATGAACGCTGCAAAGTGTTCGAAACGTCGTAATCCATAAAGTAGTTTTATTTACAATTGCTTTAAAGTATGTATTTGGATTTTTGTCAGTCCATAATACTGTTGACCACTGATGTCAAGTCACCCTGCTCCGGTGGTCAGCCCAACGACGAAGGCGACGTGCATCGCGGGGGGGTTGCGGGAGTGCGTGCTTACGCCCCTCTGTCGCGCCGACCCAAACCCAAAAAAAAAAGTTCATAACCAACCCAACCCAAACCCAAAAAAAAAAGTC
Organism: Lymantria dispar; assembly: GCA_032191425.1. NCBI lineage: Eukaryota > Metazoa > Arthropoda > Insecta > Lepidoptera > Erebidae > Lymantria > Lymantria dispar. The sequence continues at coordinate 3,607,628 of CM063442.1, read as the reverse complement.
CATAATACTGTGAATCTGCAAGGATTTGACAAGTCAATGTATTTTGAAAATTTCTTAATATTTATACCTTTTACTAATATTATAAATACGAAAGTAAGGTTGTTTGTTTGTTACGCTTTCACGCTTAAGCCATGGAACTGATTTTAAAAATTCTTTCACCAATGGAAAGCTATAATATCAGGGAGTAACAATTTCTATATTTTATCACGATATACCCACGGAAACGAGAACTTCGCGACTGAAACCGAAGCGAAGCGAGGGTGGGTTGCTAGTATCATATAATACTTGGCTATATTATATGGAAAACAGGATTGATTTCTCCAGTAAAATACTAGTTGTAACTCTCTCATTAAAGGCTATTCGTTCAATGTCAGTTACCATATCTGATTTACAAGATGATGTTATTAGCGCTTAACTTACTAAAGCGTAGCGATGTAGATTATTGAACTTCATATAATTCAAACACTATAACAGTATATATAATTTTAAATGTGAAACTCAGATTTTATCACAATAGTTATGGGGCTAAATGAATATTTAAATACTTTAAAATAGAGAAATAAAGCACTTGATAATTATTAAGATAAGGAAGCAGCGGCTACTGGAATTGTTAAAGTTTGTGATGACAAAATAGATAACGAATGAAATGACTTTAAGATGGAGGTCTAATGATGATATCATAAATTCAAATGTAAGGTCAATAGTCTTCCCAACTGCTTTAGAAGAATTCTAAAAATTGGATCAACATATTATATCGCTATTGTTTATTAAGTCATTGATTTTCATCATAACTATTGCAGAATTTACTATGACTGGTTATATTTCCATTACCTGTTCGTATGGTATGGGTTAAAATATAATGGTCAATAGCTCTTTCTTTCCTTGCCGCGAATCATTAAAGATGGCTTTGGGACATAAACAGATAACGTCAATGCAAGAGAAAAAAACTTGAAGTAAAACCTATAACCATCTGACTAGTATGATATACTAGGCTGAAGCCCATCATCGAGACTTATATAAACAAAGATTATGATGATGATGATAATTACCAACAGCTTTTCAGTCTAAATAGATTTAACACATAAAAGGGGACTTAACACAATAACACAATGAAAGGTGACTTCTGATGTTTACGCGAGTGTTGCACATTGTAAATAAAACTACGGATTCCATCGCCCCCGCCGACGGGGAAGGAAGACGTGTCGCGTTAAAATCATAAACGTGGGAGTGCCCACTTTGCCAGCGACCGCCCGAGCCGAGGTCCGTACGGTATGGACTCGGATGCTGACTTGGACCTCGGGATGGGTCGCTTAACTTTAAGCGGGTTGAGAGCCCTCAGCGCTCACCAGTCCGGGTAAAGTTGTCACAGCCATCTGAGGCTAACAACTAAGTCACACAAAAAAAAAAAAAAAAAAACCATCGCGTTTGTATTTGATGTCGGTCTGTCGTTGTCAAGTCAAGTCGTTCATGGTCAGTCGGCCCGTGACCATAAACGCTGTAAAGTGTTCGAAGCGTCCGGCAATCAAAAATCAAATACTTACCCGATAGAATCTGTAAAGTAATTTTATTTACAACAGGTGTTTGGGATCAAACTAATAGAAGAATTCTCCCAGCAGGCGTTATTCGAATGGTCGTGCATGAAACAAAGAGTTCACTATTTTATTTACTTCGATGAACTACTTCATAAGGCAATTACTGAAAGGAAACCGGTATATACTCCTATTAATTACTTCGTGAAGTTAATCAACTCACTTTTTCATGCAGTGAGAGTTTAAAAATATAATTCAAATTATTTATTATAAAAGATGTTAATTCTTATTTTAATCTTAAATCTAAATTCTACATAGTTTTAAAGGACTATAATATTCGTGTATAGTACAATTGTAAACTAGTCAATACATATGCAAAGTATCAATAAACTTGACAATTTACTGAGGAAAGAGCTAGTAACTTTAGCGCTAGATAAGCCTGAATACCAAATATGGTCAATCGGTATAGACAAAAATCATTGTTACGTATAGTAGGTGTGAAATTAAAAAAGCCTTCGAAGGGAAACAAAGCATTGCTTTTAGAGAAGTATAGCAAATTTTAAAACAAACGTTAGCACTATTCGAACATACATTGTTGAAAACAACATTGACATTCCCATAACATAAACCTATGTATTGGATTATAAAGACGTGCAATGTTATTGCTTTGCTACAATGTAATATCAATAGCTTTGACTGCTCAATGGAGTCTTTCTAACGACCTGTCAAATATACGGTTGTTATATATTTGATTAATGGTAATATGAATTCAATGAACCAGTTTCATTACAAACGAAATATTTATGAGTATTGTAATAAAATATGATATTGTATTTCATTAATTCCTTTACAATTAATCTATATGTTTCTAAATCAAAAGAGTAACTTCGAAATGGTTATTGTGAAATTTTTTCGGAAATGTATTTTAGTTGTTAATTGAAATGATATCAGGTACCAACTATGTGGGCCATAGGTTGAATTAATGTAGTAGCAATATTGCATTATAATTCACTACCCCTTTCCGTCTTTCCATGCGTATCGTAAAAGATGACTAAGGGAAAATATGCAGTTAATATACGTAAAAGAGAAGAAAACACGAAATTAATTCGGTGACAGAGTCAAAATACAATTCACCATCCCCCTCCTTGTCTGTGGGAAGACAACTAAGAGCTTAACGAAACGCTTGAACGAAAACATTCTGAAACTTTACGTAGCTGAGAATTATCTGAAGAATACCTCAAAAATATTTTAACAAGGTTTAGAATAAACTCTTAACCTAGCGATTTATAGTTAGTTTTTCATTAGACAAAGCATTCACTATATCATACATACATACATATTTAACACTACAAAAATATACATAAGAGAACATAACCGAAAAAACCGTTTAAAATCAATCAAATCGCTTACAATCAAGGTGAAGCATTGGCCCACATTCTTAAGGGCATTATGTGTTTAGGATAGTTGACTCATAGTGATGTTGCAGTAATGATGAGCTATCAAATAATGAGTTAAATACTACGGTCTAAGTGGTGACGGTGTAGTTGATAAACTTTTACACAGTTTGAATTGATATTGTTTTAATCATTTTGTTTGCAAGCTGTTAATAATGAGCGGTTTTTAATAAGACCTTATTTCAAGTCTAAGACAAGCGAGTGGGCAGGTTTGAAATCATATATAATACTTTCGTCTTTTTTATTACCTTTGAGGGTGAACGAGCAAACAGCATATCGGATGGTAAGTGAAACATTAGAAAACATTAAGTGTAAGTTGTTTAGATTATTGTATTCATCTGGTGAATTGTCGTGGGTTAAATTTTCACGGAAGACAATCGAGAAGGCGATCGCGCAATGGTTGTTTTGAATCTGGATATAGTTTGCGTTCATTTTAAGATCCTAAATTTTGACTCGACGAAAGAATTGATTCCTCATGCTAGATATTCTATTATAAATACGTGGACTATAATTCACAAAATACAAAATGAGATATGTACTATTATTATAATAAAATGAAAAAAAAAATGTTAATAAAATGGGTAAAAACTACTGGGCTAAACTATGTTAATTTTTTATGGGACCAAATGGAAACTATTGCGCATCAAAACTAAAGAAGAATCAAGTAAATCAGATCCTTAATCTCAGCGTAATCGGTGTATATATACATAAGAAAATACCAATCGAATTGAGAACCTCCTCCTTTTTGAAGGGGGGTAACAAAGAAGCAAATTGATAGTGTAATGGGATATAAAATTAAGATATAGTTTATACAACAATTTAAACAGTAATCTCATCAAATTGAACACATCGCTAATTTGTTAAAACAGTGACGTTATAGATTTTTTATAGATTTTAAATTTTAATTTTATCCCTGGTATGGAACCAGGGATAAAATTCAGGCAAACAGGGGTAAAAAACCAGCCCCATCATCGAGCACCATACGGAACGTTCCCAACGGTGACTTCACATAGAAATGGTCTTTAAAGAGGCAATCTCTTTAGGTTCCGGTACACCGCCAAGGCTCGCGGGCAGCCCAGACTTGTACCGTAATCTGTTGGTGGTTTTCCAGAATCCACAAGTCTTTTTTCGAATGGCATGACGCAAGCATATCCATTTTAATTTGTTTTATGATCCTGACATCACTTTATACGCAATTTAATTTATATTAGAGTGAGAGTGAGAAAGCGATTAAAATATTTTCTAAATCAATTTTACATTTAATTAATTCAGGAAAAATATTCACGTCTCCGTGTAGTTGCGAAGTAAGAATACAAATAACTACGCCCTCTTTTATCTGTGGGTGTCATAAAAGATTACCAATGGATTATAATATTTATGTGTCCCCCTTTAATTCCCGCGGGTATTGTTAAACAGGATTTAGGAATATAAATAGATCAGAAGGAGAACATAAAAATATCCTATTAGCAGCCCCGTTCAGCGAGTTTTAGTAGTTTCATCATTCATCACCAGAGCTCATATAAGTCCCACCGTTGGGCTACAGCCTCCACCATAATGGGCAGAAAATTCGTCTACTATACTTATAAAACCTTATACACGTCTGATCAGCGTCGAATTGTAAGTCAATTTCTAGAGAGAAACAATAAGAGCATGGTGGAGAACGCTCGAGCCCAATATAGGGATGTAAATGAGCTGAAATGAATGAATACCATCACAGTAAGATATATACGATCTGAAAAAAGAACAAAGAATAAATAAAGAAATAATGCCGTAATATTCTATTTCTATTATATAATTGGACCAAACTACACCAAATATTGTATCTGCCGAACTAAATGAATTGTCCAAACATCCTCCCTCCAAACTTCCGATCATTAGCTCAACGAGATGTGCACACAAATTATAAGGTTACAAGGTAAACCCCGTATTACTTAATACTGTAACGTTAATAAGATAGACCTTGTACGTGAGAGCGATCCCGATTTCAGATTAGATTCACCTATTTCGTATTACAACATCATCTCAGCCCATACATGTGCCACAGCCGGTTTCAAGCCTTCTCTACAATAGGAGGGAACTTGATCTACTATACCAGGCTGGTGGGTCGGATTGGCATCATAATCATTATCACTGGGAGGGAATTTGACCTACTATACAATGCTGGACAGACATGTTGGTATAGGGTTTCATTTCGGGTTTTCCTTCTCTTGCACAGATGTTATATGCATATTTTATCCCTTAGTCGTCTTTTACGACATCTACGGGCAGCATAGAGAGTGGTGAATTGTATTCTTACTCCGTCACTACTCGGGTTGGCATAGGGTTACATTTCGTGTTTTCCTTATTTATACTGATATTCTATATTTTATTTTTATTTTTTTACGACATCCACTTGTAAGATTGGTGGTGGAAATTTTATTATCTTAGTGCTATTGGTGGCAAACGAGCGTAAAGTAAGGCGGTTGGCGTGTAAGTAATACGCTCATAGACTTTTGCTACGCCGCTGCCTACTGTGAAGAAGGTGTGAATGCATGCAATGAGGTTCGATCATAATAAAGGCATCACCAAAAGGCAAACCCTAAAAAATTGGGCTTCCAGTTCTCTCGCTCACCGACAGAATTGCATTAACGAAATGCTATTGCTCAAACGTCGATTTTCTGTGAGATTTCCCCTTAGACGGACAGCTCCGTAAATGTAGATAGAAGACTATCGACTGTATAGTCCTACCACTGTACTATATTTATACATAGGCTATATATAATGGCAATGACTTAACAATTCAAAGTTTACTATCAACTTTACGAGTATTACAACGCATAGCTTGGAAGTTATAGATAAGAGAATAGGTACCCATGTAATCTTATCGGTATTGTTACATTTTGCGTTTCATAAACAGTTGCGTTACGTTCACTCTGATATGTTGGAATGTAATAATACTATCTTTTGCTGTGACTTCGTCCGAATCGAAACCATTTGCGATGTGTTAAATACGATTTATATTATTTGTGCTGTAGATTGAAAAATCATCATTATTTCATTTTATATATGTTGGGACATAGTGGGACATAGCCCAGTAGTGGGCTACTGGGCTCGAGCCTCATCCACAATAGGAGGCAAATTGAGCTTACTATACCACGGTAGTCAGACGGGTTGGTATAGGGTTTCATTTCATGTTTTCCTTTTCTTATCTGTGGATGCTGTATGTTAAAAGCATATTTAATTACCTTTTCTCAAACATGCTTGGAAATTTGAGCATTATTTTGACAACCTTCTTCGAGATAAATCGAAGTTGCCGTACTAACCAAATACACGCGAGCAACGGTCTGCAAAAAATGTATGAATGAAAAGCCATATCTGTCGTGTTTTAGTGGCCAAATAAATATATATGAAAATTCATAACTATCGTTTATTTTAAAAATGGAACGGTTTGTTTCTTCAACACATGGCAACCAAGGAGGCAACTTATTAGAGTTTTATTTAAATTACGAACTGGCTTGAAAAAGAAAACTGTTTGACAATGAAGAAAATAAATAATAGTTCAAAAAAACTAAAAAGTACGCTTTTATAGAAAATCTAACTAAAAAATAGACAATAAATTTTCCAAAATTTGGATTAAGAATAGTGTATTAAGAAAAATATTTTTTATTGTAAAAAAAGCGTGGAGTGCATGTTGTCAATAGTTATAAATATTTTATATACATACACTCTTAGAATAATAACATATAGAAGGTAAGTCCACGCACAAAAAGTGAGGCATTTCAATTGGAGCCTAATGGAGCCTACGCCGGAACAGTCCCGTAATGTACAAGTCATTGCACTGTACGAACGTACGCAACTCTTAAAAAATAAATAGGTAATTATGACGGCTTCTGCATTCAAATGGTGCCACAACACATTTGAAAAACATAAAAAGGTTTTTAACATTACTTTTAAAAGTATTTCGACGATTTATGATAATAAAAACAAAATTTGATTTCATAATTTGTATAGTGGTTTGCGTGTGTACGTGTGTAATCGTCTGCCCGCCATTAGTATTTTAGATTCTAATTTTTAAAGTTCGAAGTACTGACACTATCCTTCTATACGTTATTATTCTAAGACATACACTATTCTTAATCCAAATTTTTAAAAATTTATTTTCTAGTTTTTAGTTGGATTTTCTTTAAATGCGTATTTGGTTTTTTTTAACTATTATTTTACATTTTTTAGTTGAATTTTCGCTAATCCTGATTATCCTAGTAAGGATAACGGGTCAAACTTTTTAAAATATTGAATTGTCATCGGTCCTTAATAAGTATGCCAAATTTCGAGTTAATCCGACGTTTTGAAGGGGGTCAAAATCATGTTCAAAGATTCCGTTACATACTAACATACATACGTCTGAAACTAATAAAAGCGTATTAAAAACGAATAAACCCTTTGGCACATGAAAAATGTTGTTTGTTGTTCGTTATTGATTTTGAAAAGTACCTAATTGTAATTGACTTAAAATGAGTTCAAGTGAAGACAGTGAGTGTAATAAACTTACTTTAACGTCACCTGAAATTCAAGAGGTGGCAAGATCTATAATAGAAAACTCGTAAATGTAATTCGTATCTATTCTCAAAGAAAAAGTTCTACTTAGAACTACTTAGTTCAATTTCCTTTTCCTTAGTTTAATTCTTAGAATAATAACATATAGAAGGTATGTTCACGCTCAAAAAGTGAGGCATTTCAATTGGAGCCTAATGGAGCTTACGCCGGAACCGTTCCGTAATGTACAAATCATTGTACTGCACGTACGTACGCAACTCTTAAAAAATAAATTGATAATTATGACAGTTTGTGCATTCAAATGGTGTCACAACACATTTGAAAACTTAAAAAGGTTTTTAACATTACTTTTAAAAGTATTTCGACGATTTATGTTAATAAAAACAAAATTTTATTTCATAATTTGTATAATGGTTTGCGTGTGTACGTGTATAAATCATCTGCGCGCCATTAGTATTTTTAGATTCAAATTTTGAAAGTTCGAAGTATTGACACTATCCTTCTATACGTCATTATTCTAAGGTTTAATTTAATTTATTTTTTAATTGCCGTGCATTATTTGAGAAAAGTACACAAGCCTTGCCCACAACTAGGCATTAATGGACTTACGTTCACACGTTCGTCCATCAATGCCTCTTTCGCTGGCCGCTACAGTAATGTACTATAGTCGTCTTTTACGACAGACGGAAAAATATCGTAATATTGACCCCGTATTTTACAACCTTAGGGAGAAATAATATTTCAAGAGCATGATTTTCAAAATATTATTTTTTGGTGAGTCTTGCACATCACAAAAGTAAGATACTCTCTATTAGGTATTTTTGCTACTTTTTAATTCAATAAGAAATTATGTAAAGGTATCACTGTATTTAATCCCCTATTTTACAATTTTGAAAGAGGAAAAATTATCAGTCGGTCAATACACTTTTTTAAATATTAAGATTTACAATTCCATGTCCATAGTTTTACTAAGCAAGTATTTAATAACAGAACAAAAAAAAAACATTTGAATGAAAAAAAAACGTGCGAACTCAGGCATAGTCTTTGAAATTAAAGTATCTACTAAGTTGACTGAGTATTTTTACGGAGTTCGCATACATTTTTATATATTTTTCTAAATTTTATACATCTTGTATGATTTAAATTTTAAAGTAATATATTTTAATACAATAAAAATATTTTTTCACCCGCACATACGTCTATAAAAAGAGTGACTTACATTTTTATCCCTGTGTGCCTACGGGAACGGCAACTACGTGGATGAAACTGCGGGAATTTGATCATTATAATTAATAATCCAGCATCAAGGCAGGCTATACCCGAATCTATTACACAATATTCTCAATATGTAGATTGCTATTTTATAACCTCACATGAGAATAAACTGTATGGAATGATGATAAAAAACATTGAGCGAATTATAATAGGCTATTATTAAAGTCATAAAAATTTAAAAGGTGTTCAGTAACTAATTTGATGGACCACATTTATGTGCTATATAATTCAACTATATAGTAACATATAAATCATTGTTAGTAACATACAATCATAAAAGTTAATAAGAATTTCAATTAATAACTACCTTGGACAGATTTAGAAGGGCTACAATGTTTGATAAATTCTTGAAATTATTTCGTTATAGATTAAGCGGTCGCTTTTGTCACAGAAATGGAATGTTTAAATTTTTGAGCTATTTGATAATGATTAAGCTGTATTGTTGGTCCGGGAAATCCTTTTTATTCCTTTATCAAATTCCACGATTTTGAAGATCTATAAATTATTTTAAAGTAAAAAAATAAATTGCTTTAAAAACACCGAAGAACTGAAACGGATAAAATTTTGCTGTTGCACTGGGTGCTTAGGTAGAACTTCATGTATGTTATGGAGTAGTTTATAGGAGGCACCGACTTTAAAAGGTGTTATTATTCTTTGCTTATAAGTTCCGCGATATTTTTTGAAAGCGGTTTTATTTTTTACTTAAAAATTATCTATTTTATTGATTTTTAGTGATTACACATTATAAAGATTTATTACTATAATTATGTATATGAAACTTAAATTATACCCTCAATTTTTCCAAAATCTCATCATCGTCAACTCAGGTTGAGTTGATGAACATAGGACCAACAGGAAAATATAATCTATGGAACGAAAAACAATTTTCCAAATCAGTTCAAGCCTCTTCGAGTAATATGAACATACATAAAAAAAAAGATGCCGACGAATTGATAACCTTCTCCTTCCTTGAAGTCGCTTAAAAATATAAGTATGTTGCGTAAATTTGACATTTAAAATCATCAAAGAAGTGTTTTTAGGCCGCACAGCAGAATGCTGCGACTTGTAAAATTTAATTTTACTATTTGAATAAGTTTAATTCCGTATAGCAAATCTGGGTGCACTGCAGTGCCCCCGCCAAGTCGAGCAAAAAAAAGTCGGGCAAAACGCAACACTGCAGACATAGAATCGCCCTATGTTTAGTACAATTTAATATAATATGTATTACTTGTGAGGTACAGTGTGTTTTCATACGATTGCCAAATCATTCTATTTATTTTAAACATACAAGATCTTTAATATTGATATAGTCACTATAAGAACTTATTAGGTTAGCTATTTACGTAATAACTTAAGAAGAAAGGTCCCTTAAGCAGGGACTGAATGAGTTAACTCACTTGGTATAACATGGATCTCACAACTTTTTATGGTAGAAGAACTCAATTGCGAGGCTTGGCTTTTTTTTACAAGTTTTATTTTTGATGGTATAGGTATTGTTCTTACGTATTAAATAATACAGTATGTCACTACACCTTCGTTTTCCCTGACTATCGTAAGAGATAACTAAAGGATATAAATACTCGACATCCCGTGTGGTGACGGAGTAAAAATACAACTCAACACCTCTCTTAACCGTGGGTGTCGTAAATGATGACTAAAAGACTATAATATACATACAACATATATTCAAGAGAAGAACACAAAATAAAATTCTATGTCAACTCATTTGACCAGCGTGGTATATAATAGGTCAATTTCTCTCGCGTAGCAGAGGAGGTCCGAGCCAAACAGTGTGAAGTACACATGCTGGTAAGATGAGATGACTGCAAGAGAAAAACTCAAAAATAATTTCAATCATTTGGCAAATACGGCAAAGTGGAACAATTGTCTATTTGAGAATACCTACTATATGTACCTATATAATACCTACTGTATGTATATCTTATACCTAATAATAAAGCGGGCTGGCCCTAGTTATACTAAGGTGGTGCAAAAGTAGCAAAATAAGTGTATTACAACACCTCTCACAAACAAAAGGTTAGGTGGTATTCTTTTATACTCAGTAAACTTCAGTAATAAATCATTATTCATACATAGCGGAAGTCATTATTGTTCTGCCTATGTAGCTATGTATCGATTTTAACACCGTGTATCGTTCCGAACATGAATATTTTTTCTAACGAGATTTTTTTATTGCGGCAAACGAGTAAACAAACTAATATTAAGTGATACAGCGGGCTCATGGACCTTTGCTAGACTGCTGTCTATCGTCAATAAAAGCGAAAGGAGTATGAATGCCTGCAATGAGGTTCGATGATGCTAAAGGTTACACCAAATCCCACCACGTAACACCCTCAGAAAGTTGAGATTCTGGCTCTCTCGCTCATCGAAAGAAGTGCAATAACAAATTGCTATTATTCAGACCTCGATTTTCTGCTCAGTGTGGTACTACTGCGGACGGACCAGCCTGCGGCTGTAGACAGACAACTGTCCACAGTGTGGTCCTACCTTATATTAAATTTTTTTTATTTTGTGTGACTTAGTTGTTAGCTTCAGATGGCTGTGACAACATTACCCGGACTGGTGGGTGAGCGCTCTCACCTCGTAGGAAATAATATAAAAATATAATAAATTTATACTTAAAAAAATAGTATTCCATTTTAAATGGTAATGAAGTTTGGTACACACATACCTTCGAATAATGGATTTTATTAGATCTGAATACGACATGCTTAATTTAGTTTAATTGAGAATATACGCGTGGAAGTAAGAATATATTTCACCATCATGTATCTTGAATGCGGGTGTCGTAAAAGACGACTAAGAGATATATGCATATAACATCTATATAAGCAAATGTATAGGTACTCGTAATAAATAAAACCTTATATTCAACATGTTTAATCAGCGCGGTATAGTAGGTCAATTTCTGCCCTATTGTAGAGGAGGCCCAAGCCCAACAGTGGGATTTATGTGGGTTGAAATTAATTGATTATATCAAAAGCGTATTGTAAAATAAATTGTTTAATGAAAATATTTATCTATACTAATATCAATCTCTAATTTATTCAATAATTCAAAATTATTCAGTGACCAATAATCTTTTGAACGACGCTACAATGACTCTACAATTAGTGTAAGTAATCAAAACGAAGATCACAAAGCAAATAGTTTGAGAATTGTACTATATATCGCTTGAAACATCTTCCACGTGACAAACCAACCTAATGGGGTTCGACATTAGCCTATTTATGCCGCACTAACTTATCTGATGGTGTCTCCTACCGTCACAATTGCTGCCGCTTTTACCGTTGTACACGTAAAAAAGTAAGATAATAGTTTGGTGCCTTCGTTGAGTAAGATTCTGATATATCTGTGACCGACTTCCATATCTCCTTAGACGCAGTTCAAGCCATAAATCTTTCTTTATCAGTAGTATCTGTCATATAATTGGATGGAAAGTATATAGGCACACTTAAAGAGGAAGATAAGAATTGTTTTTATTGATGTGAGCGAACACATGAAAGCACGAATATAAATATCTTTTCCGTACATAAAAGTATTTGATAAAATTCCATATATGTTGTTATTTAACTTATTATTAATTTAAATTTTATAATAAAATATTTACCCAAATAAAACGGCAAAAACACAATTCATCGGAGATTTATAAAAACAAAAACACATCCACAAAAAGTTCACTTTAAACATAAAAAATGTATCACATTCCTTAGTTATATCAACAACAATTGCATCACAGTTGCTAAAACTAAAGATTCACTTCACGTATGCAGATAAATACAACGGAAAAACAGTTTTCACAAACGCGTAATCGTGCTAAAAGAGCTTATGGAGCTTGTGAGCTTACGTCCGATACTCACGACAGCCCAACTTTAACTGTCGTTGCAACACTAGGGACTCGATCTGCGGGGAGAAAGGGGCGCAGAGGTGAGGAGGGAACCTCTCCAACCGAGAAGATAACTTTTGATCTTTTTGTGTGCTACAGAAGATTTTAATGATGCACTCACATCTGGATATTTGACAAAAAGTGCGCGTCAATGTTAGGCGTTAATGCATGTCAAGGGCTTAGTGGAAACGACGTGTCAGAAAAAGTATAGCTGTGGTTGCGGGTGACATTTTTAAAAATAGCTACGACAACTGTCATTTGAATCTGTAACGAAATTTTGAAACCGTATGTTTTCTCCTTTCTATTTCATATTCGCCATTACGTATGACTATAAAAAAACGCATTACTATGTATGAATATTTCTCTCTACATTTAGGGTTATTATTTTCTCATCATCCGATGTCTTCGAGCAGACAATATTGCACAAGCTTTTTGTCCCTGCCCCGCACATGTCAGGGTACAAAGGGGCGAGGAACGTAGCAGGTACAAAAGATCCCAACCCCGCTTCAAGTTACAACGGCCATAGATTAATGACGGGGAACATTGTGGAGTTAAGAACCCAAAAATTTACAACTGCATTGTGCCCATCGGATAACAAAAGAGCACAAAAGATAGGATCAGCTTCTGTTATTACCTTATCGTTTATCTGAGTGCTGATTTCTCTCACTTTTCAAGTAATACGAGTAACATTAACGATGGGTTTTTTTTAAATCAGCACAACAGATGTTTAGAGGCGTTCCGTTATTTCAGAAAAATATTCTTTGAATATCTGAAATATGCTTACAAATTTGGACAATTCAATAGTATTGGACACAATAGTTACATTTATTAATAATGCTGTCAGGAGCTAATAATTCTGCAATTTGTCGTTTCCTATTATTAATAAGGTTTCTCTAAATAGTTCTAACTTCCTTCCCAAGAGCCATATTGAATTTTTATAACTTTTTTCGTCTTTATACGATGATGTCACTTAATCCTAGCCGTGAATGCTAATCAAAAGAATGAAATTTTAGAAACTCGCTGTGTGATCTAAGTAGCTTTATTTGTTTCTTAAAAACAATATAAATATGACGTTTATACGTCGTAATAATATTTACTTATTAGAAATCAATTTCATTTATTATTATATTGACCTAAGTCAAAGCTATTTTTGAGATTCTAACGATATTATATAATGTTAAATTATAATTAATTTTGATGCTTATATAATTATGTAATTATTATCTACCAAAACTTTTGTCACGAATTTTAGCTCGTTTATTTTTTAACTTTACTTTTCCGGTGCTTTGTGTACTTTTCAGAGTTCATGGTCATGGGAAATCCTCCCACGATAATATCTGTAAGTCCAGTTTATTAGTCATTTTGCAGATAATTTATTATACAGGATACAGTATTTTGGTTAATAGAAGGGACATTGAACTACTATATCACGGTGGTCAGACGCATTGGTAGGAGGTTATATTAAGAGGTTTTTCTTCTTTAACCGTTATATGCATATAATATCTCTTAGTTGTCTTTTACGACATCCACGGATACGAGAGGGAGTGGTGAATTTTATTCTTACTCCGTCAGCACACGGATAATTATAGTCTATTACTCATATTGTTAAAATCCATATATTTAAAAGAAAATGCCGATCAGCTTTTGTCCATGAATTTACCTATAGCTGAGGTCACGTAATATAAGTACTTTTCACCACACCTTTCTCGTTCATGGGTGTCGTAGACGACGACTTAGGGATATCGCATATAACATCTATGATAGAGAAGGAAAACTCGAACCCTATACCAACCCGTCTGACCAGTGTGATATAGTAGGTCAATTCCCCTCCCATTATGGAGCAGGCTCGAGTCCAACAGTGGGGCGTATATGATCTATGATGATGATGGTGTACATAAATATATTTAAGACAAAATTATTGATCGCGTTGATAACATTTTACAACTCGTAATATCTGTACGCTTACGCGAGCATTACACATTGTAAATAAAATTACGGATTTTATCGCGTTTGTATGTGATTTCTGACTAGCCGACCCGACCAGTCCGCCCGTGACCATGAACGCTGTAAAGTGTTCGAAACATCGGGCAATCAAAAATCAAATACAAACTGGATAAAATCCTTAAAAATGATTTATTATATATAGAACTAAACATATTAATTCGACAACCCTATTACCTACCGTCACGTAGCAAATAAAGATTTTTGTTAAATGAATGCCATTGGGTATGGGCGTACTATAATGACCTACGAAGTCCGAATAGGGTTGAAAGATTAGATTTTAATATTATGCACCGGTGACTCATTATGTATATTAAGAAAGGCTATTGTTAAATAAAATAATTTGGAAGAAAGAAACATCTTTAATTGATATAAGAATTATGTAATTTATTTAGATTTCCGGGTTGAGAGCCATCAGCGCTCACCCATTGCCCGCGTTAAGCTGTCAAGGTCATCTGCGACCAACAGCTATACACACACAAAAAAAAAATTATATTTCCATGTGGTGACGGAGTAAAACTGTATTCTTCTAAATATTTTCTGTTTGGTAACGGAGTAAGAATACAATTCACCACTCCCTATCATGCCCGTGGATGTCGTAAAAGACGACTATGGGATATAATATGCACATAACATCTGTCCAAGAGAAAGAAAATTCGAAATGAAACCCTATACTAACATCTCTGACCAGCTGGGTATAGTAGATCAAATTCCCTCCCATAGTGGAGGAGGCCCGAGCCCAACAGTGGGACGTATGTGGGCTGCGATGATGCGATGATTCTTGTAGTGAAAGTAAGTTTGATATCAATAGATAATTTTCAATACTTATAAGATCAGACCTGATTGACAGCTTAACTATATAATAAAGAATAAGACAACATAAATCATTAAAAACAGTAGTTCAGTGTTGAAATAAAGGGCCCCGTTACACCAGCAAGTCACGGATAGTAATGAGTAATGGACGAGTATTCATTACTCAACGACGCCCCGCAGTTTACGCGTCATCTGTCGCCATGTCTTGTGTGTTAGGGCAGTAACTTCAGATCTGTGAAGTGTGTGTGAAATGGGCAAGAGAATGTTTTTGAGTTGATAGAAGTTTTTTTTTGTTTAAGATAAATGCTGTGGATAAGTGGGTTTAAGATATAATGTCTGTACATTTTAGGGGAGCGAAATGAGAGGCTTTAGAAATATTTTTAGAGTAATGATAAGAATGTATAAGAAACTGATTATAATTATTACGAGAGTAAGTTTACGCAAGTATTACAGATATGAAATAAAACTATTTTTATGGATTTTATAACGATTGTATTTGATTTTTTATTTCTTTTTCATATTAATTTCTTACGTCTTTCAAGAGGGAGAGGGGTATCTCACAGGCTATTCCGTCAGGTCGGCCACAGAGGACAAGGGACTCGGTATCGGTGGTCAGCCCCTTCGTCACCCCAGATGAAGCTTAACGGACGAATACGCTAACCACAGCCCACCCAAAAAAAAACGTCTTACAAGTTTCAATAGCAATTATTTATATACTTAAATATACAATCAATGTAAATATAAATGATTATTAATGAAAGTCTAATAAATAATAATCAAAGCCAATTATCATATAATGCGTATAATACCGCGATAAATATTTTTATAAGAAAACCATATCAAAATTTATATGAGTTTTGATTGAAAATCTATTTAGAATTAATTTGAAATGAAAGTTCTAAATTTCAAATTCAATGCCTGAATTATGTCTCTCACGTTAAGGGCGAAAATGTAGTAACAAACGGAGGATACTTAGCACATAATAAAAATACAACTATTCATTAGCCCATCGAAGCCTTCAATTAGTAATAGGTCTCCCCAAGAATAAATAATTACTGCCGCGATTAGTAGACGAAACTTGGCAAACGCAGTTCGTAATAGCTTCCCAGAAAATTGATACTGCTCACCCACCTGGTAATCATTAACCCATTTTTACGCGCCTTAATAAATAAGCGGTGGTGAAATTTTAGCCTTCTCACATCGCCATAACAACAAACAATAAAAACAACAGTTTATTTTCATATAAATACAAAAATGGCGCAACCATTGTGCTGACATTAAAAACTTGTAAAGAATTGATAGAAATACTTTATTTTACAACACTTCCATCGATTTTTACGACAACGTCGTAACTTCTGACCACCATAATTTTATAACCGCTGTATCTATCGACCTGCACGCTACATGCGTAACTTATCTTATGGCAAAGTTATTACTGTTTTGCTAAGAAATATGTATAAAGTAAAATTTACCTATTTATGAATTTCTGAATGAATCATCATAATTACAGCTCATATACGTCTCACTATTGGGCTCGAGCCTCCTCCGCAACAGGAGGGCAATTGACCTAATATACCATGCGGTGACAGATTAAGAATACAATTCATAACTCCCTATCTTGCCCATGGATGTTGTAAAAGACGACCAAGTATGCACATAAGATCTGTATAAGAGAAGGAAAACTCGAAATAAAACCCTATGCCAACATATCTTACCAGCACGGTATAGTAAGTTAAATTCCCTCCCATTATGGAGGAGGCCCGAGCCCAACTGATGATGATACCACGCTGGTCAGACGTCTTTGTATAGGGTTTTATTTCGAATTTCCCTTCTCTTGCATAAATGTTATGTGCATATTTAATCCCTTAGGCGTCTTTTACGACACCGTGGAAGAGGGTGTGGTGAATTGTATTCTTACTCCGTCACCACACGTATTAATATAGAGAGTAAAACGTAAACGTAAAAAGTTAAAACTATTTTTATATTTTCTAATTGATTTTTGATTACCCGATATTTCGAACACTTTACAGCGTCCATGGTCACAGGCGGTCGCCGTCCGCAATCAAAGATCCAAACAACAAACGCGATAAAATATGTAAAAATAGTTTTATTTATGTGTAATTCTCCCGTTAACATCAGAAATCATTAGAAAGAAATTGTCTGATTATTTTCTCCGTACGTGTTATTCTCTGGAACTATTTACTATTGAACTTACATATTTCATGTAGGTATCACTAAAATCTCTTAGAGAATGGATGCAATAACAGTAAGCTGTTAATGTGTTAAAAGATTCTTAGTCTGGATATCTCTGCATATCTCTAACTTGCCAAAATTAACTATGATTTTTAATAGTAAATTGTTAATTATAACTTGCCTTTGAAAAGCAAGGAAGTTTCGAGAGCTTATGTAAAATATTGTCGTATATTCAACCATCATAAATATCACATGTGTTATAGGGATTCAATACTTTGAAATACCCTAACATCTAATCGAATTCCAGAATATTCTCGGGTATTCCATAATTATCAAGGTTTCTCTTGGTTTCATTTCTAGATATCCGGGATATGCCGGCGAATTCCTGAGTATCCAAAGATATTTCAGCATATTACGGAATATTTCAGGGGAATTCCAGACTATCCCAGAACATTCCATTGGGTGTCAACAGTCGCTTCTAGGCAAACCGATGTTTTATCTTATCTAGTAAGATTAGAAATGCCATCCGAATAAAGTTGGACTAAATAAAAGCCAAAAGAATTGCCAGCTTAGAGAATGAAATAAAATAAAAGAAAACAAATCCAACTTAATACCAAACCCTACCGCCATTAAGAAAAAGATAGTAGTAATAGTATGAATAATTCAGTATCCAACCTTGGTCATTTGTTTATTCCCTGGCTGTTTTAAATTTTATAATTAAACGAGCGACCTCAATTTACTCCGTTTGCTAATTAATCTTAACAGATCACTCTTGGGTCGAAACCGCAGTTCGGATTGCCTAAACTGGTAGAATTTAAATTAAATTCTATTTAGGCCACCTTGAATGTTGATATATTAATTCTTTATATAAACAATACGTGTGGTCTTAATACTAATTAAGCCTTCGCTTCCATGGAACACGTATTTTATTATAAATTCACAAGAACAGCAAAAAATTTCGGACGGATAAAAAGATTTTATGTTATTATAGGATTTAATCTGAACCTTTTACTGAATTTAATTCAAATTCAATGGAAAGCAACCGTGTTAAAGGGTCATAATATGCTGTTGATTTACTAGTCTATAGAAGTTTTTCGTGCGGTGTTTGATGATTGTTACTCGCTTGAGTAGGAATAGAATTCACCGCTCTTTATCTTACTCGTGGGTGTCATGAAAGCCTACTAAGTGATGTAATTTGCATACAACATTAAACTTACTCCATCACCACACGAAAAGTATTCCAGGTACGTCACTATAATATCCGTGTGGTGATAGAGGTTTCCGTGTAGTAACGGAGTAAGAATACCATTCAGCACTCTTGCCCGGGATTAAATATGCATACAATATCTATGCAAGAGAAGAAATCTTGAAGTAAAATCATATAGCAACACGTCTGACCACCTTGGTATAGCAGGTTAATTTACCGCCTATTGTGGAGGAAGCCCGAGCTAACATGGGACGCATGTAGGCTGTGATGATGATGACGACGGCAATTCACCACTACTTATCTTGTCGATGGGTGTCGTAAAAGCCTAATAAGGGAAATAATATGCATATAACATCTATGCAAGAGAAGGAAAACTCGAGATAAAACCCTATATCCCAACACTCCGATTGTGGAGGAGGCTCGAGCCTAGCAGTAGGCCGTAGGTATATGATTTGGTAATGATTTATTAAAAAGTCATTAGTCCCTTTTAATTCCTGATCTTATCGACCTAGTGTGCCAGTGTCACGGGTTCAAAACCTACGCATGACAATACTTAGTGCGATCCACAAAATGTTGTTATGAATCGGGATATAAATTCATCATTTTCATCATCATTTCAGCCTATCGCTGTCCACTGCTGGACGTAGGCCTCCCTCATGTTACGCCACAAGTGCGGTCCTATGCCGCCTGCATCCAATGACGCCCAGTAACTTTCACCAGGTCGTTAGTCCACCTGGTGAAGGTGGGGGGGGGGGGGGGGGGGTGGTGCTGGCGTCCTACACTGCAGGCCTATATTTAGGGAGTAAGTCATCACTGGTATGTGTTACCAGTGATGGTCGTATATAATTTATATTCGTTGGATATAATTTATATTATATTTATATTGGGATATAATTTATATTTGTTAAATTATGTTGCCAAAGTTTCCTTGCAGTATAAGGATTATTTCTTTCCGTTTTTAAAGAAACAATAAAGAAACATTCTAAAGTTCTTAATTCGGTATATAATTAATATAGTCTCCAAAGCCACCTATTTATTATTCTGCAAGCGTGCGCTACCGTCCATCCGTTGCGATGCACTTCTTAGATGCGATTCTTGCTTGCGACTTTTAGTCGCATTGTGTAGCAATTATGCGCATGAATTATTTATTTTATAGCATAGATACTTTATAACTTTTAGATTTATGATTTGTCATAGAAAACATTTTATTTCAATTGCGATTAAACTTACTTCCTCGTATTTATTGTTAATGAAAATTACTTAATCGAAATTAAACTATTTTTATGGATTTTATAGACCTTGTATTTGATTTTGATTTTGACAACTTTCGGCGTTCTCAGGAGTTCTATGGTATCTCAGGTCGAAAAAGTCATCGTTGTTACAAAGATTTATATACATATATCCACTACAGAATTAGTTATTGAATTTTGATCTACATTTTGATACAAATTTATTGCCAGTACAAAAAGAAAATGATTCTGTACAAAAAAAAATTGTTTTGGTCGATGACATTAAACACTAGCTGACCCAACCGACGTTGTTCGGTTCAAATAAGCGCCACCTACCGGGTCCTATTATGAATCTAAACCATTCTCGAATCCCCTCGAACATACACAAAAAATTTCATCAACATCGGTCCAGCCGTTTAGAAGGAGTTCAGTGACGTACGTGTGTATAAACGTATACTAGAAATTTATATATAAAGATGATATCCACTACAAAATTAGTTATTAAATTTTGACCTACAATTTGATACAAATTTATTGCCAGTACAAAAAGAAAATGATTCTGTACAAAAATTGTATTGTTTTGGCCAATTATTATTAAACACTAAATATATTATAACAATTTATTAATTCAAACCCGGCCGTTTGACTGAGAGAAGACCACATACGAAGTACCAGATTTAAAATAAAAAAAGGAAAATTGGTTCTTAGCCGAAAGTTCTGAGGTAACACGCAAAAAGAACCTACGGTCGAATTGAGAACTCCCTTTTTGAAGTGATCCATACATTGAAAATAAATCAAAACATATTTGTTATTTGTAAAAATTGTTTTATTTCAAAATATTAAATATATGTATGAATGAATATTACATAGAAGGCAAATATTATTCATTATAGCCTTTGTGTTTGTACGATACCCACGGGAATAGATGATTAACGGTATAAACTCTTAATAATATATTAAAACAAGATAGATCCCTAAGCGTTCATTCACTTAAATGATATATTAAGTTTTAAATATGGTTTTATACACAAATATGGATAAATAGTTCACCTACTTACGAGATTATTTATAAACATCACAAAATTTTGTGATAAATTTTATGCAGCGGCTTTTAAATCTTCTATTGAATTCTTAAATTTGAAATCTTTTAACAGTAAGGTCGTTTAGGTTCAGCTTAATACTTCATCGTTTCAACATCTCGGTTCATATAATTCCTACTGCTGGGCTCAAGCTTCCTCTACAATAAGAGAAAAATTTACTTTAATATGCCATGCTGGTCAGACTGGTTAATATAGGGTTTTGTTTCGAGTTTTCTTCTCTTGCATAGATGTTATATGCATATTTAATCCTTTAGATGACTAAATGTGCAAAAATATAAAATATGAATTTTACGACATCCGTGAGTAAGATAGGGAGGGAGTGGTGAATTGTATTCCGTCACCACACATAGGAAAAGCTTAATACTTACGATCAATAAATTAATTTTTTCTATCCATCAGTCCATTAATGCCCAATATTGGACATAATTGTTGCCAAAAATAATTATGTAATACCTTAAAGACTACGCTTGACTAGTTTTGCGATTGCGTTTGCTGTTATAAATTCTACAAAAAAGGCTACTATCCTCTATCTTCATGCACTCTTAGCCGGCAAGTTAAGAAAAATATGACGCATACTTTTTCTTTTTTATATTGGCTATCAACTATTAATAGCTCATTGTTACCAGTGTCGAATTACAATTTTCTTCACAAATTATCAGTTTTCATTGTCTATGGATATTGTAAAAGACGACTAAGGGATATAATAAGCATACAATATCTGTGCAAGGAAAGAAAAACTCAAAATGAAATCCTATACCAACATTTTTGACTAGAATGGAACCTGAGGCGTATATCTTAGTTGTTGTAGATTTGTATTGCAGAATGTGGGGCCAAAGCAGTTGGAATCGAAGCGTAGCGAAGGCGGATCGCTAGTATTAAATAATTTTAATGGCAATTTATATAAGGTGATACGAAGAAACTGCTAGAATATAGTGCATATTATGTAAAAGTGTTCAAGTATTTTCGTATTCCACCAAAATTCCCCTATTACCAGCATGGTTCTAGCACCATCAATGGATATAATTTGATTTACTAACAAACAATAACTCGACATAGTTTTCTCTCAGCTTAAATACTGTTGGACTCGAGCCTCCTATCAAACAGTGGAAAAATGACCTACCATACCACGCTGGTCAAAGAAGTTGGTATAGGGTTTTCATTCGAGTGTTCCTTCTCTTGCTTAAATATTATATGGTTATTTAATCCCTTAGTCGTCTTTTACGACACTTACGGGTAGGATAAGGAGGTTGTGAATTGTATTCTTACTCCGTCATCACACGGAAAAGATAAGATAATAAATACCTACATATCATAATAAATAATGCATTAAATAAATAAAACTATTTTACGGATTGTACCTTTTTTTTTTGGGGTGGGCTGCGGTCGGCGCACCTCCGCACCACTCTGTCCGGGGCGACAGAGGGGCTTAAGCACGCAACACCCGCAACCCACCCGAACACCACGTCGCCTTCGTTGTTGGACCGACCACCGGAGCAGGGTTACTTGTCATCAGTGGTCAGCCAGACGGAATACCCCCCACTTGGGGTACCCTCCCATCGAACTTGTACCTTGGCGGGTAACTGTCAATCTCTGTAATAATGATGACCTATTGGACGTGAGACATCTTAGTCCGTCTGTGACCATGAATGCTATAAATTGTTCGAAACGTCGGGCAAACATAAAACAAATACAAACGCGATAAGGTGCGTAGTGTTATTTATAATGTATAGTAATCGCGTAAACATCAGGAATTGTTATATAATGCAAAACAATGCATATCATAAAACATATTCACGTTGCCGCCAAAACACCGATATTCTTAAACCATTACACATTATACGTAATCGTGACGTAGTGGTTAAGATACCGACCTACCGTGCCAGTGTCGCGGGTTCGTATCCCACGCAGGACAACATTTTGTGGGATCCACAATTGTTCTGAGTTTGAATGTAATTTGTATCCGTTATGTATATGTTTGTAAAGTCAACACTAGGATTATTGCCTTAGAGCAGGGCGTTGAAAAAAAACTTTAACCTTCTTAGGGAGGTTTATATCTAACAGTAATCGTTGATAGATAGATGTTCAAAGAAAGTAATTGAATTAAGACTGTCAAATCAAAAAAGATATAATCCTTAATATAAGGTATAAGGAACAATACGCGGCGTGGAAGCAGCTAGGCGTGGTAAGGATGCAAATTGCGGTCTGCCTCAAGGGACAGACAAATCGTGTCGTGAGGCGACCGCCCCGGTAGCACACGACTCCTACCTAAGGCGCTTGTTTATTTCTAGCTTCATGATGTAAAGTTTCTGTTAGCGGTGAATGAAAATATATGGCTAGATTTCACGTCAATTAAAATGTGGAATCTGAATAAAGTTGTTTGAGGGCACAGACCGCGTAATAGTCTAAAAACGTGCTCCTGTTCGATAGTCGTAGGTTCGATTCTCAAGCAGTAAAATTCTATAAGGTCAAATGATTGCTCTGAATCTGGATGTAATTTGTTCTTCTAAATTTTATATTTTTATTGTGTGGTCATGTGGTCTTGCATGTGATGACGGAGTAAGAATATAATTCACCAATCCCTCTCTTATCAATAGGTGTCGGAAGGGACGACTAAGGAAAATGAGACGCTAATAACATCTATACAAGAAAAGGAAAACTCGACATTAAACCCTATGTCAACACGTCTGACCAGCGCGGTATAGCAGGCCAATTTCCTTCCTATTTTAGAGAATGATGATTATTAGACAGAGCCTTATTATTTTTAACGTCCATGTGGTGACGAAGTAAGAATAAAATTCATGACAATTTTTTTACGTGGGTGATCTTAAAAGACGATTACGGGTAATCTTAAGGACACAAGCATACGGTATTAATACAGAGTACTCGCCTGACCAGAGTAGTACCTATAGTAGGCCACTTTTTTTCCTATCGAGTCGAGACTCTCAGATTCAACAGTTGAGATGTTGATTTCCAAAGCGGTAAATACACATGTAACACAAGAAATCAACTATTTCCTAACCTACCCAGCACTTGTTAACATAAATATTTTTGTTTGAATTTTTTTTTTTTTTTATTGCAAACGGTGGCAAACGAGCAAACAGTACACCTGATGGTAAGTGTTGCTGCCGCTCATGGACCTTTACAAGGCCGTTGCCTACCGCGAAGAAAGAGATGGGAGTGTGAATGCGTGCATTGAGGCTCGGTGATACCAAGGACACCACCAAAACCCTCCACACGCAATCACCCTCAGAAAGTTGGGCTTCCGGCTCTCTCGCTCACCGAACGAAGCGCAGTAACAAATTGCTACTACTCAGAATGAATTTTATAAACATGCAAATAATGGTTAAAAATTACATTCAGAGTCAGAACAATCATTTGTATCGATATCGAAAAGAATTGCCACGAGTGGAGATAAAACCCACAAACACTTAATTCACAAACTAAAACACTTAAGTCATCGTATCTGATTTAGAATTTCAGCTGAAATTTTTGTTCGGTAAATCGTACGTGCAGCCTCTATTTTAGTTCTAGAGCACTCTATATTCGTATATAATAATTGAAAACCATGGAGGTATAGACAGTCCAAACTAATACATAACTCATGCCAAACTTATTGCTTTAAGCATTATAAAAACAAACAAAACATTAATATGTAAGCATTCCATGAAATTGTATATGTCATACAATCTTTGGTAGATCTTTGGCTGTGAATAATAAATAACCATTAGTATTGATGTATTATCAAACAAAATTTCTATTGTAACTTATATTGTACATAAAATTATCATCAATTTCTATTTAAAATATACTTTTGAAGTTATAATTCTTTAGGCGAGTTAAGGAAAAATGATGAGAGTAAATTTTTACAATGCACACGTACAGCGTCACGAAAAACTGATATCCTGAAGTTAGTTAGCCAATATTTTTTATGATACGCGCGCACACCGTCACAAATGTCAGCTAGATAATACATTATAAAAAAAGCTTTCAATGTATTAAATACCTTTTTTTTTCTATTATTAGTGTCGTTTTTCCACAAACGTTGGATAATGCGAAGGATAAAACTTTTAAAAAGATTTTTACTTTGTAAGCCAAAGACGTATAAGTTCTTACGTGCGTATATAAATATACACGCCCTTTTTTTTAAATGTGGAATTAGGTAATATACAGAAACTAGTAAAGCTCAGTACGTAACTCAGTAAGTAACCTACTTAAAGGGATATACAAAAAGAAGCCATAAATGGTATCGTAAAATAGGAACTATCCTACATGCTTATTGTAGTCAGAGGATTATATATATAATCATAACCAATATTTTTTTATTGCTGTTGATGGCAAACGAGTAAACAGTACATCTAATGTTAAGTGATACTTCCGCTCCTGGACTTTTTCTAGGCCACTGCCTACCGTAAAGAAATTGAATAGAGTGTGATTACGTACTTTGGTGATAATAAAGGTATCACCAAAAACCACCACATGAGAACACCCACAGAAAGTAGAGCTCCAGGCTCTCTCACTCATCGAACAAAGTGCAGTAACAAATTGCTACTACTCAGATGTCGATTTTCTGCGAAAGTGTAGTACTACTCCAGAAGGACTGACTCGCGGCTATAGCCAGAATACTGTTGACAGTGAGGTCATAGTACTATAAAAATCACTGTAATAAAGTTGATAATATCTAAGATTCAGAATTTATACCTAATTAATAATTTGATTTTGACTTAGTTTTATAAAAATTGACCCCAAAAGTTGTATCGCAAAATAGTTTGGACATCCTTATGTTATTCAAAGGAATATTATGTACAATCGTATTCAACAAAATATGAAATTTTCTTTAGGTAAGTCTTATTTATAACACAAAAGAGCGACAAATACTCTCTCTCAAATAACAGTAAACATGTTTTTGATACCTAGTTTTGCTGTAAACTAGCAACAATTCAAAGCTCATATATCCAGGACTCTTGAAAATGATAGCTTCTAGTGTAATGCAATATCATTTTAGATGTTTATTACTGTTCGGACGGCAAATTCTAAAATATACCCGTATTCACCGTAATGGTATTTCAACTTGGAAATTATATTCGCCGGCGCTGTGGACTCGAGCCGCGAGCGAGACCATCGCTCATTACTGACTAGATACAAGTCAAACACCAAGAAAATTAATCCTCAACTTTACATCTCTAACCGTCCGCTTTTCAATTCAGTTCTTAGCAGATCGTGTTTCGGCATCGAATATCAACGACGTTTAATATTCTACGTGACTTCTTCTAGCTATAATAGATCGACTTGTAAAGATTCCATTAAGCTTCGACGAGATTTTTTTTTCTTCTACCAGAATCGTGTATCTTGTACCATTGTTAAAGAGAAATCGTTCGTAACGGTTATGCTTTTCCGTATTTTCTGAGTTCTTATTGCGTGTTTATGTTGTTTTTGCGAGATTCTGTTGGAAATTCAAAACATTCGTATTTTTTTTTATCTTTGTAACAGTTTCGGAGCTTATCATCCGTTTTGTTATGCTATAACGAAACGTAGATTGGAATGTTTATAGAATTTATAAAATATTTCTTACGTAATGTTATATATTTATAAACTTATTACTTCTTGCGCAATTTGCGTCCCGCTGCTGGGCTCGAGCCTCCTCCAAAATGGGAGGGAAATTGATTTACTATACCAAGCTGGACAGACGGGTTAGTATAGTTTTATTTCAAGTTTACCTTCTCTTGCAGATGGATGTAGATGTTGTCTACAATAATCCCTTAGTCATCGTTTACGACACCCAGGGGCAAGATAAGGGGTGGTGAATTGAATTCTTACCACACCGTCACCACAGGTGCAATAATTTACAGTAATTGGTATTATTTTAAATTTACTTTCATTTAATTTCGTTTTAACTTATATACAAACCAATGTTGGGCTCAGGCTTCCTCCATAATGAAAGGAAATTGATCTTGGTGTTGGTATAGGGTTTCATATCAAGTTTACCTTCTCTTGCGATTACAGTTGGAGTGGCGTTTTCCTAGAGAACACCACTGCTTAATTCCTGATAATCTTACAGTTGATGTTTAATTTTTATTGAATTCTTAACCATCTGAAATCAACTAGAACGGAATAGTGAATTTTTTAAATATTAAAAATTTAAAATAAGTTTTCATAACAAAAAAAAAACAGAAACTGATTGCCTATAACCGCTAACCAAGACAAGCTCATTGACAGTTAAATGAATATATAAATATCTGACATCACCTTTCTATTCCTAGCCTCGTAGCTCGAGGTATAAATCTAAAATGCAGCAATACAACGTTTCCCGGAGAAGGCATTTTATTCACGGAGCGACTATTAATAGTTTTGATTTGTAATTTACACACATAGGCATTGTCTCAACGCTTTCCGGTTCATTCTAAGTATAATATCAATGTTAAAAAATAGTATTACAGTGTGTACGTAGCCTTAAGAATCAGTTATTTATGTTTTTAAAGTGAATACTTCTTTAGACACGTTAGGTATGGGGAAAAAGCATCGAACTCTTGTGACCATCACGTTCAGATAAATGTACAGTTTAAACGTCTCTATACAGATAATTCTCCGTGTGGTGACGGAATACGAATACAATTCATCATCCTCTATTTTACCCACGGATGTCGTCCAAGAGGAATAAGAGATATAATACGCATATAACACCTATGCAAGAAAAGGAAAACTCGAAATAAAATCCTATAACAACCTGACTGACTAGTATGGTCATTTTCCCTCCGCGGGTGACGAGACCGGGGATTAGTCAGTCACCCGCCGAGAGGCCGACCGCGTGAGGAAAGACCGACGTCCTCCCCGAGGGGGGGACGTCGGTCGATGGGAGGGTACCCCAATAGGGGATATTCCGTCGGGTCGACCACTGATGTCAAGTAACCCTGCTCCAGTGGTCGGCCCAACGACGAAGGCGACGTGGTTTTCGGGTGGGTTGCGGGAGTTGCGTGCTTAAGCCCCTCTGTCGCCCCGGACGGAGTGGTGCGGAGGCACGCCGACCGCAGCCCACCCACAAAAAAAAATGGTCATTTTCCCTACTATTGTGGAGGAAGGTCGAGCCCAACAGTGGGATGCGCGTAAGCCGAGATGATATACAGATAATAATCAAGCTTTTTCATCAAAATTATGTATAATTAATAATTCACTATCGAACTCGAGTATCTTCTACAATAGGAGAGAAATTGACCTAAATACACGTTGATCAGACATTGCTATACCGAGTTTTCTTCCTAGCCGAGGCCGTGGGTGACGTGACCGGGGATTAGTCGTCACCCGCCGAGAGGCCGACCGCGTGAGAAAAGACCGACGTCCTCCACGAGGGGGGGACGTCAGTCGATGGGAGGGTACCCCAAATAGAGGGGTTTTCCGTCGGGCCGACCACTGACGTCAAGTCACCCTGCTCCGGTGGTCGGCCCAACGACGAAGGCGACGTGCATCGTGGGTGGGTTGTGGGTGTGTGTGCTTACGCCCCTCTGTCGCCCCGGACAGAGTGGTGCGAGGAGCGCGCCGACCGCAACCCACCCCAAAAAAAAAGAAAATACCGAATTTTCTTTGTCTTGGCTAGACTTTATAAGCATTCCTACTAATATTATAAATGCGAAAGTAAGGATGTTTGTTTGTTTGTTACGCTTTCAGGCTTAAATCACCGAACCGATTTCAAAAATTCTTTCACCAATGGAAAGCTATAATATCAGGGAGTAACATAGGCTATATATTATCTCGATATACCCACGGGAACGGGAACTACATCGCGGGTAAGGCGACTGAAACCGAAGTGTAGTAGACCGCAGTGTAGTTCTCCCACATGAAAGACTTCTTTAGACGTTTTTTACGAGACCCAGAAGCAAGATAGAGCGTAGTGACTTGTATTCTTTCTTCGTCATCACAAAGAACATATGGGTATTTGATATTTTATATATAAAATAAATATATATAACTTCATTTACACGTCAGTAATAATTTCATTTAATGACTAATTCTCTTTAAAGTAAGGACCAAGTGCAACAATAAAATGTTTTTTTCTTTTACTACACATACATAAAACACCGCTAATTTAAGATCTGTAGCGTTTCTCATCTTAAGCTTGGCACGGACGTGTCAAAACGTAAATCATAATACAGACCGTCGCGGGGCGTAATACTTTTATTTGACAGCAAACATTCATTTTTCACAAAGCGAGAGCCCAAGATAAAACGTTTGTTACATGTTGTGAATTTTGTAGGCGGTCAATTTGTTCTTTAATATAACGATTATTGTAGACGCGTATTATCTGTGGTATAAATGTATTTAAACTTCTTTTGTCGACGTAAGGGAAAAATGATGAGAGTAAATTTTTGCTCTTATCATTTTTCACGGTCACGAAAAACCGACCCTGAAGTTAGCTAGTCAACATTTTTTATGATGCGCGCGCACACCGTCACAAATGTCAACTGGATAATGCGTTATAATAATAATAATAAATAATAACTTTATTTACTAATATAACAAACTACAACAACAAACCATCCTAACAGTACAAAAATGAAAACAGTTTTACAGAAAGTACTTCCTTACCTTATCACATCGAATTAAATATGATGTTTATAATGGTTAGCTTAAGTATATTGTTTAAATTTGATTCTAGATTGAGATTACACTATCCACTGTACTAGTTATCACTGTATTACAGCAAGATAGGCCTCCCGGTCCTCGATCAACACCATATAACAATAAACAAGTAAAACACTACGGTTACAATAAACTTCGATCGGTACATATTTAATTAATACATTCGATTTGTGCAGGTATTTAAATAACTAGCGGCTATGAAGACTATTAATTTCTAATGTAGTATGTGGGTAACATTAACAAACTTGTACAGTATATGCAAGGTTTGAAGAAAGATTAAATGACTATGAATATACATATTTTTCTTATCCTAGATATATTGAATGTTTTTCATACTTGCTCACTTTATTTTAAATGATTGTGAAAAAATTAAAATGGTATAATAGCACAGATAATTATAACTAGATTCAAACTATATATAATAATTACATTATTTATGTATTATTAGCATTTGTATATGTGTGTATATGTATTTGTGCGTTGGTATCGGCGTTTGGGTATGCGTGTGTATGTGGGTGTGTACGTATGTGTATTCGAGATGTGTGTGTGTGTGTATGTAACGATACACAACAGAAATATATGTATGTTAGCGAATAGGGTATGTAACATGTAATGTGAGTATGTGTGCGTGTGTGCACGCGGGCATGTGTACGTGTGGGTGAGCGTATATGTGTGGGCGTGTGGTGTGCACTGGGTCCGCATGTGAATTTATGTGCATATGCGCGTGGTCGCGCGCTTGGGTTTCATACAAGGATATGTTTCATATGTATGTTTGTGTGAGCCAGCATACATTCGTATATGATTATGTTAGTGTTTAGTATTTGTAAAGTGTATTTATGTTGTGATTTTTAATAATTTTTCGGTCTCGTCGTAGTTTAAAGAGCTTAAAAAATTAAGAAGTGCAGTCTTACAGGCGTTTTGTGTTAGATTGCGAATACAGACTCGTTTTGAAATTCGGTTGTATATGAATGGGCCAAGAAAATGTATAAAATTATTAGCAAATGAGGTCTTACATTTAGGTATAGCATAAACAATATCTTGTCTGCGTCTCGTTGTAAAATCAGGTTTATTTTTATGTTGTAACATTGTAGAATTTTTAATAAATAACTGTCTTACCGAGAGAACAGATAGATCAGAATATAATAAGGAAGAAGAGTATCTAAATCTTTTAAAACTCATCACTTTGAGGACTGCGCGCTGTGCTCGTTCCAGACAGAGAAGTGTGGTTTTAGATGTACCGCCCCATGAGGTTATAGCGTATGTTATAATGGACTGGCATAAGGAGAAATAGACTATAAGAATTAAATTAGGTGGACAAAACTGACGTATGGTTTTGAATACAAATATAAGCTTTCTTACTCTGGAAGTCAAGACAGAAATATGGTCCTTCCAGTTAAGATGCTGATCAATGGTCAAGCCAAGATATTTAATAGAGGCAGCTTTAGAGATTTCGGTGCATGTACAGTTTCTATCAATAGAACATGCATGAGCTCTTAGTTTAACAAAATTTATCGCTGGTTGAGTGTTATTTCGGATACTGAAGGTTATATATTTCGTTTTAGGCATATTTAAAGTTAAGAGATTTGACTCTAACCACTTTACGACTAAAGCTAACCCTTCACTTGCTACTTTATTAACGTCGTCCCATGTGCTGCTACTGAATAAAAGTGCTGTGTCATCGGCATATGTTATTATTTGTCCACCTGGAAGCTGTAAATCACACAAGTCGTTTATATACACCAGGAATAGTGTTGGCCCTAGAATGCTGCCTTGGGGTACACCAAAAAATATATTGACAGGCTCACTTACGTAATCATAGATTTTGACACACTGAATTCTATTTGTTAAATAATCAGTAAATAGTTTTAAAGGAACACCGCGAATTCCCATATGTTCGAGTTTAGTTAGAAGCAGTGGAATCGACACTGTGTCAAATGCTTTTGACAGATCTAAGAATATGCCCATAACCTTTTTCCCTCTGTCTAGATTATAAACGATCTCAGAAGTTAATTTATTTATTGCCTGGTCAGTTGATTTATTTGATCTAAAACCAAACTGATTGTTGGAGAGAAGATTCTTTGATTCAAGGTAATTCTTTAGTCTTAAATTAATTACCCTCTCGAGCACCTTAGATAGAGCTGGTAACAGAGAAATGGGTCGATAATTGGTTACACAACTTCTATCTCCTGTTTTATAAATTGGAACAATGATTGATTTTTTTAAAATTTCGGGGAAAACACCTGCCGATATGCAGTGATTGCATATCATAGTTATAGGTGGAGCTAATACATCAACAGCTAATTTTAGTAATGGTATGGGGATTTCGTCACAACCCACAGCGCTAGATTGTTTTAAGTTAAGTATTATAGTTTTGATTTCATCAATATCTGTTGGTAGGAGAGCAAAGGAGTTGTTAGTCAAGTGAAATTTAGTAGAAGCTTTAGAGCTGCCCCCAGTTCTCTTCAATATGTTATTAGCTAAGTGGTATCCAACTTTTGAATAGTATTCGTTTATATGATTAACTGAATGCTTTGGTTCAGTTTTAATTTTTAGTAGAGCGTCAAGATTATCGTGTGACTTAGTTAAACTACATAGATCTTTAATAGTAGCCCATTGTTTCTTAAGGTTATTCTTATCATTACAGATTTTTGATTTCAAATAGTTATTTTTCAGTGATTTCAATAAATTATTACATGTATTTCTGTAGCGTGTATATGATATTTTTAGAATTATATTATCTGGATCATTACGTAATTTTTTATGTAGTCGGTCACGATTTCTCATGCATCGGAGTAAGCCAAATGTAATCCATGGTTTTAAGATACGTTTGTTGCTCGCTATTTTACAAATCGTAGTATGTTTTTTCATCGTATCGTTAATCATTGTTACAAAGGTACTTGTCATATTATTACAATCATCCGATAAAGCACTTAGTATAGACGTAAAATTGATTTCATTTAGGTCCTTAATAACTGCTGAATAATCAATTTTTTTTAAAGATTTTTCCCGTTTTCTTTCATGATTTATTTTATCAATTAGAGACACTATAACAGAAGAGTGGTCTGTGACAGTAGAATGGCATACGATGGTATTAGAAAAGTATGGACATTTAAGAAAGCAGTGATCCAGACAATTTTGCTTTCTAGTTGGTAAGTTATGAGATGGTAATAATCCGTATGAGGCTAGCAGGTCCAAATATTTCGAGGTATTAGTACTATTCTCGAATAAATTGATATTTATATCACCAATTACAGCTATGGTTCTATATTTTTTCAAATTATATAGAATTCTATCAAGACCATTTAGGAATTTGTCTAAGTTTTTAAAGGATGGTGATCTATAAATTGATATTATAGCAACTTCATTGTTGATAGTAGATACAAGACAGTTCATTTCATCATCGTTTGATATTGGTTCAGTAATATTAGGTGTCAGATACTTACTGATGTATATAACTATACCGTCATTCTGATTTTTAGTTTTAGAGGTAGCAAATACATTGTACGACTTCAGTTTAGGCAGTGTTATCGTTTTTGAGAGCCAACATTCAGTAAGAATAATGAAATCAAAGTGTATGTCGAATCTAGTTAGCAAGACTTGCAAATCATCAAAATTATGATTCAGACTTCTTATGTTTTGAGAAAGAATTTTGTAAGTGTTAGAGTTGCCGAATATTTGTTTGCAGTGTTCAGGAGCATCTACACCGTAAGCATTGCCGACCGTTACACTATCCTCAATATCTTTTAACAATAATGACACTTTATCCATATTGTTTATTATAATAAAAATATTGCAGACTTATGTCGGCATGCCAATATAGAAGCCACGGAACAC
This sequence comes from Lymantria dispar, assembly GCA_032191425.1. NCBI lineage: Eukaryota > Metazoa > Arthropoda > Insecta > Lepidoptera > Erebidae > Lymantria > Lymantria dispar. The sequence continues at coordinate 3,573,925 of CM063442.1, read as the reverse complement.
CGCATATATATAGTGATATCTTATATGAAGGAATATTTTGAATAAGAGTATTGTATATAGTGCGACGTAATGTTTTATGTGAAAGTATATTTGTAGTGTATATAGTGTTACTGTTTGTGGTGTATGCTATTTGACATATGTATAAAGAATTGTGTGCCTTAATTCCTAAAATAATTGAGTAGTATAACAAAAAGAAATTTAAAAGTAAAAACATACAAGAACTAACCAACACTAACAGTCATTTATCCAAGACCGGTATATGTGTGGTGTCTATAATACCTTTGAGTTGATCCATAGATTTTATTAGTATAGCTGGTTGATCTTCCGATTTTTTCAAAAATATCCTACCATTAGAGACCCAGCAAAATTTAAAATCGTATTTCTTTTTTACTTCTCTGGATTGATAGTGCAATGTTCTGGCGTATGGAGTTAGTGCTTCAGAGATGTATATCGGCTGTTTGATTCCTGGTATTTTTAATAACTCGGTGTTGTACTTATCGTTGGGATTGATCTTATTATACTCTTTTATGGCATTAATAACTTTGGCACGCATTTGAACAGTGTAATATTCGACGAATATTATCTGGTTTTGTCCTGATTTCTTCTTAAATACTTGACGGACTTGGCTTGTAGCAGAAGCTATATTTAGGGAGAAGTGTAACTGCTCAACAATATTCATTAGATTCATATTGTCAATAGCAGGTACATTTTTTACTTCAATCATAGTCTCTCGGTGCTTGCGTTGCAACTCTTCTACGTGATCTTCTAAATTTTTAACTTTAATGCAATTTTCATTATTTTTTATAACAAGAGAGTCGTATTTCCGTCGTAACTCATTATACATGGTGGCAGTTTCTTCCAAAGTTTTTTGGAGAAGTTGATTTGAGATAATGTTTTCTTTGTTTTGATTCTTAAGTTCACTTATTATATTATTTAAATGGGAAAATTTTGAATCTTGATCCTCTTTGAGATTTTTAAACATTTTTTGGATGTCTAAGCGAATTTGAGATATTTCTTCCGTATCCGGATGGGTTTTCCTTTTCCTTGATGTGATGAACTCCCTATCATCTGTTCGTGATAGCTCTGGTTCTGATCCAAAAGTTTCTCCAGGCGGCGATCGCAACATAGTGCTTCTTATATATTTGCTTATACTGTGATTTCGACTCGGTTACTTAGTACGTGATATATTATAATATTGAACTAAACTAAACTGTAATCTGCATGTATAAAGGCTATTTTCGTTAAATTTAATATGAAATAAAAGAAAGTAAATAATTTTAAAGTAATGCACGTAGTACGACACGTCTGGTCTCTTTTAGCGATGACGCGAGAAGGAAGATGAGAAGAAAAGATAATAAAACTTTCAATGTATTAAATACCTTTTTTTTTCTATTATTAGTGTCGTTTTTTCTACAAACATAGTATAATACGAAGGATAAAATTTTTAGAAAGGATTTATGTTGTTACGATAAAGAAGTATAAATTCTTACGTAGATGAGTAGACTTATACTTTATTACAATGATTTCTGAAGTTTACGTGACTATTGCACATTGTAAATAAAACTATTCATTTTAGAAGTGAAACTTTTTTAAGCGCGATGTGCAGTTTATATTATAAGTATTCAATGAAAATTGCTGCGTAAAACCTAAGTAATTTGTTTAGAACTAAGAATCTACATGTAAACACACACAAAGACATACTACACTCGTTCACTTACACACATACAGTCCACTGTTCTATGTACTGTGTAATTTTATTGTTAGTGCAAATAAAATATTTAAAAGAATTAGACGTATTGCGAGTTTACTTAAATCACTCAATAAGCAATAGACCTTATAAACCTATACAAGCATTCTCATTGCCGTCACGAATAGCTATGTAACGCTTGTTCCAACAAAATCTGTTCGAATAAAGTATTATAGAAATGTGGATTAAGCAAAATGTTTTATAGTAATTTATCATCATCATCTCAACTCATATACATCACACTGCTGAACTCAAGCTTTCTTCAAAATAGGAGGGCAATTTTGACCTACTATACGCGTTTTATTTCGAATTTTCCTTCACCTGTATAAATTTTGCACCCATATTATAATTCCTAAGTCGTCTTTACGACACCCACGGGCAAGAAAGGGGGTGTTGAATTGTATTCTTACTCCATCATCAAACGTCAGATATATAATATATATTTTATTTAATTTCGAGAAATTAATTTTTATATTGGCCGTAATATTAAAAAAAAAGTTATTTTTTTGGGTAATCCTACTTTTTTTTCGGGAAATTGTCACCTGTATTCTCGCCTTGTGGTACTGCTCTTTTAGTGCCAATATACAGCTATTATATAGCGTCAATGATTTTAAAGTCAAATGGATTGTACCCCGCCCTCAACTTGGACAGTATCAGTATGAGATTATGAAAAAGTTATTATTTATCCTTGCGAAGACTGGAACTACATCGGTAAGTGATATTACCATCACTTATCAAGCTCTCCGATAAATAGATGTGCGTTATTCAAATACAATTTCCGTAGTCAATTCAAATGATGTCTAGTAGAAAAAAGGTCCAATTTCTCAACAACAAGCGAGGCGGATCATGACTGAATGCCCTATTTGGAGGGCTCGAGCCATGCCCCGGAGGGATCATGTCCGAACTTCGTCACGTAGGGCGTCGTTATGTCCCAATTTTTCGCCCTTGACAATTGTTATATATCTTCAGGACAATTTGGATGTTATATTCCTTGCTATTTGGTGCATTTGCCTTGAATATTATTTGTGAAATGGATTTATCAGTATTATTTTTTACTAGCAACCCGCCCTCACTTCGCTTCGGTTTCTGTCGCCTTAACCGCGTAGTTCCCGGGAATACCGAGATAAAATATAGTCTATGTTACTCCCTGATATTATAGCTTACCATTGGTGAAAGAATTTTTAAAATCGGTTCGGTGGTTTAAGCATGAAAGCGTAACAAACAAACAAACTTACTTTCGCATTTATAATATTTGTAAGCATGTGACTGAGTAAAAATATAATTTACCACCCCTTCTCTATACGTGGCTCTCGTAAAACTGGACAAGGAGATATGATATCTAGAAGATATATATGCAGGAAAATGGAAAACTCAACATAAACCGCAACATAAAAATGCCGACACGCCTGACCAGCGCGGTCAATTATTCTCCCATTGTGGAGGAGGCCCAACAGTGGAATATATGTGAGCTGAAATGATGATGGTTTTACGAAAGAGAAGGAACACTCGAAATAAAACCCTTTACCAAGTGGTCTGTCCGCCTGACTAGCGTAGCATATGGTAGCTCAGTATCGCTCTTATTATTGAGGAGGAAGCTCATGCAAAATAGTTTTATTTGCAATATCTATAAAAGTCTATAAACTCTTTTTTAAGTTTAATATTTAAAGCTCGCTCGTCCTCTATTTCTCATTAACGTAACTTTAAAATATGCTCATTTTTCCAGCTCATGTACTCATGCAATAGAATTGAAAGAATGTATATATTTTTTTGGCAAATGACTCATCTAGTGTTGCCCAAAAAAGTCTTGATCTTGCGGTCTTGGTCTTGCGAGAAATGCGAGACCGAGACCAAGACCGCTTAATTTTTGCAAGACCAAGACCAAGACTGGCCCTGCAAGACTTGAGCAAGACCAAGACTGAGCCTGCAAGAGTCTCGCGGTCTTGCATTTAATTCAAATCACCATTTCAGCTTATATGTATACGGTTGAGCTCGTGTCTTCTACATAATAGGAGGGAAATCGGCCGTGCCCGGAGGGGAATCGCCACGGTGATCGGCCGTGTTGTTACAGGGTTTCATGTCAAGTTTTCCTTCTCTTGCACCGATGTTATGTATACTACGTATTATATATGTTATATATAACTAAGGGCTATACCCTTAGTCGTGGGTTCGCACTCGCAGGTAAAATAGGGGGTGATGAATTGTATTCTTACCCCGTCACTACACGGCAAGTCAAATCAGTCTTGAGATATCCATCTATTGGCCAATCGATTCCCAATGTTGGTGTTGGCTTTTCAGAATTACTCTTCGGAAAGGCTTAAGGACAAAAATACCGTAATCACGAGAGTGCTCTTGCCCATTATACATATTTATATGTATAATGTTGGTCAGGCTGATATAGAGTTTCATTTAGAGTTTTCCTTCTCTTTCATAGATGTTATAAGCATATTATATCCCTCAGTCATCTTTTACGACACCCACAGGCAAGATAGGGAGTGGTGAATTGTATTCTTCCTCCGTCACCAGACGTTTATAGTAAGCTAAGTAAATTATTTCTAATTAATTTATAGCTGGTAGATCAAACTGAGCACCCCAATATAGGTAGACTTTGTTGTTTTTAAGCAGTCGCTGAGTTTTTGTGGTAATTAAATATCATTTAATGTTTTTTTAACGATCCAACATGCCTATGAGAATCACTTCAATTAATTCATTTCATTGTGACGGTTATTCTCGTCATAATACAGGTTGTTTTGTATTTAAATTTTTTTATATAAAACTGGCAAATTCCCACGATTTCACTCACGTAGTTCCCGTTGGAATACTGGGATAAAAAGTAATGTTACTTATAAGTAGTAAAACCTTAAGTTTTATGACCTGCTAGTTGTCGGACATCAATTCTTCTTGGGAATTTTATTGTTCACCAGACAGCATGGAATTGGCCTAGGTCTATGTTATGGGTAGCCAAATCAGAAGCAATAACAGCCTTGCCTCAGAAATTCCTTCGCGTATAGCAAAAGCTGCAACCACTTTTGGTAAACTGAACCAGCGGGTCCGGAAGTCACACGACCTCAAACTTCAAACCAAGCTTTCTGTATACCGAGCAATGGTGCTCCCTATACTCACTTATGCCGCGCAGACCTGGTGCCTTTACAAGGGAGACATCAGAAAGCTTAACAACTTCCACATGCCGTGCCTGCGCCGCATTCTGCGTATAGGGTGGGAGGACCGTGTGACTAACGCTGAAGTACTGTGTCGTTCGGACGTGACGGACATGGAAGAGCTAATTATTAAAAGCCAGCTGAGATGATGTGGTCACGTTTGTCGCATGGATGACTGTAGACTCCCGAAAACCGTTTTCTACTCGGAGCTATCTACGGGGAAGCCGAACCAGGTGGGGCAGCATCTGCGCTATAAAGACTTCTTAAAGCGCCACCTTAAAGCCTGCGACATCCCACTGGAAGGTTGGGAGGACCTTGCGTCGATGAGACCAGAGTGGCGCAATAATGTCAAAAAAGGTGCAGTATCTTTTGAAGAAGCTCGGCTTAAAACACCTGGACTATAAGCGCCACTTGCGGAAGACTCGACCGAAGCCCTCCTACCAATACACATACAATGACCAAGGACAGCTCTACTGCGCACAATGCGACCGAACATTTAAAACCAAGTTCGGCTTTGCAAGCCACCTACGTGTTCACCAAAGAAACACCATCTAGACTGCTGGGTCGCCGTCGTCGGACCCGACGAGGAGGACTATATATATATATATATATATCTATGTTAAGCTCTTAGTCTTTTTGACGTCACAACCTTTTCTTTTTTGGAGTGGGTTACGGTCTGAACACTCCTCGTACCACTCCGTCCGGGGCAACAGAGGGGCGTAAGCACGCACACCCGTAACCCACCTGTCGCCTTATAGCCTTCGTTGTTGGGTCGACCACTGGTGCAGAGTTCCTTGACTTCAGTGGTAGATCCGACGGAATACCCCGAGGGAGTTCCTTCTCGCGTCGACGTGCCCTAATGGGACGCCGAACTACGTCGCGAGGTTAACCTCTCCGCGGGTGCCCGGACTAAATCCCCGGTCCGGTCACCCGCGTTACGTCACCCCCTAGCAGTGTAAAGGTTGGTAGTATTCGTAACCAACTACACATCAATATTTAATGATTATTAAACTTAAAGATGATTGATACCTCACGTTGCAAACGTGGTCTAGTAGAAAAAGTTAATCTACTCGACTCCAAAACGATTCCAAAAATAACCACTAATTAAGGACTAAAATATTTTAGTACGTTCTCCTCTCTATGCCTCTCTTTAGCCTAAATGTTGAAATTTTCTTTTAATTTAATGACAACTTCACTGTTTTAATTTTTTTTAATTTACGAGTGCCATTTATAGAATAATGATAAACGATTGATTAATCCGGAGTCCTAATATTATAAATGCGAATAAAAGTTTGTTTGTTACGCTTAAACTCTAATTTTAAAAATTTGTTTCACCTACAGAAAGCTCCGTTATCAACGAGTAATGTAAGCTCATTTCATATTCACCCGGTCATGGGAACTACGTGTTTAAAACCATGGCAATTCAAACCATAGCCTAAACTGTTCGAATACCTGGGTATTGGTGCTGGTACCATCGTCGTCATCACTTGCCTGCCCTCATACCACGCTAAGTGGGGTCGCCAGAACATGTTCTTACCTTTTTTTTTGGGGTGGGTCGCGGTCGGCGCACTCCTCGCACCACTCCGTCCGGGGTGACAGAGGGACGTAAGCACGCACACCCACAACCCACCCACGATGCACGTCGCCTTCGTCGTTGGGCCGACCACCGGAGCAGGGTGACTTGACGTCAGTGGTCGGCCCGCCGGAATAGGGTACCCCTATTTGGGGTACCCTCCCATCGACCGACGATCGGGGAGGACGTCGGTCTTTCCTCACACGGTCGACCTCTCGGCGGGTGACGGACTAATTCCCCGGTCACGTCACCCGTAGCCTAACCAGAATAGTATACTAAGGTCAATTTCCCTCCCGTTGTAGAGGAGGTTCGAATCCAAGAGTGGAGCGTATATGAGCTGATGATGATGATGAATATCATAGAATTTTCCGTGTGATGAAGGAATGATAATATACTACTCCCTATCTTTCTCGTAGGTCTCCTAAAAGATAACTTAGATAGAATTATGCATATCTATACCAATAAATAAAATTGGAGTGTCTGTTTGTAATGTCAAAATAATAGGCTTTTTTCATGCTCACACGGTTATTTGCACGATACCTATGCCTAAAATACAGATTAAAAATGTTTTGTCTGTCTGTCTGTCTGTTCCGGGTAATCTCCAAAACGGCTGGACCGATTTCAAAAATTCTTTCACCAATGGAAAGCTATAATATCAGGGAGTAAACTAAGCTATATTTTATCCCGGTATACCCACGGGCACTACGCAGGAAATACGACTAAATACGGCGGGTTGCTAGTAATAACTATAAAAGGTCAAGAACACTCGTAACAAACCTTATACCAAACTGTCTGCCTAGCGTGAGATCTTAAAAAAATATATATTATAAAAAATAATCAAATAAAAAAAAAAATTTATTCAGACTAGGTAAATAAATAATATAAAAGATAACAAAAGTAATAATTGCCAACTGTTTCGTGAGAATACTTATTAGAGTAACACAATTTATCTTAATGTTTTAGCGATATTAAATTGTGAGACAAAGCAGCTTACTGTTATATGTATAACAGTAATATAATAATAAAGACCTCTAATTGACAAGCTAGTATGTTGTAACTCTATCTATACCAATAAATAAAATTGGAGTGTCTGTTTGTAATGTCAAAATAATGGGCTTTTTTCATGCTCACGCGGTTATTTGCACGACACCTATGCCTAAAATAGCAATAAAAAATTTTTTGTCTGTCTGTTTGTTCCGGGTAATCTTCAAAACGGCTGGACCGATTTCAAAAATTCTTTCACCAATGGAAAGCTATAATATCAGGGCGTAAACTAGGCTATATCTTATCCCGGTATTCCCACGGGAACAGGAACTACGTGGATAAAACTACTATAACCTATAACCGAAGCGAAGCGGATTGCTAGTTTATAATACAATTCTTTCTGTAAGGAAACAGTTGGCATTGTAAGATTAACAATGTCTATATATTAATGTCATACATATTAGGGATGGGGAGGGGATTCTTCCTGAAAAAGATCGATTCTTGAAACGATTTGAATCGTCGTTCAATAAATCGATTCACAAGAAAATCGAGGTCTAAAAGATCGATTGCCGATTAATCGGTCTGTCGTTGTTTTTTTTTCGAATTTTGCCGGCGGGATTGTGGTGAGCTTTTTTTATTTTAGGAAATCTGAGTGTTATGTCTTATTCGATACTATCCATTCGAACATTGGATAAGGAGCACTATTATCGAAGAAGAATCTTTTTAAAGTATCGGGTATCTTTCTCCTGGCAGGATTGCGATAAGCTTTTTTTAGGAAATCTGGAAGTGTTACTTATCTTATAATATAGTATAAAACATGAACATGGGCAGAAAAAAATCGAATGACGATTTTCTAGGGTAAAGTATCGATTCAGTGCTTCGTATCGATTATAAAATCAATTTTTTGGACCTGAAAAATCGATTCCTCGATGAATCGATCTCAGATCACCATTCCTAATACATATACGTACACTAGGCTACTATTATCCGTGTAGTGGCGGAGTAAGAATACAATTCATCACTCCTTATCTTGCCCGTGGATGTCGTAAAAGTCGACTAAAGGACATAATATGCACATAACATCTGTGCAAGAGTAGGAAAACTCGAAATGAAACCCTATACCGACCAGCATGGTATAGTAGGTCAAATTCCCTTCAATTGTGGAGGAGGCCCGAGCCCAACAGTGGGACGCGATGTGGGCTGCGATGATGATGACATTAGGCTACTAGTTTCTGCCCTCGGCTACGCTCGCCAGGTTTAATATTATCATATGTGTTAATCCTGGGTGCGGGATGCTATAGCAAAATTTAATCCCCTATTTAATAAAACAGGGGATTAAATTTTGAGTTGATACTCTTAGCAATAACCTATGGCACAGTAACGCGGACTCTAAATGTCAGCCAGATAAAAAGGTTCATAATCACTCAGCGTAATGTGGAGAGAAGCTATGCTCAATATTATTCCACATAATAAAACTCGAAATACGGATATCTAAAGAAGAAAGGGTGTAACCGACATAACCCGAAGAATTAGTACGATGGACATTATAAAACAGAAACAAATGATAAAAGTCGATATAGTTTGTACGCTGAATTTAGCTCAACTGAAGACTACTTTCTCTATACATTTCATTAGACTAATGTAAATAGTAATCTTATATCTTTAAACGAGCAATTCTTGTATATATATATTCAGGATCTCGGCAACGGCTCCATCGATTTTGTTGAAACTTGGCATACTAGAGGTTTCGCGTCCAAAAAATCGATCTAGCTAGGTTTTATTTATAGAAAATGTTATGATTTCTGATGTTTACGCGAGTATTATACATTTTAAATAAAACTACTTTACGGATTTTATCGCGTTTGTATTTGATTTTTGATTACCCGACGTTTCGAACACTTTACAGCGTTCACGATCACGGGTGGACTAAGATGTCTCACGTCCAACAAGTCATCGTTACTGCAGAATTTTTTTTTTTTTTTTAGAAAATTTAATTTTAATAAATTTAATAAATTTTCTGCAGTAACGATGACTTGTTGGACGTGAGACATCTTAGTCCACCCGTGATCATGAACGCTGTAAAGTGTTCGAAACGTCGGGTAATCAAAAATCAAATACAAACGCGATAAAATCCGTAAAGTAGTTTTATTTAAAATATAGAAAATGTTGTTTTAGCCGTGTTTTTAGCAAAACAATACAATGACATTAAATTTTAAAAGAATATGATTTCAAATTTCATTGTCAACGTCATGAGTTATGATAGCTCAGTTTGGAAGTTGACCGGTTCTAATTTTGGTTTTTTTGGCATTCAAACAGTGTCGGTTCGAATCTCGGTGTTATTTTTATTCTCTTTTTGAATTTATTTATATATTTTTCATTATTTATTTTTTATTAATCATCATCATCATCATCTTGCTCTTATCCCAATTACTTGGGGTCGACGCAATATGTCATCTGTTTTGACATATTGCAAAAAGTTTCGACAATGACTTTTATGACCGGCCGCGTGCCTGACGTCAACCCTCCTTGGGAATGTAATCGTTGACCCAAATGGTACCAGATGGAGTTGGTCCGGGTCAATCTAGGGCTCTTAGTCGTCTTTTACGACACCCACGAGCAAAGCAAGAGTTGGTCGTATTCAAAGCCGCTACCACACAGCATATTATTTTTTATATTTATTATTATTTGTTTTTTATAAATATATATCTAAATAAATTCGACAAAAATATTCCGAGCGTAGCTTGGTCAACCTCATATTCTATATATATAAAAGAAAGTCGTGTTAGTTACACTATTTATAACTCAAGAACGACTGTACCGATTTGGCTGAAAATTGGCGGGGAGGTAGCTTAGAACCAGGAGACGGACATAGGATACTTTTTATCCCGTTCGATCGCGTTCCCGTGGGACGTGACATAAAACGTCAAAGAGAATACAAGTCAATATGAAACGTGGTATAACAAAAACGCATTTGATATGTAATAACAAAACGCAAATGACAGCTAAACATAATTCTGTCTATGACAAAGTATGGATAAAAATTTGATAATTATAGGTAATTTTATCAGAAATCAATAACCAGTAATTTGTGTTCTCTTTGAATCATCATTAACAATGTCGCGACCAAGACGATTGAATCTTTTCCGACAAAGCCGTAATGGTTCTTCTATTGGAGACTATATTTTCGGAAATTGAGAAAATATATTTACGAAAAAAATTATGGCGGTACGAAGTTTGCCGGGTCAGCTAGTCTGCTAGTCTCTAGCTGATCCACCATGCCAAGCCTGGTGACTGTTGCATAAATAGCATAAATATCTTATAGAGAAGTCTATATACAGATGATATCAATTGGATGATAGTTAAAATTTTATGTTTATGATGTAACCCACGAGATAAGATTATGTGGTAGAAGCCCACTGTCGACATCGGTCTGTCTACAGCCGTGGCCGATCCGTCCGGAGTAGTACCACGCTCTCGCAGAAAATCGACGTTCGAGTTGTAGCAATTTGTTATTGCTCTTGGTTCGATGAGCGAGGGAGGGTTCCGGAAGGTGTTTGTGTATGGTAGGTTTTTTTTTATTGTCGTTGGTGGCAAACGAGCAAGCAGCACACCTGATGGTAAGTGACGCTGCCGCACATGGACCTTTGCAATACCAGGGGCACAGCCAGGCCGTTGCCTACAGTGAAGAAAAAGCTGTTCTTAAACCTCGTTTAAAGAAGGACATGTCATGGCGCTAGGGAAACACAGGTTACTTGTAGTATCACTGAATCTCATTGCACGCAAACACATTCACTTTACTTTCTTCACGATAGGCCTATCATTTACGACCAGCTATGTTGTTTCCTCGTTTGCTATCAACAGAAAAATTAAAAAAAAAAGAATTTGTTTCCTAGTCTGTTTCTCAATAAGCATTTTAATAAAATCCACAACAAAAACTTTCGTATAACAGTAGCAGATAAAACCTTTGACGAAATACTAATATTTATATTCAGAACAACAAAGTTAGCAGTTTCTCGGCGATATATTTTATTGTATATTTGTAAGGGACAAAGGGTCTATTTATTTACTTGTAGCCTGGAGCTAAGGCTGCCACTTCTTACATTCGTCATTTAATCTGGTGTTTTTTAAAGTGAACATCTTTGGACATGGTAGGGTAAATTAGTTTGTATCAGATACAACGTGAAGCGTTCAATTAATTGTTTGTACTTCTAAGAGAAAATGATCATTATCATCAGCCCATGCACGTCCTACTGTTGAACTTGAGGCTGTTTCACTATAAGAAGGAGATCGACCTACTATACCACGCTGGATAGATGTTTTGTCCAGTTATCTTATTTTATCAATGTTATTTTCGTCTTAGTCTTAGTCGTATTTTAAGATACCCAAAGAACGCGGCGGTGAATTGTATTCTTACTTCGTCACCACACGTCAAAGTGAAAAGGATAACGTATGTTGATCCCTCTTACCACCGGCTTACAGCTATCAGTGGTAGATATTCCGTTGCTATCGATAGCGTAGAGTAGTGTAATAAAATGTATGCTATTGTAATTAAAAGTGTAGAGGATACTCCAGATTATATATAATCGTAAGTGATAACTATCAGTCGAGGACCTCAAAATATCAGGTACACAGCCTGGTCCCCTACTCTTATATAACATTTGGAACCCTAGCCTTCTTGCTCACCGAACGAAGTACAGAAGCAAATTGCTACTGTTGAAATGTTGATTTCAGACGAGCTAATTCATTTATGGTTAACTCTGAAAACCATCAGAAGTTAGCCTTACACTACAGCACCAGTTGCAAAGCCACTCGTTTTACAACAAAAGTTATACGAAACTATGAAGTAGTGTAAAGGGCAATTACAGCTACAGTCGTCAATGTATGCCTACCTATCATCGGCTGCTATCACAAGTCATATCACATCTTGCGAAAGCGATGCGTGATGCAATGCAGATCGTGCGTTTTTATTAGTTTTTCTTTTTATTTAATTGCCTCTGGTAGATGGCAAGCAGTCCATCATAATCATCAGAGCCCATATAGGCCCCAGTATTGGGCTCGAGCTTCCTTTACGATAGGAGGAAAATTGACCCTACTATATCATGCAGGTCCGATTAATTGACCTACTGTATCATGCAGGTCCGACATAGCCGATTGAAGATAATGAGTAGGACAGGATTTCTCCAGACATTCCGATAATATTACTGGTAATGAGTGGCTGATGATGTTAGTAAAAATAACTCATTGCTCTCTCGCTCTCACTCTCATTAAAGTCAATTCAATGTTATCAGTTCAGTTGTATCACAAGAGTGGTAGGACCACACTGTCGACAGTTATCTGTCTACAGCCGCGGGCCGGTCCGTCCGGGGTAGTACCACACTTTCGCAGAAAATCGATGTCTGAGAAGTAGCAATTTGTTACTGCGCTTCGTTCGGTGAGCAAGAGAGCCGGAAGCCCAACTTTCTGAGGGTGTTTGTGTGTGGAGGGTTTTGGTGGTGCCCTTGGTATCACCGAGCCTCAATGCACGCATTCACACTCCCTTCACTTTCTTCGCGGTAGGCAGCAACCCTGTAAAGGTCCATGAGCGGTAGCAACACATACCATCAGGTGTACTGTTTGCTCGTTTGCCACCGTTTGCAATAAAAAAAAAGGTTCAAAGTTCAGTCATAATACATCTTCGGTGAATGAAGATATTAAATACTGACCTTTATTTCGACCTACGAAGTTGATCTAAAGCATGATAATATCTATCAAGATTCATTTCAGCATATAAATAGTATTGTGACTATCTAATCGTTCAGCCTTTTGCCATCCATAGCTGGCCATAAGCCTTCATAGTTTGTCACTCATATATTGGGGGATAGTTCGCAGACAGATTCTTAGTATCTAGAACTCAGAGATACGGGAGGAGGGAGCAGTCCAAACCCTCTCACCTTTTTTTCTTGTCCTCATTAAAATTTTTGCTATTCTTCACCTTCATATATTACAGTACCTACGCAGTTTACACCTGATATTGTAAAAGTCCATCAGCGTCAGTTATGTCAGTTACCGCTTACCATTATTCTGGCAGCAAAGGCAAGGTATTTTAAAAATATCGGATGGGATCACACTGGCGACAGTCTTCTACCTACAGCCGCAGATCGGTCCGTCCAGAGTGGTGCCACGCTCTCATAGAAAATTGACGCCTGAGTAGTAGCAATTTGTTAATGAACTTCGTTTGGTGAGCAAAACAGCCGACAACTGAAGGTATTTGCATATGGTAGGTTCTGGTGTTGCCTTTAGTATCATCGAATTGTATTGTCCGTATTCATATTCACTTTCTTTACGGTAGACAGCAGCCTAGCAAAGGTCCATGAGCGGCAGGATGACTTACCGTCAGGTATGGTGTGTGCTCGTTTGCCACCAGCAGCAATAAAAAAGATAGTTTCTGTAAGGCCCTTCATTATTTATGAAACATTTTACCATAAAACAAATATTACCTTAAGAAGTTTAGTTGCTCAACAGGATTATAAGCTTCTTAACTAACCTTTTGACATTTACCGTAAAACGACAAGACACGAACAAGTATACTCGTAAATTACTTGTATTATTATGAAATCTCTTAAATGTGTATTAAGCGAGTGTTCGTTTATTGAGTCACGTTTTTACTATATAGCATTTCATATTCTGCTAGTAATAACTATAGAGACCGATATGGGAGCACCATTTTTTTGTGGTAAGACCACACTGTCGACAGTCGTCTGTCTACTATCTACAGCTGCAGGCAAGTCAGTCAGTTTTTTTTTATTGCAAACGGTGGCACACTAGCAGACAGTACAGCTGATGGTAAGTGTTGCTACCGCTCATGGATCCTTTCAAGGCCTATCGCGAAGAACGCGAAGGAAGTGTGAATGCGTGCATGAGGTTCGATGATACTAAAAGCATCACTAAAACCCACTACACGAAAAAACACCCTCAAAAAGTTGGATTTTCGGCTCACTCGCTCACTGAACGAAGCGCAGTAACAAATTGCTACTACTCGGACGTCGATTTTCTGCAAAAGTGTGGTACTATCCCGGAGGGTAAGCGAGAGAGCCGTAAGCCTAAATTTCTGAAGCTGTTTGCATGTGATGAGTTTTGGTGATGGCTTGTTGATAAGTTATAAACAGTCTAACATAATAAGGATGTAGACAAGTTTGTTTTTTTAATAAAATGCAAACAATAATCACTAATCATAATAAAATGCTATCGAAATATTCAATCTATAATAACGATACATAACCGAAACCCCACAGATTATCTAAATGAAGATACAATAAACTTTAAAAGATTTTAAAACTGTGAATCCCTAAAAAGCATTTGTGTTGGAATAAAAAAAACAATACCCCTGCTATGTTTCTCATAGTTGTGCCATAAGGTTCAATCAATCAATGTCCTTAAGAATAAAAAAAGGTGAACTTGTACGACCCACGTAAAGTTTGGGGCTCTAAAAACTCTTGACTTGTATATTTTTTTTTTGTGAACAACCACGGGAATTGTTTCTGATGGTCTAATAGGGATGTGAGTTTGATTCTATTTCTATTTCGTTATTTATTTTTATTATACTTGACTTTTGGATAGATGTGCAATTTATTGAATTGTAACATTATTATTTTTTAAATGATACAAATTTTTTGTGCAACTAGTTGTAAACCAAAAAGTAAGCATTGTAATTATTACTTGTGCAACTAGTTGTAAACCAGTAGGTAAGCATTGTAATTATTAATTGTGGAACTAGTTGTAACTAATAGGCAAGCATTGTAATTATTACTTGTGCAACTAGTTGTAAATGAGTAGGTAAGCATTGCCATTATTACTTGTGCAACTAGTTGTAAATCAATAGGTAATTATTATAATTATCACTTGTGGAACTAGTTGTAACTAATAGGTAAGCATCGTAATTATCACTTATCACTTGTGCAACTAGTTGTACACCAATAAGTAAGTATTATAATCATCATTTGTGGAACTTGGCAACCAGTAACTGAGTATCGTAATTATTAGCAATTGTAAATTTAAAAGATTTTAAATTTGAACCTATCTGACCAGTTTGATATACTAGGTACATTGCCCTCCTATATGAGCTGAGATGATAATGATAATGATAAATTAATTTAAAGTTTGTAAATCACCCCCTGTTCATTGATATTCAAGATATTTTAAAGAGATTTATATGATTTATTGTTGTTACAGAGTCGGAGAGTCCATATTTTGGACAATTGAAATAGAAAAATAAAACATTACCGTATTCTATTTCAAATTATAATTACACAAAGGCAGGTTTGATGTTATCTTTAATTATTAAACTATGCTCACTGGGCTGGATACCTATTTAAACACGGACGATGTATGATGTCGGACTAAATAAATATCGAAAGGATTATTATCAAATATTGTATGGTATTCCGTGTGGGAACAGAGTAAGAATACAATTTATCAACCCCCATCTTGCCAGTGGGTGTTGTAAAAGACGACTAAGGGATATGTATGTGAATATGTATCATAGAACATCTGTGCAAGAGAAAGAAAATTCGAAATAAAACCCTATGACGTCTGACCAGCGTTGTAATAATATGTTAATTGCCCTCCTACAGTGGAGGAGCCTCGAATCAACAGTGGGACGTCTTTGAGCCGAGATGATGGGGAAGATGATGATGATGATAATGATTGTATATCGATGACATAAAATCATCCAAATTTATCTAGAAACTTCTGAATTATTCATTTCGTTTTTTATTTAGATTTCGCAGCAACTAGAGGGCGCAATCACTATCAAATATGTAGAAACTGAACTATACTCGGCCTCAAAATATAGAAGTAAATGTATTTTCTGTATTCGTATAACATGGGGTAGGCGTTTCTTATTTATTCTATCTTATAAGCATACTAGTAACTTTAATATTTATATTCTAAGAGTCAATCTTATCTACATAATTGAAAGATTCCATATCAAATTAATGAAATTCCTGATACCAAAATGACCAGATATTTGGGGTATCTCCTGTAGTAGGTATAACCTGTACATGATATTCGGAGCTGGTGGCTTAATATATTTTCTATTCCAGAAACTCTTATGAAGAAATTGGTTGGTATTGCTCCAAAAATCAGGGGTCATGCTTTGAGTTGGAACCCAAGATCCCTCTTTCACAGTCTACCAATACGTCAACTATTTCGCTGTTCTGTCTTTTGTTTTTATTTTTTATTCTAATAAGTATTACCATTATCCTTATCTTGTATACCTATGTACCCCCGCTGGGCTTGAGTCTGTGCCATAATAGAAGGTATATTTACCTAAAATATTGACCTATCATACCGCGCTTGTCAAACTTGGTGATGATTTTATTTCGAGCTTGCCTTCTTTCGTATAGATGTAATATTCATATTGCATCCCTTAGTCGTCTCTTCACCACACCCACGGGAAAGAGAGGGGCTGGTGAACTACTGCTACTAGGTACTACTTGTACTACTTGTTCTATCACCACTCGGATATAAATAATAAGTATATCACACAATTGATAATCACCAATAATAAATACGTAAGTAGATATATCTTAGTAAATTAGTTATAAAATAGAATGTCTATTTAAATCCCAAAACATACGCGTAATGAAAAATTCTTCGCATTATTTATCAGGCAGTAATCTCATACAGTCGTTGAACATTCATCAGAGAGCGTCTCAAATGGAAATTTGGGGGCTAACGTACGCTTAAATTCCCTATAAAATTATGATTACCTTCCTCTTTGACAAACCTCATATTTCTAACATTTAACACTCCCTCCGTTGAACAGAGATTCTAAAAAAAAAATGAATATTTATAACTGTCATGGAATATTTTTATCGTTTCCAAACTCGACAGTTTGTACCTGCAGGAAAGGAGCGAGATGTCGAAAAAAGCGTCGGTTTCATTAGAGGTATAAATTAGGATGCTCGCGTGGACTCCGTATTTCCAAATTTGGATCTGGAATCGAACGTATCTTTCTGAATTATACTTTTAAATTGCAAAATTCTTGCAAACGACTGCTGATTTTGTTTCATCATTATACAGACTTCTTGTTTGCATTGTCATCGGCAATCGAAAAGTTAAATCAAAATATTCGATAGCTGGAAGATCGTTTGGCTTTTTTTATATTTTGCCCTGTTAGGGTCAAGTTGTTTTTGTATTTTGGTGAATCATTTAAAATATTGTTGACAAGGCCTGGATTTTAAGTAATTTCTCCAGTTGCCATGTAGTGACGAAATAAGACTACAATTTACCATAAACTAACTTGTCCATGAGTGTCGTCAAAGTCGACTAAGGGATGAAATATAGGGTCAAATGCAAATCAAAATAAAACCTTCTATCAAACCATCTGACCAGCGTGGCATAGTAGATAATTTTTTCTTCTATATCGACTCATATACGTTTCACTGTTGGGCTTTTTTTTGCGGGTGTGTCGCGGTCGGCGCACTCCTCGCACCACTCTGTCCGGGGCGACAGAGGGGCGTAAGCACGCCCACACCCGCGACCCACCCGAACACCACGTCATTGGAACGACCACCGGAGCAGAGTTACTTGTCATCAGTGGTCGGCCCGAAGCAATACCCCCTAGTGAGGTACCCTCCCATCAATCGACTTCCCCCCTTGGGGAGGATATCGGTCTTTCCTCACGTCACTGTTTGGCTAAAGCCTCCTCCACAATAGGAGGAAAATTGACCTTTCTGTAATCCTATACCAATCCATTCAAACAGTTCACTGTGTACTATAGTAGATAAATTTTCATTCAATTATGGAGAAGGACTAAACCCATCAGTGGGAAATATATATACAGCTGAGGTAATAATCGTAATTCATCCTGGCTCATGTTCGTCCCAGGGCTGGGTTTGAGCTTCCTCTACAATAGGAGGGAAATTTACCTCCCTATACCATGCTGGACAGACAGGTTGGTATAGGGTTTTGTTTTCAGTGTTGCGTCTCTTGCATAGATGTTATATGCGTATTATATCCTATAGTCGTTTTTTACGATAGCCACGGGCAAGATAGGGCGTGGTGAATTGTATTCTTACTCCGTCGTCACATAGACAACATCGACACACAGATATTCACATAACCTACAGTATTCCTCACCAACGCCATTGAGCTGACTACTAATACCGATTCTTTGACATTCGTGGACCACAATTGACTTTCACAGGACTAAATCAAACGTTGTTATGTGACGACTCTTGAGAAGCTAACAATAAAATGTGAGCAAAGTTGAAAAACATGTGTAACTCATCTAAAGTTTAATTTATTACATTGAAACGATAGAGGGAGACATCGCCAACAGTTCTATATATATGATAATGAATTCTACGCGTGAGTCAATAGAACAATGATGGTGTAAGTCAAGTCACGACGAATCAAGGTAACGTATAACTGCTTTATTCAATAACAGTATGTTTGGCATGGATACAATGATATTCATGGAAGTGTATATGTATAGAAAAATTGTATTGATGTATTTTTTTTTTGTGGGTGGGCTGCGGTCGGCGCGCCTCCGCACCACTCCGTCTGGGGCGACAGAGGGGCTTAAGCACGCAACTCCCGCAACCCACCCGAAAACCACCTCGCCTTCGTCATAGGGCCGACCACCGGAGCAGGTTTACTTGTCGTCAGTGGTCGGCCCGACGAAATACCCCCTACGTGGGGTACCCTCCCATCGACCGACGTCCCCTCGGGGAGGACGTCGGTCTTTCCTCACGCGGTCGGCCTCTCGGCGGGTGACGGACTAATCCCCGGTCACGTCACCCGCGGCCTCGGCTAGGGCGGCATGAGGCGCAGGTAGTTGCGCCTGCGCCGCCCCAGTCGCCAGTGTATTGATGTATTAAGCCAAGATTTATAATATGTATCCTTCCATTCTTTAGCTTATAAAGTTCAGTCTTTTTTTTGAGGGTTGGTTACGGCTCGCTCCCCGCTCAATTCCGTCTGGGGCAACAAAGGGACGTAAGCACGCACACCCGCAACCCACCCGCGACACGTCGCCTTCGTCATTGGACCGACCACCGGACCAGGGTGACTTGTCGTCAATAGTGGGTCCGACGGAATACCCCTTGAGGAGTACCCTCTCCTCGACCAACGTCCCCCCCCTTTCAGGGAGGACGTCGGTCTTACCTCGCGCGGTCGGCCGCGAATAAATAAAATTGAAGTGTCTGTTTGTAATGTCAAAATACGCAAGTTTTTTCATGCTCACACGGTTATTTGCATGACACCTATGCTTAAAACCAGTTTAAATTTTTTTATCTATCAGTCCCTCTGTCTGTTTGTTTGTTTGGGGGTAATTTTCAAAACGCCTGGACTGAGTTTGATATACAGGCAGCTGTCTATACAAGGAGTAACTTAGGCTATATTTTATCGCGGTATTCTCACGGGAACGGGACTATGCGCGTAAGACGGATGAAATCGAAGCGAAGTGAGGGCGGGTTGCTAGTCATAACTAATATTATAAATGCGAATGTGATTTTTTTTTGTTTATTAGGCTTTGACGCCTAAACCACAAAACTTATTTTATAAGCTGTCATTAATGGATAGCTACATTATCAGCAAGTAATATATATAGGCTATAATTTATTCCTGTATTACCTCGTAAAGGAGAACTACACTGGTCAAACCGCGAGAATTTGCTAGTAGATAATAAACTTAATGAAGATTTATCTCGTATTTCAGGCGAATAAAAGTAATTTTACTTCGGGCAACCTTGAAAATTTATCCTTTTAAGTGGTTAATAATATTCTAAAGAAGGTTTCGTTCTTGGAATGCTTTGAAATACTATAAATTTGATATTAATTCATAGCAATGGCTTCAGTATTTCCAAATTGTAAATGGATTTTCGTAGTTATAAATTTAATTATAAATGCCTATTCGAGGAAAGCATTAAATGCTTATTCAATTATTCATTGATGTCTTAAGTTAAAATGGTTATTAAATTTAATCGTAAAATACAAGCTAAAATATTGAACATTATAAGTTGATTGCTTTTTGATTTGTTTTAAATCAAAAATGGCTGATAATCCTTAATAATATTATAAATGCGAAAGTAAGTTTGTTTGTTTGTGACGCTTTCACGCTTAGACTACAGAACCGATTTCAAAAATTCTTGCACTAATGCAAAGCTAAATTATCAGGCAGTAACATAGGCTATATTTTATCCCGGTATTCCCACGGGAAAAAGAACTACGCGGGTAAGGCGACTGAAACCGAATCGAAGCGAGGGCGGGTTGCTAATATTGAATATTTTGCTGTATGGTGACAGTTAGGAATTCTTTCAATCCTTAGATTGCCCATAGGAGTCGTAAAAGTCGACTAAGAGTTTTACATCGTATTATAAATACAATTGTATTCCATCCCAACACCACACGGGAACATCTTTTTAGAGTATAACTTCTTACGTTCATACATAAATGCGTACATATTTCGTGGTAGGACAGTTGTCTGTCTACAGCCGCGGGCCGGTCCTTCCGGGGTAGTACCACACTGAGCAGAAAATCAACGTCGGAGTAGTAACAATTTGTTACTGCGATTCATTCGGTAAAATCAACGTCGGAGTAGTAACAATTTGTTACTGCGATTCATTCGGTAAGCGAGAGAGCAGGAAGCCCAACTTTCTGAGTGTGTTTGCGTGTGATGGGATTTGGTGATGGCCTTTAGTTTCACCAAATTTTATTGTACAAATTCACACTCTCTTCACTTTCTTCACAGTAGCGGCTTAGCAAATTCATGGAGTGGTAGGACCACACTTTCGACAGTTATCTGTCTACAGCCGCGGGCCGGTCTGTCCGGGGCAGTACCACGCTCTAGCAGAAAATCGACGTCTGAGTAGTAGCAATTTGTTACTGCGCTTCGTTCGGTGAGCGAGAGAGCCGGCAGCCCAACTTTCTGAGGTTGTTTGCGTGTGGAGGGTTTTGATGGTGCCTTTAGTATCACCGAGCCTCAATGCACGCCTTCACACTCCCTTCACTTTCTTGGCGGTAGACAGCGGCCTTGTAAAGGTCCATGAGCGGCAGCAACACTTATCATCAGGTGTACTGTTTGCTCGTTTGCCATTGCTTGCAATAAAAAAAAAAAGATCCATGAGCGAACACTTACCATCAGGTAAATTGTTTGTTCATTTGCCACTGTCTGCAATAAAAAAATGAAATAAAAACACAGTTTTTTTTTTTAAACTAGAACCTGCACAAAGAAAATAATTGTATTATGGGGGATATTACAGTCATACAAAATTAATGAAACACAGGCTTAGAAGCTTAACATTTCTGGTTTACATAATGCGTCGTTATGCGTAGGAATCGCACCTGTGCACTAAGCACGGTATTTTGACCACTACGCCATATGTGAAGCCAATTTATATCCAAACCTAGAAATGGTTTCATAATCACAATTAACCTTATGGTAACCCTCTAGGTGTTAACGCCTTAAAAAACGTATCATTTCAGCTTACATATGACGCACCCTCCCCCTCCCCCTCCTGATTTCAAGCATCCTTCACAATAGGAGAGCAATTATACCATATAAGAAACTATAGGACGCTGATCAGACAAATTTGTATAGGGTTTCTGTTATAGAGTTTTTATTCTGATGCTATATCTATTCTATACCAATAACTAAAATTGGAGTGTCTGTTTGTAATGTCAAAATAATAGGCTTTTTTCATGCTCACACGGTTATTTGCACGACACCTATGCCTAAAATAGCAATTAAATAATTTTTGTCTGTCTGTCTGTCTGTTTGTTCCGGGTAATCTTCAAAACGGCTGGACCGATTTCAAAAATTCTTTCACCAATGGAAAGCTATAATATCAGGGCGTAAACTAGGCTATATTTTATCCCGGTCTTCCCAGGGAACGGGAACTACGCGGGTAAAACGACTATAACCTATAACCGAAGCGAAGCGAGGGCGGGTTGCTAGTCCATATTATATCCCTTAGGCCTCTTTTTCAATACCTGCGACTAAATAGGGGGTGGTAAGTTGTATTCTTACCCCATCACCACATATTATTAAGACTACTGGGATGTATATATCTTGTACAAGATAAATTCATCTTCCCATGACTAATAATCTCACATTTCAATGATGACGAATTTTATAACATATAGATTCACTCGGCAGGAACGCGTTACACTATAATTTTGTTATCAACCGATCTTGAGTTCTGAGTTTATTTTTATATAAACTTTATACCATGAACGTAATTACTTGTTAAGGTTTCGACTCTTGTTCTTTTAGACTTTTGGTCGTAAAGGACTAAAATTTATTTAAATACTTCTTCTATAATTCTTTTTCTTGGCCCATATACGTCCTTGTGTTGGGCTCGAATCTCTTTTTTATTACAATCGGTGGCAACTGAGCAAACACACCTGATGGTATATGATACTGCCGCTCATAGACTTACTAGGCCGCTGCCTACCGTGAAGAAAGTGAGGGGAGTGTGAATGCATGTAATAAGGTTCGGTGACTAAAGGTCAAAACCCACCATAAACCGAAACACCTTCAGAAAGTTGGTCTGCCGGCTCTCTCGCTCACTGAACGAAGCGCAATAAAAAATTGCTATTACTCAGACGTCGTTTTCCTGCGAAAATATGATACTACCCCGGACACACCGGCCCGCAGCTATAGACAGACAAATGTCAATAGCGTGGTCCTACCACTATGAATACAGTGCGAGAGAAATCCCTCGTAGTGTGAGTCTCAGAATTTGTATTGCCTTCATAACTCAAACAGACTCCGCACAACAATTCTTAAATCGCATAAAATATTTTCCTGCTTGGAAATGTCATAATTTCAAACCAAAACTGCGACGTTAGTAGTCCATATTTTTTATAATTTTTGAAGTAACACTTTTATTGCATCGCCTTAAACTTTTTCGTCCATCTATTGCATGTCGCGTGACCGTCGGCCACGGAGTAGGGGTAAAGTGAAAGGTGCTCAACAGAGCAGCCGAGGCAAATATGGCGGCGCCTATGGTTCGCATCAGTTGACCGTGTAATGCATAGACTATTACTCATATGTGCCAATGCTCTACGCAATTTGTTTGTTTTCATCAGGGTTTAATGTAAATGTTGCTATACTTTTGTAATGCGAAAAATTTTCACTTTTATCGTGGTTTCATAAAACCACACAATCAAATTTTTATTCAATACAACACCCTGCACTAAAGAAATAATCCTTGTATTGCGGGGGACTTTACAAACATATAACTAGCGGACAAAAATTACATCTAGACTCAGAACAACAATTTGTGTATCACACAAAGTGTATTTTTTTTTTTGGGTCGGCTATGGTCTACGTTCACGCCGTCCGCTAAGTCCAGGGTGACGAAGGGGCGGCGCGCGGCCCCATAACCCACCATATCTCCTCGGCTTCACCATTAGGCTGACCACCAGTACCGAGTTCCTGGTCATCGATGGCCGGCCTGGCGGCCAAAGAGTTGTCCTGCGTGGGATTCGAACCCGCGTTTTTTGTGCAATTTTAATCACCGAGCCATATGTGCTTGTTTGTAGGCATTTTCATTGTCACTTAAGTATAGAGAGACTTCATTATTAACTGGTGTTGTATATCTTTATGATGTATTTGTTATATCAGTCAATGTCAAAGGTCAAAAGGGTGAGATGAACACGCAGTAATTAAATTTGAAGTTAATTGGAGGCTTGGAGCAGATGAGCAGTGAAATTAATTAAAATTATAGCCTGACTGATATGAATGAATAGATTTTAATCACAAATTGTGTAATTATAGGTTGTTGGTTCTAACTTGGAGTATCGTTGTCCCTTTTAGGTTATGAAGGTTAGATTGGCTCTATGTAAAGCAAATATTATGATAGATTTGATTGAACTTGAAAGTTTGTATAAGGATAAAGAATATAAGCTCGGTGTTTTCTTTAATGTTAAGTAAATTGTTTTTTTTTTTGGAAACTGTCTCTAGTTATTATTCTAGTTATGTGATACCCTAAAACTGTAAAATAGGCTGGCCATACTGCGTCGACAAATTTGTGGACGCCACTCCTGGCCACTGCCATTTCAAAGTGATGATTCTGCGGGCTATGTCAGTTACACCCGTGCATCTACAAATTTCCTTATTTCGGATTTTATCACGTAGAGAAATATCGAGCATAGCCCTCTCCATAGCACATTGAACGACTGACACCCATAATTTAATGTTCATTAAGAAGCAAGCAAAATATAATATGGAACTAAATGAGATCGTTCACAGCAAACTGGTTAGGTCTTTATGAAGCACGTGACTTAATTGAACGCATTTGCGGCGATGGCTTTTACCCCATGGCGTCGCTTTTGACGTTTCCTTTGATAAGGCACGTTCGGTTAAAAGGGTGTTAAAAGAATACACCAGTTTATAGTCTTAATTAAAGGCACACTAAAAGTTTGGTGTAATTATTGCCTCTATTTTCCACTATATAAATCTAGACACGTGGTAGTGTACCAAATTCAAGCAAAGAGCGCGTCCAATGCATAATTACAAGAACCCTTTCGAGCTACTTTTGACCCCTCTCATAACTTTAAAGCAATTAAATATAAACACACCATGTTTGGCATATATATTGAGACTCACTAGGTAAGCTAGTAGTCTAAATTTTATATGCAAAGCTAAAATATATACTTGCGAGAGTGTGTAAAGCCAAGTTCAAGGACAGAACACGCTGGCGTATATTTATACGAACATTTCGAACCACTTTTGACCCCTCCGTAACATAAAAACTATTCAATATAAATACACCAAATTTCAATTTACAATTGCTAATTATTAAATATCGGGGGGCACGGCAGTGCCCCCGCCAAGTCGAGCGCGAAGCAAACACTGCCGTACCATCCTTTACTGGCACCGTCTCGCCGCATTTTCTGGCCCCTATTTGAGAACCTCTGGATAAGACCAGAATGTAGAAATTTTCGTCATCCAGTAAGCTATAAAAACATACTTAAAATACAAAATTTGAAGTCTGTAGGTCATTTAGTTCCGAAGTTAAGCGAAAGCAAAGTTTCGCATTTATGACACTCACTCACTCACTCACTCGTGATCATCAAAATAGAACTAGTACTTCCCATAAACTCAGAGAGCTGAAATTTGGTACAGAGTTAGAATTTAATAGCCATATAAAGGAAAAACTATAAAAACTAGGATAATCGAAGATCTGGAATACCTGGTGACCTTTATTTGAAAACACAAGAGCCCAACCAAACTATTAAAGATCTTCATATCGCCTTTACAAAAAATATTCAACTTTCGTTTGCCTCTTCATTTGATGTAAAAAATCGAAGGTCTGAAGTATCTGATGAAGAACCCTCAGCTTGTCTCAGTTGTATTAGTAAGTAATATACCTTTAGTACAAAGTTCATTGACAATTAATTATATTGACAATTGTCTAAACAATTGGTAGCAAATTCGCTAATAATTTGATTCACAAATGATTGTCTATTAAGTCAAAATTTAAGATCATACCCCGAGCATACGTGTACAGTGAACAATTCCCAATCTATGTGGCGTATGTCCTTAACAATTCACAAGAGCCAAGGTCTAAGTTTGAAAAATGCCCTCATGGACATTGGCACCTCCATATTCCCTTGTGGCCAAGCCTACGTGGCGCTTTCACGAGTAACCATTCTTCATGGGGTGCACCTCATAAATGTTGACTTCAAGAGTATAAAAGCTTAAGTTTCAGCGATCACCGAATACAACCAGCTTAGGCATAAATACCGCGCCGATCTTTCAGAAATTAAACCGTCTAAACCGTCTAAAATAATAAATAATGATGCGGCAATGGGCAATACGAAAAACTGTTGCTACCGTACAAGAATCAGAACCGGAAAAAAAGAAAAGAAAGAATTGTAATAATAAAAAAACTATTCCTAAAAAGAAAAAAAATTTGTCAAATAAGAAAATCTAATAAAATAAATCAATATGCCCACGTTTCTACAAAAAGAAGTGAAATCCCACCAAAAACATTCTGTAGAAAACTAGCCAGGTCTCGATGGAGCTGCTTGTTTATATCTAAAAAGTAATGCAATCTAGAGAAAGTCGTGCCAAATCTAAGGTTCCTTACTGCGATTTCTTTATTATTATAGTTAATGTTGTGTGACTTGGCCGTTGAACATTCTTTATACGTTAGTGGGTACCTACAAGTCAATTTTGTTCACACGTAATGTTATATCTGTTGTAACTACCTATGTTTGTTAAGCGAGATACTAGCCCATACTGGTATTGGTAATTGGACGCTAGTCTCTCATTTTAGGCTGTTGTTGATTGTGCAACACATGCATTCAGCATTGACAACGCTGACTTTTGCTCACTTCTTTTTGGAGCGTCAAATGGACCACCGATCTAACATATAATAGACGTACTGAGGGACTTCTATCAATGATTAGAAGTCCGTCTGTACTGGAAATATTTTTTTATACTGTTTGTTTCAGGCTCGCCTACACATAAGTATTATTTAAATACGCAGCTTTATCAAGCCTACAATTGACTGGTTATTGAATCAACGTTTTAAAAGTGGAAATTTGCCATGGTCAATGGGTAGCGGTTCTGGCGACAGATTGGTGCAATGGCGTCATGGAGCACCTGGTTTTATACCCTTGTATACCCTTCAACGGCCAAGTCATACAACATTAACTATAATAATAAATAAATCGCAGTAAGGAACCTTAGACTTGGCACGACTTTGTATAGATTTCATTACTTTTTAGAGATAAACAAGCAGCTCCATCGAGACTTGGCTAGTTTTCTACAAAATGTTTTTGGTGGGATTGAGATTTAGCAGAACATAAACTATATATAAAAAATATAAAACATATAAATATAAGATTTTTTTATATAAAGATATATAAAAAAATCCATAATTGGAATATAGGAAATCATATTTATATAGGAAACGCTTTTTTTAGTAGAAAAAAAAACAAGATATTGTGTTAAAAATTTGCTTAAGAATATCATACGTTGTTCTAATTAATAAAATTCAGGAAAATCTGCAAAACTTGGCACCCGGATATCTCAAGTCTTTTGTCGGTGAAATTGAAAACCAAAGCAGAATTATTACAATACTGAACTAATTGCGTTTTTTGTGTAGGATAGTTGATATTGGATTTTATTTCGAGATTGTATTCTCTTGCATGTATGTTCTATGCATATTATTTATATCTATTAGTAGTCTTTTACGACCTACCTAATTCAATATCTAGATCAAATGATATTAATTTAGCTTTAACAATACCTTTGTTTTTCTTTCAGAATTGTGACCACGATTCTTATAGCCATTTGTATTTTCTCTTCATTTGGTGGCTTGCCAAATGTTATACCGCAGTCATGTTTTACAATTCGCTAGAAATTCAGTCAATTTTACACGTTTTCGCTAGTTTAAGTGAAATCTCGTTTAGACACTGCCCTAGTTTTGTTATTATTTAACAAAATTCATTTTTGTAACAGATAATACATTGATTCTTACATAAAAAAATAAAATATCATCATAATCTCAGGTAATAT
This sequence comes from Lymantria dispar, assembly GCA_032191425.1. Classification (NCBI taxonomy): domain Eukaryota; kingdom Metazoa; phylum Arthropoda; class Insecta; order Lepidoptera; family Erebidae; genus Lymantria; species Lymantria dispar. The sequence goes on along the minus strand of CM063442.1, from coordinate 3,545,949 downwards.
ACGTCCCATTGCTGAACTAGAACCACCTCAAAAGTGGGTGACAAATTTGACATATTATATCATCATATCAGATGGATTGGTTCAGGGTTTAGGGGTGGTCTTTCGTGATATTTTACGATTACCCATCAGCGTGGCAAATGAAGAGATGATTATAATTGCCTTTTGCTGTCCACTGTTGGACGTAAGTCATCCCCCACATTTTAGCAGATAGGGGCGTAATACCCGCTCTAGGCAGACGGGTTTGTGATTGCAGTAGTATTATATGTAACCCAGGAGAGTGCTGCAGAGTGACTATTGTATTCTTATCCCGTCACTTTAATGGTATATCATTATTTCAACCCATCACCGTCCACTGTTGGAAGTAGGCCTCCCTCATGTTACGCCACAAAGTGGGATCCTGTGCTGCCTGCATCCAACGACGCCCAGCAACTTTGATCAGGTCGTCGGTCCACCTAGTGGGAGGGCGTTCTACACTGCGTCGTCCGATAATGGCATATGTATTCACGTAAATGTAATATTAAATGAGTTTTGTTTCTTATTCTAATAATATCAAATTCTACTACGGTTATTTCAGTCGGTCTATCTGTAAATGAGATATTTTAATCCAACCATCAGCCCGTAGACGTCCACTATTAGACATAGCCCTACCCACGAGAATACCACACGAAAAAATCCTGTGCCACTAGCTTGACATCGTCAGTACACCTGGTAGGGGTCGTCCTACGTGGCGTCGTCTGATTTGTGGTCATCACTTGGAAATTTTTCTTCTCCAATGGTTATCGGTTCGACGAGCGATATGGCTCATTGCCATTTCAACGTGCTAATTTTGCGAGCTATGTCGGTTATCCATACCCATTCATCTACGGATTTCTGTATTACAAATTCTATCACAAAGAGGCTGAGGCAGACCAAGGTTTAGTGACTATTACGGGAAACGCTGAATGCTGTAAAGTGTTCGAAACGTCGGGTAATCAAAAATCAAGTACAAATGCGATAAAATCCCTAAAAATAGATTAAATTATAACTACTCACTTAAGCATCAGAAATCGTTAAACAAAAAGTATGACAAATGTTCTTTTTGACTTTTAACATTTATTTACGAAAGTATTTAAAAATTCCATTATATTTATTTTATAATTACAACGTTAAATCTTTTGTGTTGAAAGATTAACCCTTCATTAGCGAGGAATATTCTTTTTGTACAAAACACATCGAAATTTTCTAAATTATAATCAAATTCGTATTTTATTGTATAAATATATTCAATGTATCAATATTTGGTGACCGAACGAAAAAATATGAACAAATTTTACGACGAAATTAACACGGAGATATCAAATTCAATTTTATGTAACGTGCTCCGTAATAATTTTGCTTATCCCCTCTGTAACCATACACTGGCATCGAGGGAGTAATTTGGACACAAATTCAATATTTTCAATGTCCATACCAATAAAACGTATTATTAAATTCTACGGTATATTAATCCCGCATATTTTAGTGCTGCTTAAAATGAAAAAGTACGGACCGATGTCCAGGGATGTTTCATTTTTTATTATTTTATTATATCAATTTCCGTGTAGTAACGGACTAAGAATTAAATGCACCACCCGATCTCTTGCTCATGGGTGTGGTTAGAGATGACTAAGGAATGATATGCGGACATCTATGCAAGGGAAGGAACAATCGACATAAAACCCTATGCCAACACGTCTGTCTAGTAGATCAATTTCTCTTGCATTGTGGAGGAGGCCCAAGGTCAACAGTGGGACTAATGTGGGCTAAGATAATGATAATACTAGCAGTAATGGATGCGTAAAAGACCTGAACATGGTCAGTTTATAAACTTACGAAAACGTAAGCGTTAGATTGTAAATTTTTGTATCCATTCACAATCTATCGACAGTTTATAATCTCACTATATAGTTTATAAACTGACGCTTCGTACAATTATCTGGTGACTGGTACAATTATCTGGTGACTGGTTATATCCCTTAGTCACCTTTTACGATACCCACAGCTAAGATAAGAGGTGATGAATTGTATTCTTGCTCTTTCATCACACGGTATAAATAGGTTATATTGTACTATTTTGTTTTATACATAAAACTACTGTAGCGAGCAAAGTGTTCGAAACGTCGAGCAATCAAAAATCAAATACAAACGCTATAAAATCCGTAAAGTAGTTTTATTTACAATGTGCAATAGTCATGTAAACATCAGATGTTTTTAATATAAATGATAGTTTTCGATGTTTGCGCGAGTTACATATTGTAAACGAAACTATTTTTACGTCATCATCATCATCTCAACCTGGAAATGTCCCGTTGTTGGGTTCGGGCCTCCTCCATAATAGGTGGGAAATTGACTTTACTATACTATGCTGACCAGACAGTTTGGTATAGGTTTTAGTTCTAGTTTTCCTTCCCTTAAATAGATGTTATATGCGTATTATATCCCTTAGTCATCTTTTACGACATCCATGGGTAAAATAAATAGTAGTGATTTGTATTCTTACTCCGTCACCATACGGAAATATATTTAACTATTTTACAGATTTTGTCACCTTACAGCATTTATGGTGATGTAATTCGTTAAAAATATTTTATTTACAATAAGATATAGTTCATAAGAATATTGAATTCAAACAAATGAACTCTTTTAAGTTTCTAATAATATCTTATGTTGCTTGCATTTAGAATGAACCCCCAAAGTTTGAGTCATGACGAAACAAAATAAAAATGTGCTTAATCCAGTTTTTGAGTGTTTCGAATGTGATTTACATTTATTCATCTGGGTTCGTCCTCTTTTTTGTTTGTCTGCCACATTGTTGGCTGAAACAATGGCTTTAGTGTTGTATCCGGAATTTATCATTCTAACACCATCGTCGGAAACGCTTGCCGATATGTGATCATAATGTGGAATTATGAAGGGTGTAATGGCTATTTTACTCTATAAATGTTCCTAAATAATTCTAGACTACGTGGAATGAATTGTTGAAAAAGTCACAATATTTTGTTTAAGCTAGGGATATCTTTTAAAATAATTTCGTTACATATATTGTGATACTAGAAGTAGAATATTTATTTCGTTGTATTTCTCTCTAAGTGAAATTCATGAGCCTAGATTACAAATTGAACTAATGATAATACATTTAAAAAATGAATCATGATAAATTAAAATCTCACTTTAGACAATTCCGTTGATTGAATCTCCGTTATCTGCGTTTTGAAAACCTTCACAGAACTATCTGTAACAAAATAGAATAAAATATTAGATATTACTCTTTTATACAATTAATTAAATTTCAAACCTTCAAGTGATCTACAAAAATAGCATTAAAATAGCCTAGCAGTTTGAATGGATATATAAATAAAAAAAATTTACGTGTATGTTCGTAATGTCGAAATAGTAGGTTTTTTCAATGCTCATACGGTTATTTGCAAGATACCTATGTCTAAAAACCAGTGAAATATTTGTTTTGCCTCTGTCTATTGAGAGTAATCTTCAAAATTGCCGGACTGATATTGATAATATTTTAATATCACGTAGCTGTCTATAAAAGGAATAACTTTGGCTATATTTGATCGCGGTACTTTCACGGGAACAAAAATTACGCGGATAAAATTGCGGGAATTTGCTGGTTATTAATACATGTATAACTCAACGTAAATATAAGATAAAATAAACCTTAGTCATAGAAAAGCAATAACGTAAATAATAATTATTTAATTTTCTATCAGAAAAAGTAAGTAGGTAATACTAAGTACGCAATACTAAATAATAAAGAAAAAACATAACTAAAATCAAGTCTGGTATTTTGGGTGATACTTAAAAGACGAATTTAATATTTTTATATCATCATCATCATCTCAGCCCATATACGTCCCACTGTTGGGCTCGGGCCTCCTCCATAATGGAAGGGTCATTGACCTACTATACCACGCTGGTCAGACGTGTTGGTATAGGGTTTTATTTCGAGTTTTCCTTCTCTCGCATAGATGTTATATGCGTTTTATATCCCTTAGTCGTCTCGTACGATCACCCACGGGTAAGATAGGGGGTGGTGAATTGTATTCTTACTCCGTCACCACACGGAAGGATAATATTTTTATATACACCTAACAAATTGGATGGGCCACCACTTTAAATATAATAGACTTTTAAGCTTTATTTAAATATTTATATCATATTAATGCTATTATAAAAGTTTTAAAATAAACTATAACTTAACATTATTATTAATTTGTATATATTCACAAATATATTACAGCTGGATTCGTTTAATTCTAAAGCCAATGAAATATGAAAATTGAATTTGACAATAAAATTTGTTAAATAGGATTATGGAAATGTTTAGAGGCAATTTGGAAATAAATATCTATTACATACACCCACGGTAGAAAGCATCCTTAAAATTACGATATGAACTTCAACCTTTTAATATGAAGGTAGTTTCAGAAATTGATTAAAGTTTACTAAGCTTAAGCTTGCCTCAATATTGAGAGGTGTTTTAAAATTAGATCCCTTGATACATATTCATCATCATCATCATTTCAGTTCATCCACTATTCAATAGTGTCTCTGTGTCTCTCGTCACCACCAAAATAGGAGGGAAATTGACCTATTATACTACACTGGTCAGTTGTGTTAGTGTAGAATTTCAAGTCTTCCTACTCTTGCATACATATTTAATCCCTTCATAGACTTTTTAGCCTACAGGTAAAAGAGAAGGTGGTGAACGTAGTCTCTCTTCGTCACCACACGAAAAATAATTGATACATATTATAAAAGGCATTTTCCGTATGGTGATGGAGTAAGAATATAATTCACCACCTCCTATCTTACCTGTGGGTATCGTAAAGGACTACTAAGGGATTACATATGTACATAACATCTATGCAAGAAAAGGAAAACTTGAAACAAAACCCTATGCCAACACGTCTAGCCCGCAAGGTATAGTAGGTCAATTCTCTTATTTTTGATTAACTTCGAGTCTAACAGTGGGAAGTGATGAAGAATTATGAGCAACAAGAGTCTATTAATATTATTTGAGAACAATAATTAACACTGAAGATGAAAAGACTCCATGTTTTGAAACTACTAAGTCAATGTTAACAAAACAGAATACATTTACTTAAAAAACAATCCCGGGGGTTGCTGCTAAAGTTTCTGTTTGTGCGCGACATAATTTTACGATCAGGGACGTCCGCTCATCGCCGGAATCCAGGCGCCACTCGCATTAGACAATCCGATATTGGAATCGTATTCAACATTAACTAAACATAAAAAATATTTAACGTCACATAAATTATAGTCTAAAGAAGCCGATCGTTTTCACATATCCTCACCACTAATATTTTATTGCTAATGCGTGTCCATTGACTGCGTAATTCTAAATAAAATTTATTAGACAATTTTGTAATTTGATTTTTATTGTGGGCTGTAGTTATCGTAAAACTTTCTACGTTGACGTTATGAATGGTAAATATTTTTTTAAATTGTTGTAAAAGCAGCCCTTTAAGGCAAAGCTCATGCGGTGTATTCGATGTCTACAACAATAGTTTTATTCCGAAAATGATTTGGAGGACCTTGTATAATAGAGGTCTCAAAGGACCAGTACAATGTTCCGTGTATAATAATAGTTGTAGATTTGAAAGTGATTTGAATATGAATAGGGCTCCCTCCCGCGCTGGCTCGTAATAACAAATATGAAGTGTTGCTTTTATATTTACCCCTAGTGATTCTGACTTATAAAGAATTGATTTGGGACTGTTACGATTTTAAGTAATTATAGATATGAGAATATTTGTAATGGTATATTTATGTTTTGTTTTGATCTGTGCGACTGTTATTTTGGTAGCAATATGATTACAATATTTAAAATTATATTGTGTAAATTTTATAGTCTAATATATGGTACCCAATAAATTTAATTAGAAAAGAAAAGCAGAAGGAGTTGGGAAGGTTCTATTTCGGTCCTATGCAAAGCGGGAGATATAAAATTGGCTAATAAGCCATTAAATAAAACGATGTACAACTACTTGAAGCGCAGCAGTATAGCACCATGGATTTAGTAGAGCTTATGGGGGCTTTATATTTGAGCTTTAGGATCGGTTGCAATAGTAGATTTGGCAAAAAAAGTTGTCATATCCTATTCGAATATAAAACTATTAAAAATAGTTTTTCATAAATAAACCGTCGACATAACAAACTTTTTATTGCAAGAAATTGATATTGAAACTATTCCGACCGGAAATTTTAGTAGAACCGTGCCCAGTAGATCGTAATATGTTAGTCCCATATTCCTTGCTATTTAGATATTACGCAGAAAAATATGACTATGGGATACAGTCACCTGTTTATAACTTAAGAAATAAAAAAATGTCCCTAAAAGAGAATACTAAGCTCTAGTAACTTTAATTAACCATGTATTTCATATATATAAATAATATCTGGTAGACCGAGCTTCGCTCGGAATATTTTTGTCGAATTTATTTAGATATACCTATATTAATAAAAAATAAATAATGAAAATTATATAAAAAATTACAAAAAAAGAATAATAATAACACCAAGATTCGAACCGACGCTGTTTGAATGCCACAAAACCCAAAAATAAAACCGGCCGTCTCCCCAACTGAGCTATCGTAACTCATGACGTTGTCAACGAAATTTGAATTCATATTCTTTTAAAATTTAATGTCATTATATTGTTTTACTAAAAACACGGACATAACAACATTTTCTATAAATAAAACCTAGCTAGATCGATTTTTTGGACCCGAAACCTCTAGTATGCCAAATTTCAACAAAATCGTTGGAGCCGTTTCCGAGATCCTGAATATATATATAGGTATATATATATATATATATATATATGTATATATATATGTATATATATATATATATATGTATATATATATATATATATATATATATATATATATATATATATATATATATATATATATATATATATATATATATATACATATATACAAGAATTGCTCGTTTAAAGATATAAGAATTTTTTCTGGATGTTTTTCTAATTTGTTTGTCATAACTTTCAATTCAGTTATGGAATTTTTTATAAAGTCTCACTGTTGAGCTCGGGCCTCCTCCACGATGGGAGGGAAATTGAGACGTAAATGAGCTGTGATGAAGACGATTTCACGCTAGTCAGATGTGTTGGCATAATTATAACATGACATGGTGCTTTAGATTTATTAAAGAATTTTACACGTTCTTTTAAGAAATAAATTTTAGAATTGTCTACAGAACTTGGCACCCATTTAGATATCAAGTCTTTCGCCAGTGAAGTCTACATATCATAATATTGAATTTGTATTTCATTTACACATACATAATTTTAGTGCGCTACTGTCGCTAGACTCAGCTATAAACAGCTTTTAGTTTACGCCCTTAAAATCACTATAAATAACTACAATTAGCTACCCTATGTATAAACTCATATCATTGTATATCCCAACCCTGTTTGTATTGCTGGGGTGTCACCTCCCTTGGACACTGGGCAGATATTGATCGTAGAGTGAATTTTTGCAACGCGTAATGTCACATATGGTTGTTTTCCATATGCAAATTCCTGTTTCCCCTTTTAAGTGTACTTTTTTATGTCTACGATATTTATTTGCTAAAACTTCGCCGTAGCCAGTGAGGTTGACGAAGTTGAGGCACACAAATGGATTTGCGTATATTTTGTCTGAATTTTGTAAATTTAGTGTGTTGAATTGTAGATTTTTGTTTCATTTTGTCTAAATATAGGAATTATCTAGCTAGATCAATGAATAAACTATTTGTTAAACTGATATATTCTTCCGTGTGTTGATGGAGTCATCATCATCATCGTCATATACGTTGCATTACTGGGGTCGTGACTCTTCCACAATAGGAGGAAAATTTACCTCACTGGTCATAGAGGCTGGCTGGAGAAAACCTATTTTTCTTTTCTAGATGTTATGTGCATATTATATCCCTCAGGCGTCTTTTACGACATCCACGATAAGAAATAGGGAGTGATGAATTGTATTTTTATTCCGTTACCATACGGACACATGAGTGGAAAGTGATGACGGGGTAAAAATACCATTCATCAGTCCAGTTTGTATGTGTGGGTGTCGAAAAAGAAGTCTTTATATACAACGTAAGAGAAGAGAAACCCGAAATAAAACCCTATATTAAACGTTCTGATCAGCGTGGTATACGTCAATTTCTTCCTGTTAGTGCCGGAGCCCAGTACTGGGATCTGAAGGATTTAAGATGATGATACATTCTTCTTCTATTCAGCTCATTGTTAGATTTAGCCCTCCTGTTCAGCAAGAGGGCTATTGATCTATTGCACTGCGCCTGGTTAACATACTATTCTAGGTCGAGTATTCCATGTCTAACATCGATGCTTCATGTCATATCTCTTACTGGTCTTTTACGATACCCACTGGAAAAAAACAGGATGTGAATTGTATTCTTAATATACTCAATACTGATTGCGATGCAATAAGTAATCTTTTACCGTCATCAACATTATTATCATCGCAGCCCACATACGTCCCACTGTTGGGCTCGGGCCTCCTCCACAATGGGAGGGAATTTGACCTACTATACCATGCTGGTCAGACATGTTGATATAGAGTTTTATTTCGAGTTTCCCTTCTCTTGCACAGATGTTATGTGCATATTATATCCCATAGTCCTCTTTTACGACATCCACGGGCAAGATAGGGAGTGGTGAATAGTATTCTTACTCCGTCACCACACGAAAAATCTTTTATCATACGTATTGCAAATTTTTTTTCGAAGTTTTAACAGCCTGCCTAGCGTCAAACCTCATTGAGAATGTAATTGTTCACCAAAAGGGGACCAGAAGGAGGTCGCACAGTAATATGTTAAGATCTTAGTCGTCTTTTATGACACCCATGAGCAAATAAAAAAGTGGTATTTATGTATGTATATGTACACACAATAGTATAGGTGTAATATTTGTTACCATCGATCCATCAGCCTAGAGATATCCACTGTTAGACATAGGCCTCCCCACGAGAATGCCACTTGGAACAGTCCTAAGCCACTCACCGATTCCCTGCGACTTTGAAGATGTCGTCAGTCCATCTAGTAGGGGATCATCCTACGTTACGTCGTCCTTTTTTACGATGGATTGTAATTGTTTTCAAAATTCACCATAGGACTGAATGTTACTGGGTTTTAAATTCCCATGGGTACTAAAGTCATTTAACGGTAGGTGGTCTTAAAACTTTAACTGATTAATGATGATATAGTGTTCATAAAACACAATAATGAGAAAAACAACGGTGGATCGCGTTAATTGGGTCCCAAATAATTACATCGTTGTCTATGACGTGTAAACATAAATATTTTAATTATATTTGTTGAGGATGTAAATTATAATTGTATGAGAAATGTTACGAATGAATCTTTTCTTTTGGCTCACTTCTTTTAATTATTTTTGATGTTTACATAGCGTGGTGGTAGATAATTAGATTTTGTTATTTTTTATTACTGTTGGAGGCAAACGAGCATACAGAATACCTGATGGTAAGTGATACTGCCGCTCATGGACCTTTGCTAGGCTGCTAGGGATGTGAAAAATAATAATCGATTATTACAAAAAATTTATCGATTAATAATCGATTTTTACAATCGATTATTAAAATAATAAAAATCGATTATTAATCATTTTTTATTACTCGAAATTCGATCGAAATTAATCGATTATTCACTGCCAGATTTCCTAAAAAAAAAGTCATCACGATTGTTTCATACTACATTAGAAAATACAGCTCACATTTCCTAAAAAAAAGGTCATCATAATCCTGTTGGGAGAAAAAATCTAATATTTTATAATCGATTATTTATTTTTAATTAATCGATTATTTTATAATCGATTTATTTTAAAGAACAAAAAATCGATTATTTCCCTCCAAGTCACATCCCTATAGGCTGCCGTCTACAGTGAAGAGAATCAAGGGAGTATGAATGCGTGCAAGTGAAAAAAAGCATCACTAACCCATAACATGCAAATAACTTCAGAAGTTGGGCTGTCGATTCTCTCGCTCACCGAGCGAAGTGCAGTAACAAATAGCTACTACTCAGGTACTACTCCCTAAATAGGTAGACTTAGGCTGCATAACAAAACTCAAAATCGCTCAGCGTGCTAGAATCCGGAATACGGAAATCCGCAGAAGAACGGGTGTAACCGACATAGCACGAAGAATTAGCACGCTGAAGTGGCAATGGGCAACATTGCTCGACGAACCGACAACCGCTGGGGAAGAAAGGTTCTCGAGTGGCAACCACGTATCGGACGACGCAGTGTAGGACGTCACTCCACCAGGTAGACCGACGACCTGGTAAAAGTTGCTGGGTGTCGTTGGATGCACGCGGCACAAGACCGCACTTTGTGGCGTAACATGAGGGAGGCCTGCTTCCAGCAGTGGACGGCGATAGGCTGAAATGATGATGATGATGACTACTCATGTGTCGATTTTCTGCAAGTGCACGGTACTACCCCTACCGAACTGGCCCATGGCTGTAGACAGACGACTGTCATAAGTGAGGTACTACCGCTTCTAAATGAGTAAATACAGGTATAATTAAAGATACAGCAAAATTTGTGTGGTGAGGGTAGTGACATACAAAAAAAAAAGATTTCATAGCATAGTACTTACCATTTTAATGTTGAATAACAAGTCACCAAAAACTGTAAAAAGTGTGTAGCATATTTTTCTTTTTATCATCATAACAGCTCATATAAATCCCACTGCTGGACTCGAGCCTCCTCCAGAGTAGGAAGAAGATTTTGATACAATGATGCTCAATGGTTTTATTTCGAGTTTTCCTTCTCTTGTATAGATGTTGTACATATCTATGTCGCAGCGTCACTACCTCTGGCACCATATCTTAATAGTTTTTAAGAATCAATTGATTACGGTAACGTCAAGTATTATACTTGGGTGTGTTCGATACAACGTCGGCAATGATTTTTGATGTTTGTCGTTTGACTGTTAACGTTTGAAATATTACCGAGCTTTTGTTATTGAGAGCGGTCCGTTGAATACTGAGTTGGGAACGAGACACGAGAGCGATCGGTCGTTGTTGCTGCCAGGTTGTATCAAATTCACCGCATCTCCCAAACTCTTAATTTATCCGTCGGCATACGTTAATAATTAGTTGTAATAGAAAATAGTGTTAGCGTTAGTTATTGAATATAGTTTAAAAAGTAGCCATCCAAAGTATTATTTTATTCCACCGCAATGTGTGACCCATCTGATAGTGATGCAGCACGCCACCCAACCATAGTTATATAATATACATATATACCTTAGTCGGTTTTTTGACACCCATGGGCAAGTTGAGGTGAATTGTATTGCTACTCCGTCATTACAAGGAAAATATAGCATATTAGATTTTGTAAATAATAGGTTTAGATTAATAAATTGTCATAAGATAATAATGATCATAAATTTCATGTTTAATAACAAACAACAAAGAACCATAAAAAATTATACAGAACTATTTCCTTTTTGTACGGGCAATGAATTCACGTCACAAATGTGAGTTAAATTTTATTAACTAATTCTATTTGTAATAACGATGACTTGTTGGACGTGAGACATCTTAGTCCTGTTATAATCATGAACTTTGACAATCGAAATATCGGGCAATTAATAATCAAATACAAAGATCATTTCGAAAAATAGAAGAACCAAGTCTGTGACAAAATTCGTGTGAACAGTTTCAAGAAATAAGTAAGGCATATGAACGTAAATAATGCATAAAAATTCAGAATGGCTTGAAATGAACAAACAATTAAGCCGTGCAACTGACGGCAGTCAATAGTTGCTCAGTTTCATTCCACATGAACGATGCCAACGGGACAGCGCGGCGGTAACAGAAATGATTTTATCAATTCATTTTGCTCAGATTGATGGTGATTTTTTTAAAACGCCATGATTTAATCATGTGAATTCCTTTCTGTAAATAAGAAGAGAAGAAGGTGGCATCATTCATCGTTATCATTTCAGTTCATACATGTCTCAATATTGGGCACAAGCCTCCTCCATAGTAGGAGGGAAACTGACCTATTATACCACGCCCCTCAGATGTTTTACCTTATATTGCAATGAGGTGTTTTCGGCATATTAGGCATAATATCGGGTTGATCGAGCTTCGCTCGGAATATTTTTGTTGTATTTTTGTCGAATTTATTTAGATATATATTAATAAAAAATAAAAATTAAATAATGAAAAAAATATAAAAGAAATACAAAAAGAGAATAATAATAACACCATGATTCGATCCGACGCTGTTTGAATGCCAAAACAATACCTATTAAAAGAAAACTGGGCGACTTCCCAACTGAGCTATCGTAACTCATGATGTTGACAGCGAAATTTGAATTCATATTCTTTTAAAATGTAATGTCATTGTATTGTTTTGCTAAAAACACCGACAAAACAACATTTTCTATAAATAAAACCTAGCTAGATCGATTTTTTGGCCTCGAAACCTCTAGTATGCCAATTTTCATCAAAATCGTTGGTGCCGTTTCCGAGATCCTGAAAATATATATACAAGAATTGCTCGTTTAAAGATATAAGATCACTCAATCGTCTTTTACGACACCCACGGGCAATAGAGAGTGGCGAATTGTATTCTTCTTCCGTATAGAAGTCGACCATTGTTTATTAAGCGAATTAAAGTTTCAATAACCATAACATTGTGTCTCGTAAATTGTACCATCGCTGACACACTACGTGACATACGACACACTGCTGATTGCCGACGTGACGACGACGTGTCAAACTAACAAACTGGGTGCACGTTGCGTATAATATTTTGTTTAGATGTTAATCTTATTTTGGTGTGTTGCAAGAACATTTTATGAATGTTTTATGTGATGTTAACGTTTGAGAGTTTGTTACATAATCTAAAGATATATCCGAAGATAGATTTTCCTCTTAATATAGTGCGGTGACAATAAATAATTTCTCTCGCCATCTCTCTCTCTCTCTCTCTCTCTCTGATCACCTTATAATCATCAATGGTTTTCTAGGAGAGTCATCATCTTCATTATCTTTCGAAGTAGGCCTACCTCACAAATGAGGGGATTGTGCTGTAACCGCTACGTTTGGCGGACTGGTTGGCATTTGCATGTGAAGTATTATACGCTTCTCAGGAAAGAGCTGCTGCTCATTGTCTTGGTGGTACTCTTAACCCATTTTTATGACTCTAACAACTATGGATGACTACAATTGTATTCTTATCCTGTCACCACAAGGTGCCATGGAGAGTCGCATGTAAATGCACAGAAATACAGACAACCCTTAGTCGTCTTTTAAAACACCCACGGGCAAGAGGTGAAACGTCACGATACAAAAATTTGCAGATAGCACAAAATATTACTATTCATGTGAATCAAATCAGCTTGCGTGAAAAGCCATTATTTTAACCACTGCCTAATGTGTGCACTGCTCTATGGTATCTTATATCTTTAAACGAACAATTCTTGTATATATACTTATATATTCAGGATCTCGGAAACGGCTCCAACGATTTTGTTGAAACTTGGCATACTAGAGGTTTCGGGTCCAAAAAATCGATCTGGCTAGATTTTATTTATAGAAAATGTTGTTTTGTCCGTGTTTTTAGCAAAACAATACAATGACATTAAATTTTAAAATAATATGAATTCAAATTTCGTTATCAACGTCATGAGTTACGATAGCTCAGTTGGGCAGTTAATCGGTTCTAATTTTGGTTTTTATGGCATTCAAACAGCGTCGGTTCGAATCTCGGTGTTTTATTATTCTCTTTTTGTAATTTTTTATATATTTTTCATTATTTATTTTTTATTAATATATATCTAAATAAATTCGATAAAAATGTTCCGAGTGAAGCTCGGTCAATCAGATATTATTTATAATATTACAAGCAACCCGCTTTTTCGTTCAGTCGCCTTACCCGCGTAGTGCCTGTTCTCATGGGAATACCAGGATAAAATATAGCTTATGTTACTCCCTGATATTATAGCTTTCCATCGGTGAAAGAATTTTTGAAATCGGTTCAGTGGTTAAAACGTGAAAGCGTATCAAACAAACACAAATAAACTTACTTTTGCATTTATAATATTAGTAATTTACTTAGATTAGATAATACTAGATGACCATAGACTATCGCTCAACAAAAGTATAATAATTCATGACAAAATATAATTAACTTTACTATCAATGCATACCTAATGAGTGTCATAAAAACAACATCTAGCTTAACATAATATGCAAAACACGGAATTCATATATAACTGAAAACTTTATAATTCATATAAAGTCTCAGACATGCAAGCTGCCTCAATTTCCTTCACCGTTAAAATAAGCGATAATTAACAATTAAATATGCATGTAGCAAGCAGGCGGAGGTACAGTCTGACTCGGCTTTAAGACCTCAATGTGACAACGTTAACTAGATAATCAACGATTCGTTATTTCATTATTTCGGCTCATATACGTCCCACTGCTGGGCTCGAGCCTCCTCCATAGTAGGAGGGAAATTAACCTTACTATACCATGCTGGTCAGGCAGGTTGGTATAGGGTTTTGTTTCGAGTTTTCCATCTCTTGCATAGATGTCATATGCGTAATATATCCCTGAGTCGTCTCTTACGACACCCACGGGTAAGAGAGGGGGTGGTGAATTGTATTCTTACTCCGTCACCACACGGAATTCGTTATTTACGTTATATAAAATTATTTGTATCTTATATATATAATGAAAGTCGTATTAGTTACACTATTTATAACTCAAGAACGGCTGTACTGATTTGGCTGCAAATTGGTGGGGAGGTAGCTTAGATCCAGGAGACGTACATCGGACTTTTATCCTGTTCGATCGCGTTCCCGTGTGACGTGACATACAACGTCAACGAGACTTTAAAAAAAAAAAAACGTCAACGAGACTACAAATCACCATTAAACGTGGTATAATAAAAACGCATCTGACATGTAATAACAAAACGCAAATGACAGCTGTAGATAAACTATATTTTCGGCAATTTAGATACATAATATATCTATAAATAAAATTATGGCGGTACGAAGTTCGCTGGGTCAGCTAGTCTATACCAATAAATAAAATTGGAGTGTCTGTTTGTAATGTCAAAATAATGGGCTTTTTTCAGGAGCACACGATTATTTGTACTATACATATGCCTAAAATACACTTTATATTTTTTTTGTTTGTCTGTCTGTCTGTTCCGGGTGATCTTCAAAACGGCTGGACCGATTTCAAAAATTCTTTCACCAATGGAAAGCTATAATATCAGGGAGTAAACTAGGCTATATTTTATCCCGGTATTCCCACGGGAACGGGAACAACGGGGATAAGGCGACAGAAACCGAAGCGAAGTGAGGGCGGTTATATTGCGCGGGGACATATAATTAACAAATTATATCCAGACTCAGAATAATAGTTTACGTGGTATTTGTGGTATGTCGTATTTTAACCGCTACGCCATAGTGACGGAATAAGAATACAATTCACCACCTATTCTATCTTGCCCGTGGATATCGTAGACGACTAAGGGATATAACATTTATACAAGAGAATGAAATGTGAATGTCCAATTAGGTAAATAAAGAGGTCAGACGACAAATCCAACTCGACTGGGCAGCGTACGGAAAACTTAAGAGGATCTTCTCGTCGAATATTCCGCAGTGTCTGAAAACAAAGGTTTATAACCAGTGTGTATTACCAGCGATGACTTACGGCGTTGAAACGTGGTCTCTAAATGTCGGCCTCATAAAAAAGCTCAAAGTCACTCAACGTGCTATGGAGAGGGCTATGCTTGGTATTTCTCTACGTGATAAAATCCGGAACACGGAAATACGTAGAAGAACGGGCGTAACAGACAGCTCGCAAAATTAGCGCATTGAAATGGCAATGGGTAGGCCACATTGCTCGTCGAACCGACAACCGTTGGGGAAGAAAGCTTCTTGAGTGACGACCACGAATCGGACGGCGCAGAGTAGCAACCCTCCCACTAGGTGGACTGACGACATTCTCGAAGTCGCAGGAAACCGTTTAATGCAAATGGTGCAGGACCGTTCCGAGTGGCATTCTCGTGGGGAGGCCTATGTCCAGCAGTCAACGTCTGTAGGCTGATGGATGAAGAGAATGAAAACTCAAACTAAAATTCTATGCCAACATGTCGGATGTGGGGCTGATATGATGATGATAGTATTTACATGCATAGATCTTTATTCTTATATATATACTAGCAACCCGCCCTCGCTTCGCTTCGGTTTCAGTCATCTTACCCGTGTAATTCCCAATCCCGTGGAAATACCGGGATAAAATATAGCCTAGGTTACTCCCTGATATTATAGCTTTCCATTGGTGAAAGAATTTTTTAAATCGTTCCAGCCGTTTTGAAGATTACCCGGAACAAACAGACAGACAGAAAAAAAAATTAAACGTGATTTTTAGGCATATGTATAGTGCAAATAATCGTGTGAACATAAAAAAGGCCTATTATTTTGACATTACAAACAGACACTCCAATTTTATTTATCGGTATAGATTTATTGTGTACGTGTGTATGTCACTGAGCTCTGGCTGGATCGATGTTGATGAAGTTTTGTGAATGTTGAAGAGGATTCGAGAATAGTTTAGATTCATAATTGGACCCGGTAGGTGGCGCTGCTGTCGATATCAAGGAGAATTCCTTTTATTTTATTTGAACAGAACAACGTCTGTTGAGTCAGCTACTATATCTTTTATATATAAATTTCTTGTGTACGTGTGTATGTCACTGAACTCCTCCTAAAGGGCTGGACTGATGTTGATGAAATTATTTGTGCGTGTTCAAGGAGATTCGAGAATGGTTTAGATTTACAATTGGACCCGGTAGGTGGCGCTACTATAGTCTGTATTTGAACAGAACAACGTCTGATGGGTCAGCTAGTATATATATATTTCTTGTGTACGTGTGTATGTCACTGAGCTCCTCCTAAAGGGCTGGACCGATGTTAATGAAATTTTTGTGAGTGTTCAAGGGGATTCGAGAATTGTTTAGATTCACAATTGGACCCGGTAGGTGGCGCTGCTGTCGATATCAAGGAGAATTCCTTTTATTTTATTTGAACAGAACTACGTCTGTTTGGTCAGCTAGTATTCTGTAATTTCTTAAACGGATATTATATGATTGACATGTTCCGATATTATACAGTACTTGGAATACAATGTTGACACTTGGCACTAAAGTTTATCGTAACAATATGAATAATAGCGTGAATAATATGAGGTAATTAGCCTCTTGTCGTATTGTGTTGCGTAAATAAGGGACACCTAAATTTATTTCCTTTAATCTATACCAATAAATAAAATTGGAGTGTCTGTTTGTAATGTCAAAATAATAGGCTTTTTTCATGCTCACACGGTTATTTGCACGGCATCTATGCCTAAAATAGCAATTAAAATTTTTTGTCTGTCTGTCTGTTTGTTCCGGGTAATCTTCAAAACGACTGGACCGATTTCAAAAATTTTTTCACCAATGGGAAGCTATAATATCAGGGCGTAAACTAAGCTATATTTTATCCCGGTATTCTCACGGGAACAGGAACTACACGGGTAAAACGACTATAACCTATAACCGAAGCGAAGCGAGGGCGGGTTGCTAGTCTTTTATATAAAAGGGCATAAGTTGGATAAACTATGTCGGAATCTTTGTGGACTGTAGTTGAGGTCGTTAGTCTAATAAATTAATTATAATGCAGCTTTTAAAGATGGATTTAAGAAACACGTCTTTTGTACGTACAGAGGTAAGTGTCTTTTCTTAAACATTTTATGGCATGGTTACAATGACCTTTATGCCAATTATTTTTGTCATCTCTATGCACATCCCACTGCTGGGCTCGAGCTTCCATCTTAGAGAAATTGAATTACGATGCCACGCTGGTCAGATATATTGGTATATAGTTTTATTTCGAGTTTTCCTTCGAATTTCTGTTTTCTTGGTTTTTTATTTATAAACTAGCATTTTAGTTGAATACATTGTCCGTAAGTGAAAGCGTCGCCTTCCGACTACTGAATGACCACTAGGCTAAGGCGACATTTTTAATGGTTATTTCGGTGGACAGCAAAATGACAGCATTATTATATCACTACGCTATAACACTTACTCTGCATTATATTACATGAAATGATTTCAAAATTATTCAATATACTATGTTATAATATAAAATTATATTATAAGGACGCCTTATGATACTTTAATGTCGCCACCAGAAATTGAGAAGTTTTTACTCTACATCTCATCATCATCACAGCTCAATGTTTGCCACTGCCGAGCTCAAGTCTCCTCCACAGTGGAAAATAAATTAAATTAATATATCACTCTAGTCAGATGGGTTAATAAAGGGTCATATTTCAAGTTTTCTTATTATTTTCTTTTTTTCTTATTATATCAATGTTGCCTGCATATTATATCCCTTAGTAGACTTTGACGTGGTGAATTTTATTCTTATTCCGTGACGAAAAGTTCTTTTATTACCACATAGTGGATATTACAGGTTATTTATAGAGTATAATACCTAAGTTTTTTTTTTTTGTGGGTGGGTCGCGTTCGGCGCGCCTCCGCACCACTCCGTCCGGGGCGACAGAGGGGCTTAAGCACGCAACTCCCGCGACCCACCCAAAAACCACGTCACCTTCGTCGTTGGGCCGACCACTGGAGCAGCGTTAACTTGTCGTCAGTGGTCGGCCCGACGGAATACTCCCTATTGGGGTACCCTCCCATCGAATAATACCTATGTTACAGAATACAAATTATTATTTAACGCAACGAACTACGGAACATAATTAATTGAGTATCAAAAAAAATCTTTCCCGGGACTGTAGGTACACCAGCAACGCGCCCAAAAGGCTGGCAACATTACTACGTTAAGTAGTAATGTTAATATGCTATGCAAAATGTGGGTCAGCCTTTTGATTATATGAAAAAGAGAGAGGGAGCTGCAACTACTCTTATTTTTTAAAAATAACATTTAGCACTAAGGACATAAGCCTTGTATTAAGGGGGACTTTACAAACATATAATTAACGGTCATAATTTACATCTAGATTCAGAACAATAATTTATGGATCGTATCTGTGCAGTCATCTTTATAAATACTGCAAACATTTAGACCGATTCGATCCGTTTATTATATTTCCTTATGGTTTTTAGTACATAAGAAAAGGAGATAGATATTATAACTCCATCATCGTACAGAGGAAAGCTGTGTGGTAGCGGCTTCGAATACTACCAACCCTTGCTTTGCTCGTGGGTGTCGTAAAAGACGATTAAGAGCCCTAGATTGACCCGGACCAACTCCATCTGGTACCATTTGGGTCAACGATTACATTCCCAAGGAGGGTTGACGTCAGGCAGGCGGCCGGTCATAAAAGTCATTGCCGAAACTTTTTGCAATATGTCAAAACAGATGACATATTGCGTCGACCCCAAGTAATTGGGATAAGAGCAAGATGATGATGATCGTACAGAGGAAAGCTAAACACTAATTTTATGTGGTAGGACTACACTGTCGACAGTCGTTTGTCTATAGCCGCGGGCCGGTACATCCGGGTTAGTACAGTAAAAACTCGATTATCCGGCCTCGGTTATACGGACTTGCGATTATCCGGACTACCAACCGCAACCTTATTGTACCTACAAATCGAATTTTTGTAAACATGAACGTGTTGGAGGCGGCGGGTCACGCGCGCGAGGAGCACAGCCTCGACGAAGCGACTCGCCGCCAGCGACTGGGGTGGTGCAGGCGCGACTACCTGCGTGCCATGCCGCCCTAGCCGAGGCCGCGGGTGACGTGACCGGGGATTAGTCCGTCACCCGCCGAGAAGCCGACCGCGTGAGGAAAGACCGACGTCCTCCCTGATGGCGGGACGTCGGTCGATGGGAGGGTACTCCAAGTAGGGGGTATTCCGTCGGGCCGACTACTGATGACAAGTAACCCTGCTCCGGTGGTCGGCCCAACGACGAAGGCGACGTGGTATTCGGGTGGGTTGCGGGTGTTGCGTGCTTACGCCCCTCTGTCGCCCCGGACGGAGTGGTGCGAGGAGCGCGCCGACCGCAGCCCACCCCAAAAAAAAAAGCATGAACGTGTCCGGAATCGAACTTTTTAGTTAGTAAACGTTACGCCGCTCTGAGGGGCAGGCGCCGCGGGATATGTATTCGTCTTTTAATAAACGCATAAAATATATACATGCTACATATGCACAAAACCGAAGGAGGTTTTTCATACATTCGATTATCCGGATTTTCTATTATCCGAATGCCTATTAACAACTATTCGTCCGGTTAATCGAGTTTCTACTGTACTACACTCTCGCAGAAGATCGACGTCTGAGCTGTTGCAGTTTGTTACAGCACTTCAATCGGTGAGCTATAAAGGTGCTATTCCAACCTCGGCTGCAGGCTGCGGGTGCAGGCAGCACATACGGCAGCTGCACGAAGCCGGCTGTGGCTGCACGACTGGTTTTCTATGTAGTAGTATATATTTCTGTGAAAAACATTCCGAACGCGGCTGCGGCTGCACGTACTGCCGCACCTCGGCTGCAAGTGCTGCTGCGACTTGCAGCCGCAGCCAATTGCAGACTAGTAGTGCTGCGGCTGCAAGTCGATGCGCACGTAGTTACGTCACTCCAATCTTTTGAGACAAATCCCGAGTAGTCGTTACTCAGAGCCAATCTCACCCAACTTAATTTGTAATCAAATTAGCGCTCGTATTGAATAGAATCATAGATTTTTATCGGCTCTCTGGTCGCCACCTACTGCCTGCCGCAGCACGTGCATCCAGCCTCGGAATCACTACCGGCTGCGAATGCAGGCAGTGGCTGCGTGTCATGCGTGTGCTACCATCCGCAGCCGAGGTTTGAATGGCACCTTAAAGCCCAACTTTCTGAGGGTGGTAGATTTTGGTGATTCTTTAGTATCACCGAAACCCGTTGAACGCATTCACACTCCCTTCACATTCTTCATAGTAGGCAGCGGCGTAGTAAAGGTCCATGGTCCATGAGGTAGTATCAATCACTATCAGGTGTGCTATTTGCTCGTTTTCCCACAACAGTAATTAAAAAAAAAACAATAATGATATCTGATGTTTACGCGAGCACTACACATTGTAAATAAAACTACTTTTACGGATTATATCGCGTTTGTATTTGATTTATGATTGCCCGATGTTTCGAACATATATTATAAATGTCTGTAATAACGATTACTTGTTGGACGTGAGACACCTTAGTCCGCCCGTGACCATGAATGCTGCAAAGTGTTCGAAACGTCGGGCAATCATAAATCAAATACAAACGCGATATAATCCGTAAAAGTAGTTTTATTTACAAAAAAAACATACTTAATTTCAGCGTTTCAATTACACACACAGCGATATTTCCCCTCATCAGCCATGGATTGAGGTTAATTGCACTGATAAAACCATGAAATTACTATGTAATCTATTGCACTTATAAAATGTGATTCCCACTATATTGAGCCGATAATATAAGGTGCAAACAAGCCAATATTGGCACCCCAATCTGGGTAAATGATTGAAGTTTCAGCTTATATAGATAACATATCAGAAATGTGACGAAGTGCGGCATTTTGGTATTGCTAATATTACGCTACTGTTTGCAAATATTCTATTTTAATTTATTATAAGTGGCAACATATCGTGTGTTTATTGAAGATAATATTGTTATACGAATTTAATATTAAATACGAAAGTGTGTTTGTTTGTTTGTTACGCTTTGCCGCCTAAAGCACTAAACTGATTTGAAGACTTCTTTGGGAAATTTCTCATCAATGGAAAGATACAGTATCAGCAATTAACGTAAGCTATATTTTATCCCAGTATACCCACGGGACGGATATTATACGGGTGACATTGCGAGAATTTGTTAGATATTTCTATATATTACTAGCTGACCCGGCGAACTTCGTACCCCCTAATTATTGGAGGCATATTTAGTAAGTCACAAACACACGACACAATACTTTTTTAATTTTATTGAAATTTGTTGCTTTTAGATTTTTAGGAATATTAAAGAATTATAGTATAGATGCACAGCAAAGAGACGTTTACATTTCAAGTGACATTTTACCATAGACAATTTTTTTTGAGTGAATACTGACAAATATTTACACTATAACTATCAAACTACATCTGTCATTTTTTTTTTGACGGTGGCCATGGTTAGGAAAAGAAGAAGCAGACATACAGACAACTACATCTGTCATCGAGAAAATAAAGAATTCAAACGACTATAATATTTAAATTGTTGATATTTTAAAACTATTTTCCAGAAGTTATAGTGAAGCTATATATCCCTCAACTCCTTAAAATGCATTGTCCCTTTTGTAAAAAGTGGATGGAACGGCAGAACAAAAATAATAACTGTCCAGGTTGTATTAAATTATTATTAAGATGCGACGAATGCTACAACATAATCGCTGACACCTTCAGATTTTGTACCAAGTGTGGTAAGACTGTAGAACGAATAATACGCGTGAACAGGGCAAAAGTACAAAAAATATATTAAAGCAAAAGCTGCTATCTAAACCAAAACACGTTTCTACAATGCCATCTTCATCATCTGAGGAGACATTCTGTGAATTAAATTTATCGGCCGAAGACATACAGGACATTCATGTTATTGAAGACAG
Source organism: Lymantria dispar (assembly GCA_032191425.1). Classification (NCBI taxonomy): domain Eukaryota; kingdom Metazoa; phylum Arthropoda; class Insecta; order Lepidoptera; family Erebidae; genus Lymantria; species Lymantria dispar. The sequence continues at coordinate 3,523,193 of CM063442.1, read as the reverse complement.
CCAAAAGCCCAACATCAAGAATGTTCTGGTAGATATTGATGTTATTGAAGACAGCCAGCAGCTCAACATTGATAATGTTCTGATCGAATCAGATTTGTCCGAGTCGCCTAGTACTTCCGCCATATTATCATGTCCTGGCGAGCCAAGTGGTTCCCAAGTAGATGGAGCCAAGTTGATGGAAATAAAGAAAAAATAATCGTCAAGCAAAGATGGAAGGCATAATTTGAAAAGAAAAAGAAGAAGAGTGATTAATATATTTTGAAATAAAAAAAAAATGTTGTATCAAATTGAGTTTTATTTTAGATATATACAACATATTATTATATAATTGTAAGGATCCAAATGCACATATTATATACATATTAAGTCATTTATTTATATTTATACACTCCATATACAAAAATTTAAAATTTTCGTGGATGTGCTCGTTTCTGGACTGTGAACATGATAAACAAATCTTTGCTTAAATTAAATACAACACAGTTATCATCATCATCATGATATCGGCCAATGTCCACTGCTGTACATATATACAGTTAATTAATATAGTGCTTTCTGGTAGACAATATTTTTAGTTTTTTTTGCGGTGCGTAAATAAATAAGGATGTTGGTTTTCCGACACGCGAACACGCAACGTATAATTGTCCATGTGCGAAACAGGGAAACTCTAAGTTTATTCCGCAAACTTGCAACGATTGGCCTTGCGATTTATTTATGGTCATCGCAAAAGCTAGACGCACGGGAAATTGCAACCTTTTAAAATCAAATGGCAAATCCGTTGGAATCATAGGTATTCGTGGGATTAAGACATCCTCTCCTTTATATTTTCCTTTGATTATTTTAGCTTCGATGATGTTATTCATGAGTTTCTTCACAACCAATCTCGTTCCATTGCAAAGTCGAGGTTGATTAATATTACGCAGCATGATGACAACTGACCCTACTTTTAATTTCAAATTATGTGGTGGTAGTCCAGGCAAGTCCAATGAATTTAAAAATTCTGTGGGATAGTTGACGATGATGATAGTTGAGGATGACGTACATCCTGGTTTGTAGCCGTGTCAACTGATTTGTACGTAAACAACTCTCCTGGAAGGAAATTCTGAATGGTAGCATTGAGATCATCGACATCTTTGTTTTTTGCTGCCAATATTGCTCGTTCACTTAGCCAATCGTGGTTATTATATTGTTGTTTAATGTCCGGAAAAACACGCTGAATAAGCTCCTCTTTCGATTCTGTGAAGTGACAGAAATCTGTGGGAAAAGTCATTAATCCGGTCGAGCTGTCAACTGCGACCTTACCATTGCCAATATCCAGCAACTGCTTCGAAAACACAGTCGCAGTTTGATCTTGTTGCAAAAACACTCGCATGTTAGTAGTTAATTGTAGTGTCTTTACGTGCCGCCACAAATTTGATGATTTTAGACATGCGTTTATTTCGTCAGCAACAGTCGATCGAGGAATTACTGGAAGAATCTGACGAAAATCACCTGACAACAGTATCATGGCTCCACCAAAAATGTTTTGGTTATCACGTAAATCTTTTAACGTCCTATCTAGTGCCTCCAGCGACCTCTTGTGGGCCATTGTGCATTCGTCCCAAATTATCAATTTGCATACTTGGAGAGTCTTCGCCATAGCGCTATTTTTGGCGATGTTGCAAACTGGCGTTTCGTTGATATGCATGTTTAATGGTAATTTTAAGGCTGAATGTGCAGTTCGTCCGCCTTCTAATAAAGTTGCTGCTATTCCAGATGAAGCCAACGCTAGGGCTACCTCATTTTGCGATCGGATCTTTGCTAATAGCAATGTAATTAGGAACGTTTTCCCAGTACCCCCAGGAGAATCAAGAAAGTAAATCCCCCCAGACCCACTGTTTACAGCTTGTATCAAACGATCGTACGCAATCCTTTGTTCTTCGTTCAATTGCGGAACAGTTGTGCGAACTGCTTCGGTCATAGCTTGAGTATCGTACTGGAGTTCTCTTTGCAACTCATGGTTTAATGCATCTTGCATAGCACGACTGGGTGCTGTCAGGCCCAAACACGACAATACTTTATTTGCCATCAATAAACACATATCTTCTATTATGATCAATGTGTCATTGTAAATCTCTGCCGTAATTTCCAATGTAGGATTCAAAGTTTCACAACGCACGCGATGCAACACATCCTCAGACATGTCATCCCTATATTTCATCCACAAATCTTTTGGATTTGAGGGGAAACATGTCGATATTATAATCGCAAACAGTGTGCGAATTTGATGCGGCGATGAAGATATCACGAAATCCTTGAGCGTATCATCCCAATGCGAATCGTTTTCAAGCAACCGTAATAATTGACACGCCTCACGGTAAGTCGCACACAGATGTCCATCAACTGTTCTCAATTGTTGAAAAGATGTCGGACCAGGAACATTCACCAATAACAATCTAAGATAATAACATTCATCGTTATTAGGATGTACTGTATATATACGGCCTATAGCATCTGTGGCAAATACATTTTCATATCCTTCAAGTGGTGTTCCTTGTTTACGACGCTGAAAAGACTTTGATGATGCGTTCCATGTGTAGTAGCGCGGCATATCAGCATACAGCAAACTGCGAGCGAATTGATCAGTTTCACAAATTGAGAAGAAACCTGTCAATGTGGTCACAGGTGGACGTGCCGCTCTATCCACAGCGTTGTTTGGGTTGAAATACACTCGTTGTCCATTTTCCAAATGAACTGCCAAATGGAATACAGTGGGATGTCTTTCATGAATTGCAAACGAAAATATGCGCCAAATAGCCTCATTGCTGCTTACATAGCGACCCATCTGATAGTGAGACACTTCATCATTTGTGTTTGTTACTGCGAAGATGGCCATGTCGCTACCTTTGTTAACATATTTACATGTGTACTTTATGGATTTCACAGAGTTACAAAATTCCACATTGATGTGAGCTTCAGAAGTTTTGGACAATATGGGCGAGAACGGCACAATCCAACGATTGTCTACATGAAAATCTTGTCCTTTTATCTTGACATCTACAGATCGTCCACCGTCCTCAACTGATCGCCGACGATACAATGGGTAACCATCGATTCCCGAGATGGTTTCAGCAACCAAGTTTCTCGGGTACCGTTTGGAGCACTTGCCGTCGATCATACAGGGTGAGCTGTTGTTGATAACTCCGCAAGGTCCATGTATCATGTATTTAGTTACTATTGTATGCAATTTTGGGTCAACCGTTTCATCAGGAATTTCGGCTGAAATAATGGAATCAATTTCTTCTGGCCTAATTTTGTCAACCAACCAGACTAATATATGAGCATGTGGCAAACCACGCTTTTGCCACTCGACAGAGTACATCCAACAACGTACTTGGCCATACACACGATGCTTTGTAATGAAATTCATTAAAGATTTTAATTTTTGCTTGTAAACTCTGGCTGTGATGTCATGCCTATCAAGTGGTGTTTGGTTGTGTAGCAGTTCTTTTTTTATTTCAATCAATTGTGGGTTACAGGTGAATGTAATGAATAGGTCTGGACGGCCATACTTTCGAACATAAGACATCGCATCTTGAGCGTACTCGTGCATGTGGCGCGGGCTTCCGATGTAAGTGGCCGGTAAAATTGTCATTCTTCCTACATTATTTACATTGCCGTCAGCATTGATTGCATCGCGAAGATGAATGTACTCTTCAGATCGAAGCTGCTGTTGGTTTAGACGAATGTATGTCAATCGTTCAGTCTCAATTTTGACGTACATGTCCACTGCATACTGATGAAAGAGCCGTTGACACATCAAAATGTGATTTACTTCACATTTACGGATCATGAGTCTGTATGCATAATAATTCATGGCACTGACTTTTTTGTGTGTCTCAGCACCTGGAAGTACAAATGATAAAAAAATACATTTATATATTGAATATATAAAATATTGACGTGACAACGTCTTATAAATTGGTTTGCCGGGTGACACTTCAAGAAACTGCGTTACGCTCCGCTCACGTTATGCGCTCACAATGAGAGCGAGTGAGAGGCACGCGTCCCTTCCACTCGGGCATGGTTAGCCCGCCTAAGAGCGAGAGAGACAGACATAAAAATTGTATATTTGTATATAAATACGTATGTATGTGTAAAGGTAAAAATAAAATTTTGTTAATATGAAATTCAGTGCGAGATTCTTTGTATAAATTAATGTTTTAAATATAATTCTTTGTATAAATAAATGTTTTAAATTGTTACTATTATTTCATCCTTCTTCCTACTATACGAATGAATATTCACATTAAAATTATTTTACCACTCAAAGTCGTTGTCACGTAAAACTTTCGCCCGTATACCGACTTTACAGGCAACCAATATTTTTTATTTTGTATAATCTAATTACCTGTTGTTGGATTAACCATTTTGATATTAAAATGGTACCCATCTTCTCCCTGCCAGAAAATTAATGGGTATTGTAAAGCATCATAAGCTCTATGCGTATCATATACACGTTTCAATTCATTGTTCCGGCGATGAAGTACAATATCTCTTGATTGCAAATTCTCTCCAACAACGACAATAGCCACTTCATCTATTGTCGGTGAATTAAACCTCCTTGCATGCTCTCCAGCAGGTGTTTTGTCGGCTCTTATTACAATATTATGGCTGTCTGATGGCATCCGATCCAGTGCCATTTTGAACACCTTCACTAATTCATTATTCTCGTGAAGAAATGTTTGCAGTTGTTGGACAATGGTTCGCTTGACGGTTGGATTATGATTGTCTTACTCTATCTTACTCGCAATTTTTCCTTATTTGCTCACCGTTTAGACCTACCCTGGACTACAACAAACATTTTAAAACCAAAATCAGCTCAATCGGCCCAGCCGTTCTCGAGTTTTAATCAGACTAACGAACAACAATTCATTTTTATTTATATAGATTTCTCAAAGTTTTTTTACTAAGCTTTGAGAAATAATACCTATATAAAATGTTTTTATGTACGTTTTTTTTAACTAAACTTGATATGAGTACCTAAGATATAATCTCTTCTCGCTTTCATAATGTCATGTAAATAAATTAATGACCAACACAATCTATTTTATTTAAAAACGATTGACGAATAATTGAAAACGAGGTAATTCAAAAATTTTACTTCGATCGTGTCTCTTTACGACCCACCCCTCTCTAGTTTTTTTTAAAGACGACATCTCGCACTAAGATATAAATCGTTGTGACATGGTGAATTTCAAAAACTCAGAATTAATGATCATAAATTATACTATGACTACATTATTTGTGAACTACAAGAAGAACTCTTTGGTGGTAGGACCTCACTGTAGACAGTCTTTTGTCTGCAGTCGCGGGCCGGTCCGTCCGGGGCAGTACCACACTCTCGCAGAAAATCGACGTTTGAGTAGTAGCAACTTGCTGCTGCACTTCGTTTGGTGAGCGAGAGAGCCGGGAGCCCAACTTTCTGGATGTGTTTGTGTGCGGCGGGTTTTGGTGAGGCCTGAAACCTGCGGTGGTGAGGTCTTGGTCGGGGTATTGAGCGTGAGGGGCTGGCATGGTGTACAGGGAGACCCGATGGGAATGGTCACCGCCGGCCACCTGCCGGTCAGCAGGGGACCCGAACCCAGGATCATCCTCCCTGGGAGGCTGTCCCACCAACCGGCGAAAATCCCGTTGGGTAGTCGTCGTGCTGGTGTAGGAAACCGGAGTGGACCTCGGCGGCTACGCACGGGGGGGCATCGGGGGCCCTTCCGTGCATCGTGTCAGCTCCTCACAAAACTCACTCCTCGACCATACACTATGCCCCACCCATTTTTTTTTTTGGTATCACCGAACTCCGTTGTACACATTCACACTCCCTTCCTCCTCTTCTTAAACAATAACTTATGGCCAAGAAAAATAAAAAGAGAACGTTTTCTACGGCGGTCCCCTTATCCACATTTGATGTGGATTTTTGCAATATCAGGGGTCTACATAGCAATCTCGACGCCGTCCACCATCACCTAGAGACGGCGCGGCCTCCCTTACTCTTTTTAACGGAGACGCAGATAGGTGCTCCGGATGACATTTCGTACCTAAATTACCCCGGCTACGAGTTGGAGCATACCTTCCGTCGTAAAGCCGGGGTGTGTGTATTCATCCGAGGTGATATCTGCTGTCGCCGCCTTCGGGCCCTCGAACATGGTGACTTGTTAATCCTGTGGCTACGCGTAGACTATGGAGGCCTTACCCGCATCTACGCATGCCTCTACAGGTCCCATGGCAGTGATCCGGGGTCAATTCAATTATTTGAGAACGTCCAATGGGGGAATGACGAAATATTGGAGCAGTGTCCATCAGCGGAGGTGGTGGTTCTTGGAGACTTCAACGCTCATCATAAAGAGTGGCTGGGGTCCCGAACCACTGACCTCCAGGGTCGACATCTCTTCAATATGGTCTCGGCCTATGGTCTCTCACAACTGGTGACACAGCCCACCCGTATCCCAGATATTGAGAGCCATGAGTCTTCTTTACTGGATCTTCTGCTGACTACACACCAGCACGGATATCAGGTAGTGGTTGAAGCCCCTCTTGGATCTTCTGACCACTGCTTGGTTCGTAGCAGTGCCCCTGTTGTAAGGCCTAGTCGTTCTAAGGCGACTGGGACTCGCAGAGTTTGGCAATATAAGTCAGCAGATTGGGATGGACTCCGCGAGTTTTACGCATCCTACCCATGGAAGCGGCTTTGCTTCGCCTCTGGGGACCCTGGCATCTGTGCGGACTGCGTTACCGAAACGGTTATTACGGGGATGGAATTATTCATCCCCAACACCAAAATACCCGTCGGTGGCCGCAGCCGACCCTGGTTTAACAAAACCTGCAGGACGGCTGCATGCCAGAAACAGTCCGCATATCGGGCCTGGAATAGGGCCAAAAAATGCCAGGACCCGAACGCCAAAGTGGTGAAGCGGAAATTTAACGCCGCTTCTAGATCTAGTAAGAAGGCTATTGCCAGAGCCAAGGCGGAACATGTTGCCAGAATTGGCGAGCGATTGCAAAGCTATCCCGCTGGGAGTCGTGCATTCTGGTCGCTCGCCAAGGCTGCCCAAGGCAACTTCTGCCAGCCCGCTGCTGCCGACCACTGCAGAAACACGATGGTAATCTGGCCCACAGCGCAAAGGAGAAGGCCAATCTTCTAGGTCAATTCTTTGCCTGTAACTCGACTTTGGATGCCGGAGCTGCCACACCACCTACTATCCCACGGTGTGAAAGCTCACTGCCCGAAATCCGCATCACGCAGCGAGCGGTTAGGCGGGAGCTGCGGCTTTTAGACGTCCATAAGTCGAGTGGACCGGATGACATCCCTGCAGTGGTACTAAAGACGTGCGCCCCTGAATTGACTCCCATCCTCACGCGCCTATACCGACTTTCCTACGCTACTAATAGGGTTCCGTCTTCGTGGAAGGTAGCCCATGTCCACCCGATCCCTAAAAAGGGAGACTGGTCTGACCCATCGAATTACAGGCCAATTGCGATAACATCCTTGCTCTCCAAGATAATGGAGAAGCTTATAAACCGTCAGCTTCTGCAGTACCTTGAGGATCGCCAGCTTATCAATGATCGCCAATACGGCTTTCGTCATGGTCGGTCGGCTGGTGATCTTCTTGTGTACCTCACACACCGTTGGGCAAAGGCCTTGGAGGGCAAGGGTGAGGCTCTGGCGTTCAGCCTAGATATCGCAAAGGCGTTCGATAGGGTCTGGCACAAGGCACTTCTATCGAAGCTACCATCATACGGAATCCCCGAGGGACTCTGTAATTGGATCGCCAGCTTTTTGGCTGGTCGGACTATAAAAGTCGTCGTAGATGGCTCCTGCTCCGATACCATGACCATTAATGCTGGTGTACCATAAGGCTCGGTGCTTTCCCCGACGTTGTTTATCCTGCATATCAATGACATGCTCTCTATCGAGAGTATGCGTTGCTATGCGGATGACAGCACGGGTGATGAGCGGTACACTGAGCAACGGAATATCCCTTGGAGTACTCAGGAAAGAAGGGTTCAACTTGTGTCTGAAGTCGAGCGCTCTCTGGGGCGGGCCTCGGAATGGGGTGAACAGAACCTAGTCCAGTTCAACCCCACAAAGACACAAGTTTGCGCGTTCACTGCAAAGAAGGACCCGTTTGTCATGGCGCCACAGTTCCAAGGAGTAACTCTCCCAATTTCTGAGAGTATTGGGATTCTCGGCGTCAAAATATCGAGCAAAGTCCAGTTTGGGAGTCATTTGGAGGACAAAGCCAAATTGGCAAACAAAAGGTTGGGTGTCCTGAACAGAGCCAGGCGGTACTTCACACCAAGACAGCGTCTTGTGCTATACAAAGCACAAGTTCGTCCTCATGTGGAGTACTGCTCTCATCTCTGGGCAGGTGCGCCCAAATATCAGCTAGACCCACTTGACTCCCTGCAAAGACGGGCTGTTCGAATCGTCGGGGATCCCAATCTTACGGACAGATTGGAGTCGCTGGAGCAGCGGAGAGACTTTGGGTCACTCTGTGTACTCTACCGACTCTTTCACGGGGAGTGCTCCGAGGAACTGTTTGACTTGGTACCACCGTCACCATTCTACCAACGTACCACTCGACATCGTAGCAGGGTTCATCCATTTCACCTGGAAACGTTATGGTCTTCAACTGTACGTTTCCAGCGATCATTTCTCCCACGTACGTGCAAGCTCTGGAATGAACTACCTGCTGCTGTGTTTCCCGAGCGCTATGACATGTCCTTCTTTAAACGAGGTTTAAGAAGAGTATTTCCTTCACGGTAGGCAGCGGCCTAGCTGTGCCCCTGGTATTGCAAAGGTCCATGTGCAGCAGTTTCACTTACCATCAGGTGTGCTGCTTGCTCTTTTGCCACCGTTGGCAATAAAAAAAAAAAAAAAAAAAAAAGAACTATGCTATCCATGGGAATCAAACCTGTGATGCTAAGCACTGTAAGAGCTTGCTACATAGATTACAATATGTGCATGTATCATTCGTTCCTATTATCATTATCCTGCTCTTATCCCAATCACCCGGGGAAGACGCAATATGTCCTCTTTTTCCACACAACCCAAGCAGATCTCATCTCTGCGTTCATTCCCTCTCTATCATTGTCATTCACGAAACATATCCATCTTCTCTTCATCTTTCCTTGCCTGTAAACCATCAATACTGATACTTTAAAACTTTCCTCACAAACTTACCTTCATCTGTCTCATCACGTGTCCATACCACGACAGACAATCGCTCTTCAACTTCTCCGTTGCTAGCGTTCTTTTAAACTTTCTCTTACGCTTTTGTACCATTCTTTACTAATATAAATGAAACAACCCAATTCAATCACTATTAAGATTCTCCTCTTCCACAGTTAGGGTTTAAAGTCTTTAATTAATTGAAGGAGATTTTTCATTTGTGGATTATAACCGTTAGTGAATGCACCGTAGGGTGTAAAAATTATACACGTGGCACAAGCGGTTGTAATTCTACCCGTGAGGTATATTTGGGGTGTTTTGATGTATTGTTTCGAATAAAAATGTATTTGGAAGAGAAAAGGTGGCAATTGTTTTTGAATTTTTGTATTGAAGTAGGTTAGTATTATTTTAAAAATATTATAAAATTACTTGTTATGGCGTATTATATATGTAGGTATACCTGTTTTTCATTTGAAAATTACGTTCTTTGTAAATTGGTGTAGATTATGAAGATAAATAATTTATTGCATATATCTGCTATCAGACAACTTCACTTAAATTAAAACAAATCCGCCATTTTAAAACTACCTGAGAGCATTATTTCTTAATATGCTGGTTTGTTAAAAAAAACCACCTTCAACTGGTTGACAGAAATTCGGTTTACGGACAATAATTTTACGTGATAACAATACTTGTATGAATTGAATTGCGTTATTATCATTAAACTAGCAGCGCCCTGCGGTTTACCCGCTTAGTTCCCCTTCCTGTGAGAATATCGACACAAATTATAGCCTATGTATTATTCTGATACGTAAGCTATATTATTGTGAAGTTTCATCAAAATCCATTCAGTAGTTTTTGCGTGAAAGAGCAACAAACATCTTCTCATCTTCACATACTCACAAACTTTCGCGGTTATAATATTAGTGGGATTATCATTATTTTAAATATTACGAAGAATGAGTTCATTGAGAATTATATTTTACGATAAATTAACTTGCATTAATTTGCATTCAATAATTCAAATATTTTTTCCTTAAATTATACAGATTAATTAGAAGTAACAATGTGCTATTAACAATTTATTTACAATTTATATACAAACTAGCAACCCGCCCTCGCTTCGCTTCGGTTTCAGTCGCTTTACCCGCGGCGTAGTTCCCGTTCCTATGGGAATACCGGGATAAAATATAGCCTATGTTACTCCCTGATATTATAACTTTCCATTGGTGAAAGAATTTTTGAAATCGGTTCAGTGGTTTAAGCGTGAAAGCGTTACAAACAAACAAACAAACAAACAAACATCCTTACTTTCGCATTTATATTATTATTATGGATGTAATATATGTGTCACAAGCCGAACGCTTAGGCTGATTGTGCCTGTTCCGCGCTCTTGCTTATATGCTCGGCTCAGGTAGAACGTAACAATGAGTCATGCTTTTTCATGCGTGCAGATGGCGTCATTAACCTGCACTTATTCCAATTTTGAAATATAATATGTACTCTATTGCCATCACACTTATTGCAAAAGTTTTCACTATAGTGTTACGACCGTCCTTGTACCTGAAAGCTGATGCTTCCTATGTGGTCCAATTTGATTAAACTCTGATAAGTAGTGTTAGAGTTATCCTCGATAATGCCTATTTGGTTCACTTTTACTATATAGTTATGAAGCCATTTTGTTTGCAATTTTTTTAGTATTAATCTATCATTTTACCTATGTAACAAAATCTGTATCAGAATTACTTACTGAGATTTAGCAATTGAGATATTATTTATAAAAATGTAGTTTTTTTTTTTTGGGGTGGGCTGCGGTCGGTGCGCTCCTCGCACCACTCCGTCCGGGGCGACAGAGGGGCGTAAGCACGCAACACCCGCAACCCACCCGAAAACCACGTCGCCTTCGTCGTTGGGCCGACCACCAGAGCAGGGTTACTTGTCATCAGTGGTCGGCTCGACATTCCGTCGAGCCCCCTACATGGGGTACCCTCCCATCGACCGACGTCCCCCCCTCGGGGAGGACGTCAGTCATTCCTCACGCGGTCGGCCTCTCGGCGGGTGACGGACTAATCCCCGGTCATGTCACCCGCGGCCTCAGCTAAAATGTAGCTATTGGAAATTCGTTCTAACCTATCTAATCTAACATCAAGCATCTTACCAATTAGGTCAGATAGGTGTAAGTATGTAGCCAAATTGGGACCCGCTTTATCATCATTTTGAGAGGCCGTTTTACACGCCAGATACCAAAAAATATTTACACATTGTTTTGATTTAATATTTGTTGGAACATATTTCCAAATAGATTTGGGTGCCAATACCAAATAGATGGTCTGACGTCTAGTAATCATTGTTTTTCTGGACAGGCTATGGTACTTCATACACCATGCAATCTATCTTGGGCCGCAGAGGAGGTGACGTGCGAGATTATAACCCGCCGGGTGAGTATCTCTCTCTAGGGTAAGGTGACCGTGCCAACGGTACCCAACTTTGTTATCAGGAGCTCATCAAGGTGGATTACCTTTTCAGGTACCGTCTCGAATATTCGATATGCTAGACAAACTTAGATGCATCTGCTGTGGAGTGTTGAGTAAATTATTCTAGATAAATTTTTACAGCAGTGTACATACTGGAACCTTCCCACGTAAATATCTATAGTCTGTATAAATAATAACTTGATCCATCGATACGGCTAAGGCTGCAAGCTTTAGCCGTATAAAAGCGATTTATTATTAATATCTAGGTATAGATTTATATGTAAAGAGGGTTTTGCTGAAAATCAAAGCCAGCGTTCTGTCTGGAAAATACTGAGCGAGATCTGTATTGGTTAGTCGTAGACGTCACATGAATTTTGTATTTTATGTATATTTTTGCTTATTTCCAAAAGTATCCTTTCTTGTATTTATTTTTATAATTTCAAGTTGTATAATATATTTGTAACATGTATGTTTCCTAGATTGTGCAACGAAACAAAATATTTTATTTCTTTTTTCAGGCGTATTAGTAAGTTAGGATTTTATTATTTTAACTTAAGTGTGCATTTGTAACTTATAGTGTTGGTCATGTTCATTGAAAAAATCTCTGCTTGTGGTAGTCTCCCCCTTCATGGTGATTTTGGGCAGTAATGTTTCTGTAAAAGTTATTTCGCGATAGATCGCCGCTTTTGGAATCTGGTTTAATCAAAATCTTTTACATTATATTCTGGGAAAGTAAATCAGGATTGAAACTAAATTACACTGTACCTCAGATTAAAAAAAATATATTAAAAGTAATAATAAAATAAGATGAGCGTGTTGTGATTCTCTCCGAAAGTTCTCATTGCAACCGCATTCTAAACCGATAGCTAATTATTAGATTAAGTTAACGTAATATGTAAAACTGACAACATATAAATGGCTTATAAACCATGATGATGACGAACAGACAGCTTAATCATAATCGCATTTTATTATATACTGCAAAGTAGGTATAGAACAATGTAAAACAAAACAATGGAGAATTTGCATGAGTTTATGTGAAGAGAGCCTGGGCATATTTTATTTTAAATGTATAATGTCTGCTAATATTATAAAGCTGAAGAGTTTGTGTGATTGAAGGCACTCATCTCAGGAACTACTAGTTCCAATTGAAAGATTCTTTTAGTTTTGGATAGCCCATTCATCGAGAAAGACTATAAAAGATTATCCGACGACAAATAGCAACGGAGCAATAATGAAAACGTTGCAAACACGGAACAAATGTATTGCTTTTATACGCGGGTATTAATGTACAGACATTGATATGATATAATTTTATTAAATATATCATGTATGATGACGGAGTCATAATACAATTCACCACCACTAGAGAGGGTCTCTTGCCCGTGGATGTCGTAAAAGATGACTAAAAGATATAATATGCACAACGATGCTAGATAAACAAAACTCGAAATGAAATCCTATGCCAAAATATCTGTCGGGTCGACCACTGACGACAAGTCACATCTGCTCCGGTGGTCGGCGCAACAACGAGGTGACGTGGGTACGGGTGGGTTATGGGCCCGCGCGCCGTCCTTTCATCGCCCCGGACGGACTGGACCGCGCGTGCGCTTACCATAGCCCACCCATAAAAGAAAAAAAATGCCAATATATCTGATCGGCGTGGTATAGTATGTCAATTTCTTTCCAATATTGGAGGAATCCAGAGACCAACAGTGATATGTATGGGCTGAGATGAGATCTATGGTGTCAAATATTATGAAAAGCTTTAAGCTACTGATTAGTTATTCATAGGTATTAATTAAGTAATATAAGAATGGCCTCCTTCTCACGCCATTTGAGACTTAATCTCACCTATTGTGTTCTGAACAAAACAATACTACTGCTTACTCATCAATAAATTATCTATCATTTATTATCTGTATCAATTATCATAGTTTTTGTTGCGTTGTATTCGCATTTGGGTTTATTTTGTCTAAATGATGTTATGGTTTTAGTAAATTGCTACTTTATAAAAATAGAAAGTGATATTACCTCTAATGGTTAGCTTTACCTCGGCTGATACAGCTACCACTGCTGGACTTGAGCCTGCTCTGTGTGATGGATAGATGGAGAATTAATCTAATATACCACACTTTTTTTGGTTAGACTTGGGCTGTTAGCCTCAGATGGCTGGAACACTCTTACGCGCATTAGTGGTGAGCGCAGAAGGCTCTCAATCCAAAACATTTAAATAACATTGCTTAAGGGCATCCTCTACAGGGTATGAACCTCGACTTGGGGCTGAAGGCAATAAGGGAGTTCCCACGTTAGATTAATTGATTATTATATACGCGACATGGTTTCACACCTCAACAGCAAGGATGAGGGCGCGGTTTTTTATTAGTTATGTCCTCGCAGGCTGTTTAGGCTGTTATCTGAGTTTCAGTAATATCATCGTCGAGCTCGTCGAGAACAAGTGTTAGCTGAGGGACCTTTGAGAGATCTCAAAGGTCCCTCAAGGACCACTAAGGGGATAGGGTGGTTTGTAGCAGAATCAAATTATTCATTATACCACACAGATTAGACGTTTTTGGTTCTGTGTGTGTGTGTATGTGTGTGTGCATAGCTGTTAGCCGCAGATGGTATGGGTGAGCGCTGAGGGCTCTCAACCCGGTAAATAGACGGATTAGTATGATGTTTTATTTCGGTTTATTTTCTTACATGTATATTAGCTGCATATTATATACCTTAATCGTGCTTTCCAACATCCACGGGCATGAGAGGTGCATTGTAAGGACTGGTGAATTCTCTTTATTTAACTGCACTGAGAGCGTAATAGTTAAAATATCATTTTTTTTAAACATTTCGATTTCCGAAGTATCGTTCTGAGTTTGGGTGTAATTTGTGTACATTAATTTTATGTTTATGATGTCCCTCGCAATAGTAGAATGGTTTGATTACATTGATGTAGGGTGTAATCCTGCCCAGCCGAGGCCGCGGGTGACTGGACCAAATAGTCCGTCACCCGCAGAGAGCCTGACCGCATAAGAGCGACCATTGTCCCCGAAAGTGCTTTAGGAAGCGCTATACCAAACTGTACTAACCATAATCCACCCCAAAGTAAGGGTGTAATCCTTTAAAAAATATATGGAGAAGGTCGGATTGGATGTATCAGCAATGGACAACCATAGGCTGAATGACGAAGATTTTTTATTTCTAAATAAGTCTTATATTTTTAATTTCGCTCTTCTTATGCAATATACTCGTACCAGTAGCTTTCTCTGTAAATGCTTCTGCTCTGTATATATTACGTGCGGTGTGCATTTAATAGCCTGCCGGTACCCCGATAATTTTATTATTGGCGCGCTTTTTTTCCTCTGGCTATGACGTGCCAGCCTCATTGAAATAAAAATAATAGCGTTAGTTCACTTAAATATCTTAGCGGGGGTTCATTTTAATAGCCCTATTAAGTATTTTTTCGCGATCTATTTTGTACGTGGTATTAATATTTGGAGCAATTAGTTTTATACTTATGAGTTTGTTGGAATAATTGTTCCTAGAATCGCCGTGGCTTCAAATATACTAATTTACATTTTTGCCCACTGATAAAAACAAAGAATTTTGGTAAAATGATTAAACATTAGTAGAATCGTCATCATCATCATCATCTCAGCCTATATATGTACCACTGTTGGGCTGAAGCCTCCTCCATAATGGGAAGGAAATTGACCCGCTATTCCACGCTGGTCACGTGTTGGAATAGGGTTTTGTTTCGAGTTTTCCTTCTCTTGTACAGATGTTATATACTTATTATATCCTCTAGTCGTCTTGATTAGAAATACAATTTATATATTTTACGAATTAAAAATACAATTCACCACTCCCGATCTTACCCGTGGTTATAGTAAAATACTACTAAGGGATATTATATGCACACATAACATTCGTGTAAGAGAAGAAAATAAAACCCTATACCAACCCGTCTGACCAGCGTGGTATAGTAGATCAATTTCCCTTCTATTGTGGAGCAGAGTCGAACCCGGCGTTGGGACGTATACGAGCTATATATTTATCACATAAATATTTAATGAAAAATTTACTTAGATAATATTCATACAACTTCGTGAGAATCAAACAATACTTTTTCATGCGTAATTTAAAACGACGACTCCATTTTCCAAATTAACAAACATGACATAATCAGACCCCTTACATAAATAAATTTTATGACCTTTACAACCTTGTAATAAGAGCTATTACAACACAATGTTTTATATAGTTACTCGTATTTAGAGGGTCGATATGATGAGTGTGGGTTTGAACAATAAAATAAAACGGTTGAACAGCGCGATACGGTACTGCGCCGCACAAATCGATTAGTGCCGTGATAATAGTCTTATAGTAGAGTGACCATAAAACAAACATATAAAGAAAGCCTTCATTCAAATTGTTTTATTTGGCCATAGCCTTGGTCCGTGGCCTTTTGTTCAATGCGGATTTTTTGTGAATCACAACTTGACAGATGAACGCTTCAGGCATCTTGGAGAGCACATGCCTTAAGGAAGGCAGATATATAATTGATTAACGGATCGATCGTTTATTCGTGTTATTAAATTTTTTGATCATCATCATCATCATCATCTCAGCCCATATACGTCCCACTGTTGGGCTAGGGCCTCCTCCATAATGGGAGGGAATTTGACCTACTATACCATGCTGGTCAGACATGTTGGTATAGGGTTTCATTTCGAGTTTTCCTTCTCTTGCACAGATGTTATGTGCCTATGATATCCCATAGTTGTCTTGTACGACATCCACGGGCAAGACAGGGAGTGGTGAATTGTATTCTTACTCCGTCACCACACTTTAGGATATTTAATCAAAAATATCGATCGATAATTTTGATTAAATATCCAAAAATAGCAACTGTATGTTCATAGATTTGGGTTTTCACTTTTGTTGGCAGTCCTCTTGACCACTTTTTTTCAAAATACAAGGTTTTTATGTAGCTTAATACTAATTATTTTGCTTTTCTATATCACCATGGATCATATTGCGAGTTATTCATGTCATTAACTGGATTTGTTAAGCCGAAAGATCGTTTATTTCCCTATTTGTCATGAACAAAACTTGTAAACAGAATGCATATCAGAAAAATGAACTCATATTTCCATTTATTATGATAGGTATGATCGATAACACGTCGTAACTTTAATGATTGTAATTCTTAGAATTCATAGATTGCTAAAAATTATATTACAAGAGTTTTCAAACGAAATCTCAATAGGGCTATATAGTATTTATAATAAATGATCCTTCAAGGATAACACAGTTACTGTTACCTATTTACAAAACCCCATCCACTTTTCATAAAAGAAGGATAAAGTTGTCTTTACAAAATGATGAAATTTGAAACAATCTTTTGGAATGCATAAAGAGGGATGGCATATAGAATACATCAAAAAAGTCTGTCAAAATAAGTTTCTTCATGAAGTTTACATACGCAGTTAAAACAAACTGCAATCAAGGTATTAACTCTCTCTGAACTTAAAATTAGTCTGCATGTGCATTTTACGTCAGACGTTTGCAATAAACACGTTCCTTAATGCAATCATAAGGTATATTTTTAATTTACTCAAATATAATTGAATGTGTTAGGTCTTTATTTAATGGTTATCCATTTGATAATATATGTAATATAAAGAATATATAACAAAAAGATAATAATAAGCATATAAATGGCCTTCAAAATTAAATATTTTTCGCGTTTGCGAATACAATTAACCACCTTGTCTCTTGCCCGTGGGTGTGTAAAAGACGACTAAGGGATATGGTATGCAGATAACATCTATGCAATAGAAGGTAAACTTGTCATAAAAGCCTATACCAACTCGTCTGATCAGCCTGCTACAGTAGGTAAATTTCCTTCGCGCTATGGAGGAGGCCTGTGTTAACAGTGGGACTTATGTGGACTGAGATGAAATGAGATTTCAATTGATTTCTTTTTTTGCGTAGACCATGATTTGAACACACCCAATTCATCTGCGACGGCAGAAATATGGTGTGCGGCTTCAATAAAAGATGACTAAGGCATTATAATATGAATACAACATCTATGCAAGTAAAGAAAACTTGAAATAAAACTTTCTACGACCCCGTCTGACCAGCGTCGTATTGTAAGTCAATTTCCCTCATATTGATATTTGATGTTTACGCGAGCACTACACATTGTAAATAAAACTACTTTCACGGATTATATCGCGTTTGTATTTGATTTATGATTGCCCGACGTTTCGAACACTTTGCAGCATTCATGGTCACGGGCGGAGTAAGGTGTCTCACGTCCAACAAGTAATCGTTATTACAGACATTTATAATTATCTACCCGATACAGAAAATTAGTTACAAATTTATTAAATTTTGACCCACATTTTAGTACAAATTTATTGCCAGTGTAAGAAGAAAATGATTCTATATGAAAAAATCATATTGTTTATGGTTAGTAATTATTAATTATTAAATTTGTAGCAATTATTGTTACAATTTGTTGATTTAAAACTAACAAAACTAATATACTACCACCGGATCGGAACGCGGCCCCACTGAGAAAGATCCGGCAAGAAAACTCAGGGGACATGATGCTAAATTAATTCCCTCATATTATGGAGGAGTCTCGAAGCGAGGAGTGGGATGTATTCTGATGATGATGAATGCTCGCATAACCATCAGAAGTGATTATATCTTCCAAAAGCTATAATTTTCTTTTGCAATAAGCATTATTAAGATAATTATCGTCATATCCGCGAAGTTAACAAATTGATGGTCACAAGTAATCCTCCTTAATCACTTGATCAATTTAAACTAAGCCCGTCTATCTTACAAGTGCTATCTTAATCGCATTAGAATTTTTGTATAACATTTTTTTTATTCTATCATCTCGCTCGGGATTATAATATTAATGCGAAAATTTCTCAAACCTTATATCAAAATTAAATTTAAAATACCATGTAACGTGTTTGGGCTAATATGACTGCAGAGATTGTTTATTGGTTTATTGATACCGAGTGTCACAGGTTCAATATCTATATAGGATAGTTTTTTGTGCTTTCCACAATATATTGTTCTGAATCCGAAATTAATTTTTAGTAAAGGTATTATTAAAATCATCAATTTAGAAGTCAAATAAATATATTGATTGATAAAATTCCATTTAAAAAGATATAAAAATATTTTGATATAACTTTTATTTAATAATACGAATCAAATAAGCTAGTGGAAATAATAATAAATCATTCATAACACTCAACACTTCGAATCGATTCAAAAAACTACATTCATTGAATCCATAACAATGAAAATCGCTATAACAAAAGCATCCGGCACGTTTGTTCCGAGACATGAGAAAAAAGCGAATAATATCGTTGGCAATTTTATTATTAATTTTAATAGAATTAGTTATTTTTGTCGATGAGAATAGTTTTTATTTCTTAGATATGAGACTAGTTACATACTGAGAAAAAAAATGAACAAAATGAGTATCTAATTAAACAGCATAAATATATTTTCAAGTTAAAGCTTAGTTTTCAATGTAATGAGCATAGTTACAAATGATTTCTGATGTTTTAAAAGAGTCGCGAGGGGTTTACTTTTATTGACTGTACATATGTCGTAGTGGATAAAATACCAACCTAAAGTGCCAGTATCCGAGTTTCGAATCCCAGGATAACAATTTGTTCCGTCGGGTCGACCACTGAAGTCAAGGAACTCTGCACTGGTGGTCGGCCCAACGGCGAAGGCGACGTGCTATATGGGTGGGTTACGGGGCCGCGTGCCGCCCCTCTGTCGCCCCGGATGGAGCCAGGCGGCGAGTGCACTGACCGTAGCCCACTCAAAAAGAAAAGATAACAATTTGTGCGATCTACAAATTGCTGTTCGTAAAAAAAAAAGATTGTATTTTACTCTGTCGCTAAACGAATGGTGCAAATAGTATCCACATAATCATCATCATCATCATCACAGCTTATATGGAGAGTATATATACTGCTGGGCGTATGCCTCCTCCATAATAAGAGGGAAAATTGGCATAGAGTTATAAATCGAGTTTATCTTCTTTTGAACAGTTGTTGTCTGCATATATCCCTTAGTCGTCTTTTACGATACCCACGGGTAATAATAAGGGTGATGAATTGTATTCTTATTCCACACAATATTGTTTCGAAATCTAAAACCTCTAATATCTTAACCATTCATCCATCCATCAGCCTATAGATTTCCCACGAGAATGCCACTCGAAACGGTCCTGCGCCACTTGCATCCAACGGTTCCCTGCAACTTTCAAGATGTCGTCAATCCACCTATTAGGGGGTCATCCTACGTTGCGTCGTCCGGTTCGTGGTCGCCACTCGAGAACCTTTCTTCCCCAACGGTTGTCAGTTCGACGAGCTATGTGGCCTGCCCATTGCCATTTCAACGTGCTAATTCTGCAGGCTATGTCGATTACACCCGTTCTTCTACGGATTTCCGTATTCCGGATTTTATCACGTAGATAAATACTGAACATAGCCCTCTCCATAGCACGTTGAGCAACTTTGCGCTTTTTTGAGCTTTTATCTTATCACTTGTACCAAACTCATATAATGAAAATCGCTATAACAAAGCTATTGCCTTGCTATATAAATATAAAGTACTGGACAATCATTCTTGAATGTATTGTTTTATAATAAAGTTGAATGGAATATTTTATAGTACATTTTAATGATGCAATTTTTTATCATTGTTCAAATGTCAATATAGATGTGCTATTTCAAACGTGCCATAAATTGTGGGCAAATTTGAAGGACTTTTATTCTATAGTAAATAGAAGGAGAAGAATACATAATTGGCCGCATAGTTAGTTTATAAAATAATGACCTACCACGCTAAGTAATACGGTTGAAATTCCCACGGCGAAAAAAACTTCGTGCGATTCACAAATTGTTGTTCTGAGTCTGGATGTAATTTATATTCGATAGTTAAAAGTTTCTTCCCCATGGTGACGGAATAAGAATATAATTCACCACCCTCTTTCTTATCCCTGGGTGTCATAAAAGATGGGTAATACATTATTACGCAAATAACATCTATATAAGAGAAGGAAAATTAGAAATACAATAAGCCAAGTATGGTTTTATGTTTGTTATAGTGGGTATAATTTTTAGCCCATTATAAAAACAGCATGCATAAATATATGATGTAATTTGTGTCCGTTAATTATATGTTTGTAAAGTTCCCAGCAATACAAGGATTATTTCCTTAGTGCATGGTGTTGTCTTATAAATAAAATAAATAAATATGATTATTATTAGAAATAACTATAACTTGTATCAACGATAAATTTTTTTGTATTAAATTTACTGAGATTTAGCATTTAACGTAAGATGATTGGAACAGATTTCCAATAGATTTGGATTCAAATCCTCGCGTGTGACAATAATTTATCACTTGCGAAAACGTTTTTTATATGTCCTAATCATCGTCAAGATCATCTCAGCTTATTATACGTCCTACTGTTAGGTTTGAGCCTTCTCCACAATTGGAGAGAAATTGACCGACAATACCACTTTGGTCAGACGAGTTGGTTTAGGCTCTTATTTCGAGTGTTTCTTCTCTTGAATTGATGTCAACTGCACTTTCTATCCTATCCCTTGAGCGTCTCTTTAAATGGTTAAGAAAGGAAGTGGTGAATTATATTACATAGTCTGTCACCATACGGCAAAAATTTTTGTATTGTCGGGCAATTATATGAACATACAATTCACGGGCACAAATTACACCGAGACTAAGATCTTCAGAGTATGTATTTGTGGATCAAGTAAAGCATTCTCTCTTTTTTTGATATGCTATAGTCTTACTCTCTCTCTTCTCTACTAAGTCAGAACTCCATGCAGCCTCATAACCTGTCTCCCCCTCTCCATCACTATTTCGGCTGATTACTGGTACCGATTTCTTCATACGGTAGCTTGTACAATGGACTATCCTTTCGAGTATTATCAATAAATTATTACCATTGAAATTGACCACTGTTACTCGCTGACTGGCGCGGTCGGTAGGCATTTAGATCACTATGCTATATGTGTTACTACACATATGACATAGTTGTGAATTATTTCTACCATAGTTTAGAAACAACAGTAAAATATTCAAGTAATTATTCACAGTACAATATTTACATATTGTTAAGCTGCCAACACGCTATACGGCCATCTTGACCCGTTTTATAAAACGTATACATATCCATTACTGTTTTTAGTCGCCCGTGTGTTATTCTTATCAGGTAAGAAGAAGTAATGTATTTAGTACAAAATATTTGCTTGCCAATAAATTGTTGTAGTAATTAAATTTGGTAATAGCTATTTGAATAAGTTAGAAACTATTTAAAAAGAATTATTTTGGGAGAAATTAAAGGTATGATGTAAGGAGGGTTATTAATATAAATGAGAATGTACTTAAGAATCATTACACACAATGGTACTATGGACAAAGGTATGCTATGGCGATCTCACTTTGCATGAAATGAGGGTAGACTAATGATGATGATGAGAAACGGATTAAGACAAATATATTAAATTGTCTCGCTATACTGTTTTAAAGTAAGTTTACTTAAGTAAACTTAACTGCCTCACTAGGTTGCCATAGTTAAGAAAAACGTGGTTGATATATTGCATTTTTAATCCGTCACTGCGTGGGACAATAGATTCATCAATTTTTAATGTAATTACCTCTCTAATATATTTTCAATGGTATTTCTTTCTTTTTTAAAACAGTAAAACGGGAAATATTGAGATAGTAATATGTAGTGAATTAGATGACGAAAGGGTGGCTCGTGGGTACATAATCCACCGTATTCCCTCCCCTTCACAACACGGCCGTCCATCGGTGCTGAGTTCCTTTCGTCCGTGGCTAGCATAGGCGTTAAAGGTGCCTACGACTCACTCTCTCACTAATCCTCTCCCTCTCTGTCGAATATTAGGAAGTATTCCAACGGTTCTTTCAGTACTATTTATTCTCTAAGCCTTTAGTTGATATCACTTCAAAATCTAAACTGTTACCTTTCACCGTTAACCCTTTATAGAAGCTATTTAATTTCAGGTCATGGCAAATTGCTCCTAATCTGCTACAATAGGATTCGGATATAAAACCCTTGGATTATTATCAACGTTGGCATCTATGGGAAGTAAAACGATGAGGCGATTAACGAAACTCTATAGCGCGTATATAAACCAGATAAGGATTTGATAAACGTTTTATAGGAAAATGTACTTTAAGTATAATTCTGACGAGGAAATTAATTAGTTTCAGTATTATCGTCATCTTTTCGTGTGGTGTCGAAGTAGGAATACAATTCACCAGACCCTCTTGCCCGTGGGTATCGTAAAATACGACTAAGGGAAATCTTGTGCATATAACAATCATTCAAGAGAAGGATATCTCGAAATAAAACCCTGTAGTGGGACATAATATGAGTTGTCATGATGATGATGATGATGATGATGATGATAATTATCATCTCGGCTCATATACGTCCCACTGTTGGGCTCGAGCCACCTCCACAATGGGAGGAAAATTGACCTACTATACCGCGCTGGTCAAACGTGTTTGTATATATGCATATTACGTCCTTAATCGTCTTTTACGGCACCCACGAGCAAAAAAGGGGGGTGGAAAATTATATTCTTACTCCGTAACCATACGGAGAGCTTGTACGTTTGGTATTGCTGCAAAATATGTAATATTATTAAGTGGTGATTTTTTTTTCGGATTAGAGATATAGAATCTTCATCAGTTTACGTGAGGTGAAGAAGTAAGAATACAATTGGCGATAGGGAGTACTATCGTGGTCGTGAGTGCCCTAAAGATGACTAAAGGATTTGATATGCAGATAACATCTATGAAAGAGAAGAAAAACTAGACATAAAACCTTATATCAACACGTAAGACATTTGGAATTGTATTCTAACGCCATCACCACAGAGGTTTTAATACATACTTCTTTCTAAATTAATCAAAACACAAAACTATATTCAACCATGATATTACCACGTAATAGTTACCCGAGATCGTGGCTACCCTTATTACACAAAAGTATTTCGTTTCCGGCTATAACACCAAACATTCCTGGATTGATTCAGATACAGGGTCGAGTCGAATGCATAATAGATGTAACCTTACGAGCGAGGTCCCTGAATATGTGAGCGGTCGACGTTGCCTGAAGGGTTTTGACAGACTCCGCAGTATTATGCTTGCTACAATTCACATGG
Organism: Lymantria dispar; assembly: GCA_032191425.1. Classification (NCBI taxonomy): domain Eukaryota; kingdom Metazoa; phylum Arthropoda; class Insecta; order Lepidoptera; family Erebidae; genus Lymantria; species Lymantria dispar. The sequence goes on along the minus strand of CM063442.1, from coordinate 3,499,233 downwards.
AAATTCTGTCAGTGTTTCTTTGCTATGGATAAAATATTCGTGTGTGGAGCAACGACGTGATGAAAATTACCATATTCTTATTATTTGATGAGGAATCGTTGCTACCGTGTAAAGTATTCAGGGAACGTATAAAAGTCAGATGCTTTATTGCTGAATCTCCTTATATATTTGTTTTAGAAAAATGTTGGATACTTTTAGTGCATCGAAAATTACTACCGATTATGTTAGATGAAACAATAAGGTCGCAATCATCGGTGCCGACCTGACGCTGCCGACCATTGCTAGGGAGATGCTCGGCAGCATCAGGAATTGGGACGCAGTTGCAGCCTTCTGCGAGGCAGTTATCTCGCAGAAGGAGGCGGCGGGTCGCGAGCGCAAAGAGCACAGCCTCGATGACGCGACCCGCTGCCGGCGACTGGGGCGGCGCAGGCGGGATTACCTGCGTGCAATGCCGCCCTAGCCGAGGCCGCGGGTGACGTGACCGGCGATTAGTCCGTCACCCGCCGAGAGGCCGACCGCGTGAGGAAAGACCGACGTCCTCCCCGAGGGGGGGACGTCGGTTGATGGGAGGGTGCCCCGGGGTATTCCGTCGGGGGCCGACCACTGATGACAAGTAACCCTGCTCCAGTGGTCGGCCCAACGACGAAGTCGACGTGGTGTTCGGGTGGGTTGCGGGTGTTGCGTGCTTAAGCCCCTCTGTCGCCCCGGACGGAGTGGTGCGGAGGCGCGCCGAACGCAGCCCACCCCCCAAAAAAAAAAAGAAAAAGATGAAACAATAAGCTCATGGTAAGTGGTAACAACCAGTCTTATATTTCTTTATGTGGTAGGACCACACTATGGGCCGTGATTGCGAAGTCGTACAATGAGATTGAGTAATACAAAAGGCATCAACAACAATCCACCACACGCAAACACCTTCAGAAAGTTCGTGTACCGGCTTTTTCGCTCACCGAAAGAAGTGCAGTAACAAATTCCAACTACTTGAACGTGGATTGTTTTTGAGAGTGTGGTACTAACCCAGACGGTTCGGCACGCGGTTGTAGACAATGACTGGCAACAGCGTGGTCCTACCCATATAACCGGGGTTTTTTTTTTTATTTTTTTTTATGGGTGGGCTATGGTAAGCGCACGCGCGGTCCAGTCCGTCCGGGGCGATGAAAGGACGGCGCGCGGGCCCATAACCCACCCGTACCCACGTCACCTCGTTGTTGGGCCGACCACCGGAGCAGATGTGACTTGTCGTCAGTGGTCGGCCCGACGGAATACCCTTTCAGGTACCCTCACCTCTCGACATCCTGGGACGTCGGTCGCCATCGCGCGGTTAGCCACACTGCGGGTGACGGACAATTCCCCGGTCCGATCACCCGCGGCCTCGGCTAGGGCGGCATTAGGCGCAGATACTCGCGCCTGCGCCGCCCGAGTCGCCGGCGGCGGAACGTGTCGCCGAATAGGAGCTCTACTCGCACACGATCCGCCGCCTCCTTCCGTGAGATAACGGCCTCACAGAAGGCGGCGACCGCGTCCCAGTTCCTGACGCTGACGAGCATCTCCCTGGCGATGGTCGGCAGCGCCAGGTCGGCACCGATAATCGCGACGAGTTCACGGCGCTCTCCCTCCCACGCAGCACACTCCTCGAGCGTGTGCTGCGCCGTGTCCTCGTCGCAACTGCAGTGGTGGCAGGACGGTGTGCTCTCCCTCCTGACAATCTTATGCAGGTACTTTGCGAAGCATCCGTGCCCCGTCAGCACCTGCACCAGTCGGAAGGAAAGCACCCCGTGCGTCCGCTCCAACCACTCCATCAGCACCGGCCGGAAGGCCTCGACGGTCCTGATACCGTACCGAGGACTCTCCAGCCGGACTGCCCAACGGGCAATGACTCCACGGCGGGCGTCGATCCGCCAGGCGGTGATCTCCTGCAGGGAGACCATACCGCCGCGGGCGCGCGTCTCCGACACCCGCCGATAAATGTCGGCGAGCATCTCTGCCTCCAGGTCCCACGGGGGAGTTCCGGCCAAGAGGCACGCTGCCTCCGTCGACATGGTGCGGTAACCGCGTATGGCCCTGACCGCCATTACCCTCTGTGGTCGCCTCAAGAGGGCCCTCAGCCGGACGGTCAGGGACCCCGCCCACACCGGTGCGCCGTACAGAGCCATCGACCGGATCACCCCCGCGTACAGCTGTCGGCACGTAGCGCTGGGTCCGCCCACATTCGGCATCAGCCGCGAAAGGGCGGACGCAGCGCCGACAAGCCGGGGAACAAGTCGGTGGAGATGCTCCTGGAACCAAAAATGCCCGTCGAGCACCAGGCCCAAGTACTTCATGTGGGCCTGGATGCTGATGGTGACCGACTTCACGGTGATCGAAGCGCCGGCGGGAGGCCCGGCGGTACGGAGGCCATGGAACAAAAGGGCCTCCGTCTTTTCCAGGGCTACCCTTAACCCCAGCGCTTCGATCCGCCTGACAATCTCCTCGGTGCCGAGAGTTGCCAGGCGTGCCGCCTCCTCTAGCGTCCCACCCCGGGCTGTGACGAGTGTATCGTCGGCGTAGCAAATTACACCCAGCCCGGGTGGGAGGTTTCCTCTCAACGCCCAGTCGTAGCCGATGTTCCACAGGGTCGGACCCAGAACCGACCCCTGTGGGACACCGCACGTCATAGGCGTTCGCACAACGTCCCCTACTCGGTCAACGTAGAGGACGCTGCGCCCCTCCAAGTAGTCTGCCACCAGCCGCCTGAGGTACACGGGCACCCCGTGATACCTCAGCCCCTCCCTGATGCAGCTGAATGGCAGACTGTTGAAGGCGTTGGCGATGTCCAGGGACACCGCCAACAGGACTCCTCCGCCGGTGACGGCCTCCGCTACCACAGCCTTCAGGCGCAGCAGGGCCGCGATCGTCGAACGCCCTCTCCGAAAACCAAACTGGGCGTCCGACAAATCGGGCCCGTCCCCGACGAGGTGCCGCTCGATGCGGGCAGCCAACACCCTCTCCAGCAGCTTGCCCACATCATCGAGCAGCACGATGGGCCTGTAGGCCGAGGCCGACTCGGGAGACCGTCCCGGCTTCGGCAGGAGAACCAGCCTCCCCTCTTTCCAGCACCCAGGGAACTGTCCGGACGACATACAAGCGTCGAACAGTCCCCTGAGGCGTGGTCCCAGGTGTTCGGGGACCAGGGCCAGCACACGGTTCGGAATACCGTCGGGCCCGGGGGTGGTGGATTTGACTCGTATACGCGCCACCGCCGCCCCCATTTCCGGCTCCGTGATGGGCGGAGCACTTTCATCGTCGGCCTCCCGGTCGCTGTCCGGCGAAGCCATGACCGGGGGCGTGTGCTCCGCCCGCCGTGGAAAGAGGTCCTCGACAACTCTGGTGAGGAGGCTGGGCTGGAGAGTCTCGGTGAGGGGGGGGCCCCGCCGGCGGAGCTTGTTCAGCGCCGCGAGGTAGGGGCGACCCCAGGGGTCACGCTCGAGACTGTCCAGCATCTCCCGCCGACTAACGTCCTTGGCGGTACGGACGGCCAGCCTGAAGGCAGACCGCGCACTGCGGTAAGCCTCGTACAGCTGGCCCTCCCGCTCAGCGTCGCGGTGACGCGCTCGGCTGCGGGTGTAGGCCCTCCGGACACGTATGCACGCGGCCCGAAGGTCCGCCAATTCTCGGGACCACCAGGGGACCGCACTCTTCGGGGGCAGGCGCCGCACACGGGGCATGGCCGCATCGCAGATCTGCGTTAAGGCACAGCGGATGCGGCCAGCCTCGGCATCCACCCCGTCCGCCTGGGGCGGTGAGGACAGCCATGACTGAACGATGGCTGCCTCGGCCAACAGGTCCCGATCCAATCGACCCACAGCCCACCGCGGAAACGCGGGAGCTCCGTCCGCCGTGTGACCCCTGCTGGGGTGCAGGAGGGTCCGGGTAACCTCTATCCGGATGTATCGGTGGTCGGATAGGGTCTCAACCTCCTCCTGGACGCACCAGCTCCTCACACGTGCTGCGACATTAGGGCTAGCGAACGACAAGTCCACTATCGACCCGCCCTGCTGCCGCACGCACGTTTGCACCGAGCCCCTGTTCAGCAAACAGAGGCCCAGTGCCGCCGCCCACTCTTCGACCGCCCGCCCGCGGGCATTCGTCCTGGGGGACCCCCACGCCGTGGACTTGGCGTTGTAGTCCCCCATGACGAAGACCTGACGCGGTGCCAGTCGCCGTATCGAGGCCCCCAGGATGGTGAGGAAGGCCCCGAAATCCGTCGCGCTCCTGTTAGGGGAGAAGTAAACACCAAATAGCGTAACCTCTCCCCATTCCGCCGCGACATACCCATCGCCCCTGTCCTTGAGCAACAAGGGCGGGGAATGCCACGACGTGGAGGCGACGATTGCCACAGAGCCGTCACTGCTGCCCAGCCAGTTGGGCCGGTCAGGCACCACGTACGGCTCCGCGGCTACGGCTGCACCGATCAACCACTCCGCCATGGCTTGCAGGAAAACGTCCTGTGCCTCGGCGGCGTGGTTGAGGTTGGCCTGCAGGAGGTGGTAGGATTCGGCCGCCATTAGTGGGCCGTATCCATTACCTCCTCCACGCTGGCGGGCGATCGGGTCGCGCTAGGGGCGGGAGCGGCCGGGGTCGTCGGGCCGCTCCGCCCCTTTGGGGCCGAAGCCGGGGGTCTGCACTCCCTGCCCCCCATGCGGTGCTTGGCGGGCCTATTGCCTGCCGCACACGCGGGGCAGTGGGGAGTGGCGGCGCACGATGCCGCCTTATGCCCGGGTTGACCGCAGCGGAAACAAAGGTCGCTGCAGTCAAAGCAGTTAGTGCATGTCGGCCGAGTGTGTCCGACCGCCATGCACTTGTAGCACCTCGCAGGCCGGGACTCCAGCACGGTCACCCGCGCCGAGCTCCAGCCCACGAGGAGCCTGCCTGAGCCGGCCAATTGCTTGGCCGACTCCACCGGGCACTGCACCCAGGCAGCACCGACGCCGCCCGGACCAGGGCGGATGGCGCCAATTCGGACGGTGTCCACGGGACATCCGGTTTTCGAGACGATAGCCTCCCGGATGTCATCCACCGTCACGGAGTCGTCCAGACCCGTGATCCGCAGTTCCGCACACTTGACGGGTCTGGCGATCTTGACGCCATCCTCCACAGCAAACAGACCCCTCAGCTTGGCGGCCATGCTATCGGCCGTCTTGGCGCCCTCGGCCCCAGGGAACTCTAAAATTCGAGCCCCTGTCCGGGCCTTGCGGGTCCTGGCTTCGACGCCTCCTAAGTCGGAGACGTCAAGCTCCCGTCGGGCGCGACGTAAGACGGCCTCATAGCTGAGGCCGTTTTCGGCCGCCTCAGGCAGCACGGTGATCACCACTGCGGCTGACTTCGGCGGCCGGAGCTTCCTGCGCGACCTCTTCTTACCGGCTCCTGCCCTGGGAGCGGAGGCTTTGGCGGCGCTTTTGGCCTCCGCTCTCCTCTTTTGACCGCGACTCTTCCGGCTGCGCTCAGCCGTCTGCCAGCCCCCTTCGGGCGCAACAGTCGCGTCGCTAGGCGCAGCAGTCGCCGTCGCGGCTGCGTTGGCCGCCGCCGACGGTGCAGGTGCCGGCGGCGGCTTGGGTCCGGTCTTGGCAGGTGCCTGTGCCACCTTCTTCTTGGCGGCGGGCCCCTTCGGCTTCGGTCCAGCAGCGGCCGCAGCGTAGCTCCCTACGCGCCCACCCTGGCAGGGTAGCGCGGCAGGGCCTGACGCCACGGCCTTCGGCCTGTCCGCAGCAAGCGGCGGCCGGAGACGGGGCTCCGGAGGCAGTCTTGACTCAAGAGCCGCCATGCGCGCGTCAAGCATTTTTCCGAAGACGTCCACCATGGCGCGCATGGTCTGGTCTGGCACACCGTCCACTGCGGGCAGTGGAATTGGTGCTGCCGGTTGGGCCTCTTTGGGACTCGCCGCAGCGCGAGACGGAGCAGCAGGGGCGGCGGCAGCATCAACCCTCGTCGTCGGCGTCCGTGGCACTGTCGACGGTGGTAGCCCAGTTGTCGTAATCGGCGCGGCCGGCGACAGCCGCGCGAACTGGGCTCGCAGGTCAGCCATTTCTTTAGCCAACCTGCGGTTCTCCCTCTTCACTGCCCCCAGTTCCGCCTCCAGTTTCTTATTTTGGTCCTGCAGGCCTGATACCTCGCCACTAAGGCGGGCATTTTCAGCCTGCAGGGCTGCCACTCCCGTCATTGGGGGGTCGTTGCGCGCCGCGGACTCAGCAGCCGCCGCGCTGGTGGGAGGGATGTCTTCCAACACCCTCAACATCCTTGCGGCCGCCGCCTCATTCGCCCGCTTACGGGCCTCGGCCTCTCGCACCTGGATTACTGGAGACGGGGTCCCGGTCCTCGCCGCCACCGTAGCCCCACGCCCTCTGCGTCCCCTGCGTGAGGTCGCCACCTTGGGAGGAGGCATAATGTCTCCACTCCCCTCCGACTCAGATGCGGAGCTGCCACTCTTGTGCAGAGGGCGCTTCCGCACCTGTGGGGGGAGGGCCTCCTCCCTCGCTGTTTTGGCCGCCGCCTGGATTGAGTTGGACGGCCCTGCGGCATTGCCGCCCTCGTCCATCGACTGCTCCGCAGTCGCATCTGTCTCCATGGTCGCGGAACTGTCTACCTCATAGGCACCACCATCGCTGGGCGGAACGTCGGCAGCCTCCAGTAACTTCTGCTCCGCCCGTCGCAGCCTTGCAATGCGTCGTCTAGAGCGGGCCGTTTCCGGGCCGATTTTCCGGCCGCTTTTCTTCTTACGGGCCCCTATTTTCGCCGGGCCCTCGGCTGACTTTGGAGCCTCAAGTGCCAGACTAGCAGCAGAGCTGCAGTCGGACGAGGCATCTCCCTCCTCTGGGCCAGTTTTGCCGTAGCATGGCCGGGCTGTAGTGTGGGAACTAGTAGGCTCCCTGCTATTAGTGGTTTTGGGCGTCTCACCCCTCCTATCAACATTCAAATTGTGCAAAGAATCCATTCGGTTCCCACGAGTATGGGAGAAATAAAAGGTCGACCCGGGCAGAGATCCCGATACCCGGGCAAGCGTACATTTGTATCCCAACACAGGGGGTCCGCTGGTACCCTGGCTGGGGGCGCGCTAACGACTGAACAACCCATCAGCCATGCATCCTCTCGCCGCGCGCCAGAACTTAGGATTCTGGGTGATAGAGGTTATCTTTATAGAGGTTTTCTTCCTCGCGGTCCAGGCGGTTAAGCCAAGACCCTCGCTCCTGAATCTAGACCTCAAAACAAATGTCCCGAAGCAAGAATCAGGTCTACGATTTGTCGCGGTTGGCAAATGCCTGCCCAGTCCTCAAACGAATGAGTGACTGGGCCCGTCGAATTTTCGCGTCCAATACCCTCTACAATTAGAGGGCATGGAGCGAATTTGGGACATCCCACAAACTGGGCCCCCCCTCGGGCCAGATATTTGCCACGAGCGACAATTCCAGAGAGCAGTCCAAGGGATTGTCGCTCGTGCCCAGGGTACACCACGCGGAGGTTTCTGGCGTAGCACCCCGCCCATATAACCGGGTGCCTAAACTTTTAAAGTTGCTAACGACGTAGCTATGATCTCAGTTTTGCAAAGTTGAAAGCTCATCCTTACCATTAGGCAAACGGCCTTGTTTACTACCAAAGTCAATAAAAGATAAAAAAAGAACCCCTTTTTTTTTTTTTTTTTGGGTGGGTCGCGGTCGGAAAAAAAGAACCCCTTAAACAATCCTACAATATAAGTTAAAACTATTTAATCGTATTTCTATTTTAATATTGCATAGAATAAAATCCCATCCAGTGGAAACTTTTAACTTCTGTTTGTGAATAGTTTGCTAACAAAAATTGCATAACAAGTTCTTCCAACGGGAATACTTGCGAACAATGTGTTTCTATAACGGCAAGTTGTTTCACTTCAAACATATTTCTTGAAGTCGTTAGCTTTACTTTATAATTTGGGTGTTTTAAATTCAAATGAAATAATGATTTTTGATAACAATAAAAAAAAATTAATGGGATGATGATATTCATCGTCTTAGCTCGTACCCGCCCCACTGCTGGGCTTGAGCCTCCTCCCATTAGGAAGGAAATAGACCTACTATATAATGCTGGTCAGACATGTTGGTATAGGGTTTCATTTCGAGTTTTCCTTCACTTGCACAGATGTTATGTAGATATTGTATCCCTTAGTGGTCTTTTACGACATCCACGGGTAAGATAGGGAGTGGTGAATTGTATTCTTACTCCGTCACCACACGAATGATATTCATAGTTAAAAGTATTTTAGTAACATTAAAATCAAACCGTGTAGTGATCCATCACTACTAATACAATACTACGTACTCATACAATTCACCACCCTCTCTCATTCCCGTGGATGTCGCAAAATGACGAAGATTAAGGGAGTATAATATGCAGGTAATATTTATTGAAAGAATTTTGAAATCGGTTCGGTGGTTTAAGCGTGAAAGCGGTACAAACAAACAAACTTACTTTCGCATTTATAATATTAGTAAGGACTAGCAACCCGCCCTCCCTTCCTTTCGATTTCAGTCCCCGTTTATTTTCAAAATTTTATGATTAAGATCCTATTCAGTGGATTAATTCGATCACCATTTCCGCCGCCTCTACTATAGAAGGGAAATTTGACCACGCTAATCAGACACTCTTTTTTTTAGTGCCAATGGTGGCAAACGAGCAAGCAGCACACCTGATAGTAAGTGATACTGCCACACCTTTGCAATAGCAGCATAGAACAGCCAGGCTGTTGCCTACCATGAACAAAATACTCTTCTTAAACCTCGTTTAAAGAAGGACATGTCATAGCGCTCGGGAAACACAGCAGCAGGTAGTTCATTCCAGAGCTTGCACATACGTGGGAGAAATGATAGCTGGAAACGTACAGTCGAAGACCATAACGTGTTGGAATAGGCTTTTATTTCGAGTTTTTACTGTTTATTACATCCCCGAGTTGTATTTTACGCAGGTAAAAGGGGGTGGAGAATTATATTCTTATCTCGTTACTACACGGAAATTCAGCGAATACTTTTTAATAAAATACTGATTCTACTTTCAGAATCAACTCATCAAACAAACCGATTCGAACTTGACGTTATTATAGTCCTAAAATATCGTAAAATACTATATCAACGGACCGTACAAAGGAATTTTTGAACCGGACGAAACTGGTTTCCAAACTATTAATTTCTTATGTGGATCACGAGAATGGTTAAAGGTTGAAATAGTAAATCAATATTGGATTTTGGAGATATTGTATTTATTGCATACTTTATTTATTGTCTGTATGAGTTTTGGTCATTATGAAAATTTTATTTGTAGAAAACAACTAGCAAAATTCCATTCCAAATTCCCGTTGTTTTTCCAGAATAGTTCTCATTCCTATAGAAATAATGAGTTAATGTGTACAGTGATGGATTTACGCCTAGGCCCGTGAGGCCCGGGCCTAGGGCGACATGATTTGAGGGGCGGCAAAATTTTCGCAATGCCAAAGTCTTAGAGACGGAAATAGTAAAAGCCTACTAAGCCTCTCTAAAAATTAAAAATATATTCCAATGAAATAAAGTTATTTTAAATTTAAAATAAAAAGAGACGTATATGAGCGGAAATGATGATGAATGATGAATCCTTAACCACAGACTTTCAATACAAAATATTCTACAACTATTCGTAGTTGTATTAAGAGATAAAAAAATCTACGAACTAGCTACGGCTTTCACTGCATCCAATCAACCAATTATAAACCTTCACAAAGAGGATTCAGCCCATTAGCTCATTGAAGGAAATTAACAATTGTGTCCAAATAAAGTTGTTGAGTAATTCCATCATGTCAGTTATCGTTTGTCTTGTGTTGTTAAGAGGATGGGTTGATTGACTTATTTATTGAACGAATAAATGATCAAGAATTAGCTTATGAGCATTTTTATTACGACGTAGTGGAATTACGATAGTGTCGTGTCCTGATTTCCATAGGTCAAATAATTTATAACTTGTAATAAACTCAAATTGATTATACCCGTGTAGTGATGGAGTAAGAATACATTTCACCACTCCCTATCTTAACCGTGGATGTCGTAAAAGATAACTAAGAGATATAATAAGCATATAACATCTGCGCAAGAGAAGAAAAACTCGAAACAAAACCCTATTCCAACACGTCTGACCAGCGTGGAATAGTAGGTCAATTCCCCTCCAATTATGGAGGAGGCCTGTGCTCAACAGTGGGCCATATATATTTGTTAAGTAAGAAGTAGTGGAAACCATTAAAATAAATTTTATTTTACTCAATAATAAAATACATACATTTTTATCATAAGTCAATCGAATGAATATCCTTTTGTTTTCTCTTTATTTTTTAAAGCAGAATCAATTAAAAGAAAAACTATGATTTTGCAATAAGGTTTAATATTACTAAAAGGATATTAAACCTAACACGCCCCTTCAAAATCAAAGTTATATAAATATAACAGTTGTTACACATTTTAACTAACTAATACTATCTAATGAATAGGTTTCACTCCTAAACCATTTACACATCTATAGTGTTTAATTTTACCTAATGGTTTAGTTAACACATCTGCTAACATATCCTGTGTAGGTATATGTCCCAAGCTTATGCTTTTGTTCTCCCTTAGAACTTGTCGAACAAAATGATATTTAATATCTATATGTTTGCTCCTAGCATGAAACACTGGATCTTGAGCAAGAAATATAGCAGATCTACTATCGGCATTTAGAGAAATAGATGCATATCTTTCCAATCCTATCTCTATTAATAGACTGTGCAGATAAAGCGTCTCTTTCATGGCTTCCGCTAAGCTGATATATTCCGCTTCACAACTTGACGTGGCTACAGTTCTTTGTTTGCGCGAAGACCACGATATACATGCATCTGCTAAAATGTAAGCATATCCAGAGAATGAACGTCGATCTATGGGACAATTCCCCCAGTCCGCATCACAGTAACCTTCAATAGACTTACCAGTCTTCTTGTAAGTAAGGCCATAGTCCATGGTTCCTTTCAAATATCTTAGAATGCGCTTAGCACTCAACCAATGTTTCCTTTCTGGTTTATTAGAAAATTGCGCTAATTTTGTGACAGAATTTGTAATATCAGGCCTTGTTGCGGTGCTTAAATACATGAGAGAACCAATTAGCTCTCTATAAGGATATTTTTCTCTCTCACTGCTCTGTTGTTCACATACATTTGTGAGTTCCTCACGTATTGGTTTACAACTACCTATCTCCATTGGCGTACTACAAACTTTGGAATCGCATAATCCATATTTTATTATTAGTTCTGAAATATAATTTTGTTGAGACAAACTAATGGCATTGTCACGTCTATTAATGTCAATACCTAAAAAATATTTAGCTTGACCATAATCTTTGAATTCAAACTCATTATTTAATTCATTTTTGAAACGGGAAATACGATCTTCTTTTTGGGATGCAACTAAAATATCATCTACGAATACTAATACAAATAAATGTTCATCCTCATGTTTTCTCATATAAAAACAGGGTTCATTAAGACTGTGATATAAACCCATGTCTTTTAGTTTTTTATCCAGTCTTTGATTCCACTGCCTACCTGCTTGTTTTAACCCATATAATGACTTTTTCAATAAACAAACATCACAACCCGAATTCAGATTGTTCAACATTATGTTAGCACGTTCAACCACACTTGCATCTTCTTTCTCATTATTCACCAAATCAAGTAGACATTCCTTTAATAGTTTAGGAGTTTTCATATAAATCTCCTCATCAAGAAAACCATTTAAATAGGCTGTATTAATGTCTAACTGATGAATTTCAAGATTTAATTCTACAGAGAGAGCCATTAACAATCTAACGGTATCTAGCTTCACTACAGGTGCATAAGTTTTGTGGTAATCAACTCCAAATCGCTGACTGTAACCCTGAGCAACAAGTCTCGCCTTATGTTTTATTGTTTTGTCAATGTTTACTTTTGTAGTTAATACGTATCGCGAACCAACTATATTTTTATTTGGAGGTCGTTTGACAACATCCCACGTATCATGCTTTACTAGGCTTCTTATTTCAGACAAAATAGCTTCTTTCCATTTGGTACACGCTTCGCCTTTTAAAGCATCTTCTAAAGATATTTCAGCTGTGCCTATAAAATCTACACAGTCTGTAAAAGATTCATCGCTGGAATCTTTTAATTTTGCATTGTCTTGAAGGGTTTCAAATTGTAAATCAGTATTCATAGTATCATTATCAATTAATCTTTCATCAAGTTCAACCACTCTGTATTCCTTTTTGGGTCGTCCTACTTGACCAGTGCGTAGTATTTTCGGTCTACCTGGAGCTCTTTTGGTTGTAATATCGCGCACAATTGATGTCTCAATTTCACTTCTTATATCTTCTTCTACTATTTCATTTCTTAACTGCTGGTTTGAAGTAATAATCTCATCGGTTCCTTTTTCAGGCTCATTATTGGTTTCGATATGCTGAATATGTTCTGTACCTTCATTATCTAATATTATATTAATAAACTTCTTTTCAATATCATCTTTTGTGTTTTGATCTTCTATGTTAGATACTGGCAAAAGTTGCCCTAATGTTTTCTCTTCATAAAATTTAATGTCTCTTGATATTACAAATTTTCTGTTCTCTGGTACCCATACCCTGAATCCTTTATTTGTTTTTGGATAGCCTACAAATACACCTTCAATTGCTCGAGCAGCAAATTTGTCTTGTTGAGGGTTTTTATCTAAAATATGAACTTTCGCTCCAAACTTACGTAAATAATGAATTTTTAATGGTTTTCCAACCCATTTTACATAGGGAATGTTATCACCTAAAGAAGATGTCGGGCAACGATTTCTAATATAACAAGCAGTATCTATAGCTTCAGCCCAAAATCCACTGGATAACTCACATCCTAGAAGCATACACCTAGCCATCTCAATTAATGTACGATTCATCCTCTCAGCTACTCCATTTTGCTGGGGAGTACGAGGTACGATCAATCTTCTTGATATACCCTCACGATGTAAATACTCATTAAACTCTTTACTACAATACTCACCACCATTATCTGTTTGTAAATATTTTATCTTTCGCCCAGTAAAAGTTTCTGCATGATTCTTAAACATTTTAAAAGCCTCTAAAGCCTTATTTTTCGTTTTAAGAAAATACACTTCACACCAACGTGAACAATCGTCGATAAAAGTAATAAAATATTTAGCACCTGTCATAGATTCACACTTCATCGGTCCTACAATATCAGAATACACTATATGTAATTTGTCCTCGCTGGGTCCTTCAGCTTTTGAAAAAGGTAAAGCACACATCTTTTCTGTCATACACACATCACAATCACGTAGTATTTGAAAGTCATCTTTGTTTACTTTCTCACCTACTTTATTTAATATTTTAATCATATCAACACGATTAAGATGACCTAAGCGTTCATGCCAACGCTGCAAGTCTGCTCTATAATCTGTCATAGCATTTGCAGATTCATATTCTTCTATGTAGTATAGATTACCTCTTCGTGGAGCTTTTAATAAGACATTACCTCTTTTGTCAATTATTTTTGCAGAATCACGTGAGAAAATAACATCGTAACCATTACCGCAAATTCTAGCTACCGAAATTAAATTAGTTCTTAAATTTGGTACATAGAGTGTTTCCTTAAACTCAATCATGTGGGTTGATTGCTCATTTAATGCCGATAGTCTAACTAACCCCTTACCTTCGACCTCAGTGCTCATATTAGTAGCTAATTTTAGATCACCATTTATTTTGGTAAAAGTATTTCCGAATTTACTTACGTCATTGCATAAGTGAGATGTACACCCTGAGTCAAGCACCCACTGTTGATTAAATGTATTAACATTATAACATTTTGAAAAATCTGAAAGAGTTAAAGACATTAGTCCCTTATCTACATTATCATAGGTGTAGTTTGACTTTTGTAAATCAGATTCTTGGCAATCAGGAGCCTTATGACCTGGACGGTTACAACGATAACACACTAAAGTTGCCTTTCTTCTTTGCCATACGTTTCCATTCTTTCTACTTGTAGTTTCCCTCTGGAGCTTTTTATTTTTGTAAACGTACATTGCATCAACTCCATGTACATCATTATTTACTTTCCTAGACTCATACTGTTCTAAGATCTTTACTTTTAATATCTCTGGTTTAGGAAGATTATCTCGACTTTCAATAGCACAACGAAAAACAGAAAAACTTGCGGGTAAGGCGTATAAAAGCATAATCGATAGCAAATCCTCATGTATTACCACATCCATGCTCTCTAGTTTATCGACTGCATCAAAAAAAATACTCATCTCTTCGTGAATATCTCCAGTTTCACTCATTTTATGTATAAGTAGTCTTTTTAATAATGTAGCCTTTTTAGTAGGTCCACGCGATGCATATATTGATTCGAGTTTAAGCCATACCTCTCTGGAAGTTGTGCACTTTCTTACATGACGCAATTCTGATGGGCTTATTGAAAGTATTAGATCTGCCTTTGCTTTAGCATCTTCCTGTTGCCATTTTGCAATTGCCGCAGATTCAGTAGGTTTTTCTACCATACCGTTAACTAATTTCCAAAGATCACTTTTTACTAGAATAGCTTCCGCTTGAAGCTTCCAACTCTCATAGTTATCCTTATTTAAGGGTTCAATACGAGTTAAAGAATTCATCTCGATAATAATAGACCTATAGATACCTCGAATGTTGAATCTTCTAATTAATACTCTTATTCGTACTCTATTCTTCTGGGCCCATAACCTTTGTTAAGTAAGAAGCAGTGGAAACCATTAAAATAAATTTTATTTTACTCAATAATAAAATACATACATTTTTATCATAAGTCAATCGAATGAATATCCTTTTGTTTTCTCTTTATTTTTTAAAGCAGAATCAATTAAAAGAAAAACTATGATTTTGCAATAACGTTTAATATTACTAAAAGGATATTAAACCTAACAATTCCAACACGTCTGACCAGCGTGGAATAGTAGGTCAATTCCCCTCCAATTATGGAGGAGGCCTGTGCTCAACAGTGGGCCATATATAGGCTGAGACCATGATGATGATGATGATGATGATTATACTAGTATTGTATGTATTTAATGTTATTTTTTGCTTCAACAGTTTTTATTTAAGCCGCCTATGATCTGGAGGCATATCGCCCGTACCATCCGTGGTAACGAAACAGCGCCGCTCCTTACCATAACCCACACGTTTCCTTTTATCATTAATGATAAACACCCAGACGAACGATCGGTATTTTAGTTTGACGTATTGCGTTTTTTTTTTTTAGAAAATAATTGCAGATAAGAACTGCTTATTTTGAAAAAAAAATTGCTGTTTAAATTAAGATATGACTCGATTTTCAAGGTATTTATACTTTCAGGGTACTTACAAGGTATTAATAAATTTACCTATAATATTTATTTACGTATTATTTATTTATCTGTCTATAACTCTAGTTTGGTAAAGTTCATGTGCATTTACCACTTACCCTTAAGTAGTTTTTAAAGGTAATCAAAAACTTATGTATGACAAATTCGGCAGAACAATTAATAGCTCTGTTATAACAATGACTTGTTAGATATGACATCTTAGTCCTGAGGCAATGAATACTGAAAAGTGTTTAGAAAGTCGGGCAACTCAATATCAAATACAAACGCCATAAATTCCATATAAATAATTCTATTTCACATGTGAAAATATACGTGTTAACATCAAAAATTATATGACACGCCTCTTTCCCATAGAGGTAGGCGGTGACCATTTCACTCCACTTGCTGACATACCACATTCGTCTCCTCCACATTCATTAATCTCCTCATGCATGACCTTCGGTTTAGGGTATCTCTAACCAGACCTTTCTTAAGAACGTCAAATATCATTAAAATATAATGCCATAATAACAGAAATGAAAAAAAAAATACTGTAATAGATATCAAAATAGTTTATCTCTTTGTAAAGAACATTGAAGTAATGAAAGTTGATATACATAAGGTGGCTGCTTCAGCCACCTGCTCTTTGATCGTTATTTGAAACCAAACAGTTACGGATTTTGTTTACAATAAAAAGATATATCGAATAAACTGCTTACTTATATTAATAGTTTTTATTCGGATACAAAGGTTATATTATAATGCCTTTGTAGATAAAAGAATTCAAATAAGCAAAAATATTGGATCGGGGAATGACTTCTAGCCGTTCATACTCCTACATCGCATATCTACGTGGTCGGATTACCATCATATGTTATTGAAAGAGTGATATAATTTCAAAAATAAATTATTAATTAAAAAAGTATTTTCAAAAACAAGCTTTTATTTAAATGCTCTTATACGAAGAGAAAGTGCTTCTGAAGACCATTTAAACGAGTCCAAACTTGACGGTTTTATCTTGTTTAGTTTAAGAGTTCCTATGGCCACCTTCCGACGCCATATTGAGACTAGGTTCATGGATTGTCACCAAAGTTACATAAGTAAACCAACATCTAACGACATGAAGTGGTTTTAATTTAACACAAAAATAATCGTATACACGATTCCAATATATGTAGGTACTATACAGATTCCTTATGGTGATGAAATAAGAATATAAATCATCAGTCACTATCTTGCCCGTGGATGTCGTAAAGGACGACTAAGGGATCATCATCATCATCTTGCTCTTATCCCAATTATTTGGGGTCGACGCAATATGTCATCTGTTTTGACATATTGCAAAAAGTTTCGGCAATGACTTTTATGACCGGCCGCCTGCCTGACATCAACCCTCCTTGGGAATGTAATCGTTGACCCAAATGGTACCAGATGGAGTCGGTCCGGGTCAATCTAGAGCTCTTAGTCGTCTTTTATGACACCCACGAGCAAAGCAAGCTACCAACTACTACCAACCGGTAGTATTCGAAGCCGCTACCACACAACAGTAAGGGACGACTAAGGGATATAACACGCAAATAACATCTATGCAAGAGAAGAAAAACTCAAAATAAAACCCTATACCAACCTGTGTGAAGGTTAATTTCCCTCCTATTGTGGAGGAGGCTCGAGCCCAACAATGGGACGTATATGAGCTGAAATGATGATGATACCGAAGTGTAGGTAACGGTGTTGCAAGTTCAACTATTTTTGCTCATCTCGAAAAATGGCCAACGCGCCGCGAAGGTTCACTTCAAAAATTCAGTCAAAGAACATAAGAGCTATAAATTTCCTACAATACAAACTAAATCATTGCAAACAAATGGTCGGTCGTAAGTTTCTTAGTAAACTTTTTCTAGTCATTAAACTGTTGTCAAGTTGCCCTCATTGTGGAAACTTCGGTGACTGACTAGTTACACCGGTGAACTGGCAATTGTAACTTTACTAAACGAAAGTTTACTAAGTGGGTCCTTATTTCTTATAATAGCTGTGACTGTGTGACTATGCGTGCAGTGACGGATTAAAAATACACTTTACCACCCTTATTTTATCCGTGGGTACCCTAAAAGGAATATCATATGCCATAACGTCACTGCAGAAGAGCAATTCAATAAAATTCTGTAGCAAGCCGTCTAACTTGGTATAATAGGTAATTTTTCCTCCCACTTTGGAGTAGGCTCGAGCCTAATAGTGGGACGTATAGTAGCTGTGATGATGATGAGTATTGATCTTGTACTTATTTATCCAATAAAAATACTACAATTTCTCCTCGTGTGGCGACGGGATAAGTATACTCGTACAGTTGTCGCTACCCCTAAATTGCTCGTGGGAGTCGTAAAATCCGTTGGCTAACTATGAGAGAGGGCCTTTTTTAGAAAACGTATAATACCTCACTACGATGGCTACCTTGTTTGTCCAGTGTACGGATTAAGACACTATTATTCCCTTAAGAGGGGGCAGGGATTTTTACCTTTAGGGCAAAAATCTGATTGAATAAATACCTACTATAAATTGGCAGGCAAATAGGTAATTGCAGCTAAAAATTATAGGTGTTTCAGAAGAGGATTGCCAACTCTCTGGTTGTATTAGGTACGTATTATGTTGTATTATTTGTGAATCGTGTTAGTAGGATAAATGAGCAACGAGTCAGTTTTCTTATTACCATGATAAACCATTAAACTAAATACACTAACCTCACAATGTAAATAAAAAATGTGAACCAAATGATTGTTAAAATAATTATTAATTACTACGTATCGATAACAAGTATTAAAATATATTATTATATTATAATGTTAATAAATATATATATATATATATAAATATATTATAATATTAACGATTATTACATATAAATTCAGTCTATGTTCAATTTATATGTAATAATTATAATTGAAGTGTTATAACTGTTATATTTAATATTTGTAACTGCTACTACTAACTAAACCAAGGAAAAATAAACCCTTAAAAACCTTCTTAATATATAATTAAATATATATCTTGCAATCAAACTTTTGTAGATTGCAAAATATTGTCCCGCATGAAAATCGAACCCGTGATACTTTGCATGAGATCCGCATTTTAACCACTACGCGATCTGTGTAGTTTGATTTTACTGTTACTAAACACTTTTAATTATAAATATATCTCGGTCTTCATCTAACTACGCATCATCCCGTCGACTTTAATTATAGGGAATAAGCTCCCTACTTTCCGTGTGGTGACGGAGTAAGAATACAATTCACCACCCCCTAACTTACCCATGGGTGATCGTACGAGACGACTAAGGGATATAAAACGCATATAACATCTATGCGAGAGAAGGAAAACTCGAAATAAAACCCTATACCAACACGTCTGACCAGCGTGGTATAGTAGGTCAATTACCCTTCCATTATGGAGGAGGCCCGAGCTCAACAGTGGGACGTATATGGGCTGAGATGATGATGATGGTGATGAAGCTCCCTACGTGAATTTTATTCTTACTCCATCACCACACGGAAAGAAAAGTGGAGAAGAGAAAAATAGTGCATATTGCGTAATCGAAACAAGAAGAGGTTGATGATATATAGGTTTTGTCCCAACTGTTTTCATTAGTCATTACTAAAACGACAGCAGATAAACACAAAACAAGTAACAAGCTAAATCTCTGATAACTGTAGTTTGTATTCAAGAAATCCTGAAGCTTAGACAATGCCAGTTTATACGGTTAAACGTAAAGGCGCCAAGGGAGGCAAGTTAATCTGACAAGTAACAATATAGAAACTGGCTGACTTAACGGCCCCTGTCACTGCGCCAAGTAACTTTCAATTAGGCCTTACCCCTATATTGGAACCGCAGCGATAACATCCGACACGAATAATTTGTATGTCAACGTATACATCGCGTGTTTTGTTTCAGAGTCATATTAAACATGTTAATAAACTTTGCAATCGATTTAATATTGAATTAAAATCGTTCTTGTTACTCTAGTATAGTGGCTATTCTTAGCAATTAGACAAAGGCAGAAATTAGCAAATGATTACGATGTTGTGTGGGTGTCCAGTGATATCTTAGTAAGGGTCGTATGACTCATTTATTTGTGGTCGGAGTTCCTAAATGACTCGTCTTTGTTTGGTTTAACAGAAGGTAATTTTGTTTCATAATGTTTATATTTAAATAATATACATTTGTATTATCTGATTCAGATATAATTTGCATTATATATTAGAGTTATATTATATCGTGTTTTGAAGTACATTATAATGGAGCTTATACTTGATAAATATTTTGAAAACAATTTTAATTTCATCATTCATTTCGGCTCATATACGTCCCACTGCTGGGCTCGAGCCTCCGCCGTAATTGGAGGGATATTGACTTGCTATACCACGCTGGTCAGACGGGTTGGTATAGGGTCTTATTTCGAGTTTTTCTTCTCTTGGATAAACGTTATATGCATATTATATCCCTTAGTCGTCTTTTACGACGTCCACGGGTAAGATAGGGAGTGGTGAATTGTATTCTTACTCCGTCACCACATGGAAACAATTTTATATCATTTTTATTCAGCCTATCGGCAACCACTTGATGGGGGTCTCACTCATGTTTCACAACGAAGTGTGGATCTGTGCCTCTGCAACTAACGACGTCCAGAAACGTTCAACAGGTCATCGGTCCACCTAGTGACAATGTTTCCTACCAATTGCCAATTCAGTGTACTAATTTTTTGTGCTA
Source organism: Lymantria dispar (assembly GCA_032191425.1). Lineage (NCBI taxonomy): Eukaryota > Metazoa > Arthropoda > Insecta > Lepidoptera > Erebidae > Lymantria > Lymantria dispar. The sequence goes on along the minus strand of CM063442.1, from coordinate 3,479,086 downwards.
TATCGTTAACACCTGTTCTTATACGTATTTTTGTATTTCACTCTATCTCGCAAAGAAATGCTGAGTATGATGATGCCTGCTTCATTGCAACAAAAGAAGAAAAAACTCTGATAAAAGTAATAATAATATGACTTAGGAAGAAAACTATAAAAAGTGCAAAAGCATTTGTGAAAAAGTTTCCATCTACTTGATTCATATCTACAGAAGTTAGAACAGATATAGAGATGCCGATTTAGTCTCTTTTATTACTACCCTAGGTTTAGATCAATACATATGAGTTTTCATATTTTTCATTCTTTTATAACGAATATGAGTTTTCAGCTTAATCTATCATTTACTTAACTTAATCTATGATTGATACTGCCAATGTTACTGGATTGTTCTTGCAATTTTGGGTAAATACAGCTTTTAAAAGAAAAATAAAAAAGTTTCTTTAATCGTATTATTATTAGTATATTTGACACTACTCAAAGATATACACTTTTCAATACAAGGTTAATTTTTTAATAGATACAACCACCGAATTTCATTTCCAATATTTGTCGAACATCAACATCTATTCTTAGAAAGTAATCACTTCCGAACGAATCGAGAGGAGATCAAATAATCGCCTTTGACCAAAAGTCAATATTTGAACACGAAATAGTACGTTTGTGAAGGACGATGTGGCATCCATGTGATTTGAATAAACAAAAGTCTTATAACGGAGTATAATCTAATCCTAATAGTTTAAACTTAGTTTAAACTTTTTATACATGACCGAGTTCAGCTCGACACCTTTCTATTTAATAATTTGCGTAAATGATCTTTATATATATAATTCTTCTGTCCGTGAGTATGTGACTTAATTCCTCCTAAACGGCTGGACCGATTTTAATTTATTTTTGTGTGTGTTCTAATGATTTAGATTTTGACTTGTTGGACGTGAGATACCTTAGTCTGCCCCTAAGCACGAACGCTAATAAGTATTCTTTTAAGCCGTCGGGCAATCAAAAATCAAATACAAACGCGATAAAATCCTTAAAAATTGTTTCATTTATAATGTGTAATACTACCGTAAATATCAGAGATCTTATGTAATTTGTATCAACATAGAATCCTCAAAGCGTTAATACTAGATTATCTGTACATTTTAAATCTACACGATGCAGTTTTAAATGTACATACACGTTTTGTCGTTTAAATTGCTAATTGTGAATAACGGCTTATAGTCTACGTCACGTGAGAAATGTCTGGAATATTATTGTGCTTTTTAAAATGTAAAATGTCCGAGAGTAAACAACGAACAAACTGTTTGACTTGGTACCACCGTCACTATTCTAATTCGTGCCACTCGACATCGTAGCATAGTTCATCCATTTCACCTGGAAACGTTATGGTCTTCAACTGTACGTTTCCACCGATTTTGTTTCCCGAGCGCTATGACATGTCCTTCTTTAAATGAGGTTTAAGAAGAGTATTTTCTTCACGATAGGCAACGGCCCGGCTGTGCCCCTGGTATTGCAAAGGTCCATGTGCGGCAGTATCACTTACCATCAGATGTGCTGCTAACTCGATTGCCATCGTTGACAATAAAAAAACAAAGTCCTTTGCTAACACGGCTGACCACTGTGGTATAGTAGGTTAATTTTGCTTCTCATTATGGAGTAGGTTCAAGCCCAGCAGTGGGACGTATATAAGATGAAATGATAACATTTATGCAAGAAAAGTAAAATTCGCCATATAACAATAATAACACGTCTGACCAGCGTAGCTATAGTAAAGCAATTTCCCTCCAATAACAGAGGAGGCACAAGCCCAAGGGTGTTACGTATATGGACTGAGACGAGACGATGACGAAACAACATATGAATAGAATGAAGTTATTTAAAGATATTATTGGCTTCATCGATCATTGTTTATATAAATCAAAAGTCAACGGTCGTTAAATTGTTAATTTATTTACGGATATATCACTTTAATTAGCAAAGACAGTGGCAAGAATCAATTGTAAGTTATAGACCGTTCTATTAACACCTGATTGCTCTGATAATTGAATGAATGTCATGATGACGTAGTGTTTAAGCTACCGACTTACCGTGCCAGTATTGTGGATTCAAATCCCATGCAGGACAACGTTATGTGCGATCCACAAATTGTTGTTCCGAGTTGTAACATTATACGTTACATGACCTTAAAATAAAGAATGAAATATATCTGAAGCCCCTTCGTTCCTTTTTATAGGAGACCCTAAGCAGGTCCTTCAGGACAGAGTCTGAATGTAATTTGTGTCCGTTAATTATATGTTTGTAAAGTCCTCAGCAAAGTTTTCTTTCTATTGTATGTATATCATATGTATATAATATCCTTTAGACGTCTTTTACGACATCCCTAGGTAAGATAAAGGGTTGTGAATTATATTATTACTCCGTGATTACACAGAAAAGGTGAGCGGAAAGATTGGCCTTGAGGTATCATCATATTATTCCATACAATTCCCACTGTGGGACTCGTTGTTCTTCTATAATAGGAGAGAAATTGACCTGCTAAACCGCACTGGACTGTCATAAAAGATGACACCCGCCGGAAGAGAGGGAGTGGTGAATTGTATTCTTATTCTATCACCATACGGAAAGTACTTGAGGTATGGGGTATATGATTTTTTTTAAGGCTCCGTCCTGCATTAAAGAAATAATGCTTATATTGCGGGGGACTTTACAAACATATACTTAACGGCCACAAATTATATCCAGACTCAGAACAACAATTTGTGGATCGCACAAAGTGTTGTCCTGCGTATTCGAACCCACGACGAACCACTACACCATTTATGTAGTCTGTTAATTAACCATGGGTTAGCGGTGTATCATTCTTCTATCGCTCCATTATAAAATATCAACTGCAAATTTAACAGATAAATTTGAACATCTTGTTTGACACTCTATAGTTGATAACAGTGTCAAGTGTCGCAATGTCTCTAGATAACGGTGCAATACGCTTGTCCGGCGCCGTATCAACAATAACGCTTTAACATTGACTATGTTTAGATAAACGAGTGAAAATTAATAGCGATTTGTTGTTTATAGCTTAAAATTTATGATTCATAATGATTTCTGATGTTTACGCGAGTATTACAGTAATATTATAAATGCGAAAGTAAGTTCGTTTGTTTTTTTGTTTGTTATGCTTTCACGCTTAAACCACAGAACCGATTTCAAAAATGTTTTTACCAATGAAAAGTAATAATATCAGGGAGTAAAATAGGTTATATTATAGCCCGGTATTCCCACGGGCACTGGAACTATACGGGTAAGGTGACTGAAACAGAAGCGAAATGTGGGCGGATTGCTAGTTGTAAATAAAACGTTTTTTTTTTTTTTCTGGGTGGGCTGCGGTCGGCGCGCCTCCGCACCACTCCGTCCGGGGCGACAGAGGGGCTTAAGCACGCAACTCCCGCAACCCGGGAGTGGTAGGACCACACTGTCGACAGTTATTTGTCTACAGCCGCGGGCCGGTCCGTCCGGGGCAGTACCATGCTCTCGCAGAAAATCGACGTCTGAGTAGTAGCAATTTGTTACTGCGCTTCGTTTGGTGAGCGAGAGAGCCGGAAGCCTAACTTTCTGAGGTTGATTGCGTGTGGAGGGTTTTGGTGGTGCCCTTGGTATCACCGAGCCTCAATGCACGTATTCACACTCCCTTCGCTTTCTTCGCGGTAGGCAACGGCCTTGTAAAGGTCCATGAGCGGCAGCAACACTTACCATCAGGTGTACTGTTTGCTCGTTTGCCACCGTTTGCAATAAAAAAAAAAAAAAAAAAAAAAAACCCACCCGAACACCACGTCGCCTTCGTCGTTGGGCCGACACACTCCCGCCTGCGCCACCCCAGTCGCCGACGGCGGGTCGCATCATCGAGGCTGTGCTCCTCGCGCTCGCGACCCGCCGCCTCCTTCTGCGAGATAATTGCCTTTTTTTTTTTTTTGAATGCCCGACGTTTCGAACACTTAATAGCGTTCATGGTCACAGGCGGATTATGAACGCCCCATGTCGCGATAAAATCTGTAGTTTTTTTTTTTTTTAGTTGTAAATAAAACTACAGATTTTATCGCGACATGGGGCGTTCATAGTCCGCCTGTGACCATGAACGCTATTAAGTGTTCGAAACGTCGGGCATTCAAAAATCAAATACAAACGCGATAAAATCCGTAGTTTTTTTTTTACAATTTACGATGCATTTATAAACCAATTCAATATTAGTGTTTATATAATAATGGAGTTATTATTCATTATCATTTCAGCTTATACACGTTCCACTGTTAGGCTCGCTAGACCCTTCTCCATAGTAGGAGCGAAATTGACCTACAAAATCACGCTGGCCAAACGTGCTGGTATAAGTTTTTATTTCGAACTAGCAACCCGCCCTCGCTTCGCTTCGGTTATAGTCGTTTTACCTGCGTAGTGCCCGTTCCCGTGGGAATACTGGGATAAAATATAGCCTAATTTACGCCCTGATATTATAGCTTTCCATTGGTGAAAGAATTTTTGAAATCGGTTCAGCCGTTTTGAAGATTACCCGGAACAAACAGACAGATAGACAGGCAAAAATTTTTTAATCGCTATTTTAGGCATAGGTGTTGTGCAAATAACCGTGTGAGCATGAAAAAAGCCTATTATTTTGACATTACAAACAGACACTCCAATTCTATTTATTGGTATAGATTTTCCTTCTCTTGCATAGATTTTGGATGTTGTATGCATATTTAATCCATTAATCGTCTTTTACGATACCCGCGGGCAAGAGTGGTGAATTCTACTCTTACTCTATCACCACACCGAAAACTCCGTCACCACACGGATATTATAATGAAATTCACGGAATATTATCCATGTGGTGACGAAGTAAGACTACAATTCTTGTCCGTGGGTGCCGTAAAAGACAAGGGAATATGCAGATAGTATCAATGCAAGAGAAAGGGGGGAAAACTCGATATAAAACCCTATGCCAGCACGTCTGAGAAGTGTGGTAGAGTAGGTCAAATTGCTCGTAAAGGAAGAGCCCCGAGCCCATCAGTGGGACGTATATGAGGTATACTAGCAATCCGCCCTCGCTTCGCTTCGGTTATAGGTTAGGTTATAATCGTTTTACCCACGTAGTTCCCGTTCCCGTGGGAATACCGGGATAAAATATAGCCTAGTTTACGCCCTGATATTATAGCTTTCCATTGGTGAAAGAATTTTTGAAATCGGTCCAGCCGTTTTGAAGATTACCCGGAACAAACAGACAGACAGACAGACAGACAAAAATTTTTTAATTGCTATTTTAGGCATAGGTGTCGTGCAAATAACCGTGTGAGCATGAAAAAAGCCTATTATTTTGACATTACAAACAGACACTCCAATTTTATTTATTGGTATAGATGATGATAAAGATGACAAATTATATATTTGCCAATTTCTCCGTAATAGAAAGATTATTTCATTGGAGCAGGTGCACTCATATACATTTAAGGGGCACAGCGTATATAAAATACTAGTACCTATCTCATAAAAATATAACCAAATAAGCCCGTATTTAACTCTCTCCCAAAGGGACGTAGTATCACCATTAGCAAACTGTAGGCGTACGATAGTGCGTTAGCCCTCAGGGACTTTATGCGATGGATTATAAGTATAATAGCTTTTATAAACATATATTTTCATAACAAGAGCTTAGTAGGAATATCAATAAAACGGTGCACAATGTACTAGGGTTTGGTCATGATTTAAATTGTAATTTTTATAACTAATGTCTACCTTAAGACTAAAAGTGGAAAAAGTATTATGTACCGACATCTAAAATTATTTTAGAGATTTTATCGCGTTTATATTTGCAGCGTTTATGGTCACAGGAACGTTGTAAAATGCTCGAAACATCAGGCAATCATATATCAAATACAAACGCGATAACATTTGTAGAATAGTCTAATTTACAATGTGCACATACAAAACATCTGAAATCAAAAGATATTTTTTTTATTGTTACGAAATAAATAAATTATTCCGTGTGGTGACGGAGTAACAATACAATTCACTCCTCCCTCTTGCCCGTGGATGTTATAAAAGACAACTATGGGATATAATATGCACACAACATCTGTGCAAGAGAGGGAAAACTCGAAACGAAACCCTATATCAACATGTCTGTCGGACCGGGGAATTGTCCGTCACCCGGTGTGGCTAACCGCGCGACGGCGACCGACGTCCCAGGGCGTCGAGAGGTGAGGTTACCCGAAAGGGTATTCCCTCGGGCCGACCACTGACGACAAGTCACATCTGCTCCTGTGGTCGGCCCAACAACGAGGTGACGTGGGTACGGGTGGGTTATGGTCCCGCGCGCCGTCCTTTCATCGCCCCGGACGGACTGGACCGCGCGTGCGCTTACCATAGTCCACCCATAAAAAAAATCAACATGTCTGACCAGCATGGTATAGTAGGTGAAATTCTCTCCCATTATGCAGAAGGTCCAAGCCCAACAGTGGGACGTATGTGGGTTGCGATGCGATGAAATAAGCTATTAAAAATTTTTTATTAGATTCATCACCATCTTACTTTCATTCCAATTACTTTAAATGACTCAATATTTACTCTTCTTGCATAGTACACAAGACAAATGTGTTGGCGACAGTTTGATAATCGGTCTTCTTGGCGTCAAGTTGTTGACATCAGACGCAGTTGACTTTTGTTTTTTTTTTTTTCGTGTGTGACTTAGTTGTTAGCCTCAGATGGCTATGACAACTTTACCCGGACTGTTGGGTGAGCGCTGAGGGCTCTCAACCCGAGGGAGTTGACTTTAAATTCATCTGAATTTAAAGCACTTAGTCGCCTTTTAAGACACCTAAGAGCAATGTCAGAGTTGGCAATAGTCGTAGCCTCCACTACACAGTAAAATTTATTATTAGACTAGCAACCCGACCTCGCTTCGCTTCGGTTTTAGTCGTTTTACCCGCGTAGTTCCCGTTCCCGTGGGAATACCAGGATAAAATATAGCCTAGGTTACTCCCTGATATTATAGCTTTCCATTGATGAAAGAATTTTTGAAATCGGTCCAGCCGTTTTGAAGATTACCCGGAACAAACAGACAGACAAACAGACAAAAATTTTTTAATCTGTATTTTAGGCATAGGTGTCGTGCAAATAACCGTGTGAGCATGAAAAAAGCCTATTATTTTGACATTACAAACAGACACTCCAATTTTATTTATTGGTATAGATTTTAAAATCTATGTCATATGTTGATCAATCATTTGTGTTACTTCTAATACAAAGTGCTTTAGGCATTATCTAAAATTTAGGTGGCGTTGACGAAAATGAATATTAGGCTCTTAATTGCGCTCAGTAAATATCCCTGTGAAATAGTAAATATGTATAAAAAGAACTTTTAATTTATTATTAAATTTCTTGTTCTTGTTTTATTATACGACGTAATCTGAGTAATAAAGTTTTAAAATTTATAAGCTATTTCCTTTATATAATATATTTTTAAATTTTCAATAATCTTTAAAAAATCATGTATTTCATATCGAGATCATAAATTTTAATTGAATCGAGACACCCATGAATATCTAAACAGTTATAAATCCTAATACCCAAATATATATTCGAAACAAATAACGACAATGTTTAAATTTCTAATAAAACGTTCGTATTTCTCATATTACTCTATTTGACTTCACAGTTCGAACGTTCATTTCTAAACGACCACCATTATGTCAAGCATTGACACGCATTGAAGTCATTTTGTTTCTGGGAACAGTCTCTTGCGCGTAACACTTATAAATCCCGATCGATTGTGAGTTTTGGTAACCAAAATAATTTGAGCTTCCTACTTCTTCATTACTTGGCAATTGCCTTCATTCACTGTAGGTTCATATTTTACTGGTTATGATGACATCAATGGATATATATATATATATATATATATATTGTTATATGTTATGCGTAGTTATTTCTCTCACGTAGATGTCATTGAGGACATTGAACATTACTGTTATTAGCAATAATATTTATGTTTAAAGTGAAACTTATTATGTGAAGCTTTGAAATTCTGATACGCAATGTGTGTGACGAAAAGTTTGCGAGAAAAAGAGCTTAAGTGACTCCTCTGTCACGTATTTATCACATACTTAAATGTAATACACTTTTCAGTGTAAACTTGAGGAGAACAGTGAGACACACGCTATTTTCGCTTTCATAATTTTTATGTGTATAATTTTTCTATACGTGTGTTTCTTCTCGTAACTCTTCCTAAACGGCTGGACGCATTAAAATTGTGTGTGTTTATTGGAACGAGTCTCTGCATGGTTTCAAATCACAGTTGAATTCGGTAGGTGGTGCTGACATTCGTCTCCAAATTTATTTTGCTGAACAATTGAAAACAATCTTAAGCGCTACTTTCTATTGCCTAGCTAGAAAGAATAGAAAATTATAGGCAATTTACAGATTTTTCTACTTTTCATTGAGCGCAATAAATAATAATCAGGGAGTTATAAAAAATATAACTCAAAATAAATTCTGATGTTTACGCGAGTATTATACATTGTAAATAAAACTAATTTACGGATTTTATCGCATTTGTATTTGCTTTCTGATTGCTCGACGTTTTGAACACTTTACAGCATTCATGATCACGGGCGAATTAAGATGTCTGACGGCCAACAAGTCACAGTTATTATAAATATTAATAATTATCTATCCGCTACATTTCATATAATTCATATAGAATCATTTTCTTCTTGTACTGGCAATAAATTTGTATCAAAAATGTGGGTCAAAATTTAATAACTAATTTCTGTAGGTAGATAATTATAAATACACCGTAATAACAATGACTTGTTTGGACGTTAGACATCTTAGTCCAGCCGTGACTATGAATGCTGTAAAGTGTTCAAAACGTCGGGCAACCAAAAATCGCGATAAAATCAGTAAAGTAGTTTTATTTACAAAATATAACTCAACCGTAAATCCGTTAAAACTAATTATTTATTCGCTAAATTTATCATCTCAACTCACATATGTACGTCACACTGGTGGATTCAAACGTATTCTGCAACTAGAGAGAAATGGACTTATCACACCACGCTGATTAAATGGCTTGGTATTAGGTTTTATTTTGAATTTTCTTTTCCTTTATAGAAGTTTTATCTCCATTGTATCCCTTAGTAACCTTTTGCAATACTTACACGGCTAATATAGAGCATGATGTACTGTAGTCTTGGCCTCAGGCCTCTTCCATAATGGGAGGAGAGATCCACTATTCCATGCTGGTCAGAAGTTTTGGAATACGGTTTTGTTTCGAACTTTCCTTCACTTGTATAGATGTTATATGCTTATTATATCCCTTAGTCGTCTTTCATGACATCCACGGGCAAAATAGGGACTGGTGAATTGTATTCTTACTCCGTCACCACGCTGATGATTACTCCTATTTTAAAATCATATTTAATGTGTCGTTGCTATTCCATATGCATGTTGCAGTATGCATAATTTTATATCCTTACTTAATATTATAAATGCGAAAGTAAGGATGTTTGTGTTTGTTTGTTACGCTTTCACGCTTAAACCACCGAACCGATTTCAAAAATTGTTTCACCAATGGAAAGCTATAATATCAGGGAGTAACATAGGCTATAATTTATCCCGGTATTCCCACGGTAACGGTAACTACGGCGCTGGTAAAGTCACTGCAACCGAAGCAAAGCGAGGGCGGGTTGCTAGTAAATAATATCTGTAAAATAACTTCAGTAGTTTCGGCACGCTATTGATATGTCAGTAAACCAGTTCCTTTATATGTACATAGATATATAGAGGCTTTCAAAACCAGTTACTTCCAAAGATCCTGCCCGAGTCCAATAACTAATGATCTCGTTTAAAACCGACAGTAAAAATACAGTTACAAGCTTAATTAAATTTCAATACCCTCCATAAATCGTGTGTTACATATGAATGCCTATATCTAGACAAACTGACGCGTATTGGCAGTACAAAAAGTACAATTATAAATTGGATTCAGTTGAATACAATTTGCTAATAAACCTCATAGAAAGCGGGCTATATGAATAGCTTATTCATTCTGTCAATGCAATCATTAATAATTTTACTGTTACTATATGACGTTCCCTCATATTATTTATTAATTTGACGTGTTTTAAATTAGAAATTGCTTGATTAGTTCCGTGTGGTGACGAAGTAAGAATACAATTCCCCTTTCTTGCCCGTGGGTGTCGTAAAAGAAGACTAAGGGATTATAATCCATCCATCAGCCTACAGACGTCCACTGCTGGACATAGGCCTCCCCAAGACAATGCCACTCGGAATGGTCCTGAGCCACTTGCATCCAACGGTTCTCTGCGACTTTGAGAATTTCGTCAGTCCACCTTGTGGGGGGTCGTCCTACGCTGCGCTGTCCGGTTCGTGGTCGCTACTCAAGAACCTTTCTTCCCCAACGGTTGTCGGTTCGTCGAGCGATGTGGCCTGCCCATTGCCATTTCAACGTGCTAATTCTGCAGGCTATGTCGGTTACACCCGTTCTTCTACTGATTTTTGTGTTTCAGATTTTATCACGTAGAGAAATACTGAGCATAGCCCTCTCATATATACAGCGGATTATAATATGCATATAATATTAATGTAAGAGAAAGTAAACTCGAAATAAAATTCAGTACCAACACGCCTGACCAGAATGCAATATTAGGTCAATTTCTCTTCCATTGTGGAGCAGACTGGAGCCCAACAGTGAGACATATATGACCGAGGTGATAAGATCATATGATGTCTCCGTTTGGAAAGAATATAAGTCCTTTTCTCCCTCGTGAACGATCAAGGGATTTGAAAGAGTACGGGGCGGTGACACGTTGTATTTTTAACTCGCCCCTACATGAGTAGCTTAAAATTCAAAAATATATATTTTATTGTATCTCCGTGTTCACGGGATCTTCCTAGGGAAGATACCCGGTCCTTTGAAAGGTTTACATATGGATATGGATCCAACATGGCGAGGCCTTTGGAGAAATTTAATTTAAAAATAGAATGGGGCGTCTACCGATGACACTTCACGTCTGCACATTACACTCGTGAACTGCCAACGGTAGGTGTAAAACTATAGCGTGATTATGGTATTTAATGACTGTTTATGGGTTTGGAGATTATTTATTTTATTATTATTTGAATAAGAAACTAACTGAGCGTGTTGTGACAGAGTAAGAATACAATTCACCACCGCCATTTATTTGCCTATGAGTGTTGTTAAAAACGACTATAATGTATTTAATACTAACATAATGATTTCTGAGGTAAACAAAACTATTTTAGAAATTTTATCGCGTTTGTGTTTGATTTTTGATTGCCAGACGTTTCGAACACTTTATAGCATTCATTGTCACGGGCAGACTAATGTCTGTCGTCCAACAAGTCATCGTTATTGCAGATATTTATAATTATCTACCCGCTATAGAAATTAGTTAAATTTTGACCTACATTTTGATACAAAATTATTACCAGTACCTATAAGAAGAAAATAATTCTTTATGAAAAAATTATATTGCTTATAACTACAACGCCATCAAAACCAATGAAATCTAAACCAATACGTCTGACCAGCGTGGTGTAATAGATCGATTTCCCTCCTATTGTGGAGGTGGCTCGAGCCCCATAATAGGACGTATATGAGCTGTAGTGATAAGTGAGTGTGATATAGTCAAAACTATTGCCAAAGATACGGTTTCAAATTTCGGTAGTGGTAGGACCACACTGTCGACAGTTATCTGTCTACAGCCGCGGGCCGGTCCGTCCGGGGTAGTACCACGCTCTCGTAGAAAATCGACGTCTGAGTAGTAGCAATTTGTTACTGCGCTTCGTTCGGTGAGCGAGAGAGCCGGAAGCCCGACTTTCTGAGGGTGTTTGCATGTGGAGGATTTTGGTGGTGCCTTTGGTATCAGCGAGCCTCAATGCACGCATTCACACTCTCTTCACTTTCTTCGCGGTAGGCAGCGACCTTGTAAAGGTCCATGAGCGGCAGCAACACTTACCATCACGTGTACTGTTTGCTCGTTTGCCACTGCTTGCAATAAAAAAAAAAAAAAAAAAAAAAAAACGCGAATTCGTTAACTTTTTCTTTCAATAGCACTAACTTAAAAATATCTTTTCCCACACAAGAACAATGGAAGTGCGTCTATAATTAGTCATGAAGTGTAAATGTTAATTATCACCATTGGAAGGTAGCAGTGTACCACATATTGATCGCAGTTCGATGCCTGCCAACTACGCGGTATGCATATAAATAGGTTTTTTTTCTAACCTGCTTGTTTTAATGCTGAAGGCGATTTTTTGATTGTACATTGATAGCATTGTATCGATTCGAGATGTTGATAATATTCTGTATATTAACACAGCGAGAATTGTAATGTCTTATTAGTGAATAGGAATATATCGAACGCGTGTATGGTTTAGTGGTTAAGATACTAACATATAACGCCAAATATCGCTGGTTTGATGATCACAGTAGGGATGATCGTTAAACATCATATTTGACTATCAACGATGTTGACAGGAAAAACATCGATGTTATAATATCGATGTTGCTATAGGCAAAACATCGTAACATCGATGTTAACGGAATTCATCATCGATGTTTTTAACATCGATGTTGATTATCGTAACATCAATGTTGAATATCGTAATATCGATGTTAGCGGAATTGATCATCGATAATAGCTCACGCAATAAAATAATGAGCACTCGTCGATGTTCTAAAACACTGCCCGGAGAATTTTATTTCTTTGTCAAATATTGTTGGGATTTCGATTATGACATCGATGTTAACATCGATGTTTTACTAACATCGATCATCTCTAGTTCACAGCGGACAATTAAAAACAGTTTGTTGAGCGTTTATGTGAGGACAAAGTTTTTTTTTTGATTGCAAACGGTAGCAGACGAGCAAACAGTACACCTGATGGTAAGTGAAGCTGCCCTCATGGACCTTCGTTAGGCCAATCGTGAAGGGAGTGTGAATGTGTTCAATTTGGTAATACTAAAGGCATCTCCAGAACCTACCACACGCAAACACCCTCAGAAAGTTGGGCTTCCGCCTCTCTCGCTCACCGAACGAAGCGCAGTAACAAATTGGTACAGCAGTCGGTTTTCTACTCAGTGTGGTACTATTTTTTTTTGTCTGACTTAGTTGTTAGCCTCTGATGGCTGTGCAACTTTACCCGGACAGGTGGGTGAGCGCTGAGAGCTCTCAACCCGATAAAGTTAAGCGACCGATCCCGAGGGCACCCCCTGTGGGGTACGGACCTCGGCTCGGGGGGTCGCTGGCAAAGTGGGCACTCCCACGTTTATGATTTTACCGCGGCACGTCTTCCGTCCCCGGCGGCGGGGGCGGTAACGTGGATAATTATTATTTGTCAGGGCTTCGCGGGCTGTGTACGCCTCTGTCTGGGCGAGTGTGATGATATCATCTGGTTCGTATAGTATTAGTCGCGGTTGTTTTATCGCGGACATTGTAGAGGGAATGTAAGAAGCCGCCCTTACCACTAGTGGGTTAGGGTGTGTCACGGCAGAGTCGAAGTAGTGGCGGGAGCACTGTTTCATGTATTGCCTGATGGTCGGCAAGCCTAGATCTATGTGAAGATCCACATTGCGCATGAACCACGGTGCTCCCGTCGCTCGGCGCATGAACATATTCTGTAATGCCTGTAGCCGATGTAGTCTGTTTGGCTTTGCTTGTGTAAACACTACACTAGCATACGTCATGATCGGACGTATACAAGCGGTGTATAATCGAACTTTGCAGTGTAGTACTAGCCGGAACGGACCGGCTCGCGGCTGTAGACAGACAACTATCAACAGTGTAGTCCTACTACTAATACTACCACTAATCTATGATAAATGAATGTTTTGAATATGAGTGCAATTTGTGTTCGTTAATTATATTTATTCTGTATGGTGTCAGAGTAATAATACATCAGATAGGTACAGTACAGTAATCACTAAACGTTTTGGTATGAATGTAGTGACAAGGATTGAGAAAAGTATGTTAAGTTGATTTGGTCATGTAGAGAGAATGAATGAAAGGAGATTAACAAGAAGAATTTTAAGGCGAATCTGAGCGGAAGTGTTAGAAGGGGAAGACCAAGGTGGAAGTTCCACGATCAAATCGGGGACGTTCTTAAGAAAGGCCAGGTTAGAAGTACCCTAAACCGAAGAATATGCATGAAGACATTAATGAATGTGGAGGATGCGAAAGTGGTGTGTTAAGATCGTAGCAAGTGCAGGGAAGTGGTCTCTGCCTACCCCTATTGGAAAGGGGCGTGAATATATATATAAACTGTGGCTTATTTGATGTTATATTTCATTTAAAACGCATTTTTGATCTCTAAATTACTTTTGGTTAATACCTGAAGCTGGGTTGGCCACGGACGACAAAGAACTTGGTACCAGTGTAATATCTTAGTATCGGTCCAATGGCAAGGGAGAGGCAATACGGTGATTTATGGGGTCGCACGCCACCCTTTCGTCACCCCCGATGGAGCGAACAGCATGGGCACTGACCATAGCCCACCTTAAGTGAATACAGTTTTAGATAATTTTAAAACTTAGCTCTCTGATGGCTGTAGACATCTCTTAAAACTATTGTTTTTAACAGTTACTAGTATGTACAGACTAGTGTTTAATATCAGGTTGACCGAGCTTCGCTCGGAGTATTTTTGTGGCATTTATTCAGATATATATTAATAAAAAATAAAAAATAAATAATGGAAATTATATAAAAAATTACAAAAAGAGAATAATAATAACACCGAGATTCGAACTGACGCTGTTTGATTGAAAAAATACCAAAATTAAGACCTGTCACCTTCCCATCTGAGCTATCGCAACTCATGACGTTGCCATCGAAATTTGAATTCATATTCTTTTAAAATTTAATTTCATTGTTTATTTTGCTAAAAACACGGACAAAACAACATTTTCTATAAATAAAACCTAGCTAGATCGATTTTTTGGTCCCGAATCCTCTAGTATGCCAAGTTTCAACAAAATCGTTGGAGCCGTTTCCGAGATCCTGAATATATATATATATATATATATATATATATATATACAAGAATTGCTCATTTAAAGATATAAGATACACACTAACTCATCATCATTATTTCAACTCATATACGTCCGACTGTTGGGATCGAGTCTCCTCCACGATAGGAGGGAATTGACCTTACTATATAGGTTAGTATAGGGCTTTATATTGAGGTTTCCTTCTCTTTCATAAATGTTATATTTATTTACTAGCAATCCGCCCTCGCTTCGCTTCGGTTATAGGTTATAGCCGTTTTACTCACATAGTTCCCGTTCCCGTGGGAATCCAGGGATAAAATAGCCTAGTTTACGCACTGATATTATAGCTTTCCATTGGTGAAAGAATTTTTGAAATCGGTCCAGCCGTTTTGAAGATTACCCGGAACAAACAGACAGACAGACAGATAAAAATTTTTTAATTGCTTTTTTAGGCATAGGTGTCGTGCAAATAACCGTGTGAGCATGAAAAAAGCTTATTATTTTGACATTACAAACAGACACTCAAATTTTATTTATTGGTATAGATTAGGGATAAAAACTTAGTGTACTAATATAATTAAATTAACATACATATAACCAGCACCTCTGTCCACGGCTTAATAAAAGACGTAATAAGAAAATACTATACGGAGCAAGACGTACTATTTGCTCCGAAAATGAAACAAAGATAAATGAAACAAATTATATATGTTTATTATATCCTTTAGTCGTCTTTTACGAGATCCACGGGCAAGATAGGGAGTGGCGATTTGTATTTTTACTCCATTACCACACGGATAAATACACAAATACAAATACTAATTACTGATCATTAAGAATTTATCAATACAAAACTTGACAAAGAAGTATCGTTTCTAACCTTAAACAGACATTGATATTCCCCATTTAACTGACTAAACTAACAAAAAAAAACAACACATCAAACCCGCTTGTTCCAATTCGTGATCTTCACTTTACGACCCCGAGTGTTCGAAGCTCTGAATAAACAAATTACCATAGTTAGAACAATGAAACATTGTGAACGAACTCCGATGTTGTATGTGTTAATTTGTTATACCGACCTATATATGTATCGAAATATACAACAGATATGATCCATATTGAAATATGTTCTGTAGATAGATATTATGGTTATTGTATTGGAGTGATTCGCTATTTATTTTGCTTGGTGTATTGTTTAACGTACGGTTTTAGTATAATATAATCCAACAATTAATAGTTGCTGCTAAAATCCTTCCACCTAATATTATAAACGCGAAAGTTTGTACTTATGTGAGGATATGAAAATGTGATGATGTGAAGATGTTTGTTGCTCTTTCACGCAAAAACTACTGAATGGATGTGCACGAAACTTCACAATAATATCGCTTACATATCAGAATAACACATAGGCTATAATTTATCCCGTTACACCCACGGGAAGAGGAACTACGGGTGAAATCTCAGGGCGCTGCTAGTTAAGCATAATTGTGAAATTTTAATGAAGTGACTTAATAAGAATTTATGACCAGCTTTCTTGCTTGCAGGTGCAGTAAAAGACGACTAAGGTATATAATACGCATATAACATCTACAGAGAAGGAAAACTCGAAATAAAACCTTATATATACCAAGCTGGTCGGACATAAGAATACAATTTATAGACGTCTTTCTTGCTTGCGGGTGTTGTAAAAGACGACTAAGGGATACAACACACATATAACATCTACAGAGAAGGATAACTCGAAATAAAACCTTATACCAACCTGTGTTATCAGCTTGGTATAATAAGGTTATTTTCTCTCCTACTGTGGAGGACGTTTGAGCAATGGGATGTTATGATATATGAGCAAGAATGGGGTGGTGAATGGTATGCCTACTTTATTACTACACGAAGAAGCATGTTAACCAAGTAGAAAAACCGTTAAAATCGTGCATCTCAATTTTTGACGACATACTGATGAGTACCGGATGTATTTCTATGCTTAATGAATCGTATATACATAAGCAGGCCAACGGTTAACTTAGTAATTGCCCATATCAGAATAAATATCAGCGAGTGATGTAGAAAAACTTCTCAATTTTATGTAATAATCATCATTCATCATTTCCACTCATATACGTCCCCATTGTTGTTCCCATTGTTGGGCTGGAGTCTCCTCCATAATAGAAGGGAAATTAATCTAACTTTACCTTGCTGATATTTTCAAGTTTTCCTTTTCTTGCATCTATGTTACAAGCATATTTAATGTATTTAATAACTTTAGTCGTCGTAATAAGACACTCACGATTAAGAGAGGGGGTGAATTGTATTACTTACATCATAATCATCATCGCAGCCCACATACGTCCCACTGTTGGGCTCGGGTCTCCTCCACAATGGGAGGGAATTTGATCTACTATACCATGCTGGTCAAACATGTTTGTATAGGATTTCATTTCGAATTTTCCTTCTCTTGCACATATGTTATGTGCATATTATATCCCATAGTCGTCTTTTACGACATCCACGGGCAAGATAAGGAGTAGTGAATTGTATTGTCACTCCGTCACCACACGGAAACCATCACCATACGGAAAATGTTTGTGTAAATAACAATAAAATTAAAAGAAAAGTCATTTTTGAAACTTTGACTTCATAATATTAACAAGCTTTTTTTTTTCTTTTTTTTTTGAGGTGGGTTGCGGTCGGCGCGCTCCTCGCACCACTCCGTCCGGGGCGACAGAGGGGCGTAAGCACGCACACCCACAACCCACACACGATGCACGTCGCCTTCGTCGTTGGGCCGACTACCCGAGCAGGGTTACTTGTCATCAGTGGTCGGTCATAATATTAACAAGCTGACTCTAAAGACGCAGTTCTGTACAAATTAAAAAGTAATAATAACAGCACCACCTACCGGATCCTAATTTATTATTTTAGCGGTGTAAAGCGTCTTCGCATTATTGCGTCTAATAAAACCGGTTTGGGGCACAAGGGTTGAAAGTCTCCACACAGACAAACATTTTTTTGTATGTATAGATTACGATTTACTGAGAATAAAACTTAAAAAGAAACTTATTTGATAGAAAAAAGTAATTGACATGTGCGACTCGAATCTAAATCTATTGGATATCTGACACAACGGTCTTACCAATTTAGGCCAATGTGGATACCTACATATGATAACCAAATTATGACTCACATTATCATTTTTACGAAAGCCGTTTTATACATCATTTATCAAATAATGTTTATGCATTGTTTCCGATTTAATGTTACAGCAACAATTTAATTAATCGACAACACGGCCTAAAAATCTAAATTTTTGATGAATTCTATGCTTGCAAGTATTTTTATAAATAGCCTAGTATGTGGTAGGACTTAGGGATGTGACTTGGAGGGCAAATAATGGATTTTTTAAATAATCGATTTTTTGTTCTTTACAATAAATCGATTACAAAATAATCGATTAATTAAAATTAAATAATCGATTATATAATAATCGATTTTTTGTTCTTTAGAATAAATCGATTAATTAAAAATAAATAATCGATTGTTGCTCCCAACAGGATAATGACCCTTTTTTTTTGGAAATGTGAGCTTTATTTCCAAATATAGTATGAAACAAGCCTGATGACCTTTTTTTTAGCAAATCTGGCAGTGAATAATCGATTAATTTCGATCGAATTTCGAATAATAAAAAGTCGATTAATAATCGATTTTTATTATTTTGATGATCGATTATAAAAATCAATTTTGATCGATTATTTTTTGTAAGAATCGATTATTATAAAAATCGATTATTTTTCACATCCCTACTAGGGCTACGCAGTTGACAGTCGTTCGTATACAGTCGTAGTCCATTCGGTGTAGTACCACACTCTCGCAGAAAATCGACGTTTGAATAGTAGCAATTTGTAAACGCAATTCGTTGGGTGAGTGAGGCAGTCGTAAGCCCAACTTTCTGAGGGTGTTTTCATGTCGTGGCTTTTGGTGCTGCCTTTAGTATCACCGGACATCATTGCATGCATTCATACTCCCTTTACTTTCATCACGGTAGGCAGAGGCCTAGCAAAGGCCCTTGAGTGAAAGGATCACTTACGAGGTGTGCTGTTTGCTTGTTTGCAACAGAAAAAAAAATAACAAATGCTAAATTTCAGTAATTTAGACAAAAGTAGAATTCATTAAAGACGTTATTAAAGACAGCGCTCTGCATTAAGTAAAAAATCCTTGTGGGAAACTTCAGAAACATATAAAAATAATTTAGAGCCAATTTAGAACCATCATTTGTGGACCGTACAAAGATTTATCTTGTGCAGGAATCGGACCTACGAGACTCGATAGATATTTGTTCATCGACAGGTCCGCTATCTCTGTAGTCGATTTTTTTTTGTAAAACCTTTCTCTGAGGAACTTTTTCTTGTATTGGCTTCCGACTTTATACAATAATAATTTTATGGACATAAATTACAACTAGACTCAGAACAATAATTTGTGGATCACACAAACTATTATCCTACGTGAATCGAACCCATAACACTGGCATCGTTGGTTAGTATTTTAATCACTACGCGATATTTACAGTCAATTTAATAAAGACCTTGTTTTAAATATGGTGTTTTATAAAAACAGGTTTATCATAAATTTTAAATTTGTTCCAGATTATAAGTTGTTTCAAAGCTCAAGAAAAAAATACTAGAGCTATAATAAAAACGGATCGATAGCTCGTTAGCGACGTTTAACAACTAATTCTTTTAAACTTTCCCCGGAATGAAGCATTGAGCCATTCGTTAGAAGTTTCGTACTACGCAACGGTTAATTGTCAGAATTCTAAACTCCTCGCTAATGAACGGGGGAAATTAATTTTAACTCGTTTCAAGTTGTCGAAGTGGTCGGGACGCCTCGTAATAGATTTGAAAATAATCGATGTTGGAAATGTGATATTAATTACATTATTGCTGTAAATAATTAAATAATATTATAACTCATAATACTAAACCAACCATTACCATTTACTGTGTGGTGACGGAGAAAAAATACAATTCATCACCTCTTACGCGTGGGTGTCGTAAAACACGACTGAGGAATGTAATATGCACATAAGATCTGTGCAAGAGAAGGAAAACTTGAAATTAAACTCTATACCAACATGTCTGACCAGCATGGTATAATAGATCAAAGTGCCTCCCATTGTGGAGGAAGCCCGAGCCCAACAGTGGGACGAAAGGCGTTGGCGGCGCTATAGCAAACGTCCATGTGCGGCAGCATCACTTAACATCAGGTGTGTTGTTTGCTCGTTTGCTAACAACGGCAATAATATAAAAAAATAAATAAATTTCAGTAATTTCGGATTCTGATATCGACTCAATAGTAATTCTGTTTCGCTTCGTTCGGTGAGCGAGAGAGCAGCCCAACTTTCTGAGAGTCTTTGCGTGTGGATGGTTTTGGTGGTGCCCTTGGTATCACCGAGCCTCAATGCACTCATTCACACTCCCTTCACTTTCTTCGCGGTAGGCAACGGCCTTGTAAAGGTCCATGAGCGGCAGCAACACTTACCATCAGGTGTACTGTTTGCTCGTTTGCCACCGCTTGCAATAAAAAAAAATAATATTCAATAGATGCTGGTTTAATATCATCATTATCAGCTTAGTCTATATAAGTACCACTATTGAGCTCGAGCCTTCTTCACAATGAAAGGGAAATTGATTTACTATACCGCGCTGTTCAGACGTAGGGTTTTACATCAAGTTTTCCTTCTCTTGCATGGATATTATCTGCAAACTCTAGTCGTCTCTTACCGAATCTTAGTCGTCTTTTACGACACCCATGGCCAAGAAACCGTCACCACACGGATTAGATTGTAATTTTATTTCGTTTTACCCGCGTAGTTCCCGTTCCCGTGGGAATACCGGGATAAAATATAGCCTAGTTTACGCGCTGATATTATAGTTTTCCATTGGTGAAAGAATTTTTGAAATCGGTCCAGCCGTTTTGAAGATTACCCGGAACAGACAGACAGACAGACAAAATTTTTTTAATCTGTATTTTAGGTATAGGTGTTGTGCAAATAACCGTGTGAGCATGAAAAAAGCCTATTATTTCGACATTACAAATAGACACTCCAATTTTATTTATTGGTATATAGATTAATTAAATTGTATTCTTATTCCGCCGTGTGGTGACGGAGTAAGAATACAATTCACCACTTATTATCTTACCCGTGGATGTTGTAAAAGATAACTGACGGATGTAATATGCACATAACACATGATGTGTGCAAGAGAAGGAAAACTTGAAATTAAACTCTATACCAACATGTCTGACCAGCATGGTATAATAGGTCAAAGTGTCTCCCATTGTGGAGTAGGCCCGAGCCCAAGAACGGGACGTATGCAGGCTGCGATGATGATGATGATGATTCTTATTTCATCACCATACGAAAAATTTCTATATATGATTTCATTTTACTACTATTTAATTTAAACCTCATAAATATTTATTCAGTTAACACATTGTAATATATGGTAAGGTAAACTAGTTACCTTCATATTTCAGTGCATTCACTTTAATATTTTAACTCCATGGGATTTGAACTCGCAACCTTTTGATCGTTAGTCAACGCCACCACTATCGCATTGCTTTCGAATGGAAGACTGCCAATTCATTGTCATTTCAACATGTCTTATTGCTTAATGACTTTTCATACAATGCTCTTTATTGTTTTAAATGTGAAATGAAAGTGTTTGAGTCGAATT
Source organism: Lymantria dispar (assembly GCA_032191425.1). NCBI lineage: Eukaryota > Metazoa > Arthropoda > Insecta > Lepidoptera > Erebidae > Lymantria > Lymantria dispar. Next base: position 3,457,281 of record CM063442.1, on the reverse strand, counting down.
TGGGATATAATAAAACAGAAAGTAATCTGTTCTCCATCTATATATCCATCAGCCTATCCACTAATACTTTAAGAAATAGATTTCCTCACAAAAGACGAGTAATGCCTGCCTTTTGACTGAATACATGACCTCGATCTACCGTGCTTGTGTCCTGAGTTACATTCCCGGATGCAATCTACAAAACATTTATCCGAGTATGGGTCCATTTTATATTTGTTAATTTATATATTTGGAATCGCCTGAAATATAAGGATTATTTCCTTAGTGTAGGGACAGTCTTTAAAAAAAATGCCATAACCACTACTGATGGCGGATGGTTTGACGATTGTAGTTATTATTAAAGACTAAATTGGTGCTACCACTTCGTATTTATTATATTAGCTGTTTTATTGTCATATCAAAAGGTTGCGCGGAAAGTAATTTTTTAAAGTCAACACTACACAAATAAAATAATTCTTATATTATAAACATACAATTAATGAACACAAATTACATCCACACTTGGAACAATAATTTCTGAATCTGCCATAATTTAGTTTTTCATGGGAATCAAACTTGCGACAGTGGCACGATAGGTTTATATTTAAATCATTACACCCTTTGTGAATTAAACTAAGCCGTACATGGGAATCCAATATTATTTTAAAATGGAAGAGAGGAAGGAAGACCCATCTCTTTCTTTCCAAAGGTTAAGCAATACGTGTTATATTGATTAACTTTATGATAACAGTGGGTCCTGACCTCAAGAAGAAGAGATACAGAATAAGATCAGGGTAGAATAGGCAGCCTTCTTCAAATTGTAAATTGAGGTTCTGGAAACTGTTCATCACATATCAGTAAGAACACTTCCTTATATCCTATTCCTCTTTAATATTATCCTTTATTCCATCTTTTTCAGGTGTGCGGTGTATGCAATCGTGGGAAATCTCCTTATCTTACTCTATTTTAAAATAATATTTCGCTTAGTTTTTGTTATGATCCAGATTTAATTTTCTAAAGTAAAATATCTATGACCCAAAATCTCTTCCGTAGCTTTAATCTGTTTATATGTAAACACCCACGACTCAGGAAGTTCTAATGTGGGTGTTAAGCTTCAAATATACGACTTGTAAACTCATGAACTGACTAAATTATTACTAATATATAATAGTCGCGACCCGGATATTTAACTACTACGGCCGAACGACCTTTTCGCATGGACGGTTATAATTTAACTGTGTTCAAAATATCTGTGAAGAGATTTTTATACGGGCTTTATTTTTGTGGTATTCTATTTTTCTTTTCTATTGGTTACGGTGTTGACAATTTTTTGTCTGCAGTCAAAAATTACAGTAGTCTAGGTTTAGGAGTGGTAGGACCACACTGTCGACAGTTATCTGTCTACAGCCGCGGGCCGGTCCGTCCGGGGCAGTACCATGCTCTCGCAGAAAATCTACGTCTGAATAGTAGCAATTTGTTACTGCGCTTCGTTCGGTGAGCGGGAGAGCCGGAACCCCAACTTTCTGAGGGTGATTGCGTGTGGAGGGTTTTGGTGGTGCCCTTGGTATCACCGAGCCTCAATGCACGCATTCACACTCCCTTCGCTTCCTTCGCGGTAGGCAGCGGCCTTGTAAAGTTCCATGAGCGGCAGCAACACTTACCATCAGGTGTACTGTTTGCTCGTTTGCCACCGTTTGCAATAAAAAAATAAAAAAAAAAGTCTTCCGGGGTAATACCACATTTTTGCAAAGAAAATACGACTGAGTAATAGCAGTTTGTTACTGCGCTTCGATCGATTGGCGAGAGATACAGGGGCCCCGGTATAGTAGTCAGCGGCCAGGTTGTGCAAACGATTGCTGAAGTCTATGAGAAACAATTACTATATATTATGAGTTAAACTTGTAATCTTTCGTGTGGTGACGGAATAAGAATACAATTCACTACCCCCTATCTTACCCGTGGGTGATCGTACGAGACGACTAAGGGATATAAAACGAATATAACATCTATGCGAGAGAAGGAAAACTCGAAATAAAGCCCTATCCATTATGGAGGAGGCCCGAGTCCAACAGTGGGATGTATATGGGCTGAGTTGATGATGAGTTAAACTACTTGCTTATCTATTACCAAAAGCAATAAAGTCTTTTCGCATTCTGTCTGGTTGAACTTGAAATTGTTGTACCATCGCATTTGCTTCTTGAATGGATACTGACTGCTGAGAGTATTTGATTCTAGTGAACTCGCTAGCGAATTGTCCCTATACCAACTCATCCGTGATATACATACATAACACAGCTCATATACGTCCCACTGCTGGGCTCAGGCCTCCTTCATAACAGGAAGGTAATTGACCTACTACACCACGATCGTCAAACAGTTTGGTATAGTGTTTTATTTCAAGTTTTCTTTTTGTTACACAGATTTTATATGCTTATTGTATCTCTTAGTCGTCTTTTATTACGCCCACGGGCAAGAGAAGGAGTATTCTTACTCCGTCACCACCTGCGTGATATAATAGCTCAATTTCCCTATAACTGTGGAGGAGACTCGAGCCCAGCAGTATGTACATGAGCTCAGATGATGATGATGACGTCTAAGTATACTTCTAAAAATTAGCATCAATTGTTACCACAATTTTTAAAAAATATTTAATATTATTAAAATATTAGAATTTAAAAAGTTAATACGAAATATTATTTTCTTAAAAGTTAATTTAGTGAATACAGATTTTCGCTGTCACTTTTAGACCTAGGTCCGCCTCATACTTCACCACAAAGTGTGGTTCTATATAGCCCGCAGCCAAATACTCCCAGCAAATTTCACAAATCCATCAATCCATAGTTCTACATAGCCGCAACTCGAGAACCTTTCTTCTCCAGCAGTAATCGTACAACCTTAGAATAATAACGTATAGAAGGATAGTGTCAGTACTTCGAACTTTAAAAATTTGAATCTAAAAATACTAATGGCGGGCAGACGATTACACACGTATACACGGAAACCACTATACAAATTATGAAATCAAATTTTGTTTTTATTAACATAAATCGTCGAAATACTTTTAAAAGTAATGTTAAAAACCTTTTTATGTTTTTCAAATGTGTTATGGCACCATTTGAATGCACAAGGCGTCATAATTACCTATTTATTTTTTAAGAGTTGCGTACGTTCGTGCAGTGCAATGACGTGTACATTACGGGACTGTTCCGGCGTAAGCTTCATTAGGCTCCAATTGAAATGCCTCACTTTTTGTGCGTGGACTTACCTTCTATATGTTATTATTCTAAGCGTACAACAAACTTATTTGTTGAATGCTAAAAATATTTCACAGCTTTCTACCACGAAAAACATTACTAAATTATTCTAAAAGTCATCGAACAATTTCGTACACATACATACATTGATATAATCGTGTACAAAGTTCCATACAAAACGAGTAATTAATCTTTGGCATACATCATACAATACAATGGCTTATGACTTGCGTTTTCATAACTAAAAGAATTATAACTATAGATGGTAATTAGTGATATGGGTATAACGTAAGTATATGCATATATATATAAGGGTACTTGTACACTTTGCAACTATTATAAGACAAAAATTTGATGAACATTTCATCATCATCATCTCAGTTCATATACGTCCTGATCAGATGTCTTGGTATAGGGTTTTATATCGACTTTTTCTTCTCTTGCATAAATGTTATCTGGATTATATCCATTAGTTGTCTTTTATGATATTCACGAGGAAAATGGGGTGGTCAATCGTTTTCTTACTCCGTCTCCAGACGGAGCAAGATAAACATTTCCTGATCGTATTATTTCTTTACTAAACAGTTTCTATCTATCATTATTTGCCTGCCATCATCCCATGCTAAATAGGGTCGCTACAACATGTTCTTACCTTCCATAGTCATCTGTTATATTTGCACCCACTACTTTCATACAGATGTTCTCATTCATACAACCATCTGTTTTAAGAAATATTTTCCATCATCACAACTCATATACATCCCACTGCTGGGTTCGAGCCTCCTCCACAATAGGAGGGATATCGACCTACTATACTTCGCTGATCAGATGTCTTCGCTGTGTTTGTATAGGATTTTATATCGAGTTTTTCTTCTCTTGCATAGATGTTATATGCATATTATATCCCTTAGTCACCTTTTATGATACCCATGAGAAAAAGGGAGTGATGAATTGTTTTCTTACTCCGTCACCACACGAAGAAATCTGGTTCACTTTAATAACTTGACAGATAGCGAATCATGTTATTCAGTGTCATAATGGGTGATAAGTTATAATTTATTTCATTGTAGTCGCATAGTGTGTGCTAAACTTAATTATGTACATAGGTTTTAATTGTTAAATCAAGTATCAAGTACAAAAAATACATAATAGTTATCTGTATTTTGATTAGTATGATAAGTGCCGACAATTGAAGGACTTTCGTGTATAATTTTCATTTTTTAACCGATTTCAAAATAAGGAGGAGGTTCTCAATTCGTCGGAATCTTTTTTATTTTTATGTATGTTCACCGATCACTCAAAGACGCCTGGACCGATTTGCAAAATTCTTTTTTTGCTTGATAGGGTATACTTCCCAGGTGGTCCCAGTCATCAATTCAGGATCTGATGATGGTATCCTTGAGAAATTGGTGGAATTCTTAAAATTTTATTAGTTTACTGTTTGAAGACGGATTTTTTTTTTAATTATTATTCTTAATTCTAAGCCGCAGTATAGCAAGTCAAATTCTTTCCTATAATGGAGGAGGCCCAAGCTCAACAGTGGGATTACTATAGGCTGAGCTGATGACGATTTGCTTAAAACAAATCTAGTCATTGGCTGACAGCCAGTAAATGACTTACTCAAAGTTAATCTAAATAACATTTCTTGTATTTACTGTCGTAAAAAAATGTACTTATGACGAAAATATTGAATAATAAATAATTTAACAATGCCAATTATTTAAAATTTTGAATACACTTACTATGCAAATTTTGATTTGTGCTCGTAAATATTATTACTGTCTCGTCCAAACTGTCTTTAATATTTTTATGTTTGTTTACTCGTCAAAATCTTACTTTAAATTAGTATTTCATAACACGACATATCGACATCATAATCGCAGCCCACATACGTCCCACTGTTGGGCTCGGGCCTCCTCCACAATGAAAGGGAATTTGATTTACTATACTATGCTGGTCATATTGGTATAGGGTTTTATTTCGAGTTTTGCTTCTCTTGCACAGATGTTATGTGCATATTATATCCCATAGTCATCTTTTACCACACCCACGGGTAAAACAGGGAGTGGTGAATTGTATTTTTACTCCGTCATCACAGAGATAAGTATACATATCATCATCATCTTGCTCTTATCCCAATTACTTGGGGTCGACGCAATATGTCATCTGTTTTGACATATTGCAAAAAGTTTCGGCAATGACTTTTATGACCGACCGCCTGCCTGATGTCAACCCTCCTTGGGAATGTAATCGTTGACCCAAATGGTACCAGATGGAGTTGGGCCGGGTCATTCTAGGGCTCTTAGTCGTCTTTTACGACACCCACGAGCAAAGCAAGGGTTGGTAGTATTCGAAGCCGCTACCACACAGCTAAGTAGATAAGTATACATATACAGTAGGTAAATGTATAAATGTATATTTGCATCTTTGATAATCGAAATATGTATGGACACTAAGCAATCAAGTCCATCTTACGTAGAAAAGAGGAAAAACTAGAGTAAAAATCTCGTAGGCACAATTTTAGCATTTATACTTACTACTACTTACAGCATTTATACATATTTTTATTATTATTTATGTTTAATCTTCTACGTGTTACATGTATTGTGTCAATCATTATTTTTTTATGTGAAACATCTATAGGCGAGGGTGACCGCGACGGTCGCGTGGCGTTTAACGCCACGCCTCGCGGTGCCCTCTTGATTAACTATTAAATAAATATCAGGATACATATGTACATTTTTGTAACGAAACCATGGTGCGATTTAAAATTTTGTACAACGCCATCTAGTGAACTCAAAGTAAATTGTTATCTATAATGTATACTAATGAAAATAAATGTTTAGAATTCATTCAGTGTGCGGTGGATTAATTTTATTTCTGTGTAATATTTCAAATAATAATGGAAATCGTATTATTTTATTCAATACTTTATGCCATATTAGTTCTGTCGTAATCTATTCTTTTATGCATATATGTATACTTGTACAAATAATTTCCATGTTTCACATCTGCCAGGCATCCTGAGTGACGGCTCACTTTTTTTTAAACTTACATGAAGTGCGCATACTTTCACATATATGTAAGAAATACTAAGGAAAAATAACATCATCAACCTTTTAGCCCGTATACGTCCCACTGTTGGGCTCAAGCCTCCTCCACAATGGAAAGAATAACCTACTATACTAAGCTGATCAAATGGTACAGAGTTTTATTACGAATTTTCCTTCTATATACATGTTGTATACATATTATAATGCCTTTGTCGTCTTTTACGACATCCACGGCCACGAAAGGGTTTATTTTTCTACGATGAGAATCATGATGATCTATTCAATATAATTTTCTCCAAACATGGACAATGAGGTATTTAAAGATTGAATCGATGGATAGATTATTGAAGTCAGTTCATTCAAGCCTTCATTAGATGGGTAAGGTTGTCATTGTAAATTAGAAAGTAACTTGGATATTGAATTCAAAGATGCACAGATGGCGTATTTGTTATGATATTGATCTAACGCGCCAAGTTTTATGATTTCGATTCCCATATAGAACAATATTTTCCGCCCACTTGGCGCTTGAAGGTACGCACCCGGCCAGCCATGGGCTCGGTCGCCGTCCCCTCTCGTCGCCCCGTATGGATCGGACGGTGAACGAAGCATCATGGGCTGCGGCCAAAAAAAATCCACAATCCAATCAAACTGTTGTTTCTGAGTCTAGCTTTTCTTTGTTTCTATTAATCATATGTTTGAAAAGTCCTCCGCTTTCCTTCCTGTGTGATGATGGAGTAACAATACAATTTACTACCCCTCCTCTCTTGCTTGTGGGTGTTGTAAAAGATGACTAAGAGATATGATATGCAGAAGGAAGGGAAACTCGACATAAAACCCTATGCCCACGTGGTACTGTAGATCTATGTCCCTGCCATTGATGAAAGGGCCTGAGCCCAAAATAGGGACTTATGAGGGCTAAGATGATAAAAGTTTGCAAATACAAGAATTATTTACTTAGTGCTGTTTTTAAAAAGAAACATATACCTACTTGTGTTATCATCTTTATTAAAAACATTGTTGTCTTCACGTTTTAGTCGTTGTCATATTAGAAGTATATTTTATTTTTAATTATCTTTTTTTTTTATTTACATTACTTCTGGGTGTCATAAAAGACCACTAAGAGTTTTACATGGACCTGAGCCAAGTCTATCTGATGCCGTCAGTTCAACAATTACATTCATAAGGGTTGACATCAAGCAAGCGGAACAATACTTTTGCATGCATTATGTAAGATGAAAGAAGAATACATAACGTGCCGAGCTAAGTAATTGCGATAAGAGCAGGTTGAATGGGAACCTTAACTTTCAGAGTACAAAATGATATTGCAAGTTACAACTTTATGGGTTTTAAATAACCTGCAACAAATAACTTTTCAACATAACACGTAAAGTTACAAAACATAATCAAAATAAAAAGAAAACATTACCGAAATAAAGTCAAAACAACTTTGAACAAACAGATAAAAACAGAATCTTACCACATTCACTAATCCTCAAAACTTTTATGATATCGATAAAAACACAACACAAGCACTGTAATATTAAACTTTTTTGTGACACTGGAACAAAATTGTTTATCGCGCGGTAAGACGCGGGAAGAAATCAGTCGCGCGGGCTCGACCGACAGAAGCTTGGATACGACTGGCAAATGCGACTAGATTGAGGAAGACTCGATAGGGAACACAGGAATTCCGTGTTCAACACAAAACCGTGTGAGAGCTTACCGGCTTTTTCTTAGCGTTTTAGAAGTAATAGATGTTTGTATTTTTATAGTTTTATCAATATTTTTCTCACGTCTTTGAAATTTTATGTAATGCGTTGAATATATTGAGTTTTATTTTAAATTATATGCCTTATTTAGGTTCAAAATAAGTCTCTCAAAATACATTATGGAAATTAATGTGAAAGAATTTTTAATTTGTTTCTATACTGCGTTGATTACATACTCTACAAAATTGAGTAATTTTGTTCTATCATATCAATTTTAAGGAATGAGTTTAACTGCTAATTCAGCGTTTAAAAATATTCCTTTCTTCTAGTGAACCCTAAAATGATTTATAATAATTATGTTCAATATAAAATTAGTACACAACTTTGTAGTGTGCACATACCTGAGACTGGTACTTATAAAATAAGCTTTAATATAGAACACTGTGTCGCTAGTTGGAATACAGTATGCTCAATGCTACTACCGGCTTTAGCGCGTGCGCTGTAAGTGCTTTGATTCGGTAGGAATTTGGCCACTGTCATTCCAAGTAAAGGTATAATGTTTATGTTTTAAGGGCCGACAACGTATTTCGTTAATTTGGTTTGGTAATGTTAGGAGTATGAAAGAGTTAGGTAATGATTTGACGACTTTGAGGATGTAGCAACGTTTATGGAAAATCTCTTACTGTTTTTCGTTAATTTATCAGCTTTTTTTTTCTCAAAATACAACGCTACGAATTAAATTCTTTAATCTTGTTTTCGCATGAGACTTTAAAAAGATACAACCAAATAACAGACACAAATTCAGACTCGGATTGGGATCCCTTGTCAAGACAAGGTGACAAAGTGTGAATCAAGATTCACACTCAATTCATACTAAAACCGCCTTCGCCATGTGACTGAGAACTTGAGCATATTGACAATTACGAAATTTTAATTTAATTAAATATTATATTTAAACTGACTGCTAAAAGAGAAAATCAATTTTGCTTAAACAGAATAACTGATTATACAAATTTTTTCACCAATGGAAAGCTACTTTATCTACAAGTAACACAGACTTATATTTTTCACGATATTTTCATGGGAACTACAATTACGGGGTGAAACCGCCGTGAAATTGATAGTTATAATATAATAATTTAGACAAATTGTATGCGTAGTAAAAATAAAGGGATATTCAATAATTAATTAATTAGAATAACTGTTAAAATTAAACTAATCCGGTTGCAATTTTCATAGATTTTCTTCATCAGCTTGCTGTTAACCCAATTATCTGGGGTCGAGGCAACAGATTCTCTCTGCATAGTATATATGTAAAAGATTCAGTAATCGTTATATGTCTATACCTAATATGAAGCTTCTTTGAGAATATAATTGTTGACCAGATCGTGGTAGGAGTCTTATCATAGTAGGACCACACTGTTGACAGCTGTTAGTCTACAGCCGCAAGACGGTCCGTCCGGTGTAGTACCACACTTTCGCTGAAAATAGACGTCCGAATGGTAGCAATTTGTTACTGCGCTTCGTTCGGTGAGCGAGAGAGCCGGCAGCCCAACTTTCTGGGTGGGTGTCTGCGTGTGATAGGTTTTAGTGATGTATTTTCACACTCCCTTCTTCACGGTAGGCAGCGGTCTTGCAAAGGTCCATGAGCGGCAGCAACACTTACCATCTGATGTACTGTTTGTTCGTTGAAAAATGTATCTATCGCAATATGTATGGAGATTGTGCGAAATAACTTTTATTAAACGCCTCAAAACATCCGACATAACTTCTCATGTTCATCATCAGAGCAATAATATTTATAGCCTTTTTTTTGGGGTGGGTCGCGGTCGGCGCATTCCTTGCACCACTCCGTCCGGGACGACAGAGGGGCGTAAGCACGCACACCCGCAACCCACCCGAACACCACGTCGCCTTCGTTGTTGAACCGAGCAGGGTTACTTGTCATCAGTGGTCGACCCGACGGAATACCCTCTAGTGGGGTACCCTCTGGGGACGTCGGTCTTACCTCACGCGGTCGGCCTCTCGGCGGCTGACGGACTAATTCCCCGGTCTCGAATATTTATAGGCTAGCGCTGTTCCGCGTGAGGGTGATGTCTCGGCAACAAGAGAGTGACGACGAAGGGGTCTGTTTCCAAAAGGGTAAATCGCCGGACTGGCCTGGGATGTCAAGGAATCGGTACTAGTGGTCGGCCTAATGACGATGGAGACGGAATACGGTAGGTTATGGAGTCATACACCACCCATCCGTCGCATCAGACAGATTGGGCGAGGTATGTCCAGATCATAGCCTACCGCAAAAAAGGCTAACGCTATTATTACAGCAACTGTTTTAATAGCAAATTTATATTCTATTTTTCTTGCCATTATGTACGAATTAATTAAATATTATCATCATCATCTTGCTCTTATCCCAATTACTTGGGGTCGACGCAATATGTCATCTGTTTTGACATATTGCAAAAAGTTTTGGCAATGACTTTTATGACTTGGGAATTACTCTGTGTACTCTACCGACTCTTTCACGGGGAGTGCTCCGAGGAACTGTTTGACTTGGTACCACCGTCACCATTCTACCAACGTACCACTCGACATCGCAGCAGGGTTCATCCATTTCACCTGGAAACGTTATGGTCTTCAACTGTACGTTTCCAGCGATCATTTCTCCCACGTACGTGCAAGCTCTGGAATGAACTACCTGCTGCTGTGTTTCCCGAGCGCTATGACATGTCCTTCTTTAAACGAGGTTTAAGAAGAGTATTTCCTTCACGGTAGGCAGCGGCCTGGCTGTGCCCCTGGTATTGCAATGGTCCATGTGCAGCAGTTTCACTTACCATCAGGTGTGCTGCTTGCTCGTTTGCCACCGTTGGCAATAAAAAAAAAAAAAAAAAAAAATTAAATATTATATTTATATAAAATTTAAGATTAACAAAAGTAAGTAATTATTCAGTATCATGATCGCGGCCCACGTACGTTCCACTGTTGGGCTCGGGCCTCCTCCATAACGGGAGGCAAATTTAGCTACTATGCCATGCGGGTCAGACATGTATCAGGATTTCATTTCAGGTTTCTCTTGCACAAATCTCATGTGCCTATTATATCCCTTAGTCGTCTTTTACGACATCCACGGAAAGATAGGGAGTGGTGAATTGTATTCTTAATCCGTCACCACACAGAATTCAATATATTAACATTAAATAAGAAAAATACATGTATAAAGTTAGCGTAGCTATAGATCACTATGTCTAACAAATGTACCTAAGATGTTGAATAAATTTACGTCAAATGGTATAACTTGTACTTAGTTTCGAGTCTTGTAACACTTGAGCGAACAACTAAATCTAGACAATATTTTATGGAAACCGGGCGTTTCTAACGGGACTATAAATACGGCGTCGCAAAATGTGAGAACAGAATAAAAATAATACAGTTTTTGAAAAATTTTCAGCTTTCCATTCTGTTTCAATTCCTTCACGAAAATTTTACATAAAATGAATAAGAAAATATTATTTTTGAAATGTTACAGCGAAATCTTTTAGATCTTCTGTTTTTCATGGAGAGAACGCAAAACGTCAAAGTGGCATCTTTGGTTTAGCCTTTCTTTTTTTGGCAGGCTGTGGTGCCGATGTACGCCGTTCGTCCGGGGTGATGCAAGGCGACTTCATAACCCGCCGTATTTCCTTCCCTTCGCTATTGGGCTGACCATTGATACTGAATATTATAGTTTTAGCTTGGGTGTGTTTTCGTTTATCTATCCAGTTATTTTACTTAGACTAGATTGCTTGAAAATAATCAATTCTCAAGTGAATTTGTAAGGAGGTTTGACGGGTTTTATGTATATGGATTTTTTCAGATTCAGTTTTTATAAATTTTCGAAATGGCGGTTATCCTTTACGTTTATTACGTCTTGGCAACTTTGAGCGGTAGACTTATGCCTGCACGATTCGTTTGCAATAGCGTAACCTCGTCATGAAGAACCGGAATGAATATGGCATGAAAGTAACAACCAACCTTCATAAATTTATTAAACACTAGCAACCCGCCCTCGCTTCGCTTCGGTTATAGGTTATAGTCGTTTTACCCGCGTAGTTCTCGTTCCTGTAGGAATACCGGGATAAAATATAGCCTAGTTTACGCCCTGTTATTATAGCTTTCCATTGGTGAAAGAATTTTTGAAATCGGTCCAGCCGTTTTGAAGATTACCCGGAACAAACAGACAGACAGACAAAAATTTTTTAATTGCTATTTTAGGCATAGGTGTCGTGCAAATAACCGTGTAAGCATTAAAAAGCCTATTATTTTGACATTACAAACAGACACTCCAATTTTATTTATTGGTATAGATGATCATAAAAAATCCTTTCAATTTTATTAAACCTAACTTCTCTGTAATTTTTTTTCACATGTAAATGAAATTGAAACCATTCCTATCTATAAAAAGCAAGATCCATAGTGATTACTTAACATAGCATGCAAAAAGCTCTCAAAACCCCTCACACTTCAAAATATTCGAAATGCAACATCACGTGGCGACAACATAAAAGTCTGACTGTGAATGGATAGCATTGTACCAGTTGTTTAATGCTTCGTCGCTCACCAAAGAGCCCGGGAACTCTTGTAGAGCCATTTATGTTGCTGGAGGGTCGCAGTTGATGAGTTACTTCTATCGTGGAATGGTTCAGAGAAAGGGGATTCAACTACAGGTGTTACTGAAACGATCGATATATGCTATATGAATGATCTTTTCTCTTTACTTCAATATGAAAGAAAAACGTTAATGAATTGGTATATTTTATGTCCTTATTCTTCTATTTTTAAAGTTATGTATATTATTATATTATGTATAAAGAAGAGTGTATATAAAATGTTTTATAGACTTCAAAAACGAAGACAATAGGTGTTCGAAATAAACATTTATTTTTATGATTTTTTTCTTTCACTCTAGCATTTATTAATTATTTATACTTTGAATTAATTAAAATGGTATAACTATAGCTATAAATATATAGCGATAGATAGCTATAACGTTAAATGTGAAAATATAAATAGTGCATATTTTTTTATAGTTCCCTTCTCTTTAAGTATTATTAGGCATTATTAGATTGAAATTAATACGGCAAAAACGTCCAAGGTAAATACCAGATTAATGGATTGAAGCAAACATCACCATTACAAACTCTCTGGCAAAGTATGTGATCAGCGTGGTAGATGTAATTGGCCAATTATTTAGTCTGCAATGGAATAGAAAAAAGAACCTACATTATACTGAACAATATTTACCTCCATATAGTTACAATCAACTTTCCAAGTGGTAATGGACTAAGAATACAATTAATTCACCACTCCCTATCTTGTCCGTGGATGTCGTAAAAGACGACTAAGGGATATAATATGCATACAACGTCTATGCAAGAGAAGGAAAACTCGAAACGCTATACCAAACTATCTGGCCAGTATGATATAGTGAGGTTAATTTTCCTCCTATTGTGGAGGAGGGTCGAGCCCAGCCCTGAGACGTGTATGAACCAGGATGAATTACTATTATCACCTCAATTACTATATATCCCACAGTTGGGTTTAGTCCTCTTCCATAATTAGATGAAAATTGACCTACTATACAATACAGTTCAGATGGATTGTTTTTATTGCGAATTTTCATTCTTTTACATAGATCTTATATCTTTAAACGAGCAATTCTTGTGTATATAAATATATATTCAGGATCTCGGCAACGGCTCCAACGATTTTGTTGAAACTTGGCATACTAGAGGTTTCGGGTCCAAAAAATCGATCTAGCTTGGTTTTATTTATAGATAATGTTGTTTTGTCCGTGTTTTTAGTAAAACAATATAATGACATTAAATTTTAAAACAGTATGAATACAAATTTCGTTGACAACGTCATGAGTTACGATAGCTCAGTTGGGGAGACGGCCGGTTTTAATGTTGGGTTTTGTGGCATTCAAACAGCGGCGGTTCGAATCTCGGTGTTATTATTATTCTCTTTTTGTAATTTTTTATATAATTTTCATTATTTATTTTTTATTAATATATATCTAAATAAATTCGACAAAAATACAATAAAAATATACCGAGCGAAGCTCGGTCAACCAGATATTGTTATAATTATGCATGTCCCTCAGTCGGCTTTTACGAGATCCTTGAAAGGTTGGTGTTAAATTGTATTTTTGCTCTGTCAGCACACTAAAAACCTCTATATCATCATCTCAGCCCATATACGTCCCACTATTGGCCTCGGATCTCCTCTAATATGGAAGACGAAATTGACCTATTACAGCAGGCTGATCAAAACTGATTGGCATAGGGTTCTCTTGCATAGATGTAATATGCATATTATATCCCTTAGCCGTCTTTTACGACACCCAAGGGTGAATGGATGAATGAACTGTCTATAGCTGTGAGGAATTACACATATTGTTCTAACCTTCTATATTAAAATGAAGTATAATTATGATATATAGATAACTGTCGGATGAGAGTTATTTAAGAAAATAACGTCCAAGTTAAATAGCCTCAACGGTTCCCAAGGTAAAACAAAAATAATAAAGTTAGAATTATCCGTAAAGTTAAAACGTTTTCCGCTGTAATCTGACAAAATATTTTATAAGCGTTGAAATTGGGATCGCTTTATAAGGAGTCATTCGTACGGGCAGACGTCTTAATGATAAAACTGAATTAGCAGAATTAAAATTGGTTCTTCGTAATTTCGCATTTTATCCGCGTGGTGACGGAGTAAGAATAAAATTCAATCCAGCCCGTGGATGTCGTAAAAGACGACTAAGAGAAGGAAATCTCGATACAATAACCTATTCTAATACGTCTGACCAGCGTGAAATAGTAGATCAATTCCGCTCCCATTATGAAACAGTTCTGAGAGTTCATTTGAAAACGGAATAGGATAGTCAAATATTAAAATTCTACCTCAGTAAATATATTCCGTGTGGTGACGAACTAAGAATACAGGTCACGACTCCCTACCTTGTCCGCAAGGGAAGGAAAACTCGAAACAAAACCCTATACCAACCTGTCTGACTAGCATGATTTAGTAAGGTCAATTTCCCTCCTGTTCTGGAGGAGGCTTGAGCCCAAAAATGGGACATATATACTCATATATCTCATATCTGAAATGATGATGATGATATTGAATTACAAGCCACTTAAGAGAATAATATATACTAACCTTTAGGCCTTACCTTTAAGGCTGCCTTACGTCGGTCGATGGGATTGGAAGGTACTCCTCAAGGGGGTATTACGTCGGACCGACCACTGACGTCAAGTTACCCTGCCCCAGTGGTCGGCCCAACGACGAA
This sequence comes from Lymantria dispar, assembly GCA_032191425.1. Lineage (NCBI taxonomy): Eukaryota > Metazoa > Arthropoda > Insecta > Lepidoptera > Erebidae > Lymantria > Lymantria dispar. Next base: position 3,441,956 of record CM063442.1, on the reverse strand, counting down.
AGCGACGTGTCACGGGTGGGTTACGGGTGTGCGTGCTTACGCTCGTCTTTCGCCCCGGATGGAGTGGTGCAAGGAGTGCACCGACCGTAACCCACCCCAAAAAAAAAATCGGTTGTCTGTAAAGTCGGTTTACTGACGATAGTTGAACGTGACAACGTCAACGTCGTCGAATATTCGACAATATATCACTGAACATATATTTAATATCGAAAGAATCATTACCTTTATCGCCGCAATTATCGTTGCTATAAACAATTGACATCACATTCACTTTTCACTGCACTTCATACTTGACGAAAACATATAAATGTATTATTGTATAGCAGCTGTCCACGCGGACGCATCGCACACTCAAGTAGGAGAGAGACAGATGTCAAACGCTGCCGAACGCGGAGGCCCATTGTGCCTCTTTGTCGCTCGTTCCGCGCTCTCGCTTGCACTTCAAGCCTTAAATGGAACGCCTCAGAGCGAGGTAACGCCGCATGAGTCATGTTTTTTTCGTGCGTGCAGTCGGCTCCATCGAATTATAAGACGTTGTCACGTCAAAAAAAGACCTTAGCTTTAATAATATATACTAACCTTTAAGCCTAGTTCATGGACCTTTCCATTAGCGATAGTATCACTTACTATCAGGTGTACTGTTTGCTCGTTTGCCATCATCAGCAATTACAAAAAAAATTTGGTCAGTAAAGTAAGCTAATTTTCTTATTGCTTACAAAATCTGCGGTCCACTATGACATTTTAACGAAAAAAATATAGTAGTTACAAAGATATTTTCAAAGGGATTGCCTTTTAAACGCAAGTTTAGGATTTATAATATAAAGCCTTACCCTTTCTACTATAATTTATTTAACTCAAAGATAATATAATTATACAAAGTTGGAAACAAACATCAAACACAATCTTAAAACACGAACTGTGCATTAATGAGCGTACAAATTTATCTGATTATTATGAAAATTTATTTTACTTTGCTATTAAGGCATTATTTACTGTGTGGTGACGGAATAAGAATACAATTCATCACCCCAATCTTGCCTGTGGGTGACATAGAAGACATCTAAGGGATATAATACGCATATAACATTTATGCAAGACTTGAAAGAAACACCTATGCCTATCACTCCCTTCCCTCCATTGTGGTTGAGGGGAGTGATAGCTGCTCTAGTGGTTAAATCCTAATCGGGTACCGCTTGCGGGATCTGGTTCAGCTATAGTACTTTTTCGTTATATTTAATAACTATATCATGGTTCGAAAGGCTTCACACTGGAGCTATTAATAAGCATGTTATTGTTACATACAACAATTTTATTAAAAAAAACTAGTAAATTAATTAAAAAGAACACAATCCCAGTGAGTTTCTTGTCAGATCTTCTCAGTGCGGTCGCGTTCCGATCCGGTAGTAATTTAAGATAAACTCTTAAAAAAATTACAACATGTAAGTGCCCCCGCGGGGTTTATACATAATAAATTATTTGAATTTGCCAATCCGTTAGACTAGCGTGGTGTAGTAGGTCAATTTTCCTCCCATACTGGAGCAGGCCCAAGCCCAACAATGGAAAGAACATAGAGATGATGATTACTTACATATTGCTTAAAAATAATCATATAACACGATACATTTTTGTTCTGGGTAAGAGGGCGTTTCCATAAAAACTATTTTAGTTCTTACAGAATATTAGTACCGCTTCAATAGTTGCGTACGTACACTTTTACTTTATTGTGTAACACTGGTCAAGCTTTCAATTTGCAAGTCACGCATTTTAAATAGTGGTAAAGAATGGTAATTCGTAGAATATTTGATTTAGGTATCATATCGATTCTGAAAGACATAGCACGAATATTATAGAGAACGTTGCTGATGGATATCCTGGTGCTTCTTTAGACGGTTTTTACGACTGACTTTGCCTTTTTTGACATTGCCTAAATGACTTACTAAGATGTCTTACGTCTAACAAGTCATCGTTATTACAGAGATTATATAGTCCGCCCATGACCATACAACGTCGGGTAATCAAGGGTCGAATACTAGCGCGATAAAATCTGTAGTTTTATTTACAATGTTTAATGCTCGCGTAAACATCAGAAATCATAATAGTCATATGAGTTCAGTATTTTTCCCGCTTAGTAATTCTATATATACAAATACGTACGTATGTAGCGACCTATTAAGTACATACACATTATCAATAACACGATCAATTTTATATATCGATTTATTATCGTCGCATTGTTGCGGCTCGTTTGACATCGATCAATCATTTACTGGTAAATATGAGAGCATTGATCAAATTATAAAAAGACCCCGATATTGAGACGATAATTGAGCGGTTGGCGCGTTCGCATTGAGAATCAATCAAGGATAAAAAAGCTCTTTAGAGTACCTATTACATGAATACAAGGGTGATTCTTTATCATCATCTTTAGCCTATCGACGGTCATCGTTAAACATAGGCACGTCGCCTTCATCGTTGGGCCGACCACCGGAGCAGGGTTACTTGTCATCAGTGGCCGGCCCGACGGAATACCCCTTACTTGGGTTACCCTCCCATCGACCGACGTCCCCCCCTCGGGGAGAACGTCGGTCTCTCCTCACGCGGTCGGCCTCTCGGCGGGCGACGGACTAATCCCCAGTTACGTCACCCGCGGCCTCGGCTAAAGCGGCATGAGGCGCAAATACTCGCGCCTACGCCGCCCCAGACGCCGGCGGCGGATCGCCTCATCGAGGCTGCGCTCCACGCGCAGGCGATCCGCCGCCTCCTTCTGCGAGATCACTACTGTTATTTCAATTTGTGAATTACGGATAATAATATTAAATGACTCCTGCAATTCTGCTGTAGATAGGATGCCACCCCGTTTAAGTGATCGTGGGCTACGGACGGCGCGGTCCACGCACCACTCCGTCCGGGGCGTCAGAGGGGCGTATAGCACGCAACACTCGCAACCCACCCGAACACCACGTCGCCTTCATCATCATCAGTGGTCGGCCCGACGGAATACCACCTACCTAGGATACCCTCCCGTCGGTCGATTTCATAGAGTAAACTTGCAGATCTTTACTATTTTTAAAAAAATAATTTTTAACAAATAAGAAACCGACTTCAAACAAAAAACAATTCCCAAACAAATTAATATGCACTAAAAAGCAAAAAAATAATTCTTGTACAATGTCGTGCCCGTCCAACCTTGCAACAACTTGATGAAAAAGAAAAATAGAGAGCTTAAAAGTCAATCAAATTATTACGACAATATAATGTAGTTACAATTATTGTCATTTTTGGAGTCGGTGTCTATTTCTATGTCGGTATGTTTGTCGGTGTCCTAGTTTTGTTGACTGACACCAACTCCAAAAATAATAATAATTGTAACTACATTATATTGTCGTAATAATTTGATTGACTTTTAAGTACTCTATTTTCTTTTTTCATCAAGTTGTTGTAAGGTTGGGCGGGCACTACATTGTACAAGAATTATTTTTTTTGGCTTTTTAGTGCATACTAATTTGTTTGGGAATTGTTTTTTGTTTGAAGTCGGTTTTTTTTTTGTTAAAAATTATTTTTATTGTTTGATTGTTAGTGAATGTGAAGTGCACATTTTTTTTCCAACTTATGAGTCAACCTACTAATAGTGCTGCTCGTTTGAGACAGTGCCGTTCAACATTACGGTAGGTGACACAAATATCCGGATACTATAAGAGATTCAGCCGAGTGTCGATAATTTGCTCCTAATAATTGAAGAGTACCGTTACTTTAGCATGGATCCTATAATCAGAACCTAATCAAACTATAGGTGACTCAAATATCCGGATACTTTAAGAGATTCAGCCGAGTGTCGATAATTTGCTCCTAATAATTGAAGAGTACCGTTACTTTAGCATGGATCCTATAATCAGAACCTAATCAAACTATAGGTGACTCAAATATCCGGATACTATAAGAGATTCAGCCGAGTGTCGATAATTTGCTCCTAATAATTGAAGAGTACCGTTACTTTAGCATGGATCCTATAATCAGAACCTAATCAAACTACCCTTGAAGTACATCCTATCCAATAAAAAGAATCATCGAAATCGGTTGGTGTTATATTGAGTTTTCGTCCATGTGTACTATATATATAAATATATACTTTATGCAAATTTAAGACTTAAATAGTTTTCTCATGGATACCACGTTCAAAACTGGACTAAATTAAAACGGAACTACACGAAAAGCACCAGCTTTCAAATAAATAAAAAAGAATCATCAAAATCGCTTCACGCACTCAAAAGATCTGAGGTAACGAACATTAAAAAAAAATAATTAAAGTCGAAATTACTTTAAAAAAGAGAAGGTTCTCAACCTTCTCCTTTTTTAAAGTCGGTTAATAAAGAATCATCGGCTTCGGTTGGCGTTGTTATTGAGTTTTCGTCCATTTATCGCGCACATATTTAATGCAAATTAAAGACTTATGTGGTTTTCCCATGGATGCCATTGTCGAAACTGGATGAAATTAAACGGAACCACACGGGAAGCACCAGCTTTCAAACAAAAAAGAATTATCAAAATCGGTTTACCCAATCCAAAGTTCTGAGGTAACAAACATAAAAAAAAAAATACAGACGGATTGAGAACCTCCTCCTTTTTGAAGTCGGTTAACAAAATTAATTCAAAATAAACCTCATTCAAACAAAAAATATATAAATTTATAGATCTGACGTCCTGTATGAAGGAATTATGTCCATAGGTACTTTTGAAAAAAATTAAATATCTAAATGAATAACTGCCTCCTTATTTGAAGTTGGATAGAAACAGTTCAATCATAATTACTCAGTGTTGTTACAAGTTAAAATCGAATCAGTATCATATATAAGGAGATCAACAAAAACAAATCATTGTGCGACAGATACAAGATAAGCGATTTCGTATGCGTCGTAAATCTAAGTGCGTTACAATTAAATGAATTTACTGTTAAGGATCATTTACACTAGAATTATCTTTATATATTACTGAAATATTAAATTTTTTGACGCGTTAGAGAAAATTATGAGGTAATTTTTACAATGAGCGCGGTCACGAAAGACCGACACCCTAAAGTTAGCTAGTCAACATTTTTTACAAATATCAACCAGATAAAGCATTATATTAAAACATTCAATGTATTAAATACCTTTTGCCGATTATTCATCATCATCATCATCTCAGCCCATATACGTCCCGTCCCACTGTTGGGCTCGGGCCTCCTCCATAATGGAAGGGTAATTGACCTACTATATCACGCTGGTCAGACGTGTTGGTATAGAGTTTTATTTCGAGTTTGCCTACTCTTGCATAGATGTTATATGCGTTTTATATCCCTTAGTCGTTTCATACGATTACCCACAGGTAAGATGGGGGTGGTGAATTGTATTCTTACTCCGTCACCACACGGATAATTAGTATCGTTTTTCCGATTATTAGTATCTTTTTTTTCTACAATCGTAGGATAACGTGAAGGATAAAACTTTTAGAAAGATTTTTATTTTATTACGCCAAATAATTCTTTCCAATAAAATAAACGCGAAAGTTTTTGAGTATGTGAGGCTGTGAAGATGTGAAGGTGCTTGTTGCTCTTTCACGGAACAACTACTGAATGAATTTTGATGAAACTTCACAATAACATAGCTTACATATCAGAATATCACATAGGCTATAATTTATCCTGATATTCCCACGGGAAGAGGAACTACTGGTGAAACCGCCGGGCGCTGCTAGTTTCTTACATGTGGACATAAGAACACACATACGTTTTTATGAAAATTCGCTCATAATACTACATCAGCGTTAATATTTGATTTGCCATTTTGAAGATCACCCTAATTTCGAAGGATAAGTAATATATTCACTTCAAAATATGTGATTTTCATTTACTGAGAATTTGTGCCCTTTAACTATTATGGGTAATCTTAAGTAAAATAATCATAATCACTTTAGCACACTAGTCTCACATCGTCCATTTTAGAGGTCATTTACAACAACCACGAACAATAAAGGCAGTGGAAAATTATATTCTTAATCAATTACCAAACGAATATAAATTAAAAAATAAATACAAAACATAAACTTATAAACATTATAATTTTTACAAAGACTGTTCTGTTCCATTTCATCTCATTACGCCCTATTCTAGATTATTATCTTTCTGCCGATCTAGCGTCATTAAGTAACAAACATCATCTATCCAAACTTGTACATCTGGAATAGTAGTAAGGGTTTAACATACTATAGACTAGCAACCCGCCCTCGCTTCTCTTCAGTTTCACTCGACTTACCCGCGTAGTTCTCGTCCCCGTGGGAATATCTGGATAAAATATAGTCTATGTTACTCCCTGATGTTATAGATTTCGATTTGTGAAAGAATTTTTGAAATCGGTTCGGTTGTTTTAGCGTGAAATCGCAAAAAACAAACAAATTTACCTTCGCGTTTATAATATTAGTAAGGATATTAGCACATCAAGTATTTTAAAAAATATATTACAAAAGTTTTTGCTGGCGGATAGCAGTTTCACAACAGTTTTTGGAATAATAGATTTTATTTCAGAAACAGGTTCTTTATTAGGATTTTTTAAACAACACCAAGCACTAAAGCAATCTGTATAGTACCTGAAATTATGAGCTCAAATAAAGAAACTCCATAGCTATTCGTCAATTATAAAGTCTACGAATAATTATTTGTATATTCTTTTTGTCATTCTGGCAGTAAATGGACTGGTCACCCGTGTGGTTACGGCGTAAGAGTATACTTAACTACACCCTCTCTTGTCCGTGAGCATTGTAAAAGACGATTAAGGGATATAAGCAGATAGTATCGAGGCAAGACAGGCAAACTCGATACAAAACCCTATTCGAACACGTCTGATTAGCGTGGAATATTAGGTCAATTCTCCTCCCATTGTTGAGGAAGTCTGAGCTCAATATTTGGACATATATAGGCTAACATTAATGGTCCGATTATGTCTCACTCAGAAAGTCTAGAATGACTAAAAGACGGACGTAAAGTTTCATAACCCGTCGTATTATCACTGTCACTATTTGGAGGGACTACTACAAAATTCTTGTCTTCGGTGGCTATCTATATAATCCCTAACAAAACTACAACTGGTTCTTGTACATTGTAATTGGAATGTCAGTGGATATCGATCGAAATTTATCTCGATGTATCGAGTATTACTATCGAATGTATAACGATAATTTATTCTCTGTGACAAGCTCGACGTATCTGTCATGATACAGTTTTATATCTCGCTACTAAATAATTTTGTGGTGTTATCGTGCTATTGATATGTGTTTTTCTATTTCATTGTTCTAATAATGTATGTTTATTTTCATTATTTGTTTACAAACGATAAAGACTAGGTATTTTTTTAATTGTACGAGATACATTTCTTGTTCAATTTGCCGCAGTGTCTAAAGACGAGGGTTTATAACCAATGTATGTTACCAGTGATAATGTACAGCACTGAAATGTGGTCTCTAAATATCAATCTCATAAAAAGGTTCATAGTGCTATGGAGAAGGCTATGCTCGGTATTTTTCTATTGGAGAAAGTCCGAAATACGGCACTCTAGGTGTAACCGACATAGCCCGAAGAATTAGCACGTTGAAATGGCACTGGGCGGGTTACATTGCTCGTCGAAACAACTAACAGTTGTGCTTGAGTGAATATGTTTGACCAGCATAGTATAGTAGGTCAAATTGCCGGCTATTGTGGACGGCCTGAGCCCAATAGTGGGACATATGTGGGCTGCGATGATGATGAAGTGTTTATATTGTTGTTGCTGTGTGGTGACGGAGATGTGAAATACTTTCAGATTATTGTTTTTAAAAAAATTATAATATTAGTTATATTTCTGAATTAATATCTGGTTGAGCGAGCTTCGCTCGGAATATTTTTGTCGAATTTATTTAGATATATATTAATAAAAAATAAATAATGAAAAATATATAAAAAATTACAAAAAGAGAATAATAATAACACCGAGATTCGAACCGACGCTGTTTGAATGTCAACAAAATCAAAATTAGAACCTGTCAACTTCCCATCTGAGCTATCGTAGCTCATGACGTTGACAACGAAAAAATTCATATTCTTTTAAAATTTAATGTCATTGTTTGTTTTGCTAAAAACACGGACAAAACAACATTTTCTATAAATAAAACCTAGCTAGATCGATTTTTTGGACCTGAAACCTGTAGTATGCCAAGTTTCAACAAAATCGTTGGAGCCGTTGCCGAGATCCTGAATATATATATATATATATATATATATATATACAACACTTGCTCGTTTAAAGATATAATATAAGATAAGATAGTTTCAAACCTTTACCCGGCAATCCTTTTCTCCTCATTAAACTATAGTTAATAATTTCTATTGTCTAAATAAAAAACAATCTTCCCTATTTATCTAATTTCTAATAAACACAAAAGACTAGTGTAATGATCAGGCATCACCCGCATGGGGGCGGACAGACTATTACAATTGTCATCGACTATTAACGCCTTGTATTATTTACAATTAAATGGATTAAGTTGCCTAATTTAGAACAGGGCGCGCTGTTTTGTATATCGGTGGGAACGGACTAACTCATAAATTTTTTTAGACATTATTTACTCATTTTTTTAAAAGGTTCAAAAAACTTTCACTTTGAAGGAAATAAATAAATTATTTTATTTTATTTTTTATTGCTGTGGGTACAAGCAGCACAGAGTCTGTCACCCGCAAAGAGACTGACCCCGCAAGTACGACCAACAATTTAGACGTTTTTTTTTTTATTTATTTTTTATTGCAAACGGTACGAGCAAACAGTACACCTGATAGTAAGTGTTGCTGCCGCTCATGGACCTTTGCTAGGCCGCTGCTTACCGTGAAGAAAGTGAAGGGAGTGTGAACGTGTGCAATGAGGTTCGGTAATACTAAAGGCATCACCAAAACCCACCACACGCAACAGCCTCAGAAATTTAGGCTTCCGGCTCACTCGCTCACCGAACGAAGCGCAGCAACAAATTGCTACTACTCAGACGTCGATTTTCTGCTCAGTGTGGTTAGTACCACGGGGTAGTCCCCGGACGGAGCGGCCCGCGGCTGTAGACAGACAACTGTCAACAGTGTAGTCCTACCACTGTTTAACCTCTTCCTTCTCTTGCATTTATGCTATCTACAAATCATATCAAATAGTCGTCTTTTACGATATACGGGTAATAGAGGTGGTGGTGAAATTATATTCTTACACAGAACATTAAATAATAAAAGTTATTACCGTTGTCTATGAAATCTATATTACATTAACGAATAGTAAACCTAACAATAAAACGTAATTCGTAAACAGATTCATTGTATTCAATTTGAAAAAAAAAATAAAACATTTGAATTTGGAATCATCATTAACATGAGTTTACGTGCGCACGCGTCGTCGCATCAAAAGAAGCGGCGTTCTGCATGGTGGGAATACTATGACAAGTAGGTGTATAGATTAGCAAAAAAACGCAGATGTGTTATCCCAAAAAAGAGGTTTACTATAAAATAAAAATGACTGTACAGATGGCGTAGTGGTTAAGATACCGACCTACTGTGCTAGTACTACGGGTTCGAATCCCACGCAGGACAACACTTTGTGCGATATACAAATTGTTGTTCTGTCTGATGTAATTTGTGTTCTTGAAGTCCCCCGCACTACAGAGGTTATTTCGTTAGTGCAGGGCGTGATCTTTAAAAAAATTACATTATAATTATTAATATATAACTTTTTTAATTTAAGCTTGATATTATGGATAAGAATACTTTGATCGGCGTCCCGGTAGGGGATGTGCGGGTGTGCGTGCTTACGCCCCTCTGTCGCCTCAGATGGAGCCGGGCAAGGAGTGCGCCAATCGTGACCCACCCCTAAAAAGGAATAACGGATAAGAATAAAAAAGGATAAGAAAACTTTAATTATTTTTACTAAAACAACAAACCTAGTATTACCTCTTTTTGGCGGGCAATGGTCAGCACGTACGCTGTCCATTCCATCCGAGGTGACGAAGTGCGGTCCCATAACCCATCTTATTCGTCCCCACTGAGCCGGCCACTAGTACCGAATCCTTGATGTCTGTGGCCAGAACCGCAAACGTAATATTACCTACGAGGTTGTACATATAGGTCGAACCAGGTGTAGCGACAACCTTGTGAATGTTACTACGAGTGGTTGGATGCGTTGACACAGGACCACACTTTGGAGCAAAGCATGAGAGATGCCTACGTCGAGCAGTAGACGATGAAAGGCTGAACAATGAAGGATTCTGAATATTACCAAAATTATAAACATGTTCTTTTTAGTACGTATACATACGTCATGAATACGTCTCACGAAGTTCGAACTCAGTCTTCCATGGTAGAAAAATTGGCCTACTAGGTATACCACGCTATTCTCTTAGCAAGTCCCTAAGTCATATTTATTGATCACCCACAGGATAAAATATAATTTAGCTAAAATTTTTCTTACGCCATATTTGCCAAAAACTGATTGGTGGTGGTTTGATTTTATGAAACTGACCATTTTTTTTAAATTGTAAGCATTGTCTGTGTGGTGGCGGAGTAAGAATACCATTTACCACTCCCTATCTTGCTTGTGGATATCGTACAAGACGACTAAGGTATATAAAAAGCATATAACATCTATGTAATAGAAGGAAAACTCGAAACAAAACCCTATACGAACCTGTCTGACTAGCATGGTATAGTAAGGTCAATTCCCCTCCTATTGTGGAGGAGGCTCGAGCCCAGTAGTGAGACATATATGAGCCGATATGATGAAGCATTAAATAAAAAAATAGGTAAATAGGATGCTAATGGGAAGTTAATAGTAGACCAGATATTAGACTGTACATTTATATTTAACTAGCTGACCCAACAGACGTGGTTCTGTTCAAATAAAATGAAAGTAATCTCCTTGCAAGCGCCTTCTATCGGGTCCAATTTTGAATCTAACCATTCTCGAATCCCCTTGTACACACACACAAAGTTTCCTCAACATCGGTCCAGCCGTTTAGTTCTTGTTAGACTCGTGTTAAGAACTGAGCACAATATTTTTTTAAATAATATTATTTATATATATATGCAGAATATAAAATAATAATACTAAGCATCAATACTTCGATCAGGATTCGATTCTCACTCAGAATGTAATGCTACACGATCGTCTGATGTGAACCATTGGCGCCACCATATTGGTCTTGATAGCTTTACGGAGCACCCCTCCCCCTACCGGCCGGTTGTAATGCGACATACGATAGACAGATGGAATAAAATTGAGGTGAAATAAAAAGTTTCTTTTTCAAAATAATAAATTTATGCCCACAGCTTCGCTTCCTGCTTTTTATCTGATTCTATTTGTTCCGGAATACCATGGGCCTTCAATCGTTTTTAAATTACTTTTACATATTATAATATAGAAGTTTAAATTATATCTAATATGAGCTGAAAGTCGTTGCTAGCATCGCGTTTTGTATTGAAATTTTAATTATTAAACACATAATTGAGCATATTCGTGTTTGATAAAATTGAAATTACTTTTATATGTCATGAAAATTAAGTTTCTAACGATTGGTCTCTGCGTAGGTATATAACTTTAAACTGAAATGTTGCCGAATGTTACCACAATATTTATACTCTATGTCCGGCCACCGCGGAGTCGTGATAAACGTGACGGAAGTCCGCCTGTCATTTTATTGAAATGTTGACGCTTTGTGGAAACTGTTAATAAAGTGAACATTCTGTATATCATTAAAAACATCTTTGGTTTGTGTCAATAATACTGTACCATATAAAGGTGATCAATTAATAAACTAAAGGAAATATTTATATGATGCCAAAAATAATGATTTTTAATATTTACGCGAGTATTACACATTGTAAATAAAACTATTTTACGAATTTTATCGCATTTGTATTTGATTTTTGATGGCACGAATTATGTTTATAACAGGATCTCAGCCTGATGGTAATACTCAGCCTTCTTCTCTATTGAAATTTTTGTGTTTTTTTATCTCCATAGCTTCGCGTACCATTCTAAATAGGTATCGGTGTTCTTTTGCGAGAATTTGTGGTATTTCAAACCTGATGTTACGGCGGGCGCCGTCCTGACTGTTGGACGTGAAAATCTGTATCCGCCTGTAATCGTGAAAGCTCTAAAGTGTTCAAAACGTCCAGGGGTAAGAGACCCCTGGGTGTAGTAAAAGATGACTAAGGGATTATAATATGCATACAATATCTATACCAGTGAAGGAAAACTCGAAATAAAACCCTTTACCAACACGTCTGACCAGCGCGGTATAGTCGATCAATTTCTCACCCATAGTGGAGGAGGCTCGAGCCCAATAGTTGGACGTCTATGGACTGAGATGATGAAATTCGTCGCGAAAAGTTTAGTCATACCAACAGTTTCTATTTTAATGTGCCAAATTATGTCAAAAAAAAAAGAAAAAGTTCACCGGGTAAAAACACACCTACTTTGCATACTTTAGCATAAATCTAGCTCAGAAGAATAAATATTGGACGTTCAACATTATGTGTAAGTCATGTGCAGAAACTTTGAATCCAAGAAGAATGTCTAAGATTTCTATTAACAGTCAAACATATTTTGGGAAATCGCTTCGCGAGTCTTTGATAGGGGATCGCGAAGCACTAAAATACTAAAAACTACGGCTATATATATGATTATGTAAATTAAAACTACGGCTATCTATGTATATGATATCAGCGGGGTCAATGGATCTTGAGTTAACTACTAGAGCACCCATTACTCCCCTCAAGCACATTAGAAGAGACCCACTCGACATAGTCGCCGCAAATAAACTTCGTATGGGTAATAATCGCGTCAAAGTTAGGTATCAATAGTTTAAAATTATCAATATACGTTATTTCGGCAATAAAAATAAGCTTTTTTATTTAACCCACATTTATTTGGAACAGCTTTATTGCAGTACGTAATAGCTTCATTTTTTATCGCAATACACAATGTTGTTGGTGTGAATTACATTCAAACAATTTGTGCCATAGAATTTTTTGTTTACCTTCATTATTTTTATAATGAATAAACAAGTTTCTACGTGAACAAATTCTTTTAATATTCGTGTAGTGTTAATAGTTTTTGTACTGGTAATTTTTATGAGTCGCTAATTTTTATCTATAGACAATTTATAGTAAGACTAGCTGGCCCACCACTTTCGTTTACATATATTACTCACATATTTAGGCCTTTTTTTTGGCGGTGGGCCATGATCGGCACGCCCGTCGCCCGGCTCCGTCCGGGGAGACAGAGGGGCGAAACCACGCACACACGTAACCTACACATATAGCACGTCGCATTCGCTGTTGGGCCGATGCAGAATTTCTTGACTTCAGTGGTCGAACCGACAGAATACCCAGAGGGAGTACCCTCTCGAATTGACGGAGCGCAGATGGCAAAAGGGCCCCCTAAAATGAATGTATGGGGGATGGTGGTGAATTTTATTCTTACTCCGTCACCACACGGAAGGCAAAAAATATATTATGGAAATGTTTTTTTTTCCACATTATTCGGTTTCTATGTATGCTGATTACAGCGGTCACCACGTTCCTCATCTCCATTTTTTTTTAATAACTACTGCGATGGACACTTAAATAGTACTTAAAGGTTCTAAATAAATAAATAGCTGCAACAGCTATGATCTCAATATCCATTTCGTGTGCGTACGTGTTGCGTCCGTCAAGAGTCAATATAGACTGATCGACCTAGAGCCGTGTGGACGGCGCACAGAGATCCATCCGCGGATGCATCTGACGACGTCTGCGGACGCATCTGCCGACGTGTAGAGGGGGCTTAAGGGATATACAGATACTGTCACCGTCTGTTTCACTCCCATTCTGGAGGAGGCCCGAGTTCAACTGTGGGAATTATGTGATGTTGATGACGATGATAATGATGATTGAATTGTAATAGAATGCCATTAGCAATAATGATGATGAGTAGAGGACGGCGATAATATCTTTAATACAAGAATCACAGTATTTGTTATCGCACTGGTTAACATGACAACGGCGAGATTTACAATTATTGTTACTCTGTTTTTTGGGCCACCCTACACCTACTTTTACCCGTGGAAGTCGCAATAGACGACTGCAAGATATAATACACATATAATATTTATGCAAGAGTTATCTATATGAGTGGAGGTGATGATTTAATTTTTAATTGCCCGATATTCAATACTTTACAGAGTTCATGGTCACAGGAGGACTGTTTTCCTATGAACTTTGTGAATACAAATTTCCAAAAGACACTTAAAATTAATTCCATTTAAGTTGGGTGTGTGGAGTTACAAGGTTGGATAAAATAAGAAATGAGTATATCAGGGGAAGTCTGAAAGTGGCACCAGTGGTAGAGAAGATTAGGAGCGCGAGATTGTCTCGGTATGGACATGTGATGAGGAGGGATGAAGGGCATGTAACGAGGAGGGTTGTCAATATGTTTGTGGATGGACGTAAAAATCGTGGCAGGCCTAAAAGGAGATGGATGGATTATGTGAATGAGGATATGCGTGTGAAAGTAGTGAGTGCAGATATGATGACTGATAGAAGGCTATGGAAGGTAAAAACATGTTGTACCGACCCTACTTAGTGTGAGACGAGGGCAGGCAAATGATGATGACGTAAAATTAATTCCATTTAAAATACGAGTATATATGTTAATGGGTGTAGTGAAGGAGTAGGAATACAATTCACAATTCTTTCTCGTGGGTGTCGTAAAAGACGACTAAGAGATACAATATGTATATAATATCTATGCAAAAAAAAAGAAAAATTCGAAAAAAACCCTATGCGTCTACGTCTGAGCAGCGTGGCATAGTAGGTCAATTTCCCTCCTATGTGAAGGAGGCTCGAGCCTAAAAGTGGGACGTATAAAAGCTGACATGATGATGATGAAAATTTATTAATAATACTCGCGTAAACATCAAAAATTATTCTCTTTTATACTCATCATCACTATTATGGCTGTCCACTGCGGGACTTAAGCGTACAACGTTTATAACGTGGTCATTTATTGACGTAGCTTACCCACAATGATCTTTTGCTTTTTTTGTGACATAGTTATTAACCGCAGATGGCTTTACGCAGGCCTTCACCATACCTAAACTGTTGGATGAGGCCTGAAGGCTCTCAAACTGAGAATTTAGGTCTCACCGTGCAATATTAATATTAGTTGCAATTATGCCTGCCCGCCCAATTATGTATCTTTTTGATTTTGTGATAATTATATATTTTTCTCATAAATTTTATTATACTTTGATTGTGCCTTCAATGTTGGGGTAATTTTCTAAAATTTCAACACCCCTATCATGACAGTTCGCCTCTAATAATGGCTGTAAAGATATTTATGTATATTAAAATTAATACTCAGGTGGCGTAATGGTTAAAACTGCCAAGTGCTGCAAGGTTTGTTGTTTGTAGGATAACGTTCAAAACAATAAATAAAATGGTTGTTCTTAGTATTTAATTAATGTTTAACTGACATTGACATACATGTTTATAAAATCACAGATCAACAATTATTTCTTTAAGTGCAGGATATAGTTTCTTTTCTTTTTAAAGGAATTAAATAAGATATTTCCAATACTTGCGTGATCATTGGGAATAGTATATTCTATTTATCCATGAGAGAGCAGGCTACACTAAACCTACTTACAATATGTAATAAATAATATTACCCCTTAACTGAAAGATTACTAAACCGAAAACACATAACTCGACCCAAATCGCGCAAATCTTAAAGGATACGGATGTGTAAGGGATAGAAACTGGGGAGACTAAATTTAAATTTATTCAAAGTTTACATAGGACGCTTCGCAAATAGGCCATTGTTCCGACCGTTAACAGTTCTATCTTAATATGTGTTTAATGTATTAATGAGTTGCACACTACTGTAGTGTTGCTAGTGTAAAATTTTAACGTAGGTAGTAGTAAAAATTAATTTATATTATATAAGAAGCATTTATATATATAAGAAGAAGAAATGAATCCATGTGGTAACGGAGTAAGAATACAATTGACTATCCCCTATCTTACCCGTGGGTGATCATATGAGACGACTAAGGGATATAAAACGCATATAACATCTATGCGAGAGAAGGAAAACTCGAAATAAAACCCTACACCAACACGTCTGATCAGCGTGGTATAGTAGGTCAGTTACCCTTCCATTATGGAGGAGGCTCGAGCCCAACAGTGGGACGTATATGGGCTGAGATGATGATGATGAAGAATGAATTTATATTTATTGGTAATCTACTTCATTTCAGCTCAAATACATCTTACTGCTGGGCTTGCGCATCCTCCCCTATAGTTGGGCAATTGATCTACTATACCATGCTGATGCTGGTCATGTCGTTCATTGTCGTTTTTTCTTTGATTAAATATCAGAATAATATGCAGACTTTAGCTGAAAGCTTTTATTTATGAAATATTTTGTGAGGTCCAAAACACGGATTTTTAGGCAATAAGTCGGCATATAACATTGAACTTATGTGAAAAGTGATTACTGAACAATTATAATAGGCCTCTCTCATATATCAAATTAACACGCTGAAGTGAGATTTATAATAATTTAATTTAAATATAAGAAATCATTAATATCACATCTTCATATATAGAATAGTCATCATTATCATCTCACCTCATATATTATTCCATTGCTGGGTTCGAGCTTTCTTTAAAATGGGAAGGTAATTGACTTATTCAAAACGTTGGTCAAACGGGTTAGTGTTTTATTTCGAATTTTCCTTCTATTACGGCGATTTTAACTGCTTGTTTCATTGTCATGATTATCCACAGGAATATTTTTTTTGATACAGAAAAAATCAAAATGTGGGTAAAATTTATACAAACACATGGCAACACTGTTATACATTTGCGCCCAAACTGAATTGTTTCGTTTATTTTAGCGGCACCTGTTTGTTCTATGTTTAATCGCTCCGGATCAATATTGACACACAACTTGTCTGTTAATGTGAAATGGACTAAGATTATGTGTCCTTTTGTTTAGTTCTATTTACATAAGGCTGTAGACATAGTATTTGTGGGTAGGGTGATATTGTTAAGTCGGCATAACGGTGCATTGGTTTTTTATATTTTTTGAAATTGCTATGTGGTACCGGTTAGTGATTACTACTGACTCTTATATTGCTCATGGATATCATAAGGGATTTTACAATGACCGTTTTTTTTTTATTTTTTAGGGTTAGGCTACGGTCGGCGCACTCGTCGCCCGGCTCCGACCACGGTGACCGAGGGGCGTAGGCACGTACATCGCCAGCCCATCCGTGACACGTCGCCTTCGTCGTTGGGCCAACCACCGGTGCAGGGTGACTTGTCATCAGTGGTCGGCGCGATGGAATACCCCTTGAAAAGTACCCTCTCCTCGACTCACGTCACCCCCCCCTCGGGGGGGGGGACGTTGGTCTTTCCTCGCACGGTCGGCCTATTGGCGGGTGACGGACTAACTCCCCGGTCCAGTCACCCACGGCCTCGGCTAGAGTGGCATCAGGTGCAGTTAATCGCGCCTGCGCCGCCCAAGTCGCCGGCGGCGGGTCGCGTCGTCGAGGAGACGTTCCTCGCGCACACGCTTCGCTCCCTCCTTCCGCGAGACTACTGCCTCGCTAAAGGCTGCGACCGTGTTCCGACTTTACATTGACCTGGGTCAACTCCAGCTGATATCGTCTGGTCAACAGTTATGTTCCCAAGGAGGATTGATGTCAGGCGGCTGATCATTAAAGTATTGCCCGTAATTTTTACAATATGTTAGATGTAAGGGAAGTTACATATTGCGTCGACCCCAAGTAGGTACCAATTACTTAGACGATAAGACCACGATGAAGATGATGATGCTGAACATACACAAATAGTCTTTCAGTTAAATACTTTGTTCAGGTAACAATTAAAATTTTAAACTTAAAAATAAATATTACACAAATTAAACATAGTGTAATTCGATTAGACTAGAGCCTCTTCGTTCGTATGGTGACGGACTCAAAACATAATTCACCATCCCATTTTTTGCCTGTGGGTGTTGTAAAAATCGGCCAATGATTATAATATGTAGATAATATCTAAGCAAGACAAAGCGAATTCGAAATACAACCCTATACCAACTCGTATAATCAGTGTGGCATAGTGGGAGCAATTTACCTTCCATTGTCGAAGACCAAGCCCAGCAAGAGAACATATATGAGCTGTGATAATAATGATAATAATTGTAATCTTCCATCATGAAGCCCAGCAGTAGGACATATGAGAGCGAAGATAATGACTATGATATTTGAAATCCATGATGATTGAGGAGATACTTCCATAATCGCTACGTTTAGCAGGCGTTTCGGCGATGACAGTGAGATCGTATACGTTTCATTGGAAAGAGCTGCAGCTACCCTTACCTTAGCTGATTTTTCAACATTTAAGCAAGAGTTATCGAACTGAGGAAATATTTCCACAATGACCATTTTTGGCAGTCGTGTTGGTGATGTCAGTGAGGTGTCATACGTTTCATAAAGGCAAGAGTTAGCGACAATCCCTATGCCGTTGCCTTATAAAGAACTTTCTTAATTACCAAGAAATACTTATGCTGACATTCTTTCTCACACTGTGGACGCTATCTAGTCATCATTATCAAACCACACATAACGTAATGGACCACCGGAAGGACCACACTCGGTTTGTGTGGAAAAGCTTAAAGTTCCTTCTGATAAGATGGGTTTTTGTTTCTTCAATGATAACGATTTAAAAAATGTAGTTATGACTACACAGATGGCGTAGTGGTTAAGATGAATACCTATTGTCTCAAATGTTATGTGTTCGATTCCCATGCAGGACGATAGCTTGTGCGATGTACAAATTTTTGGTTAGAGTCTAAATGAAAACTTATGTCCGTCAATTGGATTTTCGTAGAGTTCCCCGCAATACAAAGATTATTTCCTTGGTGGTGGTTATTTGCTTGATACCCGCTTCGGATTCAGTCGCCTTGCTCGCGTATTTCACGGTCCCCTGGGAATACCGGAATAAAATATAGCTTATGTTATTCCCTGATGTTATAGCTTTCCATTGGTGAAAGAACTTTTGAAATCAGTTCAGTGGTTTAAGCGTGAAAGCGTAACAAACAAACAAACTTACTTTCGCATTTATAATATTAGTAAGGATTATAGGACACGGGCCAACGTCATCTGATGCCGTCAGGTTAACAATTACATTGCAAAATAGGGTTGAGGTCAGGCAGGTCCTAAAACTAATTCTAATAACTTTTGCAATATGACTATTAGGGTTTTGTCTGACGAATTTAGGTTTTGGTTTTTTTAGCATACCTATTATAGTTCACAGTTTATGGTTTGTTCATGATCACTGGCCAACATTCTGCTTGCGGTAGTTACGTGGGACGGGTCGCTCCCTTCCCTCCAATGTGGTTGAGGAAAGTGATGGCTGCTCTAGTAGTTACACAGCCCTCTGAGTTTCTTGCCGGATCCTCTCAGTTTGTGGCCTTATTCCGATCCTGTGGTAGATTATTGTATTGTGTTCAAACGATGTCTATAATTGACGATATATAAATGCCCTTAAGAGCCCTATACAGAATAAATGATTTGATTTGAGTATATATTATATCGACGTCAAGCAATTAGGATAAGAGCAGGCTCCCTTAGTCGTCTTTTGCGACATCCATATATGTATAAGTATATTTCAGTTAGTAATATGTGATCGCTGTGGTTAATTATCTACAGTACTAATGAGATTCTTTTTATAGCTTACTCTATTAATAAAAGATCTAATTAAGTTTCAACTATTAACAGCAAAACAAAATTTGATTCATAATTCATTATTTTCATTTCAGCTCAAATACATCCCACTGTTAGCCTCAAGCCACAAGAGAAGGTAAATTGGCTTACTGTGCCACGCTGGTCAGACGTGTTGGTAATTTTTTTGTGGGCGAGTTAGGGCCTGGATGCATGCTATTCGATCCATTCAGGGTATCAAAAGGGCTGTACGCGGCCCCATAATCCACCGCCGTCAGCCTGACAGCGACGTGTTGGTAAAGGATCTCATTTCAAGTTTTTCTTTTCTTACATAGATATTACATGTATATTCAATCCTTTAGTCGTCTTTTACGACACCCACGGGCAAGATAACAGTGGTGAATTGTATTCTTATTCAGTCATCAAGCGGCAAAAAATGGTTATTATAAATTAAATCATTAATAATAGTAATTAATAATCTCTGCGGTATCAATAAACTAAGAATATAAATTTATGCTCGATTGTCGTTAATAAATAAGAAACAAAATGGCTTTACAAATGGGTGGTCTTCGTTGAGACCACCCAAGTTTTGTCTGAATGTATTCCTAACCTCAAACGCAAAAAAAGAGATATTATAAATTTGATTTATCTGTGTGTCTGCGAGATGATCATCGTCATCTCAGCCCAGATAAGTTCACTGTTGGGCTCAAGCCGCCTCCATAATGATATAGAAATTGACCTACTAACCACGCTGGTCAAACTTGTTGGCATAGAGTTTTATAGTGATTTTTTTTATATCCAAAAGCGGACGTTACTCGTAAGGGTAATCCACCGCATTGCGAGCACCCACGGTTTGTCTTCGATGCGACCACCCAAGGGTTGTCTAAATGTATTCTTAAATTCAACCACAAAAAAAGAGATTACAAGTTTGATATTTCTGTATCTTATATTTTTTTATATTACAAATAGTATATTAAGTTAAGGAAAACGAGAAAATAGTACATTAAGTGCTGCTGCCGCTCATGGACCTTTGCAAGGCCACTGCCTACCGCGAAAAAAAAAATCTATCGACTTTTTCACCAATCTACCAACGTACCACTCGACATCGTAGCAGAGTTCATCCATTTCACCTGGAAACGTTACGGTCTTCAACTGTACGTTTCCAGCGATCATTTCTCCCACGTACGTGCAAGCTCTGGAATGAACTACCTGCTGCTGTGTTTCCCGAGCGCTATGACATGTCCATCTTTAAACGAGGTTTAAGAAGAGTATTTTCTTCACGGTACACAACGGCCCGGCTGTGCGCCTGGTATTACAAAGGTCCATGTGCGGCAGAATCACTGGTAAGTGATTCGGTGTGCAGCTTGCTCGTTTGCCACCGTGGCAATAAAAAAAAGTGAAGAAAGAAAGAAAGAAAAGTATTTATTTTGTGCCACAGAGGAGAGACGTTAGGAACACACAGTCAAAAAAAAACCTTACAATAAATGAAAAACACATAAAATCAATAAACTAAATAAGGAGACACAATAATTGCGTGCAATGACGTTCGGTGATATTAAAGGCATCACTAAAACCCACCACATGTAAACACCTTCAGAAAGTTGGGGTTTCGGCTTTCAGGCTCATCGAACGAAACGCAGTAATAAATTAATACTACTCAGACGTTGATTTTCTGTTCATTGTGGTACTACCCCGTAGGGACCGGAACGTGGCTGTAGACAGACAACTGTCAACAGTGTGGTCCTGCCACTATCACTATGACCTGTCATCATTGAGAACGTTTTGAGATTTCTTTTAATTATAACTCAAATCAAAGACATTCTCATTAATCTCTATGAATTTAACAGGATATAATGATAGAGTAGAATTTATATCCAGCAAAAAACTTAAAAGGAAGCTGAGTAATGCAAATTGCGTGTAAGAAACTATTAAAACTTTTTTTTTTCATTCGCTACGCGCCATAATTTTTGTCTATGGTCATGCAGAGCGGAACAAAATGTTTTTTTAAACGTCCACAACAGATCAAAGTGACCGAATGGTGTTAGAAAAACTTGCAAATGCGATTTGAAATTAAATTTAGGTTTTTGGAACGCCTCTCGTTTTTATTTCATAATGGCCGAGGTGGAATATTTATTGTTATTTAAATAAACTGGCCCGTGTGACTAGCGGCAGCCTTGTAGCGTATTATTTCTCTTCATAAGAAATGTTTCATTCGAGTAAATTTTTTTATCTATAATCTAAATTAAATAATCGCTTTTTCATGTGGTAACGGAGTAAGAACAACTCACCACCTCCTCATTTGCCCATCATCATCGCAACCCCCGTACGTCCCACTCTTGGGCTCGAGCCTCCTCTACAATAGGAGGGAATTACACCTACTAAACCATGCTGGTCAGACATGTTGGTATAGGATTTCATTTCGAGTTAATCTTCTCTTACACAGATGTCATTTGCATATTACGTCCCATAGTCGTCTTTTACGACATCTACGGGCGAGACAGGGAGTGGCGAACTGTATTCTTACTCCGTCACCATACGGAAAGTCATCATTTGCTCATGGATTTTTTTTTTTTTTTTTTTATGGGTGGGCTATGGTAAGCGCACGCGCGGTCCAATCCGTCCGGGGCGATGAAAGGACGGCGCGCGGGCCCATAACCCACCCGGACCCACGTCACCTCGTTGTTGGGCCGACCACCGGAGCAGATGTGACTTGTCGTCAGTGGTGGTGGTCATTTGCCCATGGATACCGTAACTAAGGTACTATAATATACATATAATATCTATGCAAGGAAAGGAAAACTTGAAATAAAACCCTATACCAACTCTTCTGACTTAGTTGGTGACGTGGCTTAGTTGGTTAATGGAGAGAGCACTCTCATTGTGGAGGAAGCTCGAGCCCAGCAGTGGGACGTATATGAGCTGTGATGATAAAATAGTCACCACCTAATTGTGTATCTCTATCTTATCTTTTTAACTTAAAAAAAACATGGCTTGTCCGCATACAATAGAAAAAAGTTTAACTGCATATCCAATTTAAATAATTTCTACTATCCGTCTACGTCTGTTCATAAAAACATTCAACATTTTTAATTCAAAATCATCAATTTCCATTCATAACAAAACTATATATCCATATAATAATATAATGCAGGTTCAAATAAGTATCAAAGAAAGTGTACATTAATATGTCGAAATAATTTTCTTCTATTGCATAACAAAGTGTCTAATTTCGAATAAAATCCAATATACAAAAAGCTATTCTGTAGCGAGTACAAATATAAACTACAAACTTAAATAAAAATAATCGTAGATATAATTCTAAACGTCAAGTGAATCGTGACTAACGCATTACTCTGTACTAAATATGTATGAGTATATTAAAATACAACCAAAAATAAAACGGGATAAGAAACGATACTATGAATATTTAATAACAAATTTAAAAATTAATATACTGTACATTACGTTTTTATATCTTCACTTATATTGAATATTATTAACGAAATTGGCAATGGAATTTAATTTGCATTCAATATGTTCCAAACGTAATAGTGTTTTGGTACATGTCAGGAATAGTGGGTCTATTTAAATAAAACAAGCTAGGCACCTCCCGAACATGGTCGCATTACCATAGAACATGGAAACTAATCATTTGTGGTCCATTTCTTTCGTGTCAAGATTTGTCTTACACTTTTAAACATCGCGTTATATAAACGTATAGTTTTTAAAAGACTATTTAGAAGAATTTTGTAGATAATACAAAATATTTTGTCTTGAATACTTTGATTATAATTTAAGTACTTGCACATTTACGGTGATTTTTTTTTATATTGATTTTGATAGCAAACGAGCAAATAGTACCTACATATTTTTGTGGCGAGTGATTCTGTCGCTCATGGAACTTTGCTAGGTCGCTGACCATGAAGAAAATAAAGGAAGTGTGAATACGTGCAAGGAAGTTCGGTGTTACCAAAGGCATCACCTAAACCTAACCACACGCAAATACCCACGGCAAGCTGGGTTGCCGGCTGTCTCGCTCACTGTATGAAGTGCAGTAACAAATTCATACTACTGGTAATTGCCATGATGAGGATCCGCTCTGGTCACATTTTGTCTAATGTGTTTAAATACCTAATGGGCTACTCACAATTCGGTGAATCCACCTTGGATTCACCGAATTGTGAGTATTGTAACTCGGTTGAAAACGCACAACATCTGCTGATGGAATGTGCCCGGGACGATGCCCTACGTAACAATAATCTTCTACAGGATAGCAATATTGGGATGAATGTGGGTCAGTGTAATAGCATTCTGGCTTCAGCTGCGTCAGATGAAGCCAGGATCCTCATGGATATTTATTTAGATATCGTAGGTTAAGTTAGTAATATAATTTTAATATGGGAGTGGCATGGTCGATTACCGACAAAACTCCTAATTAATAAAATAGAAATAAAAAAAAAATTGATACTACTCAGATATCGTTTTCTGCGAGAGTGTGGTACCTCTGATGGACCGGCCCGCGGCTATAGACAGACGAGTATCGACAGTCATTAGCGTGACATAGTATGCAGGTAAATTTTCTTGTACTATGCAGGAGGTCCGAATACAGCAGTGGAATCTATAAAAGCTCAAAGTAGAAGACAAGGCAGAAATACAAATGTTTATAAAAGATATATGAACCTAAGCTCTACAAATAAATGAGCTAAGATAATTCCAGCGACGCAATTTAACTCTTGTTCCAAACATTTAGTGTGAGTCAAATCTGGTCTGAAACGATCGATCATTCAGCGGACCATTAAAAGAAATAATGTAAGCGCATTGTAAAGCCCCAACAGATCTTGTTAATTAAAACTGTCAATCAAGTGCGCTAAGAAATAGGGATTTAGTGACTTTTTGGTATCAAAGATTAATTGAGAAGAGATGAAAGTTTTTTTTACTTGTGACAGTTAATGCCTCGCTTTTATTTCGTACTAGCAACCCGCCCTCGCTTCGCTTCGTTTTCAGACGCTTTACCCGCGTGGTTCCGGTCTCCGTGGGAATATTGGGATAAAATATAGCCTATGATATTACAGCTTTCTATTGGTGAAAGAAGTTTTGAAATCGGTTCCGTAGTTTAAACGTGAAAGCGTGACAAACAAACAAACAAATAAACAAACAAACTTACTTTCGCATTTATAATATTAGTAAGGATATTGCATTCGGAATGTTTCGGGTCTTTTCGGCCACTACCGAATCCTAAAAACAAAAGACAAAATTAACCATGTGTGGTAATGGAGTAAGAATACAATTCACCACTCCCTATCTTGCCCGGTGATGTCGTAAAAGACGACTATGGGATATAAAATGCACATAACATCTATGTAAGAGAAGTCTCAAAATAAAACCCTATACCAACATGTCTGACCAGCATGGTATAGTAGGTCAAATTTCCTTCCATTGTGGAGGAAGCCCGCGCCCAACAGTGGTATGTATGTGGGCTGTGATGATGATGATTATCATTTAAAATATTTTTTTTCTTTCCTTCTCGTGACTGAATAAAGAAACAATTTACCGTCTCCCTTCTTAAAAATTATACACAGACATCGTAACGATAATTCGTGGACAGCACAGAGTATTATTACGCATAGGATTCGAACACATGACGACACATGACACATTATTTAATCACTACACCATCTGTGAAGTTAGACATTCTGACTAGATCGGGGAATTAGTCCGTCACCCGCTGAGAGGGCGACCACGTGAGGAAAGACTGAGGTCCTCCCTGAGGGGCGGACGTCGGTCGAGGAGAGGGTACTCCTCAAGGAGTATTCCGTCGGACCGTCCACTGACGTCAAGTCACCCTGCTCCGGTGGTCGGTCCAAAGGCGAAGGCGACGTGTCACGTGGGTTACGGGTGTACGTGCTTACGCCCCTCTGTCGCCCCGGACGGAGCGGTGGGAGGAGTGCGCCGACCGTAAAAGACCCAAAAAAAAAGATTAGAAATTTTGAATAATTCGTAACTATCAGATATCCTCTTACTGAAATATCCTTTCTTACCTATAACGTTAATCTTTGAATCTACAGAATTGTAGGTAATAGATAAATCGTCAAATTACCGCATTTAAATCGTAACATTAACGGTTCAACAGAACCGAACTCGTTAATGAGCGAACGCGTCAAGACTTATTGTTATGGAAACAACTTTGAATATAAGATTTTATTGCATATTTCTTCCGTGATACAACACTAATTAAATGTCCGAAGATAGAAAATAAGCGTTAAGCACGATTTGTAACGCTTTTAAGGTTGATAACGTGAGATCTTTTACATGTTATAAAAAGCTACATTACTTTTGAAGTTACACTTTTTTTGGTGCATTAGGTAAAAATGATGAGAGTAAATATTTACGATGTGCGCGTACACCGTCACGAAAAACCGACACCCTGAAGTTAGCTGGTAAACAATTTTTATGATGTGTTATTATAAAACTTTAAATATATTAAATACTTTTTTTGTCTTATTGGTGTCGCTTTTTTAGCAAACGTAGGATAATGCGAAGGATAAAATTTTCAGAAAGATTTTTATCTTATTACACGAAATTAGTATAACTTCGTACGTGCGTAGATAAGAACATCATCATCATCATTACAGCCTATATATGTCCCACTGTTGGGCACAGGCCTCCCCCATAATGGGAGGGGAATTAACCTACTATTCCACGCTGGTTAAACGTGTTGGAATAGGGTTTTGTTTCGAGTTTTCCTTCTCTTGCACAGATATTATCCCTTAGTCGCCTTTTACGACATCTACGGGCAAGATAGGGAGTGGCTGTATTCACCACTCACGGACAGTGTGGTAGATAGGTACATACACATTTTTTTATCTTCGGTTCTTTGGAAATAAGTCACAATTGTACCCGAAATTATTACGATGGCGATTGGAGATGAGAGTTGTTTCGATAAGTTATAATGCACGCATCCCTTTACTCAGCTCAGATTATTTAAATCCACGTTTTTTTTTTGCGGTAAATCCACGTTTAAAAAAAATTGTTAATGCTCTACGGTTGCGTCACGTGTCTCGCATACATGCGAGAATACGTCACCCACATGTTCTCGTCTCATTCTTAACTTGAATATTCTTATGATACCACATATACTCATATTTTATTTCATTTAACATATTCAAATTAACTTCAAAATTATTATTGTTATGACGCGCTGACATGTTTCACTGCTTGGCTTGAGCCTTCCCTCCATTAGGATGGAAATTATCCTATTATACCATGCTGGTCAAACATGTTGGTATAGGGTTTAATTTCGAATTTTCCTTCTCTAACAGAGGTATTATGTGCATATCCCTTAGTCGTCTCTTATAATATTTTTTTGCCTTGATTTTTATTGCCAACGGTGGCAAATGAGCAAGCAACTCACGTGATGGTAAGTGATACTGCCGCACATGGAACTTTCCA
This sequence comes from Lymantria dispar, assembly GCA_032191425.1. NCBI lineage: Eukaryota > Metazoa > Arthropoda > Insecta > Lepidoptera > Erebidae > Lymantria > Lymantria dispar. The sequence continues at coordinate 3,414,704 of CM063442.1, read as the reverse complement.
ATATCAGGGGCACTGCCAGGCCGTTGCCTACCATGAAGAAAATACTCTTCTTAAACCTCGTTTAAAAAAGTACATGTCATAGCGCTCGGGAAACACAGCAGCAGGTAGTTCATTCCAGAGCTTGCACGTACGTGGGAGAAATGATCGCTGGAAAAGTACAGTTGAAGACCATAACGTTTCCAGGTGAAATGGATGAACCCTGCTACGATGCCGAGTGGTACGTTGATAGAATGGTGACGGTGGTATTAAGTCAAACAGTTCCTCGGAGCACTCCCCGTGAAAGAGTCGGCAGAGTACACAGAGTGACCCAAAGTGTCTCCGCTGCTCCAGTGACTCCAATCTGTCCATAAGATTGGGATCCCCGACGATTCGAACAGCACGTCTTTGCAGGGAGTCAATTGGGTCTAGCTGATATTTGGGCGCCCAACTTTTTGCTTGCCAATTTGGCTTTGTCCTCCAAATGACTCCCAAACTGGACTTTGCTCGATATTTCGACGCCGAGATTCCTAATGCTCTCAGAAATTGGGCGAGTTACTCCTTGGAACTGAGCCGCCATGACAAACGGGTCCTCCTTTGCAGTGAACGCTCACTTGTGTCTGTGGGATTGACCAGGACTACATTCCGTTCATCCAATGCCGAGGCCCGCCCCAGAAAGCGCTCAACTTCAGACACAAGTCGAACCCTTCTTTCCTGAGTAGTTGAGTTTCCGTTGGTCGGTGTACCGTTCGTCACCCGTGCTGTCATTCGCATAGCAACGCATGTTTTCGATAGAGAGCATGTCATTGATATGCAGGATAAACAACGTCGGGGAGAGCACCGAGCCTTGTGGTACACCAGCATTAATGGTCATGGTATCGAAGCAGGAACCATCTACGATGACTTTTATACTCCGACCCTCCAAAAAGCTGGCGATCCAATTACAGAGTCCCTCGGGGATTCCGTATAATGGTAGCTTCGATAGAAGAGCCCTGTGCCAGACCATATTAAACGCCTTTGCGATATCTAGGCTGAACACCAGCCCCTCACCCTTGCTCTCCAAGACCTCTGTCCGATGATGTGAAAGGTACACAAGAAGATCACCAGCCAACCGGCTGTGACGAAAGCTATATTGGCGATCACTGATCAGCTGGCGATCCTCAAGGTACTGCAAAAGCTGGCGGTTTATAGCCTTCTCCATTATCTTGGAGAGCAAGGATGTTATCGCAATTGCCCTGTAATTCGATGGGTCAGGCCGGGTGGACGTCGGCTACCTTCCACGAAGACGGAACCCTGTTAGTAACGTAACGAATTGTATTCTTACTCCGTTATCACACGGATTATTAAGGCACGTTATTTCGATGCAAGAATTTGTTAAAGCAAAACACGGTGACAACAACTCGACCATTCTCAACGGTTATGGTTTAGTTATTGCGCGAAACATGTTTGAGACAATCGTTAGATTCTATGGTGCCATTAAAACTTGCAACTGTTGCTACGTGGGCTTAGTACAGAATTAATTGGGTAATTATTATCGAACATGCTAACAAGGAACACAAAATAATAATATTATTTCCATTAAACAAATTAATAACATTATTTTGTTTTATTTGTTCTTCTTGAACGTTTGAAGTTCGGATTAATCTCTGAAAGGCAGGCCACATCGCTCGTCGAACCGAAGAGAAAGTAGTACGCATACACCGTCGAAAATATATACAGGAATACTCCGTTCACTATACCGACTGAAAAACTTTCTCCCAAGTCACGACCAAAACATCGCTGGTTCAAACCTTAGTTCTTCCTATCATCGATTATGCTGATGTGTGCTACCTCGACCTGAATGCAGATCTGCTCAATAAGTTGGACCGACTCCTCAACAATTGCATTCGATTCGTTTTTAACCTACGTAAATTTGATCATGTAACCACATTTCGCTCTCGCCTCAATTGGTTACCGATTAGGCAAAGACGTAGCCTGCGGACTCTTTCTTTGCTCTACTCTATTCTTAACTCTCCTAACGCTCCTTCCTACTTAAAACTGAACTTTCAATTTCTTTGCTCCACCCATGACCGTGCTCTTCGTTCCTCCAATAATCTTCTTCTTCACTGTCCCTCTCACTCTACTAGTCTGGTGCACTCCTCCTTTGGTATCCAGGCCATTCTTCTCTGGAATGCATTGCCTCTGGACATCAAGATGGCTACCAGTCGCGACGTTTTTAAGGCCATGGTCAAACGATTATACTTGAATTTTCTGGCAGAGTCAAGACATCTGTGACGGCTCACATCCACTCATTCAAATATCATTATCATTATTTATATTTTTATGTATGTATGTATATGTATTTATATATATTTATAGAGTATATATGTATTGTGTAATAGTAATTATATATAAATGATTTATTACGCGACATCGTTGACCACCTTGTATTGCACCTGCCTGACATTATTTCTGCTCTACCCGAAGTCGGCTGGTAGAGAATGCCTATGGCATTAAGTCCGCCTTGTGCGTTTGTTTGTGCAAAAGTTATAAATAAATAAATAAAGTCTTCTGTCTACAGCCGCGGGCCAGTCCGTCCGGGGTAGTACCACACTCTCGCAGAAAATCGACGTCGACGAGTAGCAGCAATTTGTTACTGCGCTTCGTTCGGTGAGCAAGAGAGCCGGCAGCTCAAATTTCTGAGGATGATTGCATGAGTGGGTTTTGATAATGCTTTTAGTAACACCGAAACTCATTGCACATATTCACGCTCCCTTCACTTCCTTCACGGCAGACAGCGGCCTAGCAAAGGTTGAATAAGTAGCAGTATCGCTTACCATCAGGTGTGCTGTTTTTCGTTTATTTTTTTGAATAAATATTAATTATGTAGTTCGTTGTCTCTCTTCTCTTACACATCTTTTATACACATCCCACTGTTGGACTCGAGCCGTCTCCCCAATCTAAAAAAAAGGATGAAATTTGGCACAGTTGAAGTATACAGTATGACTGGTAAAAGATTGTACATATTCAAGGAAACGATAGATAATGGCCACATGTAACTAATAAAAGTGTAAAAAGAAGATAATATTAATTAACTACATAGTAAACATCAACAATATTAGTGTTACAAGACTTTCAAAAATATTGTCACCCTACTGGCGATATACCGATACCGATATCAAGTAACAGTTTTGTTAGCACTGTTTTCAAGATTTTGGATATTTATTACTAGAATTACTTAAACTAGGTGTAAGAATAATGTCATAAAACACTAAAGTTATTTGCAGATTCATAGCTCTTACCAATCCTGAGATAAAGTGATTTGTTTCTAATCAAAACAATAGGTTTGCCAGCGTACGTTGACCTCTGTCTGTGGCCCGCGACGAAAAAAATACCTACTGGGTCGAGTCGCATAGGTAGAATATTTACCTAAAATGTAACTAGTTCAATGCGCGAACTATTTAGTACCTACAATTGCTAACGTACGTTGACCTATCCCATGTGTCCATAACTAAATATTTTTATAAGATAATTAGTTCAAAATTTAAGTACCAATTTTTTTTATATATTCGGTATCAGAATCGAGTACTGAATACCCTCCTTCAATATGTACAATCTTTTACCAGTCACCCTGTATAATGAGGAGAAGTGCATAAAACTGAAATTTCATATAATAATGGATTAAAAATACATTAAATTCATTAAAAAAGGCATTACGCACACTACAACGCAATCGCTACACACACACACGCGCTTGTGTGAGTGTGTTGCGTAGCAATGCTTATAGACTTTTGTTTACGGTTAAAATCTCTGGTCGAACTGAATGTCAAACAATCATAATTATGATGACAATGTCTACTAAAGATTTGTGCCGATATATTAGTTATTAGTGAAATACAGCTTGCTCAAAATACAATTATACATAAATAAAATTAAAGAAAATTGTGTAGCAGAAAAATTTATTAAAATGAATTATGGCCGAATTTCGACCACACGTCGACCACTAGTAGGGGGAAATCTACTATACCATGCAGATCAGACATATAGGGTTTTAATTCGAGTTTACTGTCTCTTGAAGAGATGTTTTATGCAGCATAGTCGTCTTTTACGACATCCACAAGCAAGATAAGGAGTGGTGAATTGTATTCTTACTACGTCACCACACAGAGAATGATGTAACGTCATCACTTTTCACACATTTCGTAAGCTATACGTTAACAAAGTGTCCCTTTGTTATATAAATTTATGAAGTTATAAACTTGTGATAATCACGCCTCCCGCGTAAATTGATACGAGCATGTTTAACTTCCTAATTTATAGGCGGTTGTAAAGTTTACCGGAAGGTTTTTATTTACGCGCCTCTGTGTATGACTTGCTCAAAACCCGAAGTCATTATGTGTAGAAAATTTTGCATTATAATTTAATATATATTGATCAATAATATATCATCATCATGCTGCTCTTAGGAATGATGATTGTGTGTCTTGTGGTTAAGTCATGATCGGATGCCACTTGCGGGATCTGGCTCAGCCATAATCTTTTGTATTATTTTGAGAATTGTATTATATCATAGTTAGAAGAGAATCACAGTGGAGCTATTAATGCATACTGTTGTATGTAATTTCATTTAAAAGAAATTATTAAATGAATAAAAAATAGACAAACCCGGAAACGTGAGCCCTGAATGTAGGCCTCATAACAAGGTTCAAAGTCGCTCAACGTGCTAACGAACGTGCTATGCTCTTGATATCTGTGGGAGATAGAATCCGGAATACGGAAATCCGCAGAAGAACGGGTGTCACCGACATAGCACGAAGAATTAGCACGCTAAAGTGGCAATGGGCAGGCCACATCGCTCGACGAACCGATAACCGCTGGAGAAAAAAGGTTCTCGAATGGCGACCACATATCGGACGGCGTAGTGTAGGACGCCCCTAGGTGGACCGACGACCTGGTGAAAGTTGCTGGACGTCGTTAAATGCAGGCGGCGCAGGATCGCACTTTGTGGCGTAACATGAGGGTGGCCCACGTCCAGCAGTGGACGGTGACAGGCTGAAATGATGATTATGAGACAAACCCGCTGAGTTTCTTGCCTTTCTACTATACTTTCTACCTTTTTACTATACTGATAGTAGATCAATTTTCTTCCTATTGTGGAGAAGGCTCGAACCGAATAGTTTGATGTATATAATCTGAAATGATTGTGTTCTATGAGGTAAGCTTACCTCCAGCAGTGAACGGCAACAAGTTGATTGATGGTGTTCTACCCATAAACACTGATGCATTTAACAAATTCATCATCATCATCATCTCACCTCATATACCTACGTCTCACTCCTAGGCTCAAGCCTCCTCCAAATGAGATGGATATTGACCTACTATACCATGCTGGTCAGATGTTTTGGCATAGGGTCGAGGTTTCCTTCTCTTGCATAGATGCTATATGCTTATTACATCACTTAGTCGTCTACGACACCCACGGGTAAGATAAGGGGTGGTGAAATGTATTGTTACCCAGTCACCGTATGGAAATATAATTATTTCCCAAATATTTTTTAGGAAATGTACAGGTAGTTGGACTTAAGTTCATCTATAAATTAATAACAACAGAAATTTCTTTTTAATTTCACTAACAATTAATTTATAACACTTATCAAATCGATCCATTATATGGTCCTAAATAAATTAAGCGAACGAATAACCTAAAAATTTATTCGCCTAAATGAAAAAAAAAAACCTTTAACACCGCGAATTAAGATTGATGAAGAATCAATCGAGTCATGTCCTGCAGATAAAAGCAATGTCCGCGCAATCAATTTTAATCTGGTAACTTTCGTCTCACCCCTCTTGCATTCAATAGCATATGTTAGAAAGAGACGTGTATATTTTTGTAAGTATTGATGCATTTTTTTGCTATTACAGTGATGACGCCAGCCTACTTACAGAATTAAAGTCTCCTAAGGAAGATTGAGGAGGGCGCCTTATCGGCCAAGACAATGATAAAACGAAAACGCTGATGGATATTGAAAAAAATGTTGCTTATAATGATACCAGTACATTTTAGCAAGTTTATGCTCGGCATTTTCACATTTTTATACGTGTTGAAAAATTATATAAGGGCAGCATATAGGGGAGAATATATTTTAGATATACATTGGGTCTCCTATGAGGAGTAAAATTATTATATGCAATTGCGTAGGCCATGCTGAAAGTTTAAAGCAGTTTAGAAGCGTAATATAATTACTATAATGTTTTCAAATTATCCCATTGTTTATTTAAAATGATTTGGTGGTGTGAAAAAATATAAATGCATCTTTGGATTTTAAATATTGTCATTTGGTCCGAACACTTTAAGGACACGACAACCACTTGCATAATGGCATATTTTCAACGTGCTGAAATTCATGACTAAATGTTTTACGTTCGTAACACAAATATCTTCTCTTTCATCATCATCATAATCTCAGCCCATATACGTCCCACTGTTGAGCTCGGGCCTCCTCCATAACGGAAGGGTAATTGACCTACTATACCACGCTGGTCAAACGTGTTGGTATAGGGTTTTATGTCGAGTTTTCCTTCTCTCACATAGATGTTATATGCGTTTTATATCCCTTAGTCGTCTCATACGATCACCCACGGGTAAGATAGGTGGTGAATTGTATTCTTACTCCATCACCACACGGGAATCTTCTCTTTGATTATTGAGAAAATAATATTTCGATGTTTGGTGCTGATTATTGAGAAAATAATATTTGGAGGTTTGCTGTGTGGTAGCGGCTTCGAATACTACCAACCTTTGCTTTGCTCGTGGATGTCGTAAAAGACGACTAAGAGCCCTAGATTGACCCGGACCAACTCCATCTGGTACCATTTGGGTCAATGATTACATTTCCAAGGAGGGTTGACGTCAGGCCGGCGGCCGATCATAAAAGTCATTGCCGAAACTTTTTGCAATATGTCAAAACAGATGACATATTGCGTCGACTCCAAGTAATTGGGATAAGAGCAAGATGATGATGATGAATATTTCGATGTTTATTACTCAATCACGCTTAAACCACTGAACAGATTTCCATGTACATTCGCATATACATGGACCATTTTCTGTATAAAACACATAGGATAATTTTATTACCATTGGAATAAAAAATCTTTACGTATTTTAATAAATGTAGCATAATCTGTTGAAAGGATTGCGATAAAATTTCATATTAGGCAAGCTATTTATTTTTATTTATCTACGCGGGCGAAGCCGCAGAAGCTAGCACAGAATATAAAACAAACATCATTGTTATTTTGTTAGCAACTGAAAAGATTAGAGAGCCACATACCTATGGAAGCTTATCTCGCTAATCATAAGCGGTTTGTCAACGGGTTATTTATATACATATGTAGGTTAACACTTTACTGATAAGCGTAACGCTACTGGTATTAAACGTACCAGTTCGACACGGTTTTTTTATCAATTTATTCAAAAATCTTTAATAAATTCTAAGTTTTGTGCCATAAAATTAAAATGAATTATGTATTTTCTATTTTTTTTTTTTTTTTTAATCAAGACTACACCCTGCAGTAAGGTAATAAGCCTTATATTTTGGACTTAAAACGTATAATTAACGGACGCAAATTATATCCAGACTCACATCAGCAATTTGTGTAACGCACAAAGTATTGTCATGCTTAGGATTTGAACCCACGATGCTGGCGCAATAGATTGTTATCTTAACCACTCGGCCATATATGCAGTCGAATACACATATTTTACATATTCATTGACATATTAAACTAGCAGCGCAGTGGGTTCCCTCGTAGTTCCTCTTCCCGTGGGTGTATCGGGATAAATTATAGCCTATGTGTTATTCTGATATGTAAGCTATATCATTGTGAGGTTTCATCAAAATGCGTTCAGTAGTTTTTGCGTGAAAGAGCAACAAACATCTTCACATCCTCATAAACTTTCGTGTTTATAATATTAGTAAGGAAGGAAGGACGTTATCCGTGTGGTGACGGAGTATGAATGCAATTCACCACTCACTTTTTGTCCGCGGATGTCGTAAAAGATGACTAACGGTTATATATGCTTATAATATCTATGCAAGAGAAGGAAATCTAGAAATAAAATCCTATACCAACCCGTTTGACCAGCTTAATATTATAGTTCCAATTCCGTCTTTTTATTAAGGAGGCTCAAGCCCAGTAGTGGGAGTGGTTGGAACGGCGGCACGGGGTGCTCTCCTTCCGACTGGTACAGGTATTGACGGGGCATGGATGCTTCGGCAAGTACCTGTACACGGTCGCTAGGAGGCAGAGTACACTGTCCTGCCACCGCTGCGATTGCGACGAGGACACGGCGCAGCATACGCTCGAGGTCTGTGCCGCTTGGGCGGAGCTGCGTCGTGAACTCATCGCAATCATTGGTGCTGACCTGACGCTGCCGACCATCGCTAGGGAGATGCTCGGCAGCATCAGGAACAGGGACGCGGTCGCAGCCTTCTGCAAGGCAGTGATCTCGCAGAAGGAGGCGGCGGATCGCGCGCGCGAGGAGCACAGCCTCAACGAAGCGACCCGCTGCCGGCGACTGGGGCGGCGCAGGCGCGACTACCTGCATGCCATGCCGCCCTAGCCGAGGCCGCGGGTGACGTGACCGGCAGTTAGTCCGTCACCCGCCGTGAGGCCGACCGCGTTTCCTCATGCAATGGGAGGGTACCCCAAGTAGGGGGTATTCCGTCGGGCCGACCACTGATGACAAGTAACCCTGCTCCGGTGGTCGGCCCAACGACGAAGGCGACGTGGTGTTCGGGTGGGTTGCGGGTGTGCGTGCTTACGCCCCTCTGTCGCCCCGGACGGAGTAGTGCGAGGAGCGCGCCGACCGCAGCCCACGCCAAAAAAAAAAGCCCGGTAGTGGGATATATGAGCTGAAATGATGACGATGATACACACTTATTTTTTATTAACTTTGGATTTATTTTCTATTTAATTATAGGCCTATTATAGAACGGGATAGAAGAATGTGATAGAAGCATTTATTGGAACGAAGTTCCAATCGAATCAATATTTATTATTAATCAATAAACCTAAAGTTCAAATTGAAGAAAAGGTATTCAATTCGAAACATAAGCCTGGTTTAATCGAACATAGATGGTCTAAATTTGGCGTAATCGTTGACAAACCTGCTCTCATCTCTCCGTCAATTACCTTGAGGCGTTCTCTTTTTTGGTTTTTATTGTGGTAAGAGTCAAAAATCTTTCTAATTAATGACCACGGTATACCAGTGTGCCGCGGTACATATTTTGTAGAACACAGATCTAGTGAATGAATGTAAAGTAAAATCTTGAAGGTTGTACAGACATTATCTGGAATACAATAAAAAGAAATCGGGTACCGATTTTATTCAAGAGAAAAATCCTTATGCCGAAGTATTAAATTGATTGATAGACTCTACATTAATACAGACCAAGCCATGCGTATAGCTTGTTAAATTATAAGAGTTTAAAGATTAAACGTATTGCCGTATCGACAAATATTACTAAGTATTTGTCCACTATATCGAAGTGTCAAGCAAAATGATCGATTAAGTTATATCTCGCCTTAACAATATCATGTTTAAAGCGAACTTATAAATTGCTTTATAATTTGAAAGTTAACCTTTTAAATAGAGTTTATTTTCAATTTGCAAAGGTTCGTAAAGTTGTGGATATTAAGTATTATGTGAAATATTTTATCATTGTAAATAAAACTACTTTACGGATTTTATCGCGTTTGTATTTGATTTTAGATTGCCCGACGTTTCCAATACTTTGCAGCGTTCATGATCACGGGCGGACTGTCCACCATGAACCATGACAACGCGATAAAATCTGTAGTTTTATTTACAATGTGTAATACTCGCGTAAACATCAGAAATCATTATTTTATCATTCATAATCATGATCATCTTAGTCCAAGCACGTCCTACTGCTCAGACCTCGTCCACTATGGGAGGGAAATTGATCTGTTATACCATGCTGGTACGTTTATTGATAGGTTTTGCCGTAGACGTTTTTATTTTCGAGGTTTTCTTCTTTTGCATAGTTATTATATGCATATCATAAATATCTTTTAGTCGTCTTTTACGACACCCACGGGTAAGAGAGGGAGTGGTGAATTGTATTCTTGCTCCGTCCCTCGCGGAATTTTATTATTATAAATCTCAAACTTATTTACGATTCTCACTCCATAGCAGGATGAAAATTGACCTATTATATACCGCTCATTAGAAAAGGCGTTTAGGGTTTTATTTCGCCGTCTCCTTCACATATATTTGACGTTTCTTAGTCGTCTTTTATGACCTCCATGGTCAAGATAGAGAGTGGTGAATTATGTTCTTACTCTGTTACACAAAGGAGCTAAATAATTAAAACATTTCTTCAATGATAATCATTAGCCTGCCCTCATCCCACCCTAAGTAGGTTCGGTACAACATGTTCTTACTCTCTGTAGACTGTCAGCCGTCATATCTGCATTCAATGCTTTCATACGCATATCCACACATTTCATAGTGGTAGAACCAGACTATTGACAGTTGTCTATCTACAGCCGCGGGCCGGTCCGTCCGGGTTAGTATCAAACTGAGCGGCAAATCGACGTCTGAGTAGTAGCAATTTGTTACTGCCCTTCGTTTGGTGAGCTAGAGAGTCGGATGCTCAACTTTCTGGAAGTGTTTGTATGTGATGAGTTTTGGTGATGCCTTTAGTATCACCGAACCTCATTGCATACGTACTCCCTTCACTACCTTCATGGTAAGCAACGGCCTAGCAGAAGTTTATGAGCGACAGCATCTCTTACCATTAGGTGTACTGTTTGCTCGTTTTCCATCGTTTGGAATAAAAAATATCCATCTCCTTTTATGTCACCCACGATATTTATGTTTGTCCACAATCCTATTAATAGCCCTTTTTGTCTTGTGTCTATCATCTCTCCTCGTCGAATATCCATACCAAGACAATCTCGCCATAATCTCTCTTAATCTTCTCTATCACTAGCGTCTTTCGGCCTTCCCCTAATATACTCATTTCTTATCGTACCTAACCTTGTAAGTCCACGCATCTTAGTATGCACTCTTCTCTCATCCTTCTTTTTCAATTCAACATTCAGATCCATACATAGCAACATGTCTGATGACACTTTTACACAGTTTTCCTTCAGTTTAAGGCGCATCTGTGCGTCACAGATTGTTCCCGAGATCTGTCACCACTTTAAGAATCCTACATTAATTATATCATACCTCTCGTTCGATGTTATCATGGTTTTGAAGAAGGGGGGCTGCCTTCTCCAAGAAGATAGCAACATTGATACTTACCAACACCTCTGTTTTTTGGCAACTGCTAAGAAACTCTTGTATAATAGATTGTTAGAGCGGTAAGCATAACATATAATCGTTGGGTGTGTTTGCAAAATGGGACATTTTTGTTTTGTCTGCACAGACAGCCTGAAAAGGGGACTATCCCATCAAAGAACGGGACATATGGTTACGTTGATTATGCATCTTATCTCATTAGTCCCATTACCTTACAGTATTGTATACATACAGGTCTTTCGATGTGAGACCAGTCATATCTCGATAGGCAAGCGAATTGGTAATCCGTTGGTGTTATAAGTTTTCTGCAAAATTGCTGTTTTCCATTTTTCTGTTGATCACTCACAGTCAGCCCTTACAAGTAGGCCTATTTTTGGCCTGTAATCTTAATGATTATTTAGGGGTACTACAGCTATAGTACGCTAACAATACTTATTGACGTTTTATTGATATCAGCTTATTTGCTGATTCTCAGGCAATGAAGCAGTTTCTAGCCGTGACAAGATGACCTATTTTATGCGACATACTTTTTGTAAATTAAACAATATTGAAAAGATACTATAAATGTTACAGCATAAAAATAAAAGCAATAACGCCTGAAAAGATATACGTTCACCTGAATGAAAAAATAATAATAAAAAATAAACAAAATTAAAAAAAGAAATTCTCATAAATAAATAAGAAATACATAAAAACGATATCGCTTTCAAAAATAGAACAGTTGTTCAAATATCCTTCACAAAACACACAAAAGCTGTCTAAACGAAGACATCAATATTTCCATAAATAATGTATGACGTTTCGTACAAATTAAAGGCCTGAGGCTATAGCTGGCTTACTGCAGTAGCTTGTAACGTTTCGTTTGCAGACCCCTGAGAACTAACATATGGTTCTTGTGTTCAGTTAAGGAAGAATGAAAACTGTGGAGAAGGTAAGTGGGCTTTTTTGGGCGGACCACTGAAAAGAAAGACTCTGATGTACCCTGATCATTATTAAAGGCATTAAAGAAGTCCAATACACGTCATGAAGCTACATGCTATCCTTTCAGCTACCTCGTATAGCTTAAACCGGGTATGTCCTAACCACAGCCTGACTAAAAAAATATGTGCTACTGTGGTGCTAAGCTAAATTCACAATCCAATTAACTGTAACTTATTTTTTATTGGCTTTGATTGCAGACAAGCAAAGAACTCTGATGGACATAGATGCTTACGGATAGCAGTAAAACCAGTAATACAGATAGGACGCTGCTCTCGATCATTTGTAGTTTAGACCTCTTTTCAGTGCACAAGCCAGCCAGTGACGAAAGGGCGGAGCGCGGCCCCATAACCCACCGTATTCCTTCCCCTTCGCCACTGGGTCGATCACCATTACCGAGTTGCTTGTCGTCCGCGGTTAGTCCGGCGGGATACTCTTTCAAATATTTTGTGTTCTGTAGTTAATCAGTAAGTCTCCATATATTAGAAGCACTATTACATTAGGTACTATTGCGACACGACTACACTACGACATGACTACATGACACGAATTAATTATGCCAATAAGAGTATTTTTTTTAAATATACGAATATTTGCTGAAATGGAAGGAAAGATGCGATTTCTTTTACATTTTCTCCCATTTTTTGAGCGAGTTATGGTCTGGACGCATTACAGAAAAATGGTTTAGATGAAATTCTGGCCATCCGGGCAGATATACGAAAGTATTTTTGGCTAAGTTGAACCGGAAAGAGTTTCCTCGCGATTTGCGCGCTGTCAGTTAATAATTTAGCATCACAGCTCTGCTCATCTAAAAATAAAGTCAAACTAGAAAATATCTACCGTATCCATAATTACTAGTGCATGTTTTGCGATAGCAATGGACGTTTATTAGTCTTTTCTTTAGCAAGGCGGTGTTTTTCTAAGGGTATGGCGCCCTATACTATAAAAAATTCACGCCTCCACAAGTAGCCTGTGGTTGGCTGTGGTTTTTCTTTATAGAAAAGATATTGTATTATTCCTAGTATAGAATTTTTAAATACGTGGAAATTTTCTTTGTTTTTAATAGTTATAAAATGTTATTGTTTCATTGCCACTTAGGCAATTATTGTTTACAAGATTGGGATCAATTGGAATTGGAATGGATTGATCTAGATCGGATAAAACATTACTGAAGTTTCTTTGTTCTTTTCTTTATAGACGATTCATATCTAACTGTTGGACACTATCGCTTGAGCCCAATAGTGGGACGTATATGAGCTGTAATGATAATAATGTGCCTATATCTTCCTCAAAAAAGCAATACATGGTTACTCTCGATTAACTAAGTAAACTATATCAACATAAAATATTGGTTCATTAAACCCATAACCGGTAACAATTTGCAGACCCCATCAATGTTACAAATCTTTATGTCGCTTTATGGTGTAGTTATAATCAATGTTTCGCCTTAGGGCTGAGGAATATGTAGTTCAAGAAATCAACGCATGTTATAGCCGGAAGGCATGACACAAACCAATTTCGTTAGAAATGAGGTTAAAATTTAATTTACAAATTGTATTTTAAGTTGTAGCTTAAAGATTTATAGGAGTTTTAGAGTGATTTGTCTTGATTGCAGAAATAGCATAGTGGTCTAAATAAGAGTGTGGGAATTGGATTCCTAGGAAGGACGTTTCTTTATGTGATTCAGATATATTTTTTTTGGGTGTGGGTGTAATTTATGGCTATTAATTCTATTTGTGAAGTACCAAAGATATTGACCTACTATATCACGCTGGTCATATGGGTTGGTATAGGGTTTAATTTCAAGTTTTCCTTCTCTGGCATTAATATTATATGCATATTATATCCCTCAGTCGTCTTTTACGACACCCATGAGCGAGATAGAGAGTGGTGATTTGTATTCTTACTTCGTCACCGCAGGGATTATGCTGTATTTATTTTAATTTCTATTAAAATTAAGCTTTTGGTTTCTGTCTAAATTCGGATATATTTCTACCACATAAGGGGTTCTTACTACTGAAAATTTTATGAACGAATCCCTAATGTAAACTTGACCCAGGCATCAAACCTAGTCAATAGTCACATACTGTATATCCTAATCTGACGAGACACTCGTTGCGATTGTCGCCAGTTTTAATATATCAATGGCCTTAATCGAAGCAATTAAATAACGACCAGTCGATATTACTGGCACTACTTGGTAATTTGTTTTGGCGCCTTCATGATAATCGCTTCGATATAAATAAATACTTTGACGACTTCAAGTTAGTTATGCCTCTGGCGCTGCCAACCGCAGTGATAAATTTACTATGCATTTATAAACTTGATCATACTTTTAAATAAGGTGGTAAGAGATGGTTTTGCTGTACATTAACAGAATAAGAATATAATTTACCACTTCCGGTCTTCCACGTGAATGTCATATTATATTATTATTACTAAAATGTAATTTTTGGAAGGATTTATCAAAAAACATTACAATAATTTTAATATTTTAGATAATGATGACAGATGTCGACATGTGTAAAAAAAAATGCATTTCATATGTTAGAGGAGGAAAATTCCAGTTAAAGTCTTATATAAAAGGCCTAACCAGTGCGTCAAAATGCCCTCCTATTGTGGGGGAAGCTCAAGTTTTACAAGACTGATTAGAGAGGTATAGTGGATCAGTTTCTCCTCCAAAACAGCGGAAGCTTGAGACCCATAGTGGGACGAATAAAAGCTAAAGGTCATATTATGAACTAAAATATATAATGTCTTACCAGCATATTAGGTCGAGGTAGGAACCTTCATTGTAAAGGAGGTTCGTGGAACGTAATGAACCGAGATGATGATAATAATTATAATTATATATACTTATATTAATTACTTTATAAACATAGAACGAAAAAATATTTCGTATCAGTAACTATATTTCTATCATGTGAGCAGATATTAATTTTAAAAAATCTACAAACAAAACAACAAAATGAAATTCACACTCAAATTAATAAAATACGAATCAAAATCAAAACATCCGCCATGTATAATTAAATTTCATAAATCTTTTCATTGCGATACCATTATGTACAGAAATCCCGTTAAATTAATTACATATACATCAAATATCAATCGAAAGCGAGCAATAAAGAAATTGATTTCAATTATAACTAATTTCATTATAGAGACGCTTTATTCGACAATCAATAAACCGGATGTATTTCAATTAATTCTCTAATTAACTTGTTTTTGATATAGTATTAAATAATTATCGTAATAAAATGTACGTAAACTAGTGAATTGAAAATGAAAATATGGTCCTATTTTTCAAAATGTATCGAAATTTTTGTATGTTTTATTTTTGCTAATTTTTTAAGCAGCACCCAGCCACCCAACATCCAGGTGAACTTGGGTGCTTGCTCACCTACAATTCTTTTAGAGACAGTTTTTTTTTTAATAACCTAGCTTCACCTATAATTTTTTTTGTTAGACGAGACTTCATAGGCAATATGATTCGACGCAAACAACACTCTGCTTTTTTTTTTATTTTTTTTTGCCAACGGTGGCAAACGAGCAAACAGTACACCTGATGGTAAATGTTGCTGCCGTTCAAGGACCTTTACAAGGCCGTTGCCTACGGCGAAGAAAGTGAAGGGAGTGTGAATGCGTGCACTGAGGCTCGGTGATACCAAGGGCACCACCAAAACCCTCCACACGCAAACACCCTCAGAAAGTTGGGCTTCCGGCTCTCTCGCTCACCGAACGAAGCGCAGTAACAAATCGTTACTACTCAGACGTCGATTTTCTGCGAGAGTGTGGTACTGCCCCGGAAGGACCGGCCCGCGGCTGTAGACAGATAACTGTCGACATTGTGGTCCTACCACTCTTGATCATCGCATCATTTTGTTTTACAGGCTATGATGTGAAGGCATATATATCTCTTGTCCGAATCGGTGTGACGAAAGAGCGGGGTGCGATCCCACAACTCGCTGTATTCCCTCCCCTTCATCATTGGGCTGATCACTGGTACCGAATCCTCGATTCCCATGGCCAGCCTGGCGGGAACAACACTCAGATTCATAACAATAATTTATGTATCCTACAAAGTATTATTCTGAATAAGGATCGAACTTACTGAACTCGGTATTATAGCCTAGTACTTAAACCATTGTATCTGTACAGTTATGGTGTCATATTTGGGTAAATAAATAATGAATTATACTTCTCATATTCATTGCAACCTATACACTCATCCATCAGGCTATCAACATCCACAGCTAGGTATAAGCCTCCTTAATGAGGGTTTTCGCCACATATGGCAGGCGGATTGACGGTTGCCAATTTTTTTTGTGCAACGTAGGCAAACGAGCAAACAGTACACCTGATGGTAAGTGTTGCTGCCGCTGCTGCTAGGCAGTACCAAGGGCACAGTTAGGCCGCTACCTACCGCGAAGAGTGAAGGTAGTGTGAATGCGTGCAATGGGGTTCAATGATACTAAGGCATCACTAAAACTACACTCAAACACCCTCAGAAACTTGGGCTTCCGTCTCTCTCGCACACCGAACGAATCGCAGTAACAAATTACTACTACGGACGTCAATTTTTTACGAGAGTGCGGCATTACTCCGGACGGACGGGCAAACAGCTATAGACAGATAACTGTCAACAGTGTGGTCCACCACTATAAATGTAATTAATGTATTCTTTTAGTGCTCCTTTAGTCGGGTTTTACGATGTCTATGAGAAGAAAAGAATATTCTTAAGCTAGTGTTGTAAAGGTTCTCAAGAGTGTTATTATCTTAGGAATGCTTTAGCTGTTATGAGCTGGCCACCGAGATGAAGGTACCAGAGGTCAGGCCGCATATCGCCCTTCCATCGCCTCGGACGGATTGGGCGATTTACGTTCAGATCGTAACGCAGCAAGAGAAAAAGGTTTGCCTTAATCAGTTCTTGCAATTTACATGTGAAAGTAGGTGATTGCAACTAATTGAAATCTACTTATAAGGATCACTGCATCCCATAGAGCCTGTCTAATTACAGTTTCAATTGTAGAATCACCGTCCCATATCAGCTCATATACGTGTTACTTCTGGTCCCGCGCCTCTTCTACAAGAAGAAGGAAATTGATCTACTATACAACTAGTGAGATGAGTTTTTATAGAGTTGAGAATTCACACTTGACGTAAGTAGATAAGATACCGTGCCAGTCTCGCGGGTTCGAATCCCACGCAGGACAACGTTTCGTGCAATTAATTGACAGCCTATTGTTTTCTCTGGATGATGATTATTCGTTTGTAAATCATAATAAGAGGATTTTTTCCTTGAAGCAGGTGTTGTTTTTTTAAATAAAAAAAGTTTTATTTCGAGGTATTCTTGCATAGATGTTATATGCCTAAAATATCCACTAGCCATTGTATTCTTACTCTGTCATCACACGAAGTTGTCATTAAAAACATGTTATTATTATATAATATGCCTATATATGCATGTCAACATCATATATTATCTTTCCTATTATCTCCTGTCATCTTAACTTAAAGATAAGCCGGCATCCTGTTTCATATGCGAGATTTATCGCTTCATACGTAATCTAAGCTAAATGGCTTACTTACGATAATTCATTCTACATAGGTGGCTTTTATGTCAATCATCTTGCAAGAAATTTTAATAGCACAGATGGCGTAGTGGTTAAAAAGACCATTGGATAACCTTTCCAAGGCGGTTGTACAGTATATTTAATAGATGTGAATTTTTAAAGAAGGATTACACTCGTTAGGAATAGGGGAGAGGCTTCAGGTCTCTCTGCCTTCGTTACCTACACTTTAATGGGATAGGTTGAGGAGTTATTGAAATTGATACCAACTTCGATACCGTAGCAGAATTCATTTATACCTTCTGGAAACGATATCGTTGACGGCTGTTGTATATAAGTTCCTTCCTGCCACGTACGTGCGGTATCTCGAAATATACCTACTTTGAATTACCGCATGATAAGTCAATTTAGCTGTAGGTACTCCTGGTACTGCTGATGTTTACGGGCAGTATTTGTCACTTATTCCGTGTGGTATGAAGTGAGTAAGAATACAATTCACTGCTCCCTCTTTTACCCATGGGGGTGGTAAATGATGACTAAGGAACTAAATACGCATATAATATCTATGCAAAAGAAAGCTTGAAATTAAATCCTATACCAACACATTCGAGGGTATTCCGTCGGGCCGACCACTGACAATAAGTCACCCTGCTCCGGTGGTCGGCCCAACAACGAGATGACGTGGATACGGGTAGGTTATGGGCCCGCGCGCCGTCCTTTCATCGCCCCGGACGGTATGGACCGCGCGTGCGCTTACCATAGCTCAACCATAAAAAAAGAAATACCAACACATTCGACAAGCGAGAGGGTAATTACCTCCCTATTATAGAGGACGATAGAGCCCAACAGTGACATGTATTTGGGCTAAAATTGATGATTTGCCTCTTATCAAATGGACTACTTGCTCATCTGCCACCAAATGACCGTAAAAAATCTTAATTTTAATCCCTCAGATGTGCAAATATTTTTTTGACTCACAAATCAGATTTTATAAATAACCTTTATCCGTGTGGTAAGTAAGAAATTCTTACCACACGGATAAATTGTATTCTTACTAAGAATACAATTCATCACTCCCTATCTTACCCGTAGATAATGGGATACAATATGCACATAACATCTGTACAAGAGGAAGAAAACTCGAAATGAAACCTATATCAACATGTCTGACCAGCATGGTATAGTAGGTCAAATTCCTTCTCATTGTGGAGGAGGCCCGAACCTAACAGTGGGACGTATGTGGGCTGCGATGAAGACGATTATGAAATTACCTTTATTATCAAAAATCATTGCCTTCGCAATAAAACTATTAGACATATTACGTTTTTGAAAGTCCACTTGATACTTCGAAACTGAAAGCGTACTAAAGTTACAAAACACTTAAATCTTATAAATTATTGAGAAAATATATCTATAAATATATCTTAGTAGCCGAGCCAATAATATGATATAAACGTGACAGGTAAAGGAATTCAGCCTTGGAATTGTACAGGCGGTATACTAAGCCTTTGACTGATATCGCTAATGGTTTCTGATTGATTGTTCGACGGATAACTTACGCAGTTGAAATTGCTACTGTTGATTTGTAATTGTTGTGCAATATAAATTTTAGTGATTGCCTAATAACTTATATACTTTATAATAAAATAGAAGAACGAAATTATCTATATCTATTCCAATAAATAAAATTGGAGTGTCTGTTTGTAATGTCAAAATAATAGGCTTTTTTCATGCTCACATGGTTATTTGCACGATACCTATGCCTAAAATACAGATTAAAAAATTTTTGTCTGTCTGTCTGTCTGTTTGTTCCGGGTAAACTTCAAAACGGCTGGACCGATTTCAAAAATTCTTTCACCAATGGCAAGCTATAATATCAGGGCGTAAACTAGGCTATATTTTATCCCGGTGTTCCCACGGGAACGGGAACTACGCGGGTAAAACGACTAAAACCGAAGCGAAGCGAGGGCGGGTTGCTAGTCTCTAAATAGATCTGCTACTGTGATTGTGGTGCTTCAAATCTTGGTATTTAGTCGAGGTTATCTATAGATTTACCTGATCACATAGATGGCGCAGTGGTTAAAACACTGACTTACAGTGCCAGTGTCAGGGGTTTGAAGCCCACCTAGAACAATATTTTATACCAGCCAAAAATTGGTGTTCTGAATCTGAATGTAATTCGTGTCCGTTAATTATATGTTTGTAAAGTCCCCCGCAACCTTTTCCGTGTGTTGAGGGAGTAAGAATACAATTCACCACACCCTATCTTGCCCGTGGATGTCGTAAAAGACGACTAAGGGATATAATATGCATATAAAATCTGTGCAAGAGAAGGAAAACTCGATATAAAACCCTATACCAACATGTCTAACCAGCATGGTATAGTAAGGTCAAATTGCCTCCAATAGTGGAGGAGGCCCGAGCCCAACAGTGGGACGTATATGGTTGAGATAATGAAAGTCCCCTGCAATGTAAAGATACCTTAGTGCGGGGTGATGTCTCTTAAAAAAAGGTCAAAAATTGCAGCCACAATATCATCGCATAACCATAAAAGGGATATTGATTATAGGAGGCTATGCCATGTTAGTCAAACGGGTTCCTATAGTGTTGTTTTGAGTATTTCTTACCTTGCATACATATTATACGCGTATTATATCCCTTAGTCGTTTTTTACGATACCCATAGGCAAGATTGAACGATTTGTATTATTACTTCATCACGACATGGATAATAATTTAATAATCTCGAATTGGGTCTGGTTAATATCAGATAATATGTGGGTGTGTTTATACCTCTGTTTGAGTGGTGCGAGGAGTGCGCCGACCGCAGCTCACCCCAAAAAAAATACCTCTGTTTACCTGTATATATATATATATATATATATATATATATATATACTAGTGGTCGGCGTGTGGTCGAAATTCGGCCATAATTCATTTTAATTAATTTTTCTCCTACACAATTTTCTTTAATTTTATTTATGTATAATTGTAAATTGAGCAAGCTGTATTTCACTAATAACTAATATATCGACACAAATCTTTAGTAGACATTGTCATCATAATTATTGTTTGACATTCAGTTCGACCAGAGATTTTAACCGTAAACAAAAGTCTATAAACGTTGCTACGCAACACACTCACACAAACGCGTGTGTGTGTCTGTGTGTAGCGATTGCGTTGTAGTGTGCGTAATGCCTTTTTTAATGAATATAATGTATTTCTAATCCATTATTATATGAAATTTCAGTTTTATGCACTTCTCCTCATTATATACTTCATTAATTCATCATCATAATCATTATAATCAAAAAATTATGGCGGTATGAAGTTCGCCGGGTCGGCTAGTAAATTTTATTTTGAAATCATAAGCAGTGGAATTTATAGCGCTTTGTTACAAATAGCAACTACTAAATTGAACAAAGATTTTACGGATTGTAGTCTCGTTATTAACTGAATTGGCCGCTTCTACTGCACAAATAAATTCCGCTATCTCTAATGACGGAAACTGACTACCAGATAATAAATAAACGTTTATTATGTAATAACGCATAAGTCGAATATTAGGTAATCATTTCGTATAGCGACGAAGTATGAATATAATTCACCAGTTGTTTTGTACGTGGATATCGTTAAAGACGACTGAAGGATATACTTTCATGTCATCTCAGCTCATTTACGACCCACTTTTGGGCTCGAGTCGCCTCCACAAAAGGAGGAAAATTGACCTACGGCTCTGATAAGATGGTTTGGTATAGGATTTCATTTCGAGCACTCCTTCTCTCGCATACATGTTATATGCATAGTATGCGAGCGAGAGAACCGGCAGCCCAACTTTCTGAGGGTGTTTGCTGGTGGGTTTTGGTGTTGCCTTTCATCATCATCTCAGCCCACATACGTCCCACTGTTGGGCTTGGGCCTCCTCTATAATGGAAGGGTAATTATCCCAGTCACCCACTCAGTACACGATACTTTATTGAGTACGATACTTTTTCTTCGATACTACTCATGAGTAGAGTATCGATACTTTCGTTTCGATATCGTGTCACTAAATGAACCATATCGCAAAAATAGGACTATTCAGCAGTCCAGCCACAATAATATTTTAAGGATAGTTAGTATTTTATTTAAATTTAAGTATTGTAAATAAAACCATTTTTACGGATTTTATTGCGTATATATTTGGTTTTTATGGCTCGAAACGTCGAGTATTCCAAGGTTCAGTGTTTAAAACGTCGAGCAATTAAACTCAAAATACAAACGCGATAAAATCCGTAAAAATACTTTTTACAATGTGTAATTATTTTTTTTTACTACTATGGCAAACGAGCAAACAGTACACCTGTTGGTAAGTGTTGCTGCCGCTCATGAACCTCTATAAGGCCGCTGCCTACCGCGAAGAAAGTGAAGGGAGTGTGAATGCGTGCAATGAGGTTCGGTGATACTAAATGCATCACTAAAACCCACCACACGCGAACACCCTCAGAAAGTTGGAGTTCCAGCTATCTCTCTCACAAACGAAGCGCAGTAACAAATTGCTACTACTCAGACGTCGATTTTCTGCGAAAGTGTAGTACTACCCTGAACGGACCGGCCCGCGACTGAGACAGACAACTATCATCTAAACTTGCGTAAACATCAGAAATCATTAAGAAATCGTAGTTAAAACTCTAGTTTTAACAACAAGGGCCACCATTAAGACGACGCAATCATAAATCATAATATTTATGACGAGTATTTGAACAATACTGTAGTAACAAACAATGTTGTAACTAAACAATTGACTTAATAAGATAACGCTTTATCTGGATTATAAGAACGAATTATTGCGGGCATTGCTGTAACTATTATATAAAATATTTCTATTACTTAAACCAATAACTGGGAATGCATTACGTTCTTAGAGTCGATAAAATTATGCAAGAAGATAACATCACTGCAAGACAAGGCAAAACTCGAAATTAAACTGCCTGACGAGTATTACGTAGAAGACCCTTTACCCTTTTAAGGATTATGCTCAATAATAGGACGCATATGAAAAAATTTTCCGTGTGATGAGTAAGAATATAATTCACCACCCCTTCTCTTGCCCGACGGTGTCGTAAAATACGACTAAGTGATTAAATATGCATATAACATCCATGCAAGAGATTGCAAACTCGAAACAAAACCCTATACCAACCTGTCTGATCAGCATGCTATAGGTCAATATCCCTCCTATTATGAAGGAGGCTCGAGCCCAGCAGTGGGACGTATATGCCGAAATGATGATGATGAATGATAACATCTATGCAAGAAAAGAAAAACTCGAAATGAATCCCTATACCAACACGCCTGGACCGTCGAGGCCCTCCGGCCGGTGCTGATGGAGTGGTTGGGGCGGACGCACGGGGTGCTTTCCTTCCGACTGGGGCAGGTGCTGACGGGGCACGGTTGCTTCGCGAAGTACCTGCACAAGATTGTCAGGAGGGAGAGCACACCGTCCTGCCACCACTGCAAATGCCACGAGGATACGGCGCAGCACACGCTCGAGGTGTGAACTGCGTGGGAGGGGGAGCGCCGTGAACTCGTCGCGATTATCGGTGCCGACTTGACGCTGCCGACCATCGCCAGGGATATGTTCGACAGCGTCAGGAACTAGGACGCGGTCGCCGCCTTCTGTGAGGCCGTAATCTCACGGAAGGAGGCGGCGGATCGTGTGCGAGTAGAGCTCCTATTCGGCGACACGTTCCGCCGCCAGCGACTCGGGCGGCGTAGGCGCGAGTATCTGCGCCTAATGCCGCCCTAGCCGAGGCCGCGGTTGATCGGACCGGGGAATTGTCCATCACCCGCAGAGAGGCTGACCACGCGACGGCGACCGACGTCCCAGGACGTCGAGAGGTGACGTTACCCGAAAGGGTATTCCGTCGGGCCGACCACTGACGACAAGTCACATCTGCTCCGGTGGTCGGCCCAACAACGAGGTGACGTTTCCCGCGCGCCATCCTTTCATCGCCCCGGATGGATTGGACCGCGCGTGCGCTTACCATAGCCCACCCATAAAAAAAAAAAAATACCATCCTGTCTGATCAGCATGCTATAGGTCAATATCCCTCCTATTATGGAGGAGGCTCGAGCCCAGCAGTGGGACGTATATGCCGAAATGATGATGATGAATGATAACATCTATGCAAGAAAAGAAAAACTCGAAATGAATCCCTATACCAACACGTCTGACCACCGTGGTATTGTAGGTCAATTACTCTCCTAATGAGGAGTAGGCTTAAGCCCAACAGTGAGACGCGTATGAGCTGAACTAATGATGATGAAACTGAAGCAAAAAATATCTTAAAATTGTATTTGTTAAAATGAATAAAGCCTAATATTTTACACGTACTTTTTTGTCAATGAACTGAAGCTTCTAACAAAAGATTTTTTTATGTTTATTCTGTATCGCGTCTTTATATTCAACTAGATTTGCACTCCCGTTTTACCCCCTTAGGGGATGAATTTTCGAAAATCCTTTTTTAGTGCTCTCCTACGTTATAAAAGGAAACTCTGTGCTAAATTTCAAGTTTTTAACCCTTATAGTTTAGGCCCTACGTTGATATGTCAGTCATTCAGCTTTTCTTTATATATATATATATATATAAAATTTTTGCTTCACGTATTTATATATAGATATATATATATATATATATATATATATATATATATATATATATATATATATAAATACGTGAAGCAAAAATTTTGTTCCCCTTTTTACGAAAATTACGTGGATGGACAAATATGAAATTTGCCACAGTTGAAGTATATAATGAGGAGAAGTGCATAAAACTGAAATTTCATATAATAATGGATTAGAAATACATTATATTCATTAAAAAAGGCATTACGCACACTACAACGCAATCGCTACACACAGACACACACACGCGTTTGTGTGAGTGTGTTGCGTAGCAACGTTTATAGACTTTTGTTTACGGTTAAAATCTCTGGTCGAACTGAATGTCAAACAATAATTATGATGATGAAATGATTACGACCACTAGTATATATATATATATATATATATATTACGACCACTAGTATATATATATATATATATATATATATATATATATATATATATATATATATATATACTAGTGGTCGGCGTGTGGTCGAAATTCGGCCATAATTCATTTTAATTAATTTTTCTCCTACACAATTTTCTTTAATTTTATTTATGTATAATTGTAAATTGAGCAAGCTGTATTTCACTAATAACTAATATATCGACACAAATCTTTAGTAGACATTGTCATCATAATTATTGTTTGACATTCAGTTCGACCAGAGATTTTAACCGTAAACAAAAGTCTATAAACGTTGCTACGCAACACACTCACACAAACGCGTGTGTGTGTCTGTGTGTAGCGATTGCGTTGTAGTGTGCGTAATGCCTTTTTTAATGAATATAATGTATTTCTAATCCATTATTATATGAAATTTCAGTTTTATGCACTTCTCCTCATTATATACTTCAACTGTGGCAAATTTCATATTTGTCCATCCACGTAATTTTCGTAAAAAGGGGAACAAAATTTTTGCTTCACGTATTTATATATATATATATATATATATATATATATCTATATATAAATACGTGAAGCAAAAATTTTATATATATATATATATATATATATATATAAAGAAAAGCTGAATGACTGACATATCAACGTAGGGCCTAAACTATAAGGGTTAAAAACTTGAAATTTAGCACAGAGTTTCCTTTTATAACGTAGGAGAGCACTAAAAAAGGATTTTCGAAAATTCATCCCCTAAGGGGGTAAAACGGGAGTGCAAATCTAGTTGAATATAAAGACGCGATACAGAATAAACATAAAAAAATCTTTTGTTAGAAGCTTCAGTTCATTGACAAAAAAGTACGTGTAAAATATTAGGCTTTATTCATTTTAACAAATACAATTTTAAGATATTTTTTGCTTCAGTTTCATCATCATTAGTTCAGCTCATACGCGTCTCACTGTTGGGCTTAAGCCTACTCCTCATTAGGAGAGTAATTGACCTACAATACCACGGTGGTCAGACGTGTTGGTATAGGGATTCATTTCGAGTTTTTCTTTTCTTGCATAGATGTTATCATTCATCATCATCATTTCGGCATATACGTCCCACTGCTGGGCTCGAGCCTCCTCCATAATAGGAGGGATATTGACCTATAGCATGCTGATCAGACAGGATGGTATTTTTTTTTTTTTATGGGTGGGCTATGGTAAGCGCACGCGCGGTCCAATCCATCCGGGGCGATGAAAGGATGGCGCGCGGGAAACGTCACCTCGTTGTTGGGCCGACCACCGGAGCAGATGTGACTTGTCGTCAGTGGTCGGCCCGACGGAATACCCTTTCGGGTAACGTCACCTCTCGACGTCCTGGGACGTCGGTCGCCGTCGCGTGGTCAGCCTCTCTGCGGGTGATGGACAATTCCCCGGTCCGATCAACCGCGGCCTCGGCTAGGGCGGCATTAGGCGCAGATACTCGCGCCTACGCCGCCCGAGTCGCTGGCGGCGGAACGTGTCGCCGAATAGGAGCTCTACTCGCACACGATCCGCCGCCTCCTTCCGTGAGATTACGGCCTCACAGAAGGCGGCGACCGCGTCCTAGTTCCTGACGCTGTCGAACATATCCCTGGCGATGGTCGGCAGCGTCAAGTCGGCACCGATAATCGCGACGAGTTCACGGCGCTCCCCCTCCCACGCAGTTCACACCTCGAGCGTGTGCTGCGCCGTATCCTCGTGGCATTTGCAGTGGTGGCAGGACGGTGTGCTCTCCCTCCTGACAATCTTGTGCAGGTACTTTGCGAAGCAACCGTGCCCCGTCAGCACCTGCCCCAGTCGGAAGGAAAGCACCCCGTGCGTCCGCCCCAACCACTCCATCAGCACCGGCCGGAGGGCCTCGACGGTCCAGGCGTGTTGGTATAGGGATTCATTTCGAGTTTTTCTTTTCTTGCATAGATGTTATCATTCATCATCATCATTTCGGCATATACGTCCCACTGCTGGGCTCGAGCCTCCTTCATAATAGGAGGGATATTGACCTATAGCATGCTGATCAGACAGGTTGGTATAGGGTTTTGTTTCGAGTTTGCAATCTCTTGCATGGATGTTATATGCATATTTAATCACTTAGTCGTATTTTACGACACCGTCGGGCAAGAGAAGGGGTGGTGAATTATATTCTTACTCATCACACGGAAAATTTTTTCATATGCGTCCTATTATTGAGCATAATCCTTAAAAGGGTAAAGGGTCTTCTACGTAATACTCGTCAGGCAGTTTAATTTCGAGTTTTGCCTTGTCTTGCAGTGATGTTATCTTCTTGCATAATTTTATCGACTCTAAGAACGTAATGCATTCCCAGTTATTGGTTTAAGTAATAGAAATATTTTATATAATAGTTACAGCAATGCCCGCAATAATTCGTTCTTATAATCCAGATAAAGCGTTATCTTATTAAGTCAATTGTTTAGTTACAACATTGTTTGTTACTACAGTATTGTTCAAATACTCGTCATAAATATTATGATTTATGATTGCGTCGTCTTAATGGTGGCCCTTGTTGTTAAAACTAGAGTTTTAACTACGATTTCTTAATGATTTCTGATGTTTACGCAAGTTTAGATGATAGTTGTCTGTCTCAGTCGCGGGCCGGTCCGTTCAGGGTAGTACTACACTTTCGCAGAAAATCGACGTCTGAGTAGTAGCAATTTGTTACTGCGCTTCGTTTGTGAGAGAGATAGCTGGAACTCCAACTTTCTGAGGGTGTTCGCGTGTGGTGGGTTTTAGTGATGCATTTAGTATCACCGAACCTCATTGCACGCATTCACACTCCCTTCACTTTCTTCGCGGTAGGCAGCGGCCTTATAGAGGTTCATGAGCGGCAGCAACACTTACCAACAGGTGTACTGTTTGCTCGTTTGCCATAGTAGTAAAAAAAAATAATTACACATTGTAAAAAGTATTTTTACGGATTTTATCGCGTTTGTATTTTGAGTTTAATTGCTCGACGTTTTAAACACTGAACCTTGGAATACTCGACGTTTCGAGCCATAAAAACCAAATATATACGCAATAAAATCCGTAAAAATGGTTTTATTTACAATACTTAAATTTAAATAAAATACTAACTATCCTTAAAATATTATTGTGGCTGGACTGCTGAATAGTCCTATTTTTGCGATATGGTTCATTTAGTGACACGATATCGAAACGAAAGTATCGATACTCTACTCATGAGTAGTATCGAAGAAAAAGTATCGTACTCAATAAAGTATCGTGTACTGAGTGGGTGACTGGGATAATTACCCTTCCATTATAGAGGAGGCCCAAGCCCAACAGTGGGACGTATGTGGGCTGAGATGATGATGAAAGGCAACACCAAAACCCACCAGCAAACACCCTCAGAAAGTTGGGCTGCCGGTTCTCTCGCTCGCATACTATGCATATAACATGTATGCGAGAGAAGGAGTGCTCGAAATGAAATCCTATACCAAACCATCTTATCAGAGCCGTAGGTCAATTTTCCTCCTTTTGTGGAGGCGACTCGAGCCCAAAAGTGGGTCGTAAATGAGCTGAGATGACATGAAAGTATATCCTTCAGTCGTCTTTAACGATATCCACGTACAAAACAACTGGTGAATTATATTCATACTTCGTCGCTATACGAAATGATTACCTAATATTCGACTTATGCGTTATTACATAATAAACGTTTATTTATTATCTGGTAGTCAGTTTCCGTCATTAGAGATAGCGGAATTTATTTGTGCAGTAGAAGCGGCCAATTCAGTTAATAACGAGACTACAATCCGTAAAATCTTTGTTCAATTTAGTAGTTGCTATTTGTAACAAAGCGCTATAAATTCCACTGCTTATGATTTCAAAATAAAATTTACTAGCCGACCCGGCGAACTTCATACCGCCATAATTTTTTCGTAAATATATTTTCTAAATTTCTGAAAATATAGTCTGTCTATAGCTGTCATTTGCGTTTTGTTATTACATGATGGATGCGTTTTTGTTATAACACGTTTTATAATGACTTGTTGACGTTTTATGTAGTCCCACGGGAACCCGGTCGAACGAGATAAAACGTATCCTATGTCCGCCTCCTGGTTCCAAGCTACCTCCCCGCTAATTTTTTGGTAAATTGAAACAGCCGTTCTTGAGTTATAAATAGTGAAACTAACATGACTTTCTTTTATATATATAGATTTACTATATTGTTCTAGTTTGTCGTATAGTGATGGAGTAAGAATACTATTCACTATCCCCCTATCTTGCCCGTGGATGTCATAAAAGATTATTAAGGGATTTAATTCGTAAATAATATCTATGCAGGAGAAGGAAAACTTGAAATAAAAACCTATACCAATTTGTCTTACCGACGTGATATGGTATGTCAATTTCCGTCTCATTTTGGAGGAAGCCTGAGTTTAATACTGGAATTGATATGGACTGTAATGATGATAATAAAAATTCTTTGCGAACGGAGTCACGACTACAGCTAGTATTAATACATAATAATAAAACATTATCATCATTACCTCAGCTTATTTACGTCCCACTGGTGGGCTCGAGCCTCCTTCACAACAGAAGGAAAATTGTCCTACTATGGTCTGGTCAGACGTGTTGATACAGTATTTTATTTCGAGTTTTCCTTCTCTTGTATAGATATTATATGCATATTGTAAACCCTTAGTCATTTTGTACGACACCCACGGGCAGAAGATAGGGTGGCGAATTGTATTCTTTCTCCGTTACCACACGGAAAATTGATAAAACAAGAGCTAGTTAAATATTTAACTATAGGTATAGATTTTTTTAATTTCTGTTTTTTTTTTTTAATTGCAAGCAGTGGCAAACGAGCAAACAGTACACCTGATGGTAAGTGTTGCTGCCGCTCATGGACCTTTACAAGGCCGCTGCCTACTGCCAAGAAAGTGAAGGGAGTGTGAATGCGTGCATTGAGGCTCGGTGATACTAAAGGCACCATCAAAACCCTCCACATGCAAACAACCTCAGAAAGTTGGGCTGCCGGCTCTCTCGCTCACCAAACGAAGCGCAGTAACAAATTGCTACTACTCAGACGTCGATTTTCTGCGAGAGCGTGGTACTGCCCCGGACGGACCGGCCCGCGGCTGTAGACAGATAACTGTCGACAGTGTGGTCCTACCACTCCAAAAAGCCTGTTGGTGACAAACGAGTAAACAGGATATTTGATAGTAAGTGATACTGGTGCGCCAATTGCAGTAGCAATCAGACATCGAGTTTCTACGAGAGTATGGTACTACCCCGGCCGGACTGGCGGGTAGCTATGGACAGAAGATTATCAACACTGCGATACTACCATATAAAAACAGGTATAAATACTTTATCATCATCATCATCATACGTTTCTCCGGGTTGAGAGCCCTCAGCGCTCACCCATAGTCCGCGTCAAGCTGTCAAGGCCACCTGCGGCCAACAGCTGTAAACACAAAAAAAAAAAAAAAAAATCATCATACGTCCCACAGTTGGGGTCGGACCTCCTCCACAATGGCAGGGAATTTGACCTACAATGTCACGCTGGTCAGACATGTTAAATAGGGTTTCATTTCAAGTTTGCCCTTACTTGCACAAATCTTATGTGAAAAAGATATAAATATTTAGATAAGTAAATGTATAAGCAGTAAAAAATTAAATATAGGTAGGTATTATTATAATATTGAAGATTTTTAATAACTCCCGACACAAACTGCAATAAAAAGTTATACGTTCTATTCAACAGGCATTATCAATTAATTGATACGCCATTACATCATATTGGAAAAGAGCTGATACACTTACACTGCTGGACCGATATTAAACAAACATAGCTAAAAATCATCGCAAGTGAACTGGCATTCAAATGAAAGAAAAAACAATCGAAATGGTCCGATCCATCCGTTTAAGAGTTATAATGCCACAGACAGACAAATATCGACGTCAAATTTATAACACCCCTATTTTTGCGTCAGGGATTAAAACACAAGTCACAAATATAATACATATGTAAATACGTATAATCCAAACAGGTATAATTTATTGACATATCCATTATGAGAGATAGATAGGATCACAATAAAAGCAAAGAAGTTACTTGTATCGTCTGGTTCAAGTTGTATGAAGTCATGTCGATTAGCTATTGCATATCTTAAGGGGCGTTTACTCTTACTTTAAAAAGGACTATACAAATGGCAATAAAGGTATGAGGCTATTAAGATTATAACAATAGAAGTATAACTTTAAAACAAATAAATCAATTCCGTGTGGTGACGGATTAAAAATACAATTCACCACTCTCTTTCTTGCCCGTGGATGTTGTATAAGACGACTAAGGGATATAATATGGACATAAGATGTGTGCAAGAGAAGGAAATCTCGAAATGAAACCGACCATACCAACATGTCTGACCGACACGGTATATTAGGTTAAATTCCCTCCCATTGTGGAGAGTGTAAAATCCGTAAAGTAGTTTAATTTACAATGTGTTATAGTCAGGTAAATAACAAAAATCAATTTTATTATTCTACTACAGCTTTGACAACTTTTGTAATACTAGTTTACTGGGTAGTTACAGAAACAATTTAAAATAACTTCTTCGACTGGACTATTCGAACGAAGCACAGTAACTATAGCCACTTTGTAGCTGGTTTTAAAGTCACACAGCAATAAACGTCACTGTTGTACTGCGATTGTAAAGTGGCGCTTTTAAAACTGAACAAATCGCATTAGTATGGTACAAGTTAAGTGAAAAAAGCGATTGACTTTAAAATACTAGCATATATTATTAATAAATTTTCTTTTTCATTTGTAATTGATCTATTATCAGCCGGATCGCCAGGTGAACAGTCATAAGTATTCTCAAGGGAAATAGATAATATCAACTGCCATAGCCAAAAAGTCTGCCAAGCGTGACGTTTATGTCATTATTCACCTTAAACGGTTGTATGCCAAACAATGGATGGCAATAGGCTGATAGATGGATATTGGAACTTTATAATTGAAGTTAATGGCACCAGTGGTAGAAAAGACTAAGAGCGTGAGTTTGTCATAGTATGGACATGCGATAAGAAGGGTTACAAGGAAGATTATCAATATAAATGTGGATGGACCTAAGATTAATGGAGACTCAAGAGTTGGATGGTTTGTCTAAAGATAGGAATATGAAAGAAAGGAGTTTAAGTCCCCTTTTTGCCTTTAGAGTAAGGGATATAAGATGCAGACTAATATCTATGCTAAAGAAGAAAAACTTGAAATAAAACCCTATACCAACACATCTGTCTAGCGTGGTGGGAAGGGTCAATTTCACTTCCATTTTGGAGGCAGCTCGAGCCAAAAATTGAAACGTACGCATATGAGCTGAAATTATGAGTAGACTAACACGTATCGTACGAACGTGAGGATTTGTTCTACTAACCCCACTAAGCGTGGAATGAGGGCAGGCAATCATGATATTTTATAATTGTAATAGTTTACAATACTAACTTTTGTTATCACCCATCAAAGAGTAGCGATTCTAAAATTGTGTTCTGGTGACATTATATCTGCTGAGCTTCACGATTGAGTGCTATAATAATATAAAAAGGATACAAATATTGGACTTGAACGTATATTTGTTTTTTTATTTTTCTAACTTCAGCACACATAACAAGGCGGACGTAACGCCTTAGGCATTTTCTACCAGTCAACCTAGGGTGGAGCAGAAATAATTTAGTCAGGTGCAATTTATTGCAAGTGACAACATTAAGTGTAATCTCATTCGCAATCAATTGTATTACCTACGTCGTTAGTATAGTGCATGTATAGAAAGGTTAAATTGGTAAGTTATATTAATTAATTCTTATCCAACATACCTCTGTCTGAAAATAGAGGTCTATGATGACCTCGTAATCAAGCTCAAAGTCGCTCAGCATACTAACGATCTATGCTCGAGATTTCTCTGGGAGGTAGAATCCGAAATCCACAAATTTATAGAAAAACGGGTGGAACCGGCATAGCACGATGAGCAATGGCGATAGCAATGGCTACCCATTGCTCAACGTACCGACAACTACTGGGAAAGAAAGGTTCTTGTGTGGTGACCACGTATCGGAGGACGCAGTTTGGGACACACATAAAAATAGTTTAGTCGGTAAATCGAGTGGCCCCCCTCAATCCACAGAAAAAAAAAACAATAACTAAGGAATCGATCCTTAGTTTTGAAGATTCTTTTATTGTGATAAAAAGATTCTTCTTTTATTAGAATAACCCTATTATCTAAATACATTTACTAAAATAACACAATTTACCAAAAACGTTTATACCAAGCTAAGCTCGTTGATCTGGAGTATTTTAATTAACGAACAATATCGCTAAAAGTTTATAACTAAAACTTTTTTGTTTTCCCTTTTATCTGTCGACTTAATAAGGCAAGTATTTGCATCGCAATTGTTTTTACTACTTGTTTTTAATTGTATAATGTAAATTGAATAAATAAAAATATAATTTACTTATAAACTTTTAAAATTAACATGATAATGCATGGACTTTATAATTGCACATGTTACAATCATGGACCATTATTAACAGCTGTATAGCGGCAAAGACCCTAGATTCTCTTGGTTACAACTAATTACCTGACTACTGTATAATATTCTTATGAATTCTAGTTAGATGGGTAGAAAATACCTAATGATTTCTGATGTTTACATATCTTTACCAATATTATAAATTTGAAAGTAAGTTTGTTTGTTTCACGCTTAAACCACCAAAATGATTTCAAAAATTCTTTCACCAATGGAAAGCTATAACATCACATAGGTAACATAGGCTATATTTTATCCCGGTATTCCCACGGGAACGGGTACTACGCGGGTAAGGCGACTGAAACCAAAGCGAAGCGAGGGCGAATTGCTAGTACGAAATTAAATTAAATATTTTATAGTATTTGTATTTATTTTTTACTTTCCCCACAACTCCAATACTTTTAAGCGTTCGCTATCACAGGAAGACTGAGGATATTGACTCCTGAGGCCTGAGTGTGAGTTTTGTCGTTAATATTACGCGTTCTACCGTGAGCGCGTAAACTGTCATTTGTATGAAGAAAAGTACAGCGCCACTAGCGGTGCGTATTTGAAACAATGTTTTAAATACGCACCGCTAGTGGCGCTGTACTTTTTTTCATACAAATAACATGTTTACGCGCTCACGGTAGAACGCGTAATATTAACGACAAAACTCACACTCAGGCCTCTGTTGTCAAATAAAAATCAAATATAAACGTCATAAAATCTGGTAAATACTTTTACTTCACATATCAATTAAATGGAATGACCTGTTATATTGATCAATTAATCTATATGATAAAAAAAAAAGAAAATCTTTCTCGTATGGTGACGCTAAAAGAATACATTTGCATTCTTTTTCTTTTATACCCCTCCCTCTCTTGTCCATAGGTGTCGTAAAAAACGATTAAGGAATATTTACTTCAAATAATAAAGTTTTAGATAATATCATTTATAAAAATTTATCAATGATTCAAGTAATGGTGAAATAAAATAATCTCATTGAATAAAAGTCTGAGCTATCTTGTTTCGTTAAGTGAGATATTTTGCTGTTCGTAGGCGTATGTAATGGAGACTTGCGTTGTGGTTCAAGTAAAATTTTCACTGCGACAAGCTTAAAACAAGTAAATATTACCTTATCGATTATGATGAGATAATATTTACTTGATTAAGTGAGGAGCTTATAAGGTTATGAGGTTATAAGTTGATAGCTAAAATTTTTAAGGAAAAAATATTTTCTTCTTTTTAGAGTCTTTAAATAAAAGCTTTTTTAAAAAAGATTTTTTCGTTTTAATTTATATTTTAATTTTTAGTTGTCGCTGGCTAGATTTCTCAGTCTGTTCATCTCATTCAACGCATCATTCAAGGTCCTTTGCCGGTTAATTTCGAATAGTCCAGCTCTTCAATAAGGAGACCTTCTAATGTTTTTTCCCTGCATAAGGCCACGTATGCTTGACTAGCAGCAAAGAGCTTCGAGCCTAAGTAAATAACGGCGCAGACCTTGCATTTTGTGTACTGTACAAGCCCAACACAATACAATTGGCAGCATTCTTCGTTCCACGGTTCCGTGACTATATTTAGCTGGAAAATGCACAGACTTGGGCTGAATTAGATGAACGCCGTCTTTACCAAAGTCTATACGGACGGATGGTATATTAGTGTCATACATTTGTGCTCTTCGGAAGCAGGGCCATATAATTTCTATAATATGTCCAATGGCACCATTCACCAGACCTTGGAGACATCTACATTGTAACGCAACATCACCTTGGCCCCAGTGAATATTTCTAGCTCCTTAGGTAGCCCTCCTGTCTTGTTTATATCGGATGGTATAATATTATTTAGATCTAAGTTTTTTTCGAGTAGGTACAATCTACTAGACTATCCTGTGCTACGATTTTGTTAATAGCTATACTGATTTTGGAGTTGTCCTTCTCCTAGACAGGTTGCAGACCAATGTTGATGACGCCCATCTCGCCAAATTACACAAGTCAAACTTATTTCAGCTTGGAGCTCTCTTTTCAATTTACTCGCAATGAGCCCTTTCATTAGATACCCATATTGCAGAAGTGCATTAAAAATAACTATTCCTCTGTCTTGGATGATCTGCCATATTAGATTTAGAATGATGTCACATTATTTTTCGAGTTACTTTCAACAAGCCCTTCATTTGATACCCATATTGTAGAAGTGCATTAAAAATAACTACTCCGCCATCTTGGATGGTCCGCCATATTGAATTTAGAATGACGCCACATTATTTTTCGAGTTACTCTCAATAAGCCGTTTCATTTGATATCCATATTGTAGAAATGCATTAAAAATATTTATTTCGCCATCTTTGATGGGCCGCCATATTGGATTTAGAATGATATCACACACCATATCGTGCATTGTCATCCAAACTAAACGTATTTACAAAATTTCAGCTCAATCGGTTGAAGATATCTACTTCAAAATTGAGTTCAAAGATTCCACTCGAACAAACATACATACGAGTATGTACTCGTATGTATGTACATACGAGTACATACATACATACATACATTGCAAGTTAAATAAAAGTTTTTAATAAAAAGGAATACAGGCTGGGGAAAATGTGGATTATGGTATAAAAAAACTTCTTGTGATTTTTTTTCTAAACCCAAAAATTAAATTTTAATTTTGCACAGAATTTTGAATTTTAATTCCACGTTTATTTTACGTTTGAATAAGGCATCCTCAGGATGGTGTAACTTCAAATGCACCAACTGTAAAGGTTATAAAAAAACAGTAAATTATTAAGAGACTTTGTATTTACGTTATCCATTCATCTTCTATGTATGTCTTTACAAGATTCAATACACATTTATCTTATAAGTATTTATACACCCACGTATAAAAGCAAGATGTTTCTCTTAACAGGGTACATTAGCTTTATTGATGGTCTTCTCCTTTTTATTGTGTCATTGGTAGTCGTCTGCATGTTTTTTTACGACCTCTGGGGCTCAAATATTAATTCTGATAAAAGTATAACTGGATATATAAGATCAATTATTTTTTTAAAGACAACACTTTGTACTAATAAATTAATTAATATCTGGTTGACCGAGCTTTGTTCGGTATATATATATTTTTGTAATTTTTTTATTTTTTTATTGCCAACGGTGGCAAACGAGCAAGCAGCACACCTGATGGTAAGTGATACTGCCGCACATGGACCTTTGCAATACCAGGGGCACAGCCAGGCCGTTGCCTACCGCGAAGAAAACACTCTTCTTAAACCTCGTTTAAAGAAGGACATGTCATAGCGCTCGGGAAACAGCAGCAGGCAAATTGTGTTTCTGACGAGCACATTTAGATATATCATCATCATCATCATCGTAGCCCAAATACGTCCCACTGTTGGGCTCGGGCCTCCTCCTAAATGGGAGGGCATTTGACCTATTATTTCATGCTGGTCAGACATGTTAGTATAGGGCTTCATTTCGCGTTTCCCTTTTCTTGCACAGATGTTATGTGTATATTATATTCCATAGTCGTCTTATGTGACATCCACGGGCAAGATAGGGAGTGGTGAATTGTATTCCTACTCCGTCATCATCGTCATCATACGGAAGATTTAGATATGTTAATTAAAAAAATAAAAATGAGGAAATAATAAAAAATATATCAAAAATTAAATAACAGAATAGTAATAACACTGAAACTCGATCTCAAGCTGTTTGAATGCGATTGGGCCACTTCCCAACTGAGCTATTGTCACTCTTGACGGTGACGATGCCTAAAAATTACACCTAGGCTGAAAACAACAATTTGTGTAATTGCAAAAAATAATGTCCTGCATAGGAATCTAACCCACGATACTGGTACAATAGGTCGATATCTTAACAACTCCCTTCTATATAGTCTTAGTGTTAAATCAATTCAATTTTTTTCTTTGGTTATTCACTATCATTCATAGACCTTTGCAATACTAATGGTAAAACCAGGTCACTGTCTACGGCAAGGTCGAGTTTAGATAACAAAGTGAAGTAGGAAACTATAACGGAGAAACTGCTTCTTTTATAGTTTCAAGTATCAAACTTCTCTATAGTACAAACTTGTAAAGTATTCTCGATAGCCATCAAAGAAGTCTTCGGCTATTTTTTTCTTCCTTCTTCAATCCACAGCTGTCGATCCATCAATCAATATCCACATTTGAAAATGGCGTCAAAGAGGGATAATATTATCAAAGTCAATAAATGGAAAAAAAATGTTAGTCGTTGCTCGGGACGTCTGCCAAATGTTAAACATCGAAATTATTTTATACAAGTAACATGCATAAAAGAACAGATCATGACAGAAACTAATAATATACATTACTAATAAGTATATCCTATTAAAAAAAAATCGTAAAATATTACGACTTTGTTCAGAAAATGATTTTTATTAATAAAAAAATTGTTTTCATTAAATACAAAAATGGTAAATCCAAAAATATCTCAAATTGTAACAACTCAATTATTTTAATCAGTGACTTTGGTAACAATCTTAATATATATAAATTACAATCTTAATTAATTACGTGTCACGTTGTTTGTCCGCGATGGACTCCTAAACTACTTAACCGATTTTAATCAAATTTGCACACCGTGTTCAGTTTGATCCAACTTGAAAAATAGGATAGCTTACATCTTAATTTATAGTCGCAATATTATTTTATTGCAAATTATTTGTCTATTATTTGACATTCAAAATTATCTGTTAACTCCAAACGATTTTAACAGATGGCGATATCTGTTGACTGGATTGAGTAATTAATTAATAGATGGCGCTGCTATGTCAAACCTACAAACGTGTCATATATGATTTTAACTTGCTTTTTTACATAGATGCCATTTGTAAAAAAATATGACGACCTCAATGACAGATGTTCTCCTACAGTCCCACTTAAATAGCTTAATAAAATGTAATATAATAAAAACATTAGCCACAGCAACGCGTGGCCACGCCAGGTCTGCTAGTATAATATAATAATTATATCCGATGCCTCTGACGGTACTACTGTGACGATTCACCGGCACTATACTTACTATCATATAGCGTGGCGACGGATGCCTCCAATTGATTTGACGTCCGATTATAGATGTTTCACAATAAAAATATCGTGGTAAGTTTAGTGGCGATGAGTTGATACGATAGGTTATACAGTCACATATCGCGCTTCCGAGTCCTGGAGGGATCTGATGTAGTTTTTCCATACTGCCTACTACAAAAAATAATAATGCCGTAATCGCCAAGCTTGGCAGGTGGTTTGATGATTGCAATTGATGTTACAAGGCTCTCACAAAAGTGCTGTTTCCCATTGTCCTGGTAATCCATCAAACAAGTTATTAAACTTCTAGAGAAATTAGTAGTGACGCTATATATTCTTAGCCCGTCATTGAATTTGCTCAGCGTCTTTTAGCCAACTTGTTTTTTAGTCAGTTTTTCGACATACACAAACAGTGTTAGGTTATAAGACCCTGTTATAACATGATTTTCAAATTAAACAATTAAAATCGCTGTAAGTCTTTAACTTGTAGTTTATTTGCATCCCGAGATTGAGTTGTATGATCATGCTAACTTTAATAATAATACTGAAATAGCATTTTTACGTCTTCTTTCACGTGAAACAATTAACTTGTTAATTTATATACATATAATAAGAAGTTGTTTGTTTGTGAGCGCTAATTTAAAGAATAATAATATAAATTAAATGAACGTGGAGGAAGCTAAAGTGTTATGTCAAGATTGTAGGAAGTAGAGGGAAGTGATTTCTGCCTACCTATATGGAAAAGAGGCGTGAATCTGTGTATATATGTATGTTTTCCGTGTGGTAATAATAATTATCACACAAAAAATAATCTACCGTTTCCATAGATTCTTAAATAATTACATGGGTACAAATAAGATTGCTGTTTTTTTTTATTTAAATAGTTTCCTCGTATGGCAAAGGTATCTCGTATAGTAACGGAATAAGAATACAATTCACTACCATCTCTCTCGTCTATGGGTGTCGTATACGACGATTAAGCGACATCATATGCATATAGATGGTTGGATGGATGGTACGGAATCGACTCTGACACGCACTTAGCCGATTTTTTTTTAATAAGTCATCATCATCATCATCTTGCTCTTATCCCAATTACTTGGGGTCGACGCAATATGTCATCTGTTTTGACATATTGCAAAAAGTTTCGGCAATGACTTTTATGACCGGCCGCCTGCCTGACGTCAACCCTCCTTGGGAATGTAATCGTTGACCTAAATGGTACCAGATGGAGTTGGTCCGGGTCAATCTAGGGCTCTTAGTCGTCTTTTACGACACCCACGAGCAAAGCAAGGGTTGGTAGTATTCGAAGCCGCTACCACACAGCATATTTTTTTTTAATAAATATGAAAGTAAAATTTGTCATGCATTTTATTTACTTGGAAAACTGTATTTACTTAGTTCCAAATTTTGTTTATTTGGGAAATTGCATTTGTATGAAAAATTGTATTTACTTAGTTCCAAATGTTGTTTATTTGGAACTAAGTACATACAGTTTTCAAGTCGATACAGTTTCATATTTGTTAAGATCTAAATTAAATACTGCATATTTGTTTAGCTGTTAATCTATTTGGTAGTAAATAAGGAAGGCATTGCATAAAGTAAGTAGATTTTAAGGGTTGCCAAGCGAATCACTTTTCCGTGTGGTGGCGGATTAAGAATACAATTCACCGCTCCTTATCTTGCCAGTGGATGTCGTAAAAGACCACTAAGGGATATAATAAGCACAACATCTGTGCAAGAGAAGGAAAATTTGAAAGTAAACCCTATTCCAACACGTCTGACCAGCGTGGTAATAGTAGGTCAATACCCCTCCCATTATAGAGAAGCCGTGAGCCCAAAAGTTGAACATATATAGGCTGAGATAAAGCGAATCGCTTGAGCTTGGTAGTCTCCTTGGGTCCTCTCATTACTTTTATTGGAACGAAGTTCCTTATCGCGCGTTGCGAAAGGGGGCTAGACGGAAAAAATTAAGACCAAAAGTTGTAACGACACTTTTGCTATAGTTGTAAGCCGTGCGGCGTGCGCGTGTTAATAATGTAATTTAATTATATTGATTTTTGAGATTTATATTAATAAATTAATAAAATAATAAATTGTTAATATTAATAAATAAATAATTAAATTTATTTTTTATAAAATTCTTTCAATAAAATTATTTATTATTTTTTTTAATCCACTTATATTAAATAATAACACCTCTCAATTTTTTTTTTTTATTAAAACTTCGTTCCATCCGGGTGTCCCTTGACACCTTTCAAGTTTTTTATTTTTTATGGTAGGCTACACCCCGTGGCGTGTGGTCTTATAAGCTACCCTATTCCCTCCCCATCGCTATTGAGCTGACCACTGGTACCGATTCCTTAACATCAGTGGCCTTCTCGCGTCATCTTAAGAGATTCCTCTCTACATAATCTTAGCTGGACGACTATTACAATACCAATATCCTCATCATTTGGGCTCATATACGTTCCATTGCTGGGCTCGAGTCTCTTTCACAATAGGAAGGAAATTAACCTTATACGATGCTGGTCCGACCGGTTGGCATAGGGTTTTGTTTCGAGTTTTCTTTTCTTGCATAGATGTTATTTACGACAGTTGTCGACTTTTACGACATCCACGGGCAAGATAGGGAGTGATGAATTGTATTATTTTTCTATCACCACACGGAACATAAACATATTTAAATTTTAATACAAAATCGCTCAAATGACCATAAGATTTATGGTAATGCCATCAAAAACATAACTTGTAAAAATACAAGTCTCGTAAACTCAGTTCTTTTCCGTAAAAAGTGAGATTCATGTTATACCAAGTCGGTTAATTTATTTAGTCCCTATTTAAGGCACGCTGTGTCTTAAGTTATTACGAAATCAGCTAACCTAAAAACATCTTATTAACTATATCAAAATCAAAACTTATATGTTTTAAATAAATACTATAGCGCTAGTATTATGCCCATTGAAACAGGATATATTTATATATATATATATAGCGACACCCGATCTCGAGTTAACTACTAGAGCAGCCATCTTACTCAACTACATTAGAGGAAGGGGATCCCTTGGCTCCACATAACTACTGCAAGCACAAATTTTTCAGTGAGCATGATCAAACCAGAAACTACAAACTATAGTAGAATGTTATAAAGACTAAAATCTACAAAATTTAAATTCGTTAGGCAAAATACGCTACCCTGGATAATTCAATAACAACATAATTATGTAGTTTATTGTAAAATAGTATTTGCATTGCCTCATGAAAATTTACTAATTCTTTGTAGACAAGTATAATCGATAACTAGATTGGCCTTATTCCTAGTATTTACATGATGAATGTCACAATTCTTTACAAATTATTTTCTTATATACCATTTTTGCAGTATGGATTGAGATATGTACAATAGTTAGAATGCTTATTTTCATGCATTTCGCCCAAAGTATAGCTTCTTAAGTTCATATATTCACAAAAAATATTGCTTTAACATTATCATTTTTAAAATGATGTAAATATATTCATCATCATCAACATTATCTCAAGTCATTGGCGGCTCAAAACTTCTTCCTTAGGAGAGGAGAATTTACATAATAGGTTACTTGCTACACAACTCAGTTCAAATTGGATTGTTTAGGGTTTTATTTCGAGTTTACCTTCTCTTGCGACCCTTTAGTTTTTTTATTTGACCACCCACCGGAAAAAAGGTGGTAACCATGGTATTCTTACTGCATCATTACAATTTATTATTGAAATTAAAAGTATTTATTTTGTTCTTATTTCCTTGTAATTTCACTTGATTAAATAAAAAATGCAGAAATAAATATCATATATACATGGTGGTAATGTTTAAACACTGCATATGTTGAAATTTTAAATTTCAGTTAGCTAATAAAACTGAGAAAAATATCACAGGAGACTTTGTTTAATTTAAAAAAGTGATAGAATCGACGACACAAAACGTCCCGGTCCAAACTTGTCTTATAAAAAGCAAAACATTGGTTTCATAAGTTTTAAAACAAAGGAATGATGTTTCACAGTCATATAGTATCTACTGATGACAAGTAACCCTGCTCCGGTGGTCGGCCCAACGACGAAGGCGACGTGCACGTGGTTGGGTTGCGGGTGTGCGTGCTGACGCCCCTCTGTCGCCCCGGATGGAGTGGTGCGAGGAGCGCGCCGACCGCAACCCACCCCCAAAAAAAAATAAAGTATACAAGAGTGATGTTTTTTTAACTACATAGATTTATACCTATTTCCTTCTTTTAGCCCGTCGTTAAGTCTCTTCAACCTAGAGCAAGCATAGCGCCCTTCAGCAGAATCCCATGTTGGCCTTTTTCTCCTCAGGTAGAATCAGTAGATCTGCGCGACGTCGACCGACGTTCCCGAACATCGGGAGCACGCGCCGCGCGCCGCCGCCGCCCCTCTGCCTCCCCGGAAGGAGCCGGGCGACGGGTGCGCTGACTGTAGCCCAACCCGAAAAAAAGTTAGAATTAGTAGATGTTTAGCCGAAAAGTTCTGAATAATAAGCTACAAATGGCAAACCAG
The DNA here is from genome assembly GCA_032191425.1 of Lymantria dispar. NCBI lineage: Eukaryota > Metazoa > Arthropoda > Insecta > Lepidoptera > Erebidae > Lymantria > Lymantria dispar. The sequence goes on along the minus strand of CM063442.1, from coordinate 3,371,652 downwards.
CGTCCATGATCAAAAAAAGATTAGATTTGTAGTGGCTTTGTTTATGATCCATCAGACAATAAGTCAGAATATGTACAACTACGATTGGAGCAATAGTACAGTATGACTGTTACGAAACAACGTAATGGGGCTTATATATGAGTCTTAAAATTGATTGTTTTTATTTTTCCATTTTAATGTTATCTCTTCGACGGTTCGTATTCAAACCATTTGGAAATATTTGCCTATTTATATAATTTTATGTTGACCTAATAGGTATGTAAGCAAATGAAAATATGTATATATATTTTATATTCTCTGTAAATAGTCCATTATCATTACTTTAGGAATACTCCTCGTAATGGTCGATTGTGACGATCTACACAGGATAGAAGTAGGTGACCCATTATTGGGATATCGAGATAACATTTGCGAATCATGTACGACATATAACGGGATAAAATGGTTTTAAATGTAGATATAAATTTCAGTGCCCAATGCGTCAGCGTCTCCATCCGACGTCCTCGACGAAGAGGACGACAATATCACACTCGCTCAACAAAGAGCCTACACGGCCCGCCACAAATAAATATCCGTGGTTCCGCCCTCGCCGTCGAGGTGCGAAACCGCGCCGCGCAAAAGTCACGACTAAAAACGTGGGCACGCCCACTTTGCCTCCAGCGACGTCCCAAGCCGAGGTCCGTTCCCTACAGGGGGAGCCCTTGGGCGATGTCGCTTAGCATATTTTTCTCCGGGTTGAGAGCCCTCAGCGCTCACCCATAGTCCGCGTCAAGCTGTCAAGGCCATCTGCGGCCAACAGCTGTACACACACAAAACAAAAAAAAAATGCGTCAGCGTCAGTTCGTACAGAACGTTCTCCCGATTCCGTGAACAGATATCTAATTCGAGAACAGACTGCTGCAGTTCTTTATCAGCGTCTCTCATATTGATATCATTGTGTAAATGTAGAATTAAGTTTATGTATTATATTTTTAGAACCAACTCCATTTTTGGAACCTTATTCGCTGCGTAAGATAATAAAATTAAATAATCAACCTGTATAATATGGGCGTATTGTGTATATATTGCGTTCAAAATTGCAATTTCTCACATTCCACTCCATTTAGTGGCTGGAAACAATTACTTAAAAGCAAGATGTTAATAAAAAGTATTTTAATATTATGTCTCTGTGTTTTCACGAAGATCGAGGCTAGTGAGGAACAAGTACAATGTGACTACTATGAAGGTTATCCTGTAACCGGTGTGCAATTGTCTTATTATAGGGCAATGGGTGCGGAAGAGTAAGTACTAAGCTGTATACACATCTCTTTTTTTTGCAGTCCATGAACCGTTTCAGCTTTCTCCGTGTGGTGACAAATCAAGAATACAACAATATTTAGATCCTTAAGTTATTAAATTTATGGGATAATAAATCATGTTGAGTTCGGAACTGGATAGTCACATAATGGAAAACATCTTAAGTAATCTCCCATTCCTACTGTCAGGACAGTTGTTTGCGCTGTCCAAGTTTGGACTCGCCTGAGTATCGATTTACATAATCTTTTATTCTATCCAAACTTAAGTATGTTGACATTGTTTATGGTATGTGTAAATTAGAACGGAAAATCTAATACAGAATACTTGCGCTATATTCTGCTCACATGTCGCACGCTATTCACAAATGCAGGTATCCTTATGGAAACATCAGCACGAAATGTAAGTGAAACATCAAAGCAGTAAAATATATGTAATTTGTTTCAAATTAAACTCCTTTATTACATCTACGGCTCATTATTAGAGCTTTCTTCCATGTTTTTAGTATTGAAATTATCGCGAGATTACCTTAATTTAAATTGGTTTAATAATGATGTCTATACTTATCTGTCAAAAAAAAAACATTACTAATATATACATAGGTACTAAGTAATTTACCAGGTCCGTCTATTTAAAGTGTATATTTTGTTGCAGAAACTGTACCATCACAATTAAACCATGCGATGCTAACGAAAAATTTAGACGCCGAGATGGATCCTGTAACAATTTAAATCGTGGCTGCAGAGGCACTTATTTTGAGCCCATGTATAGAACTTTGGAGGCTGAATTTTCGGATGGTAAGTATTGTAAATAGCTGATATTAATCACATTCAAAAGACGTTAAATATGAATACAACGATACGTTACTATGAGGATACAATATAAACGTCAGTGGAGTCAAATTAAGGTGATCGGGTATTTCACTGATGTGATTGTGGATTTATTTTATTTTTTATGTAATTATTTCATTTGATAACACACGTACTCTTACTATACTATATTTATCATCATTCCAGCCCATATACGTCCCACTGCTGAATCCGAACCTCCCCCACAATGAGATGAAAATTAATTTACTATCAGACGCCACGCTGATCAGACGGATTTGTACAGCAACTTATTCCGAGTTTTCCTTTTCTTAATCCGGTATTCTTATTTCCTTAATATTTATATTATAAATTTATTGTAAATTTTTTTTAACATCACATCAAAACCTAAGTAAAAGTTTTTTAAAAAACATTCTTAACTAGAAATTCATGCCTCAAGAAACACGCTAAGCTATCGTTATCGGCTATTATGAAAATTCTCATAAATCGTAACATCTAGTATAATTCTAAAACCTCAGTTACCTCTTTAGTTTCAAGAAGCCATTATTATTTTTCCGTTTTAAAATTAAATTCAGAACTATTGGTTAACACTTTTACTAACTGATTGGATCATGTTATTGACAATTTCTGTCTGCTTTGATAAATTAGCCTTCCTGTTCAGGGTAGTACCACACTCCTTCACAGAAAGGTGATGTCTGAGAAATATCCGCGTGGGACTGCGGGATATTCTCTTTTTGAGATCCACAAATGTTTGTTTTGTTCAATTGAGTTATGTGATGGTTCTGGGTTTAAAGTGTTAAATTTATGTTTATATATTTATTACATCCCTCACGATATAGAAATTTATTACTTTGTGATAAACCGACTTTACAGACAACAGATTTTTCTAGATGTATTCAAGTGGGGGCCTGGGTGATTTAGATTGACATATCAGCCCAGCAGATGACGCTGCAGTCGGTATCTAGGTTATTTATCTGTACTGTAACTAAACGGCTGAATGCATTTGAATGAATTTTTGTGAATGTATTCCAGTGGGGGCTTGGATGATTTACATTCACAAATCAGCCCGGTAAATGGCGCTGCCGTCGGTGTCTAGGTTATTTATCTACACTGAAAATAAACGGCTGATGATTAGTATAGTAATACAGATTGATCACCATCACCAGCTGCCGCCAACATTCACTGACTGAAATTTATGTTTGTAATTTGGGAATCTAACACTAATATTTCTTCTTTATATATATTTCTTGAGTACTTGTGTATGTCACTGAATTCCTCCTAAATGGCTGGAACGATGTTGATGAAATTTTTTGCGTGTGTTCAAGGGGATTCGAGAATGGTTTAGATTCACAATTGAACCCGGTAAATGGCACTGCGAACGATTTCAAGGACAATTCCTTTTATTTTATTTGTACAGAACGTTTGTCGGGTCATCTAGTACATTATAATATTTAGGGCAGTCCAAGTCTTAATTAAAATGTGATAAAACTCGCAAAAGTATTTTAAATAAAACAACTTTACGAATTTTATCGCTTTTTTTATTTTTGATTGCCCGACGTTTCGAACACTTTGCAGCATTCAGCATGCAGCGGACTGAGAGTCCATCCGTGACCATGACTGCTGCAAAGTCAAATACAAACGCGATAAAATTCGTTAAGTAGTTTTATTTAAAATGTGTAATACTCGCGTAAACATCAGAAATCATTCCGCAAAAGTATTTTAATTTTATATTCACGTAATTATTTCAGGTCATAATCCCAGAAAGGCAAAGAGTGGTAAGGAGTTAACTCTACCCAGGATTATACGTACAAAAACGAAAAGGGAAGGCTACTGCGTCCACGAAAAGCTTTCAAGCGCTGTTGTTGCCTTCTCAGCATTTGCATTCATAGATATTGGTTCAGTTCACGATATAGGTAAGTAAAATTATGATAGATCAAAGGCCCCGATATGTCAGATGTACTTTATTTACTGAAAACCAAAATATGGGGCCAATATTGTTAGTTTTTATATATAAATTTCTTGTGTATGTCACTGAACTCCTCCTAAACGGCTGGATCGATGTTGACGAAATTTTTTGTATGTTCAAGGGGATTCAAGGATGGTATAGATTCACAATTTGACCCGGTAGATGGCGCTGCTTTTATTTTATTTGAATGGAACAACGTCTGCTGGGTCAGCTAGTATATTATAATTTATCAATATGACGCCGGGAGCGGTAAACCTTCATTTTCCAGTTCGTCCATGTGTTGTCCAGACATGGAGTTATTGTGGAAATAACCCTTTTGATATTCAAATTACTAAAAAAACAATATTTTAGGACTAACACTGTACAGAATAATCACATGAAATGCAGTGCGGTTAGCAGTAACCGATCGCTACGACTCACAGAATAATGAATTGTGAGAATGACGCACCTTTCAAGTTGCCGCCCCGGATGGATCCGGGCGGCGGATGCGCTGATCATGGCCCGCCCCAATAAAAAAAGGGGTCGCTTAAGGTCGACTCTGTGGAATATGGGCTATGACTTGGAGTCGAGAGAGTTTCTCTCTTGGACGTAATTAACTACGCCGATGACATCCTCGTTATCACCTAGGGTAAAATATTAAAAGAGACGGCGTGCCTACTGCAATACCTTGAGGATCAGCTGTTCAAAAATTGCCAATATGGCTTTCGTCGTAGCTGATCGGCTGGTGATCTTCATGTTTACCTTACACACTTTTGGGCAGAGGATAAGGCTAAGGTGCGCTAGCAGCGTTCAGCCTAGATATTGCAAAGGCGTTCGATAGGGTCTGGCACAGGGCACTTCTATTAAAGCTACCATCATACAGAATCCCGAGGGACACTGTAATTGGCAGCCTTCGGGATCATTAGATAATAAAAGTCATTGGCACTGCTCACATCTCTGAGCAGTCGCGCCCAAATATCAGCTAGACCCACGTGACTCCCTGCAAAGGCATGTTGTTCGAATCGTCGCGATCCCAATCTTACGGACAGATTGGAGTAACTGGAGGGGCGAAGAGAATTTGGGTCACTGTACGTTTTTTCTTATTTTTTTATTGGTGGGCTATGGTAAGCACACACGCGGTCCATTCCGTCCGGGGCGACGAAAGGACGGCACGCGGGCCCATAACTCACCCGTACCCACGTTGCCTTCGTTGTTGGGCTGACCACGAGTGCAGAGTTCCTTGTCGTCAGTGGTCGGCCCGACGGAATATCTTTTCGGGTACCCTCACCTCGACGTCCCTGTCCTGGGACGTCAGTCACCGTCGTGCTGTCAGCCTCTCTGCGGGTGCCGGACTAAAGTCCCCGGTCCGGTCACCCGCGGCCTCGCCTAGGGCGGCATCAGGCGCAGGTACTCGCGCCTGCGCCGCCCGGATGGTCGGCGGCGGAACGTGTCACCGAAGAGGAGCTCCTCTCGCGCACGATCCGCGAGATAACTCCTCCTTCCGTGAGATAACAGCCTCATAGTCCCCTACTCGGTTAACGTAGAGGACGCTGCGCCCCTCCAAGTAGTCCACCAGCCGCCTCAGGTACACGGGCACCCCGTGATAGCGGAGCGCCTCCCTGATCCAGCTAAATGGTACGATGTCCAGGGACATCGCCAACAGCACTCCTCCGCCAGTGACGGCCTCCGTCACCACGGCCCTCAGGCGCAGCAGGGCCGCGATCGCCGAATACCCCCTCCTAAAACCAAATTGGGCGTCCGACAGATCGGGCCCGACCCTGACGAGGTGCCGCTTGATGTGGGCAGCCAGAACCCTCTCCAGCAGCTTACCTGTATCATCGAGTAGCACGATGGGCCTGTAGGCCGAGGCCGACTCGGAAGACCGTCCCGGCACCGTTCGGCTCGAGGACCAGAGCCAGCACACCGTTGGGCACACCATCGGGCCCGGGTGCGGTGGGTCACTGTGTAGTCTGTGTACACTACCGACTCTTTTAAGGGGAGTGCTCTGAGGGACTGGTTGACTCAGTACCACCGACACCGTTTTACCAACTCGCTACCATCGCAGAGTTCATCCGTTTCACCTGGAGACGTTATGGTCTTCAATTATACGTTTCCAGCGATCATTTCTCCTACGTACGTGCTAGTTCTGGAATGAACTACCTGCTTCTGTGTTTCCCGAGTGCTATGACATGTTTTTCTTTAAACAGGGTTTTAGAAGAATATTGTCTTCACGGTAGGCACGGTCTAGTTGTGGCCCTGGTTACGCGGATACCGCACGGTGGCGAAGGAGGCAGCGTGCCTATTGGCCGGGACTCCCCCGTGGGACCTAGAGGCGGAGATGCTCGTCTAACTGTACCGGGGAGCGTCGCAGGCGCAGGACGGATGCAGCTCAGTCTCATCAGCGAGACTGAGCCGTTTGGCGGCCCCGGCGACACACGCCGCGACGCCATTGCCTGTTGTGCAGTTCGGCTGGAGAGACCTCGGTACGGTGTTCGGACCGTTGAGGCCTTCCGGCCGGTGCTGATGGAGTGGTTGGGCTGGCGGCACGGGTGGCTTTCCTTCCGACTGGTGCAAGTCTTGACGGGGCACGGTGGCTTCACCAAGTACCTGTACACGGTCGTGGGGAGGAAGAGCACACCGTCCTGCCTAACTCAGTACCGGTGGCCGGCTTAATGGAGAAGAGAGGGATGACGGTGGGTTATGGGGCCGCGCGTTGTCCTTTCGTCACCCCGGACGGATTGATCGGCGTGTGCGCTGACCATAGCTCACCAAAATAAAAAATAAAAAACAAGAAAAGAAAAATGCTGTGGCCCTCGTATTGCAAAGGTCCATATGCGGCAATATCACTTATCATCAGGCGTGCTGCTTACTAAAGTCCCACCATTGGCAATAAAAAAACCTAACAACTTAATAAATAAATGTAGAAAGCTGGGGCTAAAAAAGTAACTCAAAAATAATGACTCAACCACCCCATTTAAGATGAACAAGTAGGTACTAAAATTCTAAACACGTATAATTATATTATAATTATTATCTATTGTTACCGTTATTATATTTGCTGTGTGGTAGCGGCTTCGAATACTACCAACCCTTGCTTTGCTCGTGGGTGTCGTAAAAGACGACTAAGAGCGCTAGATTGACCCGGACCAACTCCATCTGGTACGATTTGGGTCAACGATTACATTCCCAAGGAGGGTTGACGTCAGGCAGGCGGCCGGTCATAAAAGTCATTGCCGAAACTTTTTGCAATATATCAAAACAGATGACATATTGCGTCGACCCCAAGTAATTGGGATAAGAGCAAGATGATGATCATAATGATGTTACCGTTATTATTTTTTTAAATATTATGAGTGTACTAAAATTTAACGTCCAATTTTTATTAAATTTATATTACCATCATATATGACAGTATTATAATTAATTATAATCCATTTATTTCCTTACCTCCTCACCATTATCATTTTCATATACGTAGCAGTTACTACAGCCATCAAATAGCTAAAGTCCTAAACAAAATAAAACTCAATATTATAAACAGAGTCAAAGGTACCTACTATTTGGCTTGGCATTGCCTTCAAACTTATCAATGGTTGGTGGTAGTATTTACAAATAATGGTTTTTTTTTAATATTAAAGTTATTATAAAGTTTTCATAAAGTGTGTATAAAATAAAATCTATTAAATACATTCTAGTTTTAGAAGCCGGTTTTTTTAATGTAGTTTTTTCATTGTTTAGTTTTTAGTGTCTAGTTTTTTTATAGATTATACTGTAAACTACAGTAAAATTTTTCTATATCACATCAGGTAGACTATAACCTAATAAATTTAATAGTAGTTTTTATTTAGGTTGATTATATCAACCTAAATAAAAACTTCTAAAAAGCTCACACATTAAAATTACATCGTTCACGTAAACAAAAATTTCATTAAACAATATTCATGAAATGAAAACTACAGGACCGAACTAAGTTAAACTTTTATGGGACCAAATGGCAATTATTTTGCATCAAACTAAAGAATAATCACGTAAATCGAATCATTAATCCCAGCGATTGGTATTTTTTATTTATGTACACCAATCGGTGTAGATAAAAAAAAATATTAATCGAACTGAGAACTTCCTTTTTGAAGGCGGTTAGAAAAAAATAAATATAATAATAGAATTTATATTATTTTTTTATTTTTCAGAACAATTCATAACATATGTTACAACTACTTGCGATCCGGCGTACAAAGACGATTATTGGAGTACGCCTGTTGTCGTCCCAGAAAGGGACACCATTGGTATAATGTCTAATATTACCTGTTTGAATATGACCCGGCCCTTGTACCATCAATACTATCATTGCACCGAAGATCCTGTTCCATCGCCGGTAATAATAATCATTACTTTTAGGCATTTCTGTAAAAATATATTAAAGTGAAACTATTATTACATCGTCTTAAACTTTCGTTCATCTATTGCATGTCGCGTGATGATCGACCGCGGAGTAGGGGTAAAGTGAAAGGCGCTTAACAGAGCAGCCGAGGTCAATGTGGCCTATGGTTCGTATCAGCTGACCGTGTACTGACTATTACTTATTTGTGCCAATATTCCATGCTATTTTTTAGTTAAATGTCTGCAATACGAAAAAAAGTTTCACTTTTACCGTGGTTTCATAAAACCACATAATCATTTTTATATATACTTTAATTAAATAATTAGAGTAAAAATACAATAGTAGCTACTGCTTATTTCTAATGGTGCTAATTTCGTATTAAAGTGGGCAAGCGATCCCTGACGTATAGTACAGCTTAGATTGTTAAAAATAACAACCCAAGAAATAAAAATAAATTTATTAAAATTTAGTTTATTTATAATATTTTCACTTACGAATAGTCAAATGATTGTCTCAAAGATCAAAACATATATGTCTCTAAATGTGTCTCAATGTTTTATTTATTTACATCAATTTACTATCAAAGTAAATTGGCTACTTATAAAATACATTATCGATGTAGCGTTTATTCCGTGTGGTGACGGCATAGGGATTTAGTTCACCACCGCCTCTCATGCCAGTGAGTGTTGTAAATGGCGAATAGGGGATATCGTGTGCATTTAACAACTATGTAAGAGAAGCAAAACTCGAAATAAAACCCTATACCATCCCGCATGACCAGTATGGTATAGTTGTTCTATATCCGTCCCAATGTGTAGGAGACTCGAGCCCAGTAGTAGGAGGTATACGAGCTGTGACGATAATGATAACGTGTTGAAGTATAATATATACAACAGTTTTAATATCGTACTATGTAAATTCTAAGCTTTCAGCTCGAACCATACTATCGCTTTCAATGTCTATACGAGTGCGAATCTCCGAACGGTGAACTATGAACAACAGGTTCGTGGATGATGTCCACGCGGTTGGGTGGAAATTTTTCATGGCTTACCGCGCTAATAGACCTAAGAAACTTTCTGACCAGATTCTCAAGCTCATGGAGCGGAGGAAAGGAATGACTGTACAGTCTTCAACTGATTGGTCCGAACACAGGTAGCTAAATAGGCAGATTTCCAGGCTTGCGTCGCGATATTCGCAGATTTAATACGCTGCGTATTAAAGAAGTGATAGAGTGGAACCGTGGCCCGAAAGTGTTCGCACAAGATTTGTCTATTGGACGAAGGCAAATGTTAGTCATTTGCCTGAACATCAATGACAACACTGTCATTTCATCCCAAAGTTAGATATTGGGACAGGTCGAAAGGTTCTATGGACAGTTAAATAAATCATTCCGAAATCCTGTTGTCGGCTTGGTCTAAGATCCCAGATCCAAGTTAACTCAGCACTATACCGACGAAATCCCTGACATCAGCTTGTATGAGATCAGAATGGCGTTCAAACAACTACGAATAGGTAACGCACCGGGAGATGACGGAATTACAGTAGAGCTCCTGAAGACAGGCGGTAAGTCAGTCTTAAATGCCCTTCAAAAGCTATTTAATTCCGTTATCTTCAGGGGCGACGTTCCAGAGTCATGGAACAGGAGTGTGGTGATGCTATTCTTCAAGAAGGGCGACAAAGCTCTTTTAAAGAACTGTAGACCCATCTCACTCTTGAGCCACGTCTACAAGTTGTTTTCGAGGGTCATTACCAATCGACTCACGTGCAGCTCGATTGGCTCGAGTGGCTTTGAGCCACCTGAACAAGCCGTCTTCCGAAAAGGGTATAGCACCATAGGCCATATTCTCACGCTTCAACAGATTATCCAGAAGACCGAGGAGAAAATTCGACCCCTGTGTATAGCGTTTGTGTACTATGAGAAACGGTGATAGGCTGAAATGATGATAATGTTCGACGCTCGTTTGATGTCCGGGCAGTTCTCTGGGTGGAAAGAGCAGAGGCTGTAGCTGCTGCCAAAGCCGGGACGGTCTCCCGAGTCGGCTTCGGCCTTCAGGCCCATCGTGCTTTTTGGTGATACGGGTAAGCTGCTGGAGAGGGTACTGGGTGCCCGCATCGAGTTCTGTTAAATGTACCAAACAAGAGCCGATAATTCTAGAACTTACAAGTAGCTACCGCGGGGACAGCTACAACGTAACCTAACTCAGCGTTCGGTCTGGCCAGACAAATAGAACTTAACTGAGTGGTCACTTAGCTTTGTGCCCAAAGGCGCGGTGATGGCAGCGGCCTCGCAACTCAGGGCTTCGGGCTTGCTATTTGCACACACAACTTAAATGTTCACAAATATAGTTATAATCACCTCACGTACATTAACGGCACAAAAAACCAAATTATGGCGCGCGATATTATAAATACTAAGATTTCACGTCTTTAGTTAACAAAAGGCGTAGCATAGTGGCGTAGGAGGTATACTTTTTTTCTATATTTTGAAAGAACTTATTTAGATATATATTAAAAAAAAAAGATGAAATAATGAAAAAAATAGCAAAAATTACATAAAGAGAATAATAATAACACCGAGATTCAATCCCACGCTGTTTGAATGCCAAAACAAAACAAAAAGATAACTGGTCAACTTTCCAACTGAGCTACTCTTGACGTTGACGGCGAAATTTGAATTCATATTCTTTTAAAATGTAATGTCATTGTATTGTTTTGCTAAAAACATCTACAAAACAACATTTTCTATAAATAACACCTAGCTAGATCGATTTTTTGGCCCCGAAACCTCTAGTATACACACCTACATAGTATTAACTATAATATAATAAAAATGTTTTGTACCGAATACTATAAATACATTTTCAGCAAATTATGTGTTTTTCAGATTGTAAAAGCTACATCAGCTATGGATTTATCTCAAATTTATAATTACTATAACAACCTCGAGGACTCTACTCGGACTTATAAAGATGGACTTTTATTAACTGAAACAGAAAATGGTATCGAATGGCCTCCGAATGGAGATATCTCCAATTGTATTGCAAACGAAGGAAACGAGAGTAGGTGCTATAAAAATCGTAAGTAAAATGAATCCCTGACCACAGAAGCATGAAGATAAATTAGAATTAGATAATTTTTCAGGGTATTTGAGATCCCGAGAGTTGGCGGATCTCCGGGCCACACAAATATCTACCCGGAAGTTCTACAGCCACAGTCGGCGGCATTACCACGACGCTGAGCGGGAGGGCCGGCAATACGAGTGGTATCGCAGTGCGCGGTGTGCCTTCAGGCTGGCCGTCCATCACGCCAAAGATGTATATGCGTACTAAATCCACCGCCTCCGGGCCAGATAGTGTACTCGACCGGGTGCTGGCCCTGGTCCTCGAGCGCGTCGAGACCATACCTCAGGGGACTGTACAACGTTTGTTTCGCTTCACAGTTCTCTGGGTGTTGGAAGGAGGGGAGGATGGTGCTCGCCGAATTGGGCCGCGGCCTTCATGCCTATCGTGCTGCTGGAAGATGCGGGCAAGCTGCTTGAGACAATCCCGGATCGGGCGGCACCTTAGTGAGATCAACCCTGATCTGTCGGACTCCCAGTTTGGTTTTAGGAAGGGGCGTTCAACGACTGCGGCCCGCTGCAACTGAGGGCCATAGTCGCGGTGGTCCCTGGTGAAGGAGTGCTGTTGGCGGTACTCCTAGATATCGACAACGCATACGATAGTTTGTTATTCAGCTTCATCAAGAAGGCACTCCGGTATCATGGGGTGACCCTATACATGAGGCAGCTATTTGGCAGATTAATTGGAGGGCCGCAACGTAGAGGACGAGACTCTAACCGATTAGAGGGCGTTGTGTGGACGCCCATGTCGTGCGATATCCCATAGGTGTCGGTTCTTGGGCCTGTGGAATATCGGATACGACTAAGCATTGGAAGAGAGTCTCCCTCCTGGCATCAGCATCTAGGCCCACATGAAGTACTTGGACCTGATGCTCGACTGGCACACGCTCAATATATGTGCCGCGTGCGCGGAGCAGCGCCGTGAACTCGTCGCAATCATCGGTGCCGGTTTTGACGCTGCCGACCATCACTAGGCGAGTACCTGCGCCAGATATCGCCTTAGCCGAAGCCACGGACGATAAGGAACTCGGTACCGGTTTCGAGCCCAATACAGTGGGTTATGGGTCCGTGCGTAGTGTTCGGTAGGACATAACATGAAAAAGAGTTTATAAGAGTAGCCTCTTTTGTATAGTGAACCAGTACATTTCCCATTTAAACGAGGCGAGGCTAATGGGGTTTAGAGTGATAGGTTAGGACACGACATGAATAAGAGGTTGTAAGTGTAGCCTCTTTTTGTAATGAGCCATTACATTGTGCTATTCTACATCAAATGAAGCGATGAAAAACTGTCATCATATTCCGCGCTATTTGGAACTCTATTAGTAAAGTTAAGCTTGATATTGTTTACGACGTTCACCTTTTAGCATAAACTTAGTAGCGCCATCTCATTCTGGCACATATAAAAATCAGGTGAAAGAATAGACGCAGTCGCAGACTGCAGTGAGGCATACGATTATGAGGCTCCACGCGTTTTCTCTCACTCACTCTAGACTTTTGAAGCCTATGCCATACTCTCTCTCGCTTGCAACTACCAAGACAAAAATTTGAAGTAGTACATTTTGAAATGCCGAGGCCGCTCTTACATTTTGACGTCATGTATGGACAATAGTGTTGAGTAGGACATACCTGATGCGTACTGCAACTTGTCATCATCTATTCAACACTAGCCGCGCGCCACCCTGGATGCTAGGAGCACACGAACCATCGTCAATGGTCTACCTCACTTCAAAATCAAGACTGTTAATGCTGGTATATCATAAAGTTCAGTGCTCGCTCCAATTTTGTTTATCCTGCATCTCAATCTGCTCTTTAGAAGAATATACGTTTCTATGCGAATGACTAAATGAATGAGCTAAGCGTCCTGAATAGAACCAAGCGGTATTTCACGCCTATTTTTTGGGCAAACGATGGTGTGGACACACGCCGTCTCTTGGCAGCCACCAACGACGCACTCGCGCGGTCAGACTCTCTGCAGGTGATGGACTATTTGTAGACTATTAGTCCAGTCAGCCATGGCCTCGATTGAGGTAGCTTCAGACGTAGTTATTTCCACCTGCGCCACCTGAGGCACTTACTCCCTGGACTCCTTCGCTGCTAACTTCGTGAGACTACTGCTTCGCAGAAGGCAACTGCTGCATCTCAGTTCGACACAATCGAGTATAGTTCTAGCAACAGCGGGCAGCGTCACATCGGCACCGATGACGACGCTGCTCTGCTTAGACCACAGAGACCTCTTGAGGTCTCTGTGGTCGACGAGGTCGACGAGGTCGTAATCGCAGTCATGGCAGAATGGTGTATTCTCCCTCTTCAAGACAGTGTGCAGGTACTTGCCAAAGCAACCACGATCCATCGACACATAAATCAGTTGGAAAAAAAGGATCCTGTCCTGCCACTACAACTACTCAATCAGCATCGTTAGAAAGGCCTCAACGGTCCAAACAGCGGATCGAGGTCTCTTTAGCTGAATAGCCCAACGGGCAGTAGCGTTACGGTACGCGTCGCAGCGTCGACCCGCCGTACGACCATATCGCTGAGCAAGACAATGTCGGCTTCAACATCTACGCCTCCAGGTCCCACAAGAGAGTTCCAGTGTTATGCGGAATCCACATATAGCTGTAACTGCTATAGTCGTCTGTGGTCACCATAAGAGTTTAAATAACGTCTATAAAGTAATAGTTCATCCACGTGTGGATCATCTCCGCAGACCATCCTAAACATTAGCTAGATCCATGTAACTCAATGAAAAGGCGTGCTGTTATAATCATTGGTGATCCCAATCTCATGAATGGAGTGGAGTTGCTGGAGCGGGGAAGAGATTTCCGAACACCTTATGCACTCTGTGGTACCTTATGCGGCTATAGCTATTTACTGGGAGTATTTGAAGTGATTGAAAAAACTAGTGTTGTTATGGTCTTGAGCAAAATGTGTTCCTGATTTGCCCCTATAGGCAATATAAAAATAAATTATATGAGTTTTTTTTAAATTTAGAAGTCCATAGATCTAGTAAGTGATACCTGCAATGCATTTCAGCATGAATATACTACGATATAATTATTAGTAAAAGTTCGTTTGTACATTTCTAATCAATAAGAGCATTATTTTCATTAATAAAAATTCATAAATAGTTGTGGGTAAAAATTCAAAAGGTGAACTAATATATTTTATTTACTTTTTACAGATTTAAACGGTTTACCTGCCATAAATCTTGTTACTTTCATTTTCTTTAATTTCCATAATTATTGCGCTAGGCAACTAAAAATAAATAATCCTGGTTGGGATGATGAAACGATCTTTCAAAACGCCAGACACATAAACATCGCAATATATATGAAAATATTCCTTTATGAATACTCAAGATATTTATTAGGTAAGAGTCTCATCTTATTTCACATACATATCGCGGTCAGACGGACTAAATGAGAGAAATTAGACAACTGTATTATAAGCTGGTAAGTCCTGTTGGGATAAATTATTATATCGAGTTGTCCTATTCTTTATATAAACTAGTTTAAAATATATGAAATTTATTAATAGTATCGTGTAGTTAGATTCAGTGCAAATGGTATAATTTTTGTACCTTATATGTTACTGATTGGCAGATTATTCTTATAAACTTTTGGTGAGTGTCAAAAATAGTTCTATAAAGTAAGCAAAGTAGCAAATGGGGAAAATTAAAATTGACAAATATCTATACCAATAAATAAAATTGGAATGTCTGTTTGTAATGTCAAAATAATAGACTTTTTTCATGCTCACACGGTTATTTGTACGACACCTATGCCTAAAACACAGATTAAAATTTTTTTCTGTCTGTCTGTTTGTTCCGGGTAATCTTCAAAACGGCTGGACCGATTTCAAAAATTCTTTCACTAATGGAAAGCTATAATATCAGGGCGTAAACTAGGCTATATTTTATCCCGGTATTCCCACGGGAACGGGCACTACACGGGTAAAACGACTAAAACCGAAGCGAAGCGAGGGCGGGTTGCTAGTCTATACCAATAAATAAAATTGGAGTGTCTGTTTGTAATATCAAAATAATAGGCTTTTTTCATGCTCACACGGTTATTTGCACGATAAAACAGCATTTAAAAAAATTTTGTCTGTCTGTTTGTTCTGGGTAATCTTCGGCGGGCGGGTTGCTAGTTGTAAATAAAACTACTTTACAGATTTTATCGCGTCTGTATTTGATTTTTGATTGCCCGACGTTTCAAACACTTTGCAGCTGCAAAGTGTCTGCCTAATAGACCTAGAAAAATAAGTAGCACTATTGCCATCCTTAGATCACCTATCAGGCAGCAATAATTAGAGATGCTTATGTCAAGTTTAAATAATAATGACCTTTGTAAATAAAACTACTTTTATGGATTTTATCGCGTCTGTATTTGATTTTGGATTGTCCGACCTTTCGAACATTATACAACATTCATGATCACGGGCGGACTAAAATGTCTGACGTCCAAACTAGTACACGTTATTACAGATTTTTATAATTATCTACCCGCTACAAGCAATTAATTAATAAGTTTTGACCCGCATTTTGGTACAAATTTATTGCTAGTACAAGAAGAAAATGATTCTATTTGAAAAAAGTATATTGTTTATGATTAGTAATTATTCAACATTAAAATTTGTAGTAATTTTTATTGCAATTTGTTAATTTAAACCTAACAAAGTTAATAATTTCCTGTAGCGGGTAGATAATTATAAAAATCTGTAATAATTTTGTTTGGACGTCGGTCGGACATTGACTTGTTTGGACGTTAGACATCTCAGACCGCCCGTGACCATGAATGCTGTAAAGTATTCGAAACTTCGGGCAATCATAAATTAAATACAAACGTGATAAAATCCGTAAAAATAGTTTTATTTAAAACTAGCATCCCGCCCTCACTTCGCTTCGGTTTCAGTCGCCTTACCCGCGTAGTTCCCGTTCTTCTGGGAATACCGGACGAAAATACAGTCTATGTTACTCCCTGATATTATAGCTTTTGATTGGTGAAATAATTTTTGAAATCGGTTCGGTGGTATAGGCGTGAAAGCGTATATAATCAGATCAGATATAATTAATAAAGAGCTTATAAATAGATGGAATATATTTATATTTTACTATTTACAGGTTACGAGAATCTAATTGATGCCGGTATTTTATCTGAAAATGAAGGTCATAGAAATTTATATAATGATAGCCAAATCATTGCGAATTCGTTAGAATACGAATATATTCAACGGCTATTCCATAGTTACCAGCCAGGAATATTAAAGTTAGTGTTTTATATGTTAAGGTGTTCTAATCCGATCAGTCGTATACTAGCGACCTGCCCTCGCTTCGCTTCGGTTTCAGATGCCTTACCCACGCAGTTCCCGTTCCTCTAGGAATACCGATAAAATATAGCCTTTGTTACTCCCTAATATTATAGCTTTCCATTGGCAAAATAATTTTTGAAATCAGTTTAGTGGTTTAAGCGTGAAAGCGTAACAAACAAACAAACTTACTTTCCCGTTTATAATACGAGTATTTTTAAGGATAATACATCACCACTATTAATTTATTGAGGAGATACTTGCCTAAGGGATCGCCAGAAAGACGGGCGGGAGCACTTTCTCTATCTATCTGATAGTGATAATTAAGATATTACTCTCTAATCGGAAGGATGAGATCTATTTCTATTCGATTTTTTTCCAATAAATGATGATTTTTATTCAATAAACATTTATTTTCATTAATATACATTATAAGTAACAATTTACTTTGAGTTCACTAGATGGCGTTGTACAAAATTTTAAATCGCACCATGGTTTCGTTACAAAAATGTAGGTATATGCATCCAAATATTTATTTACTATTTAATTAATAGGGGACCGCGAGGCGTGGCGTTAAACGCCACGCGACGATCACGGTCACCCTCGCCTATAGATGTTTCACATCAAAAATCGATCTTTGGCCCTGGTAATACACAATATTCGGACACTTAGGACGGACGAGAGGGTCATCGAGCTGGAAGAGGAATTGAGAAAAATCCGCTGCGATATTGTAGGATTATCAGAAGTGCAAAGAGAGGGCGAGGGCACGATAATCCTCCAGTCTGGAAATTTGCTCTTCTACCAGGAGGAAGATCACCCATCCCAAGGCGGGGTGGGGTTTATCGTTCGAAAGACTCGTGAACGTGGAGAGGATCGAGAATGTGTCGATAAGGATAGTGTACCTTATACTCAGAGTTACCAAAAGGTATGCGTTAAAGGCCATACAGGTTTACGCGCCGACTTCAACATACTCCGACGGCGTAGTGGAGGTCTTATACGAGGACATCCCGAAAGCCATCCAAAACACACTTCACGGTGGTTATAGGAGACTTAAACGCGAAACTAGGCAAAAGGACAGACGATGAGCTGAGAGTGGGTGCAATATGGATTTGGACAGAGGAACCAAAGGTGCCAAAAACTGGCTGATTTTTGGCGAAGGAAGGCCTCTTTATGATTAATTCCTTCTTCAAAAAGCGGCCACAAAGGAAGTGGGCGTGGATTGGTCGAGATGGTTCCACTAAAAACGAAATAGAATTGATCTTGTTGGACAAACGACAAATATTCAATGATGTCTCTGTGATTAGCAGGATCAAAACTGGGAGTGATCACTGGATGATAAGAGGTACACTGATTTTGTGTATGAAATTCTAGCGGTTTTGCTTGATGAAGTCTACACTCCGACCTACACCTGTCCAATACCAAAACCCCGAGAGCTTTCAGCTCGAATTATATAATCGCTTCCAATACTTGAAAGAGTGCGAATCCTCGAACTATATGAGCAGCAGGTTTATGCAAACTGTCCACTCCATTGGGTCGAACTTTTTTAAGACCCGTCGCGCAAATAGTCGACGTTTCTGAGTCTTGAACCAGAAGTGTGGTGGTGTTATTCAAGAATAGCGATACGTTTTATCGCTATTCTTGAATAACTCATCTTGCATACGACGAAGATCATAATTATCTAATGCACGTGTAATTTTTGTACCGGTCCTAGTTGGGAATTTTCGATTCTCGAAGTTGTGGATCACTATGTTTACCTAGGACAGGAGTTAGGTAGGTCCAGTTTCGCGAAAGAGGTCAGCCGACGAATTCAACTCAGCTGGGCAGCGTTCGGAAAACTTAAGATGATCTTCTCGTCCAATATTCTGCAGTGTCTAAAAATAAAGGTGCCATTAGTCTGGTTATAAACCAGACTAATGGCACTGAAACGTAGTATTTAAATGTCGGCCTCATTAAAAAGTTCAAAGTCGCTCAACGTGCTATGCTCATTATTTCTTTACGTGATAAAATTCGGAACACGTAAATCCGTAGAAGAACGGGTGTAACCAATATAGCCCGCAGAATTAGCACGTTAAAATGGCAATGGACAGGTCACAACGCACTTCGAACCGACTACCGTTGGGAAAGAGGTTCTTGAATGGCGACCACGAAGCGAACGGCACAGCGTAGGACGACCCCCACCAGGTGGACTGACGACATTCTCAAAGTCGCAGGGAACCGTTGGATGCAAATGGCGTAGGACCGTTCAGAGTGGCATTCTCGTGGTGAGGCCTATGTCCAGCGGTGGACGTCTGTAGGCTGATGGATGGATGGATGGATACAACGCTGGTCAAATGGGTAGATTAGATAAAGTTTTTTTCGAGTTTTCCTTGTTTCCAGTAAAATAATCTAATTGTATATAACGAAGCCTGGGTACCAGCAGCGTTTTTAAAAATCGCGACGTCAGCATGGCTGACGTCACAGACCTCTTCATGTGATTCACTCATTTTCAGGCAGTGAAATAATGCAAGTAGTTTGCTAACAACTTATAATGTCACTTGTTATTATACTGAATAATTATACACTACACACACACACGCACGCACGCACGCACGCACGCACGCACGCACGCACGCACGCACGCACGCACGCACGCACGCACACACACACACACACACTGAATAATTATAATACAAGAACAATGCAGCGAATATTATAACACACTGAATAACTCCACCTATTTAAACAATACGGTTTACTCGCATGTGGTTTTGAGCATGACCTCTCTCTATGAATACTTCTACAATAATGTCACTGCACAATAATTTTACAGCACAAGAAGGCATTGCAAATGGCGCGCTTTATTAATGGTTCTAGTTCACGATGTAATTTAATTGGATTAATTCTTTTAATGAATATAGAAAGCTAATTTAATTATCACGATATTTTAGAAACAGTTACTAAATTAAAAGAAACTTAAAACGCCGGCCATTTCAATCCCTTTACATTGAACTTAAATCGCGTGCTGTAATTGTTATAAACTTAATTAAAATGTGTAAAAATCACTTGGTTCTAATTCTAAAATCGAGATTCGAATAACGTAGTGTATTAACTATTTTTAAACGATCTTCGTACATAAATGGTTGACGATTCGTTACAACAGGAAAATGTAAAAATTACACATCCCTATTTTAAATAAATAGAACAAAACTCATCTTCAAAACACAGCAATAATCGTCTAATAATTTCGATAAACAAAACGTAAACATATTTACTAATAAAACTGTAGTTTAAACTTATAAAGTTATTGCGTTGTTTAGTCTTGCGTCGACATATATTTTACCAGACTTTTAACGGAAAAAAAAAGGAGTCTTATATGTTTTTACCCCGTCATTTATACTCATGAAATGATTTGTATAAATAAAATATTTCAGTCTCTACGATAAAGAAGGACGCGTTTATAAACAAGAAAAGACTCCAGAGCTGGTATTCAGGACCGGATATTTAGCCATTGATAACAACTTGGCGGGAATGTTGGCATCTTTATTCAGACAGTCATGTGCTAACCCTGAATGTGTTGATATTGAGGTAAGTATTATTACATTATAATCTACTAGATACCTTCGCAGATTTGCTACCTTTTAATAGAGATTATTATTAATCAATTATGTACCACGAGGACGGAATATTAATCCAGGATAAAAATCTACTTATTTGATTATAGCCTACACTTGTTTACATAAGGATTTCTGATGTTTACCCGAGCTCGAACCTGCTCTGGACCGTGGAGGCCTTCCGGCCGGTGCTGATGCAGTGGTTGGAAAGGCGGCACGGGATGCTCTCCTTCCGACTCGTACAGGTCTTGACGGGGCATAGATGCTTCGGCAAGTACCTGTACAGGGTCGCTAGAAGGGAGAGAACTCCGTCCTGCCACCACTGCGATTGCGACGAGGATACGGCGCAGCATACGCTCGAGGTCCGTGCCGCTTGGGCAGAGCCGCGTCGTGAACTTGTCGCAATCATCGATGCCGACCTGTTGCTGCCGATCATCGCTAGGGAGATGCTCGGCAGCATCAGGAATTGGGACGCGGTCGCAACCTTCTGCGAGGCAGTTATCTCGCAGGAGGAGGCGGCGGGTCGCGAGCGTGAGGAGCATAGCCTCGATGATGCGATCCGCTGCCGGCGACTGGGGCGGCGCAGGCGGGATTACCTGCGTGCAATGCCGCCCTAGCCGAGGCCGTGGGTGACGTGACCGGGGATTAGTCCGTCACCCGCCGAGAGGCCGACCGCGTGAGGAAAGACTGACGTCCTCCCCGAGGGTGGGACGTCGGTCGATGGTAGGGTACCCCGGGTAGGGTGTATTGCGTCGGGCCGACCACTGATGACAAGTAACCCTGCTCCAGTGGTCGGCCCAACGACGAAGGCGACGTGTTGTTCGGGTGGGTTGCGGGTGTTGCGTGCTTAAGCCCCACTGTCGCCCCGGACGGAGTGATGCGGAAGCGCGCCGACCGCAGCTCACCCCCAAAAAAAAAAAAAAAAGCTCGAACCTCCTCCACAATAAGAGGAAAATTTAACTATATACCATACTAGTCAGACGGGTTGGTATAGGGGTTTGTCTTGAGTTTCCTTTTTTTTGCTAGATATATATATATATGTGGATATATATATATATATATATAGATGTTACATGCATATTATATCCCTTAGTCGTCTGTTAGGACATCCACAGGCAAGATAGGGAGTGGTGAATTGTATACTTATTCCGTCACTACACGGAGATCGTATTCCTATTCCGTCGCCACGGATGTTTATATAACGACTTCTAATGTCTACGCAATGTAAATAAAACTAAATTATGGTCATGTCAGTCCGCCCGTGACCATGAACTCTGTAAAGTGTTCGAAGCGTCGGGCAATCAAAAATCAAATACAAATGCAATAAAATACGTAGTCTTATCTACAATTGTTTAATTACATAAGTAACTGAGTTACCTCTTATTTTTGGGTGGGCTATGGTCAGCGCACCAGCTGTCCGGCTCTGTCCGGGCGATGAAGGGGTGGCGCGCAGCCCCATAACCTAAAGTAACTCCTCTCCTTCGTTATTGGGCTGATCACCGGTACCGAGGTCCTTGTCCTCCGTGGTCGGCCTGAGTTACTTCTGATCTGACGTAACTGAGTAACAAACGTTCATCAATCTATCCACCCATTCATCAGAACGTTAACGTCCAGTTTTAGAAATAAGCTTCCCCATGAGATTGTCACTCAGATTGATCCTGTACCACCTGCATTCAGGAGTTTAGTTTAATCGTTCAATTTATAAAAGAAAATCTCAGAAGCGACATTGGTAAAAACCATTTGTTACGTCTGCGAGGTGCGCGGGGTACAAATAATGACACAGCCAATACGTGCAAGCTTGTATATTCGACTGGCGCCGCAGTCGACATCAATTTTATACAGTAGATTCTACCCTACAATACCTTACATACTAATCGTCGTTAAATATACTAACAATAATGTGCCGTTCTTCTACCACTTACTATAATGCAGCGGTTTGATTGGATCCCTCCTCGAAGACGTCGGTCGCTGTCGCGTGGTCGACAGCATCAGGCGCAGGTAATCGCGCCTGCACCGCCCCAGTCGCCGGCGGCGGACTGCGTCGTCGTAGAGGCGTTCCTCCCGCGCACGCGCCGCCGCCTCCTTCCGCGAGACTACTGCCTCGCAGAAGGCGGCGATCGCGTCCCAATTCCGGACGCTGTCAAACATCGCCCTGGCAATGGTCAGTAGGGTCAGGTCGGCACCGATGATTGCGATGAGTTCACGGCGCTGCTCTACCCAGGCGGCACATACCTCGAATGTGTGCTGCACTGTGTGCTCGTTGCCGTCGCAATCGAAGTGGTGGCAGGACAGTGTACGCTCCCTCCTAACGACCGTGTGCAGGTATTTGGTGAAGCTACCATGCCCCGTCAAAACCTGCGGAAGGAGAGTACCCCGTCCACTGCATCTGCACTGGCTGGAAACCCTCGACGATCTGGACACCAAACCGAGGCCTCTCTAGCCGGACTGCCCAACGGGCAGTGGCATACTGGCGGGCGTTGACCCACCAGGCGGTCAAAGAGACCATACCGCCTCTCGCTAGCGTCGCCGACACCCGCCGATATAATCCGGCGAGCATCTCCGCCTCCAGGTCCCACGGGGGAGTCCCAGCCAACAGGCATGCTGTCTCCGTCGCTACCGTGCGGTATCCGTGTGTGGCCCTGACCGCCATGGTCCTCTGTGGACGCCACAAAAAAGCTCCGAGATGGACGGTCAGAGACTCCGCCCACATCGGTGCGCCGTACAGGGCCAACGACCGGATGACCCCCGCGTACAGCCGTCAACAGCTAGCGCTGGGTCCGCCCAGATTCGGCATTAGTCAAGATAGGGCGAACGCCGCGCCGAGCCGCTGATCAAGTTGGCGGAAATGCTCCCGGAACCACCAAGGCCCGTCGAGCACCAGGCCCAAATACTTCATATGTGCCC
Organism: Lymantria dispar; assembly: GCA_032191425.1. Classification (NCBI taxonomy): domain Eukaryota; kingdom Metazoa; phylum Arthropoda; class Insecta; order Lepidoptera; family Erebidae; genus Lymantria; species Lymantria dispar. The sequence goes on along the minus strand of CM063442.1, from coordinate 3,348,290 downwards.
GAACCCCTAGACATACCCTAGAATATCATATCGCATGGTTCTTTGGCGAAGTTAAGCCATAACTGCCACGCCGGGTTGGGGCAGCAGGTTGGTGATCGCAGTAAGATTTTATATGATTTCTAAAAGTGCACTTATGTCGTCTCTCCTGATGAAATATCATCCAATTAGTACGCCTCCCTGGGTCAAATAAGAGATGGCATTCTAACATAACCATGTACTAATAAAATGACTATAACAGATTATGGCCTATATATATATATAGTTCAGCCCGAATTTGTGGCAATAATTGTGCCTGAATTAATGTTTTTAGCTAATAAAGTTTCACCTAAGTATAAATAAGTATTCAAGACATTTATCCTACTACTTTCTATTTGTCTTTTTTGTATATTTATTGAATTGTTTACAGATTACTGAACGCGGTTTGGGTAAGACTCAAAAAAGCGTAGACGTTATTTCAAGCGATATACAGAAAGGGCGATATTTCGGTATCAAAGGTTACATATACTATTTATTACATTGCTTTGGAGTTGAAGTGACTTCGTTTGAGGACTTAAAACAATTTATGTCAACTGAGGTATGATATTTTTAGTTAATTTTATTTATAAACATCATAACTAAGTATACGTGTTATCTATATATTTAAAAGGAGAAGCTGACTGACATCAACGCAGGGCCTAAACTATAAGAGTTAGAAACTTTAAATTTTGCACAGGGATTTCCTTTATAACGTAGGGGAGCTCTAAGAAAGTATTTTGGAAAATTCACCCCCTAAGGGGGTCAAATGGGGGTACAAAATTAGTATGAAACTTTACCGTTTTTGAAGTTATTCACATGAAATTTAGTACGAAGTTTCTTCATTAAAAATCATGAAATAGGTGTAAAATATTTTTCAAAAATCATCCCTTAAGGGATTAAAAGGGAGGTCCAAAGTTAGTATGAAAGTTCTCTGATTTTCAAAGATATTTCAATGAAATGTTGTAGTTGGGTTACAAGTTAGTAATAATGATTATTGCCGATATCCCTTTTTGTGAATTCAATCCCCAATGGGGTAAAAGAGGGGTGCAAATTTAGTAGGTATAAAAGTTTTTCGTATTTACCTACATTATTTAAATGAAATTTTGTAATTATGTTATTAGTTCCTAATAATTATTATCGATACCCTACTCAGAGTTTATAGTAGGGGGGCGGGACGTACGTAGTTTACATGTGGGCAACTCGCAAGCAGGCAGACGTCGTTTCCATTAATTAAAATTTCGCTGCGATTGCCGAATAGAATTTTTTTATTCTTGTACGTGTTTAGATATATTCAGTGCCAGATAACGTGGCAAAAGACGACCTTCACCTACCTTCACCACGATATCTTAAAATGCTAAACAATCTATCGCTTACCATACAAATCTTTCAAAAAGTTGTATCGTAAAATTCTCTTGGTACAGGCCTACAAGGGAGCAAAATTACAAACAGCGCAATTCAAAATTTTACAAAATCCAGGCAAATTACCATAGGAAATTTATGTTTTTAATATCCTATAATCATGTATTTGATTGTTTTAAAATACCAAATTAACCTGTAACTGATGATATTTCATCAATTTATAAATAATATAATTGATAAGAATGCCAAATTACTTTCAAATGTTTGAAAAACAAAAGGTTTTTAAGTAACATTAAAATTACAGTACCGAGAACATTTATATAAATTCAATATAATATAGATCCTATAACTAAATACGTAATTGGCTTCAAAGAAATATGTAATCCCCCAAAAAATTACAAATTTTAAGTTATGACACATTTCTTTCAACTCATTTTGTCATCAGGTGTAATAAACCTAAAGGATCGTACAAGTAGATGCAAAATTCAGACAGCAGTCATAGTAATAGTAGTGGAAGTGACAGTTCAGAACTATAGATTTTTGTAAAGTCAAAAATAAATTATTTTAGTATATTATTTTACCTCACCTTACTACGTATTTAACAAAAAGTTAGGCTTAAGATAGGTTAGCTATCAGTTTCATGCTAGGGCAGTGGTAAGCCGTAGCCGCGGAGCCGTACGCGGTGCCCGACCGGCCAAACTGGCTGGGTAGCACCGACGACACCGTGGCAATCGCTGTCTCCACGTCGTGGCCTTCGTCGTCTCTGACCCTTAGGGACAGGGGCGTAGGATACGTCGCGGCGGACTGGGGGAGAGATTACGCTCTTCGGAGTCTATCTCCCCCCTCGCAGGTTTGCGGCTGATTTCGGAGCCTCCCTCACCATCTTGGGGGCCTCGTTACGGCAACTGGCATTGCGCCAGGTGTTCGTACTGGGGGACTTCAACGCCAAGTCCATGACGTGGGGGTCCCCCGAGACGGACGACCGGGGACGGGTGGCCGAGGAGTGGGCGGCAGCAATAGGCCTCTGTTCAGGGGCTGAACAGAGATCGTTTGAACCGGGACCCGCTGGCGGAGGCAGCAATCGTTCACTCGTGGCTGTCCTCTGCCAACCAGTTGGACGGGGTGGACCCCGAGGCTGGCCGCATCCGCAGTGCATTGACGCACATCTGCGATGCGGCCATGCCCCGTGTATGGTGTCTATCCCCGAGGAGGGCTGTCCACTGGTGGTGCCGGGAGCTGGCAGACCTTCGGGCCGCGTGTATACGCGCCCGAAGGGCCTACACCCGCAACCGGCAGCGCCATCGTGACGTGGAGCGGGAGGGCCGGCTTTACGAGTGCTACCGCAATGCGCGGTTGATAAAAATGCTCCTGAAATACCGTCACCCGTCGAGTACTAAACCCAAATATTTCATTTGATCCTTGACCAAGTGGAACCAAATCAACGATGATTGCTGTGCCGACAGGTGTATAGCAACATGGTCTATGAAACAGCAAATCATTCGTTTTATATAGGCCTACTCTAGGCGGCATCGTGACTCATCGAATCACCACCTTGATAACGAGTGTGGCCAAACATATGGCTTATTTAAATTAAGCCAAGCCTGTAGAGGGTTCGGCCTCAGCTAATGTACCATACAATCACCCGCAAGTACGAGCTGAATGGGGAGCAGTACAACGTATGTGTTAGTACATAGTCTTCCTCGCGCTTTATGTAGGGGCCACTGCGCCACTTCAATTAGTCTGGAGTCAGCCGCCTAAGGTATAGAAGCACCTCTCCCTAATAGCGCCTCTCTGATATACCAGATTGGTATTGAATCATCAAGAGCAACAGTGCAACAGTGAGCCTGTAGAACCCTGAACGCACTACACAGTTACCTGTGATTGCCTCTGCCACACATGATTTCTACGCGGACGAAGTCGCGGGTAAAAGCTAGTAATAGTATAATATAATTCACCTTCCTATTCTGTCTGTAATGAATTTGGTGAATTCTAAAATAATGTAAATATTGATTTCAGAATATTGAATTACTGAAGGAAGTATATGAAGACGTATCAGATATAGACTTGTATGTAGCCTTAGGTCTAGAGTATCACGTAGAAGGCGGTTACGTTCCTATAACATTTGCTTGTATTACAAAACAATTTCTTCACAAGTTAATCACTAGCGACAGATTCTATTTTGAACGCCCTGGTGTTTTCACTGAAGGTATTATTTTCATTATTATTCTTTAGCAACAATTCCACCGTTAGAAATATATCTCAATTAACGGCTAATAATGGGATATTCATCACAGTAAACAAGTATTTTAGCGATCGAAATAGGTATCATAAATTGCCTAGTACTGCTGCCCATTCGTTTAATTGTTGGCAACTATATCACCCCTTAGAGTTGTGGCATATAGAATCGGTGCCAATAGTCACTGGCGATGGGCAGTAGAAGAGACTAATATTAAGACTAATATTGCTCGCGGGTATCGTAAAATACGTGTAAAAGTTTTACGTAGACCTGCCCCAATTCCACCTAATGTCATCTGGTCAACAATTACATTCCCAAACACGCCTGACATCAGGCAGGCACAAACTTTTTCAATAGCTTATGTGATATGTTCTACGAAAGAAGAGCACATATTAAGTCGACACCAAAAAGAAAACTGGAACAAGAGCAAGATGACATGGAATTTTTACTGAAACCACTACTAAAAACCTATTGCAATCGTTTTATCATTTAAATCAGCATAGCCTTTACGCATGACAACAAAATTCTCATTCAAATTGGCGTATTTATTTACGTGAAATTTTCCACATGCCATTTATCTGATAACGTTTACATATAGATTTTATTTAAGTTATTCGATTCGTAGTGATTATAAGGATGCCGAGTAGTAGACCTAAAAATAAAATATGTCACCAATTCTCCTTTTCCTGGGTTCGTCTCTAAAAACGACTGAGAGATGAGAGAGAGCATTCAACATAGTTGCAATGAAAATTGCGAATTTTTATACCAATCCATCTGGCAAGCAATACATCAGTATTCGTGATTTCTATGCCACAGAAGAGTATATTCGAGATAATATCCGAAAGGATAAACCACTGCCCATCCAAGTTGATGGTCTACAGTGGATGACAATGTCGGTTGCTAATGGCCCATCCACATGGAGCTTGAGAGAGGTACGCACGTGGCGGGCTATGACCTCGTTCCCCACCCATTCCCTTGCCCCCTTCCATTGCCCCGGATGAATCACATGGTGATATTAAAGATAAAATTATTTTCAGCTCAACTGGCGGCAATAAGAAACGTTACTTGGTCTTCTTTATTATGCGCTGTAGGTGAAGGTGTAACGGAAATTCAGCCAAATTCCTTCTTTAACAGTGCTCCGGGGTAAGCAAATTTTCTCATTTTCATTCAACCTTTTCACTGCTGGCCGTAACTATTCCTCCCAGATCACTGCAAAGTGCAGTACTGTGCCGCCGGCATCCAACAATGCCCAACTATTTTTATTCAAGCAAGTTAAGCAACTTCTGCCAGGAAATTATTATTTTAACTTTAGAAGTATAATATTTGTCCGCGTAGTTCAAAGTGTGGTATAAGAAGCGACGGCCTATATCGAATATCATTGATTGGATTATCATCTTTATCCTCATGCCCATTAGTTCTTTGCCCTCCCACTATTATTTTTCTGCGTGTGGCTATTAATTGTTTCAAATAATTTTATTTTTGTGAAGTAACATGCGACGCACGAAATTATTCTTTAGTCGTTATCCATACCGAGTTTCTGGGTTCCAATTCTTACCTGAACAAAAATAAAATATTAAGGTTCCATTTGGTGATGGATTAATAATACAATTCAACACCCCCTTTCTTATTTATGCTAACAATATCTATAAAAGAGAAGAAAAATCAAAATAAAACCCTATGTCATCTCGCCCTCTTGTGGTCAAGTTCCCTCCTATCGTGGAGGAAGCTCGAACCCAGCAGTGGGGCGTATATGAGCCGTAGGGATATGGTTTAAGTGATTGTTGATAATGTTGGTCTATGATCAATAGCAAACTTGAAGAATAGAACTATGCCCACTAAATAACAATTCTAAAACTATTCAAGGATATCTGATGTTTACGCGAGCACTACACATTGTAAATAAAACTACTTTTACGGATTATAACGCGTTTGTAATTGATTTATGATTGCCCGACGTTTCGAACACTATGCAGCATTCATGGTCACGGGCGGACTAAGGTGTCTCAAGTCCAACAAGTAATCGTTATTACAGACATTTATAATTATCTACCCGATACAGAAAATTAGTTATAAATTTATTAAATTGTGACCCACATTTTAGTACAAATTTATTGCCAGTGTAAGAAGAAAATGATTCTATATGAAAAAATTATATTGTTTATGGTTAGTGATTATTAATTATTAAGACCGTGTGAAACCACCCACAGTTGAGCGCCTCCCTGCAGTGCTACCTTATGTGAAAGGAGTCACTGACAAGATTGGCTATATCCTGAAACGGGCTTCCATAAAAACTTATTTTAAGCAACACAAAATGATAAGTCAGTTCTTACCACCTGTCAAGTGCCAGATCCCTCTACAAGATGCAGGAGTTTATAAACTTGACTGTGACTGTGGTCTCTCTTATATTGGGCAAACAAAGAGATCCATAAGAACTCGGGTCAAAGAACACATAGCTGATGTGAAGCACCGCCGTCACACTAAGTCTGCAGTCTGTGAACATAGTCAGGACCGCTCCCGCCATAACATTAGGTTTGATAAACCTCAAGTCCTCGCAAAGGAACACCGATACCTGCCTAGAATGGTACGCGAGGCTATTGAAATCAAAAAACACAAAAATTTCAATAGAGAGGATGGCTGGGTATTACCATCAAGCTGGGATCCTGTTATAAACATAATTAAAAATAAATCCAAAGAGACCACCACAAGACTGCATGATACTGTGAGCACTTATTGTATAGATTTGACCCACAATAATAATAGTTAAAGATAATTTTATAAATCAAAAATCTTTTAGTAAGACAGAGTAAACCGCATCTAAAATTAAAAATCAATATCGAATGGACTGTGTCAAGTATTTGGGTGTACTCTTAGATGATACACTTACCTGGGAAATGCACATAACGTCTACAATTGCGAGAGTCCGAAAGCTTGTATACATTTTCAAAAACCTACGTACAGTTGCCAATAGTATACTTCTTCTGCAAACGTATCGAGCACTGTGCGAATGCATAATTAGATACTGCATTTGTGCATGGGGAGGTACAGCAAAAACATATAAGTTGGGAATTGAGCGTGCGCAGCGCATGGTGCTCAAGGTACTTTTATATTTACCGTATAGACACCCTACATTTTCTGTGTATAATATGTCAGGCGTTCTAGTGAGAAAAATGTTTGTATATGAAATGTTGCGCAGATACCACAAAAAAACTTTTCCTTACATTTGTTCATCACATAAACGTGTGGAACGATGCCCAGTGCCTCGCGTTAAATCCACATTTGCACGAAGGCATTATAATTTTTTAGCTCCCCATATTTACAACAAATGTAATAAAGTACATAAAATACGTAAATTAAGTACCCACAAATTTAAATTGGCTATAACTACTTGGCTAAAATCAATAGACTTTGACGCTGTAGAAAATCTCCTAAAAGTACCGTAGTATCGCAATTACATATGTACACACACACACACATACACGCACACGCTTTTCACGCGCGCGCACGCATGCACGTTCACACACACAGAACCAAATGCACGCGCCCACATCCATGTCCACATACACCTAACACATACATAAACAAACAAACTTACTATTTTTTTTTTAATATTTTTCTATTTTTATATTGTTTGGATTTTGTACTCATTTTTTAAACCGAAATTGATGTTATTAAGGTCATATATATAAAAGGGAAAATACTAACACCTGCAACACAGTCCTTACTAGTGCAGGTGTTAGGGACTCCAATCAATGTAAATGTTCTTTTTACGTCAATAAAGATTTATTTATATTTATATATTTAATAGTAATTTAGCATCATGTCCCCTGAGTTTTCTTGCCTTATCTTTCTCAGTGCGGCCGCGTTCCGATCCGGTGGTCGTATATTAGTTTTGTTAGTTTTAAATCAACAAATTGTAACAATAATTACTACAAATTTTGATAATTAATAATTACTAACCATAAACAATATAATTTTTTCATATAGAATCATTTTCATCTTACACTGGCAATAAATTTGTACTAAAATGTGGGTCACAATTTAATAAATTTATAACTAATTTTCTGTATCGGGTAGATAATTATAAATGTCTGTAATAACGATTACTTGTTGGACGTGAGACACCTTAGTCCGCCCGTGACCATGAATGCTGCAAAGTGTTCGAAACGTCGGGCAATCATAAATCAAATACAAACGCGTTATAATCCGTAAAAGTAGTTTTATTTACACTATTCAAGGAGTTTGTCACCCGTTTTTACCGACGACCCCTATCTCAAACTAACACTAGCCTTATTGCTATGTTCATTACCGTTCCCTACTGACCTAGGATGCGCAGTGGAAGGGAACACCAGGCCAGTGAGGGATACCAAATGGGTAATAACATTGGCTTGCGATTACGCAAGGCTATTTTAAGTTCTCCTAAATGATAGTACAAGAACAGATTTTAACACTTACGAGTAGATACCGCGGAGGTAGCTATAACGTAACCTAACTCAGCGTTCGGTCTGGCCAGACAAATAGAAACTAACTGAGGGGTTACTTAGCTTGTATCCAAAAGCGCGGTGATGACAACGGCCTCGTACACTTCAAGGACCCAGGCTTGCTACTCGTACACACAATTTAATGTTCACAAATATATACTTAATTCTAATTAACTCGCGTACATAAGCGGTACACAAAACAAAGGGTGGCGCGCAATATTACAAATACCACGATTTCACGGCTTTAGTCCACAAAAGACATAGCAATTACAAAATATGTGCGTACGCGACCGTTACTTCCAACGCAAGTCGATCCGCGAACAAAGCGAAAGTGAAAGTGAAAGTGGCGGCCGGCTCCGAGCCAACCGCGAACCACAAAAATCAGAACTACCCTACATGGATTTAATTATTAAACTAATATAAAAATGTTTGGTACCGAACATCTACCCGCCTCGGACAGGTCTACCTGGCCGCTAATCAATTGGTAAACGGGACAATGTTGCTACCGCTCTCTTCAGTACCGAACCGTCCACCTGAACCTCAGCAAAACGAGGCACATTATCTGCGCCATATACTAAATTTAAAATTCGGCCGCGACGCCAGCACAGTGGCGGCAAATTGGTATCTTTTATCAAAACGAGGTCACCAACTCGAGGTGGATTAGTCTTGTCAGTCCACTTAACGCGCTGCTGGAGAACATGAAGATATTCTAAGCTCCAACGCTTCCAAAAGCTTTGAGTAAGCTGTTGGACCAACTCAAACCGCGAGAGACGACTTGATCTCACATCAACAAAGGGGTACTCAGGCAAAGCATTAAGTGGCTGACCAATCAAAAAATGACCCGGTGTGAGAACCTCCAAGTCACTCGGGTCTGAAGAGATCGGACACAACGGTCGCGAGTTCATTACGGCCTCTATCTTACAAAACACAGTTGCGAGTTCTTCAAATGTGAGTACAGACTCACCAATAACTCGTCGCAAATGTGCTTTAGCAACCTTAACTGCGGCTTCGAAAATACCACCCCAATGTGGGCATGCTGCCGGACTAAATTTCCAGGTTATACTACGACTGGTTAGTTTATTACCAATATTTGTGTGATTGCTGGCTAAAAAATCATGTACATCTTTCAAATAATTATTGGTTCCCTTAAAATTTGTGCCACAGTCCGAACGTATCAAAGAAGGCAGTCCTCTCCTTGAAACAAATCTATCAAGTGTCGCAACAAATGCCTCGGTGGAGAGGGATGACACTAATTCAAGGTGCGCCGCTTTAGTTGACAGACATACGAAGACACACAAATAGGCCTTGACTGTTTTACTGTTTCGTAGAGTTGAAGTCTTAACCAAAAAAGGACCTGCAAAGTCGGTGCCTACACCGGCGAACGGCCTCGATTCTCTGACACGATCAGAAGGGAGGTCACCCATCAAAGGTTGCATGGTACTAGCCTTCAGCCTGTAACAAGGCATGCAACGAAATACCACACTGCGAATCGTTCTTCGAGCAGACAAAATCCAAAATTCTCGCTGCAATATGGCTAATAAGGCGTTACAGCCAGCGTGAGAATTTCTAATGTGACGGTCCGTCACCAACAAATGCACAAAATGACCTTGCTTGGGTAACAATATAGGGTGCCGACTACCGTAGGGTAGACTAGAGTTTCTGAGGCGACCTCCAACACGTAAGACACCCGTGTTGTCCAAAAAGGGGCTCAACATACGCAAGGTTCCTGTTAGTTTAGCCTTACCAGCTTTCAAAATTTCAATCTCCCTTTCAAAATATGTATCCTGTACCACACGTATCCAATGGCAAAAAGCCTCCTGTCGTTCTTGTGGTGATAGAAAAGCCTCTAATTTTTTGTTCCGTAAGTGCTTACAGTTGTAATAGAAGCGCTTAATCCAAGCTGTTACACTTACTAATTTATCGAGGGAGCTATACCGATTCAATAAGACATTTGGATCGAATACGCAAGCACGCCTCTCAACAGCGAGCAGTCGCAATCCAGGCAACGGACCTACGTCCAAAACCGGCGTCAGTGGCCATTCAGACTCTGAGCGTAATAACCATTCCGGTCCCCACCAAAGGGAGTGCGTTACCAAGGCGGGGGATGTACAACCCCGAGATGCACAATCAGCTGGGTTAAGCTCACCAGGCACATGCCTCCAAATCAAGGGAGTCTCAGATTTCTGAATTTGGGAGACTCGGTTCGCTACAAATACCTCTAAGGTGTGAACTGAAGCCTTTAACCAGCACAAAACAATTTGGCTGTCAGTCCACGCGTAAGTGGTGCTAATGTTCACAGTATGACGCAACAAATTCGACACGTGATTAAGAAGACGCACAAGCAGAGTAGCCCCTGCCAATTCAAGTTTAGGGATTGTCAAAGCAGTCCGTAGGGGTGCCACCTTGCTCTTCGCCATGACCAGTGAGATCTTCACTTGGCTGTCAGAACCCACCGTACGCAAATATACACAAGTGGCGTAACCCCGTTCAGAGGCGTCCGAGAAACCATGCAGAGTTGCCTGGTACTTTCCTGGAGGAAGCATAGAACGAGGGATCGATACCTCATTGATCGCAGGAAGTGAGGATACAAATTTGGTCCAGTCTTCCATCAAAGCTCCCCGAAGAGGTTCGTCCCAGCCTAGTCCTGCCATCCAAAGCCTTTGTAAAAAGCATTTAGCCCAAAATATGACGGGACATATCCAGCCATTTGGATCAAATGTTCTTGCAACCGTGGAAAGCACCAAACGCTTAGTCCAAATGCGCGGCAACTCTAAGTCAACATTGTAAGTGAATATGTCTGGGGCTGGTTTATACTGAATGCCGAGAACAGTCATCATAGCAGGGTTCTCGATATTCTCGAACAAATGCGGATCTTGCTGATGTTCATCCGGAAGTCCCTTCAAAAGCGCAGGTGAGTTGGATATCCACTTCCGTAACTCATAGCCCGCGGTGGCTAAGATGCCTATCAATTCATCCCGTAGAAGGATGGCCTCTTTCTCAGAGGGTCCACCAGTACAAATGTCATCGACATACAAATCCTCTTTCAAAATCGCGGCTGCGCGAGGAAACTTTAAGCGCTCCAGGTCCGCGAGCTCCCACAGAGACCGTATAGCCAAATAGGGGCTTGACTTTAACCCGTACGTGTTTGTATTGAGCTCATAAACAACCATGGGATCCTGGGGGCTTTCACGCCATAGAATCAACTGATACCGACGGTCATCCGGGTGAATAATCGTCTGTCTGAACATCATCCTTATGTCAGCCACAAATACAACCTGATGTCGACGAAACCGAGTGATGACGTCACAGAGATCCTTGATCAATTTAGGACCAGCATACAAACAATTGTTCAACGATACACGCGTTGAAGTTTGCGCAGAACCATCGAATACTGTACGCAATTTGCCATTTGATGCCTTAATTACAGCATGATGCGGTAGAAAGAAGTGATCCACTGTTTGCCAATCTAATTTCGACACAGACATGTGTCCCAACTCCTCATATTCACGCATAAAATCAATGTATTTCTCCTTTAGGAGAGCATCTCGAGCCATTCGGCGCTCCATAGCCAATAGTCGTTTCTCAGCAGCAGGCCGCGAGGTGCCAAGTGGTGGCCGTACGGCGAGAAACGGCAATCGAGTCATAATCTGACCAGTACGTAGGCGACTCGTATTGTTTTGGTAAAACAATTCGCACTCCTCATGCTCCGGATCAGTGCGCGGAGCCTGTGGTGGTTCTTCCACTTCCCAAAACCTCTGAACCGCATCAGAGAGAGCAGAGCCTACCATCAAGCCAATGTCAAGACGGGTATCCGTGAGGACCGGTCCCATCAGTGCAGAGCCAAATATGGTCGGGATGGCTACCATGCCTCCTGGTTGCATGACCTGAATGCTACCCAAGAATATGTTTCCCAGAACATCGGCGCCTAGCAACAAATCGACCGATCCAGGTATACCAAATTTGGGGTCTGCCAAGTTCAAACCCGACGCTAAACCAATAGCATACGGAGACAACTGCTTCTCCGGATGGGTGCCCAAAATATTGTTCATAACAATGGCTGAACACTCAAACAATGGGCTTGACGAGTTTATAGGAGAGAACGCACATAATACTTGGCCTTCAACATTGGCCACAACTGCGTTGCCAACACCTCTAGTGACATGAGGAAAATCACGCATACTTAGGCGTACCTGCCCCACCAACCAAGAAGACGCTATACACCCCTGAGAGCCTGTGTCCAGAATTGCCCGGACCACAACAGAGGCACCTGTCCGTCCCCAGACCCTTACAGAAGCAGTGGGTAGGAGTACGGTTTCAAACGGGGGTGGTGCATGACGGGGGGAGGCGCCGTGTTCCTAATGTCGTCTAGGCAGCGGGTGATTCTCATGTTCACGGGAAGCGTCATCAAAGGTAGGTACCCGCCCGTGACGATACGGGCGCGAATCGTGGTTATCACTCTTGCCACGGGCTTCCGATGACGGCGAGCATTGACCTTGTGGGCGCCTCGCTGCGGCAGAATCTACGACGCGCGGGGGTGAGCGACTAGGTCTCGAACTGCGGTTTTCATACCGGTGCCTTCGCTCATAACTACCCGTAGGTGAGCCTTGACGTTCATGTTCACGACCAATCCCATTATTATTCGCACAAAGAAGTTTCAAATGCTGGCCTCCGCAGTATGTACATGGGCGAGGATTAGGACAATCGCGCTGGAAATGGTTTCCCAAGCAAGAAAAGCACCAACCTCGAGCCTTAGCCAAACGCCTACGCGAGGCCACGTGCAGCGCAGTAAAATCTGAGCAACTGGCAACTTTATGACTCGGGGACTTGCAATAGGTGCACTCAGGTCGCGACTGTACAGCAGCAAAACGTGGTGGGTGACGAACCTCTGGCCTTCTAAAGGCGTGATTGCGGGTCGGAGCCGATGACCGCGGCAACTGTTGACCAAATGACCTGTCAACGACCGTCATGTCTACCATCCTACACTCGTCTTCCAAAAACTTCTTAAGGTCATCAAAAGCAGGCAAGTGAGTTGCATCATCACCTCCATATTTTTGCTCGAAACGAGCCCTAAGTTCCGCAGGAAGCTTTTTCAAAACAATATGCACCAGCATATATGACCAAGTGCTCACCGGAAGGTCTAACCTTTCCAGTGCGTTGATCGCAATCATCAATGGGTTCAATAAGTCGGACCTTAGAGCCGAGACCCTAGATACCACTGGCAGACCCAAGAGCTGACCAATGTGTGTATCTGCCAGGCAACGCTTATTTTGGTAACGCTTTATGAGAAGGTTACGTGCCACTAGGTAGTTTCCATCATTGATCTCCAGGTGCTGAACTAAACCTCTCGCCTCACCTTCCAACACGGAGAACAGGTAGGCCAATTTTTGAGCGGAACCTAAGTCAGAACGCGCGTGGACTAAGCTCTCAAACAAGTTTATGAAACCTAGCCATTGGTCCAAACGACCATCAAAACGCGGCAGGTCCAAAGTGGGCAGTTTACTCAATAAGCCCGACGTAGAAGGTTTCACATCCCTAGACGCGGGAGACTCACCCCTTTTCGACGCGGAAATTTCCCTAGCACGCTGTGAGATTCGATCTGCATAATCCATGATCTGGTCATAATCCGCGTGTACCAAGTCACGATACGTTTGTGGGTAATCTTCATCAGAAATATCTAAAATTTTTGTGTTGAAGTTACGGTACACATCATCAACAAATTGTAAGCGCGTATCCAATTTGCTGTACCTATCCAGGAGAGACTCATTTCGATCAGACCTATCAACCAAGGCGGTTGCAGTCGAGAACCATCTCAACTCAGAGCGCAGCTTACCTGCCGAGTCCTTAGCGCTAGCAAAAGCAGCCATAATAATCGAATAAAATAATTAAATTCCAACAACAAAAAAAAATATATATATAATCAACTAAATAAATCAACCAATTGAAACAACAATCAAAAAATACAAATTACAAAATTGAACAACAATTAAATTATTGCGCAAAGGGAAACGTTAATATTTGTCTGTATAAGTACCATAAACAAAACGCAAAATAATATTAAACTAATTGTCTATACAGTTCAATTCATTCGTTCATTCAATCACGAGACTGCACTACTCTGTGGCACAATGTACTACGCAAATTATTTTATTACTCTGTGGCACATTAAGTAAACAATGATATTCAAAATTTCAAATGTTGCAGTGAACTTATTTATATGATATTTTTAATAACTAATAACAATAAGTACACAAATGATCAATCACACAAATATTTAATGTGTATCTTTATACACCAGACTATTTATTAAACTGGGCCGTAATACGTAAAATTCAAGTAATTATATATCGATTTATTTTTCAACACGGGCACTTGTAGATATCAATACCAAACAAAATTACTAGATTCACTAGAACCACGCTCTGCTACCAGAAAGTATGTTCATTACCGTTCCCTACTGACCTAGGATGCGCAGTGGAAGGGAACACCAGGCCAGTGAGGGATACCAAATGGGTAATAACATTGGCTTGCGATTACGCAAGGCTATTTTAAGTTCTCCTAAATGATAGTACAAGAACAGATTTTAACACTTACGAGTAGATACCGCGGAGGTAGCTATAACGTAACCTAACTCAGCGTTCGGTCTGGCCAGACAAATAGAAACTAACTGAGGGGTTACTTAGCTTGTATCCAAAAGCGCGGTGATGACAACGGCCTCGTACACTTCAAGGACCCAGGCTTGCTACTCGTACACACAATTTAATGTTCACAAATATATACTTAATTCTAATTAACTCGCGTACATAAGCGGTACACAAAACAAAGGGTGGCGCGCAATATTACAAATACCACGATTTCACGGCTTTAGTCCACAAAAGACATAGCAATTACAAAATATGTGCGTACGCGACCGTTACTTCCAACGCAAGTCGATCCGCGAACAAAGCGAAAGTGAAAGTGAAAGTGGCGGCCGGCTCCGAGCCAACCGCGAACCACAAAAATCAGAACTACCCTACATGGATTTAATTATTAAACTAATATAAAAATGTTTGGTACCGAACATGCTATTTAAATTGCCTTAGGTATTGCCTAAACTTTAGGGATTAGTCGGTGACGAGCACAAAGTTGTATAGCGAAAGGCGAAATTGCTATCGCAATTTTGTCGTCGCTTCGTGTAAATCTGAATGAAATGTATAAAGTCAGTGATACTTAATCTACAACATTTTCGTACTTTGTTAAACGTTCATTAGAAATTGAATAAATCAAGGATTACGTTCGCATAAGCAAAACAAAGTTCGCTTTAAATTAGCTGATCGGCCGATGACCGTTGACGAGTCACCTTTGTACCTACGTACCATTAAAGCGTTTGCGCAATTTATACCTATTTATACTGTCGAAGCTTTACATGCCTATATCAACATGTATCCTATCTGTATATGCTTACATAATACGTAACATTTAAGGCATAGACTCTTAGACACACATTTTAAAATCACTATAACTGTTATGATTTATTGTTTTTTGTATAATATACATTTTAATTGCGATCTACTACTACACTACAACATATTCGAACAGTAGCCCCATAATCTAATACACTCGCATATACCAACTAGATATAAAGCTTTTTGTCGGCGATGTCGACATCCACACCATTATTTTCATAATATTTACTCGTAAGTCTCATTTAAATTTTTTTTTGGAATATACATCACAGTCTTAGAAAGTAGCCACTATGTTTACATTATGTGTACATTATGTTTTCAAGAAAGTCCTAACACCTAATATGATTTGCCAACAGATGGCGTTATTGTTTATTTCTGCATATATATTTTACTCACAATTTGATTATTGTTTCAGTAATGAGATTGTGCCCTGTGAAGAAATACCACAGCTCGACTTCAGCCCCTGGGTTGATTCTTCTTGTGATTCCTCAGAGTAAAGTGATATAGCCGTATGAAAATGATCACAATAAAAAAAAACGTAAAAATACGATTTTTTTTATAATGATAGCATCAGTAACAACTCCTTATGAAAATTTGTGACCTATTATTTCTTATGATTTCTTATATCTATATAAATTGTTGCACGGGGTTTCTCAAACTTATAGTCCCTTATTTTCCTCTATGATTTATATTAATTATTACAAGAAGATTAGGTATAGTTTAATGCAAAGAAATAAAAGGAATGAAAGCTTTAGGTTGAAGTATAATTTTGTTAGCAAATTTCTCACTACTTACAAAACAATATTTTGTACAAATATAGAGGCCTTCAATTAAATATGGCCGACTTCAAACTACACTAGTTTAACCTTTTAATGAAACTAAAGAATCATTAGGTAATGCTTAAAATTCAATATTGTTTAGACAAGAAATTGTTGAGATTTAGTGACTGAATGCACAAATGGCGTAGTGATTAATATCGACCTACAGCGCCAGTGTCGGAGTTCGAATCCCAAGACAACACTTTGTGCGATCCACAAATTGTTGTTTCGAGTCTACACGTTAACTGTGTCTGTTATATGTTTGTAAAACACCCGCAATACAAGGTTTATTTCCTTAGTGCAGGGTGTCATTAACAGTGTATTTTTAAATTCATTGACGTAGTTTTAACCAACAGTTCTGTATATCTAAGCACTAAGCGTATAGGTGATTAGAAGTCTGATTGATCCTGTTTTACTGTTTATGCTTTTTACCCTATTACTATTTTATTATTATTATGTTGCAATTATTTTTGGTTCATTTTCAAAATATGCACTATCAGTTCTTTTTAACAAGTGTTACGGTGGATTACTTTGATAAGCGGGGGCCAATACATGGGGCGCAAGAGTTCATTTCTCGTCCTAAAACTATTTTAATCATATTTTCTGTTTAATTGAACATTATATGCATGTATCCGAAAATACAAATAACCTGGATACCTGGACTCCCATTTAGCAAGGATTTTATTTTAACACTCTTTTTAAACTGATCCTATATTCAATGATATATGTATTTTTGATTAAACATTTTTATATTGTGTTGCAATAAATTCTATTAAAAATATGAGTGTTTAATTTAAAATATGGAGGATAGATTCCATACTGATTTGGTTGAAGATTTGATTGGCTTGAAGTTTACTTTTGACGCTTTATTTAGAAAACGATCATAGTATCATAGTACAGCAACGCCATCTTTATTTAAGGCTATTCAGAGGACACTTTTCAATCACAGAGATTGTGCTCCTTACCTTTACCCTCCATAATTTAAACGTAAGAGCCCTTAAATTTAAAAATATAATTAACAATTACTCTACTGCCAAGTGCCACAAATCCATCATTGGCTGCTGCTTTCAACTATGCTTTCAAAAAGAGTTAGACAGTAAGAGGATAGGAACTAAAAAGTTATAAAATATTTCAAAAGTATTAGTGTCTTTTAGGGCTTATATAGAAGCCTGGCAAAGCTCTCCCATATCCATGGTGCTGTGTGGCTGCGGTTATCGTAACTGTAGGTACATCGTTTTATTTATAGGCTAACTAGAATTTTTCTTGCTGACTCCTACATTACAGAGGAGGAAAATTAAGTCAATCTCTTCCAGCTTCTCCTGTATAACTTTTTTAATTAAATTTGTTGCGGATTCCAAAGCAATTAAAATCATTTGCCGGGACTGCCTGCAGGAAAAACTCGGTATCATTTGTGGAGACCATTATGAATTCTGGGTTACAGGAGTCAAAATGGGAGGAATGTTTGGTGGCATTAGTCTTAAAAAATATCAAAATATATCCCCAAATAAGCTAATACGCGAACCTCCATTAGAATGGATTTTATCATAATATTTTTAAACTGATACTTATATTTGTTGATGTGATACGTATTATCATTATATATAAATTTCTTGTGTACGTGTGTCACTAAACTCCTCCAAAACGGCTGGACCGATGTTGATGACGTTTTTTTGTGCATGTTCAAGGGGATTCGAGAATGGTTTAGATTCACAATTAGAACAATTGGTAGGTGGCGCTTATTTCATACCGACGTCCTCCTCGAGTTAGGGACGTCGGTCGATGGGAGGGTACTCCTCAAGGGGTATTCCGTCGGGCCGACCACTGACGGCAAGTAACGGCTCCGGTGGTCGGTCCAACGACGAAGGCGACGTGGTGTCACGGGTGTGGGTGCTTACGCCCCTCTGTCGCCCCGGACGGAGTGGTGCCAGGAGTGAGCCGACCGTAGATAAAAAAAAATAGTGGCGCTTATTTGAACAGAACAACGTCTGTTGGGTCAGATAGTATATTATATTTTTTATTTAGGTTATAATATTTAGAATTAAGGCTATTAATACGATGTTACAATAAATAATCTATATCTATACCAATAAATAAAATTGGAGTCTGTTTGTAATGTCAAAATAATAGGCTTTTTTCATGCTTACACGGTTATTTGCACGACACCTATGCCTAAAATAGCAATTAAAAAATTTTTGTCTGTCTGTCTGTCTGTCTGTTTGTACCGGGTAATCTTCAAAACGGCTGGACCGATTTCAAAAATTCTTTCACCAATGGATAGCTATAATATCAGGGCGTAAACTAGGTTATATTTTATCCCGGTATTCCCACGGGAACGGGAACTACGCGGGTAAAACGACTATAACCTATAACCGAAGCGAAGCGAGGGCGGGTTGCTAGTATTATTATATAAGTTTTTAATTTAATCAAAAAAGGTAGATTCTTAAGTAGCTCTTATTTTTAAAAATGTAAATGATCTACTTGTGTAAAGATCACTACATGTGCATGAGTTTAAAAAATAAAATGTTTTTTGCCACTGTTGGTCTCTGGTGTCATACATAATGTAAAGGAAATTGTCTTATTATACCACGCTGATGAAATGGCTTGGCATAAGGTGACGCGTGTCAATTAGGATTGCATTCTTTAGAAGCTTTAGGCGAAATTTTATTCAAACAGTTTTTCACATAAAATAAAGACTTTTTAATATTTTGTAACATAATTCTTGAAGTGTGAAATAACAAAAGCTTTATTTGTGAACATGTTAAAATCCTAAACAATGGCCACTATGTTTTCATGTTAGGGTTAACACATTCAATATTTTTTTTTGTTTTACATGGAAAACTAGCTAATATTTGTAGATTCTCTTGTGTTAAAAGCTTAAATAAAATTATAAATCCTTAAAGAAACATACATTGCTGAATAAATGAACCAACTTTAGTATATTCTCACTTTTAAATGGTTATATAAACAAAATGGCTTATCAGGTGAATAACAGTGGACGGATTATTTAAAGTGGTACACACAGTTGATCTGCGATTGGCCACACCTTCGCTATTAACTCTAAGAGCAAAATATTGTTCACCCGTTAAGACCGCCACTATACCCTTAGCTCCAGTGCTCACGGCTTTTGTCACATACACTGGACGTGGTGCTAACAACCGCTGCTCGAAAGCTTTATGTTTGCCATTGGTTACGGTACTCTTGTACTTAGATCGCTGCTATAGAATATAAAGAAGAAAAAGACGCTATCCATCTCCAGACTCACTCCGCAGGTTCTGGGCTAAAAAACCTCCGTTTAGTAGGCTAACACAGAAACCCCCGATGGCTGCAATAGCAGTCCCGCGATGCTCGATCTCTCTCACCAGGGCCGTCTAAAAGCATATCGCTTCTAGGGCGAACCGATTCAATTTCACGAGCTGAAGATCAAGCTCGGCTGCTACGCCAACGTTCATCTATACAGGGAAGATATGCGGTTTTCCTCACACGTTGGAGACGAGTACCGCCTGGTACAGTAGTACAACAGTTCATCATCATTTACCTGCCCTCATCCCACGCTAAGTGGAGTCGGCTCAACATGATTGTACCTTTCATAACCTTTTGTTAGCCGTCATATCTTCACTCACTACGTTCCCACGCATATCCTCACTCACACAATCTATCCATCTCTTTTTAAGTCTCCCACGATTGTTACGTCCATCCACAAATATATTGACAACCCTCGTAATCATATGCCCTTCATCACGTGTCCATACCAAGACAATCTATCTTGGTCCAGAGGGTGTCACTATCAGTTGTCTGTCCGTCAACTGCTTAGTGCCATTACAGGCGCGTGATCCCGGACTGCTTCAGCTGCTGCTGTCGTGCCTCTTTCCTATATCCTATGATAGTAGTATCTTTAACCCATTTTCTTCCATATTCATCCACCATGTCCCATTCTTTTCCTCATAAGCGAGAATTCCCGAGAAGAGTTGGCGTCGGGCGGGCGGCCGGCCATAAAATTAATAGCCTTATCTCTCTTACAACAGCAGTACAGCAGTTCTATTCATATTGGCGTACGCTTCCAAATTCATATGTTTACACATATAAACTTGAAAGACTTTATACTAACAACAAAAAAATGACTTTGACAATAGTACGTTGCTATGTTTTGTGATCGCGTAAATGTTGCGTAGATATGCATTAGCACACGATTGATTTGTTGGCATTTATTGCCATAGAGTTATGTTTTCTATCTTCGAAATTTATCATTAAGCTCATACAAAATTTTATCTTGACCATTTCGGCTGAAGCCTTCTCTGGGCAAAAAAGCAAGAATTTGCCACAAAAATCATATATTTTGGATTTATGTCCGAACATACATGCATTCTCCTACGTTTTTGAGTCTGTTATTAATATAAAAACAAACTTTTTATTTTCTAAATAATATTTAAGAAATACGTGTGGGGCAACCATAAAACGAGGTAGCAACACAGAAAATTACTGTGGTGAGCCTGTTATAGGCACTAATGAGACAAGCTGTGACATGTTCAGAGCTACAGCTAACACTCAACAATGGCTAACTGTGTTAAAGAGGAAGTTGCATCGACATCTTGTTTTATTAGTCCATAAATAGGAATAAAAGGACTTAATACGGTAGCATACATCGTACATTAGATAGAAATAAATAATGAATGTCTTTTTCTTCTCAGCTCACATAGTACAGTGCCACTTTTGGGTTAGGGTCTGCTTCTTAATTAGGACTCTGGACCTAACTCTGCAGTTAGGTGCTGGATGAGTTGCTTAGACGAATTGGCCTGTGCCAAGAAATGGAAAATTGGATATATAACCCTGTGGTTATATATCCAACTAACAACCCGCCCTCGCTTCGCTTCGGTTTTAGTCGTTTTGCCCGCGTAGTGCCCGTTCCCGTGGGAATACCGGGATAAAATATAGCCTAGTTTACGCGCTGATATTATAGCTTTCCATTGGTGAAAGAATTTTTGAAATCGGTCCAGCCGTTTTGAAGATTACCCGGAACAAACAGACAGACAAAAAAACTTAAATCTGTATTTTAGGCATAGGTGTCGTGCAAATAACCGTGTGAGCATGAAAAAAGCCTATTATTTTGACATTACAAACAGACACTCCAATTTTATTTATTGGTATAGATTAGGTCAATTTCCTTCCCAGCATGGAGGAGGCTCAAGCCCCGTAATGGGGCGTATATGAGCCGTAATAATGATGATGATGACATTAGTGTTATGTAGCAGCGTCAATCATCATCACCGCAGCCCACATACGTCCCATTGTTGGACTCGGGCCTCCTCCTCAATGGGAGGGAATTTGCCTTACTCATGCTGGTCAGACATGTTGGTATTTTTTCTATTTTTTTATGGTTGGGCTATGGTAAGCGCACGCGCGGTCCAGTCCGTCTGGGGCGACGAAAGGACGGCGCGCGGGCCCATAACCCACCCGTACCCACGTCACCTCGTTGTTGGGCCGATCACCGCCGCAGATGTGACTTGTCGTCAGTGGTCGGCCTGACGGAATACCCTTTCGGGTAACCTCACCTCTCGACGTCCTGGGACGTCGGTCGCCGTCGCGCGGTCAGCCTCTCTGCGGATGACGGACAATTCCCCGGTCCAAACACCCGCGGCCTCGGATAGGGCGGCATTAGGCACAGATAACCGCACCTGCGCCGCCTGCGTCGCCGGCGGCGGAACGTGTCGCCGAATAGGAGCTCTACTCGCACACGATCCGCCACCTCCTTCCGTGAGATTACGGCCTCACAGAAGGCGGCGACTGCGTCCCAGTTCCTGACGCTGTCGAGCATCTTCCTGGCGATAGTCGGCAGCGCCAGGTCGGCACCGATAATCGCGACGAGTTCACGGCGATCCCCCTCCCATGCAGCACACTCCTCGAGCGTGTGCTGCACCGTGTCCTCGTCGCAACTGCAGTGGTGGCAGGACGGTGTGCTTTCCCTCCTGACAATCTTGTGCAGGTACTTCCCGAAGCAACCGTGCCCCGTCAGCACCTGCACCAGTCGGAAGGAAAGCACCCCGTGCGTCCGCTCCAACCACTCCATCAGCACCGGCCGGAGGGTCTCGACGGTCCTGACACCGTACCGAGGACTCTCTAGCCGGACTGCCCAACCGGCAATGATTTCTCGGCGGGCGACATGTTGGTATAGGGTTTCATTTCTAGATTTTCGTCTATTGCACAGATGTTAGGTGCATATTATATCCCTGGTCGTTTATTATGACATCCAAGGGGAGTGTGTATTGTATTCTTAGTCCGTCACCCCACGGTAGAGTGGCATCAATGTACCAATATTTATAATAAGCACTATTATAAGATCTTTGTAACTAAATACGATGGAACTATGAGCTTCAGGGCAAAGTGCGTTATAATGTTTACGAATTGAGATTGCAATCAAGATTGAAAGTGATGATAGCTTCGCGTTGGCTTGTTATTGTAATTGATACTACCTATATTCCTTACAAAATATTGTCCAGATATCATATGGTTATAAACTCGGGTTGAGAGCCCTCAGCGCTCACCCACAGACCGGGTCAAGCAGTCAAAGCCATTTGCGGCTAACAGCTATAATCATACACAAAAAAAGTATAGTTATAATGCCGTCCGACCATGTAGTGTTCGGATCTCATTCAGGACAATACTTTATGGTATCCTCAAAATCTTGTAAATTGTGTTTTTTGACAAACGTATTTAGGTATTAAAGGGTCGTTACGATGTTTCGGATCATCATTCTGCTGCTGGCAACTTCTGAACGTAAGCCTATTTCATATTTTGTAACCTTTTTAGGGTTCTGTACACAAAGGGTAAAAACGGGCCCCTACTACTAAGACTTCGCTGTCTGTCCGTCCGTCTGTCCATCCGTCTGTCCGTCTGTCTGTCTGTCATCAGGCTGTATCTCAAGAACCACGATAGCTAGACTGTGGAAATTTTCACAAATTATGCATTTCTGTTGCCGCTATAACAACAAATACTAAAAATAAAATAAATATTTAAGGGGCCCATAAAAAAAACGCAATTTTTGCCTATTTTTTTTTAAATGGTGCGGAACCCTTCGAGCGCGACTCTGACTCGCACTTAGCCGGTTTTTTTCTGCGATTATCGGTTTGTCGAGCAAAGTAGTCCGCGCATTATCTTTTCAGCGTGCTAATTTTTCGTGCTGGAGAACGGGTGTAACAAAGTTCTAGACTCCCACAGCTGTCTTGTTAGGTTTCCGTATTCTTAATTCTATATCTATAACTACACTGATCAGACGTGTTGGCAAAGGGCTTATTTCGAGTTTTCCTTCTCTCGCATAGATGTTATACGAATATTTTACCCCTTAGTCGCCTTTTACGACACCTACAGGCAAAAGGTGGCAGATGATATTCTTACTCCGTCACCACATGAATATCACCATAGGTTAAGTTTAATTAATTTCTAAATATGACTAGATCATCAATGTCATTATTATTCTTATGTCAAAGAAAATTTTAAAACTTCCAAACAATTGATCAATGAAAATATAACAAATCTCTGGCAAATAACTTTGAAGGGAAAATCAATTTTACCGTACTGAATATTGTATGAATCTAAGCCGTCATTTGAAACCTACAATATACGATACAAAGCTGATATTGAAAGACAATTCCTTCCTTGAAATCGTTTGTAATTGAGGTAGTTATTATAATAATAGTAGCTTTATTTTTTTCAAAAGTATTCATAGAATGAAATGAAATAGAATAGAATGGCTTTATTGACAACATGAATTATATCACAATAATTTTAATTATTTATTATACTTACTTGCTTGGATTTCCCTATTTTACTTAGCACTCTGCTGCAAAAACTATGCAGAGCTGGCTTTCAACAAACCCATACCGCACGAAATATGGGATAAAGAGAAGAAAATTGCGAATAGATAAAATAACTAACAAAAATAATGATAATAACATAACCCTCTGGGTCATTCGTTATCTCATCATGAGACTAACGCAAACCTCGGCGGAACATTATATAGCTCTCTAAGTTCTTTCGATATGAAAGAAAAAATGTATCACAAGATTTTTTTTTATTTTTTTTATTGCAAGCAGTGGCAAACGAGCAAACAGTACACCTGATGGTAAGTGTTGCTGCCGCTCATGGACCTTTACAAGGCCGCTGCCTACCGTGAAGGGAATGAAGGGAGTGTGAATGCGTGCATTGAGGCTCGGTGATACTAAAGGCACCACCAACACCCTCCACACGCGAACACCCTCAGAAAGTTGGGCTTCCGGCTCTCTCGCTCACCGAACGAAACGCAGTAACAAAATGCTACTACTCAGACGTCGATTTTCTGGGAGAGCGTGGTACCACCCCGGACGGACCGGCCCGCGGCTGTAGACAGATAACTGTCGACAGTGTGGTCCTACCACCACTTTATAGGATTATAGGATTTATAGGAAACCAGATTTATAGGAAAGCCAATAAACCACAGGGTAGCTTGTGGCGTGCTGAATGTGAGTGGCGACAATGCGGTCCTGAATGCCCCAGTGAGTCCCCCTAACCAGCCCGCCTGACCCGCGTGTGTAGTAGGAAAATTATCCCTCCCATTGTGGAGGAGGCTCAAGCCCAGTAGTGGAACGTATATGAGCTGTGATGATGATGAGAATATAATAACTTGCCAATAATAAATGGCTGGAAACCACATGTTGTATTCACATAATTTCTTATTCACCGTCGTACAGCACCCCTAGGGTTGTTGATTGCAGTTATTAGCGCCATCAGCGTAACGCAATTTTATTGCGATTAATTTTAATCAGACTTGCGATATGTATTGGTAAGCGAGCAAATATTAAACAGCATCTTGGGTACTGGATAAACCTACACTAGACAAATATACGATACTAATCTAATCTACACAATCGGATTGAATTTGACCTATCTGAACCATGGTGATCTGACGAATGACCGGGCGGTATACAATTTTATTTTTAATTTTCATTTGATGGCATGCTGCATAATATATCCCTTAGCCATCTAATATGACACCCTTAGGCAAGAGGGTGGGGTTTTTAGCGGGAATATGAAAGTGTCATGTCGCGCGCCTGAATTATATTATTTTTGTAGTGTTTTATAGTGTTATATTAAATAATTTTGATGATATTTTGTGTAATATAATACAGTCAAGATGTTAAAGTGTGGTAAAAATGATATAATAGTGGTTTACGTATATTTTCATATTCTACTGAAATTCCCATAAAAATCATTAATTTTATTTCCAGCACCCAACTAATTGACTTACTGACGGACCATGAGTCTTAATAAGAAACTCAATATAAAGAAGTGTTCAATAATATGTAAAAAAAAATTATGTAAGCTACGTAAGACAAGGCAGTATGGTCCCCTGACTATCGCTTGCCCATAAGGGCGAATAAATTTACATATATAGGTACATATATTCACGCCTCTTTCCCATAGGGGTAGGCAGAGACTATTGCACTCCACTTGCTACGATCTTGGCATACCACTTTTGCCTCATTCACATTAATTAATCTCCTCATTCATATTCAACTAGTCCTTCTTAAGAATGTCTTTCCTTTCCAACACTTCCATTCACATTAGCTCTATAGATTTCCGTTCCTTTCAAATTAAAAAAAAAAGATATGGTTAATTATATTCTTACTCTGTTAATACATTGATGAAAATTAAAATAATATTTACATTGAAGAAACTTTTAGATATCTGTCGGTGTACTTGGATATTTCTTTGTTATTTGAAGGATGTCTGCAATGAACTTCTCTAGCTGAGGCCGCGGGTGACGTGACCGGGGATTCCGTCACCCGCCGAGGGGCCGACCGCGTGAGGAAAGACCGACGTCCTCCCCGAGGGGGGGACGTCGGTCGATGGGAGGGTACCCCGGGTAGGGGGTATTCCGTCGGGCCGACCACTGATGACAAGTAACCCTGCTCCAGTGGTCGGCCCAACGACGAAGGCGACGTGGTGTTCGGGTGGGTTGCAGGTGTTGCGTGCTTAAGCCCCTCTGTCGCCCCGGACGGAGTGGTGCGGAAGCGCGCCGACCACAGCCCAACCCAAAATAAAAAAGGCTGCTATCAACTTAAGACGTAAAATAGGAGAAGCAAACTCAATGGTAAGTCAAGGAAAACAAAATATACCTTAACATTGGTTTGATTTAAGCTTTGATATCCATTTCAATATTTCCTCTCATTACGAAGGAGACTTCAGGCCAATGGAATATATATGAGCTTGTCATAATTTATATTGTCAAAATAAAAACAAATATCACCTAATAATGCCATTTAAAAACTTTTGTATTTATATTTGTTTATTAAACACAGCCGAATTAAAACAATTGTGCATTATTACTTTAAACAAACTTTTCCGTCTGGTGACGAAATAAGAATACATTTCAGGCCCCTTTCTTGCCCGTGGGTGTTGTAAAAACCGAATAAGGGATACAGCGTGTGCATAACATCCATTTAAGATACAGCAAACTCGAAATAAAACCCTATACCAACCCATCTAACCAGCGTGGTATAGTAGGAGCAATTTCTTTATAATTGAAGAGGAGCAGTGGGTGGATCAGACGTATCGAGTTTGCCTTTGCTTGCTTAGATAATACCTGGATATAATATCCTTTAGTCGTATTTTACGACACCGATGGGTAGGAGAGAGGGTGGTGAACTGTATTCGTACCTTAAAATTTTATATAAAGCTTTAAAAAAATGTTACATGATTAAGATCTACTCTAACACTTCTTTGCTATCCATATATGTTCGATTGACAAGCACGACTTTTTCTTTAAAGACAACGCATAGCATTTAAAAATAAATTCTTGGTTTCCAAAGGACATAAATACATACATATTCTTAAGAATTATTATACTTCGCAAGTGGTCCCTATAATATTCGCCGTAAGAAGTTAATACTTATACCGCTTCGCTATCTTTGCAATTAGCTATCGAGAAGGGGCCATCTTCAGGAGGTGGTAATTTATTTAAACTATTACACCACGATGGTTAATCCTCATATGCCAGGGGACTTTACAAACTTATAATTAATTGACACAAATTATATTGTCTCAGAACAACAATTAATGGATTGGACAAATGAATATCCTGCGGTGACGGATTAAGAATACAATTCACTACTGCCTATCTTACCTGTGGATATCGTAAAAGACGACTATGGGATATAATATGCACATAACATCTGGGCAAGAGAAGGAAAACTCGAAATTAAACCCTATACCAACATGTCTGACCAGAATATACAGTAGGTCAAATTCCCTTCCATTGTGGAGCAGGCCCGAGCCCAATAGTGAGACATATGTGGACTGCGATGATATGATGATTGAGAATCGAACTCTCATCACCAGTATCGCACACCAGTGTCACACAGTGTCAGCACTATAGGGCGGTATATAAAGCATTACGCCGATTATTCAGTCAATACTTATAGCTACTATACTACTACTACTACTAGCAACCCGCCCTCGCTTCGCTTCAGTTTTAGTCGCCTTACCCGCGGCGTACTTCCCGTTCCCGTGGGAATACCGGGATAAAATATAGCCTATATTACTCCCTGATATTATAGCTTTCCATTGGTGAAAGAATTTTTGTAATCGGTTCGGTGGTTTAATCGTGAAAGCGTAACAAACAAACAAACATCCTTACTTTACCATTTATAATATTAGTATACTACTATACTTACAGCTGAGATAGAAAAAAGTAATTGAATCGCTTATATCACTAGGAGGAATTTAAATTCTATAATACTCTAGATCTTGGAATATAGAGAGAATATAAACATCTTAAAATATAAAAATAGACCCGTGTGGCGATGTAAATAGATTTTAATTGTCGCCATCATCTACTTGACCGTGGGTGTCGTATAAATCGGTTAAGGGTCTTAAAAGGAGCAGCAGTTCTTTCTTCTGGGAAACATATACCACTAAATTGTGATCGCTAATCCGCCGCCCAAGCATGGCGAACGCAACAATCCTAGAGACGAATGGACGTCTATGTCCAGAAGTGAACGACAAAAGGTTGAAAACGAATGAACGATGAAATAAATTTGTAATATCTATTACTTTTCCAAAAAAATATTTAAAAAAAGTTTCGCCTTTGGCACAATACATTCAAATTAATAACAATATCAAAATGAATCAACAATTTCAAATGTTTTCAAAACTGTAAGCAAAAGTAATTTCCCGAATCACTGATCCCAAAATATTTCTCGAGTCAAATTCAAAAACAATAAACAGATGCCTGAACCTCTGCAACAAAAATTCCGAGATAATTTTCCTGTCAGTGAGGCATTAAGTCGGGTGGTCTTCAGTTTTCATAAAGGTTGCAACTAATCGAATCTATCGCCGAAATAAACAAGTGATTATATGCGCAGAATCCTATAAATTTCAGTGTGGTGTTGAAATAGGAATACAATTCACCACTCCTTATCTTGCCTGTGAGTGTCATATAAGACCACTAAGGGATATAATATGGATATAAGATCTATTCAAGAGAAGGAGAACTCGAATTAAAACCCTATGTTAACCTGTCTGACCAGCGTGGTATAGTAGGTCAATTTTTTGAGGAGGAGGCTCGAGCCTAGCATTGGGACATATATTAGCTGCGATGAATGAATGAATAAATATAATTCAACCAAATCTTATTTCTTTTTAAGCGGTTTTATTTAGTTTTCGTGTTTATTTTTTGGGTCTAATTTGCTAATTGAAATTTCATTCGTTTTCTTTAGTTTTAAAAACAATACAATTCACCGAAATACATATTTTTTATAATTCCCTCAATATGTGTATAAAGGGCCTGAATAGTTAATGTACACATGATAAAATGGCGGATTAAAAATTGTTTTCACCTCCACATCAGAATATGAGTACCAATTGAAAGGTCTTGACTGAAAATCTTGACTGGTAGAATAATGTTGTTTGAGGATGTGCATACGTAACCCTTAGTCGAGTAAAGTCTCTGGAAGGGTTATGGATTGAAGGGTTAAATTGCAACAATTGTCACAAAAGAAACCTTGTCTTAATGGAACACTAAATGAACTAAATAGAACGAGAAACGCTGATTAATAAATTCAAAACTTTTTTTTTTTTGTGGTTGGGCTGCGGTCGGCGCGCCTTCGCACCACTCCGTCCGGGGCGACAGAGGGGCTTAAGCACGCAACTCCCGCAACCCACCCGAAAACCACCTCGCCTTCGTCATTGGGCCGACCACCGGAGCAGGTTTACTTGTCGTCAGTGGTCGGCCCGACGGAATACCCCCTACGTGGGGTACCCTCCCATCGACCAACGTCCCCCCCTCGGGGAGGACGTCGGTCTTTCCTCCCGCGGTCGGCCTCTCGGCGGGTGACGGACTAATCCCCGGTCATGTCACCCGCCGTAATAAATTAATAATTAATCACTAAATAAATAATTAATAATTAATCACCGTCAATAAATTCAAAACTAAAAAAGATTAATAAGATTAAAAAAAATGCACACGCAAAAAATAAATAGGTAGATAGTAAGTAACAATCAATACACCACTCTCTTTATCGAGCTAGAGTTTTGATGAGACAACAATGAATTGTGAAAATCGAATCAATAGCATTTATAATGATATGATGAGTTGATAGTTTATTTGACGTACATAAGGATTTCTTTCTTTCCCTTTTTGCTGATGGATAAATACAATAAGTCGTTGTCCTTTATTGTGACGTGATAATCGTAAAATTACCCACTGTCCCACAGTTGGGCTCGGGCCTCTTCCACAATGGGAGGAATTTTGACCTACTATATCATGCTGGTCAGACATGTTTGTATAGAGTTTTATTTCGAGTTGTCCTTCTCTTGCACAGATGTTATGTGCATATTTTATCCCTTAGTCGTCTTTTACGACATCCATGGGCAAGATAGTGGTGAATCGTATCCTTACTCCGTCACCACACATGTGCCGATAGCACAAAGTATATTATTTTTGTGGAAAACGACTCGACACTGCCACAATAGATGGGTATCATACCACTATTCTATCTGTGTAATTAAAATTGTATCTTAAAGCTCTACGACTAAAGACTTTTCACTACGTCACCAAATAGATTCATATATTAGAATCTTATTTTTGCAAACACTTTCTTAATAGTAAATTTAGAAATTAATTTTCTTCTATAGCTGTTTACAGGCAATATCATATTATTCACGTGAAACTTTAAATTTTACATTAAAATATGTGCTACAATACGCCTTGTTAATTATTGAAAGGACCGCCTTGTTAGATTCAAATTATTTAGATGAAGACATATCACTTTTGGTAATTAGTTGAAGTTTATTGTTTTAAATTAACTTTTATTGACGAACACGAGCTATGGTCCCATTTATAGATCAAAATTAAAATATAACAGAATGTCTATAAATTACATGAAATGTTATGTATTCTTAAAGATATCATCATTATTCAGCGTACTGCCGTCCACCTTTGGACGTAGGTGTGCTCCTCATGTTTCTCCACAAAGTGTGGTTCTATGTGTGTGTTATAAAAATATATAAGAAAAAAGAAAAGAATGAAGAAGAAGAACAAACGCAAGAACAAGAAAAATATTAGATATAGGATATTCAAAATATTAACTGTTTAGTTGATAGGAATGCATAATTCTACTAAACATTCTAATTCGTTATAAAAGGTGTCGTGGCGTCAAGCCTCTGAACGAAGACACACGATCTAGAAATTAAAACTCTTTAGATGATGACGGCATTCTTCGACGTTGCAACTTTGAATTTTATAAGTAGAATTGAAAATTTTGAATAATCCACGAGAGCTGATACTCTTACACTGTTGGACCGATATTAAACAAACATAGCTATGAACAACCGCAAGGAAATCAGTCCATACGTTTGAGAGCTACGATGCCACAGACACACTCTTTTTGCTCCGCGGGTTAAAAATTATAAAAAACAATATTCAAAAGACATTTTAAGTTGTTTTTTATTTTTCTAATAAAGGTGGTATGATAAATTCGGGCAAAATTCAAGAATTTTATTTGTTTTATGTATTTCGTGTGGTGACGGAGTAAGAATATAGAAATTAGAGATAGTAACAACGAGCCTTTTCGTACTGGCAGTCGGCTTTTAAAAATTTATAAGATGTTATCACCTGAAAATGATTTGGTTAGCGTATTATAGGCTAATTAACCTCGTTACCTTACAAATCCACCCAACAATAGTTTAATAATATACATATAATTTGTTACAATTCAGTCGGTGCCGACCTTAAATATTTCTTATAAATATTCCTGCTGTGTTTCTATACAGATTTAATCTTCAAAAGGATTGTTTACAGTAAACATTTTGATTTGAAGCTAACTGGAAGGACTCTTGGAGCCAACGGCCGGATCATTTACAATTAAAATTAATCCACAGGCTTCAAGAAGGACGTCTTAGCGTTTTGTTATAACTAAATTGGTTGGACAGAATTGTCCAAGCTTTGCATTTTGATGTACTTGAACAAAATACGACAGCGGAATACTAATTTTGGTTTAATATCATTTATTGTCGTCGGCTTTCATAATAATATAAGACTATTAATTATAATATAGGCAATATTTATATTTATTTTGGACTTGTTTAGTAAAGTTGTGAATAAAACTTTCGAAGTAGAAGAAAAATGAAAAAGGCAGATAAAATCAAATTATGAAGCTTAAGTCTTGAAATTTTCATAGTTATTGGTCAGGTAAAGAGAATTTGGTATTAGTCATCAGTGCACTTATTCGCTACAAGAAAATGAGCTCTTAACATGACGCGACACGATATCTCCATTTTAGATCAAATACGTATATTTTCCGTGTGGTGACGGAGTAAGAATACAATTCACCCTTTCTTGCCCGTGGATGTCGTCGTTTGCAATGAAAAAAAATTACTGTAGCGTCTATAGGATTCCAACGAGCTCTTACACCACACATTATGTTACTTATATATAAAATACATTATATTAGATAACTATACACTACAAGAAGAATTTATAATCATCATTTGTTGATAACGCATGATATGATTATATTTCTCTCTATCTCTCTATATATTCTCCAATATCAAGAATTCTTAGAACACACGCCGTAGCATAAATATCGTTTACTTCCAAGAATCTTCACTCAAGTTAAACATGTATTATATATTTATTAAATCCATATTGATATATAGTCTCATAATAAATACGAAAATATATGATTTGGCCATAGTCCATATACTATCACCAGAGTCAATATTAATCTGATGGAGTATTCAGACCTGGATTCCAATTACCTAAAAACGAAAGCCATTCAATTTGGGCCCCTAGGCGTAAGCCTATAGGTATAAACTTGGTATAAAGTATGTATGGAAGTTAACATCGGTACGAAAAAGATGCATTTATATTACGTATTTCGCATTGAATACTCCATTGTCGATGTAAATTTTAACATATATAAATTTGTGACGTATTATAAATATAACTTCTTAAATATACGGAAATTTCTAGTATCAATTTTAATCGCTAACTGCCTTCTAAACTCAGATTTTATGGCGTTAATCTACTTTAAGGAGGTTTATATTTAATAGTGCACATCAATGAGCTGATGGTTGAAATTAATTTTTATACATATTTCCATGTTTTAAATATGATGAAGATTAAAAAATATAATCTGGCACTATTTCTTACTTTTATATGATATTCTTAAAGTGGCCAAGGGTTCATCAGGGAAATGGGCAGTAGCACTCTCTTAGGAAGTTTATAATTAATACTTAACTTAATAGCCATTTTTCTCCTATGCGTGGAGATTATGTTGCTAATCTGCCTTGGACAGGCTTATATTCAATAGTGGTTATCAATAGGCTGATTGATAGATACTTGTGTATGACTTAAGTCTGCCTTCAGTTTCCAGACTTAATTCTGTTTAGAGGTGTTTGATAATGACATCTACGTTATTACGATCAATAGTTGCATAAATACTAGATATATATCTAAATAATAATGAATTCATATAATAAATTTAAAATATCCGATTACCTTTTTTACTATACATGTAATTGTAAATTGGTCAAAATATGAAGACATTTGAGAAGAAATTTAACAAAATCGCTGTTAGTACTGTTGTTAGTACAGTATTTATTTAATTTTGATAACTATTTATTTTAAGTAACGAATCTCTTATGAAAGTTTCGCAAATTCAAAAGTACATAATTTATCATCATCAGCATCTCAGCTTATATAAGTCTCACTTTTAAGTTCAGCTCTCCACAATGGAAGGGGAATTGTCCTACTATTCCACGTTGGTCAGACGTGCTTGCCTGCTTGCCTTGCAGGGTTTTATGGCGAATTTTCCTTCTCTTGCATCTATGTTATCTGTATATATCCCTTAGTTGTCTTTTATGATATCCACAGGCAAGAGAGAGGGTGTTTATTTGTATTCTTACTCCGTAACCACATAGACCTTTTCATTAATTACTGTTCATACATTTCCTCACCTATAATTATAGCGTATTTCGATAAGTATCCAGTTTAATATTAAAAATAAAATCGCAAATACAATTGTTATTAATTAATTAAACTATAAAATATAACATTACTATTAATCAAATAAATATCACCTAAAAATATTCCTATAATATGGTATTGAATACGGTTGCAGTAATGATCAACATGCTGTTATGTTGTACGCTCATGTTTCATATCGAAAAGTGATTTATCAAGTTCATATACTCGAGAGAATTTTATTTTTGTAACGTTTTATTTCTACTCTGTTTTGTGGGTTAATAGGTATTTAAACCTTTAAAGGATGTCTTGGCATAAATTGTACAATTTTAAAGTATTTTTTTGAAAAAAAAATGTACTTTTTTTTTTATTGCAAACGGTGGCAAACGAGCAAACAGTACACCTGATGGTAAGTGTTGCTGCCGCTCATGGACCTTTACAAGGCCGTTGCCTACCGCGAAGAAAGCGAAGGGAGTGTGAATGCGTGTATTGAGGCTCGGTGATACCAAGGACACCACCAAAACCCTCCACACGCAATCACCCTCAGAAAGTTGGGCTTCCGGCTCTCTCGCTCACCGAACGAAGCGCAGTAACAAATTGCTACTTAGACGTCGATTTTCTGCAAGAGCATGGTACTGCCCCGGACGGACCGGCCCGCGGCTGTAGACAGATAACTGTCGACAGTGTGGTCCTACCACTCCTGACTGAAATGAATGTAAGAACCTGGACGACCGATTTTCTGAGGGGAAAAAAATTACTCCTTTTATAGAAAGCTACCTGATAGTAAAATGTTGTCAAAATCGTTCCAACCGTTCGTTTTGAAGATTACCTGGAGCAAACAGAAGGACACACATTTTTTTAACTGGTTTTTAGACATGTGCCTCGTTTAAATTACCGTGCTAATATGAAAAAAAATCGATTATTTTAACATTACAAACACTTCAATTTTATTTATTTATATAGATTACAATGATACTTCATTCTATTACTAGGCTTGAGATTCCTCCACAATAAATGGTAAATGAGGTAAATTGACCTCATCATCATCATCATCATCGTCACAGCCCACATACGTCCCACTTTTGAGCTCGGCCTCCTTCACAATGGGAGGGAATATGACCTACTATACTATGCTGGTCAGACATGTTGGTATGGGGTTTCATTTCAACTTTACCTTCTCTTCCACAGATGTTATGTGCATATTATATCCCACAGTCGTCTCTTACGACGTCCACGGGCAAGATAGGGAGTGGTGAATTGTATTCTTACTCCGTCACTCCGGTAAGATCTAACCTACCTACCTAACCTACCTCCCTAAAATTGGCGCTGGCATGAAATAAAATCCTATAGGGTTGTATTTTGATTTTAACTTCTCTTGCATAGATTTTATATACATATAATATCCCTTAATCGTGTTATACGATACCCACAGGCAAGATAGGGGGACGGTGAATTTTACTCTTGCTCTGATATCACCTGTATAACTTAATTATCTATACATGTAATCATCATCATCATCATCGCAGCCCACATACGTCCCATTGTTCGGCTCGGGCATCCTCCACAATGGGAGGGAATTTGACTTACTCTATCATGCTGATCAGACGTGTTGATATAGGCTTTCATTTCGAGTGTTCCTTATCTTACAGATTACAGGTGTTATGTGCATATTATATCCCTTAGTCGTCTTTTACGACATCCACGGACAAGATAGGGAGTGGTGAATTGTATTTTTACACCGTCACCACACAGAAAGTGTAAACTTGTAACTTATCTGAATTATATAACGCTCTGGAGCTCTATTTGGCTCGGCACCACCATCATAGTTTTATAACTGCAAAACTGAACACCGTAGCAGGATTTATTCATTTCATG
The DNA here is from genome assembly GCA_032191425.1 of Lymantria dispar. Lineage (NCBI taxonomy): Eukaryota > Metazoa > Arthropoda > Insecta > Lepidoptera > Erebidae > Lymantria > Lymantria dispar. Next base: position 3,312,573 of record CM063442.1, on the reverse strand, counting down.
TGGAAAATATTATGATCCTTAACTGTATATTTTAGCGATCATTACTCCCACATACGTGCATCATCTGAAAGAAACTCTAGAGCTATGACATGTTCTTCTTTAAATAAGATTTAAGAAGAGCAATTAGTTTACGGTAGGGAGATGCCTGGTCTCGGGCGGCGCAGGCGCGAGTATTTGCGCCTAATGCCGCCCTAGCCGAGGTCGCGGGTGATCGGACCGGGGAATTGTCCGTCACCCGCAGTGCGGCTAACCGCGCGACGGCGACCGACGTCCCAGGACGTCGAGAGGTGAGGTTACCCGAAAGGGTATTCCGTCGGGCCGACCACTGACGACAAGTCACATCTGCTCCGATGATCGGCCCAAGAACGAGGTGACGTGGGTACGGGTGGGTTATAGGCCCGCGCGCCGCCCTTTCATCGTCCCGGAGGGACTGGACCGCGCGTGCGCTTACCATATTCCGCCCATAAAAAAAAAAGGAAAATGCCTGGTCCTTTGATATGGCAAAGCCAAAGCGGCAGCATCAGTTACCAGCAGATATGCTACCGGCTGGTTACCCAACATAGATAATGATATTAAATTTACCTAAAATATATAGTTGCCGATTGGTTGACGATCTATGCATAGCACGCAATAGTATTCGCACAATCTATGCATAAGCACGTAATGGTATTCGCACGGTCTATGCATAGCACGTAATGGTATTTGCACGGCCTATGCATAGAACGTAATGGTAATCGGACTGTCTATGCATAGAACGTAATGGTAATCGGACTGTCTATGCATAGAACGTAATGGTATTCAGACGGTGTATGCATAGCACGCAATAGTATTTTCACGGTCTATGCATAGCACGTAATGGTATTTGGACGGTCTATGCATAGCACGTAATGGTATTCGGATGGTCCATGCATAGCACGTAATGGTAGTCGATAGCGGAACAATTTAGTGGGCAGACTCATAATATCGGAAAGAAGAAATATTTTCACCGATATTTTGAGGATACCACAAGCAGTAAGTATTAATGGTCTCATTTATAATAAAAAATCTTCATCGATGCACATTCACATTTCCATAAATGTACATTAAATTTCTGTTGAATTTTTAAAGGAAACCGCTTCTTACCTCTCATTTTTTCATTAAAATTACAAAAGACAGATATAATACGCAGAAAAATCGAACGCTCCCATTATTTCGAGATCTGAAACTCTTTGTAAAATTCAAAATGGCGTTAATTTCAATAAATTTTAATAACACAGAACCCTTACGAATGGAAAAAGGTAATATTGCTGATAGCTTTGAAGGGAGTCAAAGGGACGCAGCTGCTAAGTTCCGTACATTGCAATTACCATGCTTTGAATAAAAGTGTTTTTCTTGAAAGCTTTGTGGAACCCCGATAAACGTGTTGTTCATGGTAAATGGTTTTGAGACGCTGTTATTAAAGAAAAGGTTTTTCTTTTATTTTACGCGAATAGGCTAGAAAATGATTGCGAATATATTTTGTCATAATAATGTATAGAAGCTATAAGTTCATATGAAAATTGTTCATAGATTATTTATCATTGTAAATAAATTTACAATGTGTAATACTCGCAGAATCAGAAATCATTATTTATCATATTAGGTGATATTGTATATGTTGTTTTTTTTAAGACTACATTCATTTTTGATAGGCTGTGGTCTGATCTCATGACAGTGTTCAGTCGGGAGCGACGAAAGGGCGGCGCACGGAGTCATAACCCACCGTCCCATCGCTATTGGGCTGACTCCTTGACTTCCGTGAAAAGACAGAACCCTGCAATAATAAAATAAATATTAGGTAAATTGCGAGGGACTTTACAAACAAAAAAAAAATATACCCAAACAACTTTGTGGATCACATAGAATATTATCCTGCGTAAGAAATGTATATTACGCCATCAGTGCCAGTCCATATTGTTGTATAATGTCGTAACGATTGTGATGCGATTTTTTTCAATTTTAAGGTAGTTTCCTTGCGGTAGTTCTTAGCTATGTTTGGTTAATATCAGTCTTGAAGTGTAAGAGTATCAACACTTTTCCAAAATTATGTAATGGCGTATGACTACTCTATTGAGTACTTTATGCGAGCTAGTATAATCGTTAAATGACAATTATTTGATATTCCTGTTAAAGATAACGTAATACTTTCTTTTTTATTACCTTAGTTTCTATCAGGGTTTATTCAAAACTTTTAATTTTACTTATAAGACAACTCTGCTCTATCATCGAGTACAATTCAATATAAGCTATAACTGTCACCCTATTTTGTTTAACGAATATTATTCATTACGTCTTTTAAAAATAAATAACTAAGATATATTTAAAACATAATTTAGCGAGCAATCAAGAGTTTTACCGTTGTTTTTAGAATGATAGATGTTTGACTTCGAACCATAATATATGTACGTCTTAAGACATTCCTTAGAGTATTTTAAGCTGCAATAGATTACGACTAAATGATTTACTAAGTGAAGATATAATTTAAAGAGGCATAACATTGAGACATTATGCTTCCTAAATTCTTGTTAGGAATTTAGGGGTGATACTTGTATAAATTAGTATAATTGTTTTTTTTTATTACTAACGGTGGCAAACGAGCAAACAGTACCTGATGGTAAGTGTTGCTGCCGCTCATAGACCTTTGTAGAGCCATTGCCTACCGCGAATAATGTGAAGGAAGTGCGAATGCGTGCAACGAGGTTTGGTGATAAAACCAACCACAAGCAAATACCCTCAGGTCTTCTCTCAGTAATTTGTTACTGCGCTTCGTTCGCAGACGTCGACTTTCTGCGAGAGTGTGGAACTACCCCGGACGCACCGGCCCGCAGCAGTGGACAGATAACTGTCAGCAGTGTGGCCCTACCACTAGTAAAAGATACAAAAATATTTATTGCAGAAACTGTGTTTTACATGGATGTTTACAAAATTTTGGTATCAACAGCTGACCCAATCGGGCATTACAATATTCGTTAATTCTATAATTTATTAATACATATTAAAATAGGTAATCGGTAATTTATCTTTATATAACATTATACACTGAAATTACTATATTTTCTTGCCAAAGTATTCTTTTAAATCATAAAATACATTTTCAATCAGCCATTTTTTTAAAGTGTTTTTGAAAAATTTATCTTCAAGTTTTTTTACATGACTAGGAAAATGGTTGTAGACCGTTATAGCAGAAATATATGCATTTTTATAAAAACATGTATTTTTTATTCTTGGAACATTTAAATTATACCTATATTGACTAGACTACTAAGATGTAAGACTAAGTTATTATAATATACAGATAACATCTAAGCAAGATTCTATATCAGCATATCGGACCGGAGTGATATAATTAGGTAAACTTCCCTCTCACGGTGGAGAAGGCTCGAGCTGAGTAGTGGGACATGTACGAGCTGATGATGATGATTCAACAAACACTCCTTTATTATTAAGTTATGAGAGTTTTCTCTATGTTAGTGTCGAATCGTTAGCTTTTACAATATGGCCCATACTATAGATAAGCGAATAGTGCTTTCAAGCAAAGGGCGCCTTATATGGGCTTCGTCGCCACGTCCTGGTGCGTTGCTAGATACAAAGTAGGTACCATGCGTTGCGATCAGGTTGTTGTATATTACATTATTGTTATATTAAGTTTAAAATGGAATAACTAATTCTGTAGCGGATAGATAGTTTACTCCCTGATATTATATCAGGGAGTAAACTAGGCTATATTTTATCCCGATATTCCCACGTGGACGGGAACTACGCGGGTAAAACGACTAAAACCGAACCGAAGCGAGGGCGGGTTGCTAGTAAGAAATAAAAAGGCTTATTATTATTTTACGAAATTTCTAATTAGTTATATAAATGAATAAAATAACATACATTAAATAAAATACTTACGTTACTTCATCTATTTCCGTGTGATGACGGAGATGCTTACTCCGTCTACCACACGGAACTTATGTGTATTACTTGCACAAATATCAGAAATCATTATACATTACTTTAATTACTAATTTTCATTCTTTTTTATTTAATACTAATTATTATACTTTGTTTTTCTACTTCTATATAGTAATGAAATCATTGTTTTTCAATTGCATTTTTTTTTCAGATAGTAATCGATAGGCAGTCAAAATATTATTTTTTTAGAATGGTAACTTGATTGCAAACATAATATCTATACCAATAAATAAAATTGGAATGTCTGTTTGTAATGTCAAAATAATAGGCTTTTTTCATGCTCACACGGTTATTTGCACGATACCTATGCCTAAAATAGCAATTAAAAAATTTTTGTTTGTCTGTCTGTGTCTGTCTGTCTGTTTGTTCCGGGTAATCTTCAAAACGGCAGGACCGATTTAAAAATTCTTTCACCAATGAAAAGCTATAATATCAGGGCGTAAACTAGGCTATATTTTATCCCGGTATTCCCACGGGAACGGGAACTACGCGGGTAAAACGACTATAACCTATAACCGAAGCGAAGCGAGGGCGGGTTGCTAGTATTAAATAAACTTCAATAAGATCAAATATAAAATCCAATTAAACGGGCACAATATTTACTTTTGCTTATACGCCCACATTCATACAAACATACATACATCTATAAGCAGTTATAAAGGTGTGGGCTCACTTTGGCAAAAAGCTTATGAAACTATGCAATAATAGTTAGTCTGATACACCTATGAAATGACGTAATATCTTGTTTTTGTATCTATAGATTAAATGTGAAGCGAAAATTTTGTACCCCTTTTTACGAAAATTACGTGGAAAAGTATGAAATTTGACACAGTTGAAGTATATAATGAGGAGAAGTGCATAAAACTGAAAATTCATATAATAATGGATTAAAAATTTCATAAAAAAGGCTTTACGCACTAATTTAAATTATTGTACATATAAATGAAATATGTTATAGTTAAAACAACACGCCACACGAAATAATAAAGTCTTACAATACAGATAGTCCGCCATTAAACAGTAATTAATGAACATAAAACCCAGAGAATCAATTACTGTTGTGAATAGAATAGAAAAACACTGTACAAAAAAAGAATCAAAACTGAACACTAGGCATTTGTGGGCGTTATTTACACCAGTTCCTTTTATCTAACAGTCAACGGTCAGTTCAGTTTTAGTCACATTGCCCCTGCATTTTAAATGATCATCATCTCAGCCTATATATGTCCCCCTGATGGGCTTAGGCCTCCTCCATAATGAGAGGGGAATTGACATACTATTCCACGCCGGTAAGGCTTATTGGAATAGGGTTTTATTTCGAGTTTTCCTTCTCTTAAAATGATCAATACCTTTTAAAAATTACGATACGCGACTGCAGTATATGAGACTGATGCCCGGATCAGCCAAAATTTTATGAGACTTTTTTGAGGGAAAATAGATACAGTTACTCCTTACACAGATAGGTACCTGGTAGTAAAATATGATTAAAATCGGAAGTTTGATGATTACCCGGAACAAAGAGATAGACAGACAAAAAAAACAAACTGGTTTCTCGGCTTAATTATTGTGCAAACAACCGTGTGAGCATGATAAAAACCTATTATTTTGACATTACAAACAGTCACATCAATTTTGTTTATTTATATAGATTCAGCTTAGTCTTATGTCCTTATAGCCTTTTAAAGCCACCATAAAGCGGTCTTTAAAAAAGTTTTAGCTCACTCATCAATCCCCACATATTTTAAACATTATTCCTTACTTTAATCGTGGATGTAGACAAAGTCCACCAAGAACTTTACTTCGACCTAGGTCAATTCCATGTGATGCCGTCTGATTAACAATTATTTGCCAAGGAGGATTGACCTCAGGTAGGTGACCGATCGTAAAATGTTTATCAAAACTTGCGATGTGTACTATGGGAAGAGAGTAAATATTTATTTTTTATTTTATTTAAAACTTCTGCACACAAAAATAGGTACATGGCGGACTTAATGCCTTAGGCATTTTCTACCAGTCAACCTGGGGTGAAGCAGAAATGAATTAGGTAGGTGCAATGCAATTCGAGCAATGAATTCAGAAATTTGGTTAAATTTGGTTATAAGCAGTAGAGGTGATTCATCACTGAAGAGTTGATTCTGTCAGAAGATCCAGGTATAAACGTTTCACCATAGCCTTAAAACTATTACGACTAGCGGCCATTTTAATTTCTAACGGCAACGCATTCCAGAGAATGGCTTGGATATAAAAAGGATATAAATATTGCATCAAGCCTAAAAAATTGTTATAAGCGCAGAATTATGACATCAATATTGGACATACATTGGCCATAATACAAGGTTTTGAAGTGAAAAAATAGACAGGTTTGAATGGAAAGTAACTACACGTAAGTCGTCAATGATATCGTCACATAACTTATTAATGCTAACATTATGTTTGTGGCTATATCAATGTCACTATATCTATTACGATAGACGATAAATCTAGTTAAATGTAAAACGCTTTAATTTACTAATTTAAGATCGAACAATTAATTAGAATATCTAAAAATAACAACTTTTTGTTTATAGCTTTAAGTTTTCACTTATGTCAGCAGTCAAGACTGCGTTGTATTCATTTTTTTAATGCTTAAGCCACCTAATAAATAGTAATACTCTAACATTTTTCAAACACAACACCCTGCACTAAGAAAACAATCGTTGTATTACTTGACACTACAGTCATATAATTAACGGACATAAATTACATCCGCTATGTAATGTAACCACACCTTAACTCATTCACACAGGAGTCATTAGGCATTCAATTAAGTAAAACGCATCGATGTTTGCAATACACTCTCCCCGTCTATATTTGCTCGCATTTGATTCTTGATGACGAAACGTTTAGATCCGAAATGTTGTGTGAACTACAAGGAATTAATCAATAAAGTAATTATTTTGAAGAAAAAACATTTGTAATTAAATTTGGTTATAGAAGTTGTTTCATGCTTCCTTTTTTAAGTAAAGGCAGGTTTGAATGGGAAGAAAATTCATATAAGACGTTATTGACATGGTCATGTAACATGTTAACGCTAACATTATATCTTTAGTTAAAATCAGATAAACGTAAAACGTTTTAATAAAAAAAATAATTTTGGATTAAATAATACGAAAAATAACAACTGTTTGTTCAAAGTTTTCAGTATTCCCTTCTGTCAATAGTTCTCATGACTGCTTTGTGTATTTTTTTATAACTCTCAAATTTAAATTCAAACTAACCATTATATGTGAACCTTATTTTTAACCCCGCCTAAACTGCCCAAGAAACCAAGGGCAAAAGGGACTGCGTACCATCCCATGGTTAGTTGATGGCACGAGGTCTTCCCTATCGCCATTTTGGGCCGATCATCGTTGCGACTATCTTATCTTAGATGATGTGCAAACCCTGCAAATTCGCTTACATATTATCAGTTTTACTCCTAAAATTCACAAGCAAGTAAGATACTCTAGCTAAGGAAGCTGCACTGTTACGCTCTTTTTGACACACAAAAAGTTTGATTTCAAAATCTATACAAATAAACAAAATTGAAGTATCTATTTGTAATGTCAAAATAGCAGAGCTTTTTCATGCTCACACGATTACTTGCACGACACCTATTCATAAAAACCAGTTTAAAAAATTTGTCTGTCTGTCCGATTGTTCCGGGTATTATTCAAAACGCCTGAACCGATTTTGATAATATTTTAGTATTAGGTAGCTGACCATATAAGGAATAACTTTAGCTATTTTTCTCTTGGAAAACAATATAAAATTTTGCACGGTCTGGAAATTGAACACAAGGCCTGAAACTGAAGCAGAGTGAAGGCGGTTCGCTAGTAAATGAATAATATTAAAGTGCAATAACTAAAGAATGATATAAGGGCAACTGGCAACCAGTATAATTCAGCAACAACTTATAACCATCGCTTTATTCGAGTAACGTATTTCTGTACTGAAATACTAAATATAAAATAAGGACAACTTGTGGCAAATTCTGGACATGTTCCAAGTTGACACGGGAGCGGACATGACAGCTGTCACGTGCTGTTTTAGGTGGTTTTTTTTATCAACGCTGGTGGAATTATAGTGGCGCTAAAATGATTCAAGTTCGATGTAATTTTTAGGGAATTATTTTACTTACTAGTTGCCTTTGTTTCAGCATTATTGCAAGCGCCATGACGAAAGAAATGGATGGTTATTACGTAATCGTGGCGCTTAAAATACATATAAATGCTTTTTCTATTTTTTTGTTACTGTTTGGTGACAAATGAGCAAAACAGCTCACCTCATGGTAAGTGATGTTGCCGCTCGTCGTCATTTGTTACGCCGCTGCCTACCGTGATGAATGTAAAGGGAGTGTGGATGCGTCCAAGGAGGTTCGGTGATACTTATGGCATCTCCAAAACCCATCCTATATAAACAACGTTTTTGTATTTCCGGCTCTCTCGCTCACCGAACAAAAAAGAGTAACAATTGTTACTACTCAGACGTTGATGTTCTGCGAAAATATAGTACTGCCCCATAAGCATTGGCCCACAGCTCTAGACAGAAGACTATTAATAGAGTAGTCCTACCACATATGTAAAAATAAAAGGGAAAAATTTTATTCTTATTTTTACCGAATTTTAGTATTTGATATGGTAGTCTGTGTATATTTTAGTATGCTAATCTGAAACTTTGAACCGACGAAAACAAGTTGATTATCACACCTACACTAGCCTAACTACTAAGGCGGTTAGAATGAATTCTCAATATATGTGAGTTTAAGCTCCATGCGTGGTAATCATTTTATACTCATAAATAAGTTTTTATAAAAAAAATACAGGTTTTATTAATAAGTTATTATTAAAAAATGCTTAATAAATAAAATGTACTGAAAATATCAAAAAGTTCTCTTACTTTAGACATTAGAATTTAGCGGTATCACCCGCCAGGTTCTCTCTCTGTGGGAATGCGAGGATAAAATATAGCCTATGTTACTCAAGGCCTTTATTAGATTACTTTCTATGTATGTTCGGTGTGGTGACGGAGTAAGAATACATCTCTGTCTTACCTATGGGTCGTATAAAAAACCACTAATGAATATAATATGCGGTTAATATCTATATCAAATAAAGAAAACTTGGAATAAAACGCTATATCAACCAGTCTGAGCAGCGGGGTATAGTAAATGATCATCGTTATCATTTCGGCTCATATATTGCCCATTACTGGGCAGTGGGACATATATGAGCTGAGGGATAAGAGAAGGAGTAGGTTAAAGTCTTAGTAATACTAACGGCACCTGTCAACATCAGTTTTACCAACCGTTAGATTATTTCAAACATATATTTTTTTTTCTTTTTTGTGGGTGGGCTGCGGTCGGCGCGCCTCCGCACCACTCCGTCCGGGGCGACAGAGGGGCTTAAGCACGCAACTCCCGCGACCCACCCGAAAACCACGTCGCCTTCGTCGTTGGGCCGACCACTGGAGCAGCGTTAACTTGTCGTCAATGGTCGGCCCGACGGAATACCTATTGGGGTACCCTCCCATCGACCGACGTCCCCCCCTCGGGGAGGACGTCGGTCTTTCCTCACGCGGTCGGTCTCTCGGCGGGTGACTGACTAATCCCCGGTCACGTCACCCGCGGCCTCGGCTAGGGCGGCATGAGGCGCAGATAGTTGCGCCTACGCCGCCCTAGTCGCCGGCGGCGGATCTCCTCATCGAGGCTGCGCTCCTCGCGCAGACGATCCGCCGCCTCCTTCCGCGAGATCACTGTCTCGCAAAAGGCTGCGACCGCGTCCCAATTCCCGACGCTGTCGACCATCGCCCTAGCGATAGCCGGCAGCGTCAGGTCCGTACCGATGATTGCGACGAGTTCACAGCGCTGCACTGCCCAAGCCCCGCAGGCCTTGAGCGTATGGCGCGCCGTGTCCTCGTCGCAATCGCAGTGGTGGCAGGACGGTGTACTCTCCCTCCTAACGCCCTTGTGCAGGTATTTGGCGAAGCACCCATGCCCCGTCAAAACCTGCACCAGTCCGAAGGAGAGCACCCCGTGCCGCCTCTCCAACCACTGCATCAGCATCGGCCGGAAGGCCTCCACGGTTCGCACCCCGAACCGAGGCCTCTCCAGCCGGACTGCCCAACGGGCGATGACGTCTCGGCGGGCGTCGACGCGCCAGGCGGTGAGATCCCTTAACGAGACTACACCGCCCTCCGCTCGCACCCCCGTCACCCGCCGATATAGTCCGGCGAGCATCTCCGCCTCCAGGTCCCACGGGGGAGTCCCGGCCAATAGGCACGCTGCCTCCGTCGCCACCGTGCGGTATCCGCGGATGGCCCTGACCGCCGTGATCCTCTGTGGTCGCCACAGAAGGGCCCTAAGTCGGGCGGTCATGGACCCCGCCCACACCGGTGCGCCGTACAGGGCCATCGACCGGATGACCCCCGCGTACAGCCGTCGGCACGCAGCGCTCGGTCCGCCCACGTTCGGCATAAGCCACGATAGGGCGGACGCCGCGCCGACGAGCCGCGGAGCGAGCCTGCGGAAATGCTCCCGGAACCACCATCGCCCGTCGAGCACCAGGCCCAAGTACCTCATATGGGCCCGGATGCTGATGTCGACCGAGTGAACGGTGATCGAGACGCCCATGGGAGGGCTCATAGTGCGCCCATGGAACAAGAATTTCAAACATATGAACACATAATACAGTAAAACCCGTTTAAGACGATTTCGCAGGGACCCGACCAAAAACGCGTCTTAGGCGGCAAAGTGTATTATGCGAGAAAGGGAAAAAACGTACCATTATTATTTATTATATTATATTATTATTTTGAATACCTACATATTGAGTTGACTCATCTTCTTCTTGGTCATTATCACTTAGAGACTAGGGTCGCTCGATAGACTTCGTCAGTCGCTGGCCGCTGCCGCAAGGGGTAATATGTGTATTTGAATGGCACGTGTTGGCGTATTAAACGGGATGACGATCGTATTAAGCGTTAAGAAATGTATGAAAACATATCTCAAGTTGCTGGGACTGACGCAAAATGGCTGTAAATGGGAAATCGTATTAAACGGGTTCTACTGTAATTGCATAACTTTATCGCTAGGATAAAAATACGTACAGATTAAGCCTTTCAAAATTTTAGATAGGTTAATTAACGTCGGCTTTTTATGAGTTTTTTAAACTGTAATTTATTACTTTATCTTCTCATCTGTACACGCTTTGACAGATTTAAAGCCATCAAGAAAAATTCTCAACATAACAAAGGCGTCATTGTTATTAATTTAGGTTATACAGGTTCACTCAACCCACGTCTTATCCTGCAGGATATACAATCCCTTCCCTATCTACCAAATTCCATATTATACCTCGCTTCACCTGCTATATTAATAAATTTAAAATCCATTGCCAGTTTTCTAGCAGCCTTAATAGTTGCAATGCCTTTAAAATTGTTAATGGATATAATTAAAGGCGATTTGATGGTAGTTTATTAAGTTCATTAGTACTGTTAAGTAACGTAACACCACAAACCCATGCGGTTTATACGGTAAACACAATATGAAGTGTCTATTGACTATTCCCGTTCTCAAGCATGGTGCGTCTTTTTAATTTTGCATTTTCTATATACAGGATAGGTTTCGGATTTCAAAAGCTCCTTTGAACTGTCTCGTTTCAAGCTTTCATTAAGTAATGAGTGCGGCGGTTTCATGTTACCGTTCTTTATAATTTTGATTGATGCTTCATCGATATTCGGTTCCCTTTATATTATTTTTTTTTATTGTGGCAGGAATTGTTATGGAATTACTGTACGATGATGGAGTAAGAATATAATTCACCATACCCTCTCTTGCCCGCGGGTGTCGTAAAAGGCGATCCTGTGCATATGACAACTATATAAGAGAAGGAAATCTCGAAATAAAACCCTGTTCCAACCCACCTGACCAGCGTTATAAAGTAGGTTAATTGCCCTCCCGATTTGGAGGAAGCTTGAGCCGAGGAGTGGGACGTATATGAGCTGTGCTGATGATTGTGGAAGTCTTTGTGATAATCATAATAATATATCCTAATCCTAACTAATATTATAATCGCGAATGTGAGTTTGCTTGTTACACTTTCACGCACTTTCACAAACGAAAAATTATATTATCAGCGAGTAATGTGGTAGAAATTTGACCGATTTTAAAAATTCTTTCACCAATGAACAATTACATTATCAGCGAGTATCAGGCTATACTTCATCCTCGTATCCTCACGGGAACAGAAACTACTTGAGTGAAACTGCAGAAATTCTTGCGGTAATAAATAAATTTTAAAAACGAACACGTCCAGCATAGTAGGTCATTATCCCACCCATTTTGTATGTTCGACTCCAACAGTGGCGACGTGTATGAGCTGAAATGATGATGAAAGTGTTTTAGGCCAAAAAGTCTAACAAATAAACAGGCTAGTGGTAGGACCACACTGTCGACAGTTATCTATCTACAGCCGCGGGCCGGTCCGTCCGGGGTAGTACCACGCTCTCGCAGAAAATCGACGTCTGAGTAGTAGCAATTTGTTACTGCGCTTCGTTCGGTGAGCGAGAGAGCCAAAAGTCCAACTTTCTAAGGGTGTTTGCGTGTGGAGGGTTTTGGTGGTGCCTTTAGTATCATCGAGCCTCAATTCACGCATTCACACTCCCTTCTATTTCTTCGCGGTAGGCAGCGGCCTTGTAAAGGTCCATGAGCGGCAGCAACACTTACCATCAGGTGTACTGTTTGCTCGTTTGCCACTGCTTGCAATAAAAAAAAAAGGCTAATTATATTCTTGTATGTGATATGATATGAATTGTATTCTTACTTCATAACCAAAAGGAAAAGTATATCTCACAAAGTATACTAGATAATATTTCAAACATGATCAAATATAAAGTTCACACGTACAAAAAGCACTTAACAAACGATTACATTGATATAGTCAATGTTTACTATAAAATTTAAATGAAAGATATCACCATTTATCTATTAGATAAGCAAATAGGTGTTGATGCCTTCTATGGTTACATATACTTTATCTGATGAGGAAGTAGGGATCAGATAAGAATCTTGAGTGGAGAAATTACTGAGTGCATACTCTTAAGGTATATTAAATAGTTCGATGGTTGGATAAGGCGATAGTAGTGAAGTTTAATCGGCATTTCTAATTTATTTTCCATTCAAGAATAGGTAGCACGTGGTTCCTAAGTTGGATAAGGTGATACTAGTGCAGTTTAGTTGGAATTTCTAATTAATTTTTCCATTCAAGACCATGTGGTCTCTAAATGTAGGCCTCTTAACACTAGGAAAACCGAAATTTTGAACTACCTATAAAGACCAAGTGGGGTCAAATGACTCATTCATAGGTTGTAATGTTTTGTTCGTGTATTTTGGTTTTATATTTATATTTTATTACTTGATAAATTGAATAGTAAATAAAAGAATTTAATAGTTTAAAAAAAAAGTTTATTAAGTTATACTAAGCAAAATATTAGGCACACTGTTGACAGTTGTTGACACACAAAGGCTTTACAAGTGTTACAAGATTTATTGGTGTTGTTCCTGCATTTCTGCACGAAACACCGTCGTCTCTTTCTGCTACGTTCTTCTTCAGGCTCTGGGGGTATGCTGTTATTGGGCTATGAAGTGGATGGTGTCAACAGGGAGTGTGTATCTTGGCCGACTAACTCCCTTGTCAAGTCAAGAATAAACTTTCTACTGCAGATTTTTTTCTCGGTTAGTTCTTTTATACAAAATCCACGAATTGATTGCTGCTAAATCCAAAATATTAAAAAATACTTGCACAGGCCAACGGCGAGAAGGTGCTTTGACACTATATTTCTTGGCCATTTGATCAATAACATCTACTCCAAATTTCGTAGAATTGTAAAACTTCACCGTGTTTGGCTTCTTTTTTGCTTCTTCTGTGTCAACAAATACATTAGAGTGAAGTGAATTTAGAATCATGACTGATTTTAAGGGCTTACCTTGATAAACTGTAAGTGTACATGTTTTAGTGTGGTGAATACGTGTTTTGTATAAACTAAGGGGTGCAGTTTTTATAGTAACTGGAAAATCTCATCGTGTTTTATTTATAGTAGTAAGTTTTTCAATTAGCTTTTTAGCTAAACTTACACTGGTGAAAAAATTATCAATTGTTATATTTCGACCAGTACTTAAGTATAGGTCCATTAATCGCAATACAACGCATTCGCCTAAACTTTGATTTTGTGGGCTTTCGTCTCTTCCTAAATATGAGAAACCATTACACAAGTACTTTGAATCAACATCAACGCAGAGCCAAAATTAAATCCCAAACTTGTGTGGTTTGTTACCCATAAACTGCAAAAATCTACACCGAACTTTTATAGAAAAAAGCTGTTCGTCAGCAGTAAGGTTTTCACCAGACTTGTAACATGAAATACTGTTATGGATGAACTGTTATGGATCCATACTTCTGAAATCAAACAAGTTTATCTGTTTGCAAATATTCAGTCCTTTCTGTTCTTGTACAATCTGATTGGTCCGCCGATATATTTTGCATCACCTCCAATATTTCAGAAACACGTAGGGAACGATTACGAGACATTATAAAATTATTGTTATTGTATGCGAGACATAATACGACTTTACTCCGATAGGAACAAAACAAGAAAGAAACGGAAACGTTTATTTCGACTACCCACGTACTTGTGTCGTATTCAATGAAATACCGCAGTGGTCAAATGACCACTTTGGTCTTTCTAAGTAGGTAATTATTTATAATAAATATTTATCTTGGTATCGGTATACACATATTAGAATTATGTAAACAATGACGAAATTTTAAAAGTCATAAAACGACAAGGACTACGATGCAATGGTTTTAATAATATGGTTGATCAAAAACTTCATTGGGGTCATTTGACCACTTTGGTCTTTCTAGTGTTAACCAAGCTCAAAGTTGCTCAGCGGATTTTTTTTTTGTTGTAGAACAACAGATGCAACGGCTACAACACGAAGAATTAGCACACTGAAGTAGCAATGGGCAGGTTACATCGCTTAAAAAACTGGTAACTGCTGGAGAAGCAAGATGCTCAAGAGACAACGCAGTGTAGGAGGCTCTCTCACTAGATGGATCGACGACCTGGTGAATGTAGCTGAACATCGCTAGATGCAGGTGACATAAGACCGCACTTTATGGCGAAACATGACGGAAGCCTACGTCCAGTAATAAGTGATAGGCTGAATGATGAACGTCATTTAAAGCTATACCACTGCTTATATTGTTCAAGGGTGTCGTAAAAGTTGAGTGGAAGAACCTTAAATTCAGTGCTGTAGAGTCAGCAGGTCTCTAAGTAGGTTTAGTCTAAGACTTGCGGAAGAACCGGAGGCGTAATCTCTATATTAGTTTTCTGGCTACACCACTATTATTGCAGAGGTCAATGAGCCAGTTTCAAAAGACAACTAAGGAAATACGCATATAATATCTACACAAGAGAAGAAAAGAAAATTGACAAACTGGTGATCTGACCAGCGTGGTGTACGCTGGTCAGATGGATTAGTACAGGGTTTTATTTCGAGTGATCCTTCTCTTGCATAGATGTTTTATGCATATTACAATCCTTTAATTGTCTTTTATAACAACTACGGACAAGAAAAGTGGTGATGAATTATATTCTTACTTCGTCAACACGCGGAAAAGATATAATACATTACTGCAAGAAAAAACAACTCATTGTGTAGTAATGCAGCAACAGCGTGGAACGTTCTGATGTGGTAGGACCACACTGTTGACATTTGGCTGTCTACAGCCGCGGGCCGGTCTGTCCGGGGTAGTAGACGAGTACCAACTCGTACCGGTAGAGAGTGTGGACTCTCGCAGAAAATCGACGTACGAGTAGTAGCAAATTGTTACTGCGCTTTATTCGGTGAGCGAGAGAGACGGCAGACAACTTTCTGAGGGTGTTTGCGTGTATTGAAAATTTAGTGATGCCTTTAGTATCACCGAACCTCATTGCACGCATTCACACTCCCTTCATTTTTTTTACGGTAGGCAGCGGTCTAACAAAGGTCCATGAGCGGCAGCAACACTTACCATCAGGTGTACTGTTAGCTCGACAAAACAGTAGATCAATTACCCTCCTATTCCGGAGGAGGCTCAAACCTAGCATTAAAGAAATATATAAGCTAAAAAAATATAAAATCCTAATTGAAAACTTTCTTTTTTTAGTTTTCATAAAATCCTTGATTGATTTATCCAACTAAACAGAGCTAGATGACCGGGCAGAGCTCAGTATTTTTTTTTATAAATTTTAAAAAATATTTGATGTAATAATAAAAAAAAAGGAAATAATAGGAATTTCAAGGAAATCGTCAGTCATTTCCGAGATCCTGCATGCATTGAAATACCGAAATGTAATATAGTTTAAAGATATTAGGTTAGTAATGATTTCATCAAATAATTAATTTTTTACATAATAAAAAGCTTTAATCATGGGGTCCAAGAATATTAGAACTTATGATTAAATTTATCAAATGCTACATAAGTAAAAAATCGGCTAAATGTGAGTTGGAGTTGCGCACCTAGGGTTCCGTACCATTATCTATAAAAGTCGCGTTTTTTGTATCGGAGTCCCCCTTATAACGGCAACAGAAATACATACTGTTTAAAAAATTCATCTGTCTATTGCTGTTCTTGAGACACCTACAGCCTGGTGGCAGACAGACAGACGAACTGACGGATGGACAGACGGATAGACGGACAGCGAAGTCTTAGTAATAGGGTCCCGTTTTTACCCTTTGAGTACGGAACCCTAAAAAGACAGGTGTCTATTGTCATTAAAAATATATAATTTAATGCACTAGTATCGCAAGTAATGAGCTAGTCGATACATATTATAAAGATTCCATTAAATAACTGTGACTCTGAGGAATTTATTAATAATCATATCTTAAAACAAATCCAACGTTTTTAAAAAATAATGGATGAAATTCTCAGCCGTTTGTTGTTAAAAATATTTGAAAAATTCACGCATTCTAAAATAAATAAGGTCAAAATAAAAATTCTATAGTTGAAAAACTATTTAAAAAAAATACTTAGGACATTAATGAATTTTTTCAATACTTATAATATGTAAATTATAACAAATTCTTGTACATTATGCAAATAAGATGCAAGAACGACGAATGCAAATGAGAAGCATTTTTCTTTTATTTTACCAAAGCTTACATACAAAAACCATCGGTACGGTGTTGTCTTTATAATCATCTACCTACATACATTACCTACATAAAAGCCGGTTGACTGAATCATCAACACCGAACCGAAACCTTTTTTTTTTTCTTTTAAAGACCCACCACCAAGGAAATAATCCTTGTATTACGGATGACTATACAAACATATAATTAAGGGACACAAATAACATTTAGAATCATAACAACAATTTGCGTATCGTAGAAAGTGTTGTGTTGTTGATTCGAACCCGTAATACTGGCACGGTAGGTCGGTATATTTACCACTACACCATCTGTGCAGTTTTTAAACTAGAAACATAACATTTTGATAATATATGACGTAGCAGGTAGCGCCGTGTTGTTTTTAAAAGCAATGACGTCAGCATGGCTAACGTCATCTACCTCACTACAATGTTGATAGTGTTGATGGTGTTCCATGATAAACGTAATTGAAACAATAAAGTTGAAACAGTACTCGTGTTATTGAATTCTAGTTTAAAACTAAGTGGAGTCTAGAGCTCCGCACTGTTCGGCTGCTAGCGATCGAATGAAAGTCGTACCTTTTTTTTTCTTTTTTTTTTTGTGTGTCTTAGTTGTTAGCCTGAGATGGCTGTGACAACTTTACCCGGACTGGTGGGTGAGCGCTGAGGGCTCTCAACCCGTATCGAATGTCGTACCAGCAAATGGTCGTATTTATAGTAAAGGCGAGAGCGGGGAACTCCCGATGACAATCTATAAAAACTGTTTATGATAACGTGTTGTACTATCTATCTTAAGTATGGCAACTAATTATTTTGAACTAAACCTAATTGTTTTAACTGTAATTATAATTCAAGTTTATAAAATAATCAATCGTGCGCCGATATATATTATTTTTATGACGTAAAGACTAAGAAGAAAAAAACAATAATACAAAGTCGACCCAAATACGATGGAACGCAGTGGTAAAATTTATATAGGAAGAAAAAATACTTATCCATTTTCTTGAAATTAAGCACTATTCTGTTAATTAACTAATAGTTAAAAAAAAAACTAATAAACACGCTTGACAAGTCAAGTAGTTACTATTTTCGAATCTCGCACATGCGTAGTTCACACACTAACTCTGCCTCTCTCGCTCTTATATAAAGGATATGATTATACTCGTTCCAACCATTTATTTTACTTTTGGCAGGTCGAATTCTGATCAATTAGTGTTGTACCAATGTATTACGGATACTATGTTTTGTAATAATCGATTTTAGTCAGGAAGAACTTTTAATCGATTTAACACGGATATTTTATTTTTGCTTAAATACATATTTCATATTATTTAAAAACTTCACTTCTGTAAATATATTTGTTATTTGGGCACATTAATTTTTGCATACCCACTAATTCAGTCCTCCCAAAATATTTTACTTTGTACTTTGCAAAATAAAAAATAACTACTTTATGAAGCATTTTTCCATTAAGCGGGGTCCGCTCCAAACTTTACTTAGAGACAATGGCGCCCTCGTCTGCGGTAGTAAATCACTAATTTTCTCATCCAGCCTACCCCTTTTTTTTTAAGCCGAATTGGCAACACTGAACGGCGTGCCGGCGACGCCATTTTGTTGTGTTGTCTGTCACTCGCAACAAGACTCCCGTGCTAGTCACATTTCTGTTCGCTGAGTGCTCTTTCATATTTTTCATACGCTGTGTTGAGTATTTATATTCCACCGTATTGATTTCATTGTTCTTACTTTGATTGAGTTGAGCGTATCGTTCCTCCCAGTAAGATTTTACTTGCAAAATGCCGAAAGGTATGGTGCTTAAAGGACAATCCAGAGAGTTAGTGCTGCGGCTTCGTGAATTTTTTGAAAAGGAAAGCCGCAATGGCGGATTCCTTATACCAGTAACCCAAGTTAGAGACCGTGTTGCAGCAGCATTAGGTATTAGTGCTCCAACGGTGGCGAAAATAACTAAAGAAGCCTATGGTAGTAGTGGTATTGAACAGAACAAGCTATCTACGCCTAAGAAAAAACGTCAGCCCCGTAAAGTGACAGCAATTGACAGTTTTGATACTGATGCTATTCGTCGTCATATATACAATTATTACACAAGCAAAGAGATTCCTACTTTGAAAAAATTAGTAGCGTCTCTACGAAATTGTGGCTTGTTTCGTGGTCAAAAATCTTCTTTGTCAAAGGTGCTGCACCAAATCGGGTTCTTGTATAAGAAATCCGACAAAAGAAAAATTTTAATGGAACGTCGTGATATAGCCTTGTCTCGCTGTGAATTTTTAAGACAAGCGAAGAAAATAGAAGACTGGTCGAATGTCGTTTTCACAGATGAAACTTGGCTCAATGCCAATCATTCCATACCAAAAGGTTGGACTGACGATACTGCTGCTTCTACTTCTGCAGTGCCAATGGGGAAAGGTGAACGCCTCATCATTTGCCATGCGGGAACTACAAAGCGATTTGTACCAGACGCTCTGTTAGCGTTCAAATCAAAAAAAAACAGGAGACTATCATGAGGAGATGAATGCGGACGTGTATGAAAAGTGGTTCAGAGAAATGCCTACATCACTTGAAGAGCCATCAACAATATTTATTGATAATGCACCCTATCACTCTCGCCAAATTAATAAAATGCCAACACAGGCCAACAAAAAACACGAGATTATAAACTGGCTTCGTGATAATGGGGAAGATGTGGACGAATCCCTACTAAAAGTAGAATTACTTAAAATATTAAAAAGTAAAAAGCAGCCAAAACGATATGTCATCGACGAAATGGCAGCAGAATATGGGCATGTTGTAATCAGAATTCCTCCGTACCACTGTCAATATAATCCAATTGAAATGTTCTGGGCACAAGTCAAAGGACACGCCGCAAGAAACAATACAACTCCTCCTTTCACAGCAAATAAAATGCTTGAACTTTTAAAAAACGCATGTGCTAGTGTGACGCCTGAAAACTGGGCGAGTGTCGTCAACAAGACAAAAAATATAATATTCTCTGATTGGGATCGGGAAATTGAATTTGACAACATACCTACACAAGAGTTAATAATAAACACTGCAGATGATTCAAGCGACGATTCGAGTTCGTATGAAGAATCCGACGATTCGTTATAATAAAATAATATTAAAATATTTTGGTGTGTGGTAGCGGCTTCGAATACTACCAACCCTTGCTTTGCTCGTGGGTGTCGTAAAAGACGACTAAGAGCCCTAGATTGACCCGGACCAACTCCATCTGGTTCCATTTGGGTCAACGATTACGTTCCCAAGGAGGGTTGACGTCAGGCAGGCGGCCGGTCATAAAAGTCATTGCCGAAACTTTTTGCAATATGTCAAAACAGATGACATATTGCGTCGACCCCAAGTAATTGGGATAAGAGCAAGATGATGATGATGATTAAAATATTTTGGTTGTTTTATTTCATGTTATAGGTATGATGAGAAGATTTTTATATCTCCCTGATACAATTTTAACGTGTTGTCTATTACAACAATTCAAAACTCAGTTGTCAGCTGACTTAACTGCAAATAAGTGTAATCGATTATTTGCGATTCATTAGTTTGCACCGAATACTTTTGATCCTGTCACTACATGCGATAGAACGTAACTTTTTTTATAACGGAAATGAATTATCACTTAAATTTTATGAATAGAGCTATTTACGGCATATTAATGTATTTAGTGGGTAATAATTAAGATATATAAATATTATTGGGCAGTTTATATATTTCTCTGTTCACTCGTTTCAAAGTTAATAATTGCGTATAATGAAACAGTTACGTCCTAAAGCATGTGTCAAAAGTAAAATAAATGGTTGGAACGAGTATAGAAATTTCTAAATCCTGGCGAATATAATCAGGATATTCGGCTATTTTGATTGAACTATTGCATTGTCATGAGCCTTTGAAGAGTGTGGTAAGTTTAAATAAAATCGTTCAAAGTGGCACAAAATGACGTTCAAAGATTCCGTTACATACATAGATACATACAGTAGATACATACAGTAGATACATACAGTAGATACATACATAGATACATAAATACAGACATACAGGTGAAACTAATAAAAGCGTGTTAAAAACAATGAAGCGTGTTTCAGTATTAGTAAATTTTATTTTAAAGGCGAAAATTGAGGTTTGCAATAAAAAGTAGCACAACTAAATATATATACGCGCTTACCCACTGGCCAAAACGCCTATTGGCCAAATTGATAAGGCGATTAGAGCGGATTTGGGTTCAAGACGTTGTAATCATTTTTCGCTCCGCATCATCATCATGCTCTTATCCCAATAACTTGGGGTCGACTTAATATGCATTCTTCTACATAGCCTATATTACAAAAGTACTTAGCAAACATTTTTTTGACTGGCCATTAGTCTGACGTCAACCCTCTTCGGGAATGTGATTTTTCAGATCAGATGGAGTCGGCCCAGATTGATGTAAACCTCTTAGTATTGTTTTAAGACACTCCCCGATACGTTAGGGTTAGTATTAGTAGTTAGTGATATTCGTAGCTGGTACCAGCATACACACACGCACAGACACGTGCATACACGCACGCACACACACACTCATGCACACAGATTGATGCGCACACAAACATAAACACACGCACATACATAAACACGCACACAAATGTGCACATACGCGCGCACACACGCGCGCACACATGGGCACACGCACAAATATGCGTACATTCGCGGACACATGCATACACATACAAAAATGGTGATGTAAAGATTTAAAATGTAGAACATAAACCGCAACATAGAAATTGGAATTTAAAAAAATTCTGTGTATTTGGGCAGGGTTTAAATTTTATTTATTCACGTACATGGGTATGCAGATCGGATTGTGCATGTATTTTAAATGGATTAATTTGTGTCACCCTTGCGACCCCCATCACGGAAGGGTTACGGGAAAATTGTTGACGTGGGTCATTTTGGCCCCATTATAAGATTTTTTTCAGTTGGTTCGTCACTGTGCTGAAAACAGAATAGCTTAGGGTGTGATGATTGGGGTATTTTCAGTAAATTGATGTAGATCAAAGTCAAATTTTTCATGCAAAGTGTTTTGCCTTTGATTCAGGTGAGCTATTAATACATTTGATATTAAGATATATATTTTTAGAGCCGCGGATCCGTATGGTGACGAAGTAGGAATATTCACCACCCCCTCTCTTGCCTGTGGGTATCGTAAAAGACGACTAAGGGATATCTTGTGCATATAACAAGTATGCAATACAGGGAACATTAGAAATAAAACCCTATATCAGGCTGCCTAACCGGCGTGGAATATTAGATCAATTTCCCTTTCAATCGAGGCGCCTCGAGCCCGGTCGTGAGATGGATATGAGCTGTGATGATTGTGATGATGATATTTTTAGAGATATCAAGTAAATATCAAAACTATCCACCCATCAGCTGATACTCGAATGTATTTGCACTGAATTATTATTCAGGTTACTTTTATCCTGATAATTTTTAAATAACTTATCCAAATTATTTGCTATAAATGATAAAGTTTGTATACTTTATATACCAAAAATTATAAATAAATATATTTATTTTGGTCAGAATTATTTTAATTAAACTGTAACAAACTCATTATAAATATGGCGTAATTTAAATTAGTTTTTGACAAAAGCTTCTTTTTGTGACATATGCACTTACTAAAAAAGGATTTTACGAAATTCAACCCTAAAGGAAGAGAAAATAGTAAAAAAGTTTATATGGATAGAAAAAAATCTTCATAAGTGATCTTAAACTTATGCACAAATGCATTTTAAACATTGATAAATACGGGTATTAGCATTTGTCAATTTTGAGCCTTTAAGGATATATAATATAAAGGTATATAGTAGTTGACTGGCTCATCAATGTGGAACTGACCACCACTGAACCACTGAAACTAGAAACATTAAATTTTGACAATAATTTTATTTCATCAACGTCAGTTGAGGAAAGGATACACTAGGAAAGAAAGAATATTCTTAAAATGTAGGATATATTCCTCATAGGAATTCTTTCCGAGTGGTGACAGAGTAAAAATACAATTCACCACTCCTTTTCTTGCCCGTGGATGTCGTAAAAGACAACTAAGAGATATAATATACACATAACATCTGTTTAAGAGAAGGAAAACTCGAAATGAAACCCTAAACCAACATGTCAGACCAGCACGGTAAAAGTAGGTCTAAAACCCTCCAACTGTGGAGGAGGCCCGAGCCCAACAGTGGGAGGTATATGGGCTGCGAGGACGATTCTTTATTAAGGTTATAAAATAAGGTGTGAATTTTGCTTTGATATTTTAACCCCAAAATATAAATGATGAAAATTATAATTAACGTGGCCATCAAACATGGGCAAAAACTAATCAAACCATACACAATATGAACTGTAAGTAATTAATATTAAAACAATCAAAGAAACTTTTCAGCTTTGTTATAAGTAATGTAGAATAGACAAATATGATTTTAAAACTGTAAATCATCGTTAAACCGTAGTTTTACACGTGCATACTATATATTATTTAAGTTCCTCCCCGGGGTATATTTCTAGTGTAATTGGGTATCCTCGGATGTAGACGGTTGCATGTGTCTCCAATTACTCGTCATATTTAAGTCGTGAGAATTCGACACGTATTTCATGGTTGAGGAAACGATTTATTTTAACAAAAAGGTAATGCTTAATTTTCAACGGAATATATTATCAACAGTTTTTTTTTAATTCCAATAGATTTTAACTCAATTAATTTGATTTGGTTGAAGGGAAATCACGTTTCTGTCCAGTATATTACTACTCCGTGATGATGCCGAGCAAGCAAACCAGGTTACTTAATTTCAGCCTTAGAACTGAGCTCAAAATTACTAACTGTGTTATGGAGCGGTATGTGTTCAAAAGTTATTTACGAGACAGAATTCGAAATAACGTAAACTCGTTTTTCTGTGAGTGCAATGGTCAGCAAATATGCAGTCCGTTTCATCCGGGGTGGTGAAAGGGTGGCGTGCGGCCTCACAACCCACCGTATTCTTTACCCTTCGCCATAATCTCTCAGTTACCATCCTTGCGTAAGCCGGCTCAAGGTGCCATTCCAACCTCGGCTGCAGGCTGCAGATGCAGGCTGCGGATGCAAGTAGCATGACTCGCAGCCGCTGCCTGCATTCGCAGCCAATAGTGATTCCGAGGCTGGCTGCACGTGCTGTGGCAGGCTGCATCTTATTCCTTCCAGACAGTATCTTAGCCACATTAATCTTATATTTCATGTGGCTTGTATCAAAAAGAATAGGATATTTTGTTACAAGATTACTTAACTGATCTTTTTCAGTCCCTGAAAATCTCATTTTCTTGAAATAAATATTGATGCTAAATCTAAACACCGAGAGCCGATAAAAATTCTATGATTCTATCCAATATGAGCGCTAATTTGATTGCAAATTAAGTTTGGTGAGATTGGCTCCAAGTAGCGACTACTTGGGACTTGTCTGAACAAGTTGGAGTGACGTAACTACGTGCGCATCGACTTGCAGCCGCAGCACTACTGGTCTGGGATCGGCTGCGGCTGCAAGTCGCAGCAGCACTTGCAGCCGAGGCTTGGCAGCACGTACAGCCGCAGCCGCCTTCGGAATGTTTTTCACAGAAATCCATACTACTATATAGAAAACCACTCGTGCAGCCGCAGCCGGCTTCGTGCAGCCGCTGCATGTGCCGAGCCGAGGTTGGAATGGCACCTTTAAGAACAAGTGTCGATTTAAAAGTACTAATTGTTATAATGTGTGAAAGATGACGTCGTGAAATGTCTTCCATGAGAACGATATTGAACGAGAAATTATTTCTGTCCCATGTTTGTCACTATAAATTTAAAAAAATAATGGTGTAGATAAGTGTGCGCTCATGCATTCAAAGCGAGAAAGAACAGTACAATGCCAGAGAGTAGAGATGTGGCCTGCCCATTGCCATTTCAGCGTGTTAATTCTTCGTGCTATCTCGGTTACACCCGTTCTTCTGCGGATTTCCGTATTCCGTATTCTATCTCTTAGAGGAATCACGAGCATACCCCGCTCCATAGCATGTTGAGCGACTTTGAGCCTTGTTATGGGACTATATTTAGGGACCACGTTTCCGTGTCGTAAGTTATTACTGGTAACACACACTGGTCGTAGACCTGTGTTTTTAGACACTGAGATATGTTGGACGAGAAGATCCTCTTAAGTTTCCCGCAACGAAAACGAACGAAAACATCACATTGGAACTAATACTTACTAAATATTTTATTTATAATCTCGCACTAAATTTAAACAAAAATCCAATAATTCAGTGAACTTTTATATGCTATAAAATAAATAACACCATCCTGCCGAGTGTTAGCTGGACATTTTCAGCAGTCCATGGAGGCGAGGCCACAATGAAGTAGTTAGTAAATAAAATATATTTGATACATAGAAACTTTTTACTACAATATGAACTAAAATAAGAGTACATCCAATAATACATGCATTTACATTGAAATCTTTTTTGCTGAACAAAATATTCCTCTCAATACCAAGTGAATCGGACGATTCCATTTCAAACATATATCGAATTTCGTTTTAATATGTCAGATATATTACCGAATACCAAATATATAGGTACTATAGTAAATAGATATATGGCCCCCTGTTATAATGGAAGGTTATTGACACCACGATGGTCAGATGGGATGATATGGGGTTTAATTTTGAGGTTTACTCCTCTGGGATAGCAAAAAAATTGGAGAGTGAAGCACCAGGAGAATGAGTAGCAGCATGTTTTAGAAAACTTAAAACACCAACTGCGATTGCATATACGTCTGTTAAGCGTGGAGATTATAATATAATTGGGCAAGCTTATATTCTACCTTTATTCAACTAAGAATATCGAAAAACTAGGTCCAAATGAATTTCTTTATTCTTGCCATACCAGCAGTCTTTGGTTAGTATTTTAAATGATTAATAACCAATTTTTGCACTTATATAAGGACTTATATTAAACTAACTTTTGCCTGAGGCTTCGCTTACTTATAATTAATTTGCCTATGATGTAATTGTATCCAAATCCGTTCAACGGATTATGCTTGATGGAGTAAAATGGAAACTAAAATTATTATCCCAAGGGAACATAATACAGGGATAAAAAGGTCTTATGTGTTAATCCAAGGTTTCAGTTACCTCCATGCAAAATTTTATCATAATTAGTCAAGACGTTAGAGCGTGAAAAAGTAACAAACATACAAACTCTCAAATGTTCGCCTTTATAATATTAGTGTGATGTGATCTTCCGTGTGGTGACGGAGTAAGAATACAATTCACCACCCCCTTCTCTAGTCCGTGGGTTCCGTAAAAGGCGACTAAGGGATGTCTTGTTCATATAATAACTGCAAGAGACGAAAAACTCGAAATGAAACCCTTTACCAACCAGTCTGCCCAGCGTAGCATAGTACGAGTAGGTCAATTTCCCTCCCAATATGAAGGAGGCTGGAACACAGTAGTAGAACGTAAATGTGCTGTGATACTGATGATGCGTTATGTGTGATAGCGTGATTTCCCTGATGACACAGTGGTTGAAGATTGTCGGTATCTGATCAATCCTCATTTAGGGAAAGAATTGTTTTTTTTGTGATCCAAGATTATTTTGAGTCTGCATGTAATTTGCGTCCATGGAGGTCTATCAAGTACTCCGCAAGGATTTATTCTTTAGCTCAGTATGTTGTCTTTTTAAAAATAAATAATAATTATGGTCTACAATATTGGCACTAAATTACTCTGACCACAATGTCTTGCGGTTTGGACGTTAACTTTTTACGAGAATAAAGACTGATTCATTCTGTATAATCGACACTGTCGCTAGTAAATCTTGAATCCAATAAATGGTCAGCACCGGCGGCAAATCTAAAGGTGGTGCAATTAAATCCCACGAGATTAAATGGACTCTATCCATTTGTGGTCTTGAAGTTATTAGGGCTCACGTTATGAGCGGGTGCGATTTACTAAATTGAGTTTTTTTATAGGAAAGTGGATAAATTAAAACATAAAGAACATTAAAAGAAAAGAGAATATATAAAAGAAACTAATGCATTTTAATCTATTAATTTCATTAAACTATTTGGTGATGGAATAAGAATGCATATCACCACACGATCTCTTACCAATCGGTATCGTAAAAGACGACTAAGGGATCTAACATGAATATATAAATATAATAACACCTATGCGAAAGAAGAAAAACTCGAAAAAAAGCCTTATGCCAACCCGTTTGACCAACGTGGTATAACATAATATCTCAATTTCCCTTCCCCATTGGAGGAGGCCCGAGCCCAATAGCCGGACGTATGTATATGAACTAAGAAGTTGATAAATGGATGGATGATGGATCTCATGGATGTCGTAAAAGATGACTAAGGCTTTTTCATAGACCTGAATTAATTCCATCTGATGTTGACTGGTCCACTATTACATTCCCAAGAAGGGTCGACGTCAGTCTGGCGGCCGGTAATGTACCTACTGCCTATAACTTTCGCAATATTACTATGAATGAAGAGTACATATTGAGTCGACTCTAAGTAATAAGGATGGGAGGGGGATGATGATTTATTTTTTAGCTTATGAGGTAGCGCTATTGGACATAGAGCTCCTCACGAGAAAGTATTATGTCATAACCGCCGTGCATGGTAGGTTGGCAATTGCAGTTGTTCTTGAGAAGAAAGACTCATCTCGTCAAATGGCCATTTTCCTTCTCATTGTCGATTTAGCCCGTGTCCAATAAATAAATAAAAAGATATTTTTTTTTTCTGTATATAAATATTTTTTTGATTTTCCGTGTGGTGACGAAGTACTTAAAAACTTTACTCTTAAAAACTCACCCCCTCCCACTTCCCAAATTCGGATCGCCCGTAATTTATTTTTCTTTTCATTTTTATCATATTCCCCTCCTTTTCTAATGAGTTTCATCCTACTGTTATTTTTTTTTTGTTTCAAAAATTATCGACCCTGGTCTAATATAGCCCGAGTTGATGCAATAATATTATATTTTATTAACGCTGTCACCTATAAATTAAGCCAGAGTCCTCACAAATGTCCAATGGCTAAGTAATTAATGCTTCAGTAAAACTTTCTTGTGTGTGACGCTACCGGACGATTGTTAACAGATAAAGGGTACTCTCATCTTCTATCTTCTAACTACTTCTTTCAATTAAGTTAAAGAGCAGAGAAAGATTTAATCTAGTATTTTTGGAAGGAAGATTTTTTAAGGGAAATATTTATTTAACCTTTTTATTTTTATTGTTATAATTCTTATTATAATGCTATTTATTTACTGCCTTTGGTGGCAGGATGAACGAGCAAACCATTCAATGGTAGCAGGTGGAGTCAAAGAACGACTGAGGTTTTAATAGAGGAATATGATTTTCGGTGTGGTGATGCAGTAAGAATACAATTCACCACACCCTCTCTTGCCCATGGATGCCGCAAAAGACGACTAAGCGACACGCATACAACATCTAGGTAAGAGAAGGAAAACTTGAAATAAAATCCTATACCAATACGTCTGACCAGCGTTCTTTTTTTTTTTTATTGCCTGCGGTGGCAAACGAGCAAACAGTACACCTGATGGTAAGTGTTGCTGCCGCTCATGGACCTTTACAAGGCCGCTGCCTACCGTGAAGAAAGTGAAGGGAGTGTGAATGAGTGCATTGAGGCTCGGTGATACCAAGGGCACCACCAAAACCCTCCACACACTAACACCCTGAGAAAGATGGGCTTCCGGCTCTCTCGCTCACCGAACGAAGCGCAGTAACAAATTGCTACTACTCGGACGTCGATTTTCTGCGAGAGTGTGGTACTACCCCGGACGGACCGGCCCGCGGCTGTAGACAGATAACTGTCGACAGTGTGGTCCTACCACTCTTAAAGCGTGGTGTATTAGGTCAATTGCCCTCCCATCGTGAAGGAGGCTTGAGGCCAACAGTTTTTTTTTATTGCAAACGGTGGCAAACGAGCAGATAGTATACCTGATGGTAAGTGTAGCTGCCGCTCATAGACCTTTGTAAGGCCAGGAAAGAAGGAAAAGGTGAAGGGAGGAAAGGCCAGGAAAGAAGTGAAGGGAGTATGAATGCTTGCAATGAGGTTCGGTGATAGTAAAGGCGTCACTAAAACCCACCACACGCAAACACCCTCAAAAAGTTGGGCTTCCGGCTCTCTCGCTCACCAAACGAAGCGCAGTAACAAATTTTTACTACTCGGACGTCGATTTTTTGCTCAGTGTGGTACTACCCCGGACGGACCGGCCCGCGGCTGTAGACAAACAACTGTCAACAGTGTGGTCCTACAACTATTAAAACAACGGACGTATATGAACTGTGATGATGATGATGAGTACTTAGCAGTTTGTTTGTTCGTTTGTTATGGTTTCACGTCTATCATACACAAACTAAGAATAGCTTTGCCTATCATAATAGGAAGTACTCCATCTAAGTTCTTATACGAGTCTAATCTTCTCGTACAAATAACCTAATTAGACTTATCTTACTAGAAGGTACCGACCTATCAGTTTCATTATCTCGAAAGCGTGGGACACATTGTGAATACTTCTAATCTTATTTATGTTGTGTTTATCAACAACACAGATTTTTATCATTGGATTTTCAAGATGCTTGCGTCAATGAAATATTTTGATTGTTTTTGATGGACGCTAATGGTGGGACTATTTTGGATAGTTTAGAGAGGAATGAAGGGCGATCGACTATTATGTAATGTTATCTGTTAAGTGAGATCTGTTGTATGATCAAATGTCTGAGTTTATTTGTTTATAATTTCAAGCTTTTCCGTGTGGTGACGGAGTAAGAATTCACTTCACCACTCCTTCATCGTGATATCGTAAAAGACCACTAAGGGATATAATATGAACTTTTTTTATACTGAATTTAAAATTAGCCAAATAAGATTCATACTGTGTCTTGTTTTTGTGATATAGAAACTCACGAAAAAGAACTATTCTTTAAATCGGCCCTTTCGCGAACCTATTTCTCCCTAAGGGTATAAATTCAACCGCGCGAGGAAAGACCGACGTCCTCCTCGATGGGGGGATGTCAGTCGATGGGAGGGTGCTCCTCAGGGGGTATTCCGTCGGGCCGACTACTGACGACAAATAACCCTGCTCCGGTGGTCGGTCCAACGATGAAGGCGACGCGACGTGGTGTTCGGGTGGGTTGCGTATGTGCGTGATTACGCCCCTCTATCGCCCCGGACGGAGTGGTGCGCCGACGGCAACCCACCCTCCAAAAAAAGGGTATAAATTCAGCTTTGATATTTTTCACCCAACAATACATTGAAAATCATATTTAATGAAGAAGCCAATGATGTCTATCTGGACGTAGTCGTCTATTTTATCATAACCATATTTATTTTATAGCCTTTGTTAACAAATAATTATGTTCATGATAAAATAATTCTCTAGTATTAGTATTATTCAATCATAGCATACATTAGTGTTGCCCAAATGCAAGACCAAGACGAGACTTGGACCGGTCTTGGTCTTGGTCTTGCAACATCACACCTGGTCTCGTCTTGGTCTTGGTCTTGCGCACCCAAGTCTTGGTCTTAGTCTTGGTCTTGCGCACCCGAGTCTTGGTATTGCAGCAAGAGTCTCGCAAAGTTTTGCAGTTAGAATAACGTAACAGTAATTTATCATGGCAATGAAAAATCCAACTAAATTAATCAAATATCCTATTCTATCTATCCATCTGCTAGCTTATAGTTCACTATTGAATACAATACTTACCACTGGAGAAAATTACTCTTCTATTCCCCTGGTGTTCCATTAGACAGCGTTACTACTCTTATGACAGGACTTTCAACCCTATTTTCTTAAGACGTCACCACACGAGGCAGTTGGTACAATAAATTTTATGTCATTTTATAATCAATGCGATATTTTACAATTAATGCGATTGTTTATATTCCCCTTCAAGTTAAGTGGTATGTATCTATTGTATTTCCAGTTTAGTTACTGATACTCTGGATACTTGAAAAAACCTGTTGCTCTATTGCCTATATAAATACTTTGGCCGCTGGATCCATGTAGCTCTTAATATACTATTTATTCAAGAACATATAAAACTGATTTAAAATTTTATGGTTTTAATACTTGTAAAATGTATGATATTCGTCGTCATCGTCACAGCTCGTAAAAGTGCCACTGCTGGGCTTAAGCTTCCTTCCAGTAAGAGGAAAATTGATCTACTATACCACGCTGGTCAGACATGTTGGTGCAGGGTTTTCTTTCTAGTTTCACTTCTCTTGCACATATGTTATATACACAGGGTGTATCAGGTTATGGGACAACTGTTCATGTATGTTGTAGTTCAACAGTCATAGATCATAATTAGAATGTATATTACACAAAAACAATATAACGTAAAAGTTATAGTGATTACAAAAATGTGTCTAAGAGTTTATGCCTTAAATTTTATGCATTATGTAGGTATGTACAGACAGGATATATGTAAGCATGTAAAATTTCGACAGTATAAATAGGTATTAGATTTGCGCAAACCTTTCAATAGTTACGTAGGTACAAAGGCGACTCATCAACGGTCATCGGCCGATCAGCTGATTTATGTTAAAGCGAAGTTTGTCTTGCTTATGCAAACGTAATCATTGATTTATTCAAATTCTAATGAACATTTAACAAAATACGAATATGTTGTAGATTAAGTATCATTCCTTTATACATTTTAATCAATTTACACGAAAAAACGATGACAAAATTGAGAACTTACATGTCTCTCAATTCATTAACGAATCGATATTTTTATTTCAATTTTTTTTCATGGGTTCCTAACACTATTGCCCGATCCGATTTGATACGACATCCACGGGTAAGAGAGTGGTGAATTATATTCGTACTCTGTCTTTTTTTTTGTGTGTGTGTAGCTGTTGGTCGCAGATGACCTTGACAGCTTAACGCGGTCAATGGGTGAGCGCTGATGGCTCTCAACCCGGTAAGTAAGTTAAGCGAACATCGCCCGAGGGCTCCCCCCTGTGGGGAACGGACCTCGGCTCGGGGCGTCGCTGAGAGCAAAGTGGGCGTGGCCAAGTTTAGGTTAATGACTTTTACGCGGCGCGGTTTTCGACCTCGACGGCGAGGCCGATACCGCGGAGTTTTATGTGTTATCGCTGCGCGAGCTGTGTAGGTCCTTTCTTGGGCGATCATAATAGCGTCATCTTCTTCTTCAAGAAGATGACGAGGACGTCGGACCGCGGATATTTTTGAGGGGACGTAGTTTACAGCCCCAACCACTAGTGGATTGGGGTGAGTCGTGGCAGAGGCAAAATAGCGCTGGGAGCAACGCTTCCTGTACTGCCTGATGGTGATCGTACTCTGTCCCTACATGGACATTTATATAGACTAATTGTAGGCATATTTCTATGTCCAACAGTGAACGTCGTTGGACTAATGAATAAAAGGATATATAAATATGTATAATGGGCAAGAGCACTCTCGTGATTACGGTATTTTTGTCCTTAAGCCTTTCCGAAGAGTAATTCTGAAAAGCCAACACCAACATTGGGAATCGATTGGCCAATAGATGGATATCTCAAGACTGATTTGACTTGCCGTGTAGTGACGGAGTAAGAATATAATTCATCACCCCCTATTTTACCCGTGACTGCGAACCCACGACTAAGGGCTATAATATATAACATCGGTGCAAGAGAAGGAAAACTTGACATGTATGACCTGTAACAACACGGCCGATCACCGTGGCGATTCCCCTCCGGCCACGGCCGATTCTCCTCCTGTTATGTAGAAGACACGAGCTCTACCGTATATAAGCTGAAATGGTGATTTGAATTAAATGCAAGACCGCGAGACTCTTGCAGGCCCAGTCTTGGTCTTGCTCAAGTCTTGCAGGGCCAGTCTTGGTCTTGGTCTTGCAAAAATTAAGTGGTCTTGGTCTTGGTCTCGGTCTCGCATTTCTCGCAAGACCAAGACCAAGACCGCAAGACCAAGACTTTTTTGGGCAACACTAGCATACATACGTCGAGTAATTGCCTGAGTTCTACAATCTACGAATGTTGGAATAGTTGAGCGTTAAATCTCAGTTGAGAACACAAGACTTGTTCCGACATCGATGTCCGAATACGTGAATTATATAGAGATTGACACATTTGTTATCGATAAATATCATTAAATATAAAAATATTTGTAGAAAAAATATATTCTGTGTAGTGACGGAGTAAGAATATAAGTCACTCCCTATCTTATTCGGGAATATCGTAAAACACGGCTAATATGCATATAGCATCTATGCAAGATAAGGAAAACTTAAAATAAAACCCTACACCCTGTCTGACCAGCATGGTACAGTAAGGTCAATTTCCTACCTATTGTGGAGGAGGCTCGAGCCCAACAGTGGGAGGTATATGAGCTGAAATGATGATGATGATATAAAATTGTATAAGATTGTTATAGGATCTTAAGTATTGTTATAGGATCAAAGTCATTTTTTATATTATAATGCGGAGGGAAGACCAAAGAATAGATGGTTAGACTGCATGAAAAATTACCTTGATGGAAAGGGAGAAAACATAGAGGATTATAGGTACGTCAGAGATCTGATCAATTTGACAAAGATGATGTGGTGTACGTAAGCGTATAGGGGATTGTGGGTTCCTGTTATCAAACAAGTCGACTGATTATTGCCTTTTACTATCAAGGTAAATTTATTGATGGTAATTTTGATAAATTTTATCGATAATCTTAAATTACAAATATGGTTCTCACTACGAGTGCGAAGTTTCCTAGACGTGTGATATGCAGCACTTGAGGTAATTGCTGTATTTCGCACTGCATTCACTTAATAAACCCTATTATATATTGAAAAAGCGATCCTAATACGATGTCAAAAAACTGCACCAATGACGTAGTGATTAAGATACGAAAGGACAATATTTTATGCAATGCACAAATTATTCCTCTGTATGATGTTTGTCCTTTGCAATAGAAAGATTATTTTTTTAATGTTACCTTTTATTGAAATAAGAATAAGGTTATTAGCGTCTGAAAGTACAGGTCTACGTTCAGGGTGTGTTACCAGTGTACAAAGAAGTGCGCTGAAAGTTTCTCAAGTGGCTACCACGTATTGGTCGACGCAGTATAGGAGACTTCCCACCAAGTGGACCTGATCGACCTGGTGAAAGTTGCTAGGCGTTCGATGGATGCAGATGGCACAGATCCACACCTTATGGCGAAACATGAGCATTGGTCGAATGAATGGATAACATTCAATCGCATGCTTATAAAAAAAATTAAATAATTTAGCTGCTTTTCATAGATTAACTCAAATATTAATTCGTTACCTACACAATTAAGTAAATTGTGTCTTTTTTTTAATAATAATATCATTTATTTGCTGAACATAGGTGATACATGGTCTTAATAAAGAATTATGATAAACGATTCGCTATGTTCTACCTATTGGGCATGCAAATAACAGGTTACAATTTTAATTGTTTATCGTTGTCTGGTTTTCAGATTATCCAACCTTTTCAATATTAATTAATACATATATTGTCAAATTAGTAAATAATAATAATAATAGTTTATTTGAACAAAGATTACAGTTTACATTATTTTGTTTACAATAGTTCCCGAACTAGGCTTACAGCCTGTATCTCGGGAGCCAGAGCAGTGAGTATACGATTTGTAAAAGATTATTGAAATTTATCTAAGGAACAAAAGCGTTATAAAAGTCAAAAAAGAAAGAAATTAGTTACAGATAATAAATTGGCTAATATAAAAAATAATAAATTGGCTAATATAAGTGGAATAATAATTATTTGTGTGGCTGCGTGTTAATATGTGTGTGTGTGTGTGTGTGTGTGTGTGTGTGTGTATGTGTGTGTGTATGTGGAGTGTTGTACATGGGAATGGATGTGAGTGCGTATGTTTTCTGAGTGTGAGTGTGTGCGTCTGTATTGTTATTTTGTAGCATCGATAATCGCTTCAGTTGAGACGTATGAGAGTGACAGTAACCATACCCTTACACTCTTTTTGCAGGCAAAGTAAGAAAGGTTTTTAAGGTTACAGTGCTTGAGGACTACATTGTAAATATGAGGATGTAGGAATGTTGGGCAACGCGCAATATTAAGTAAAATGTCAAAATTATAAAATAATGTCAAAACCAACAAATTTTACTTATTAATTATCACAAAAGAAATCATTAACATTATAAAAGCATCGCTCCACTAAAAAGTCCTTCAGACGTTTTTTAAATTTCATTAGGTCTGCGTGTTTAATGTAATTGGGTATTTTATTGAAGATCGCAACTGCCATACATAAGACGTTTCTTTGCATCAATGCAGTTGTAGCTTTATTATTCTTAACCTAAAATTATGGCGTCGATTTCGTGGTAATTCTCCAGTTGTCTCAAATAAATGAGAATTAGTTTTGACGAAAACCGCTGTCTCACAAATATAGAGTGAAGGTAATGTCAATATTTTGTATTTTTTAAAAAACTGTTCACAGCTGTCTCGCGTCCTTAAATTAAATATTGCTCATTGAGTCAAATAAATAAATACATAATAAACATCGAAACAGAATAAGCCAGCCACATCTAAGTCTCGAATATCTCGCGTGGTCGAATCTAATGAATCAGGAGTTGGCGGTAACGGCTCGTGGCAAATCGTGGTCGCAATTACACGTGCTAATTAAACGTGTTTGCAAGTTCATTTCCTGCGTCTGACAGTTTAGATGTATTTTGGGATTGCTTCGTCTTGCCTTATTTAAGAGCATGTGTTAATTTTGTGATATATTAAATTGTTAAGATTCTTCTTTTTCCTAATTATTATCCAGATATGTTTCAATGTAGATGCCTACGGGCTTAATACCGATGGCACTGACAATTTTCAAAGCAGTAGCGCCAAAAAAGCTATTATTTATTGAAAGATTTGGAAAACTGTGTGATGGCCACTAATACTAACAACTCTTATATTCATGACTAAGAATTTTCCATCGCCCTGGGCTAACTTCCTCTGTTTTCGTCAGGTCCATAATTATACCGCACTTCAAGACCTAATCTCTTCGCCCGCCCGGCGCCCGTGATCAAACGTAGTATTTTGAAGACCGTCTTCCTTCCCCTGAATAGCTCATATAGTTTGTATACGTTCCATAGTCTGTAATCACAAGGCAAATTTTAGAATACCTTCGGTTGAAATGACTAATGAAATATATTCTTACTCTTACCACATGGAAAACTATTTTAATTGATTAACCACCAAGTTTAACGGACAATAGTAAAATTAAATTAAAAACAGCGCCTTTTTTATAAGGCTTCGCACTAGCATAAATTCTGTTATTATAGGGGACTTCACAGGCTCAGAACAACAATATTTGGATCACAAAAAAAAATGCGCTACACTTTTTTTTTTCAAAAAATTAAACAGCACACCTGATGGTAAGTAATTCTGCCGCCCATAAACCTTTGCTAGGCTAGTGTCTACCGTGAAGGAGAATGCGTGCAATGAGGGTCAGTGATACTCGTCTCCTCAGACGTCGATTTTCTGAGTGAGTGTGGTGCTACTGTGAACGGACCGGCCCGCGGCTGTAGATAAACGACTGCCGACAGTATGATCCCACCACGTGGATATTAAACCCATGACACTCGTCATGAGACATCGGTATTTAGAGGACGCCGGCATCTGTATGGTCAAAATAGTTGTAAGGTGAAGATTTTTAATTCAAATTAAATCAAGGTTACGTTCATTTTATGTATTTTATGAACGAGATATTCTCCTTTTAAATATACAACGATTGATAATACTTGATAAGCATATAAAATTGAAACAAATACAATCCTTTTGCAAACCATTTCATTACGTAATCGACTGTAAATCATGTTTTTTATCTTAATCCAATATTTCTTATTGGCTTACGAGAGCGTACAGGTTTTCCTCAAAGCCGAGGGAAAAAAATACATCTCTCAGACCTTGTTTCGAATTTCTTAAAAGATTACAAATTTAGCGATGGATCCCCTCAAACAAATTTATCCTTTAAGTCTATGATAAAAAGAATCTAATAAAGTGTAATTTTAAATTAGTTTTTCAGTAGGGTGCCAGAAATATGGCGTTCGATGAATAGGAAATTAGATCGTGCAATCGGAATGAGATATTATAATAGATGGATTTTTTTCTTGGCAAAGGAAAAATCTTTTTCTGCTTTTATCAATTCTGTTTTGTTTTTACGAATGAATTGAGATTTCTAGTTGCGTATAACCGACACAATGAATACAATAGGAAGAGATTCTTTATTTCCTTTTTAAATTGAATATGTTCTCAATGAATGAGTGACATTGTTGGCGCACCTGAGACCATCTGACCTCGGACAACGTGATTGGATAGAAATGAGGGAACTCGCAAGACGTTAATATAGGTACTCGACACATTTACTATACTTGAGACCGCGTAGAACTGTTGCACTTCGGTATTAAAATGTTAATATATTTGCTGGAATATACCTGTCACTGTCACGAGTCACTGACCCATTAATGACCTCCCGTTAAGGCCTTAATAAACATTACACATTACTTACTTAAGCCATTATTTTCTTATTTATTACCAGTCCCTTTAAACGTAGTATTGGCGTATAGGTTGACATCAATCCAGATGGTAGGTCTCCTATACTCCGTCTAGGGGCCTCAATCGCATGCCCTGATCAATGAGATTGGAGATAGAAGATATGTCGCTGTTGTTATCTTCAAAATACTCGGTAGCAGCGCATACTGGTCGCCAGCAGCTACTTTTAGCGAGACTAGAATGACGCGGAACAGTTGTTAATGTCTACCCGCTGCATAAGAGATGGTCAGCGAGGCGGCAACAGCCCTACACGCGCTGTTCATATCCGTAGCATATTCCAACCAAGGTGAGACAGGCAGGCTTACAGTCCTAGCGCTTGAGTTGAATGACAAAAGGTGACCCTCTGACGCCCCACGAATGACGAAGAAGTGGAGTGGCAGGTATTTTGGGTGCCTAGTAAGTATACCAGGTGGCTAGCCATCGCCGAATCCCACATACCCCTTCGTAATCATCAACTTCATGTGTAAATGCATTTTCCATAAGCGTCAAAAAAGGAAAAAAAGCCGGCTGTATAAAATAAAAAATCAGTTTGATGGGTCATTCATCATATCATCATATCAGCCCATTGCAGCTCCATTGCTGAGCTCGGTCCTCCTCCACTATGGGAGAGAAATAATTAGAGAGAAACTATACTACGCTGGTTCAGACGTGTTGGCATAGGGTTTTATTTCAAATTTGCCGTATCTTACATAAATAAACTCATTTGCAAAAAAACGGGCGGTTTTGATTTTCATTCATATTTAAAAAGATACAATACCAAAAAGGTTTCAATCGTTTGTACACGTTACTGGCCGGTTTTAAAAATGCTGTGGTATTTAAAAAAGTACGTTCTAAATTCAATTTTTCATTTGATGTTCATTTTTACAGAAAACCCCTTTTTATCCTACATTTTTGGCGCGAAGTTCCAGAAGTTAACATCGACTTTCATAACTTTTATTCAATTTTTATCGATTAATTTCATATCCTTGACTGTCAAAGCTTTATTTAATGCTGTTTGGCTGTATCAAAAATGGTAGATAAAGTGGTAAAAGCTACCAAAATTATCGCGCTGCTTGAAGAGGGTTGCAGCCAATGTTTCGTGGCTAGGAGGCTAAATGTTAGTCGCTCGACAGTCCAAAGGACCTGGCAGCGATATCAGGAGACTGGTTCCGTCGAGAGAAGGCCTGGTTCTGGAAGAAAACCATGTACCCAACCACGGGATGATCGTTTTCTTGTGAGTCGCGCATTGAGAAATCGCAAATCTTCGTATGTGGATCTTAAGAACAACCTCCAAGAAGTAAGAAATGTGCATATTAGTCTATGGACGGTCAGGAGGAGGCTTCTCGCTGCCAATATACGCAGTCACCGCCCGGCCCGCGGCCCCAAATTACTCCGTGAGCACAGAGTTCACAGGCTTAGGTTCGCTAGAAATTGTGAATCATGGACTCAAGACGATTGGAATAGGGTTTTGTTCTCTGATGAAGCCAGGATATCTCTGTTGGGTGAAGATCGACGTCGGCGAGTGCTAAGAAGACAAGGAGAACGCTTTGCAGAGGCATGTTTCGAAGAAATCACACCTTATGGTGGGGGCTCTGTTATGTTATGGGCAGGAATAAATTCAATGGATCGTACAGAGTTAGTCTTCATTGAAAACGGCTCACTGACTGGGCATCGATACATAACGGAAGTTCTAATTTCTCATGCACAACCCGCATTGGCCGCTCTGGGTGAAGACTCGATTTTTATGGACGACAATGCTCGCGCCCACCGATCCCGCGATGTTAATGCGTATGTGCAAGAGGTCGGCATTCGTCGTTTGGATTGGCCAGCTCGAAGTCCCGACCTCAATCCCATAGAGCATGTCTGGGACGTTCTGAAACGGCGTGTGAGATCAGTACACCCGGCTCCGCAGACCATCAGAGAGCTGAAGAATGTGATTACTGCGGAGTGGGAACGTATTCCGCAAGCAAGTATCCGGGATATACTCGCTAGCATGCCCAGACGAATTCAAGCTGTGATTTTAGCTAGAGGGGGTCACACTCGATACTAAACATTTATCTGCTTTTACTTTATTAAAGAAAAACAAACAAAAAAACTTTTTTATTTTTACTTCATGAGCATATGCACTACTAGCGAATATACACTACTAGCGAGGTTTAGCATTATTTCCCATAAATTGTATCTAAATTTTATGAAATACTGATGAAAACGATTATTTTCTTATTAATTTAGCAAATTGTGTGGATAAAACTACCTATAATTATCAAACAAAGAAATATTAACATTTGAAATGGTTCATTGCTTAGGTGCCCGTTTTTTTTGCAAATGAGTGTATTACAAACATATTAATTCAAATTCAAATCATTTATCTATACTAATATTATAAAGAGGTAACGTTTGTGAGGTTGTGAGGTTGTAAGGGGTAATCTCTGGATTTCCTGAACCGATTTTCAAAATTATTTCACCAATAGAAAGCTGCGTTATTGTGGAGTGTCATAGGCTATAATAATTTTCAAAATTAATTACGCATCTTTTCTTAAACTTGAATAATGTAATCCAAGTTGTAAAAAAAATTGCTTTCATCGCGTGCGCTGCGAAAACTATTGAGGATAGAACAAACAATGTACTACAATATTAAAGAACGTATCAAAATC
Source organism: Lymantria dispar (assembly GCA_032191425.1). Taxonomy (NCBI): domain Eukaryota; kingdom Metazoa; phylum Arthropoda; class Insecta; order Lepidoptera; family Erebidae; genus Lymantria; species Lymantria dispar. The sequence continues at coordinate 3,272,093 of CM063442.1, read as the reverse complement.
TGTAAAAACATCTGCAATAGTATATGCCTATCTCCTACGGATAACTCACAATAACTGCTTATACTGTTAAAATTGTGGATTAAAAATAATAAATTTTTATGAAGCTTATTTAGCACATATGGTATTAATCTATATCTTTATAAATATGTTTATTAGAACGGAAGTTTAATGTAGAATATTTATGCCCTATATTCTATACAGTTTAAACAAATATCTTCAAAGATATTAGGAAAATAAAAACGTGCGGTGCGCCCCGGACATTGCGTGGCGATATAGGCAGTATCTATTCGATTGCGTCGCGTCCAGCGCTGTGGCGGAAAGGGAAGTGGTCTATTGTCTACGAAGTAGGAAAATCAAAATAACAAAAAAAACACCTTCATCAGCATAATTTTTATTTATCCCGAACTTTTAAGCTGAAGCTTATTACGCGGGACAAACGGGCCGGGACAAATATATTTCTAACGCGGAACGGAGTCCGCGTGCACTGCTAGTTATGTATAAACACTGCGGGGGAACTTACATATTATCAAATTTTTACATTTTTCTTAAAATTAAAATTACCGCCGGATCGAAACGCGACCGCACTGAGAAGATCCGGCAAGAAACTCAGCGGGATTGTCTATTTTTTTATTTATTTTTCTAATTTCACTTAAATAAAATTACCTCTTACAACATGCTTATTAATAGTTACAGTGTGATGCCATTCGAAATATTATATAATATAATTCACAAATATAATGAGAATATTATGGCTGGACCAGATCCCGCAAGCGGCACCCGATCACTAGTTATTATTACACGAGAGTATTATATCCCTTAATCGTCTTTTACGACATCCACGACAAGATTGGGGGTGGTAAATTGTATTCGTAATTCCACCACATAGAAACCACATAAAAATTTTCATTAGACTAAAAAATAAAATTCGGCAAGTTGCCCTATGCAGCTTTTTTTATCGCTTCGGGCATTGGATAGGGAGCCGGAGTATTTTCATCAGTCCAACTGTGCGACATCAGTTTCAAACGAAAAATAATTACCTAGATGGTTATTTGTTACTTACCGGACATGGGGTCTTCGGTAAGTACCTGCACAAAATTGAAAGAGAAGAGGCCCCAGGGACGCGGTCGCCGCCTTCTGTGAGGCCGTAATCTCACGGAAGGAGGCGGCGGATCGTGGGCGAGTAGAGCTCCTATTCGGCGACACGTTCCGCCGCCGGCGACTCGGGCGGCACAGGCGCGAGTATCTACGCCTAATGCCGCCCTAGCCGAGGCCGTGGGTGATCGGACCGGGGAATTGTCCGTCACCCGCGTAGAGGCTGACCGCGCGACAGCGACCGACGTCCCAGTACGTCGAGAGGTGAGGATACCCGAAAGGGTATTCCGTCGGGCCGACCACTGACGACAAGTCACATCTGCTCCGGTGGTCGGCCCAACAACGAGGTGACGTGGGTACGGGTGGGTTACGGGCCCGCGCGCCATCCTTTCATCGCCCCGGACGGATTGGACCGCGCGTGCGCTTACCATAGCCCACCCATAAAAAAAAAAAAGGATGTCTTGAGTGTGGCGCGCTAATCGACGATGCGTGCCACACACTGGAAGTCTGCCCCGCCTGGGGGCCTCAGCGCCACGTCCTGTCAACGAAACTGGGAATAACAGACCTGTCGTTGCCAACCATCATCTCCAAGATGCTCGGCAGCGACAGCTGTTGGTCGTCGATAGCCTCCTTCTGTGAGGCTGTCATGACAAGGAAGGAGGCCACGGAGCGAGCACGTGAGGCGCTTGCGTTCGCTGACTCGCGCCGCCGGCGACGACCAGGGAGGAGGAGACGCCGCTATGCGCTCCTCCTCCCACCGCCTTAAATGATGACAGGACGTGGCCAGACGGCCAAGCGTTCGGGTGTCACTCCACACATCGCCTTCGTCGTTAGACCGACCACCGGAGCAGGGTGACTTGTCGTCAGTGATCGGTCTGACGGAATACCCCTTGAGGAGTACCCCCTCCTCGACCGACGTCGGTCGGGCGGTCGATCTTTCCTCGCGCGGTCGGCCTCTCGGCGGGTGACAGAATAATGCCCTGGTCCAGTCACCCACGGCCTCGGCTAGGGCGGCATCAGGTGCAGGTATTCGCGCCTGCGCCACCCCAGTCGCCGGTGGCGGGGCGTGCTGTCAAGCGCGAGCTCCTTCCGCGAGGCTACTGCCTCGCAGAAGGCTGCAAACGCGTCGCAGTTCCTGACGCTTTCATGCATAATATATCCCGTAGTCGTATTTTACGACATCCAGAGGTAAGATAGCGAGTGATAAACTGTATTCTTACTCCGTAATCACATGGAAAATATTGCGTCGACCTATTGCGTCGACCCCTAAGAATTTGGGATAAAAACAAAATAATGAATGGTGATTATTATCTTGAAAATTATTCAAAATGAGCTTCCCCGCATCCCATGTTTTAATAACCGCGAGGTCAGTCGTTAAATGTCACTTACTGCTCATAGGACTCCTTCCGGACACATTCCGCTGAGAGCTTTCGCATATTTAATGAAAAAAGTTAACTCCCTTAATTGTGAGGTCTATGGCGAAATAGAAGATGTGCATCATCTTTTCACTGAGTGTGTGTGAAATTATTTTGAGAGAAGTACAATTAAATAATTGAATTATGGATTAAATATGTTGACATACGATAGGTATGATGACTTACGGCACTGAAACGTGGTCTCTAAATGTCGGCCTCAAAAAAGCCCAAAGTCACTCACCGTGATATGGAGAGGGCTAAGCTCAGTATTTCTCTACGTGATAAAATCCGGAACACGGAAATCCGTAGAAGAACGAATGTAACCGACTTAGCCCGCAGAATTAGCACGTTGAAATGGCAATGGGCAGACCACATCTCTCATCGAACCGACAACCGTTGGGGAAGAAAGGTTCTTAAGTGTCGACCACGAATCGACGGCTCCCCCACTAGGTGGACTGACGACATTCTCAAAGTCGTAGGGAACCGTTGGATGAAAGTGACACAGGACCGTTTCGATTGACATTCCCGCGGGGAGGCCTATGTCCAGCAGTGGACGTCTGTAGGCTGATGGATGGATGGATCGATTAGATATGGTTTTATTTTTGTAAACTTTCTGACTCGGTCAATGTCTTATAAAGCATAAATAGTTTTCGTCATCATCATGATCATCTCAGCTCATATACGTCCCACTCTAGGACTAGAACATCCTCTACAATAGAAGGAAACTGACCTTATCCATGCGGGTTAGGTAGGTTAATATATGATTTTGTTTCAAGTTTTCATTCTCTTGCATAGATGTTATTTATATGCGTATTATATTACTTAGTCGTCTTTTACGACATCCAGGGGCAAAATAGTGAGTGGTGAAATTTATTCTTACTCCGTCACCACACGGATAATAAATACGAATAAATAGTTTTATATTATATTATTTTATTAGCAATACATTAATAAGTGTAATTGCTATCTGATCTCGTCAGAGTAACTCAAAGGAATAAAGATATTGCAGGGTTAGTGTCCACATCCAAACCATATTAAATTTATTTAATTAAAAAAAAAATAGCTTCATCCTCGATAGATGGCACTAGATTCCTATTAGATCACACTATAGTTTCATTATGGAGGAGCCAATGATGACATCAGAGCTTTTACGTTTTCTGGGTTGTGAACCTTTTAGCGCTCACCCAACAGTCCGTGTAAAGTTGTAACAGTCATCTGAGGCCAACAACTATAGTCACGCACAAAAAAATAATAATACTCAGTGTCAGTTGAGAGCCCTCAGGGCTCACCCAACAGTCCGGGTAAAGTTGTCACAGGCATCTGAGGCCAGCAACTATAGTCACACACAAAAAATACACTGATCGGGATGACAGCCCTTAGCGCTCACCCAACAGTCCGGGTAAACTTATCACAGCCATCTGAAGCCAACAACTATAGTAACATAAAAATAATACACAATTACTTCGCCTTGAGCGCCCTCAGCGCTCACCTATCCGTCCGGGTAAAGTTGTTGTTGTTGTGTTTGTGGAGAAAACTCAATTATGCCAGGAAATGAGAATGTGATTGTAGTTTTATTGTCTACTTTATTATAAATATTCACACTAGAACAATTTGGCATCGCGATGCGGTTTTTTTTTAATTTTAAAGCCAGTTTTCTTGTGGTGGTTTTTAGCTATCTTTGGTTAATATCGGTCCAGCATTGTAAGAGTATCAGCTCGAAAATTATGTAATGGCGTATGATTTCTCGATTAAGTGCTTCACGTGTGCCAGTGTAATAGTTAAATAATAATTAATTAATAATTCCTGTTGAAGAGAACGTAATACTTATTACTGATTATTTTAGTTATCGTCGAGGTTATTCGAAATTTTCAATTTTGCTTATACGTACAAGTTGTTTTTGCACTGAAATATTTCTGCTTTTACCGTCTATCGTATAACAAAAATAAAATAATTTCATTCAATAAAAAGCACAATACAATATCTATGCGATGTTTTTCAATTCGTCCCAACTTTCTAACGTTGGATATTCTAATATTCTTTCTTACCCACTGAACCGAGGCTTCCCCCGAACGAATAACCAAGAAATATATTTTTATGTCTACTCGTAAGCAATAAAGGAAGATTAATATTTCGTATTAAGATTAAGGCGATTTCTTATTTTGTTTGTATTTTATGTATTTCCTATTTGATTTTGTTATTAGAATTTTACGTATTTTTTTTTATTTTATTGGTGGCAGACGAGGCCCATCTGATGGTAAGTGATGACTGCCGATCACGGAACTTAGCAATAGTAGGGAAATAGCGAAGTAGCTACTGGAAAAGATCTTACTAATTTTTGGGTGGAGAGATGTACGAATATAGCAGTTATTTGAGGCTAAATTTGAACACACAAACCCGCCTGCTATAGGAGAAAAATTGACCTACTGTACCACGCTAATTAGACAGGTTGATATAGAGTTTTATTTCGAGTTTACCTTCTATTGCGTGGATGTTATGCGCATCTTGTATCCCTTAGTCGTCTATTATAATAACCTAGGGCAAGATATACAATTCGCCAGCCCCTTGGTGGTGAATTGTATTCTTATTTTATCACGATACAGATATTACATACTGATAAAACATGAATATTAATCAATACTATTGACATAATAATCCTTAAAAATAAAAACACATATAATTGATGAAATAATGAATAATTATAAAAAAAAAATGATAAAATATAAAAAAAAAGGGACGACTAAGAATAGAAATGGGGTCGACTTAATTAAAACGATTGCTAGATTGCAACTAAGTAATCTCTATCCTTGATGGTGTATAAATTTATTTTCATACCTTGTACAATTGTATTTTTCATCCCTGAAAATACTAAGAAAACCATATTTTTTCTAAACGAAACCAAGTTAGATCGAATTATCGTCCTTGAAACTGCCTACATACTAAATTTCATGGAAATTAAAAACTGTGGTCGAGATTCTGAATAGGTATATAGAAATTCAGAGATATCCAAGAAATGCTTGTATTTATATTAGAATGATCTGGGGGCACGGTAGTGCCCCCGCCAAGTCGAGCAAAAAAAAAGTCGGGCAAAACGCAACACTGCCGTAACATACTTTTCTCGAAGCCATTCAGGCCATTTTCGCCCCCTAATACCTTCGTTGTTAATAAACTAGAAGCCTGAATTTTTAGTAACCTAGCAGGCATTGTATAAAAATTGTGTATTTCAAATTTCATTCAATTTGAACCAATAGTTTAAGAATTATAACTAGTCAAAATTTCGTAATTTTGTCACTCACTGACTGACTGACCGATCATCAATATTAAAGAGGCACTTCTAGCAGACATAGAAGCTTCAAATTTAGAATACAATTAGTGTTTAGTGTATAAATGAAGGAAAAATTATGAAACATTGTAAGTTTCGTTCAGTTTCTGAGATACACTAACTGCATAAATAATTTTGTAAACTCATATAAATATATAGGATTACAAAGTTACATTTGCAGTTAATGAAATGTAACTTTGTAAAAAATAAGAATACATTTGTCGCCATCATTGCTTCTCTATGGGAATCGTAACAACCGGCTAAAGACTGCGCATGACGTAGTGGTTAAGATACCAACGTACCGTGCTAGTGTCGCGGGTTCGAATCCCATGCAAGACAACGCCTTGTACGATCCACAAATTGTTGTTCTGAGTCTGAATGTAATTTGTGTCGGTTAATTACATATATATTCTTTCCGTATGATGACGAAGTAAGAATACATTTCACCACTCTCTATCTTGCCCGTGGATATCGTATAAGACGACTCATCATCATCATCTTGCTCTTATCCCAATTACTTGGGGTCGACGCAATATGTCATCTGTTTTGACATATTGCAAAAATTTCGGCAATGAATCTTATGACCGGCCGCCTGCCTGACGTCAACCCTCCTTGGGAATGTAATCGTTGACCCAAATGGTACCAGATGGAGTTGGTCCGGGTCAATCTAGGGCTCTTAGTCGTCTTTTACGACACCCACGAGCAAAGCAAGGGTTGGTAGTATTCGAAGCCGCTACCACATAGCATAAGACGTATAAGACAACTATGAGATATAATAAGCATATACCGTCTGTGCAAGAGAACAAAAACTCGAAATGAAACCCTATATCAACATGTCTGACCAGCATGGTATAGTGAGTTAAATTCCCTCCCATTGTGGAGGAAGCCCGAGCCCATCAGTGGGACATATGAGGCCTGCAATGATGATGCGATTTTGAATTATATGTTTGTAAAGTCCCCCACAACATAAGGATTATTATTCTCTTAGTGTATGGCGTTAACATTTCAAAAAAGATTCAACAGGAAGGAGAGTGGGCAGCTGCTCTCGCCGGGGAAATGTATGATATCTCACTGCGGAACCAACCCGCCTACCAAACGTGGCGACTACGTCATTATTCCTCATATGGCGAAGAAAAATGAACTCTAGTCATGGCAACTCTGTTACCCTTGAGCGTCGTTGGATGCAGGTGCCACAGTACCGCACTTTATGGTGAAGCATGAGGGGGGTCTATGTTCTACAGTGGACGGCGATAGGCTGAATGATGATTGGCATAATAGGTGTAGACAGATACCTAGATATAATTATGTTCAAAGATAACTTGTAAAATGGTCCATCAATTTAATGAAAAAGCAAGAGTGAGATATTTCTTATGAAATTGTATCAAAATCTCTCAAAGTATTAAGCAAACTAAATTGCCTGAAATTTATCTGACAGAAAGAACACCATCATTAGGCTCGATTGCCATCAAAGCGGAGTGGAGACTAGAGGAGATGTGTTTTAAAAAACCAATTTCCACATGTCTCCGCTTAGTTTAGGTAGAACTAACTCAAACGGAAAGGAGAGACGTCTCTTTTTTCAGAGAGTAGGCTTTAAGAAAATCCGTTGTTGGTATTCAAGAAGTAGAAGGTACTGGTAAGGAAAATAAGTAGGTCTATCTACAAAAAGAAATGAGATACCATCAAAAACAAAACTTGTAAAAAAAAGCCAAGCCTCGCAACTGAGTTCTTCTACCATAAAAAGTTGTGAGATCTAAGTTATTCCAAGTCGGTTAACTCGTTCAGTCCCTGCTTAAGGGACCTTTCTTCTTAAGTTATTACGTAAATAGCTAACCTAACAACTTCTTATAGTGACTATATCAATATTAAAGATCTTTTATGTTTTAAATAAATAGATTGACTTGGCAATCGCACTGTTTAGTACAATTTAATATAATATATATTACTTGTGAGGTACATTGTGTTTTCATGTGATTGCCAAGTCATTCTGTTTATTTAAAACATAAAAGATCTTTAATATTGATATAGTCACTATAAGAAGTTGTTAGGTTAGCTATTTACGTAATAACTTAAGAAGAAAGGTGCCTTAAGCAGGGACTGAATGAGTTAACCGACTTGGTATAACATGGATCTCACAACTTTTTATGGTAGAAGAACTCAGTTGCGAGGCTTGGCTTTTTTTTACAAGTTTTGTTTTAGATGGTATGTTATTATGTAGATTTATGAATAATCTTACAATCAGCACATGAGTATTACATGCAGTAACTTCCTACAACACATGAAAAGAGCCAGGTGTTCACAATATTCTGAGCTCATAAACAAATTTTGTAATTAAAAGGAATCAAGCTTATGAAAAAAAAAACAGTTAATATAACAACCAAAAATGAGTACAGTAAGTCCAAAGCTGGTCACAAGCGGGTAATCATTTAATTAGGTGGCACGCGGAGTTAAGGAGTTTGCAAGGATCAAAAGAGCTTACACTTTGCGGCGGCATTGGCCAACTTTATTTATTAGACTACAATTTTGTAGAGATTTGGCTCGAGGAAGCCTTTGTGCATTTGTCGAAATTAAATAACAAAGCTGCAAATCCTTTTTCTTTTGATAAGACTGAGAATTACTAGTTTATTATGTTCTTACCTTCTATGTAAGTGTAAAACAAAACCTGTAATGACAAAAAAGTGGCTCCAAATGGTTCGTATAATATTACACACTATAGCGCTGGCCTTTCTGTTAGCTTGAACTTGGCTTGACACGCTACCGCGTGTCTAGATTATTCTTTAAACGAAATTAAAGTAGGACATAGCTCTCCAAGTTCAATTATCGTTTAGTTCATTTTGGAGAGGCTAATATACAGCAATGCTATTCGTTTAACTAAAAGATGGACTATACAGTATAGTATTAGACTACCTTTCAATTAAGTTCCGGTTAGCAGGAATTAATGAGGGGGGCGGGGCCGGAACACCTCCAAGTGGTGCTCCCTGGAAACGTCCATTTGGACGGCCAAGATTTCGGCAGGAGGGGGCCTCCGCGTGCGGCTCTGATGGCAGAGCGCATGGCGGACCTGACCCGGGGCCAATGGGGCGGATGTGCCTCATGGCACTCCGTCGCCAGAGACGGTGGCGTCACGGCCCGGGGGCATGACGGGTCGGTCGCTCGCGAGCGGCCAGACCCGGAAGGCCCAAACCGTAACCCTGAGTGTGACTGCGGCTGAAGCTCAGGGCCGGGGGTCTTCGGACCGCGGGGAAGAAAACCCCTATAAAAAATTACCCCTAATCCTAAGTTTGGCTACTCGGCGAGGGGATGAATGGTTGGTGGGTTAAAAAGCGCGCGAGCATCCAGCCGTTAGAGTGGTAGTCAAGGCAAGACTTAAAAATGTTCCAAGAATGGCAGAGGTTAAAACATACGTACCTACTCCAGAGGGTCCCGGCCACGCCGGGGAATCCCTCACTGTGCCGGTGTCTGAGCGCGAGATGCGCACAAACACCGGCACGGTCAGTCTCCGATCGTATGGGAGGGAGACGATCGCTGCTGAAGTTGCCGAGAGCCTGGCAAAACACCCGGAGGCTCCAAAGGTGAGGAAGAAGAGGAAGAGGAGGAAGCTGCTCGCCACCACCGTACACTCCAACAGGATGCGTGCGCGAAAGGAGGCGGCGAAGAAGGAGGCGGCACGGCAGGCGCAACTAAGTGCCGCCGCGGCCGCGAGCGACGAGGGCGGTGTGGCCGCAGCCACCGCAGAGCTGTCGCAGAACAGGGATGCCAGTGCTGCACGGCTGTCAAGCAGCTCAGAGAGCGACGAGGGCGGATCAGCCGCAGGACCGTCGCGGGACGAGGGCGGAAAAGCCGCAGGGCCGTCCCCAAAGAGGCGCGGAAGAGGCGACAGCTCGACGGGGCTGTCGAGCGACGTGGGCGGCACCGCCGCAGAGCCGTCGCAGGACGAGGGCGGCGGTGCCGCAGGGCCGTCCAAACCAATGCGCCGGAGAAGCAGCTCGACGGGGCTATCCGATGGATCCGAGAGCGACGTGGTGTACGCGCTGTCGACTGATGAGGGCGGCAGTGCCGCAGGGCCATCTGTGTCGGAGATGTCGGCGGACGAGGATGGCAGGGCCACAAAGCCGTCCGGCGAGGTAGGGCCGTTCGGGATGCTGGTAGGTGGTGCGTCTGGGACGGTGGATAAGGATAGGGAGGTAGTGGTTAGGGGGGCCGCCGGGGCTTCGACGGCGACCCCATGCGTTAGGAGGGAGTGGGAGGAGACTGTCCCCTCGAGTATCCGGAAACGCCCCCTGCAAAAGGGTGGCAGCTCGATCTCCGACTCAGAGGGAAATTCCATCATGCCTCCTCCCAAGGTCCCAACCATGCGCCGTGGGCGTAGGGGCCGCGGACCAGCGGTGGCGGCGAAGCCGGGGACCCCGGGTCCGGCCGGCTAGAGCGGGGAGGTTGCGGACCTGCAGGCCGCGAATGCCCGCCTCAGTAAGGAGGTTTCCGGCCTGCGGGAGCGCAACCGGAAGCTCGAGTTGGAGTTGTCGGCGGTGCGAAAGGTGAACCGCGGGTTGGCCAAAGACGTGGCTGACCTGCGGTCTCAATTCGCACTTTTAGTGCCAGCCGCACCGCCGACGCCGGCCTCGGCGCCGAAACGGGCCGCGCCGGAGAGGGCGGGCCCGTCGACTGCGCCCGTAGCGCCGCCTGCGCCAGTGGTGCCTGCGCCGGCCGTGGGCACCGCCAAGAAGCGCAGTGGACCCCAAAAGGCGGCAGAGCCGTTGCCCGCGGTGCACGGCATACCGGAGGGAGCGATGCGCGTCATCTTCGCCAGGCTGGAGCTGATGATGGATGCGCGCATCAAGGCCGTGGCGGATCGTCTTCCGCCTGAGCCACCCCTCCGGCTGCCGCTCGCCGCGGACAAGGCGAGGCAGCTGCAAGCGTCGGCTCCCACCCCGATGCCCTGTCAGGGTGGCCGCGTGGTGAGCTACGCTGCGGCCGCCGCTGGGCCCAAGGGGGCCAAGAAGGCCGGCAAAGTGCCAGCTCCCGTCAAGGCCGGGCCGCGGCCGGCGCCAGCGGCTGCACAGCAGGCGCCGACCAGCGCACCCGCGACCGCTCCTGCTGCATTCAGCGCTGCTGCCAGGCTCGAACAGGGCTGGCAGGTGGCTGAGCGGAGCAGGAAGGCACGCGGCCAGAAGCGGAGAGCGGCGGCCAATAGTGCCGCCGTGGCCGCCGCTCCCCAGGCGGGAGCCGGCAGAAAGGGGAAAAGGTCGCGCAGGGGCCTCAAGTCGCCGAAGACGGCCGCGGTGGTCATCACCGTGCTGCCTGAGGCGGCTGAGAGGGGCCTCAACTATGAGGCCGTCCTAAAACGCGCCCGGCGGGAGCTGGACGTCTCCGACATCGGAGGCGTCGAGGCTAGGACCCGCAAGGCCCGGACAGGGGCTCGAATTCTCGAGTTCCCTGGGGCCGAGGGCGCGAAGACGGCCGATAGTGTGGCTTCGAAGCTGCGAGGGCTGTTCGGGCCAGAGGATGGTGTCCGAATCGCCAGGCCTGTCAAGTGCGCAGAGATGCGCCTGACGGGCTTGGACGATTCCGTGACGGTGGAGGACGTCCGGGAGGCCATTATGGCGCATACCGGATGTTCCTCGGACGCCGTCCGGATTGGAACCATCTGCCCTGGTCCGGGCGGCGTCGGTGCTGTCTGGGTGCAGTGCCCAGTGGAGTCGGTCAAGCAATTGGTCGACTCAGGCAGGCTCCTCGTGGGCTGGAGTTCAGCGCGGGTAACCGTGCTGGAGCCCCGGCCCGCGAGGTGTTACAAATGCATGGCGGTCGGGCATACCCGACCGACATTCAAAAACTGCTTTGACTGCAGCGGGCTATGTTTCCGTTGCGGTCAAACTGGACACCAGGCGGCATCGTGCTCTGCGGTGCCCCACTGCTCCGCGTGTGCGGCAGGCAATAGGCCTGCCAAACACCGCATGGGCTCTGGGGACTGCAGACCCCCGGCATCGGCCCCAAAGGGGCGGGGCGGCCCATCGACCGGGCCAACCCCCGCTCCGAGCGCGACCCGATCACCCGTTAGCGCGGAGGAGGTGACGATGGATACGGACCGTTAATGGACCCCGTATCCATCCGTCTCCTCCAAGCCAATCTCAACCACTCCGCCGGTGCGCAGGACGTTTTCCTGCAAGCTATGGCGGAGTGGTTGATAGGAGTAGCCGTAGCCGCGGAGCCGTACGCGGTGCCCGACCGGCCAAATTGGCTGGGCAGCACCGACGGTGCCGTGGCAATCGTCGCCTCCACGTCGTGGCCTTCGTCGTCTCAGATCCTTAGGGACAGGGGCGTCGGATACGTCGCGGCGGACTGGGGAGAGATTACGCTCCTTGGAGTATATCTCTCCCCTGCCTGAAGAGCGGCTGATTTCGGGGTCTCCCTTACCATCTTGGGAGCCTCGTTACAGCGATTGGCACCGCGCCAGGTGTTCGTACTGGGGGACTTCAACGCCAAGTTCGTGGCATGGGGGTCCTCCTATACGGACGACCGAGGACGGGCGGTCGAGGAATGGGCGGCGGCACTGGGCCTCTGTTTGCTGAACAGAGGCTCGGTGCATATGTGCGTGCGACATCAGGGCGGGTCGATAGTGGACCTTTCGTTCGCTAGCCCTGATGTCGCCGCACGCGTGGGGAGCTGGTGCGTCGAGGAGGAGGTTGAGACCTTGTCGGACCACCGGTATATCCGGATGGAGGTCTCCCTGACAATCCCGGCGCCCGGCAGGAGTCACGGGGCGGTTGGGCGTCCTGCGTTCCCGCAATGGGCTGTGGCTCGCTTAGACCGGGACCTGCTGGCGGAGGTAGCCATCGTTCACTCGTGGCTGTCATCTGCCAACCAGTTGGACGGGGTGGACGTCGAGGCTGGCCGCATCCGCAGTGCGTTGACGCAGATCTGCGATGCGGCCATGCCCCGGGTACGGCGTCTGCCCCCGAGGAGGGCTGTCCACTGGTGGTCCCGGGAGCTGGCGGATCTCCGGGCCGCGTGTATTTGCGCCCGGAGGGCCTACACCCGCAGCTGGCGGCGCAATCGCAGCGCGGAACTGGAGGGCCAGCTTTACGAAGGCTACCGCACTGCGCGGTCGGCCTTCAGGCTGGCCGTCCGTTCCGCCAAGGACGCCAGTCGGCGGGAGATGCTGGAAAGTCTCGACCGTGACCCCTGGGGTCGCCCCTATGGCGCGGCGCTGAGTAACTCCGCGCACGGGGCCCGCCCCTCACCGAGACTCTCCAGCCCAGCTTCCTCACCCGGGTCATCGAGGACTTGTTCCCACGACGGGCGGAACATACGCCCCCGGTCATGGCGCCGCCAGACAATAACCGGAAGGGCGATGGTGGCAGTGTTCCGCCCATCACGGAACCGGAGATGGGGGCGGCGGTAGCGCGCTTTCGCGGCAAATCCACCGCCCCCGGGCCCGACGGTATTCCAAAGCGTGTGCTGGCCCTGGTCCTCGACCATCTGGGTCCCCGCCTCAGGGAGCTGTTCGACGCGTGTTTAGCGGCCGGGCGGTTCCCTGGGTGCTGGAAGGAGGGGAGGCTGGTTCTCCTGCCGAAGCCGGGACGGCCTCCGGAGTCGCCATCGGCCTACAGGCCTATCGTGCTGCTCGTGCTATGCTCATGATATGGGCAAGCTACTGGAGAGGGTGGTAGCTGCCCGCATCGAGCGGCACCTGGTCGGCGCGGGGCCCGATCTGTCGGACGCCCAGTTTAGGTTTAGGAGAGGTCGTTCGACGATCGAGGCCCTGTTGCGTCTGAGGGCCGTGGCGACTGAGGCCGTCACCGGCGGGGGAGTGCTGTTGGTGGTGTCCCTAGACATCGCCAACGCATTCAATAGTCTGCCATTCAGCTGTGTCAGGCAGGCGCTCCGTTACCACGGAGTGCCAGCTTACCTGAGGCGGCTGGTGGCAGACTATTTGGAGGGGCGCAGCGTCCTCTACGCCAACCGAGTAGGGGACATTGTGCGAACGCCCATGACGTGCGGTGTTCCACAGGGGTCGGTCCTCGGACCCACCCTGTGGAACATCGGCTACGACTGGGCGTTGCGGGGGAGCCTCCCACCCGGGCTGGGCGTGATTTGTTACGCCGACGACACGCTCGTCACAGCCCGCGGTGGGACGCTACAAGAGGCGGTAAGCCTGGCGACCTCAGGCACCGAAGAGGTCGTCAGACGGATCGAGGCGCTGGGGTTGAGGGTGGCCCTGGACAAGACGGAGGCCCTCTTGTTCCATGGGCCCCGTATGGACCCTCCCATCGGCGTCTCGATCACCATCAATTCGGTTGGGATCAGCATCCAGGCCCATATGAAGTACTTGGGCCTGGTGCTCGATGGGCAATGGTGGTTTCGGGAGCGTCCGCCCTACAATGGCTGATGCCGAATGTGGGCGGACCGAGCGCGGCATGTCAACAGCTGTACGCGGGGGTCATCCGGTCGATGGCCCTCTACGGCGCACCGGTGTGGGCGGGATCCATGACCGCCCGACTTAGGGCAGTTCTGTGGAGTCCACAGAAGGTCATGGCGGTCAGGATCATCCGCGGGTACCGCATGGTGGCGACGGAGGCGGCGTGCCTGTTGGCCGGGACTCCCCCGTGGGACCTGGAGGCGGAAATGCTCGCCGACTTGTATCGGCGGGTATCGGGGATGCGCGGGGGGGCGGTGTTGTTTCCCTGAGGGAGCTCACCGCCTGGCGCGTCGACGCCCGCCAAGACGTCACCGCCCGTTGGGCAGACCGGCTGGAGAGGCCTCGATACGGTGTTTGGACCGTGGAGGCCTTCCGGCTGGTGCTGATGCAGTGGTTGGAAAGGCGGCACGGGGTGCTCTCCTTCCGACTCGTACGGGTCTTGACGGGGCATGGATGCTTCGGCAAGTACCTATACAGGGTCGCTAGGAGGGAGAGAACTCCGTCCTGCCACCACTGCGATTGCGACGAGGACACGGCGCAGCATACGCTCGAGGTCTGTGCCGCTTGGGCAGAGCCGCGTCGTGAACTCGTCGCAATCATCGGTGCAGACCTGACGCTGCCGACCATCGCTAGGGAGATGCTCGGCAGCATCAGGAATTGGGACGCGGTCGCAGCCTTCTGCGAGGCAGTTATCTCGCAGAAGGAGGCGGCGGGTCGCGAGCGCGAGGAGCACAGCCTCGATGATGCGACCCGCCGCCGGCGACTGGGGCGGCGCAGGCTGGATTACCTGCGTGCCATGCCGCCCTAGCCGCGGCCGCGGGTGACGTGACCGGGGATTAGTCCGTCACCGTCCGGCCGAGAGGCCGACCGCGTGAGGAAAGACCGACGTCCTCCCCTAGGGGGGGACGTCGGTCGATGGGAGGGTGCCCCGGGTAGGGGGTATTCCATCTGGCCGACCACTGATGACAAGTAACCCTGCTCCAGTGGTTGGCCAACGACGAAGGCGACGTGGTGTTCGGGTGGGTTGCGGGTGTTGCGTGCTTAAGCCACTCTGTCGCCCCGGACGGAGTGGTGCGGAAGCGCGCCGACCGCAGTCCACCCCAAAAAAAAAAAAAAAAAGCAGGAATTAATGAGCAGTAATAATAATGGATTTATGATAAATGACTCGATTTACAGTGCTTAAATGTTGAAATGACTATAAAGAAACTAATTGACTGGAATAAATGCCGAAGCCAAAGTACTAAATAAAACAAGAAACTGAAATTTTCAACCCTTTTTTGGGACTGATGAAAAAGAAATATTACCTTTATTTAGGTTTCAACCTTAATAAAGGTGATAAGATGTAGAGGCAAAGTTTGTATTTAAGAAAAAAAACCTCAATGTACAGGCGTAGTCTGGGCTAGTGGACTAACGCCGTGTTTGACAGAAGAACCTAAGGTTATAGTTTGAAGTACCTAAAGCCCTTAAGTTCTTAGCCTATCTGATGGGATACCTGCACCGCGCTACCTAAGGTGACAGGTAGATGTGAGATGGATGTTGGGTGGAGGATTGGTAATTCTCACTGCCAGTCAAGCAGACTCACTTGACTGATCAGAACTGACGGCTAAGGGTGTCTTGGCCACAGTGAGATGGAGGTTTGGGTGGAGGATTGGTAACTCTCACTGCCAGTCAAGCAGACTCACTCGGCTGATCAGAACTGACGGCTAAGGGTGTCTTGGCCACAGTGAGAGGGATGTAACTGAGAGATGAATAAATTCAAATCTGATTTATTTTACACAATGTACACCTTATATACTACTTATTGCTAATACACACATATACCATTTTGTGTTAGTGTGTCGTAAGTGTGAAGTGTAACGCAGCGTCTCTTAATCATGTCAGTGCGGATTTTGCACATTTGTATGTTGACATGCTTTACTTGTATGTTGACATGCTCTACTTTTGAATTTGCTGCGTTGCATGTTCAATGTGCATTGAACATCAATTATCTTCAAATTAAACAGACATACTCTTCAGTAAAAATAAATAAAGATATGTTTCAGTATTTATCACTTTTAATTCTCTAAGAGTAACAAATTCAATTTCGGGACAAAACTTTTACTTAATTTCTTATAGTATTACATTAGTAGAAAATAAGTACTAAACAGTGTTAATACTTTTGTGATGTAGAGATTTACTAAGAATGATTATTTTGAAAATCGACCCCTCAAAAACATTTTCTACCCTAAGTATGCAAATAAGGAGTTATATTTTCTTTGAAATTTTCATCCTACAACATCAATAACGATAATCATTTTTAACGGGGATCTCACACATAGTTTCTACACGGATGAACTATAGCGATAAATCATAAGAAGAGAATTGAAAGCAATTACGCTGTCAACGCAGGCATAGCTAGTATTTTAAATGTCATCATCATCATCTCAATCACAGCTAATAAATGTCCCACTGCTGGGCTCAAGTCGCCTCCATAATGGGAGGGAAACTGACCTTACAATACGAGGCTGATCAGACAGATTGGTATAGGGTTGTATTTCAAGTTTTCCTTATTTTACATAGATGTTATATGCGTATTATTTCCCTTAGTCGTCTTGTACGACATCCACGGGCAAGATACCGTCACCAGAAACTTCTTATGGATGAGCTTTGAAATGCTGATAAGCAGTCTTTTTGTGTGTTGAAAAGTTTCCGAGAAAAGTGCTTCAATAATTTCTACATCCTATACTTACGCGTATTCATCACTGTGAAGTGAAAAATTTGACATAATCTACTACACACTTGAAACAAGTAAAATTGAAAATTTTAAATAACCCCCTACACAAACTAATATAAGACATTACAAACTAATTTTAATTTAACGATTGTACTGGCACGAATGAAGCACTCAATCGAGTAATCATAAGCCATTACATAATGTTGGAAAAGTTCTGGTACTCTCTCTTACACTGCTAGCCCGACATTAACCAAACGTAGACAAGAACACCGCAAGGAAACTGACTTTCAAATGAAAAAAACCATATCGAAATCTGTCCATCCGTTTGAGAGCTACGATGCCACAGCCAAACACACACTTACGCACACACAGGCAGACATCGACGTCAAATTTATAACTCTTTTTGCGTCGATAAAAATAAAGGAATCTAAAGCGATCCGATACAAATACTCGTGAACTCATTTATCCAAAAATATCAGTTGATGATTTTACAATGCTCGACAAACATTGTAACTATTTCAGTCTCGAAATGTTGCGTCTAATTTACGCCGTATCTGTTCGTTAATTTGACGACAAAATTACAATTTGTGAAAAGCGAGCGCGTTAACTTCAAAGCGTTAGATAAATACATCCTCAGATTATTCTGAGTACTTATTGTCGTAATGACGTCATAAAAGTGCTTTTATTAAGTGTATATTATTAAGTTTTATATGTGCCATATTGTTGAGATTAATTTAATCTGGGGTACATTTATGTACTGAACGAGAAGAATAAATGTAAGCAATCGTTAATTATTCCACGTGGAGACGGTGTAAGAATATAATTCATCACCCCCTTTTTTGCCTATGGGTGTCGTAAAGTAAGTATAAGTCTATGCAAGAGAAATAAAACTATATAATAATACCTATATATCAACATGTCTGAGATCGTGGTGTAGTAAGTCAATTTCCCTCCTATTGTGGAGGAGGCTCGAGCAGTGGCTATATATGAGCTGAAATGATGATGATAATGAATAGTATTATAATATGATGCCATATCTTCGAATGATCCAAAAAATTATCATTACGTCACCTCATACGTTTTATTATTGGAATCGAGCTTCTTCTGTCCAGCGGCGTGAGGTATTTGAACTGGAATGATGATGATGATAATGAATCGAGCAAAGCCTGGCCTGGAAAATAGTATTATATATTCTGATATACGTATTTTCTCTAATTCAATCACGTTGGTGTAAGAACTCCCGAAGGATATAAAGTTTGTAAGTGGCTTTATTTCTTGATACTTTCTCATTTTATTTGATTGATACAAATTGCTTTAGGGAATTGCGGTTTCGTTATCAATCAAATAGAAAAAAACAACTGGTTTATGAACTATCTTTCTATTTACCTTGATAGTTGAAATTTATGGTATTGCATACAGATCGACTGGTTTCATTTTTTTTTTGACAGGGAAAAATGCATTTTAGCTCCCCCTATCTTGCCCGAGGGTGTCATAAAAGACGACTAAGGAATATCTTGTACACATAACAACATTGCAAGAGAAGAAAAACTCGAAATTAAATCCTATACAAACCAGCGTGACCAGCGTGGTATAGTAGCTCAATTTTCCTCCCAATATGAAGTAGGCTACGTCCCACTACTGAGCTCAAGCCCAGTAGTGGGACGTAGTAGCCTACTTCATATTGGGTATGTATGTATATGAGCTGTGATGATAATGATATTAAAAATGATGAGTTATAAATGTGTCATTACACCATACTATGCCGTAACAGTCTAAGTCCAGCTAGAGGAACATCATAGGAGATCGTGTGTTTATCTCGGGCAACTCATACCTACTATTAGCTATTATAACCTATATAGTTTTATTCCCCTTTTGGAGATATTTATGTCCAGTGGACATTAATATACCATGTAGGCTATTGAATGGCTATTATCTTGATGAATGGATACATTATAAATGTGATAGTAGAGATAGAACTATACTGTCGACAGTATTTTGTCTACGGCAGCGAACCAGTCCGTCCGGGGCTGTACCATACTCTTCGCAGAAAATCGTCATCTGAGTATTAGCAATTTGTTTTCGTTTGGTGAGCTAGAGATCTAAAAGCCCAACTATCTGAGAGTACATATTTGCATTTGGTTGGTTATTACAAAACTTCATTGCATGCATTCACAGTCCTTTTACTTTCTTCACTTTTGACAGTGGCCTAGTAAGGGTCCATTAGGGACAGTATCATTACAATATAATGAAGGTAATTGATCATTTTGGATAAAATAAATAAAGTTTTCAGTTATTACGCACAATTAATTATGTTTCACGAATTTGTTCGAACAAGTTTTGCCCTTTATAGAAAATACGAAATCAAGCGTTCAAAACAGGTTAATATTAAAATACGAGAGCGCATCTTGTGAGACGGCTGAGGTGTGCGTGCTGTGGAGTCCCGTCCCCCCCCCAAAATTCCGCACTGTGGAGTCCCCCCCAAAACTCCGCACACGGACATACATCACTTAGCTCAGATGGGTTCGTCGAGACATCATAAGAGGGTAGGTTTCAGGCAGCCTTACCCCGCGTACTGCTTTACCGAGTTGAAACGGACTCCGCTAGGGTCCTGAAAACGTTTACCATGAAAAGCTAACGATTTTTTTCTGTGGTAAAGTATGTAGCTTAAAATTTTCTCAATGGCGTGCGATTAGCGAAATATGATATCACCAAGATTAGCAGGCGGCTATATCGTATTTTATAAATAGGTATTGGCATCGCCTATTCCCCGGGTTAATCATCAACATCATCATCAATAACCCATATACGTCCCACTGTTGGGCTCAAGCCTCCTCCAGAATAGGAAGGAAATTGACCTACTGTATCATGCTTCTCAGACGTGTTATATATACCAACACGGATTTATTTCGAATTTTCCTTCTCTTGCAAAGATGTTGTATGCATATTATATCCTTTAGTCGCCTTTTACGACACCCGCAGGTAAAAGTGGTGCGTGGTATTCTTACTCCGTCACAACACGGACGCACTGAATGATATCTTAGGCAATTTTTTTATGCCTAATACGGACAAGTAATGTAAATGAAAGATTGTTTGCAACGTTGACTGCGAACAACAATACATGTCGAAGCTTGTGAACTTACCCAGGAAATCCACTACGAGTTATCTCGTCCTTTCTTTAGTCGTCATATTGATGAGCTATGAATAAAGTCGTAATATATCTGTGTACGAGTAGAATATAGAATCCCCACCCCCTCTCTTACCCATGGCTGTCGTATAAGACGACTCAGGGATATAATATGCATATAATATATATGCAAGAGAAGGAAAACTCGAAACAAAACTCTAAACCAACACGCCTGACTAGCGTGGTATAGTAGGTAAATTTTTCTCCAATGGTGGAAGAGCCCCCTGCCCAACAATGGGACGTGTTTGGGCGAGATGTTGATGATGATGAAATATAGATCAGTGGCTTCAAGAAGAATAGGAAATACGTTTTGGCTTACGTGAATAATTTTTGATGTGACGACTAATAAATCGATGAACGGTGGTTGCATGCACGAAAAGGTGTCCCATTACGCTCATTGTTACGTTACGATCATTGTCCCGTTACGCTCATTGTCCCGTTACGCTGATCAATTTTATTCATAAAAGTATGCAGTCATTTCATCAATGTTTTGTTATGACGATGTCACGTTAAACTATCGTCCATAAACCGACTTTACAGACAACCATGTTTGTTTTTTTACTAATTCATCTTATAATCTCATCCTATAAAAGTCCCACAATTAGGCTCAGGCATCCTCCATAACAGGAGGGAATTTAACCTACTATACCACACGTATTTAAGTGTTTAAGTTCGGATGAACTTTCGTTAAAATACTTACCAATTTTTTATATGTAGACGTCTGTTCATGAAAGATCTAAATTTATAAGGATTATTATTTAACATCAAGTTCGTTAGATGGCGTTATACCGCATTTCTAAATCAAGGTATGGTTTTCGTTACAATATTTAATGTAAATACTTTAGAAAATAATATAATAAATGAGACAGAGAGATAGAGGAAGGGACTAAACCTAGATGGTGCAGATCAAGTGGAACCAGCCTCGTGATCAGGATACAGTGGTTTTATTCCAATTCTCTAGCACTCCCAACATTTGGAGTTCATTTACAGTACACCACTTCAATAGCACCCGGAGCAGTTTTATACAATGTCTGTAACTTTTAAATTATTTTTTTATGTACCATTCCAATTCTACCTTTACATAACATAACATATATATTTTAAATAAAACTACTTTACGGATTTTATCGCGTTTGTATTTGATTTTTGATTACCCGACGTTTCGAACACTTTACAGCGTTCATGATCACGGGTGGACTAAGATGTCTCACGTCCAACAAGTCATCGTTACTGCAGAAAATTTATAATTATCTACCCGATACAGAAATTAGTTATTAAATATTAACCCACATTTTGATACAAAATTTATTGCCAGTGTAAGAAGAAAATGATTCTATATGAAAAAATTATATTGTTTATGGTTAGTTAAAATTAAACATTAAAATTAATAGTAATTATATTTAAAAACTTTTTAAAATATAATTACTATTAATTTTAAAAACTTTAAACAATATAATTTTTTCATATAGAATCATTTTCTTCTTTGGCAATAAATTTTGTATCAAAATGTGGGTCAATATTTAATAACTAATTTCTGTATCGGGTAGATAATTATAAATTTTCTGCAGTAACGATGACTTGTTGGACGTGAGACATCTTAGTCCACCCGTGATCATGAACGCTGTAAAGTGTTCGAAACGTCGGGTAATCAAAAATCAAATACAAACGCGATAAAATCCGTAAAGTAGTTTTATTTAAAATGTATAATACTCGCGTAAACTTCAGAAATCATAACATATATAATACATAAATGCATATTATTATTTTTTCTAATGCTATTTTATGGCAAACGAGCAAACAGTAAACCAATTTTTTTTGGGGCTAGGCCATGGTCGGCTCGTTCGCCGCCCGGCTCCATCCATGGCGACATAGGGTCCGGCGCGGCCTTATGACCCACCCGTAGCATGTTGCCTTCATCGTTGGGCCGACCACCGGTGCAGAATTCCTTGTCTTCAGCGGTCGGCCCGATGGAATACCCCTGCGGAGTACCCTCTCCTCTCGATGTCCCCCCCTTGAAGACGTCAGTCGCCGTCGCACGGTTGGCTTCTCGGCGGGTGACGGACTAAATCCCCGATCCATTCACCCGCGGCCTCAGTTTGGGCGGCATCAGGCGCAGGTAGTCGCGCCTGCATCCAGTCGCCGGCGGCGGACCGCGTCATCGTGGACCTCGAGACTACTGCCTCGCAAAACGCTGCAGCAAACAGTACACCTGACGGTAAGTGATGCTATATACTGCCACTGACCCTTACTAGGCTACTACCCACCGTAAAGAAAGTGAAGGTAGTGTGACTGTGTACAATGAGGTAAAAACATCACTAAAACCCATTAAACGCAAACACCTTCAAAACGTTGAGCTGCTGGCTCTCTCGCTCACCGAACGTAGTGTAATAACAAATTACTACTACTACTACTACTACTCAGTCGTAGTTTTCTTCAAGAGTGTTGTACTGCCCCGGACGGACCGGAGCATGAAGGTAAGATGGTGCCACTTTTCCCCCTAAATTACTATGCAAACTACAATCACACTATAACTCCAAAAAATAATAATAAATGGTAACCATTTATTATCTTTTACAACCAAGACACTTTAAAACAATACTTCATTTCAATTCAATAATAGCTTTATTTACAGAAACCAATAAAAATTAAAGTTTCTGAATAAAAGTTTATAAGACAATACAAAATATAATTAAAGTTAGGTCTGAGTAGTTCACTAGTTATTCGCTGAAAGTTTTATTTTGTATGACTTATACTTCCATCTTATATTCCTTTATTTGGAGTACCTAGAAAGTTAATGTTTGTTTGGTTTTACTTTTTATCCTAAAAAAAATATTAGAAAATTGGTCCTCCATGAATGGCATTTTGGCGAGTGGCGTTTTCGAGCGCTGCTGTCTACTTTACAAGAAATTCGTAAGTTAGGCTTTATAACTCCAACGAAATATTTTTCTTAATTGTATTCTTAGCCCGTCACAAATCACTCGTTCAATCAACGCTCGTTTTCACCAAGAACCTAAAGTTTAGGTAACACCTAACGCAATATGAATAAAACATAACATTGATATTATGTTACAATCATATTCTTAAGTTTAATATAAAATTATAATTATACTTCATCTCAGCCCTTACACGTCCTACTGTTGGGCTCGGGTCTCCTCCATAATGAAAGGGTAATTGACCTACTATACCACGCTGGTCAAACGTGTTGGTATAGGGTTTTATTTCGAGTTTTCCTTCTCTTGCATAGATGTTATATGCGTTTTATATCCCTTAGTCGTCTCGTACGATCACCCACGGGTAAGATAGGGGGTGGTGAATTGTATTCTTACTCCGTCACCACACGGTAATTATACTTGACACTGCCAAATTCTCGCGGTATCACCCGCATAATTCGCGTCGCAGTAAGAATACCGGGATAAAGCCTATATCATTGGCTGACAATGTAGCTTTCTATTAGTGAAAGAATTTTAAAAATCAGCCAAGTGGTTTAGGTTTGCAAACGTAACAAACAAACTTATTTTCGCATTTATAATATTAAGTTAGGATAAATTAACATCAAAAAAATTAATTATCTCCAATATTATGAGTAATTTATCACATATAGTGCTGTGTGGTAGCGGCTTCGAATACTACCAACCCTTGCTTTGCTCGTGGGTGTCGTAAAAGACGACTAAGAGCCCTAGATTGACCCGGACCAACTCCATCTGGTACCATTTGGGTCAACCATTACATTCCCAAGGAGGGTTGACGTCAGGCAGGCGGCCGGTCATAAAAGTCATTGCCGAAACTTTTTGCAATATGTCAAAACAGATGACATATTGCGTCGACCCCAAGTAATTGGGATAAGAGCAAGATGATGATGATGATGATTATGAGTAATTTATCCCAAACTTAATTTCTATTTAACTAAAATTTAAAAGTCCTTGATAAAAATAGATATGAGCCAATACAATTTATTTCTTTTTGTTACGTGAGTGTTCTTCGAGTCAATGAAATGCTTATTTAGACACATCCTAGTCAACTAGTCGCTGATATAGATCATAATTAGCCTCGTGCTTCTCCGTTCCCTGCAATGTGGTTGAAGGGAGTGATGGCTTTTCTAGTAACTCGTGATCGGATTCCGCATATGGGATCCAGGCCAGCCATAATCTTCTTAGCCGAGGCCGCGGGTGACGTGACCGTCCGTCACCCGCCAAGAGGCCAACCGCGTCAGGAAAGACCGACGTCCTCAACGAGGGGGGGGGGGGGGGGACGTCGGTCAATGGGAGGGTGCCCCACTAGGGGGTATTCCGTCGGCCCGACCACTGATGACAAGTAACCCTGCTCCGGTGGTCGGCCCAACGACGAAGGCGACGTGGTGTTCGGGTAGGTTGCGAGTGTGCGTGCTTACGCCCCTCTGTCGCCCCGGACGGAGTGGTGCGAGGAGTGCGTCGACCGCGACCCACCCAATAAAAAAGCCATAATCTTCTACTTTATTTGAGAGTTATATTGTGATTCGAAGGCCAACACACTGGAGCTAATACTTACTAAATATATCATTACATCTCAGCCCGTACAATTTCTACTGAATATAATGAAGGGCAAATTGACCTCCATTAGCGCACTGGTCAGACACCTAGGGTTTTAGGATGAGTTTTCCTTCTCTGAAATAAATATTTTCTGGATATCTTTGTAATTTTTTACAACACCCAAGGGCAGTAAAGGGGGTGGTAGAATAATAACACTTAAACTAAACATGTATACAATTTTATATAAAAAAAAAAAAATAGAAAAATTACCGCCGATTTTCTTGCCTAACATTCTCGATTTGATCCGGTTAGTAGTAGATAGATTAAAAAAAAAGAAAAATTTAATAGTATGTTAGTGGCCTTATATGGCTTAAACGTAATATATGATATGGTATGATCATATAAAGACTGTAGAGTGTATTTCTTTTTCCGGTAAAACCGATGGTGCGGTCAAGCCCAACCCAGAACAGCCTGGGCAGCGAATAGGACAATTTGTAACCCATACCCTGATTACAGCTCCCTATTGCCCTGTAGAGGAGCTACTGGCAGCAATTTCTTCTCCTCGGGGAAAACTAATCTCATCCATCTGTTCCGTTCGGGGTGTCGAAAGGACGGCGTGCGGCTCCATAATCCATCGTATACCCTTGTCTTCGTCATTGAACCGACCACTAGTACAGAATTTGGCAAACTCACAATGGCAAGCTCGAAAGACTAACCTCTACAAATCAATTTCAAGTCCCAAATAAAATTTTAGATTAGCAAATCTGTGTAAGTAGTATTAATAAATATAGGTGTTGTATTATAGAAGTATTTATTTACAACTCTTATTTGCATGAGTCAAAAGAACATCGTCACATTAACATCACATGTAGCGATACGCGTTAACTGCAGCGTTAATGAAGTGAAAAATCATTTGAGGCTGAATGACAGTCGCACTGAACTTGCCTTTGTCAGCTATTTACGTTGAAAGATGCTCTTTGAAATCCATGTTCATGGAAAAGCGTGTTTTAAAGGAAATACGGTTGAATAAATAAAATTGTTCGTCAATTGATGATGTTTTATTTGTTCCTTAAAAATAAAATGCTTTTGAAGAAATTCTATAGTGTTAACATAAAAAGCATTTAATAAAAAATATGTGTTTGAAAATATATAATGTAAATAATGAAGTCTAATTTTGTGTGCCTTGGCTTCAATAAAGAGAAAAGAACAAAGAGAGTTCAATGAATTAAATGCAATTATGGTGATATTTTTTTTATAAAAGTCATCACCACACCCTAGGGAATAAATTCTTTATAACTTTAAGGCCCTTTCTCGATAGATAGGCTATATTCCAGAATAAGATTTACTTGAATCCAGGTTACTTGAGTCCAGGTTAGATACTCTCTGATATTTATCCAGAGTAAGAATATAATTAAGCACCCCATTTCTTGTTTAGGGTGTTGTAAAAGACGACTAAGGGTTATAATATGCAATTGAGGTATAAGGTAAAGGGAGGGAAATTAGAAATGGAACTTACAAAAGCCCGCGTGAACAGCATGATATAGAAGGTTACTTGCCCTCCTGTTGTGGAGGAGGCTTGAGCCTAGCAATGGCCGAGCCGAGCGTGGATGAAGATGATGATTATTACCTGATATTAGCGTGTGAGGATGATGATGATTACCTGAGGCAGCGTCAGGAACTGCGACGCGGTCGCCGCCTTCTGTGAGGCAGTCGTCTCGCGGAAGGAGACGGCGGATCGTGCATGGGAGGTACTCCTCTGCGACACCTGCACCTGATGCCGTCCTAGCCCATGGGTGACTGGACCAGGGAATAGTTCGTCACCCGCAGAGAAGGCGACATCTCTGTAAGGGCGTTAGGGAGGTTACCCGAAAGGGTATCCCGCTGGGCTGGCCATGGACGACAAGGAACTCCGTACCTGTGGCCGGCCCAATGGCGAAGGGAAGCGAATACGATGGATTATGGTGCCTTTCGTTACAAACGCAATTTTATTTTTACTCCGCTCTTTCAAGATAGGAATATGAAAATAGCTTCTAAAATATCATCATGATCATCTTGGCTCATATACGGCTCACTGCTAGGCTCGAGCCTCCTCTATGTCTGAAGGATATTGACCTAATATACCAGGCTGGTAAGACGAGGTGGTAGTATATATTAAATCGAGTTTTCTTTCTCTTGTATAGACGTATGTATACATATACAATATACATATACACATATTATATCCCTTAGTTTTTTTTTACGACATCCACGAGCAATATTTATTCTTACTCCGTCACCACACGGAACAACTAAACTAAAATATAAATTCATGTAAACAAAGAAATGAACATCAAATAATAATATAGAGGAAATTGAGTGCTTGGTTTGTTACAAAGCGAATTGAGACGTCCAAAGCGACGTTTGAAAGCAATGGTCTGTAACGATTCATGTGCTGACTACAGGTTCCCGATACTCCTGTCTCACTTATTTTGTAAAGCTACTCGTTTACTAGTTGCAGTTACTGTAGAACAAGATTTCTTAATGTTACAGCCATCTATGCCTATTAATTTACGATTGACTATGAGCTGTAGATACCGCGATAGCTAGACAGTTGAAATTTTTACAAATTATGTATTTCTGTTGCCGCTATAACAACAAATACTAAAAACTAAATAGAATAAATATTTAAGGGGGACTCCCATACAACAAACGCAATTTTTGCCTATTTTTTATAGATATATGTACAGAACCCTTCGTGCGCGAGTCCGACTCGCACTTTGCCGATTTTCTTAACCCTTTTTGTCAGAAGCAGTGACAGAAGTAATCCTTATTAATATTATAAATGCGAAAGTAAGTTTGTTTGTTTGTTACGCTTTCACGCTTAGACCACCGAACCGATTTCAAAAATTCTTTCACCAATGGAAAGCTATAATATCAGGGAGTAACATCTATACTAATATTATAAATGCGAAAGTAAGGATGTTTGTTTGTTTGTTTGTAACGCTTTCACGCTTAAACCACCGAACCGATTTCAAAAATTCTTTCACCAATGGAAAGCTATAATATCAGGGAGTAACATAGGCTATATTTTATCCCGGTATTCCCACAGGAACAGGAACTACGTGGGTTTAAGCGACTGAAACCGAAGCGAAGTGAGGGCGGGTTGCTAGTAGGCTATATTTTATCCCGGTATTCCACGGGAACAGGAACTACGCGGGTAAGATGGCTGAAACCGAAGCGAAGCGAGGGCGGGTTGCTAGTTATTATTATAAAGAAGTTAAAAGAATTATTGAATGTTAAGTTTGATAAACCAATAAAAATTTAAAAATACAATTCAATAGCAGTTTCGATATCTATTTATTATAAATATGGTGATTTTATATAAATGAATGATTAAATTTTTAATTTTGTTGACATGTTAACTAAAAGCTTAAAGAAGGCAATTTTTTTTAAAAAATAGATTGGGGTTTTAAATTAATTTAGTATGTGTAAAGAGAATATTATATTATTTATATTTAATAAAATATTATGAGAATAAAGAGGCATCTTGTAATTTGTTTTATTATACTCCTTAAAATATTATCGAGCCCTCTTTCTGTTGCTTTGTAATCCCTTTTATATAAAAAATAATAATTTCAAGTTCTTTGCAATAAACTATGGAAAATCATACAATACCTTTTTTTTATTGCCAGCGGTGGTAAACGAGCAAGCAGCACACCTGATGGTAAGTGATGGCTGTCGCACATAGACCTTTGCAACACCAGGGGCACATACCGTGAAGAAAATACTTTTTTTAAACCTCGTTTAAAGAAGGACATGTCATAGCGTTTTTTAATGTCCATTATTCCAACAATTACAAAATAAATTATTATGTTGCTTTGTTTAACCTTATAGTGCTTTAATAAATATTAAAAATAAAAAATAGGGATTAATATTATAATCTTTACCCCAACAACACCCATACACAGAAACTAACTTTACAAATATTGCACGAGTCTTTACAAAGGTATTATTAATTAAAACTATGTCTTTCCGTGTGGTGACGGACGAAGAATACAAATCACGACTCCCTATCCTGCCCGTGGATGTTATAAAAGACGAATAAGGGATTTTATATGCATATAACATCTATGCAAGAGAAGGAAAACTCGGAATAACACCATATACCAACCTGTCTGACCAGCATGATATAGTAAAGTCAATTTCCCTCCTATAGGGGAGGACGCTCGAGCCCAACAGTGGGACGTATATGAGCTGATATATGATGATGATGTAATTAATTTCTATTAATGGTTTTGTTTGTAACACACCAAAACTCGAAACAATAATTTGGGGGTGCAAAAAGTACCTTACATTGTTTATTTTGTTTATTTATTCATCATTCAGTTATTTTTTATTGCTAACAGCGTACCATGCGCAATAAAAAGTAATAATACAAAACAAGAAGAGTTAAAAAAAAAGAATAAAAGTTATCACAAAAATATTAATAAGTTATAACATAAAGAAAATTATTTTACTATACATATATGTGCAATGATTAATAATATAATAACTTTGGATTAGCATACACTGCTGGCAATGGACAGCGACTCCACATATCTTTCTGCTATACACATGAAACATCTCTCTGTACATGAAAATAAGTCGAGTGTAGATTCAGAGGCTATGATCTCATTGATATATTGCAATGCGCGAGGAAGCGGTGCGAATTGGCCTATGCTAGTGCACGCCGTGTGTGACGCCAATAGAGGTCCCTGTCGTTCGCGCAAATTGTAAGTTCTAACCAGTCGTTCTAAGCTATCGATTACCAGATTAATATTATTAGTATTTGCCCTCATCTGAGGCTAAGTGGAGTTGACGCAACATGTTCTTTCCTTCCATAACCTCCTATCAGCCGTCATGTCTGCAGTTACATCTTTCATACGCTTATCCTCATTCACATCTCATGCATTTCTTTATGGGTTTCTCATGTTTCTTACGTCCATCCACAAACATATTTATAAACCCTCCTTGTCATATGCCTTTCATCCATCTTCATCACAAGTCCATAACAAGACAATCTCGCGCTCCTAATCTTCTCTACCTGTCGATTATCAGATTATATACCTATATAATGTTTTAACTGTACCACAGAATTGGCAATAATCTACATAACTTTCCTATACAAATGTCATTAACTAGTGCACCGAGATAGGCGCCTGGAGACAACTTATTGCCTATTCATAAGCTTCAAACAAGTTAGTTGACCATCTC
The DNA here is from genome assembly GCA_032191425.1 of Lymantria dispar. NCBI lineage: Eukaryota > Metazoa > Arthropoda > Insecta > Lepidoptera > Erebidae > Lymantria > Lymantria dispar. The sequence goes on along the minus strand of CM063442.1, from coordinate 3,242,220 downwards.
AAACTTTCCTGTTCACTCAAGACTATATCTTATTTTTAGGTAGTTAAAGTTGAATTTATCTTTATTAATTTTTTCACCATAATGTATATTGTCTAGAGGTGCCAAGTTTTTTATTTTCACGTTACATGTCTATAATCAATTATCAACCTTATGGTTATTATCATATGATTTATATTAAAATTTTAGTTTTTTCAATTTGAATGCACTCATTCTAAATTCTCTTCAAGTTTGTACTTTTTGCAATGGTGTTCATTTGAAGATTTTGCTTTATAAAAACTTGATTTCAAACATATTTTGGAACAAAACTGTTTCTATTAAATATCATCATTCATCATCATTTCAGCCTATCGCAGTCCATTGCTAGACGCTGGCCTCCCTCATGTTACACCACAAAGTGTGGTCATATGGCGCCTGCATCCAACCACGCCCAACAACTTTCACCAGGTCGTCGGTCCGCTTTGTGGGGGGGCGTCCTACACTGCGTCGTCCAATACGTAGTCGCCACTCGAGAACCTTTCTTCCCCAGCGGTTGTCAGTTCATCGAGCGAGGTGGCCTGCCAATTGCCACTTCAGCGTGCTAACTCTTCGAGCTTTGTCGGTTACACCCGTACTTCTGCGGATTTCCGTATTTTGGATTCTATCTCGCAGAGAAATCCCGAGCATAGCCTGTTCCATAGCACGCTGAGCGACTTTGAGCCTTGTTATGAAGCCTACATTTAGGGACCACGTTTCTGTGCCGTAAGTAATCACTGGTAAGACACACTGGTTGTAGACTTGTGTTTTCAGACACTGAGGTATGTTGGACGAGAAGATCCTCTTAAGTTTCCCGACCGGTATTATATTTTTTTTTTCTAATTATGATGTAACTTAACAGTTATGTACCTCATAATAATTACAATCTAGCTATGAGGCTAATAAATAATTTAAATCTAACTTAATTTGCTAAGACTTACAGAGTAAAGAATGTGTCCATTGGCACTTTTTTATTGTCTCTAATAATAATAAAACACACTTTATTCTTGTCTTCTTCAAGGATGACACTCACTGCACTACTTATCACTAATTTCACTAAACTAACTCAAAAGGCTTAGTTCTTTTCAATCTCCTTACTATGTCCGTGGTGTCGAGGAACTGGATAGCCTCGACATTTACGTGTTGTATTAGTCTTTATTCATGTGCCTTGGCATGTTTTTTTAAAACCTTAGTAACAAGGTTCTCCTAAATCACGGTGGATATCCTCATTTCTAATGTACCAGGGAGCGTTTACTATACTCCGAAGTACTTTGTTTTGGAATCTTTGGATTATATTAACATTGGTGCGTTTTGTACAACCCCAAAGTTGAATTCCGTATGCCCATACAGGCAGAAGTATTTGTTTGTACAGAAGTATTTTGTTGTACACTGATAATACTGATTGTCTACCGAGTAGCCAGTACATTTTCTGGTAGCGTGGATCTAACTCCTGACGTTTCTTTTGACGTGTGCCTTCTAGCGAAGCTTTGTGTCAAGCGTCATACCTAAGTATTTTGCCGGATTTTCATATGGTACAATGCAGCCATTAATGTATACCGGTATATAATTTGGTTTTTTGTTTGAAAAGTCTATATGAGTTGATTTGGACTCATTTAGTTTAATTCGCCATTTATTGGTCCAATCAGTGATGGTGTTGATGGCAGTTTGTACTCTATCTACGGCTTCTTTATGAGTGTCACCTGTTCCAATGATGGCGGTGTCATCTGCAAAGGTTGCAATAACATTGTTTTTTATTTCTGGAATATCACAAGTGTACAACAGGTACAAAACAGGGTTAGGGACACTTCCCTGTGGTACTCCAACTTTTATTTGTCTGAGACTAGAGTAAGCATCTTCTAGTCTCACTCTAAATGTCCTTTCTGATAGATAGGATTCTAATATGCCTGCAAATTGTTTTAGGCGCATTTTCCTTGACTTATATATAAGATCCTTATGCCACACCTTATCAAATGCCTAAGTTACATCCAGAAACAAACAGACTTTTTCTCTTCTAGGGTTTTTTCTATGACGATGGTAATTCTATGTATTTGATCTATCGTAGAATGTTTCTCTCTGAAGCCGAATTGGTGATTGGGATCAGTTTCCTATCTTCTATATTAGGCTTTAATCGTCTTAAAAGTAACTTTTCAAATAATTTTAATGTAATTAGCAAACGAGATATTGGTCTGTATGATGATACTTCTAGAGGAGGTTTTCCTGAGGTCCTGAGGTCCATTATTGTATAAAACTCCTAATTAAGAACGGCTATACTGATTTGACTGAAAATTGGTGGAGAGGTAGTTTAGAACCAGGAGACGGACATAGGATACTTTTTATCTCGTTTTTTAAATGGTATTTACAAGATTTCGCCAATAACTCTTTTATCCCGTTCGATCGCGTTCCCGTGTGACGTGACATAAAATGTCAAAGACAATACAAGTCCAGTGACTTGAAACGTAGTATAAAAAAACGCATTTGATATGTAATAATAAAACGCAAATGACAGCTTTTTTTTGGGGTGCCAAAAATGACAGCTAAACGAAATTGTGTGTATAGTTAAGTATGATTGAAAATTTGATAATTATAATTTGGTCAGAAAACAATAATGACTAATTTGTATTCTCTTTCAATCATTATTAACAATGTCGCGACCAAGACGATCGAATCTTTCCCGACAAAGCTGTAATGGTTCTTCCATTACAGACTTTTCAGGAATTTAGAAAATATATTTACGAAAAAAATTATGGCGGTACGAAGTTTGCCGGGTCAGCTAGTGTTTAATAAAAACTATAATTGTTATTGTATAAACATTTTTTTCACTGTTCTGGTGTGATTTATAAACAAACATACGTACATCTAAACTGCCAGATTTACATATAATCGTTTTATTATTATCATCGCAGGCCACATACGTCCCACTGTTGGGCTCGGGCCTTCTCCAAAATGGAAGAGATTTACTATACCATGCTGGTCAGACATGTTGGTATAGGGTATCATTTCATTCATTGATTTTATTTTTTTATTTTAATGTTCTTGCGTGTGGTGACTGAATAATAATACAATTCACCATACCCTATCTTACCCATGGATGTCGTATAAGAGGGATACCGGCTATAATAAGCATATAACATCTATGCAAGAAAAGGAAATCTCGAAACAAAACCTTACACCAACCTGTCTGACCCCCCTGGTATAGTAAGGTCAATTTCCCTTCTTTTGTGGAGGAGGCTTAAGCCCAGTAGTGGGACTTGTATGAACCGAGATGATGAATTTTAATGTTCTATGATACCATTGGATTTGAATGTAGCTACCCAGATAAAGGCCCGCGAAGGAAATAATAAATATATTTATCTGAATTAAACTCACCTCACCTCCTTGGGTATTAAACTATTGATATGTAGCGTATCTGTATAATAATTTAAGCTTTGCACTAAGGGATTTACAGTCGATTTGCATATTTCTAAATTATACGTTAGCTCTATGGATGTGTTTATGCTATCGTCATCATTTATCTATGTTATGGCATTGCGTTTAATACCATATTATATTCTAATGAACGTTCAGTTTATTTTCAAATCTAAGAGCCAGAAAATTTCAGTACGTAATGCGTTTAGAATTTTTAGAACGTATTTTTTTAGGTACCGTACCCAAAGGGTAAAAACGGGACCCTATTACTAAGACTTCGCTGTCTGTCCGTCCGTCTGTCGATCACCAAGCTGTGTCCCAAGAACCGCGCTAGCTACACAGTTGAAATTTCTACAAATTATGTATTTCTGTTGCCGCTTTAACAACAAACACTAAAAACAAAATAAAATATTTAAGGTTGCATACAACAAACGCTATTTTATCGATAATGGTACGGAACCCTTCGTGTGCAACTCCGACTCGCACTTAGCCGATTTTTTTTTATGAAATCGAAAGACAAACAAGCACACAGACTACCTGAAAGTGCGTACTTTGGAGTTGCAAATATGTATGGCTAATAAATATTTCCACCCCCTATCTTGCCCGTGGTTGTCGTAAAATACGACTCAAGGAATATAATATGCATATAACTTCTATGCAAGAGAAGGAAAACTTGACATAAAACCCTATACCAATACGTCTGATCAGCGTGATATAGTAAGCTCAATTTCCCTCACATTGTGGAGGAGGCTCGAGCCCAACAGTGGGATGTATATGAGGTGTGATGATGATGATGAAGATGAATAAATATTTAAAACCCCAAAGTATTAAAATTACAAACACATTGCCAATCTTGAGGACAAAATAATAAGTTTCTTTTGCACGAAAGCATACCGGTTGTCTCACCCTCACACAATTGTGCATACACTATCTTGGCAGCAGAAGTTGAGCCGTGATGATGATGATGATTGCTTCTCTTAATAGTGTTTTTACTCAGTTAGGGTTGCCAGGTTGTCAAACCTAATAGCCGGACAGACCAGCCAGTTTGGGCCGACATTTGAGTAGAAAGTCCGGACACCCTACATTATTAAGGATTTTGTATTTAGTATTATTAGGTACGACAAAAAAAATGTATGTAAAATTAAGCTTTTTGGATTATTATGATAACAGTCGACTCGCCTGCGCTCGGCCACGCTCGGCGCTAGGTCGTTTGCGAAATTTAAAAAGCCTAATAAAAGCCGGACAAGCCGGACACCGATTATTTTGGCCGGACACACAATTAAAAAGCCTACGTATGTCCGGCTTTATCCGGACGCCTGGCGACGCTATACTCAGTAAATTTCTTCTCTAATAGTCCTTTAGTCGTTAAAAAAACACGAGGATGGGATGAATTATTGTATTATTAATCCACTATCACACTAACCAGCTACATAAATTAGATTATTACTTATGCATTGTATTCCATTTTCTGTGTATTGACGGAGAAAGATTGTATCTCCTTACCTTACTCTTTGGTTATAGTTAAAGACGACTGAGGGATATAATTTGAAGTAAAAATCGATATGTGAGAAATAAAACGCGACATAAAACCATACGCTCATATTTGTTTCCTGTTATCATCAGTGAATTTTCTTCTCACAGTGAAGAATATCCGACCCCAATAGTAGGTCGTATATGAACCGAGATGATGATGAATAGAAGAAATATATGCTAACTGTGCCGGTATTCCGTGTGGTGACGGAGTAAGAGTACCATTCACCACTCCCAAACTTACCCGTGGATGTTATAAGACACGACTAAGGGATATAATATGCATACAACATCTATGCAAGAGAACGAAAATTCGGTATTAAACCCTATACCAACCTGTCTGACCAGCATGGTATAGTAAGGTTAATTTCCCTCCTATTGTGGAGGAGGCTCAAGCTCAATAGTGGGACTTATATGAGCTGAAATGGCGATAATAATGCCGGCAGCTTCGCCAACTTGTGTTACCCACATATATAATATTATTATTATCACTTTACAAATTATCACTTTGTTAACTCAACAGTTGTTATGATCACAGCAACTGTGCAACATATCTGACGCCCAGATATTATTTACAATCTTTCTCCATAAATAGGCATATACAATACGATTTTTTCGAATACAAATAATATTAAAAGTTTAATATATATGGAACAGTTTAACCGCAATTCCTTATTCAAAGCACTCTCAAGTTCCTGACATCTAATATATGGTGACAATAAACCGATGGCCTCGACGATCATGAGTTCCCGCTGTTTCACCATTGGACGTCCATAGGATTATATGTTCTTGTCAGTATTGCTTAGTCCTTTTAAAGATAATATTGAGTTATTGTTGCACGTGATTCTGTTACTATTGTAATCAGTAATCAAAGTCTGTGCAATGCAGAAACTGGTGTCCAATATTTGAATTAAACTACAGCCTATATTACTGACTTAGTGGTCGGACTTTCTGCGAATAGCAGACTAATCGCTAGGCCGCTCTTCCACGACCTCAGCTAGAGCAACATCAGAAAAGCTACTCCTACCTAAGGCGCCCGACGCGATGGCGACGAAACCACACGGTGGAGGAATTATATGCTCCCACACTGCCTCGTTCTAGGAGACGACTACGTTCCAGAAGACGGCGACTGCTTACCAGTTCCTGACGCTAATGAGCATGGTCTAAGCGATAGTGGGTAGCGTCAGGTTAGCACCGATTATTGCCATAAGTTCACGGCACTGCTTTGTTCAGGCCACGCAAACCTCGACCATGTGCTGCGCCTTGTCCTCATCACAATCACAGTAGTGGCAGGACGATGTCCGTTCCCTCTTTGCGACCGTGTGCAGATACCTGCTGAATCAATCACGCCCCGTTAAGATTTTTATTAGTCGCAAGAAGAGGATTACATGGCGCTGATCCAACCTCTGCATAAGCATTGATTAGAATGCCTCCATAATCCGAACATTGAACCTAGGCATCTTCAGCTGGGCTACCAAATGGGCAACAGGCACGCTGCTGCAAAGCGATATCTGAGTATTGCCTTAACCTGGCTCTCTGTGATCGCTATAATAGAAGTCGGAACGTCGAGAACTCGTATCAGGTACGCCATACAGTGCCATGGATAGAATCAACCCCAGCGTACAGCTACATAATATGGCGATCTTGTGTCATAGCTCTGCATCCAGCGGGTCCCTGCGCGTTTCACCAATTCATTAGTCCAAGAGGCAGTCCTGCATTCCGTCAGCTTAACGTAATCAGATGTTTTTTTTTCTAAAAGATATATAAATTAATGACACTAGCATTTTTTACCTGACTACTTTCAAACTTCGAAGCGGAAATAGGACAGAGAAAATTGTACATTTATTCTTAAACGACCTTGAATGTCCTTGAAAAAATTAGCAAACATCTTGTATAGATACTTAAATATAACAATTACTTAATTTAGTGAATACCGTCGCATATGGTGATAGTTTAAGAAGACAATGCGTGCCTACCACACCTTAAGTACCCAAAAATTTCAAAAATTGCCTTCGTGTTCACCAAGCAAATGGGCAGCATCACTCTATATAGAAACTTAAAAATAATGATGTAATAGTTGCATTTTTAAGACTAGTTGGCGATCTTAGTTGGTATTATAAGCTTTCCAGAAAAAGACCGCTGATCATTCTTCTAGTAATCTCTTAAGCGGATCCCACCGAGAAAGTATGGAGTCGTCGCACGGACAATATGCCCCAATTCTAAAGCGATCTATATTTCCTAATTGTCCCAAAATTGTGTTGCTGAATGCATCTATAATGTAAATTCAGGCAATACATTCAAAGGTCACTATATGTCTTGCTTTGTAACAGTATCACGTACGGACAAGCAATGTTCCCAAATGTGTATCGATTTCCATATGTTGTGCTATGAATTTTAAAGGGGACCAAAACATTGTCTCGCCTTTATTCCTATTTTCGCCTTAATGTTTTACAGAACTACAGATGTTATCGCTATTTGACCTATTTATTTCAGGATTATTTTCCGATAGATATTTATAGAACGGCTTTATAATTTATCTAACAACTAGCAATCCGTCCTCGCTTCGCTTCGGTTTCAGTCACCTACCCGCTTAGTTTCCGTTCCCGTGGGAATACTGGGATGAAATATAGCCTATGTTACTCCCTGATATTATAACTTTCTATTGGTGAAGGAATTTTTGAAATCAGTTCGGTGGTTTAAGCGTCAAAGCATAACAAACAAACTTACTTTCGCATTTATAGTATTAGTAAGGATCTATACAAATAAAATTAAAGTGTCTTTTTGTAATGTCAAAATAGTGAGTTCACACACTCACGTAGTTGTTTGCACGATAACTATTAATAAAAACAAATTACTCTTTTTGAAGTTTCTTCTTCTCTTGCTTCTACTTCTTTTGGTTCGCTAGGGAAAATGATGAGAGTAAATTTTTATGATACGCACGCACACCGTTACAAAAAACTACACCCTGAAGTTAGCTAGTCAACATTTTGTTCGTTGCGCGCGCACACCGTCACAAATGTCAACTAGATAATGCGTTATAATAAAACTTTCAATGCATTCAATATCTCTTTAGGGTTCTGTACCCAAATGGTAAAAACGGGTACCTACTACTAAGACTTCGCTGTCTGTCCGTCCGTCTATCTGTCATCAGTCTGTATCTCAAGATCCGCGATAGCTAGACAGTTGAAATTGTCACAAATTTTGTATTTCTGTTGCCGCTATAACAACAAATACTAAAAACAAAATAAAATAAATATTTAAGGGGGCCTCCCATATAACAAAAGTGATTTTTGTCAATGGTACAGAACCCTTGGTGCTCAAGTCCGACTCGCACTCGGCCGATTTTTTTCTATTATTAGTGACATTTTTTCTATAAACGTAGAATACCGCGATGGATTAATTTTTTAGATTTTGTTTATTTTGTTACGTCAAAGAAGTATAACTTCTTACATACATACGAACTGACACTTTTTTGTCTATCTGTTTGTCAGCCTGTTGGCTTTGGGCAGTCTTCAAAAACGGCCAGACCGATTTTAAAAATATTTTAACACCAGGTAACCGTCTATATAAGGAGTAACTTAGGCTACTTTTCCAATCAAAGAACCCGTATAAAATTTCGTCTGGTCTGGGAGTCGAAACCATGGCCATATTTTATGAGATATAGGAGATTTAAAATGTAAGGGGCAAAACGGCTGGAACCGAAACGCAGACGGCCGGGTCGCTAGTACGAAATAAAGCTAAAAGACTATATGGCGGTTTGATTTTGATTAAAATTTTTATACAAATTTAATAAAATACAAATGCTGTGTGATAGCAGCTACGAATAATACTAACCAATAATACACAAAGAGGTGCACAATGCATCTAAAGAAGTTTTCACTTCAGAAATATATAATACTAATAGCTGACCCAACAGACGTTATTTTGTTCAAATAACACAGCAGCGACACCTACCGAGTCCAATTGTGAATCTAAACCATTCTTGAATCCCCTTGAACACACACAAAAAATCTCATTAATATCCGTCCCGCCGTTTAGGAGGAGTTCAGTGACATACACACGTACACAAGAAATTTATATATAAAGATTAGCTGATCTAACAGACGCTACTCTGTTCAAATTAAAAAAAAGGAATTCTCTTTGAAACCGATCACAGCGCCACCTACCGGGCCCAAATATTAATACAAATATTAATCTAAACTACTCTCGAACCCACTTGAATACATAAAAAAATTCATGAACAACGGTCCACCCGTTTAGAAGGAGTTCATTTACAAACACACGAACAGAAAATTGATATCTATAAAGATAATACCTTAGTTCTAATGGCTAGTCAGTAGTATGAATAAACATGACCTAGATACCATTTTACAATTAAACACCGTTTAGTATTACAAATTCAAGATCAAATGTTAATAATACCAATTACCTATATCATTAATTATTTACGCATTGAAATAACACAAACAACACGTTTCTATAGATACTGGAATACAAACTTTATCAAGACTGTATAGATTACTTGGACTTTTTTTATTGTAAATCTTGGCAATCGAGCGAATATTACACCTGTTGGTAAGTGTTGCTGCCGCTCATGGACTTTTACAAGGCCGCTGCCTTCCGTGAAGAAAGTGAAGGGAGTGTGAATGCGTGCATTGAGGCTCGGTAATACTAAAAGCGTCACTAAAACCCTTCACACGCAAACACCCTCAGAAAATTGGGCTTCCGTCGCTCTCACTCACCGAACGAAGCGCAGTAACAAATTGCTACTACTCGGACGTTGATTGAATGAAACAACCTTCCATGCAAGTGTTGTGTGTTCGATTCTCAAGCAGATAGTTCTATGTTGCAATCTATAATTAAATATTTTAGGTATGGGTGTGATTTTTATTATCCGTGTAGTGGCGGAGTAAGAATACAAGTCGCCAACCCTCATCTTGCCCATGGGTATCCTAAAAGACCGACCGCTCGTACACCGAAACTATTGATTTTAGTAAAAAAAGGTTATAACATAAATTGTAGGCAATTTTCTCTACAATTATTTTGTATAGATAGCTATGTTTGCCTGTAAAATGTGTCGGAAAGGAGTTGTTATCAAAAAGATGCTTTTAGGTGCCATTTTTCCAAAATGGCGGTGCAAGCGGCAATGATACGAGGTAGCAAAGTTGAAATTCGGAAAGAGCACGTTAAAATCTATAAAATTGGCAATTTTCAAAACTCCCGGCAAATTTTCCAGGACTTTCCTCTATTTTTTTAACCAAATTACTGTACTAAAATGTGAAACTGTATTGCATTTAAGCAAAAGATAAGGAAAGATATACAAAAATCTTTGTCAACATCCTTCATATGACTGGTACTAATAAAATAGCGATTTGCACCAAAAATCCCTGAGCAAACAGACAGTTATTAAAATCAAAGTTTGCGTTGAGGGATCAACGGAACCCAAACCACTAAACCCAAATATTAAAGTTGTCCCAAAGAAACATATTGCACGGTAACTTGCGGATTAAATGAGCGTCAACATTGCGGCTTACCATTCATCTAGTATACACAGATATGGTCAACCTTATTTAATGATTAATTTTATCTTCTGTGTTGTGACGGAGTAAGAATACAATTCACCACTTCCTGTCTTGTCCGTGGATGTCATAAAACACGACTAAGGGATGTAATTAGCATATAAGATCTGTGCAAGAGAAGGAAATCTCGAAACAAAATCCTATTCCAACATATCTGACCAGAGTGGAAGTGTAGGTTAATAACCCTCCTATTATGGAGGAGGCCTGAGCTCAACAGTGGGCATACATATACACGGTGACATTTATCTCGTCTTACAAAAGCTGGTCAATTAAAGTATCCAGTATCTACTATTCATTCATACAATTAAAAGGTTAAAAACAATATTTAATAGAATATTTTTTAATAAAAGTTATTATAAATAATTACTAATTAAAATAGTAATGAAACAGCATGTAGCGAGCGCATAGGTACTCAACACAGCTGATGTAGTATGTAGGTACTACGACCACTTGACCGCGGTGCCAATCGGGCATCGCAAAGGATATCTGTTAGGTATCTTGCGTAGGGAATTATGCTTTGTAAAAGCCGTCCACGTAGACTTCATACCTATGATTGGCTAACGAAATTCCGTATGAATTGCATGCTTTTGTTTAAAATGTAAACATGATAAACAACAGGCTGTTACAAAATATTAACTTTATTTTATTTTATTATTTTTTTATAACTGCCACTATTGAACATTTAAATATGTTAGATATGTTTCTTTGTTCGGATATTTTTATGTTTTTTTTGTTTGACTATAAAAATGTCACCGTGTATAGGCTGAGATGATGATGATGATAATTTTATCTTATTTATTATATAAAAATCTACATAGGATATTTCGTAACGGTACACGATGGAAATGAAAAATTTGTATTGCGGGAAAATATTTTAATTCAATATATTAATTCTCTTACTAGCCCGTGGGTGTAGTAAAAGGCGACTATAGGATATAATATGCATGTAACATGTGGCAAGAGAGGACAAACTCGAAATAAAACCCTATACCAACCTGTTTATAAATTTGTTTTTATTCTATCCACCCTTGCAGCCAGAATGTTGATTCTTATGTCTATTTACTGGTAATCGCACTTGGTGTTTTCAGGAGAGGCTGCTGTGGTGAATATCCTGTTGCTGACTGCTAGTGATCGCTCAATCGATTGCTATGGATCTCACATGATAACCCATCATAAGACAGGGACTTGAGGCATTCGTTTATTTAATTGATATAAAAATCTACATAGTAAATTTCGTAACGGTACACGATACAAATGAAAAATTTGTATTATAGGAAAATATTTTAATTCAACGTATTAATTCTCTTACTAGCTCGAGGGTGTCGTAAAAGACGACTAAGGGATAATACGCACATAACAGATATGGAAGAGAAGGAAAATTCGAAATAAAACCCTATACCAACCTGTCTGATCAGCATGATATAGTATGCCAATTTCTCTTCTGTTGTGGAGGAGGCTCGAGCCCAACAGTGGGACGTATATGAGCTGAAATCATGAAAGATGATAGGAAAACATTTTAATTTAGTATATTAATTCTCCATGTGCTAATAGAGTAAGAATACATTTTATCACCCCTTTCTTGCTTGTGGATTTCATAAAAGACGACTAAGAAATAATCAGGTAACATGTCTGACCAGCGTGGTATGGTAGGTTAATTTCCCTTCCGTTGTGGAAAAGGCTCGAGCCAAGCAGTGAGACTTATGAGAACTAACACATTATAATATGCAGATAACATTTATGCAAGGGAAGGAAAACTACATAAAATCCTATAGCAATATTTCTAACCAAGCAGGGTCAATTTTCCTCCCATCGGGAAGCCGACTCGAACTCAGCATTAGGACGTATATGAACTGTAATGATATTAATGACGACAGCTTAATTGTCAGGTACCGTACCATTCTACAAGATATAGAATAAAAAAGAAAAAAAAAAATTAAAATTAAACGGTTTTATTGTAAAGAAACAGTAAAATTAAAATCGTGGGACATTACAAAACAAATATTTTAATCGAAGATTGTAGATATTTGACGTGCCCTACGATTTTATTTTTACTGTTTCTTTACAATAAAACCGTTTAATTTAAAAATTATATTTTTCTTTTTTATTTTCAAGTTTTTAGTTTTTCTATTGATTTTATATAGAGCACTGTATTCTACTTGTCAAGCTCTTTCGTTTAATACCCATATTAATGAAATTGAAAAACAAATAGGTTTTCCGCCATTTTGTAACGGCGGCCATCTTGAATTTACAAAAATATTGACAATACATAATTGTATTGTCATCAAAACCAAGGGCGTATACCAAATTTCAGATCAATCGGTTGACAGGAAGAGGGTGAAATTTCAATTACTAAATTTGACCCAACAAAGAAAAAAATAAACAAACAAACGGGGTAAGCTAAATAAAACCGTTTAATAATACTTAGTTACTTGAGTATTACTGTACGGTATGCACAGCCTGCAGTGGACTGTATGAGGGAATTTACGGAGTTAGGTGAGGAACTGATCTTATCCTATCCCTGCAAGCCGCGAAGAAGTAAATATGGAATACTCCACCAACCTTTCATCCACTCCCGCCGAGGGCAGTAGCGTCGTCGCAGTAAGCTCGCCAAACCGCGCGGTCAGCTTCACTATATTCTTAATTATATTTATAACTAGGCAGTTCACAGCACCACAAAACACTGTTATGGTGGTTCCAAATGTTCCGTATAATAATGTCCTTCCAAGGATTAAACAGGTGCGGCGATTACAAATACACCGATGGCACAACCGCTTGGCGGACCGAGTTGTCTCGAATCTTCTACTAGACTGTCTTAACGACGTTTGTAGAATTTAAGTTGTGAAGTTTTTCCAAATACCCTCCACATAGCTTGCAGAGACCGAACAATTACAATAATCCTTTTGCATTATTTTTTTGATAGTTATCTATGCATTCTGATCATCTCAGCTTTTATGCGTCCATTACTGAGCCTCTGAACTGAAGCTTTTGAAGTGGAAAATGTATTTGCGGCTTTGAAATTCTTATACGCAAGTTATTCGTTTGATGAAAAGTTCATGCAAAAGAGGTCGTAAGCCATTACTACATCGCGTACTTAGACGTATTCGTTACACACGCTTCAGTTCCTTTTCACGCGAACTTAAAAATAGTCTTTTCACTTTTATGTAAAAATTTATAATATTTTCCACATGGTAAGGGAGTAAGATTATAATTCAACAACTCCTATCTTACCCATGAGTGGCGTAAAAGACGAGTAAAGGGTATATTAAACATATAACAACTATGGCTGACCAGTGTCATAGAGTAAGAATACAATTTACCACCCCTTTCTCGCCTGCGGATTTCATAAAAGACGACTAAGTAATAAGCAGGTAACATGTCGGACCAGCGTGGTATAGTAGGTTAATTATCCTCCATTGTGGAAGTGGCTCGAGTCCATTAGTGGCACGTATATGAAATATGGTAATGGTAAGGAAATGAATAATCAACACAGTCGGTGATATTCAAAAGTACCTATATTTAAAATTTCCGTAGAAGAATAGGTGTAACCGATATAGCACGAAGCATTAGCACGCTGAAGTGGCAATAGGCAGGTCACATCGCTCGAAGAACTGACAACCGTTGGGGTAAAAAGGTTCTCAATTGGCGACCACGTAACCTACAACGCAGTGTAAGATCCTGTACTAGGACCAACGACCTGGAGGAGGTTGTTGGGAGTCGTTACATGCAGGCGGCACAGGACCGTAGGTTGTGACGATATATGAGGATGGCCTGCGTGCAGTTGTGCTTGGCGATAAGCTGATGATGATTTAAAAATCCGTAGAAAATGTATGTAACCAACATAGCTCAAAAAATTAACTCGTTGAAATGGCAATAGATAGACCATATTGCTCGCCAAACCAACAACCGTTAGTGAAGAAAGGTTCTTGAGTGGCGACCACGTAACATACCTAGGACGAACCCTACTAGGTGGACTGACGACATCTTGAAAGTCGCAGTGCACGGTTGGATGCAAGTGGCACTCTTCCGAGTGGCATTCTGCATTTATACACATTTTTTTTTAATATTGCAAACGGTGACAAACGAGCAAACAGCAACATTTACCATCAGGTATACCTGATGGTAAATGTTGCTGCCACTCATGGACTTTTGCTAGGCCGCTGTCTACCGTGAAGAAAGTATGAATGCGTGCAATGAGTTTTAGTGATACTAAAGGCATCACTAAAACCCCACACGCAAACACCCTCAGAAAGTTGGGCTTCCGACTCTCTCACTCACCGAACGAAGCACAGTAACACATTGCTACTATTCAGACTTTCTGTGAGAGTGTGGTACTACCCCGGACGGACCGGCCCGCGGCTGTAGACAGACAACTGTCAACATTGAGGTCCAGGGTTGGGGTTAGGTTAAAGGGTTCCGTACTATTTATTATTTTATTATTTATTTATTTATTATTAATTTATTGCAAATACAGGTAATTACATTAGTTGTTAGTTACTTCTATGTTTAGTATCACTGTATTTTACCTTTCAGCGTGCAATGTGTTACATAACAAAAAAAAAAAAAAATATAATACATATGAAATATTCAATTACATACAATTAATTTAAACTTATATTGAAATTTTTTAAATTTATAATGTCAAGTTTACATAAAGATGTCAAAATATTTATTTACAGATGTCAAAGTCTCATAAATATGTATTGAAATTACAGTTGGTCAAAAAGATATTCATTTATCGAATAATATGCTTTTTCTAATAGTAGGGCCTTTATTTTAGATTTAAATGTCTTAATCATTTTTATCTCCAGGATCAATTTGGGTAATTTATTATACACCTTTGAAGCCATGCACAGTATGCTCTTATTGTGAAATGTGACATTTCGAGGACAACTTATTTTCAGATTATGTCTTATACTATGAATTTTATCAAATAAATGTAAATTTTTTCTAACAAACATAACAACTTCAAGGATGTACATGCATGGTAATGTCAAAATTTTATGTTTAATAAAGAAAGGTTTACAACTATCCATTACTTTTAACCTACATATGGCCCGTATGCATTTCTTTTGTTCTTTGAAGACGTGATCTCTATTAGCAGAATTTCCCCAAAAAATAATACCGTAATTTAGTATGGGAGCTACGTGTCCATGGTATGCTGTCAAAACTGTTGGTGTATTATTTGTGGTTGCTAATTTCTTTAGAGCAAAAGAAAATTTACTAATTTTAGAACAAACAAATTCAAGGTGTGTTTTCCAATTAATAGTATTATCAATATGGATACCCAAAAACTTTGTTGTTTCTACTTCTAAGATTTTTATGTCATTAAATTGGATATTTAAGTCAACTAATTTATTTGATCTATTTCTAAATGTCATTATAGATGTTTTTTGAAGATTAATTTTTAAATTATTCAATGTCAACCAGTTAATAGTATCTTGTAGAGTATTATTTATGTCATTCTCAATCAGTAATTTGTCATGTCCTGTAAAAATAATTGGTGCTATCATCAGCAAAAAGAATAGATTCATGGTGTATTACTTTTGGAAAATCATTTATATAGATAATAAATAAAAGCGGTCCAAGCACACTTCCTTGCGGTACGCCAAAATTTACTTCTCTTTTACCAGAAGAATATGTTTGTACGCTTTTTATCGAGGAAGAAAATGTTTTAATAGAGCACAATTTGTTTATTTGTGTGATTTGTGTTCTATTGCTGAGGTAACATTTTATTAATTTCAGTACATTACCTCTAACACCATATGCATATAGTTTATCTAATAATGTTTCATGATGAACGTAATCAAACGCCTTGGTTAAATCCATGTACAAAGCACAAGCTTGCCTTTTATTGTCAATGTTAGCAATTATTGTATTTAAAAAAGCATAAATGGCATCATTTATGCTTTTACCCCTCCTAAATCCGAACTGTTGACTGGCAAAAAATCTATTAATTTCAAAATAACCATAAAGACATCTATGAATAACCTTCTCAAAAATTTTAGATATCACAGGTATTAACGCTATGGGTCTGTAGCAATTTATATCGTGTTTATTGTCCTTTTTAAAGAGCGGTTTTATTATAGTTAATTTTAATTCACTGGGAAAAACGCCATGACAAATACATAAATTAATTATATGGCTTAGAACAGATGATATCTCGATGGATACCGTTTTTAGTATTTTTGCGGCAATGTCATCGTATCCGGTGCTATTCGTAGCCTTGAGTGATAATATTATATTATGAATATCCTCCGGTATGGTTGGAGGCATGAATAATGATCCCGAATTTGTACTCATACAAATTTTTGGCGAATTCGCACCTAGTTTGGAAATTCGATCTATGAAGGAGTTATTAAAAGAGTTAGCTATTTCTATTGGATCTCTTATAATATTTCCATCAACCATAATGTACTGCACGTCGTCTTTAGGGATATTAGGTTTTTTATTATTAATTATGTTCCAAGTAGCTTTACATTTATTAAATGCTTTATTTATATAATTCTGATTTTGAGACTTTTGCGTAAGCTTAATAATACTCTTGAGTCTAGAAGATAAATTTATAAAGGCATTTTTATTTTGGTTAGTGCATTTTTTTCTATACTGCCATAAAAGTTGACGCTTGCGTTTACAACAAAGCCTAATACCTCTTGTGATCCACTTAGGTTGAGATACTACAGGATTCTTTATCAATTGAACTGGAAAACATAAATTGTAAAAAAGTCTAAATAGCTCATAAAAGTTACTAAAAGCAGTATTAGGTTCCTCACTATCAACTACCTCACAGAAACTAAGTGAATTAATGCACTCTTTGAATTTTTTAACGTTTTCTTTACAATAATTACGTTTTTTAATATACCAATGTTTGAACGACAAATTTGTCCTTGTTGGTATTTTCAATAGCTGCGCGGTGTGATCAGACAAAGATAAGTCAAGGTTTTCAAATGTGCAACCCCGTATATTAAATAAAAAATTATCAATACATGATCCACTTGCCAAACGTGTTGGTTCATTAATTGCCACTTTAAGATTATACGACTCTAATGTTTGCTTGAAAATAATAGATTCACTAGTTTTTCGGAGTAAATTTATATTGAAATCACCGCAAATAATTACTTTCTTTTTACAAAAACAATAAGTGCTTAATAGGGAATTGAATGTTTCAAAAAATTGATTAAGTTCTTCTACTTTAAATTTTGGTGGTCTGTAAATACATATAACAAACAATTTTTGGTCCAACAGTTCTATCCCCGAACACTCCATAATATTTTCAATACCGTATTTATTAATATCCCTTAAAATCTCGAAGGGTAAAGAATTATGTACTAGTATGCATGAGCTATTATCTATAAAAAGTCGCGTTTATTGTGTGGGAGCCCCCTTAATTATTTATTTTATTTTATTTTTAGTATTTGTTGTTCTAGCGGCAATAGAAATACATAATTTGTAAAAAATTCAACTATCACGGTTCTTGAAATACAGCTTGGTGATAGACAGACGGATGGACAGACAGCGAAGTCTTAGTAATAGGGTCCCGTTTTTACCCTCTGGGTACGAAACCCTAAAAATAAGGTAAATAATAATCAAGTCTACGTCTTTATTACTTGGTTTCCCACAATATTATCAACAGTACATTTTAATTCATTATTTGTTACCAAGATATTTTTTTTTTATAAAATTAATTCCTATATTATGTAAATTATGACGGAATTTTCCTATCAAATATTGTATCGTTCCCTGTGGTGATGAAGAAAGAATACAAATCACCATTCTCAATCTTGCCCGTGGATGTCGTAAAAGACGACTAAGGGATATCATTCGCATTTAACATCAATTCAAGAGAAGGAAACCTCGAAAAAACACTATACCAACCTGTCTGACCAGCATGGTATAATAAGGTCAATTTCCATCCTATTGTGGAGGAGGCTTTAGCCTAACAGTGGGACGTTTATGAGCTGAAATGATGAAAATGATTATTTTATCATTAGCTTATTAATAAAGATTTTTGAAGTAAGAATACAACTTTGACGAAAACGAAGGGTTTGGGGAAACCCCAAACCCTTCGTTTTTACCCAATCAAGACAATACTATGTGCAATCTAGAAATTGTTATTCTAAATCTCGATGTCATTACTGTCTGTTAATTATATGCTTCTGCACTAGTAGTTAACTCGTGATCGGGTGCCGTTTGTGGGATCTGATCTGGTCCAGCCATAATTGTTTGAATTATATTAAGTATCTTGCGGTTCGAAGGGCATCACACTGGAGCTAGTTCTTAAAAAACATGTACACAATTATATATCTAGGAAGAAGAAAAAAAAATTAAAAATAATAGACAAGCCCGCTGAGTTTCTTGCCGGCTCTTTTCAGTAGCGGTCGCGTTCCGATCCGGTGGTAGTATATTTTTTTTGGAAATTATAAACCTGACAATATGTAAGTGCTCGGGGTTTATGCATAATAAATGATTTGAATTTGAATTTTAAAGTACTTGAAATACAAGGATTTAAAAAACATTACCTCCTGACTTGTCTGTTCGTGTCTTAAAGGACGAAGACAAAGGGTTGTAGTAGGCATATAACATCTATGCAAGACAAGGCAAATTCAAAACCCTTATAACAAGATGTTTAATCAGCGTGGTATAGTTGAATCATTTCTCTTTGACAGTAGAGGAGATTCTTAAACAATAGTGGGACAATGACTTTTATGACCGGCCGCCTGCCTGATGTCAACCCTCCTTGGGAATGTAATCGTTGACCCAAATGGTACCAGATGGAGTTGGTCCGGGTCAATCTAGGGCTCTTAGTCATCTTTTACGACACCCACGAGCAAAGCAAGGGTTGGTAGTATTCGAAGCCGCTACCACACAGCACTTGAGAATACAATTTACTACTCCCTATCTTATCGGTGGATATCGTAAAAGATGACTATGTGATATAATATGCACTTAATATCTGGGCAAGAGGAGGAAAACTCAAAATGAAACCATATACCAACATGTCTGACCGGCATGCAATAGTTGGTCAAATTTCTTTCCATTATTTATTTATTTATTTTAAAGCTTTTGCACAAACAAAGGTACACGGCGGACTTAATGCCTTAGGCATTCACTACCAGTCGACCGGGAGTGGAGCAGAATACAGATGGTGATACAGGTGCAATACAGATAATTGAAGAACAGAATTTATATATAATTACCAAATGATACAAATATATAAATATGAATACATATATACCATATAAATACATATATATACATACATAAGTATACATACATACATAAAAAAGGATGTGAGCCGTCACAGATGAGTTGACTCCGCCAGAAAATCTAAGTAAAGTCGTTTAACTTTAGCCTTGAAAATGTCACGACTAGCAGCCATTCTGATGTCTAGAGGTAATGCATTCCACAGAAGAATAGCCTGGATATCAAAAGAGTGGAATGCACCAGACCAGAAGAGTGAGAGGGATAGTGAAGAAGAAGATTTTTTGAGGAACGAAGAGTACGGTCATGAGTGGTGAAAAGAAATTGAAACTTTGATTTTAAATAGGAAGGGGCATTAGGAGAGTTAAGAATTGAATAGAGTAAAGAAAGAGTACTCAAGCTCCGTCTTTGTCTAATTGGTAACCAATTGACACGAGAGCGAAATGTGGTTACATGGTCGTATTTGCGAAGGTTAAAAACGAATCGAATGCAATTGTTGAGAAGTCGGTCCAGCTTATTGAGCAGATTTGCATTCAGGTCGAGGTAGTACACATCAGCATAATCGATGATAGGAAGGACTAAGGTTTGAACGAGCGATGTTTTGGTTATGACTGGGAGAAAGTTTTTCAAACGGTATAGAGAACGAAGTGTTCCTGTAACCTTCTTAGATTCTTCATTATGGAGAAGGCCCGAGCCCAACAGTGGGACGTATGTGGGCTGCGATGATGACAATATCTTCCAAAGGAAGATACCCGGTCCTTTGAAAGGCTTACATGGGGATATGCATCCAATTCACAGAGGCTTTTGGAGAAATTTAATGTAAAATGTGAACTGCCAACGATAGGTGTAGAACTATTGTGCAATGATGATATCTAATTGATATTTATTATTATAATAATAAAATCTAATATGAATAATATCATTATAAATATAAGCTTAATCATTAAATGTAAGGTTACATTATCTAAATATAGAATCCTTTCACTCGCAAAGTTACGTTTATAATCATAACTAGCGACCCGCCCTCGCTTCGCTTCGGTTTCAGTCGCCCCACCTGCGCAGTTGCTGTTCCCGTGGGAATACCGCGATAAAATATAGCCTATATTACACCCTGATATTATAGGTTTCCATTGGTGAAAGAATTTTTGAAATCGGCCCTGTGGTTTAAGCGTGAAAGCGTAACAAACAAATAAACAAACAAACAATCTTACTTTCGCATTTATAATATTAGTAAGGATAATTATTGTCTATATAAATTATTGTTTATTTAATTATTATTTACTATTATTGTCTATTTAAATTAAACTGTTATACTCAGTGTGGCAATGTACGAAGAATACACAACCTCATTTCTTGCCCGTGAGTATTGTAAAAGACAACTAAGAGATGTAATACGCATACCATCATTGCAGCCCACATACGTCCCACTGTTGGGCTTGGGCCTCCTCCACAGTGGGAAGGAAATTGACCTACTATACCATGCTGCTCAGACATGTTGGTATAGGTAATACGCATATAACATAAGAGAAGGAAAAATGAAATAAAATCCTATACCAACCAATGTAGGTCTGTCAGGCTGGGCATACGACAAGCGTGGTGTAATTGGTAATTTCCCTTCCATTATGGAGGAGGCTGGAGTAGGGATGTGACTTGGAGGGAAGTTAATCGATTTTTTGTTCTTTAAAATAAATCGATTATAAAAAAATCGATTAATTCAAAATAAAACATCTATTATAAAATAATCGATTTTCTCCCAACCGGATAATGACTTTTTTTTTTTAGGAATTGTGAGCTTTATTTTCTAATATAGTATGAAATGACCTTTTTTTTAGGAAATCTGTCAGTGAATAATCGATTAATTTCGATCGAATTTCGAATAATAAAAAATCGATTAATAATCGATTTTTATTATTTTGATAATCGATTGTAATAATCGATTATTAGAAAAATCGATTATTTTTTTCACATCCCTAGGCTAGAGCCCATTAGTAGGACGTATATGAGCCGAAATGATGATTACTTTTTTTTATTATATTATTCAATCGCATGCCTTTTAAAGGCTATCACTCACACATCACTTCAGCTTATGTAGGTACGTTTCACTGTTGGGCTCGAGTCTCCCCCACAATACAAAAGAAATTGACTTTACTATACCATGCTGGTCAGACAGGTTACGGGTTATACGGGTTTATTTCGAGTTTTCTTTCATTTGCATAGATGTTCGATGCATGTTTTATACTTTTGTCGTCTTTTACGATATCCACGACAACCTATTATTATTGCTCCTGTAAGCTAGGATCCATAATTGTCATGATTTATAATCATTATTTCAGCCCATATGCGTTCCACTATTGGCCTCGGGCTTCCTCCACTATAGAAGGGACGTCGACCTCATATACCTTTTCCTTCCCTTGCATAGATGTTTTATGCCTATTATAGTCTCTTAGTCGTCTTTTACGATATCCATGGACATGGTGAATGGTATCTTTACTCCGTTACCACACAGAGATTGAATGTTATATTTTATGTAAAATAGTAAGTCAGTCCCCGCTTTTTTTTGGGTTGGGCTATGGTCAGCGCACCCACCGCCCGGCTCCGTCCGGGACAACACAGGGGCGGCACGTGACGCCATAACCCACCCGATAGCACATCACCTTCGTCGTTGGGCAGATCACCGGTGCAGATATCATTGTCGTCTGTGGTTGGCCCGACGGTATACCCTGAGAGGGTACCCTCTCCCGTCGATGTCCCTTTCCCGGTATGTCGGTCGCCGTCGCGAGATCAGCCTCTTCGCGGGTGACGGACTAAAATCTCCAGTCCGATCACCCGCAGCCTCTGTTAGGGCGGCATCAGGCGCAAAGTCAGCCCTCGCTAGCTTCGATATCTTTAGGAACTATTATAGGCTGGCTTCGGACGTCAAGGGACTCTGTACTAGTGGTCTATCCAATAGCGACGGGAAGAGAACATGGTGGGTTATAGGGCCGCGCCCGCCCTTTCGTTACCCTAGACGGAGTCGACGACGTGTATGCTGACTACAGCCCGCGAAACAAAACTATGAACTATAGAATCACAAAACCATATTAAGTAGTTGAGCTACATAAAAAAAAATCCCAGAGTTTATAAAGAACTAGCAACCCGCCCTCGCCTCGTTTCAGCTTCAGTCGATTTACCCGCGTAGTTTCTGTTCTCGTGAGAATATCGAGATAAAGTATAGCCTATGTTACACCCTGATATTATAGCTTTGCATTGCTAAAAGAATTTCTGAAATCGGTTCGATAGTTTAAGTCTGGAAGCGTAATAAACAAACTTACTTTCGCATTTATAATATAGGATTTCCTTTACATTGTGAAGGAAGCTTCAGCCTAGCAGTGGGGACGTATATAAGCTATGATGATATTCGTATAAGAAGGAAAATTCTAAACAAAACCCTATACCAACTCGCATGCCCAGTGTAGCATACATACATGGATTCACGCCTCTTTCCCATAGTTGTAGGCAAAGACCACTTCCTTCCACTTTCTACGATCTGGACATACCACTTTCGCCTCCTCCACATTCAATAATTTCCTCATGCATGTTTTTCAGTTTAGGGTACTTTAAACCTCGGGTCGACCACTGAAGTCAAGGAACTCTGCACTCATGGTTGGCCCACCGACGAAGATGACGTGCTATATGGGTGGGTTACGGGGCCACGCGCCGCCCCATCTGTCGCCCTGGACGTGCGCTGACCGTAGCCCACCCCAAAAAAAAGGGTACTTTAAAAACTTTTTAAAAAGGTTCTTTCCAACACTTCCGTTCATATTCGCCCTATAAATAGTAGATATTTTTTTCCTATTACGCTATTATGGAGGAGGCTCGAGCCCATCAGTGAGACATACATGAGCCGAGATAGTTAATCGGATAGTTAATTTATGGCAGATAAATCTAGGCCTT
Organism: Lymantria dispar; assembly: GCA_032191425.1. NCBI lineage: Eukaryota > Metazoa > Arthropoda > Insecta > Lepidoptera > Erebidae > Lymantria > Lymantria dispar. The sequence goes on along the minus strand of CM063442.1, from coordinate 3,218,563 downwards.
CCTAGGCAGTGACGAATTGAGAATGCAATATATACCTCTTCCCATAGAAGTGGTAAAAGTTAGCTAAGGAATCAGAAGAGGAATAGTCACCAGCAAACTTCTATCTTCCTATATAAAGCCCTCGGTCCTTAACCCATCTACCAAACGTATCAATTATGGCATCCTCATGTTAATGACTCCCACAGGCAAGTTGACTACTAAAATGAATATTCATAGAAATTCTCTGAGTGCTGTGTGTTATCTTACTCCGAAAGCGGACGATGACCTGATGTGACTGCTGGTTAATTGGACTGCTGGAAATGTATTTTTTCTCCTTCCACCACATATAATTATTAAATATCAGGTTGACCGAGCTTCGCTCGGAGTATTTTTGTAGCATTTATTTAGATATATATTAATAAAAAATAATAAAATAAATAATGAAAATTATATAAAAAATTACAAAAAGAGAATAATAATAACACCGAGATTCGATCCGACGCCGTTTGTCGCCGATGTCAAAAATAAAATGAAACCTGACTACTTCGCCACTGAGCTATCGCAACTAATGACATTGATGGCAAAATTTGAATTCATATTCTTTTAAAATTTAATGTCATTATATTATCTGCCAAAAACACTGACAAAACAACATTTTCTATACATAAAACCTAGCTAGATCGATTCTTTGGGCCCGAATCTTCTAGTATGCCAAGTTTCAACAAAATTGTTGTAGCCGTTTCCGAGATCCTGAAAATATACATATTTACAAGAATTGCTCGTTTAAAGATAAAAAAAGATCAGGTTGACCGAGCTTCGCTCGGAATATTTCTGTAGAATTTATTAAGATATATATTAATAAAAAATAAAAATTATATAAAAAAATTACAAAAAGAGAATAATAATAACACCGAGATTCGAACCGACGCTGTTTGGATGCTACAAAACTCAAAATTAAAATCGGCCGTCTCCCAACTGAGCTGTCGTATCTCTTGACATTTACAACGAAATTTGAATTAATATTCTTTTAAAATTTAATTTCATTTATTGTTATGCTAAAAACACCGACAAAAGAACATTTTCTATAAATAAAACCTAGCTAGATCGATTTTTTGGACCCGAATCCTCTAGTATGCCAAGTTTCAACAAAATCGTTGGAGCCGTTTCCGAGATCCTGAATATATATATATATATACAAGAATTGCTCGTTTAAAGATATAAGATATCTGGTTGACCGAGCTTCGCTCGGAATATTTTTGACGAATTTATTTAGATATATATTAATAAAAAATAAAAAATGAAAATTATATAAAAACCTACAAAAAGAGAATAATAATAACACCGAGATTCGAACCGACGCTGTTTAAATGTCACATAATCCAAAATTAAAACCGCCCGCCTCCCCACCTGAGCTACCGGAACTCATGACGTTGACAACGAAATTTGAATCCATATTCTTTTAACATTTAATGTCATTGTTTGTTTTGCTAAAAAGACGGACAAACAATATTTTCTATAAATAAAACCTAGCTAGATCGATTTTTTGGACCCGAATCCTCTAGTATGCCAAGTTTCAACAAAATCGTTGGAGCCGTTTCCGAGATCCTCAATATATATATATATATATATATATATATGTATATATATATACAAGAATTGCTCGTTTAAAGATAAGATTAACACGTGCTATAAACATTATTAATTATCAAGAAATTTCTAGTTTATTCTTTGTTTTACAAAATAATGATGGAGATGCGCCATACCAGTAGAAGAGCGTTAGGTCGACAGCTGCCCAATATTTAATCAAAACTAAACTAATTGTGGTGACGGAGTAAGAATATAAATCACTACTCCCTATATTGCCCGTGGTCGTCGTAAAGGACGACTAAGGGATATAATATGCACATAAAATCTGTGCAAGAGAAGGAAAACTCGAAATGAAACCCTATACCAACATGTCTGACCAGCATGGTATAATAGGTCAAATTCCCTCTCATTGTGGAGGAGGCCCGAGCGCTGTTGCGCTACTACTGTTGTAGAACTTATGTGGGCTGCGATGATGATGATTATGATGAAATTAGAACACTGCCGTGTGGTGACGGTGTAAAAATACAGTTTGCCCCCTATAGGTGTAATAAAAGACGACTAAGGAATATGATATACAGATGTTATTTATGCGAGAGAAGGAAAACTCGACATAAAACTCCCACGTCTGACCAGCGCGTTATAGTTGGTCAATTTACCTTCCATTGTGCAGGAATTCTTTTTTTTTTTGGTAGGCAATGGTCTAGACACACCCCACCCAATCTGTCCGGGGTGACGAATGAGCGGAGTACGCCTCTATACCTTCCGTGTTGCCTCCCCATTGCCATTCGGCCAACCATTGGTACCAATTCCTTGACTTCTGTGACCGGCCCGGCGAGGTACCCTTTCTGGTACCATCCCTTTGACGGCGAAAGTCATTGTTGCCGGAGCGTCGCTCTCATACAGTTGGCCTCTCTGCAGGTGGCAGACTAATCCTCGATTCGTCTGCCCGTAGTTCAGGATGTCTAAGCACAACAGTGGAAATTATATAGGCTGAGATCATGATGATGAAACTAGGATTTTGATTTATATTTGATCTAATATTGTTGATTTCACAGTATTATTAAATAGTTTAGTGAATAAAAAGTCGTGAGAGAGAGACGCTTGGAAAGGATTGTATGTTGATGAAGGCCCTCGCGAGGCAAGGTAATTCCTTAGTACTATCGGTAAAAAATTAGAAATAAATATTATATTACATTTTCATATAATAGTGACTCATCACATTTCTGGTAAGAAGTACAAAGAAACTAGGCATGAATGAATATGATAATAATTATATTATAAATAGTTTAAACGGAATCACGCTCTGAGAAACAATTAAAACGATATGCAAGCTAGCCTTGCATATCGTTTTATATATTGCATGCAGTCAAGCACGTGCTTGACTACGTGCAATATATAGCTGGTCAAGAACAAGTTAAATTCTAGATATTATTGATTTACCTTTGCCTTTTTTCTGTATGGTGACGAAATAAGGATACAATTCAACATCCTTCTAGCCCCATCATTTTAGGCATTTTAAACCCTATTCTGCAGAAAAATCCTAGTTAGATAAATTTTTGTATACACCTTTATTACGGCGTTGTTATGAAGATGGGAAAAATCATCATTCATATCGTGTCGGCTAAAATAGTTATAAAGGTCAAAAGATCACCAAAATTAGTTCACAAATATCTTGAGACCTATTGCTCGAAGACCTATTGTCGTAATAAAAATTGTTTGTCGTGAAATTTTACAAAAATGCCTCTTACGGTGCGATCCGTGTGTCGTAAAAGATGACTAAAAGATATGATATGCAGATAACATCTATGCAAGAAAAGGAAAACTTAACATAAATCGCTGGTCAGGTTTTAGTTCCAAATCATTAGGAGACTTGGGCTTAAATGCTCCTCTGACATAATCAGAGACCTTTATTAGCCAGACTAATTTATAGCAAGAGAAGTTAATTGATAAAGAAGAAAGAAGTAGGATGATGTGTTAAAATAGTTAGTAGTAATGTAGTAGTAAGTAATAAGAATGAGAGTAGGAGTGTCGTGAATATTGGGATAGTAAAGAAATAGACAATGATGTTTTTTATTATTCAGTGATTAGATGAAGCACATGTACATATGCAAATGTCAATGATATATATATGCATATGATTTATGCATATATCAGTGAATATGCTGATGATGAATTATAAGTGAAGACTTAAAATTATAATAGTTATTTAGGTAACTTATAGTAATTATAGTAATAGTAATAGGAGATAGAATATGTACATTTTTTTAATTTTTTTTTTTTCATTTTGTATTTTTTTTTGTTTAATTTTGTTTATATATATATTTAATTCATTATTATTATTTTTTTTTTTTTTTTTATCGTGTAACTATAGGTCTAGTAAACTAAATTAAAGGTAGAGTAGTAATAGTTGATGGGTTATTATACAATAGTTATCTTAGAGAGTTTATACATAGGAAGTAAGAAATATAAATAGTGAGGTTAATTTATAATATTAGGTATATGGAAATGAGTTAGTTACAATGACATATAAAATTAAAAATAGTGACTATTTAACCTAACCCTATATACATTATATGTACAGCAGTATAGGTTGACAGTACAATTAATTCAGATAGGAAGGTAGGACAAATTAAATATAAAACTATAATTGGGATTTAAATAAGTTAAATTAATTCATTATAATACAATAGTATATCTATGACAATACAGTATAAAAGTAGTAATTGACAGTTATATATAAAAGGTTACATTTAGTATTACTTGTGAATTAAGTAGTGAATTAATTGTAAGATAATTCAGTAATGTAATACTGCAAGATAGTTATATATATATAAGATAATAATTTTTGATTAATAGCACCATCTATACTAATTATATTTTACTATGCATTATTATGGTTAGTAATTTAGGAATGTAAGTAAGAATAGAAAAATAAATAGTTTAGTAAATTACAAAAGGTATATTAGAAATGAGTAAAATAATAATGTAAATATAAAATGGTAGAATCGTCTAACCTAACTTAACCGTTGTTTGGATTTATAATACTATAATAATATAATACAGATGGGAAAAATTAATTTATAGTGCTGTTCCTTTTGATGACTTTAAGAGCTAATTTTTTACAAAAATCGATGAATAATTTCCTGGTATCACTATCAGATATTAAATTATAAAAGTTATTAACAGAAACTGTGATATCCGTTTCTGATTCAATATTATATCTATCATGTGTGTACAACGGGCATTCAGTGATGATGTGAGTAGCATTCTCCTCAGCGCCGGTATTACAAATGCATAGTGGGCTCTCTTTACATTTAAATCTGAAGAGGTAAGCAGAGAACCCACCATGCCCTGTTAATATTCGTGTTAGTACATGATCTAGCTGGATTGATTTTAAAATCTTATGAGCAGACATAACATCTGGAAAGAACAATTTTGTTGAATAACATGTGTTGTTGGTGGTGTATCTGGTGTTCCATTCATCTATTGATTCATGGCGAAGATAGTTTTTGGCATATGATATGGGGAATTTGTCATAAGAATGCTCTACGTTTAGTTATAGGGCTGCTAATTTCGCTAGTTCATCAGCCCTTTCGTTGCCTTGCAAGCCGATATGTGATTTAATCCAGCATAAATCAACGTCTTTATGCTGGAGGAGGCAGTTATCTAGGTATTTGCGAGTTTCAATGGCTAATGGGTGTAATGAAAGACTATCAATGACAGTATCCAATGCCGCCCTAGAGTCGCTGAGAATGACACATTTTACATACTTACTATCTGCCACCATCTTAACCGCCAGGCATATGGCCAGCAATTCGGCCTGGTAAACAGTGCAGTAGGGAGCCAAATATAATCGGTTATTAATTTCCTTATTAAATCGCTGGTCAGAGCAGTATTCCCTCTCAGTATGTAGAGCCCCGAGCCCAACAGAGGGAATTATGGGGGCTGCGATGATGATAATATTACTTTGCCTGACTTTTGTAAGTGTAACAAAATATTAAACTAGATCTCTGTACATGTCATATGTTTTCTTATTTTTAAAAATCTATGGCCTGGTAAAATTCCCCAGAAACGGAGCAACGAAAGGAAGGTTTATGGCTCCACAGTTATGGTTGAACTGTTATTAGTAACGATTCAATTATTATCCCTAATATGTCCCATATTACCGTCATAAAAAGTACTGTATGTGTTAAACTAGAAAATACTCTATTTTTTTTTTTTTTTTTTGTGTGGTCTGCGTTCGGCGCGCCTCCGCACCACTCCGTCCGGAGCGACAGAGGGGCGTAAGCACGCACACTCGCAACCCACCCGAAAACCACGTCGCCTTCGTCGTTGGGCCGACCACAGGAGCAGAGTTAACTTGTCGTCAGTGGTCGGCCCGACGGAATACCCCCTACTTGGGGTACCCTCCCATCGACCGACGTCCCCCCCTCGAGGAGGACGTCGGTCTTTCCTCACGCGGTCGGCCTCTCGGCGGGTGACGGACTAATCCCCGGTCACGTCACCCGCGGCCTCGGCTAGGGCGGCATGAGGCGCAGGTAGTTGCGCCTGCGCCGCCCCATTCGCCAGCGGCGGATCTCCTCATCGAGGCTGCGCTCCTCGCGCAGGCGATCCGCCGCCTCCTTCTGGGAAAATACTCTATGTGCCAATTTTCATCCTAATCCAGTCAACGGTTTACGCTTAATTCAGAAACAAACGTTCTAACACCTTCATTTATTTTCACATTGATAATATTACTTTCACCTGCTTAGTTCAGATTCCCGCGGCAATACGGTGATATGTATAACCTATCTTGGTCACTGATAAAGTAGTTTATTATAGAAAGAATTCTTAAAATTGATCAAACTCCCTCGGTGTCCTGTTCCCGTGATAAAGTATACGGAATACCGGGATAAAGTATAGTTGATGTTACTCGCTGATAAAGTAGTTTTCCACAAACGAAAGCATTTTTAAAATCACGCTCAAATCATGCTTTGCCTGCACGTTCTCGTAAGAGATAAAATATAATGTAGTCCCCGTTTCTGTGAGAATTCCAAGATTACAAATCGCCTATGTTACTCACTGATAATGTAGCTTTACATTGGTAAAGCAATTTTGAAATTTGGTCGACTTCCCACGAATTCACCCTCGTAGGTTCTCATAGGGATTATATTAAAAAGCTTGCATATGATACTTGCTGATAATGTACATTTCTATTGCTGATATACTTCTTAAAATTATTCACCAATTTTAGCTCACTCGCGAATATATATTATTAGCTGGTGATATTGCTTATAGCTATTAAAATTGGTCAACATCCCGTGGTTTTATCCGCGAATTACCTGTTTCCCTGAGAATACCGGTATACAGTTTTGGCTTTATTACTCGTTGATAACATAGTTTTCCATTAGTGAAAAAGTTTTTAAAATCAGCAACAATGCGCTGTTTCCCCTCGTAGTTCTTATATCCGTGGGAATATCGGGATAAAAAATAGCCTACATATACAACTCACTGTTAATGTAGCATTTCATTGGTGAAAGAATTTTTATGATTGGACGTATCGCAGTTTCACCGGAATTGTTTCGTTCCCGTAATAAATCAGAATAATGGCGTATGTTTTTCGCTAATCATTATAGGTCTCCATTGTTGAAAGATTTTTTTTATAATCGATTCAATGGCTTAAGCGTGAAAGCGTAAAAACAAACAAAGCAACTTACTTTTGGATTTCAAATATTAGTTAGGAAGTTATCCTAACTTCAGACATCGACCCTTGGTAATTATTACACTCAAAATGTACTAATGAAACAACAGTACCAAGAAACAAATACATAAACACGAAACATCAGCATTGTTTATAATTGCTTTATTATTTTTAACAAGGTCAGTCAGTTCCAGCCACACCTCGTGAATCGTCCAAGGTGACGGAAAGTAGGTCTAAAAGCTACCATACTGTATCTACCAACATTTCGGCTGACCACCTATTAGGGTTTTGGCAGGAACGTGGAAGTGTCATGTGGTGTTCTTGTATTATAAATTTAATATCTTAGTGTTTTAACATGTTATATTAAATAATGTTGATGGCATTTTATGTAATATATAGCGGCAGAACTGCTAGTGAATATGATATGAAAGTGCTTTAAAAACCTTTTTGTTCCCAACAAAATTCCCAAAACATACCGTTAACAATGGCCATAGCACTGTTGAAGGCGACAATATGACTTACTGACGGACTTATATGAAGAAATAACAAGACTCAAAGTCGCTCAGCGTGCTATGGAGAAGGCTATGCTCGGGATTTCTCTGCGAGATAGAATCCGGAATTCAGAAATCCGCAGAAGAACGGGTGTAACCGACATAGCACGAAGAATTAGCACGCTGAAGTGGCAATGGGCAGGCCACAGCGCTCGACGAATCGACAACCACTGGAGAAGGAAGGTTCTCGAGTGGTGACCACGTATCGGATGACGCAGTGTAGGACGCCCTCCCACTAGGTGGACCGACGACCTGGTGAAAGTTGCTGGGCATCGTTGGATGCAGGCGGCACAGAACCGCAATTTGTGGCGTAACGTGAGGGAGGCCTGCGTCCAGTAGTAGACGGTGATAGGCTGAAATGATGATGTTAGCGCCGCGTTATTTGCTGTCATTCAAATGTGAACATTCTGTTTCTAAATGGTATCATTAACTTGACGAGTGGATGACGCATCCTTTTTCTCTCCTCCCTAAACCCGCGATTCACACGACACCTAGCTGAAGAAGCTCGGTGACATTCGCCCTTGAACCGCCGCCGCTGCAAGACCTTAACTGCGCGTGACATGCGCCCGCGTCCTGGTGGCATAGGGTGAAACTACGCTATTGTACGTGTTATAATTACCGAACTAGTGAAGTGTATAGGTGCACCTAAAATACAGCAAAACTCGACAGTGGTTATCACTTTGGACACTTACGACGGACGGTCTGTGGTATTGGAGCCTCAAGGACGCTTTGGACGATCCAGGAGTGTATTGGAGTCAAGGTGCGTGGAATTCCTATACCCTAGACCTAAGCGTATGCTCATCGTCGTTGTGATACCAATTTTGTAATCAGCCGCCTAGCGAAAAATTATACAGTCCATTCTCTCATAAAATTACCGCCATAACGCCTTCGGGCGCATAACGCATATTTGCATGACCAAAGTAATTTGGGCCATGCCATAATTTGGTCCTCCTCGCAGGATACAATTAATTGTAATTCAATTGTATTTTGTCGATTTTGTTGTATCTTTTTCGCTACCATTTTGTTTGTTTAACTTCGTGTCACAACGTGGTTAGTACGATAGTACGCCGTTGTGCACCTTACATTCATTAAAATAAAGCCGTTGATTCTTTGGTTGACAGTCACCAGCCTCAACGCATCCCCGCACCGCGCCTATATAAGTGTTTACCTTTACAGATTTATATAAATGACATAATATTTCCCGCCCTTTAGGCATCATTTATATGTATTATATTTAAGTATTTATTAACACGTACTCATAACATAACATAACAAAACCACGCATACTTTTAAATTATTGCGTATTCTAGTTTAAAAGTAGGTAGCATCGAACGTTGCGCACGAGCCGCACGGACGAAATAATAAAATTGTTCATTCGCCGTAATAATTATTACCTATTTTTTTTTTTTTTTTTGGGTGGGCCATGGTAAGCGCACGGGCAGCCCTGTCCGCCCGGGCGACGAAAGGACGGCGCGCGGGCTCATAACCCACCCGTACCCGTCACCTCGTTGTTTGTTGGGCCGACCACCGGAGCAGATGTGACTTGTCATCAGTGGTCGGCCCGACGGAATACCCTTTCGGGTAACCTCACGTCTCGACGTACTGGGACGTCGGTCGCCATCGCGCGGTCAGCCTCTCTGCGGATGACGGACAATTCCCCGGTCCGATCACCCGCGGCCTCGGCTAGGGCGGCATTAGGCGCAGATATTCGCGCCTGCGCCGCCCCAGTCGCCGGCGGCGGAACGTGTCGCCGAATAGGAGCTCTACTCGCACACGATCCGCCGCCTCCTTCCGTGAGATTACGGCCTCACAGAAGGCGGCGACCGCGTCCCGGTTCCTAACGCTGTCGAGCATCTCCCTGGCGATGGTCGGCAGCGCCAGGTCGGCACCGATAATCGCGACGAGTTCACGGCGCTCCCCCTCCCACGCAGCACACCCCTCGAGCGTGTGCTGCGCCGTGTCCTCGTCGCAACTGCAGTGGTGGCAGGACGGTGTGCTCTCCCTCCTGACAATCTTGTGCAGGTACTTCCCAAAACACCCGTGTCCAGTCAGCACCTGCACCAGTCGGAAAGAAAGCACCCCGTGCGTCCGCTCCAACCACTCCATCAGCACCGGCCGGAAGGCCTCAACGGTCCTGACACCATACCGAGGACTCTCCAGCCGGACTGCCCAACGGGCAGTGACTCCTCGGCGGGCGTCGACCCGCCAGGCGGTGATCTCCTGCAAGGAGACCATACCGCCGCGGGCGCGCGTCTCCGACAACCGCCGATAAATGTCGGCGAGCATCTCCGCCTCCAGGTCCCACGGGGGAGTTCCGGCCAGGAGGCACGCTGCCTCCGTCGCCACCGTGCGGTAACCCCGTATGGCCCTGATCGCCATGACCCTCTGTAGTCGCCACAGGAGGGCCCTAAGACGGACGGTCAGGGACCCCGCCCACACCGGTGCGCCATACAGGGCCATCGACTGGATCACCCCCGTGTACAGCTGTCGGCAAGTAGCACTGGGTCCAACCACATTCGGCATCAGCCGCGAAAGGGCGGACGCCGCGCCGACAAGCCGGGGAACAAGTCGATGGAGATGCTCCCGGAACCAAAGATGCCCGTCGAGCACCAGGCCCAAGTACTTCATGTGGGCCTGGATGCTGATGGTGACCGACTTCACGGTAATCGAAGCGCCGGCGGGAGGCCCGGCGGTACGGAGGCCATGGAACAAAAGGGCCTCCGTCTTTTCCAGGGCTACCCTCAACCCCAGCGCTTCGATCCGCCTGACAATCTCCTCGGTGCCGAGAGTTGCCAGGCGTGCCGCCTCTTCTAGCGTCCCACCCCGGGCTGTGACGAGTGTATCGTCAGCGTAGCAAATTACGCCCAGCTCGGGTGGGAGACGTCCTCTCAACGCCCAGTCGTAGCCGATGTTCCACAGGGTCGGACCCAGAACCGACCCCTGTGGGACACCGCACGTCATGGCCTTTCGCACAACGTCCCCTACTCGGTCAACGTAGAGGACGCTGCGTCCCTCCAAGTAGTCTGCCACCAGCCGCCTGAGGTACACGGGCACCCCGTGATACCTCAGCCCCTCCCTGATGCAGTTGAATGGCAGACTGTTGAAGGCGTTGGCGATGTCCAGTGACACCTCCAACAGGACTCCTCTGCCGGTGACGGCCTCCGCTACCACGGACTTCAGGCGCAGCAGGGCCGCGATCGTCGAACGCCCTCTCCGAAAACCAAACTGGGCGTCCGACAGATCGGGCCCGACCCCGACGCGGTGCCGCTCGATGCGGGCAGCCAACACCCTCTCTAGCAGCTTGCCCACATCATCGAGCAGCACGATGGGCCTGTAGGCCGAGGCCGACTCGGGAGACCGTCCCGGCTTCGGCAGGAGAACCAGCCTCCCCTCTTTCCAGCACCCAGGGAACTGCCCGGACGTCAAACAAGCCTCGAACAGTCCCCTGAGGCGTGGTCCCAGGTGCTCGAGGACCAGGGCCAGCACACGGTTCGGAATACCGTCGGGCCCGGGGGCGGTGGATTTGACTCGCATACGCGCCACCGCCGCTCCCATTTCCGGCTCCGTGATGGGTGGAGCACTTTCATCGTCGTCGGCCTCCCGGTCGCTGTCCGGCGAAGCCATGACCGGGGGCGTGTGCTCCGCCCGCCGCGGAAAGAGGACCTCGACAACTCTGGTGAGGAGGCTGGGCTGGAGAGTCTCGGTGAGGGGGGGGCCCCGCCCGTGGAGCTTGTTCAGCGCCACGAGGTAGGGGCGACCCCAGGGGTCACGCTCGAGACTGTCCAACATCTCCCGCCGACTAACGTCCTTGGCGGTACGTACGGCCAGCCTGAAGGCAGACCGCGCACTGTGGTAAGCCTCGTACAGCTGGCCCTCCCGCTCAGCGTCGCGGTGACGCGCTCGGCTGCGGGTGTAGGCCCTCCGGGCACGTATGCACGCGGCCCGAAGGTCCGCCAATTCTCGGGACCACCAGGGGACCGCACTCTTCGGGGGCAGACGCCGCACACGGGGCATGGCCGCATCGCAGATCTGCGTTAACGCACAGCGGATGCAGCACACGGTTAGGTAAACCGTCGGGCCCGGGGGCGGTGGATTTGGCTCGCATACGTGCCACCGCCACCCGCATCTCCGGCTCCGTGATGGGCGGACCACTCTCGTCGTCGGCCGCCCGGTCGCTATCCAGCGAAGATATGATCGGGGCCGTGTGCTCCGCCCGCCGTGGAAAAAGGTCCTCGACTCTGGTGAGGAGGCTGGGCTGGAGAGTCTCGGTGAGGGGGGCGGAGGTGGGGCGGAGGCGGGAGGCGGGGCGCCCGCGGAGCTTCTTTAGCGCCGCAAGGTAGGGGCGACCCCAGGGGTCACGCTCGAGACTGTCCAGCATGTCCCGCCGACTGACGTCCTTGGCGGTACGGACGGCCAGCCTGAAGGCAGACCGCGCACTGCGGTAAGCCTCGTACAGCGGGCCTTCCCGCTCAGCGTCGCGGTGACGCGCTCGGCTGCGGGTGTAGGCTCTCCGGGCACGTATGCACGCGGCCCGAAGGTCCGCCAATTCTCGGGACCACCAGGGGACCGCACTCTTCGGGGGCAGACGCCGCACACGGGGCATGGCCGCATCGCAGATCTGCGTTAACGCACAGCGGATGCGGCCAGCCTCGGCATCCACCCCGTCCGCCTGGGGCGGTGAGGACAGCCACGACTGAACGATGGCTGCCTCCGCCAACAGGTCCCGATCCAATCGACCCACAGCCCACCGCGGAAACGCGGGAGCTCCGTCCGCCGTGTGACCCCTGCTGGTCTGCAGGAGGGTCCGGGAGACCTCTATCCGGATGTATCGATGGTCGGATAGGGTCTCAACCTCCTCCTGGACGCACCAGCTCCTCACACGTGCTGCGACATTAGGGCTAGCGAACGACAAGTCCACTATCGACCCGCCCTGCTGCCGCACGCACGTTTGCACCGAGCCCCTGTTCAGCAAACAGAGGCCCAGTGCCGCCGCCCACTCTTCGACCGCCCGCCCACGGTCATTCGTCCTGGGGGACCCCCACGCCGTGGACTTTGCGTTGTAGTCCCCCAGAACGAAGATTTGGCGCGGTGCCAGTCGCCGTATCGAGGCCCCCAGGATAGTGAGGAAGGCCCCGAAATCCGTCGCGCTCCTGTTGGGGGAGAAGTAAACACCAAATAGCGTAACCTCTCCCCATTCCGCCGCGACATACCCATCGCCCCTGTCCTTGAGCAACAAAGGCGGGGAATGCCACGACGTGGAGGCGACGATTGCCACAGAGCCGTCACTGCTGTCCAGCCAATTGGGCCGGTCAGGCACCACGTACGGCTCTGCGGCTACGGCTGCACCGATCAACCACTCCGCCATGGCTTGCAGGAAAACGTCCTGTGCCTCGGTGGCGTGGTTGAGGTTGGCCTGCAGGAGGTGGTACGATTCGGTCGCCATTAGTGGGCCGTATCCATCACCTCCTCCACGCTGGCGGGCGATCGGGTCGCGCTAGGGGCGGGAGCGGCCGGGGTCGTCGGACCGCTCCGCCCCTTTGGGGCCGAAGCCGGGGGTCTGCACTCCCTGCCCCCCATACGGTGCTTGGCGCCGCACACGCGGGGCAGTGAGGAGTGGCGGCGCAGGATGCCGCCTTGTGCCCGGGTTGACCGCAGCGAAAGCAGAGATCGCTGCAGTCAAAGCAATTGGTGCATGTCGGCCGAGTGTGTCCGACCGCCATGCACTTGTAGCACCTCGCAGGCCGGGACTCCAGCGCGGTCAGCCGCGCCGAGCTCCAGCCCACGAGGAGCCTGCCTGAGTCGGCCAATTGCTTGGCCGACTCCACCGGGCACTGCACCCAGGCAGCACCGACGCCGCCCGGACCAGGGCGGATAGCGCCAATTCGGACGGTGTCCACGGGACACCCGGTTTTCGAGACGATGGCCTCCCGGATGTCATCCACCGTCACGGAGTCGTCCAGACCCGCGACGCGTAGTTCTGCGCACTTTACGGGTCTGGCGATTTTGACGCCTCCCTCCTCTGCGAACAGACCCCTCAACTTGGCCGCCATGCTATCGGCCGTCTTGGCGCCCTCGGCCCCAGGGAACTCTAGAATCCGTGCCCCTGTCCGGGCCTTGCGGGTCCTGGCTTCGATGCCTCCTAAATCGGAGACGTCAAGCTCCCGCCGGGCGCGACGTAAGACGGCCTCATAGCTGAGGCCGTTTTCGGCCGCCTCAGGCAGCACGGTGATCACCACCGCGGCTGACTTTGGCGGCCGGAGCCTCCTGCGCGACCTCTTATTTGCGGCTCCTGCTTTGGGAGCGGAGGCTTTGGCGGCACTTTTGGCCTCCGCTCTCCTCTTCTTGCCGCGACTTTTTCGGCTGCGCTCGGCTGTCTGCCAACCTTCTTCAGGTGCAGCGGAGGGGCCGGGCACAGCAGTCACGGCCGCGGCTGCATTGGCTGCTACCGGCGGTGCATTTGCCGGCAGCGGCTGAGGTCCGGCCTGAGCAGGAGCCGGTGCCACCTTCTTCCTCGCGGCGGGCCCTTTGGACTTCGGTCCAGCAACGGCCGCAGCGTAGCTCCCTACGCGCCCGCCCTGGCAGGGTAGCACATCAGGGGCTGACACCGCGGCCTTGGGCCTGTCCGCAGCAAGCGGCGGCCGAAGACGGGGCTCCGGAGGCAGTCTTGACTCCAGAGCCGCCATGCGCGCGTCGAGCATTCTGCCCACAACATCCACTACGGCGCGCATGGTCTGATCCGGCACGCCGTTCACTGCGGGCAGCGGGACCGCTTCGGCCGGCTGGGCCCTCAGGGGACTCGCCGCAGCGCGAGTTGGCGCAACGGGGACAGCGGGGGCGGCGGCATGGCCGGCGCTTGTCGGCGGCGCAGTCCTCGCCAGTTGTGCAACCTGGCGCCGCAAGTCGGCCATTTGCTTGGCCAACTCGCGGTTCGCCTTCTGCACCGCCGACAGCTCTTTGTGTAAGGCCTTGTTTTTCTCCTGCAGGCCTGAAACCTCACCAGAAAGGCGGGCGTTTTTGGCCTGCAGGGTGGCCACATTGGCAGCTGGGGGATCGCCACCCACAGCCGCCGTGTCGGTGGGATGGATGTCCGCCAACACCCTCATCATTCTTTCGGCAGCCGCCTCATTTGCCCGTTTATGGGCCTCAGTCCCCCGCGCCGTGCCGATCGGCGATGGAGTCGCCGACCTTGCCGCTACTACCGCGCTGCCTCGCCCCCTGCGAGAGGTCGGGACTTTAGGAGGAGGCATGATGGTGCTACTCCCCTCGGAGGATCCCGAGCTGCCACCCTCGTTTAGAGGGCGCTTCCGCACATGCGAGAGGAGGACCTCCTCCCTGACCGCTAGGGCCGCCGTCAAGGCCGACGCTGGGGACTGACTGGCGATCTCTGCAGCTGATGTGCTGCCGCCCTCAGTGTCCGACGGCTCTGCGGCAGTGCTGCCGCCTTCGTCAGCAGTCGGAGCGGCTGCAGCGGCCTCCCTAGCCAACTCGCGCCTCTTGACACTCGTGGCCTTCCCCGTCCCCATATTCTTCCGCTTTTTCCTCTTCTTGGGGGCCTCGAGTGTCGCTGGCCCCTTGCCTGATCTTATGGCCTCAAGTGCCGGACCAGCAGCCGAGCTGCAGTCGGACGAGGCCACTCCTTCCTCTGTGCCAGTTTTTCTGTAGCTTGGCAAGGCTTTTAGGTGGGAACCAATCGAATTCCGGTTCTCCGTGGTGGTGTTTTTGGGCGTCTCACCCCTCCTATCTTCATCTGTGTTAAGTGAACATGAATCCATCAAGTTCCCACGAGCATGGGAGAAATAACGGTCGACCCGGGCAGAGATCCCGATACCCGGGCAAGCGTACATTTGTATCCCAACACAGGGGGTCCGCAGGTACCCTGGCTGGGGGCGCGCTAACGACTGAACAACCCATCAGCCATGCATCCTCTCGCCGCGCGGCAGAACTTAGGATTCTGGGTGATTGTTTTATAGAGGTTTTCTTCCTCGCGGTCCAGGCGGTTAAGCCAAGACCCTCGCTCCTGAATCTAGGCCTCAAGACAAATGTCCCGAAGCAAGAATCAGGTCTACGATTTGTCGCGGTTGGCAAATGCCTGCCCAGTCCTCAAACGAATGAGTGACTGGGCCCGTCGAATTTTCGCGTCCAATACCCTCTACAATTAGAGGGCATGGAGCGAATTTGGGGCATCCCACAAACTGGGCCCCCCCTCGGGCCAGATATTTGCCACGAGCGACAATTCCAGAGAGCAGTCCAAGGAATTGTCGCTCGTGCCCAGGGTACACCACGCGGAGGTTTCTGGCGTAGCACCCCAATAATTATTACCTATAGCTGCACAATTCAATTCTATCTAGATAGTTACCTATATTTATTGACCCGCATATTTACGTAGGGTTTTCTGTTGTTTTGTTCTACGGTGATAATTAATTTCGATTATGCCTCGCGAAGATAAGGTAGTTTCTCCGCGTAGTCCGCGCTTAACTGTTCTAGAAGCGTAGCGAAACGCTATTTTTGAACGAATTAATATTGTTTATAGCCAAGCTAAAGCAGCAGAAACTTCTGAGAAACATCGCGAATTATTTCTGAATTCTTGTGTAACGGTAGATGATATACGATCGAGCTTTCACAAAGTCCTTGATGAGTACAATGAAGTACTTCTCGTATGTGATCCTACAGCCACTCCCTCGTACCAAAGTTATACCTCCTTCGAGGACCTGTACTGTTACATCAAGAAAGCTAAGTCGATGTATACGAAACCCGCGCCCGCGTCTGAGTCGTCGTCGCCTAGCTCGACAGCGCACAGAGTTATGCCGCGGCTACCACCTATCGAGCTCATGTCGTTCGATAATAATATGTGTAACTGGTCATTATTCTACGCTAGCTTTAACGCTACAGTACACAATAACTCCTCGCTAACAAACGCAGACAAACTATACTATTTATTAGGTAAATTGTCACCCGCCGCTCAGAATACGTTCTCTGGTATCATACCGTCTCCAGAAAATTACGAAGTCATCTATCAGACTCTTGTCGATAAATATCAAGACGTCGAGCTGTTAGGTTCTAACTATTTAGAACAAGCGCTTAACCTAAAATTAAATGGTTCTCCGTCTGCAGCTAATTACCAATTGTTTATCGACAAATTTGTAGTCGCTGTTAACTCGTTAAAAGCATTAAAAATCGATCGCTTGATCGATCACTTTGTTGATTTTATTAAAGGTCAGTGTCGAATCTTCGGGAGCACAACGCCTACAGCTGCTGACAATAATAATACTGCGAAGTCTATTTCAAAAACCCGCGTTCAAAATTATAATAATAACCCGCCGAATCCACAGTCATACGTAACATGCACGACGTCTGATAAATGTGCCCTATGTAATTACGCGACCCACGATCATTACTATAAATGTACCGCGTTTGAAAAACTTTCGCCTACTGAGCGATTTAAGTTCATAAAAAATAATACCGCGTGTGTAAACTGCCTTAGTCGTACTCACAAGGCAGTTAATTGCAACTCTAAATTAAAATGCCGCACTTGTAGTCAGCGACACCATTCCATGCTACATTTTAATAATAATAAACCATGTTATGAACCCGCTACGCCTAATCAGGCTGCCGCGCCTCTCACCACTGCGCCACAAGCGCTAGTCAGCACCGCCGCGCTCGCGCCTGTACCATGCCATGCGCCGGCGCAGATAACTCAACGCACCGATCTATCGTTATGTACGACATCCATTGCGGCTTCAGAGCGCACGCGCTCGGATACACAGAACGATAAGCAGCAACGGTTAGCGAACTATTCTACAGTATTGCTCGCTACTGCTCAAGTGGTAGTGTACGATGTTTATAACCGGCCGCTTACGATTCGTTGTTTTTTGGATAGTGCATCGCAGAGTAATTTCATAACTTATGAATGTTGTGAGCACATTGGGTTACTAAATAATATGAAGCCGTCTCATACGGTAGTCAGGGGTATTGGGGGTTCCGTTAAGCAAGTTAAGGGTTCAGTGAACATAAATATCCACTCCAGATTCAATATGAATATTAATTTCGATCTCAAGTCGCTCGTGATCGATCGGATAAGCGACACGCTGCCGTCCGCGCCCGCCGATGCGGCTGCGTTTGCGCATCTCTAGTCACTTCCGCTCACCGATAAGGATTACGCACTTCCGGGTCCGGTCGACTGCCTGATCGGAGCGTCAACCTTCGCGCATTTAATGCTACCGGGTGTTGTTCACTGCCAATATAAGAATGTACCGCCCGCGATACAAACTGTTCTGGGTTTTGTGATTCTGGGTTCCGCGCCTACGTCACAGCTCGTTCACAGTTACGTCTCCACTTGTTGTTCCGCTGTTCATGACCCTATGGACTCGCTCTTCAAACGCTTCTGGGAGCTTGAAGAGGTTGCTACCGTGCCGCCCGCTCAATGTTCCGACGATATTGAGTGTGAAGAATTTTTCCGCGCTACCACCGTTCGCGATGACAGTGGTAGGTATGTCGGTGCCTTACCGTTTCGTGATGATGCGTGTTTATTAGGCGATTCTTACGCCGCCGCGCTTAGACGTCTCAAATATTTAGAGCGAAAGTTGGACGCCTCGCTCAATATCCGCGCCGCTTATAATGATGTTATACGCGATTATATAAATAAGGGCTATCTAAGTCCCATCAATATAAACAATGATGACGTCACCCGACCTTCGTATACAATCCCGCATCATGGAGTAGTGGGGGAAGATAAATCTTCGACTCGTCTGCGCTGCGTGCTGGACGCGAGTTGTAAAACTCTGCCGTCTGGGCCCAGCCTAAATGAACTTCTCCATGCAGGTGCTAATTTACAAGGCGACTTGTTTAGCATCTTAATAAATTTCCGCCTATTTGAGGTAACACTTTCAGCTGACTGTCGTCAAATGTTCCTTCAAATAGTGGTACGCGAACCTGATCGTAGGTTTCAAAGGATTTTATATCGGTTTAGTACCGATGATCCAGTTGCTGTTTATCAGTTTAACCGCGTTTGTTTTGGACTAAAGTCCAGTCCTTTTCACGCATTGCGCGTCGTAAATCAACTTGTCCTCGATGAAGGACATAAGTTTCCCGCGGCAAAAGACGCCATTTCTTCATCTTTGTACATGGATGACATCGTTCTGTCTGTCATGACGACAACGCAAGCCGTCACATTAAGTGATGAACTAATCCAACTTTTCAAATTGGGTCAATTTGACCTCGTCAAGTGGACCAGCAATTCTGATGCTGTACTAGCCCACATACCAGATACGCATAAAGAACCTCGTGATAAAGTGTTCGAGGAGTCTGTTCCATATAAAATCCTAGGTCTATACTGGGATAGATCCGGTGATTGTTTCCGCTTTGTTGTCGCCGCTCCCGATGACAAATCTAGTCTGTTAAAAAATGAACCTTGTTCACCCGCTTTAAATAAACTTCGCCCGTTTATAGACAGTAACGGTCTTATTCGTGTCGGAGGTCGCTTGTCGAATTCCACCGAGGAATATACGCACAAGCACCCATGCCTTCTGCCGCGCCATGACCCGGTAGTTAACATGATAGTTGACTACAGTCACCGCAAGCACTTGCATGCTGGGCCCGAACTTCTCATGTCTTTATTAAGACAAAGATTCTGGATATTGGCTGCAAGGCGCATTATACGAAATCGCATTCATAAATGTAACGTATGTTTCCGGTCGAAACCTACCCCGTTATTTCCGCTCATGGCCGATCTACCTAGTCACCGCGTTAATCAGGTCGATAAAGCCTTTACGCATGTCGGATGCGACTATGCTGGCCCACTGTCGTACACACCCGTTCGTGGCCGGGGGGCGAAGAGCCGTAAAGCTTGGCTATGCATCTTCACTTATCTCACAACCCGCGCCACTCATATTGAGATAGCTACAGATCTGAGTACTGTCAGTTTTCTCAATGCATTTAAACGCTTCTTGTCACGGCGTGGTCCTGTAAAATGTATGTATTCTGATAACGGGACTTGTTTCGTTGGAGCACGTTCGTATCTCCGCGATCTTTATAAATTCTTAGACGAATTACGCCCCCATTTAGAGGAGGAATTTTCAGACAATCGCATAGATTGGAAGTTCATTCCCCCTGTTTCACCCCACTGGGGTGGCTGTTGGGAAAGTATGGTGAAGATTGTAAAATCCATCCTTTTTAAGGTCATAGGACAACAACTAGTTTCCTATGAGGAGCTTCTCACCGTTCTCACGCAGATAGAAGCTCTTATAAATTCGCGCCCACTTGGCGCTATGAGTAGCGACCCCGCAGAGCCTTCCGTTCTTACACCGGCATACTTTTTGCAAACTGTGCCACTTGCTTCGATGCCCGCAGCCGAGGTTAGATCGAAAGACTTACTTCAAAGACATAGTCTTCTCGATGGAATGGTACAGTCATTCTGGAAGCGCTGGCGCAATGAATATTTGCACCAGCTGCAATCGCGAGCTAAGTGGAATGTTCCTTCTGTTCCCATACAAGAGGGAACGGTAGTCATTGTCAAAACCGACAATGCTCCGCCCTTTGCTTGGCCGTTGGGCATTGTGAATGAGGTTTACCCTTCCAAGGATGGCACTATTCGAGTTTGCGCGATAAAGACTGCGAAGGGAAGCTACCTTCGTCCAGTAGTTAAATTATGTCCTTTACCTAATCAATAATTATTATTTTAGTTTGTTAAAGTTCATTTAAGTAATTTAAGTTAGTTCATAAATGCATTACCGCACATATTCAACCGTATAGTTTAAGTACCGCATATATTCTATTGCATAATAATTTACCGCACTTATTTGACCGCATATTGTTATAAATTATATTCTATACTCTATACACCGCATACACTACATACATTTACCTACTATAACATACGATATTTATACCTACGCATTTTGGTTACTTAAAGGCAACCCTTTAAGGCCGGGGGAGATGTTAGCGCCGCGTTATTTGCTGTCATTCAAATGTGAACATTCTGTTTCTAAATGGTATCATTAACTTGACGAGTGGATGACGCATCCTTTTTCTCTCCTCCCTAAACCCGCGATTCGCACGACACCTAGCTGAAGAAGCTCGGTGACATTCGCCCTTGAACCGCCGCCGCTGCAAGACCTTAACTGCGCGTGACATGCGCCCGCGTCCTGGTGGCATAGGGTGAAACTACGCTATTGTACGTGTTATAATTACCGAACTAGTGAAGTGTATAGGTGCACCTAAAATACAGCAAAACTCGACAGTGGTTATCACTTTGGACACTTACGACGGACGGTCTGTGGTATTGGAGCCTCAAGGACGCTTTGGACGCTCCAGGAGTGTATTGGAGTCAAGGTGCGTGGAATTCCTATACCCTAGACCTAAGCGTATGCTCATCGTCGTTGTGATACCAATTTTGTAACCAGCCGCCTAGCGAAAAATTATACAGTCCATTCTCTCATAAAATTACCGCCATAACGCCTTCGGGCGCATAACGCATATTTGCATGGCCAAAGTAATTTGGACCATGCCAATGATGATTCCAAGAAAATAAATAAGAAGTGAAGATTAGTAAAACATTTTATTTGAAATAAAACTATTTATTATATATATTTCAGTATGGTAATTGAGTAGGAATACAGTTCACCACCGTCTGAGGCAACTGAGATATTTAATATGCATGTAACTTCTATGCAAGAAAAGAAAAACTCGAAATAAAACCCTATACATGTCTGACCAACATGGTGTAGTAGGTCAATTGTGGAGGAGACTTGATCCCAGCAGTGGGACGTAGGTATTTGAGTAGAAATGATGATGATGAAAACTAATTTTACGGATTTTATCTTGTTTATACGAATTTTGTCTTTTTGTTGTGTATTTCATTTTTAGTTTCCTTACGTGTCGAACACTTTACAGCATACATAGTCACGGAACGCTTTCTCCTCCGTCCATGGTCAAAGTTCATAGTCTTCACGTGACCATGAACACTCTAAAATATACCAAAAGTCGCGCAATTAAATATCACATAAAAAATTTATAAAAGCCTTAATAATAAGTTTAATTTGAAATGAGTAATACCTACTCGCGCAAACATCGTAACTCATAGCATTTTATCCTTAAGTCATTATACGTCTGAGGTGAATATATTTTTTACACATAATTACGATTCAAGATTGACTTTAATTTCAAATTTAAAGCATTTACATAATTTATACATATTTTAGTTAATATTATGACTAACTACTTCAAAAAATTAATCTCTGACCTTGAAATCAACGCTTAGTGTTTCCAACTGTATAAATTAGAATACTGAAATAAGGTCTAAAATTGCGCCAAGTGTGCAGGTGATTGAACCAGGAATTCGTCCACCATTGATAGTGAGGCTTGAGGGCAACGTTCTCTCCACTAAAACGCGGCCTCGTGCTACCCTTCCGTAAGGTAAAAATTGAGTTCACCACCTCCTATCTTCCCTGGAAATATCGTAAAAGATGACTAAGGGGTTAAATATGCATATAACATCAATATAAAAGAAGAAAAATAGCAACACGTTTGACCATTGTGGTAGGTTAATTTTAATCGACGTCTAAAAAAGAAGGAGGTTCTCAATTCGAATCATTGTATTTTTTTTTGTGTTTGTTCGCACATAACTTCGTCGCTTGCCAACCGATCTGAAAATATTTTTTTTGGAATGGATGGGTGTCTCCAAACCATAGCCTACCAAAAACATTTAATTATGAAATTAAACTAATAAAAAAAGTTGATTTTATTCTGAACTTCTTGGCAACAAAAATATTCCACAAGCAAAATAGTTCACCATTTTTTATTAATAAAATTTGATAAATATTTATATAATTGAGAGCACCGGTGTTTAATTGTGCAACTAAGTATATTGCTATTAATTAAAATTTAAGAGACTGATATGTATTTATATCAAGTGCAGTCTTCAAAATCCGTAGAAGAACTGTTGTTACAGCACGTAGAATTACCATGCTGAAATGGCAATCGGCAGGCCACATCGCTTAATACATCGAAAACTAGTGGAGAATTCGAGTGGTGACCACGTATCGGACGACGACGACCACGTATGCCTACATACGGGGATGCCTACTACATAGGACGCAAACTTGGTGGACTGCCGTCTTGTTGAAACTTGCTGGGCGTCATTCGATGCAGACGGCACAGGAACGCACTTTGTGGTGAAACATGAGGGAGGCCTCCCTCATGGCTGAATGATGAAGTCGACTGCAGTCTTCATAATTTATATTTATTAAATAAAAGTTATATTTATTAACTTTGCAGACTTATTTTCAAGACAATTTTGTGTGCACAAAAGTCCAAAAATATAGTAATAATAACACAAATTTTGACCAGAGATTTATTATTCACACTATAGCAGTGTTCAGTATAGTAGTATCTAGAAGGTGCCGATATTCTCAGTCTAGAATTGTGAATCACAGTTGACCTAAGTAATTTCCGTACAATACCTTCGTCCTTGCTCACGAATATATCAAAAATATTACTTTCATATTCATTATATTACAACCGGAACCGATTTCAAACTGTTTATATTTCGAGCTTTGTTTATTATAGTTTTATATCTCGTTCAGTAAACACATGTAGAATGTTGTATTTTATATATTTATGCGTGCTAATTTGTGGCGCGAATTGCGCAAATTTTTATGATTCGTATACTGGCAAGCAGATTACTGCAGATGAAGTTAAGCGACATGATAAAGCTAACAACACTTTGTAAGTATTCTAGTAATTAATTTTGATTAAAACTTATCTAGGATATGTGTCGAATAATCAGATAAATTTAATTTAGTAAAAAAAAACTTTTGTAGTAAGTTTATCTTATTCCAAATTCCGTTTATGATATTTTATATAATTTACATTACAAAATAGTTAATTATCATTTTTTTTATAAATGGTTATTACAGAATATTTCTCATATAATATATTTTTATTACTTATAATAGACATACGACAATAAGAATAAAAATAACCTATTTGTATTTATGCTGTTATAAAATGTAAATTTTAATGTAATAAAAGTTTCAAATAATTTTTAGCTCGAAATCATTACATTTCATATTTTTTTATTTATTTGAATTTATAGTCCAATATGTGCCTGAAATGTTTCATTATTTTGAAGCAAAAAAACACTAAACTATTGCCCGTTTTAAAGTAGTAAACATTTTTTACGGTATAAAACATATGTATAAGTGTAATAATATAATAAACGTGAACCCTTAAAACATTTTTAATATACAAAAAAAAAATAGAAATTGAATATTGTTAATTTTTTAATATAGGAACAAATTTTAAATCTTTATACCTATTTAGGTAAACTATATAATTAGTAAAAATATATATTTTTTTTTATATTTGTTTTAAGAACACTTTTTAAGAGTTTTAATAATTTTTAAATGCAGTTGGTGTGTGAAAGAAGTGGAGCCATGCGATCCTCATGAAGGAAGACGTATTGATGGTACATGCAATAACCTACACCATCTCATCCGAGGATCTCAGCATACGCCATTTGTGAGAGTACTCCCGCCTGTATTTGATAAAAGTTAGTACTTTTATTACTATTATTGTCTTAAACAAGAATGGCTAGCCTGTTGATGAATTTTAATATTCCGCACAGATTGCCAATTCGGGTATCTCGCACCATGAGCTTGCTTCACAAAACCTATAGCAGAACCAATTTAAAACAGTATACACTAATTTCTAGAATTTCAACAACGTTCAATTCAATTGGAAGTGAAATGGATCTCTTGAATGATTCATTTCCTAAGTATAAAACGAGAGTGTTGTTATCACTCAATTCTATTTAAGTCTTTCAAATACTTAAAATTATATTAACCATTTCAACATACTTTTTCTTTTTTTTAATAATGAAGAATGAGGATTTATTTCGGTTGTTTCTTTCTTTCTTCTTTATGTTCTGTTTCCTTAATTTGTTACCACTTCTGTGCATGCTGTAATAGCTTAATAATTGAGCATTTAGTTTAATTTTATGTTATATTTATGTTTTAATATTTCTAATGTTCCAATTACTAGCTGTCCTTAAATGAATAAATAATAATAATATCAAATCTTGAGTACTCAAAATGGAAGAACAACAAGTGGCCTAGTAGTCCACCATATTCATTTCCTAAATCTTATTTGGTCGATTACTGGTGCTGAGTCCTTGACATACTCGTACTTTGCCAGCCCTAACTAGTTTGATAACCAAACCCAATATGTATTCTAAAGGCAGTTGAAAGTAAATCTCGTTATTGATTGAGTTACTGTGTTTCACATGTTCAGCTCAGATCTTTAGTTTATGTTGTAGAACATTCTCATTAGACTGGATCCAGCTTCGGCCTTTTTTTTTTTTTTTTTTTTGTAGTCTGATAAACGACTTGTTACCTGACTACCGAGGTTATGATTTTGACAGGCTATGTATGTACATATGTTCATCTGTTCCCTTATAGCTCTTCAACTGCTTATTAAAACCAGACAAATGAGGTATCGTTAGAAGCGTCTTGATTGTTTGCTAATTATAGGCTGTATGATGTGTCACTGAATCTAATATAGCGCCCTCTAGAGGTTTTAAAGTACTGTATTAAAAAATAAAATTGAGACAAATATGTCGTGTTTCATATCATTGGAAAGGGCGTTACTTGTACATTTCAAATATATATATATATATATTATTATTATTAACATTTTCTCGTGACTCAAATCAAATTAAATTAAATCAAATCATTTATTCTGCATAGGCCCCTTGAAGACACTTACATATTGTCAAATTTGAATACAATACAATATCTACCACCGGATCGGAACGTGGCCACAAGCTGAGAAAATCCGGCCAGAAACTTAGCGGGCTGTCATTTTTTTGCCATCTTTTGAATAAAATTACATGTATACAACATATAGTCTTAGCTCCAGTGTGATGCCTTTCGAGATAGAATATAACTATTTATTTTTTAATTTAGTTCAAATAAAAAAGGAAAGGAAAACATGGTTGTATCAGATCCCACAAGCACAAGACTTTATACGTATTTATTCGATAACTCGTTTTCTTCGTGGTTGGGTTGTAGTTTTTACTTTTATCTTGTCTAGTTGAGTATGTTCTATAAGGAGGCCAGAAAAAATTACTATGATTAAGGTTTTCTATATTTAGCCTATAATCCCCATTAAATTCACACGTTTCAATAAAAAAATATTAACAATGTTTGAGATTGTTACGCTATGATAAAGATGCTATAAAAAATAAGTATACGCAGAATAATAATCGACAACTACAGCTAAAATAGTCTTATTTTTTTTTATATTTACTGATTTTGTTTTTTACTGATTTATTCGTTATTTTTGCGTTTTGATTTTGTCTTCATAATCCAATTTTTGTCACACAACGTAGATTACTCTTTTTAATACGCTTTTATTAGCTTCAGCCGTATCTATGTTAGTATGTAACGGAATCTTTGAACATGATTTTGACCCCCTTCAAAACGTCGGATTAACTCGAAATTTGGCATACTTATTAAGGACCAATGACAATTCATTATTTTAAACAGTTTGACCCATTATCCTTACTAGGATAATCAGGATTAGCGATTTAAGCGTATTTTTTTTTGTTTTTTTGAACTATATTATTTATTTATGTTGCACTTAAAATAACATTATCCTTCGATGACCATTCTTAAAATAATAAAAAGAAAAAATATGATTCAATCTGTAAAAACAGTTTAATTTTATAAAAAGATCAAATTTAATAATTTTTTCTTTACAGACTTTAATCCAAGAAAATCATCTTCTGGTCGCGATCTCCCTCCAGCTCGCTACCTAAGAACCAGAGTTGTGTCTGTGGGATTTGTGCCCAGTCGGCTCTTTACATCACTAGCTGTCAATTTCTTGGTGTTTATGTCAGCAGACATCGCATCTTTGCATGATACAGGTAATAACATAATTTTTTTTGGGCAAGCAATATTTTGGACGCATGCCGTCTCTTCCACCTAGGTTGACGAAAAAACGCCACACGGCTCCATTATTCACCGTATTTCCTAGCCTTCTGCAATGGGCCAACCACTGGTATCGAATCCTTTGCGGTCGTGGCAATCGGTGGAGATTTTGTTGCATAGATGGCATAGAGGTTAAGATACTGATCTACTACGCCAAATACTGTGAGTTCGATTCACATACAAGAATTTACTTAGTGGAATATATAAGATGATATAAAGACATATGATGACCCATCTGGCCAGCATGTTTTCGGGGGCTACCTTCCATTCGAAGAAGGCCTTTACCCAACATTAGGATGTAAGGATATAGATTGGAAATAATATTTCTGTTATTCTGTTTCTTTTAACAGTAAACTACATTCAGTGGAAACCCTATTGCTGTACCGAAAAAGGTAAAACTGATAACGTATGTATACCTAACAAAATACCTAAAGATGATCCAGTCCATCGATTCTCCAAATACAACTGCTTAAATTTAACACGGCCTGAGAGTTTCCAGAGTGTTGGCTGTGTCAGGAACGATACCATACCAGAAAGGGTAAGATGATTTGTAGTTTTTTTTTAAAGCCAGGCTGGAATCTCCTCTAAAATAGGAAGTAATTCTTTTACAATATCACGCTCATGAAATGGTTGATATAGGAGTTATTTCGAGTTTCTTTTCTCTTTAGACTCCGTAGGTGTAACCCTTTTTTTGTAGTGGGCTATGGTCAGAGTATCCACCGCCCGGCTCCGTCCGGGGCAACAGAGGAGCGGGGCGTGG
The DNA here is from genome assembly GCA_032191425.1 of Lymantria dispar. Classification (NCBI taxonomy): domain Eukaryota; kingdom Metazoa; phylum Arthropoda; class Insecta; order Lepidoptera; family Erebidae; genus Lymantria; species Lymantria dispar. Next base: position 3,191,020 of record CM063442.1, on the reverse strand, counting down.
CCCAATAACCCACCGTAGCACGTCACCTTCGTTTTTGTGCCGACCACCAGTACAGAGTTCCTTGTCCTCCATGGTCGGCCTGACGGAATACTCTGAGGGGTACCCTCTCCTCTCGACGTTCCCTTCCCGGGACGTCAGTCGCTGTCGCGATGTCCGCGGTCAAACTCTGCGAGGGTGACGGCCGGTCACCTGCAGTCACTTCTAGGGCAGCATCAGGTGCAGGTACTCGCGCTTGCGCCACCCGAGTCGTGAGTGCAACCCTGGAAGGACTTCATTAGTAGTATAAGTAGCCACTACCACACAGTCATCATTTTCATCATCAACATTTCAGCCTATTGCCGTCCACTGCTGGACATAGGCCTCCCTCATGTTGCGCCACAATGTGCGGTCCTGTGCCGCCTTCATCCAACGACGCCCAGCAACTTTCACTAGGTCATCGGTCAACCTAGTGAAGGGGCGTCCTACACTACGTCGTCCGATACGTGGTCGCCACTCGAGAACCTTTCTTCCCCAGCGGTTGTTGGTTCGTCGAGCGATGTGGCCTGCCCATTGCCACTTTAGCGTGCTAATTCTTCGTGCTATGTCGGTTACACCCGTTCTTCTGCGGATTTCCGTATTCCGGATTCTATCTCGCAGAGAAATCTCGAGCATAGCCCGCTCCATAGCACGCTGAGCGACTTTGAGCCTTGATATAAGGCCTACATTTAGGGACCACGTTTCCGTGCCGTAAGTCATCACTGGTAACACACACTGGTCGTAGACCTGTGTTTGCAGACACTGAGGTATGTTGGACGAGAAGACCCTCTTAAATTTCCCGAACGCTGCCCAACCGAGTTAGATTCGTCGGCTGATCTCTTTCTCGAAATTGGATCTACCTAACTGGACTGTTTGTCCGAGGTAAACATAGTGATCGACAACTTCGAGAATCGCATTGCCAACTAGGACCGGTACAGGAATGACATGGGCATTTGACATGGCTTTCGTCTTGTCCATGTTCATTCGTAAACCCACTAGTTGGGATACCCTGCTGAGATCATTGAGCATTGTGCCAAGGTCTTCCATGGATTCTGCCATAACGACTATATCGTCCGCAAATCGAAGGTGAGTGATGTATTCGCCGTTAATGTTGATGCCGAGTCTAGTCCAGTCTAAGAGCTTGAAGACATCTTCCAGTGCAGTGGTGAACAGTTTTGGACAGATGACATCTCCCTATCTCACGCCTTTCTGCAACTGGATCGGTTTCGTACTCCTATCCCGGATACGGACTGACATTGTGGCGTTCCTATACAAACACTTCAGCACTTCGATATAGCGATAGTTGATTTGGCACCGCTGAAGGGACTGCAGCACCGCCCAAGTTTTGACTGAATCAAAGGCTTTCTCATAGTCCACAAACGCTAAGCACAGGGGCCGATTATACTCCTCGGTCTTTTGTATAATCTGCCGAAGCGTGAGGATATGGTCTATGGTGCTATAGCCTTTTCGGAAGCCGTCTTGTTCGGGCGGCTGGAAGTCATCGAGCTTGCGCGAGAGTCGATTGGTAATGACCCTCGAGAACAACTTTTAAACATGGCTCAGGAGTGAGATGGGTCTGTAGTTCTTTAGGAGAGCTTTGTCACCCTTTTTGAAGAACAGCACCACCACACTCCTGGTCCACGACTCTGGAACGTCGCCCCCGAGGATAACGGAATTAATTAGCTTCTGAAGGGCTATTAAGACTGGCTTGCCGCCCGCCTTTAGCAGCTCTGCCGTAATTCCGTCATCTCCCGGTGCCTTACCGTTACGTAGTTGTTTGAGAGCCATTCTGATCTTGTACAAGCTGATGTCCGGGATTTCTTCGGTATAGTGCCGAGTAAGCTTGGATCTGGGATCTTGGACCAAGCTGACAACAGGATTTCGGGATGATTTGTATAACTGTCCATAGAACCTTTCGACCTCTCCCAAGATCTCACTTTGGAATGATATGACAGTGCCATCGTCGGTCTTAAGCTTAGTCATTTGGCTTTGCCCAATAGACAGATCTTGTGCGAACACTTTCGAGCCACGATTCCGCTCTATCGCTTCTTTGATACGGAGCGTATTAAATCGGTGAATATCGCGACGCACAGACCTGGAGATCTGCCTATTTAGCCTCCTATGTTTGGACCAATCGGCTGAAGACTGCACCGTCATCTCTTTTCTCCGCTCCATGAGCTCGAGAGTCTGGTCAGAAAGTTTTTTAGGTCTATTAACGCGGTGAGCCTTGAAAAATTTCGACCCAACCGCGTGGACAGTTTCCACGAACCTGTTGTTGATATCGTTCGGAGATTCGCACTCGTCCAGACATTGGAAGCGATTGTGTAGTTCGAGTTGAAAGCTTTCGAGGTTCTGGTATTGGACAGATGTAGGTCGGAGTGTAGACTTCATCAAGCGTGACCGCTCGACTTTTGTATGGATATTCAATATGGCTCATACCATCCGGTGATCGCTCCCAGTTTTAATCCTGCTGATCACTGAGATATCATTGAATATCTGTCGTTTGTCTGACAAGATGAAGTCTATCGTTTTTTGTTGAACCATCGGGGCTAATCCAGGTCCATTTCCTTTGTGGCTGCTTCCTGAAGAAGGAATTCATCATAAAGAAGCTTTCCTTCTCCAGAAAATCAGCCAGTTTCTGGCCCCTCTAGTTTCTCTGTCCATATCCATGTTTCCCCACTCTCAACTCATCATCACTCCCTTTGCCTAGTTTCGCGTTAAAGTCTCCCATAACCACCGTGAAGTGAGTTTTGGACGCGTGTATGTCTTTCGAGATGTCCTCGTAAAATGCCTCCACCTCGTCGTCGGAGTATGTCGAGGTCGGTGCGTATACCTGTATAACCTTCAGCGAATACCTCTTGGTTATTCTGACTATAAGGTACGCTACCCTTGTCAACACACTCTCGACCCTCTCCACGTTGTCTATGAGAGACTTACGAACGATAAACCCTATACCACCTTGGGACGGGTGATTGCCCTCCCGGTAGAAGAGCAAGTTTCCAGACTGGAGGATTATCGTGCCCTCGCCCTCTCTTCGCACTTCTGATAATCCTACAATGTCCCAGCGGATTTTGCTCAATTCCTCTTCCAGCTCGATGACCCTCTCGTCAGTCCTGACTGTCCAAATGTTGTGTGTTACCAGGGCCAAGGGTCATTTTTGCTGGTAGCCGGATTGCTGCCGGAGATTCGTCGCACCCCCCGCTCCACCACTACTGGGCCCGCCACCAAAATGAGCCCGTAGAGTACCGGAGCCGCCGTGACTGGGGGCCATTTTTTTGTTGTACGCCATTTTTTTTTTGAAAGGGGATATTGCCGTAATCGCCACGCTTGGCAGGCGGGTTGGCGATCGCAGTATTGGTGTTTTACGTTTCCCAGGAGAGAGCTGCTACCCTACTCTCCTGGTGAACCCTCAGCCGATTTTTACGACTCCCACGGGCAAGTAATGGGTGGCGACACATGTATTCTAAACCCGTCGCCACACGGGGAACCGCACAGTACTCAGATCCTATTCCCAGATACTTATATTAAATATCTGGTTGACCGAGCTTCGCTCGGAATATTTTTATCGAATTTATTTAGATATAGGTATATTAATAAAAAATAAATAATGAAAAACACCGAGATTCAAACCGACGCTGTTTGATTGAAAAAATACCAAAATTAAAACCTGTCACCTTCCACAACTTCACAACATTTTCTATAAATAAAATCTAGCTAGATCGATTTTTTGGCTTCGAAACCTCTAGTATGCCAAGTTTCATCAAAATCGTTGGTGCCGTTTCCGAGATCCTGAATATATATATATATATATATAGGTATATATATATATATATATATACAAGAATTGCTCGTTTAAAGATATAAGATAATATATCAAACATTTGGCAGTCAATTAGGTACATAAACTTATTACCGAGCAAAAAATTATATTATAAATTATATTTTTTTATCTCTATATATAATAAATTATGATAAAATATAACTTATACTATATAATTAATGAAAATTGTACTAATTATTAATAATTTAGACTATACTTACTAACCCAACAGACGTTGTTCTGTTTTAACCTAAAAAAATTGTAAAAGGAATTCTCCTTGAAATCGATCACAGCGCACCTACCGGATCCAATTGTGAATCTAAACCATTCTCGAATCCCCTCGAGAAAATTCGTCAACATCGGTCCAGCCGTTTAGAAGGAGTTCAGTGACATACACACGTACACAAGAAATTTATATATAAAAGATTAATTATACAGTCCGTGTGGTGACGGAGTAAGAATACAACTCACCACTCCTTATCTTATTCGTGGATGTCGTAAAAGACAATTGAGGTATAATATGTACATAATATCTGTGCAAGAAAAGGAAAACTCGAAATGAAACCCTATACCAACATGTCTGATTAGCGTGGTATAAAAGGTCAAATTCTCTCCCATTGTGGAGGAGGCCCGAACCTAACAGTGGGATGTATGTGGGCTGCAACGAAGATGCATTCCCAAGGAGTTTTGACATCAGGCTGGTTCATTATACTATTGGCAATAATTATTACAATATGTACTATGAAAAAGTAGTAGGTAATGACTTAGGATGTCGAATAATAAATCTCAATAATTTAGATTATTGGGTTGTGTATCTGTTGATAGCAAAGAAGCAAACAACACCCCTGATGCTATGTGACATTGCCGCTCATTTTTTTTTTGGGGTGGGTTGCGGTCGTCGCGCTCCTCGCACCACTCCGTCCGGGGTGACAGAGGGGCGTAAACAGCACACCCGCAACCCACCCCACCGTCGCCTTCGTCGTTGGGCCGACCACCGGAGTAGGGTTACTTGTCATCAGTAGTCACACTGCCGCTCATGAACCTTTTGCTAGGTGAAGAAAGTAAACGGAGTGTGCGTGCCATGAGGTTGGGTAATACTAAAGGTACCACTAAAATCCACCATTCACAAGCGTCCTCAGAAAATTGAGCTTCCAACTCTCTGACTTACTGAACGAAGTGTACTAACAAATTGCTGGCACTCAGACGTTCTTTCTGCGATAGTATAGTACTACCCCGAACTAATCGTCCGGCTGTAGACAGAAGACTGTCAACAGTGTGATCCTACCAATTAAATATTGAATATATCCTATGTATTATCTATTACTAGCAACCTCGCTTCGCTTCGGCTTCAATCGCCTTACCCAAGTAGCTCCTGTTCCCGTGGGAATACCGGCAAACAATATAGCCTATATTACTCCCTGATATCATAGCTTTCCAATGTTGAAATAATTTTAAAATCGGTTCGGTGGTAAAAGCATAGCAAACAAACAAACAAACATTCTTACTTTCGCATTTATATAAGTAAGGATCTAATCTATTTTTGTCGCTCTGCCAGTTCTTACTTACTTACTCATGTTTAAACTTATCGTGTATATTTTAGTTTCATATTTCCTTCTCTTACATAGATGTTACATATGATGTTGTCTTTTACGACACCCACGGGCAAGATAGGGGTTGGGAAATTATATTCTTATTCCGTCACCACACGGAATAACCCCGTTAACCTTTTTTATAGATCATAGAAGTTTTTTTCACAGTGTCTCCTGATTTGATAAAGATTCACAATCAGCTTTGAAAACTGTCTCTGTTTTTTGCTAGACTGAACACTAAACGATACTTATTTAACATTAGTTCATCTGTAGCTAAGTCATTTGATGTCCACTATGTGTCAACTCGCCTAAAAACAATTGGAGCCAAAACTTTACTAACATTCTAACTCCATCATTACAAGGAAAATACGAATATATAATCATTTTATGTTTTTAATATTTACTACAAAGATTTAAAATTGCGTCAGATCAATTCAAAAATTCTTATGCAATGTAAATTTGTTGTTTATATATGCTTTTATAATAATGACTAGCAACCCGCCCTCGCTTCGCTTCGGTTATAGGTTATAGTTGTTTTACCCGCGTAGTTCCCGTTCCCGTGGGAATACCGGGATAAAATATAGCCTAGTTTACGCCCTGATATTATAGCTTTCCATTGATGAAAGAATTTTTGAAATCGGTCCAGCCATTTTGAAGATTACCCGGAACAAACAGACAGACACACAGACAGACAGACAGACAAAAATATTTTAATTGCTATTTTAGGCATAGGTGTCGTGCAAATAACCGTGTGAGCATGAAAAAAGCCTATTATTTTGACATTACAAACAGACACTCCAATTTTATTTATTGGTATAGATAACTTTAATTAATAATAACTTAAATTCTTTGCTTTTGTTAATAGTGGTAACGTAATTTTTTTTTTATCTTTCTCTAGTGGCAATGTATGTTTAATTTAATTGTTTATATGTGGATAATGTAGTTGGCTACAATATTGTTTATATAGCCCCAGGCCTGCATTTATTTGTATTGTGTATATTGTAGCTGTTTATTGTCCCATAGCAAATAAAAAAAAAATCTGTATAAAACGTCTCTTTTTTAATTATATTTAATAGGTTATATTATCTACAATGTCTTACTTTAATCTTGATAATTTATGTTTTTATGCGCTGCGCTTTAATAACAGTCATGGAGCAATGTTAATTTTAAAGTTGACATTGCCACTTTTAAATTTTAACAAAATGCGTTTTACAATTTGACCTTAATAAAAGGACGTAAACTAAACTCTTGTATTTAACAAATAAATGTTTTTAATATACATAAACATCTCTGTTTAATGAAATTAGTCATACATATATAGATGGTAGCTGTGCCAGAAACTTTGCTTGCTTCAAATATTGTTATACCTATCCATCCATCCATCCTTCAGTCTATAGACGTCCAATGCTGAGTATAGGCCAATCGGAATGATCCTGTGCCTCTTGCATCCAATGGTTCTCTGTGACTTTAAAGACGTCATCAGTCTACCTAGGGGGAGGGTCGTTCTGCGCTGTAGCCTCCGATTCGTGGTCGTCACTCGAGAACCTTTCTTCCTCAACGATTGTCCGTTCGACAAGCGATGTAGCGTGCCCATTTCCATTTCAACTTGTTAATTCTGCTAATGTCCGTTACACTCGCTCTTCTACGGATGTCCGTATTCCAAATTTTATCACGTAGAGAAAAATACTAAGCATAGCCATTTCCATGACATGTTGAGCGACTTTGAGCTTTTTTATGAGGCTGACATTTAGAGACCACGATTCTGAGTCGTATATCATCCCTGATAACACACACTAGTTATAAAACTTTATTAAGATCTTATCTCAGTATAAACCTATTTACCGCTATTAATTTTTTTAAACATCAATAATAATACCTACACTATTTAAATTACAACTTTTGTTTTCTCATCAGTTGTCATAACAACGGTGACTGTGCAGAACTCTTAGTGCATTATGTGCCATTGCTACCAAATTTTGCCCGATCTGCTAACAATAAACACTACTACGGCCTTATTCGTCATAGCATTTTGTATATCCTTATAGTCTATAACCTTTCCTTATAAGCTACAGCCTTTTCTATTATAACATATATTCCTTGTAACCTATAGCCCGTTCTTTATAACTCTATAACTGATATTCCTTATACCTTATATATATAACCTTTTTTTATAATCTACTAGCTTCTGCCCGCGACTTCGTCCGCGGAAAATTTCTTGTTTTAACATAAGATTACACTCGATTGATATTACTGTATTTAATTTTATTAGTAAAATATTTTTTGGAATCAGATCAGTAACTTAAAAGATTACCGAAGTTCTATTTTCTGCTCAAGGTAACTTAACCCTTAGTTGCCTTTTACTTATTTTATTTATTTGTTTAAGTTAGGTATCTATTTAATTTAAAGCTTCTCTATATACAATGTTTGAGGTTGTTTTATTTTCCGGTAACAGAATAATCTGCCTTTCGGATGATCCCACTCTTGATAGACCAACATATAATTGCCCATGGGAAAAACATTCTTTTCGTAGGTCAATGCCAACCAAAGAGAATGTTTGTCCCTGGGACTTATTAATAGTCAGGGCAAATGATTGCGCACGTTCAGCGCTAGTTTCTCGAGCACGGGCCCGCGTCGTCCTCACATTTTGGCTTGCGAGGCGCTGTGAGCGCTCGGAGCTAGATTCTCTAGCGCGTGCTTGCGAAATATATTCTCTATTTCTCGAGAGGCGTTGCTCATTTTCAGGGGCAGATTCTTCCGTACGGCGTACTCGAGCGGCTCTTGTCTGTGATGTCTGCCGAGACAGTTGAGATTTCCTTTTAGGCATGCTCTCAACAAACCACGCACAGACTTGAAAACAATTATGAACAAAGGGAGAGCGACTCGAACACCGTCCGCCTTTACAAAACAAAACAATCGTAATATCGAATAACTCGTGTCGATTATTACGATAGAACGAAGTACGAAACTACGAACATACAAAACAAACGTACAACGAAATTACGATATTTTCGATTATGAGGTATCTATCAACAACAACAACCATGCGAACGAAACAACCGAAACCAATAACCAACTGACATGTAATTTTTAGAACTCCAACTAACGACAACGTGGGCATAATAATTCGAGAGGGTCATCAATCCACGGAAAGTCTTAACACCGCGATTCAGAAAAATGACGTCATTGCAGAACGCCATCTATGGGCAAATAGGTAAAACGTCTGCACAATGAAAGTTATGCTAGGGTCATTTTGCGTTTTAGTAATTTTATATTATCTCCGAAACTGTATGACCAATTGATATACTGTAAATGGCAAATCTTATCTGTATGATGTTCTTGTGATACTGAAATAATTTATTGTCATAAGAATTAATATTTTGTTGCTCAAATAATCAACCAAACGTAACAATGCCGAAAAAAAAATTTTTTAATGCAATAATAGAAGTATAAAAGATAAAATATAAAAGATAGAGATATGGTATCGCTGACTTTTTTGTAGAAATAATTAAGATGAACCAGGTAGCCATACATTCTTTTTAATTTTAAGCAACTGTTTAGGCAGCGCACGCAAATAATTCTGTTTTACGAGGTATTTTTTTCCGACTTGCCAGACAAAAGTTGTGATAGCTCGGTTAATATACATGTTATAGAAACAATTTATAGCCTATAGCACTCAGGAATAATGTAGCTTTCTGCCAGTTAAAATAAAATTAGAATTAGATTATGAGTTCCAGAGATTACCCCCTGCATACAAACTTACAAATTTTACCTCTTTATAATATTAGTATAGATATACCTTTGCTTATAACCTTACCTTAAAACCTATATACTCTTCTTTATAACCTATAGATCTTACTTTATTACCTTATAATCTATATTACTTATATAATTCTTCTTATCTTGCCTTTTTTAGATTGTTTCATCGACGCCTTTATTAGATCTGTCCGTATTATATGGCAATGATTTGAAGGCATTAACGGAAAGAGGGCGCCTTTTTAAAGATGGACTTTTGAAGTATGAAGAAGAAGAAGGCAGAATATGGCCTCCTTCTTATAAACGCCCTAGTATATGTTATCTGAATCAACTACCAAAGGAAACTAGATGCCATATGACGCGTAAGTTATTTTTATCTTTTATGTTCGATAACTGCTAGAAGGCAATATTTTCATTATTTTTTTTTTTCATATCGGCTCATATATGTTCCACTTTTGGGCTCGAGCCTTCCTCCATATAAGGAGAAAAATTAACCTACTATACTACTCTAATCAGACATGTTGGTATAGGGCTTTGTTTCCAGTTTTCCTTCTCTTACATCAATGTTATATGCATATTTTATCCTATAGTCGTTTTTTACGACACCCAAGCGCAAGAGACGGGCTGATGATTTGTATTCTTACTCCGTCACCACACGGATAAGAGAAGGCAATATACAGCAGTCTAATATTCAAGAATAATTCTGTATGTTGACAGAGTAAGTGTACAAGTAAGAGTACATCAACCTTTTATCTTGCCCGTGGAAGTCATAAAAGGCGACTAAGGGATTGTAATATGCTTACTCTATGCGGGAGGAAAACTCCGGTCAGCCCAGCAGTGGAAATTAAATGAGCTGTCATGGTGATAGTATGCAACGTATATTTTTGAAGTTATACTTCTTTTGGCGCGTGATGACGGAGTAAGATCTAACCCGTGGGTGTCGTAAATGACGACTTAGGGATAAGCATATAATAACTATGTAAAAGAAGGAAAACTTGCAAGAAAACCCTTTTTTTTGCGTGGAGAAATGCGATTTTTTACGCATGCCCACCTTTGAGAGATAGGGTATGCCAGGCTCAGCGTTGATTTATTAACCATAAACATAATACACACAACATAATAACATAAAAACCACACGCTGTTCCTGTCCCTCGGTTACGGCGAAGTTATGGGACTGTTTTCATATGCACCACAATTGCAAGAAAACCCTATACCAACCCGCCTGACTAGCGTAGGTCAATTTCCCTCCCATAATGGAGGGGGCTCGAACCCGGCAGTGAAACGTATATCAGCTAAGATGATGATTATGATGATGATGACTTGCTCTGGCGCGTTAAGGAAAAATAAAGAGTAAATTTACTGAGACACCGTCACAAATGTCAATTAGATAATGCGCTATAATTTTTTTTTTTTTTTTTGTGTGTACAGCTGTTGGCCGCAGATGGCCTTGACAGCTTGACGCGGACTATAGGTGAGCGCTGAGGGCTCTCAACCCGGGGAAAAGCATGCTAAGCGACATCGCCCAAGGGCTCCCCCTGTGGGGAACGGACCTCGGCTTGGGGCGTCGTTAGAGGCAAAGTGGGCGTGCCCACGTTTTTAGTCGAAACCTTTGCGCGGCGCGGTTTCGCACCTCGACGGCGAAGGCGGAACCGCGGATATTTATTTGTTAAGGCCTCGCGGGCCGTGTAGGCTCTTTGTTGAGCGAGTGTGATATTGTCGTCCTCTTCGTCGAGGACGTCGGATGGATGAGATTTTGGAGGGTCTATAGGAAGCCGCCCTAACCACTAGTTGGTTGGGGTGTGTCATGGCAGAGTCAAAGTAGCTCTGGGAGCACCGTTTCATTAATTGCTTGATTGTCGGCAGTTCGAGGTCGATGTGGAGATCGACGTTTCGTATGAACCACCGTGCTCCCGTAGCTCGGCGCATGAAACGATTTTGTAGTGTCTGTAGCCTGTGGATCCTGTGTGGCTTAACGTGCGCGAACACCACGCTGGCATAGGTCATGATAGGCCGTATGCAGGTGGTGTAAAGTCGGACTTTGTTACTCAGGGGCATACGCGACCTAGAGTTGAGTAGACAGTGGAGACGACCCATCACAAAGGCTGCCCGCGCGCGGACTTGCTTTATGTGAGGGGTGAAGCCGAGTCGATCGTCAAGGGTCACTCCCAAGTATTTGGCCTGCCTGGTCCAAGTGACCGGCTTGTTGAAAATTTTAAGGGGGGGAATTCTATCGATAGAGTAGGAACGGGCAGTTCGTCTAGTGAACATGACCGCCTGACTCTTCTCGGGGTTGATTTCTAATCTCCATTTCCTAAACCAATTGCCTAGGGCAGTAACCGCTGTTTGGAGAGTCTTGGCTACTGTTGTCGGGGATCTACCAGCACAAAAGAGTGCGGTGTCGTCAGCGTAAAGCGCTTTATGTACCCGGTTGAATTTGGGCATATCGCTAGTATATAGCGTGAAGAGAAATGGGGAGAGAACAGACCCCTGAGGGACGCCGGCCTTGATAGGGTGGGAGGTCGACAACGTCCCTTCCACCCTGTAGCGAAAGCTGCGATGACTTAAGTAGTCATGTATAATGAGAATTAAGTAATGAGGGATCTTGAGGAGATAGAGTTTGTAGATTAGGCCGTCATGCCAAACCTTGTCGAATGCTTTCGCTACGTCTAGGAATAATACACCCGTATATCTGTTCATGATGAACTGACTGCTTGTGTATTCTACCAAACGGTGAACTTGTTGTACGCAGCTGTGTTTAGCTCGGAAGCCAAACTATGCGTCGGGAACGAGGTTGTTAGCCTCAGCGAATGTACGTAGTCTACTGAGAACTATTCGTTCGTAGATCTTACCTAGACCTTTTAGTAGACTAATCGGGCGGTAACTACTGGGTTCGGTACGGCGCTTGCAGGGTTTGTGGATTCCTATTACCACGGCCTCTTTCCATTGCGTGGGAAAGATGTTATTATTTAGTGCTGCATTGAAGACAGCACAACAGGACTATCAAGTGTGCTGGGAATAATTTAATGACTTTATTTGAGATTCCGTCCGAACCTGGGGCTTTCCTGGTTTTGAGACCCCTGACTAACGATTCGACCTCATCGGTGGTCACTGCTGGGATAGGCTGATCGGGGTTGTCGTTTCCTAACGAGCGCAAGAGTGTGGTACGACGTTCCACTTCGTCGGCGATGAAGCGGTGATACGCGGCGTCGGGGTGTAGTGTACTCGGCGTACACTGAAGCTCCAAGCAGTCGGCCAGGCATTCTGACTTTTCGTCGTCCAAAAACGCCGGTGGCTGGTTGGGTCTGGTGAAAGGAGGGAGAGTGGACACGATGTCTTTTTTGAGTGAGCGGGAAAGCTGCCAAAAGGCTGTGTGAGAGGGCTCTAGCTCCTGGAGCATGGCGTCCCATTTGCTCTATCTCAATTCATTAATTGCTTGTTTAACCCTCTGGAGTGACCATAGGCGGGTACGGTTGTCCTCCGTGGGGTAGCGGTCATAAGCGCGTGTCGCGGCGTTTTTACGTCTTAACAAGTCACGGACATCGTCTGGCAGGCGCCATTTACGATCGCTCGTATCTGGTACCGGCCGCAAGCAGTCGTCCATTATCGACTGCACGTGACTTGTAAGCGAGTCGATCGCCTGAGAGGTATGTTCCTTAGACGTAATGTCATTGGGAATTTGATCAAGGTGGACCGACGAGGTTGACTTGAAATTTTTCTCTAGCCGTGCCCAGTCAGTCGCTATCTTGGTCTTTTCGTTGTTGTGCCTGAGGGGCCGGGGTTGCGGGAGGCTAATTTCAGAGTCACCGGGCGGTGATCTGAGTCTAACTCGTGTTGAACTTCTATAGAACATAAACGAAGGTTTATGTTTTTGAGAAGAAAGATATCGAGTATGTCCGGCCTGTGCGAAACGTTAAAGGAGAAGTGTGTCGGCTCTAAGGGCGCAATGACATCAAATCCCAGTCTGTCAGCTGCGCTATAATAAAACTTTCAATGTATTAAATACTTTTTCTATTTGTTGGATCCCCGAATTTAGTTAATAGAGGATGGCTGAATTTCATTGGCCACAGCCTCGAATATTTTTGCTGCCTACCCTCCATTGGTAAGCAACATTATTAAACCGTTGAGAAATATCATCGGTTAGTTAGCCACAAACAGCCGTGTTGTATGCTTGTGTAGAACATATCGTAATCAGGACGTTCCTCGATCTACATATATTCTCTGTCAGTTCCGTGAACTGAGCTAGCTCAAGATTTTATCTCATATACGCTTTTTTTTTTTTATGGGTGGGCTATCCATAAAAACTATCCGTGTCCTCGTCGCAACTGCAGTGGTAGCAGGACGGTGTGCTCTCCCTCCTGACAATCTTGTGCAGGTACTTCCCGAAGCAACCGTGCCCCGTCAGCACCTGCACCAGTCGGAAGGAAAGCACCCTGTGCGTCCGCTCCAACCACTCCATCAGCACCGGCCGGAGGGCCTCGACGGTCCTGACACCGTACCGAGGACTCTCCAGCCGGACTGCCCAACGGGCAATGACTTCTCGGCGGGCGTCGACCCGCCAGGCGGTGATCTCTTTGATGGAGACCATACCGCCGCGGGCGCGCGTCTCCGACACCCGCCGATAAATGTCGGCGATCATCTCCGCCTCCAGGTCCCACGGGGGACTTCCGGCCAGGAGGCACGCTGCCTCCGTTGCCACCGTGCGGTAACCGCGTATGGCCCTGATCGCCATGACCCTCTGTGGTCGCCACAGGAGGGCCCTAAGACGGACGGTCAGGGACCCCGCCCACACCGGTGCGCCATACAGGGCCATCGACCGGATCACCCCCACATACAGCTGTCGGCACGTAGCACTGGGTCCGCCCACATTCGGCATCAACCACGAAAGGGCGGACGCCGCGCCGACAAGCCGGGGAACAAGTCGATGGAGATGCTCCCGGAACCAAAAATGCCCGTCGAGCACCAGGCCCAAGTACTTCACGTGGGCCTGGATGCTGATGGTGACTGACTTCACGGTGATCGAAGCGCCGGCGGGAGGCCCGGCGGTACGGAGGCCATGGAACAAAAGGGCCTCCGTCTTTTCCAGGGCTATCCTCAACCCCAGCGCTTCGATCCGCCTGACAATCTCCTCGGTGCCGAGAGTTGCCAGGCGTGCCGCCTCCTCTAGCGTCCCACCCCGGGCTGTGACGAGTGTATCGTCGGCGTAGCAAATTACGCCCAGCCCGGGTGGAAGGCTTCCTCTCAACGCCCAGTCGTAGCCGACGTTCCACAGGGTCGGACCCAGAACCGACCTCTGTGGGACACCGCACGTCATGGGCGTTCGCACAACGTCCCCTATTCGGTCAACGTAGAGGACGCTGCGCCCCTCCAAGTAGTCTGCCACCAGCCGCCTGAGGTACACGGGCACCCCGTGATATCTCAGCCCCTCCCTGATGCAGCTGAATGGCAGACTGTTGAAGGCGTTGGCGATGTCCAGGGACACCGCCAACAGGACTCCTCCGCCGGTGACGGCCTCCGCTACCACGGCCTTCAGGCGCAGCAGGGCCGCGAGGCGGGGCGCCCGCGGAGCTTCTTTAGCGCCGCAAGGTAGGGGCGACCCCAGGGGTCACGCTCGAGACTGTCCAGCATGTCCCGCCGACTGACGTCCTTGGCGGTACGGACGGCCAGCCTGAAGGCAGACCGCGCACTGCGGTAAGCCTCGTACAGCGGGCCCTCCCGCTCAGCGTCGCGGTGACGCGCTCGGCTGCGGGTGTAGGCTCTCCGGGCACGTATGCACGCGGCCCGAAGGTCCGCCAATTCTCGGGACCACCAGGGGACCGCACTCTTCGGGGGCAGACGCCGCACACGGGGCATGGCCGCATCGCAGATCTGCGTTAACGCACAGCGGATGCGGCCAGCCTCGGCATCCACCCCGTCCGCCTGGGGCGGTGAGGACAGCCTCGACTGAACGATGGCTGCCTCCGCCAACAGGTCCCGATCCAATCGACCCACAGCCCACCGCGGAAACGCGGGAGCTCCGTCCGCCGTGTGACCCCTGCTGGGCTGCAGGAGGGTCCGGGAGACCTCTATCCGGATGTATCGGTGGTCGGATAGGGTCTCGACCTCCTCCTGGACGCACCAGCTCCTCACAAGTGCTGCGACATTAGGGCTAGCGAACGACAAGTCCACTATCGACCCGCCCTGCTGCCGCACGCACGTTTGCACCGAGCCCCTGTTCAGCAAACAGAGGCCCAGTGCCGCCGCCCACTCTTCGACCGACCGCCCGCCCGCGGTCATTCGTCCTGGGGGACCCCCACACCGTGGACTTGGCGTTGTAGTCCCCCAGAACGAAGACTTGGCGCGGTGCCAGTCGCCGTATCGAGGCCCCCAGGATGGTGAGGAAGGCCCCGAAATCTGTCGCGCTCCTGTTAGGGGAGAAGTAAACACCAAATAGCGTAACCTCTCCCCATTCCGCCGCGACATACCCATCGCCCCTGTCCTTGAGCAACAAATACGGGGAATGCCACGACGTGGAGGCGACGATTGCCACAGAGCCGTCACTACTGCCCAACCAATTGGGCCGGTCAGGCACCGCGTACGGCTCCGCGGCTACGGCTGCACCGATCAACCACTCCGCCATGGCTTGCAGGAAAACGTCCTGCGCACCGGCGGAGTGGTTGAGGTTGGCCCGGTCGCCATTGGTGGCCCGTATCCATCACCTCCACGCTGGCGGGCGATCGGGTCGCGCTAGGGGCGGGAGCGGCCGGGGTCGTCGGGCCGCTCCGCCCCTTTGGGGCCGAAGCCGGGGGTCTGCACTCCTTGCCCCCCATGCGGTGTTTGGCAGGCCTATTGCCCGCCGCACACGCGGGGCAGTGGGGAGTGGCGGCGCACGATGCCACCTTATGCCCGGGTTGACCGCAGCGGAAGCAGAGATCGCTGCAGTCAAAGCAATTAGTGCATGTTGGCCGAATGTGTCCGACCGCCATGCACTTGTAGCACCTCGCAGGCCGGGACTCCAGCACGGTCACCCGCGCCGAGCTCCAGCCCACGAGGAGCCTGCCTGAGCCGGCCAATTGCTTGGCCGACTCCACCGGGCACTGCACCCAAGCAGCACCGACGCCGCCCGGACCAGGGCGGATGGCGCCAATTCGGACGGTATCCACGGGACACCCGGTTTTCGAGACGATGGCCTCCCGGATGTCATCCACCGTCACCGAGTCGTCCAGACCCGCGACGCGTAGTTCTGCGCACTTTACGGGTCTGGCGATTTTGACGCCAGCCTTCTCTGTGAACAGACCCCTCAACTTGGCCGCCATGCTATCGGCCGTCTTGGCGCACTCGGCCCCAGGGAACTCTAAAATCCGAGCCCCTGTCCGGGCCTTGCGGGTCCTGGCTTCGACGCCTCCTAAATCGGAGACGTCAAGCTCCCGCCGGGCGCGACGTAAGACGGCCTCATAGCTGAGGCCGTTCTCGGCCGCCTCAGGTAGCACGGTGATCACCACCGCGGCTGACTTTGGCGGCCGGAGCCTCCTGCGCGACCTCTTATTTCCGGCTCCCGCCTTGGGAGCGGAGGCTTTAGCGGCGCGTTTGGCCTCCGCTCTCCTCTTCTGGCCGCGACTTTTACGGCTGCACTGGGCCGTCTGCCAACCCTCTTCCGGCGTAGCAGGGATGCCGGGCACAGCAGTCACGGCCACGGCTGCGTTGGCCACCGCCGGCGGTGCATTTGCCGGCAGCGGCTGAGGTCCGGCCTTGGCAGGAGCCGGTACCACCTTCCTCTTCGCGACGGGCCCCTTAGGCTTCGGCCCAGCAACGGCCGCAGCGTAGCTCCCTACGCGCCCGCCCAGGCAGGGTAGCGCAGCAGGAGCTGACGCCGCGGCCTTCGGCCTGTTCGCTGCAAGCGGCGGCCGGAGACGGGGCTCCGGAGGCAGTCTCGCTTCCAGAGCTGCCATGCGCGCATCGAGCACCTTGGCGACGACCTCAATTATGGCGCGCATAGCCTTGTCCGGCACGCCGCCCACTACAGGCAGTGGAATTGGTGCTGCCGGCTGGACCTCGTTGGGACTCGCCACAGCGCGAGTCGGCACAATGGGAGCGGTGGGGGCAGCGCCAATGCCAGCGCTTGTCGACGGTGTAGTCTGCGCCAGCTGCGTGACCTGGCTCCGCAAGTCAGCCATTTGTTTGGCCAACTCGCAGTTCGCCCTCTGAACCATCGACAACTCCTTCTCCAGGGCCATATTTTCTCCTGCAGGCCTTATACCTCACCACTAAGGCGGGCATTTTCGGCCTGCAGGCCCGCCACTTCAGTGGCCGGGGGGTTATCTGGAGCGGGCTCATCAGCCGTCGCGCCATTGGGAGGGATGTCTTGCAACACCCTCATCATTCTCGCGGCCGCAGCCTCGTTAGCCCGCTTGCGAGCCTCGTCCTTCTGCACCTGGCTTACTGGGGACGAAATTGCGGCCCTCGCTGCCACCGTGGCTCCACGCCCCCTGCGCCCTCTACTTGAGGTCGCCACCTTGGGAGGAGGCATGATATCGCCACTCCCCTCCGATTCGGATACGGTGCTGCTATCCTTATGCAGGGGGCGCTTCCGCACCTTCGGGGGTAGGGCCTCGTCCCTGACTGTCAGGGCTGCCGACAGTGACGACGCCGCAGAATGGCACTCCATCACCTCGGACGGCCCTGCGGCATTGCCGCCCTCGTCCATCGATTGCTCTGCAGCCCCGTCGGTCTCCGCCGTCACGTTGCTGCCTGCGTCAGATACGCTAGCATCACTGGGCGGAACGTCGGCAGCACGCAGTGCCTCCAGCTCCGCCCGCCGCAGCTTCGTGGCGCGTCGCCTGGCGCGTTCCGTGGCAGGTGTGGCTTTTCCCCCTCGCTTCTTCCTTCGGGCCTCTGTTTTCGCCGGGCTCTCGGCTGATTTGGATGCCTCCAGTACGGAACTGCAGTCCGACGAGACATCCCTCTCTTCTGGGCCAGTTTTACCGTAGCTTGGCCGGGCTGTAGTGTGGGAACTAGTAGGCTCCCCGCTGTCGGTGGTTTTGGGCGTCTCACCCCTCCTATCTACATCCAAATTGTACGAAGAATCCATTCGGTTCCCACGAGTATGGGAGAAATAAAGGTCGACCCGGGCAGAGATCCCGATACCCGGGCAAGCGTACATTTGTATCCCAACACAGGGGGTCCGCAGGTACCCTGGCTGGGGGTGCGCTAACGACTGAACAACCCATCAGCCATGCATCCTCTCGCCGCGCGCCAGAACTTAGGATTCTGGGTGATTGTTTTATAGAGGTTTTCTTCCTCGCGGTCCAGGCGGTTAAGCCAAGACCCTCGCTCCTGAATCTAGGCCTCAAGACAAATGTCCCGAAGAAAGAATCAGGTCTACGATTTGTCGCGGTTGGCAAATGCCTGCCCAGTCCTCAAACGAATGAGTGACTGAGCCCGTCGAATTTTCGCGTCCAATACCCTCTACAATTAGAGGACATGGAGCGAATTTGGGGCATCCCACAAATTGGGCCCCCCCTCGGGCCAGATATTTGCCACGAGCGACAATTCCAGAGAGCAGTCCAAGAAATTGTCGCTCGTGCCCAGGGTACACCACGCGGAGGTTTCTGGCGTAGTACCCCATCTCATATACGCTGCCGTGCAGTTTGGTGTTAGTGCTGCTGTGACGTTAATATAGATTCTGCACATAACTTTTTTTTTTTTTTTGTTCACGCTGTGGAAATGCATTTACGCACAGTCCCCCGCCAGTGGGCGGGGGTTGTGTGGGACTCACCGGCCACGTCCGCAGCCGGAATACCCACTAAAACCACAGCGGCCCCTTCCGCGCTTTTACGGGGTGCCGGAGAGATCGTCTGATGACATTCAATCCCCGGCACCCCAACGCATGGCCGTCTGGCCACGTCCTGTCGTCATTATTTAGGGCGGTGGGAGTAGGTGCGCATATTGTCGCCTCCTCCTCCCGGGTCGCCGGCGACGGAGCGAGTCAGCAGAGGCGCTTGCCTCGCGTTCTCGCTCCGCCGCTTCCTTCCTGGATATGACGGCCTCGCAAAATGAGGCCATCGACGACCAGCACCTGTCGCTGCCGAGCATCTTTGTGATAACGGTCGGCAGCGACAGGTCCGCTCCGAGAACCGCCGACAGGTCGTGGCGCTGAGGCCCCCAGGCGGGGCATACTTCTAATGTGTGACGCGCATCATCAGTTGGCGCGCCACACTCATGACATCCGGGGGCCTCTTCTCTTCTAATCATATGCAGGTACTTACCGAAGACCCCGTGTCCGGTAAGCACCTGATTCTGCACATAACTGCTGACCCCTTGGAATTGGCGCATTAAGGCTTTGAGGTAAGTGGTTGATTCATTCACCTCCTCGTCTAGATGCGGGATCTATTACTGTCCAACTATCACCATCCATAACCGTATTATACAGTCCACTAAAATCAATTACCAGCCCTTTCTGCATGCTATATCGCACATTTTTTTGGCCCATCGACCCGCGATATTGTAACTTTAACCGTTAAAATACAAGCTGCGCTTGTATTAAATTTAAAAAATATATATATACATATATTAATTTACTTTGAAGGTAGTCAAGATGACGAAACCTGGTGACCAAATTACTCTTAGTAAAAAGGATTTAGAATCTTCTAGAATGCTTAATAAAAATATTGCAATGAAACAAAGGCTCTTTTCTCAACTACAAATTATATTTGATTTATTAACTAAATTAGATACCCACCCGAGCAGGTAGATATGTTCGTATTGCGTACTTTAGAGCTCGAAACCTTACGTGATAAATTTGAGAAAATATGTATGGAAATTTATGAGTTACAATTAAGCTTAGATTCTGATACACAGTTTTCTGATAATGATTTAAAAAGTTTTGATGATTTGTATTTTCGCATAAAATTGTGCTCATCTAAGTACGTTAACAAAATTGCGGACGTTCCACCGGGTATGCGTGCCCACGATGTATGCAAAAATGCATGCGTGGACAAGCACCAATCACGCCCACGCCTTCCTAAAATTGACTTATTTAAATTTGATGGAAATATTGAAAATTTCACTACATTCTTTGAAACATTTTGCTCTTTGGTACATAATCAATCGGAAATTACTAATATTGATAAATTTAATTATTTATTATCTTGTACAAGTGGTTCTGCACTCAATATTGTCAAGAGTATGCCAATTACGGCTAGTAATTACGATGTGGTATGGCAAGCATTGCTTGATCAATATCAAGACAATAGATCGCTTATAGGAAAATATCTAGATAAAATGTTATCATTCACAACGTTAAAGTCGGAGTCAATAATTAATTTAAATAACTTCATTGAAACCTTTGACCATTCCTATAAGGCTATTGAAGCACTAAACATCGAAAATATATCAGGTTATTTATTCTGTCATATAGCCTTGCGGGCGTTAGACTCGAATACAAAGAAAATGTTCGAAATGAGTATTGATCAAATGTCAATACCTACTTATGAACAATTAATGATATACGTTAAAAAAAATCAAGTGAACGTGTTAGAACATTCACAACATTCTAATAATATAAATTCTATCATTTCTAGTAAGTATTCCTCCTCGACTAATGTAAATAAAAGGTCGATTGAACAAACTAATAGACGCGCGTACTCGCAGTCAACGAATATTTATCAAAGCTCTGATGTGGGTGCTTGTATACATTGTGGACAAAATCATATGATATTTCGTTGTACGCAATTCAGTGAATTGACTCCTGCTCAACGTGTTAGCTGTGCTGACTATTTAAAATTGTGCCACAATTGTTTAAAACGCAACCACTCTTCGGGCGATTGTAAAAGTAAATTTAAATGTTTTATGTGTGATCGACGACACCACATATTATTGCATTTAAACACAAATAATAAACCGATTTTGCAAACAGATGTTAGCTGTGATAAAACGCCGACCGTAGGTATGCTTTCTAATATAACTCGTTCGTGTAACGTAAACAGGAAAAATAATATTTACATCGTATTATTGGGTACTGCTGTAGTAAATGTCACTGATGTGTTTGGTAATGAGCAATCGTGCCGTGTTTTGATAGATTCTGGGGCACAGTCCAACTTTATAACAATTAATTGTTTAGAGCGACTAGGGTTGTCACGAACGAAGTGTCCTTTTAATATACTCGATTTAGCTGGAAATAATGTCAAGAATTATGGAATGACTTCCTGTAACATTAAACCAAGATATTCTGACAGCCCTTCATTTGATATTGATGTGGTAATATTACATCAATTGACTGCTAATTTGCCCACAATGGAAATTTCTAAAGAAATTACGAATAATTTTAAGAATTTGTTATTAGCAGATCCAACATTTTACAAAAAATCATCTATAGATATAATATTAGCTGGTGATGTTTTCCCTCACATATATGACGCCAATAAAATATGTTTTAGCTCTTCATTACCCACTGCACTTGGCAGTATATTTGGGTACATATTGTGTGGGAGGTTAGAAGTACCGTGTACTTTTGACGATGGTGTTAATGTTGCAGCTTCGTACAACATGGTGTCGTACATCACTAAAAGTGACTGCCTTAACTCTCAACTTAAGGCGTTCTGGGAAATAGAAGAGTCGCCGTGCGACAACCCTACTAGCCCACTTGATAAGCTTGCTGAAGACATATTTACAAAGCGGCATTATCGCGACCACAGTGGTCGATATGTCTCGCCCTTACTTTTAAACCCGAACCACGCAACCCTAGGCGAGTCTCGTGATATTGCCATGCGTAGGTTTTTTCACCTCGAACGACGTCTCGCTCGAACACCCGACTTGTATGAAGCGTATAAGGTTTTCATGCGTGAATATGAACAGCTGAGCCATATGCGGCCACATACAGGCGGAAAACCAAGCAAATACGTGATAACACACCACTGTGTAGTGAAAGTCTCCAGTACCAGTACTCCTGTGAGAGTAGTATTCGATGGGTCTGCGACCACATCTAACGGTATCTCTTTAAATGACATTTTATTAACGGGTAAAAAACTTCAAAATGTTATTTTAAAAATTATAATTAACTTTCGTCTATTTGATATTTGCATTACTGCTGACATAGCAAAAATATATAGGCAGGTTCTTATTGATCCTATTGACCGTTGTTACCAACATATCTTATGGAGGGAGTCGCCATCACAACCAGTTCAAACCTTTGAATTGTTAACAAACACGTACGGCCTTCGCAGTGCACCGTTTATAGCTGTCCGTACGTTACAGCAGTTGGCGTGTGACGAGCGTGAGCGGTATCCGCGCACTGCTGAAGTGCTAATGAATGGGTTCTATATCGACGATTTGCTGTGGTCCACACAACATATCTCGGAAGCCTGCACGTCGCAGGATGAGCTCGTAGCTCTTCTTAAATTAGGCGGTTTCGATCTTCGTAAATGGGCAAGTAATTCACCTCGATTACTGCACAGGGTTGAAACTGACCGAGTAATCCCCATCAGCTCTGACGATAGCCTGAGTGCAACTATCGAGGTGCTGGGATTAAGGTGGTCACCCACCGATGATTGCTTTTCCTTTGAATATAACATGAAAGACGATACTTTCACCAAACGGTCTGTACTAAAACTGTTAGCTAGCATCTACCATCCACTCGGGTTTTTAAATCCATGTAATTTTTTGGCTAAATGCATAATGCAGGATTTATGGAAACTAAATCTAGGCTGGGATGAACAAATTCCTGGTTTTATACGCGACAAATGGTCAAATTTTATAACCTCATTGTCATGTCTCTCCGGGTTACGAATTGAGCGATATATGTTATCACCACAGTTCAGCAATGTACACTTAAT
The DNA here is from genome assembly GCA_032191425.1 of Lymantria dispar. Taxonomy (NCBI): domain Eukaryota; kingdom Metazoa; phylum Arthropoda; class Insecta; order Lepidoptera; family Erebidae; genus Lymantria; species Lymantria dispar. Next base: position 3,168,038 of record CM063442.1, on the reverse strand, counting down.
TGCATTTTGTGACGCATCTACTCGTGGTTATGCCGCGAGTATTTATATTCGTAGTATCGGTGCAAATACTAATGTTAAGACTAGATTACTTATTAGTAAAAGTAAAGTCGCTCCGATCAAACCTCTTTCCATACCAAGACTCGAACTGATGGCGACTGTACTGTTATCCAAACATGTATTGTTTGTGAAATAAAATATTACAAAAATACAATTTGAGCTAACTGCATTGACAGACTCGTCCGTAGCACTCGCATGGTTACAAACGGCACCACATAAATTAAAAACCTTCGTGTTTAGTCGTGTGACCCAAGTGGTCGACGTAGTAGCACCGGACAGGTGGTTTCACGTGCGGAGTGAACATAACGCAGCTGACGTTTGTTCACGCGGCGCCATGTCCGCTCAGATCGTAGCTGACGCCGCACAATGGCTCCATGGTCCGGCCTGGTTAGCTGATGACGTTAATCAGTAGCCAATTACCAAATTTCATATCACTAATAAAACAGAAATATTAGAATTGAAATCAAATACAGACACGTTTTCTTTGCCGTCCCAAAATATTAATGATTTTTTTTTTGTGGGTGGGTCGCGGTCGGCGCGCCTCCGCACCACTCCGTCCGGGGCGACAGAGGGGCTTAAGCACGCAACTCCCGCGACCCACCCAAAAACCACGTCGCCTTCGTCGTTGGGCCGACCACTGGAGCAGCGTTAACTTGTCGTCAGTGGTCGGTCCGACGGAATACTCCCTGTTGGGGTACCCTCCCATCGACCGACGTCCCCCCCTCGGGGAGGACGTCGGTTTTTCCTCACGCGGTTGGCCTCTCGGAGGGTGACGGACTAATCCCCGGTCACGTCACCCGCAGCCTCGGCTAGGGCGGCATGAGGCGCAGATAGTGTCGCCTACGCCGCCCCAGTCGCCGGCAGCGGATCTCCTCATCGAGGCTGCGCTCCTCGCGCAGGCGATCCGCCGCCTCCTTCCGCGAGATCACTGTCTCGCAGAAGGCTGCGACCGCGTCCCAATTCCCGACGCTGTCGACCATCGCCCTAGCGATAGCCGGCAGCGTCAGGTCCGTACCGATGATTGCGACGAGTTCACAGCGCTGCACTGCCTAAGCCGCGCAGGCCTCGAGCGTATGGCGCGCCGTGTCCTCGTCGCAATCGCAGTGGTGGCAGGACGGTGTACTCTCCCTCCTAACAACCTTGTGCAGGTATTTGGCGAAGCACGCATGCCCCGTCAAAACCTGCACCAGTCGGAAGGAGAGCACCCCCTGCCGCCTTTCCAACCACTGCATCAGCACTGGCCGGAAGGCCTCCACGGTTCGCACCCCGAACCGAGGCCTCTCCAGCCGGACTGCCCAATGGGCAATGACGTCTCGGCGGGCGTCGACGCGCCAGGCGGTGAGATCCCTTAACGAGACCACACCGCCCTCCGCTCGCACCCCCGTCACCCGCCGATATAGTCCGGCGAGCATCTCCGCCTCCAGGTCCCACGGGGGAGTCCCGGCCAATAGGCACGCTGCCTCCGTCGCCACCGTGCGGTATCCGCGGATGGCCCTGACCGCCATGACCCTCTGTGGTCGCCACAGAAGGGCCCTAAGTCGGACGGTCATGGACCACGCCCACACCGGTGCGCCGTACAGGGCCATCGACCGGATGACCCCCGCGTACAGCCGTCGGCACGCAGCGCTCGGTCCGCCCACGTTCGGCATAAGCCACGATAGGGCAGACGCCGCGCCAAAAAAAATATTAATGATGATGACTTTGAATTCATATGTCAACGGTTTTCAACGTTCAAACGTCTACAACGTACAATCGCATGGTGTTTGAGGTTTATAATTAATGTTCGGGCGTCGAACTGACGGCGATTGCACGGTTCTCTTTCAACTAATGAGTTAAATAAGTCACATGATTTATTAATAAAATTAATACAACAAAAATATTTTTCTGACGCTATAAATAAAATAAAACATAATAAATTTGTTTCGTCGCTACGTTATTTATCACCGTTTATAAACGCCGATGATGGGTTCCTCAGGGTGAGGGGTAGAATATCCCAATTGGAACTGCCCTATAACACCAAACATCCTTTATTGTTACCCAAGAAGTGCTATGTTACGACCTTATTGATAGAACATTTTCATAAAATGTATTTACATGTAGGACCACGAACCTTACAAGGTATTATATGTAAACGATACTGGATCGTATCTGCTCATAGCAAGATCCGTAGCGTATTGTCAAAATGCGTCGTTTGCTTTAAATGTAATCCCACTATTAGACAACCATACATGGGTACGTTACCCAGTGAAAGACTTAAACCTAACAAGGTCTTTAATCATGTTGGTGTAGACTTAAGTGGGGCATTCTATATAAAGGACAGTTTACTTCGCAATGCAAGGATTCGTAAATGTTATATGGCGCTCTTTGTATTTTTTTCTACTAAATGCGTTCACATCGAAGTGCTTAGTGATTTATCAGCCGACTGTTTTCTCGCGACCTTAGATGGATTTGTTGCGCGTAGAGGTTTATGCGAGGTGTTATACTCAGACTGTGCTACGAATTTTATAGCTACGGCAAAGCATTTGAAGGACGTTTGCAAATTTTATAAAAATAATACTGCCTTAATTGCGGACGGTTGCATTAATCGATGCATTGAGTGGAAATTTACCCTCCTAGTGCTCCGAACATGGGAGGGCTCTGGGAGGCAGGTATTAAACAAACCAAGCGGTTACTTCAGCGCACAATAGGTGATAGACCACTCACGTTTGAGGAGTTAACTACAGTACTCTGCAAGGTCGAAGCTATTTTTAATTCGCGACCGCTGTGCCCACTGTCAAATAATCTTGATGAATTCGAAACAATAACTCCTGGGCATTTTTTGGTAGGACAGAGTTTACTGGCATTACCAGACCAGTCCTTAGATGACATATCTATAAGCCGCTTGTCACGTTGGCAGTGCTTGCAAAAAATGTCCCAAATATTCTGGAAGAAATGGTCGAACGATTATTTACACACGTTACAATAAAGAGCAAAGTGATTGTCCAGCCCACCTAACCTAAAAATTGGTAACTTAGTGTTAATAAAATCAGAGCTTATTTGTCCACTTCAATAGCCAATGGGCAGGGTGGAGCGTCTCCATTCCGGTCCGGACACTGTAGTGCGAGTAGTAACATTAAGAACACAAACAGGCATATTAAAAAGGCCTGTCAATAAACTGTGTCCTTTACCATATACTAATTAAGATTTGTTATTTTCAATTCTATTAGTTATTAGAATAGTTGATAGAATTAGATATAATTTTATTAAGCATTTATAAACTTAGTATTTTTTGGACGTGTCCAGTATTATTATAATTATTTAGTTTTATAACTGGAAATCATCATCATGATTTCGGTGGGGGGTATGTTGGATCCCGCACTTTGTTAATAGAGGATGGCTGAATTTCATTGGCCACAGCCTCGAATATTTTTGCTGCCTACCCTCCATTGGTAAGCAACATTATTAAACCGTTGAGAAATATCATCGGTTAGTTAGCCACAAACAGCCGTGCTGTATGCTTGTGTAGAACATATCGTAATCAGGACGTTCCTCGATCTACATATAGACTCTGTCAGTTCCGTGAACTGAGCTAGCTCAAGACTTTATCTCATATACGCTGCCGTGCAGTTTGGTGTTAGTGCTGCTGTGACGTTAATATAGATTCTGCACATAACTACTGACTTAAGGCTTTGAGGTAAGTGGTTGATTTATTCACCTCCTCGTCTAGATGCGGGATCTATTACTGTCCAACTATCACCATCCATAACCGTATTATACAGTCCACTAAAATCAATTACCAGGCCTTTCTGCGTGCTATATCGCACACCATTATTAGTGTCGTTTTTTTTTTCAAAAAACGTAAGATAACGCAAAGGTTAAACTTTGCAGAAAGATTTTTATCTTGTTACGGCAAACAAGTAACTCCTTACGTGCTTAGATAAGTACCCCACACACACACCCACATTTTATTTTTATTAAAATACTTGCCCACCGACCGTATCACCCCCATGGGTAGTGAATTGTATTCTTACTCCGTCCACCAAGAACAATACATGTAAACACAAAAAAAATAATACACATTAATTTTTTTTTGTTCTTTAATTAAGGATATAGTTATATCGACTCGGCTTCCTCAATTAATGTTCCATGTGATATAAAAATACAGGAAGTAAAATAATTTTGTAAATATTTATTTTATAGCGGACGACGGTACCAACACGTTGGCAGGTATTAATATAGAGGCAGTTTGGTTTTGGCGATATCATAATTTCATTGCTAAAGAACTTGCAAAGGTTAACCCTTGTTGGGATGACAATAAGCTATTTGAGGTAGCGAGAGAGATCAATATTGCCGTAGCGCTACAGATGTATTATTATGAAGTTTTACCCGTATTATTTGGTAAGTTTTCATCATTTATAGATTCATACATACATACATTCACGCCTCTTTCCCGTAGGGGTAGCCAGGCCAGTTCGTCACCAGCCAAGAGGCCGAACGCGCGAGGAAAGACCGACCGTCCTTCCCGAGGGGGGGACGTCGGTCGATGGGAGGGTATTCCGTCGGGCCGACCACTGACGTCAAGTCACCCTGCTCCGGTGGTCGGCCCAACGATAAAGGCGACGTGTTACAGGTGTGCGTGCTTACACTCTTTTGTCGCCCCGGACGTAGTGGTGCAAGGAGTGCGCCGACCGTAACCCACCCCCCAATAAGAAAAAAAAAACCTGGAATGGTGCCACTGTCGCGGGTTCGAATCCCACGCAGGACAGTGCTTTGAGCGATCTACAAATTGTTCTGAATCTGAATGCAATTTGTTTCTCTTTAGATATATGTTTGAAAAGCATGTAATTTAACGAACACAAATAGCATCTATGCAATACAAGGATTATTGCCTTAATGCAGGGTGATTATTTCCTTAGAGAAAGAAAAATCGGAATAGAACCCTATACCGATCCGTCTGAACAGCTTGATGTAGTAGGTCAATTTTCTTCCCATAGTGGAGGAGGCTAGAGTGAAGCAGTGGGACGTATATGAGCTGTGATGATGATGATTATTTTATTTTAGATTGTCTAGAGTCAGGGGTTCCCAACCTTTTTTTAGTCAGGGGCCACTTTTGTATTATTCTTGTTAGCAGGGACCACTATATAAGTATAATAAAAATAAACTGTAATAATCAAACTGAAATTTTAATTAAAAACTCAATAGGAAATTACATAAAAAGAAATAATAATATTTTTAAGATAAACTTATTTTTTATTTTATGTGATTTTTGAGTGAAAGCTCAGGCGCAGGCCTCGAGCACATGCTGCGCCGTGTCCTCGTCGCAATCGCAGTGGTGGCAGGACGATGTACTCACCCTCCTAACAACCTTGTGCAGGTATTTGGCGAAGCACCCATGCCCCGTCAACACCTGCACTAGTTGAAAGGAGAGCAACCCGTGTCGCTTTTCCAACCACAGCATCAGCACCGGCCGGAAGGCCTCCACGATTCGCACCCCGAACCGAGGCTTCTCCAGCCGGACTGCCCAAAGGGCAATGATGTCTCGGCGGGCGTCGACACGCCAGGCGGTGAGCTCCCTCAACGAAACCACACCGCTCCCCGCTTGCACCCCCGTCACCCGCCGATACAATTCGGCGAGCATTTCCGCTTCCAGGTCCCACGGGGGAGTCCCGGCCAATAGGCACGCTGCCTCCGTCGCCACCGTGCGGTATCCGCGGATGGCCCTGACCGCCATGGCCCCTCTGTGGTCGCCACAGAAGAGCCCTGAGTCGGACGGTCATGGACCCCGCCCACACCGGTGCGCCGTACAGGGCCATCGACCAGATGACCCCCGCGTACAGCCGTCGGCACGTAGCGCTCGGTCCGCCCACGTTCGGCATAAGCCACGATAGGGTAGACGCCGCGCCGACAAGCCGTGGAGCGAGCCTGCGGAAATGCCCCCGGAACCACCATTGCCCATCGAGCATCAGGCCCAAGTACCTCATATGGGCCCGGATGCTGATCTTAACCGAGTGGACGGTGATCGAGATGCCGATGGGAGGGCTCATACGGCGCCCATGAAACAAGAGGGCCTCTGTCTTATCCAGGGCGACCCTCAACTCCAGCGCCTCGATCCGCCTGACGATTTCTTCGGTGCCTAGAGTCGTCAGGCTTGCCGCCTCTTCTAGCGTCTCACCGCGGGCTGTGACGAGCGTGTTGTCGGCGTAATAAATCACGCCCAGCCCGGGCGGGAGGCTCCCCCTCAACGCCCAGTCGTAGCCGATATTCCACAAGGTGGGTCCGAGGACCGACCCCTGTGGGACACCGCACGTCATGGGCGTTCGCACAACGTCCCCTGCTTGGTTGGTGCAGAGGACGCGGTGCCCCTCCAAATAGTGTGCCACGAGCCGCCTCAGGTAAGCTGGCACCCCGTGATACCGAAGCGCCTCCCTGATACAGCTGAATGACAGACTATTGAATGCTATGGCGATGTCCAGGGACACCACCAACAGCACTCCCCCGCCAGTGACGGCCTCAGTCGCCACGGCCCTCAGGCGCAACAGAGCCGCAATCGTCGAACGACCCCTCCTAAACCCAAACTGGGCATCCGACAGATCCGGCCCCGTGCCGACGAGGTGCCGCTCGATGCGGGCAGCCAGCATCCTCTCTAGTAGCTTGCCCGCATCGTCGAGAAGCACTATGGGCCTGTAGGCCAAGGGCGACTCGGGAGACCGTCCCGGCTTCGGCAGGAACACCAGCCTTCCCTCCGTCCAGCACCCAGGGAACCGTCCGGACGCTAAACACGTATCGAACAGCCCCCTGAGGCGGGGACCCAGGTGTTCGAGGACCAGGGCCAGCCCACGATTTGGAACACCGTCGGGCCCGGGGGCGGTGGATTTTCCGCACATGCGCGCCACCGCCACCTCCATCTCAGGTTCCGTGATGGGCGGAACACTGTTATCGTCGGCCTCCCGGTCAGTGTCCGGCGGAGCCATGACCGGGGGCGTGTGTTCCGCCCGCCGTGGGAACAGGTCCTCGACGACCCGGATGAGAAGGCCGGGCTGAAGAGTCTCGGTGAGGGGGGGACCCCGCGCGCGGAGCTTACTCAGCGCCACGCGATAGGGGCGACCTCAGGGGTCACGGTCGAGACCGTCCAGCATCTCCTGCCGACTTCCTTTCTTATCCTATCTTAAGCCTAATATTGTTACTCAAAGTTACACGCAAATCATCACATACTTTTAAGCGATTACTCGTCTTGTTTTTAATTACCAACGACGCAGAAAATCCTTTCACATAAATAAGTTGTGCTATAAATAATCATTAGCGGACCATATTTTAGCTACTGCAGACCACTGGTGCTCCACTGATCACTGGTGGTCCACGGACCACTAGTTGGGAACCAATGGTCTAGACAATAATGTTTATATCTTAATCTAGGTTACCACAATATGGTGAGAGATCGTGTATTGGATCCCAGCGGTGGATTTAGAGATGAGTACAATGAGAATATATTGCCGCAAATGATACTTGAATATCCATTTGTTTTAAGATGGCTGCACAATATACAAGATGGCGCCATGAAGTAAGTAACTGTTTCTTTTTAAGGGACAAGTTCTTTACGTCCGTTTGGTACTTTTGGGATAGGGAAAAAGCACTGAACTCGCGTGATTATTTCGCCTAGATATATTAGATATAGATGTTGTCATCATATACGTCCTACTGCTGTGCTCGAGCCTCTTCTACAATAGGTGGGCAACTTACCTACTATACCACGCTGGTCAAACGGGTTGGTATAGGATATTGTTTTAAATTTTCCTTCTTTGGCATTGACATTGTCTGCAGTAACCCCTTAGGTAATCGTCTTTTTTAAACCACGGGCATGAAAGGGGGTGGTGATTTTTATTCTAACTCCGTTACCACAGGCAAATACACTAGGCGCAAAAATCCAGGGATAGAAAAAAAATTACAAGTTTTGAGGTGATTTTCAACTTGGTGGAAAATAATCGTAGTGTAATTAAAAAAAAAAGAAATTTGTAGCGCCGATTGTCTATTTTTCGAATATGATCTTCAATCATTTTTATAGATAGCAGTTTTTTTAATGATTATAAGAAAATCATCGGCAAAATATCCAAATTTTTGCCTGTCTTTAAAACGGTCTATGGACTTAAATATTTTTTTAAAGCGAGGTCATGAAACTCTTGTAGAGAATTTAATTCCCGTTAATTCGACCACCAAAAAGCTTTGTACTATGATTTGACGCAGCGTTATCCTTGATCAAAGCAAAAAAGAAAAGGAAAATATGGATCTCCTCATCCAATCGCAACCATTGGGTAAGATAGTTCTCGAACGACCACGAATCTGACGACCATTCTAAACGACCCCCAATAGGTGAACCGATGAAATTTTAAAAATCGCAGCGAACCGTTGGATGCAGATGGCACAGGACCGTTCTGAATGGTATTCTCGGAGGAAGGGCTTATATCCTAGGCCTATATGGACATTTACGGGATGATAGATGGATGCATTAATATGTCATTAAGATAAGCATAAATAATCGTAATAACGGCGGCATCAATTTTCCAGATTGTACGACCAAGATGGTTACTATTTAAAAGAAGTTCCTATCGTTAATCTTACTTTGAGAACCGGATTCTTTGCAGTGGATAATAACATGGATTACGTGACACAAGGTACCTTCAGGCAGGGGAGCGCTAAACCTGATTATATTGCTCATCCAGATGTAAGTATTCTTAATCATTAAAGGTATTTTGAAATCATTTTTAGAATGGACAAAATCCAGGTGAAATTTAAGTCCCTAACCCTGGTGGTGGCTCAGAGGCCGATCGCAACGCCTCGACGGAGCTTACAGAAGCGCCTGAAAACAGAATCCGTAAGGGTAACCCGACTGGACGGGCCACTAATAACAAGGTTCACGATCACTTGGAGCTTGAAAGAGGTCGGCTTGAAACACGACAGGCTGTGGACTCGTTCGCCGCTACCTCTTATCGCGCTGAATGGATCGACCGGTGCGAAACGCACCATGCTTGGCGCCAAAACAAAAAAACTAGACTTAAATATTTAACAATGTATATTTAAAAACAAAAAAAAACAAAGGAATAAATAATTCTATCCTAAAATACTGCAATTGCAAACTTCTCCCCACCCACTGTCCTGCTAAAGCACACACTCCGTAAAAATATTTTCATTTCATATGTACTTATATGTATACTCCCGTAAATATAAGAGTTTGCCGTGTGATGACCACCTTCTCTCTTGCCCGTGGATCTCGTAAAAGCCGATTAAGGGAAATGGTATACTAATAACATCAATGCAAGAGAAGAAAGCTCTACATAAAACCCTATGCGAAGAACAGTATAACAGACCAATACCACATTTCCATCAAGACCACTCATTGTGAAGAAAACCCGAAGTCGGTTTTGAAACTTATGTGAGCCGAGATGAAGAAACAACAGAAATCATTAAATATAATATTTTGTAAGGCGAAGCATTTTCCTAACTTTATATTTTATACATACATGCAGCGCACAAAGAATAAAAATACACTTAAAAATTCTTTAATAATTAAATCAAAGTAAAAACTATATAGTAATGATTAATTCATCATCATCATCATTCAGCCTATGGCCTTCCACTGCTGGAGGTAGACCTCTCTCATGTTTCGCCACAAAGTGCGGTCCCATGCCGCCCGCATCCAACAACGCACAGCAACTTTCGTTAGTAGTAAGGAGGCGTCCTACACTGCGTCGTCCGATACGCGGTTGCCACTCGAGAATCATTCTTCCCCAGTGGTTGTCGGTTCATCGAACGATGTGGCCTGCTCATTACCAACGGCTATGTCAGTTACACCCGTTCTACAGATTCGCATATTTCGGATTCTATATTGCAAAGCAAATCTCGAGCATAGCCCGCTCCCATAGCACGCTGAGCGACTTTCAGTTTGGTGAGGCCTATATTTAGGTAACATGTTTTTATACTGTCATCATTGGTAATTTATAACAATATCTGGTTGGCATATTTTTTTCGAATTTATTTATATATATATTACTAAAAAATAAAAAATAAATAATGAAATATAAATATATAAATAATAAAATAAATATATAAAAAATTACAAAAAGAGAATAATAATAACACCGAGATTCGAACCGACACTGTTTGATTGAAAAAATACCAAAATTAAGACCTGTCACCTTCCCATCTGAGCTATCGCAACTCATGACGTTGCTATCGAAATTTGAATTCATATTCTTTTAAAATTTAATATCATGGTTTATTTTGCTAAAAACACGGACAAAACAACATTTTCTATAAATAAAACCTAGCTAGATCGATTTTTTGGACCCGAATCCTCTAGTATGCCAAGTTTCAACAAAATCGTTGGAGCCGTTTCCGAGATCCTGAATATATATACATATATATATATATATATATATATATATATATATATATACAAGAATTGCTCGTTTAAAGATATAAGATGTTAAACCATCGAATATATTTACAGATTACTGAACAAGGATTGGGGCCCCATCAGGCAGTGGCAGACTTAGTGACAAGTGATTTAGCCAAGAACCGTTACTTTGGTTTCCAACCTTATGTCAAATACTATAAGTTCTGTTTCCATAAGGATATTCATACTTTTGAAGATCTAGAGGGCATTATTGCTGAGGAGGTAATTATATTTATATTCTTATTATTCTTAAGTCTCCGTGTGGTGACGGAATAACAATACAATTCGTCTCCCCTGATACCTCGGGTACATGTCTTACCCGTGGGTGTCATAAAAAACCATTAATAGATTGGGTAAGTAGTTGACATCAATGCAAGAGAAAGAAAGCTCGATATAAACCCCATACCAATACGTCTAACCAACGTGGTAGACTTATTTCTCTGCCAGAGAGGAGAATGCTCAAGCCCAACAGTAGGTCTTCTCTTTCTGGAATATTCAATGAAAAATATTACTAGACTCGGTAGTGAAAAACAACTAACCCTTTATTTTATTTTTTTCAGAAAATTGAAATATTCGCGGAAGTTTATGAGAGTGTTGAAGATATAGATTTATTGGCTGGTATATGGGCCGAGATACCCATTGAGGGAGGACACGTACCTCCGACATTTTACTGTCTTGTAGTTGAACAGTTGAAACGTAATATGTATTCCGACAGACACTGGTACGAAAGACCAAACAGACCGAACGCATTTACTCCTTGTAAGTATTACTATAAAGGATGTTAGTGACATTACAATTAATAATAGTTTAAAAAATATAAGAAATAACTATTAAGTAAAAGTGAAAATTAAAACTTTCCGTTTGGTGATGAAGTAAAAATACTATTTACCAACCCCTATATCCTCTGTGGGTATCAGAAAAGACGACTAAGGGATTATATGCATATAACATCTATTCAGGAGAAGGAAAACTCGAAATATAACCCTATACCAACTGGTCTGACCAGAGTAGTGTCCGCCGTAGTGTAGTAATCCTCCCGTGACCATGAACGCTGCAAAGTGTTCGAAGCGTTAGGTAATCAAAAATCAAATACAAACGCGATAAAATCCGTAAAGTAGTTTTATTTATAGTAAATAAAACTACTTTATAATAATTAAAATAAATTTTAGCTGTTTTCTTCACATTATATACTCATAATATCTATTTACTTTTCAGACCAATTGGCTGAGATAAGAAAAATAACTAAAGCTAGGATGCTTTGTGATGTTGGAGACACTGTAACACGTATTCAACCTCAAGCATTTTTAAGGCCGTGCAAGAGGTAAGTGATATCAATATTTTTATATCAGTTTTAACCCCGACGCAAAAACAGGTGTAAAAGTCAACGTCGATGTCTGTCTATCTGTGTGTCTGTGGTATCGTAGCTCTCAAATAGATGGACCGTTTTCGATGCAGTTTTTTTATTCATTTGAAAGCCAGTTTCCTTGCGGTAGTTCTTAGCTATGTTTGGTTAATATCAGTGCAGTAGTGTAAGAGTATTAGCTCTTTTCCAAAATGACGTCATGGCATATGATTACTCGATTAAGTGCTTCACGCGTGCCAGTATAATTGTTAAATGACAATTGATTGATAATTCCTTTTAAAAATTACGTAATTTTTTTTTTATTATTATAGTTTGTATCGGAGGTTATAAAAACATTTCAATTTTACTTATAATCTAGTTTATTGCTATTGCTAAGTTAAGTTTATTAATTACCAGTAAATTGAGACATACATTTTCACACACACATTTTCTGTGCGTTGACGGAGTAATAATGTAATTCACCACCCTATATCTTGCCCGTGGATGTAGTAAAAATATAACATCTATGCAAGAGAAGGTAAACTTGAAATAAAACCTTATATTAACACATATAATCAGCGTGGTGGATCGATTGTCCTCCCACTGTGGAGGAAGGTCGAGCCCAGCAGTGGGATGTATATAAGCTGTGACGATGGTGATGATAAAATTGTAAAACTTTGATACCAAGGAACTACTAATGTTCATCATTAAACCGTATTTGGCTTTATATTTTCACTGTCTATGCTCTGTTAAACAATAGTTTGTATCATAAAATATTCAGGGTCCTAACTGTACCCAGGAGTTTTCTTTTCACATAGGTCAGGAGTAAGAATATACAAGTGCTGTGGTCTTCTTAAAACTCTACTAACAACTCATCGAATACTGATTGTAGCCATTCTTCTTCAGTTCTGTTTTTCAATAGAATATTTGGATCTTGCCTCTGTGGTAACGGAGTAAGAATACAATTCACCACACCCAATCTTACCCGTCGATCTCGTAAAAGACGACTAAGGGATATAATACGCATATAACATATATGCAAGAGATGGAAAACCCGAAATAAAACCCCATATCAACCTGTCTGACCAGCATAGTAAAGTAATGTCAATTGCCCTCCTATTGTGGAGGAGGCTTGAGCTCAACAGTAGGACTTATATGAGCTGGATCTTATACAATACTGAAGACCAAAGTTATAAAATTTTATGCAGTAAACATATTGTATCTTTGCCTATGGAAATTTTTATCATCAGATCAAAGTGTCATTCCGATGAGCGCAATTGACTACTAATATCAGGATAGCCATACAAGTAAGCATTGGCACCTTAAGTTAGGCAGGCATTCGTTCAACAGTGATCGTCAAAAATTTATGAATTGAAAAAATTTATGGACACAATTGTCATGATTATGACAGAAAAATGCTTTTACCTTAACAAAAATCAAATCATTTTTTACATAAATATATACATACGTAGCCTAACACCTGCTTCCCAGAGGGGTGGGCAGAGACTATGGATTGCCAAGCCATGATCCTGCTATACTTCCATCGCTTCATTCACACTCATTAAAGTCTTCATGCATTCTCTACGCTTACTCTTAACATAATCTTTCACTAATACATCTCCAATTTGATCCAGAAACATCCGTACGTTTCTGAAACGTGGGCTTCTTCTTGCAACCGATCCACTCACATTTGCCTTTTACACTTGCTTCATTCTCTCTTCACTCATCCGTTTTTTTTAATTTTTTATATACACTGTATGTCAATAACTCGATGTTTTAATGTTACAGTAACCCGATAATACCTTGTAGCAAGATAGTGCAAATGGACTTCAGCGCTTGGAACGATGGATCATGTGAACCTATGCATTCGTACGGACCGGTTGTCTATTAAAATTCGACGTAGAATACAGAATCATCATAACTGATTATTGCATTCGTACGGAGCTAGGGTTGTCAACTTAGAATAATAACGTATAGAAAAATAGTGTCAGTACTTAAGCGATTAAAAACGTGAAGACAAAAATACTAATGCTGGCAAGTGATTATAAACGTACACATGCACACCACTTTGGAATAGAGTTGCCTTGTACGCAGTGATCTTGTACACTACGTCACGATTTGGTGTAGGGAGCCATTATGACTCCACTTTAAATGCCTCAAATTTTGTGCGCGAATTGAGCTTCTATGAGTTATTATTCTAAGGTTGTTTATTAGAATATAATGAAGAATGCCGAATTATCGTACCAATATGTAGAATTATGCCTATTATTATTATAGCAATATTTTTTGTCTTTTGTAATTAATTTTTCATGATTTTATGAAGTCATTTTTCTTTATTTTTGTTTTCTTTCTATAATTGAAAACTATAGAAAATAATTAACGCTCTGCAACAATAAAAACAGTATTTTTATTGTTGTAAAGTTGAATTTTATTAATTATTACGCATTAACAAACGTTAATTTTACAACTTGGCCTAAATTAATTTCAAACTGTATATTACACCATGTTATAACTATTTTTTTTTATAATTATAGTAGAATCTTATGATATATTTTTTAAATATATGCAATTATGATGTAACTAAAATAAAATTTTTACTTCTTTTAAAAAAATATACTTTTCACATACGCACATTTACTTTTCATATTCGCAAGTAAATCAATCAAACAATTTCAAAGTTTCTTTCCTATAGTCTGTAAAATTTTTAACCTATTCAAATTCTGTTAAACAAGTTTATGAGCACTCCTAATATTTTTATTAGTAATCAATTGTTAGCTTTCTATTTCTCATATAAATAAACAATAAGAATTGGTCGTAAGTATCATAAAAGTAGCAAATTTTAGAATAACGATGAGATATAAGAAAAACTGTATATAATTCCGAAGCTATTGCCGATCTATATCCGAAATGAAACTATTGATCAACTTTCTAAAGATTCGTTAAAATTGTTATTATGAAAAATTTTCTATGTTATATTGAATTGTAGGCATTTTATAAGAAAAATATGCAACCATAAGCTTCCTTTTGAGTAATTTATATATACGTTAAACGTTATCGTTACATTATCTGTTATTTGTTTCTGAATATGTAATACTCAAATAAATAGCATTAATATTATAAAGTCTATATTATTCCTTTACTCTTTTATGATGACGGGCTATTTTATAATACTAGCAACTCACCCTCGCTTCGCTTCGTAGTTCCCGTTCCCGTGGGAATACAGAAATAAAATATATCCCAAGTTAATCCTTATATAGATAGCTACTTGGTAGTAAAATATTACCAAAATCCGTTCAGCCGTTTTGATGATTATGCAAAACAAACAGACAGACAAAATTTTAAACCGGTTTTTAGGCATAGGTATCATGCAAATTACCGTATCAGCGTTAAAAAGGCCAATATTTTGACATTACAAACAGACACTTCATTTTTTTTTATTTGTATAGATAATAATATAAAAAAATATTAAGATTTAAAGACGAGTATCTATTAAATCTTTTAAAATACACAGTTTTTATAAGATCAATTAAGGGGTTACTGACTTTATAAAGATTGGTCGTTCTTGTTATCAAATAAAAACCAGTTTCCAATAAATTGCGAGGCCTTTACTCATGGTAAGTTCGTGAGTTAATTGAATTTTGAGACTTTATTATGCAAAATCTGCTCCGTAATTCTCATTTTAGTTATAATTTTTTCGAAACTTTACCAAAACCGTTTCTGACTCAGTCAACACCATCAACGTTATTCAGCCTTTTAGCGTTCACTTCTGGAGGTAGATATCTCCCATGGAGCGCACTCATTAATTTTAGGAGAGTGTTACAATCGCCGCGTTTGACAGGCGAGTTGACAATCGCAGTAGATACATATGTTTCCTAGGAGACTGCTACTTACTATACTGGTATATATAACCTAAGCTGGTTTATCTACAAATGAACATGGACAAGTCGAAAGTAATGTCTAATGCCCATGTCATTCCTGTACCGGTCCTAGTCGGGAATGCGATTCTCGAAGTTGTGAATCATTATGTTTACCTAGGACAAGCAGTCCAGTTAGGTAGATCCAATTTCGAGAAAGAGGTCAGCCGACGAATCCAACTCGGCTGGGCAGCGTTTGGGAAACGTAAGAGGATCTTCTCGTCCAATATTCCGCAGTGTCGGAAAACTAAGGTTTATAACACACACTGTGTTACCAGTAATGACTTACGGCACTGAAACGTGGTCTCTAAATGTCGGCCTCATAAAAAAGCTCAAAGTTGCTCAGCGGGCTATGGAGAGGGCTATGCTTGGTATTTCTCTACGTGATAAAATCCAGAACACGGAAATCCGTAGAAGAACGGGTGTAACCGAGATAGCTCGCAGAATTAGCACGTTGAAATGGCAATGGGCAGGCCACATCGCTCGTCAAACCGACAACCATTGGGGAAGAAAGGTTCTTGAGTGGCGACCATGAATCGGACGGCACAGCGTAAGACGACCCCCCCCTAGGTGGACTGACGACATTCTCAAAGTCGCAGGGAACCGTTGGATGCAAGTGGCGCAGGACTATTCCGAGTGGTATTCTCGTGGGAGGCCTATGTCCAGCAGTAGACGTCTGTAGGCTGATGGATGGATGGATGGATGGAAGCTGGTTTATCACAGGCCCGCAAGGAGGGAAGAAAATTGTAATGATATCAAATGTGGCGATTACGCCAGTAATCCAACAAAAACATGACCGCGCCACATGGCGTTGTCCAACAGTCAGTAGGCTTATTTACAGCAAAGACAAAATGCTAAATAACTGAAGCTTGAAAGTAGAAACGGTAAATAAAATCCTTATTTATGTTATAAATGTGGTGTCATCATCACCGTTTCAGCTCGTATATTCTCGAGCCCAACAGTGGGACTTTTGGGCTCGAGCCCCCTCCACAATAGGAAATTGACCTCACTGTACCATGCTAGTCAGACAGGTTGGTATAGGGTTTTATTTCGAGATTTACTTCTCATAAATGTGGTATAATAGAACAATATCTGGTTGACCGAGCTTCGCTCGGAATATTTTTGTCGATTTTATTTAGATATATATTAATAAAAAACAAATATTAAATAATGAAAAAAAATTAAAAATTACAAAAAGAGAATAATAATAACACCGAGATTCAATCCGACGCTGTTTAAATGCAAAAACAAAAAGCGAACTCGATCACTTCCCAACTGAGCTACCGTAACTCTTGACATTTACAACGAAATTTGAATTCGTATTCTTTTAACATTTAATGTCATTTATTGTTATGCTAAAAACACCGACAAAAGAACATTTTCTATAAATAAAACCTAGCTAGATCGATTTTTTGGACCGAAACCTCTAGTATGCCAAGTTTCATCAAAATCGTTGGTGCCGTTTTCGAGATCCTGAATATATATATATACATATATATATATATATATATATATATATATAATCTGGTTGACCAAGCTTCGCTCGGAATATTTTTGTCGAATTTATTTAGATATATATTAATAAATAATAAATAATGAAAATTATATAAAAAAATTACAAAAAGAGAATAATAATAACATGCGAACCGATGCTGTTTGAATGCCACGAAACTCAAAATTAAAACCGGCCGTCTCCCCAACTGAGCTACCGTAACTCATGACGTTGACAACGAAATTTGAATTCATATTCTTTTAAAATTTAATGTTATTATATCTTTTTACTAAAAACACGGACAAAACAACATTTTCTATAAATAAAACCTAGCTAGATCGATTTTTTGGACCCGAAACCTCTAGTATGCCAAGTTTCAATAAAATCGTTGGAGCCGTTTCCGAGATCCTGAATATATATATAAGTATATATAAATATACAAGAATTGCTCGTTTAAAGATATATCTTTCTAGTTGAAGAGAGGAATAGTCTCCTACAGCAGCTATAGCAAGGATATCATCTGTAAAGAACATAGAAGGAATATTAACCTTTCTATCTTATATCCGTGAGGTTACGTTACGGAGTAAGGACACAATTAACCTTCCACGCTCTGATGTCGTAAAATACGGCTAAGGGATTATGTAAATAATATTTATGCAATAGAATGAAAACTCGATGTAAAAACTTATTCCAACACGTCTGACAGCGTAGAGCCATAAGTCAATTTCTCTCCCATTGTGGAGGAGGCCTCCTACCCGGGCTGGTCGTAATTGGCTACGCCGACGATACGCTCATCACAGCCCGGGGTGGGACGCTAGAGAAGGTGGCACGCCTAGCAACTCTCGGCACCGAGGAGATTGTCAGGCGGATCGAAGCGCTGGGGTTGAAGGTAGCCCGGGACAAGACGGAGGCCCTCTTGTTCCATGGCCTCCGTACCGCCGGGCCTCCCACCGGCGCTTCGATCACCGTGTATTCGGTTACCATCAGCATCCCGGCTTACATGAAGTACTTGGGCCTGCTTCTCGACGGGCATTGATGGTTCCGGGAGCATTTCCGTCGACTTGATCCCCGGCTTGTCGGCGTGGCATCTATCGTGGCTGATGCCGAATGTGGGCGGACCCAGTGCTATGTACCGACGGCTGTACGTGGGGGTGATCCAGTCGACGGCCCTGTACGATGCACCGGTGTGGGTAGGGTCTCTAACCGTCCGTCTGAGGGCCCTCTTGTGGTGACCACAGAGGGTCATGGCGATCAGGGCCATACGCGGTTATCGCACGGTGGCGACGGAGGCAGCGTGCCTCCTGACCGGAACTCCACCTTGGGACCTGGAGAGGCTTCGGTACGGTGTCAGGACCGTCGAGGCCTTCAGGCTGGTGTTGATGGAGTGGTTGGAGCGGACGCACGGGGTGCTTTCCTTCGGATTGGTGCAGGTGCTGACGGGGCACGGTTGCGTCGCCAAGTACCTGCACAAGATTGTCAGGGGGGAGAGCACACCGTCCTGCTACCACTGCGATTGCGACGAGGACACAGCGCAGCACACGCTCGAATTGTGTGCTGCGTAAGCGGGGGAGTGCCGTGAACTCGTCGCGATCATGGGTGCCGACCTGACGCTGCCGACCATCGCCAGGGAGATGCTCGATAGCGTCAGGAACTGGGACGCGATCGCCGCCTTCTGTGACACCGTAATCTCACGGAAGGAGGCGACGGATCGTGTGCGAGAGGAGCTCCTCTTCGGCGACACGCCTGATGCCGCCCTAGCCGAGGCCGCGGGTGACTGGACCAGGAAATTTAGTCCGTCACCCGCGGAGAGGCTGACCGCGCGACGGCGACCGACGTCCCGGGACATGGACGTCGTGAGGTGAGAGTACCCGAAAGGGTATTCCGTCGGGCCGACCACTGACAACAAGTCACCCTGCTCCGGTGGTCGGCCCAACGACGAAGGTGACATAGGTACGGGTGGGTTATGGGCCCGCGCGCCGTCCTTTCGTCGCCCTGGACGGAATGGATCGCGTGCGCGCTTACCATAGCATTTTTTTATGTGTGCCCCATAAAAAAAAATGTGGAGAAGGCCTGAGTCCAACAATGGGACTTATATAGACTGAGGTGAAAATGGAGATGTGCTAATAAAAAAGCCTAATTAATGCATTTAACTTTTTAAAGATAAAGGCATATTAATAAAATGGGGAAACTTAAGAGAATCTTCTCGTCCAACATACCTCAGTGTCTGAAAACACACGTCTACGATCAGTGTGTGTTACCAGTGATGTTTTATAACACGAAAACGTGGTCCCTAAATGTAGGCCTTATAACGAAGCTCAAAGTCGCTCAGCGTGCTATGGAGCGGGCTATGCTTGAGATTTCTCTGCGGGATAGAATCTGGAATAATAAGGATACCATCAAAAACAAAACTTTGTTTTTCAATGTATCTCATTTCTTTTTGTAGATAGACCTACTTATTTTCCTGCCCGGTACCTTCTACTTCTTGAATACCAACAACGAATTTTCTTAGAGCCCACTCTCTCAAAAATGAGACATCTCTCCTTTCCGCTTGAGTAATTTCTACCTAAATTAAGCGGAGAGATGTGGAAATAAAGAAATTTTTTTGGTTTTTTGAAACACATCTCCTCTAGTCTCCTCTCTGCTTTGATGCCAACCGAACCTAATGATGGCGTTCTTTCTTTCAGCTAAATTTCAAGCAATTTAGTTTGCTTAATACTTTGGGAGATTTTGGTACAATTTCATAAGACATGTCTCATGCTTTTTCATTCCGTTGATTGACCATTTTACAAGTTATCTTTGCACATAATTATATCTAAGTATCTGTCTATCTAACTATCATCGCAGGCCTCATATGCCCCACTATTGGGCTTGGGCATCCTCCACATCGGGAGGGAATTTGACCCACTATACCATGCTGGTCAGACTTGTTGGTATAGCGTTTCATTTAGAGTTTTCCTTCCTTGTACAGATGGTATGTGCATATTATATCCCATAGTCGTCTTATACGACATTAACGGGCAAGATAGAGAGTGGTGAATTGTATTCTTACTTCGTCACCTCATGGAAAGAACATATAATTAACCGACACCAATTACATTCAGACTCAGAACAACAATTTGTGGATCGTACAAGGTGATGTCTTGCATGGGATTCGATCCCGCGACACTGGCACGGTATGTTGGTATCTTAACCACTACGCCATC
Source organism: Lymantria dispar (assembly GCA_032191425.1). Taxonomy (NCBI): domain Eukaryota; kingdom Metazoa; phylum Arthropoda; class Insecta; order Lepidoptera; family Erebidae; genus Lymantria; species Lymantria dispar. The sequence goes on along the minus strand of CM063442.1, from coordinate 3,147,604 downwards.
TGAGCAGTCTTTAGCCATTCCCATAGGGAAGCAATGATGGCGACAAATGTATTTTTATATTTTGTTACGGCAGTGTTGCGTTTTGCCCGGCTTTTTTTTGCTCGACTTGGCTTGAAAAATTCGCAGAAGAACGGGAGTAACCGACACAGTACGAAAAATTCGCACGCTGAAGTGGCAATGGGTAGGCCACATCGATCGATGAACTGACAATCGTTGCGAAAGAAAGGAGTGGCGACCACGTATCGGACGACGCAGTATAGGTTACTCCCCCACTAGGTGGACCGACGATTTGGTAAAAGTTGGTGGGCGTCGTTGGGTAGTAGACAGTAAATATAAATAAGATAATAACGGCTATTTGCAAAATTATAAATGTTGCTATTTCCATTGGAAGCGTGTAAAACGGCGGTGATTTCCTAGTCAATAATAATTATCTAAGGGTGTTTGCGTGTGGTGGGTTTCAGTGATGCCTTTAGTTTCACTCAACCTCATTGCAAGCATTCACACTCCCTTCACTTTCTTCACGATAGGCAATGGCCTAGCAAAGATCCATGAGCGGCAGCAACACTTACCATCAAATGTACTGTTTGCTCGTTTGTCATCGTATGCAATAAAAAAAAACAATATTAATCATTTCTAGAACACAAGCAATCATCAATTTCACGAATAAAACTCGAATCATTTGTAACAATACGATTAGAAATAAAAAATCGAGTTTTAATAGTAAATGATTTCTTTGAAGTAAGGTATACTTATAGGAAGGACCTGCTCATTAATTATTTACACCTTGCTCTGTTTAAACGTTTTAGCTGTGAAGATGTTAATTTTAATAATAATAGTGTCGTTATATGAAGTTAAAGGTTCATTGTACTATGATTCATATCGCGGAGTGCCTATAACGTTTGATCAATTAAAACAACATGATAAAGCCAACACAACTTTGTAAGTACCTATCTATTATCTTAAATACTTCAACTTTCCGTGTGGTGATAGAGTAAGAATACAATTCATCACTCCATCTTGCCCGTGGATATCGTTAAAGAGGACTAAAGGATATAATACGCATAAAACTGCAACTTCTATGCAAAAGAAGGAGCACTCGAAACAAAACCTTATGTCAATCTATCTGATCAGTGTGGTATAGTAGGTCAATTTCCCTCCTATTGTGGAGGAGGTTCGAGTCCAACAGCGGGACGTATATGAGCCGATACAATATGATACTTCAACGTCTATACATACCTGTGGTGATAGAGTGAGACATGAACCCCCTTTCTTGTTGTGGTTGTCCTAAAAACGACTAAAGGATCTAAATATGAAAATAACTTCCATGAGAGAAATATTATGCTGAAATAAAACCCTCCATCAATTAGGGCAGTGTAGTGGGTAGTCCTCGATCGTGTCAGGGTCGACAAAAGTCGACATCCCAACGGTGCAAGCCGCCAGGACTTCGCGCGTCAACTCGAAACGGTACTCAAAAGGGGAGCTCTGGCTTCATTGATCAGGTTAATATTCTGAGAGTAGGTGCTGTATCTATCTAGTAAAAGAAGCACGGGTCTCTCTTTAGGTGCTCCACTGAAAATCACAAATCTCTTGAACCATTGGAGGAACAGCTCGGAAGTAATCCAGCCCGAATCACTTGTCTGTGAATTTATCATCAGCTCTGGCTTAGTCCTTTTTCTTGGCAAGATAAGCAAACTACATGGCACCCACATGTAGTTTCCAGCTGCACTGAAGCATATCTCGACCGTTATCGTCTGTCCTTGTTCTGCTGAAACTATGGCCACAACCTGTTTTCGTCCTCTACTGGCGATAACCTATTGGCCTGTAGAGGCTACTGATGACAAGGTTCTAGGATTTTACGCTGCCCACGGGCAAGATAGGGGTAGTGAATTGTATTCTTACTCCATCACCACACGGAAAGTGTGGCGACGGACGTTCCTATTAATATACAATAATTTCTAGCTGGTGTGTGAATGAATTGGAACCCTGTAATCCGTATGAAGGAAGAAGAGTAGATGGTTCGTGTAATAATATGAAGTATCCTACGCGTGGAGCAACTCATACCCCTTTCACCAGAATATTACCACCAGTGTTCGATACAAGTAACGTATACCTCTATATCTTTATATATATTTCTTGTGTACTGTGTATGTCACTGAACTACTCCTAAACGGTCGGGCTACCGACGTTGATGAAATTTTTTGTGCATGTTCAAGGGGATTTGAAAATGATTTAGATTCACAATTGGGCCCGGTACGTGGCGCTGCGATCGATTTCAAACAGAATTATTTTTACTGTATTTTTAGACTTAACTGTTTAAATCTGTTAAACAATCGTCTGTTGGGTCTGCTAGTCACTTATAAAACTTAAGAATTTGTTTATTTATACATTAACATCAGGTACTATTAAATAGATTTGAAGCTGAACCATCTTGAGCATGGCTCATTTAAAGATGAGTTATGATAGCTCAGTGGCGAAGTAGTCAGGTTTCATTTTGCCTCATGCCACCCTAACCGAGGCCGCGGGTGACGTGACCGGGGATTAGTCCGTCATCCGCCGAGAGACCGACCGCGTGAGGAAAGACCGACGTCCTCCCCGAGGGGGGGGGACGTTGGTCGATGGGAGGGTACCCCAATAGGGGGTATTCCGTCGGGCCGACCACTGATGTCAAGTAAGCCTGCTCCGGTGGTCGGCCCAACGACGAGGGCGACGTGGTTTTCGGGTGGGTTGCGGGCGTTGCGTGCTTAAGCCCCTCTGTCGCCCCAGACGGAGTGGTGCGGAGGCGCGCCGACCGCAGCCCACCCACAAAAAAAAATGGCTCATTTAAAGGCGAAGCATGTGTTGAATCTATATTCGAAGTTCTGCGGCAAATTATAAATGAAAGTTCTGGGAACAGGTTTTCACACTCATCATACATGAATAGGAAGACTTCCTTATATCCTATTCCAGCTTATATCTTATACCACCTTATATCCTATTCCACCTTGACCCTATCCCTCATTCCTTCATTTCTCGTGATGTGCAATATATTGAATAACCACTTAAAAGTCGTTGGTCTTCCTTCCTTCTCTCTATCTATATCTATACCAATAAATAAAATTGGAGTGTCTGTTTGTAATCTATACCAATAAATAAAATTGGGGTGTCTGTTTGTAATGTCAAAATAATAGGCTTTTTTCATGCTCACACGATTATTTGCACGACACCTATGCCTATAATAGCAATTAAAAATTTTTTGTCTGTCTGTCTGTCTGTCTGTTTGTTCCGGGTAATCTTCAAAACGGCTGGACCGATTTCAAAAATTCTTTCACTAATGGAAAGCTATAATATCAGGGCGTAAACTAGGCTATATTTTATCCCGGTATTCACACGGGAACGGGTACTACGCGGGTAAAACGACTATAACCTATAACCGAAGCGAAGCGAGGGCGGGTTGCTAGTGTCAAAATAATAGACTTTTTTCATGCTCACACGGTTATTTGCACGACATCTATGCCTAAAATAGCAATTAAAAATTTTTTGTTTGTCTGTCTGTTTGTTCCGGGTAATCTTCAAAACGGCTGGACCGGTTTCAAAAATTCTTTCACCAATGGAAAGCTATAATATCACGGCGTAAACTAGGCTATATTTTATCCCGGTATTCCCACGGGAACGGGTGCTACGCGGGTAAAACGACTATAACCTATAACCGAAGCGAAGCGAGGGCGGGTTGCTAGTTGTAAATAAAACTACCGATTTTATCGCGTTTTTATTTGATTTTTGATTGCCTAACGTTTCGAACACTTTACAGTATTCATGGTCACGGGCGGCATACCCCCGGGCCAAAAAGCCATAGTTTTATTTACAATAAAGCACCATACAGAAGCAAACCAGATCATGGTATCTTAATTGAAAGTCTGTGCCTATTCTCAGAAGAAAGGTAGGTTATGAAGGTACCGTATTAAAAATGGTGATTTGTTATAGTTGCTAATGGAACTACTTTTTACAGATTTCGAGCCGAAAAAAACGGCAGCAGGTAATAAAATGCCCCTTGCACGATATGCAAGGACAAGATTTACAGCGGTCGGCAAAGTACCAAGTTTAATATTTACACAGTTGGCGACTTATGGTCTGGTGTTTTTATCGGCTGATGTCGTGTCATTGCATGATACAGGTGAAATTTCTATTGATGATATTAGTAGAAAATTGTTTTTCAATGATAAACATGCTATAAATATTTTATTGATATTTATTCAGCTTTAAAAAAATAAATAGCTTTTATTGTCTGGTGATGTATTAAGAATACAATTCATCACTATCTTCTTTCCTATAGGCGTTCTAAAAGATGATTAAGCCGATAAAGTCACTGCAAGAGTGGGTAATTCGAAACAGAACCTTAGGCCAACTGTCTGCTGGCATGATATATTGAATTAAATTCCCTTTTACTGTATGTAACCTATAGTGGGTTAAGAATAAAAAAGTCAAATGAAAAGTTTTTGAACAAAACAAAAACTAATAATGTAATTCGCCATTTTGTGGCGGCGGCCATCTTGCACCAATTTTCATTAAACATACCACGCACGCACGCACACACACACATTTGCGTGCATGCGCGAGTATGTAATCTCAGATACACACAAACGCTAACTAAGGAAATAGTCCTTGCATTGCCGCAGACTTTTAGACATAATAATGAACATAAATTACACTCAGAATAATAGTTTGTCGATCGCACAAAACATTGAACTTCGATCCCTTGACATTTGACTTGGTAGGTCGATATTTTACAATATCGAAGATGAAAATGCTTTTTAAAATAATAAAAAATATAGACATGAATTTTAAGATCAAATTCCATAATTAATAATCCTAGTTGACGCTTTAGTTAGACGCTTTAATATTTTTTAATTTTCAATATTTTAATAAATTTTCTAGTAAACTACATAGTATGGAGGCCATACTGCTGTGCACCTAAAGGTAAAACTGATCCAATGTGTGTCCCTAATTCGATACCTGAAGACGACCCAGTTCATCGCTTCTCTGGTCATCGGTGTTTGAACATGACTAGACCTGAAACATTTCAATCTGTTGGATGTGTTCCAAAACAAACGACACCAGAAAGAGTTAGTAACATTTATTTCATAGTTGATAACATTATTTGCCTTGAGAATGCAATTCAGCACTCCCTAATCTTGTCCCCAGTTGTCATAAAAGACTACTAAAGGATTTGATGTGTCTATAGATAGATTGCATAGATTTTCTATGCAATAGAAGCAAATCTGGAAATAAAATCCTATAACCTTCGTCTGATTAGCATAGTATAACAGGCGTCTCCCTCCTGTTATGGAGAAGTCTCAAACCCGGCAGTGCACCATATATGACTTGGGATGATGATTTTGATGTTTCTGAAGGGGAAAAGTGAGTTTGAAATGAATACTTGTGTAATGTTAAACGTAGGAAACGAGCAAACAAGCATACTTAATGGTATGTTATATTGCCACTCATGGACATTTCCTGAGCCGCTGCCTACTGTGAAGAAAGTAAAGGGTATGTCAATGTCTGCAATGACAATCGGTGCTACTGAAAGCATCACCCTCAGAAAATTTTGCTTCTGGCTGTCTCGCTCAGCGTACGGAGGGCAGTAATGAATTGCAAACACTCGCACGTCGATTTTCTGTGAGAGCGTGGTTCTACCCCATTTGGAACGGCCCGCGGCTATAAATAGATGATCGTCGATAATGTGGTCCTTACCTTATAGTCCACCACATAGTAAGCAGACATCACTGCCAGAGAAAGTAATCTGGCAGTAAAACCCTATACCAACTCATCTAGCCCGCTTGTAAGGTAATTTTCCTAATATGTCCCCTACCATACATGGGCTGAGAACAAGAATAATAATTTCAGAATCATTATTGACACATTATCTGAATACTGGCCTTTACTTGGCACAAAAGCTTAAGCATTGCCATTCGACGTGAGAATGCTGCCAGCATTCTAGACACGTTGCCCACTGGTAGCAAATTATTTGAATAAGTATTTGGACAAAATTTATTTTTTATTTTTATAAAAATATTTGTTTAAAATTACGATTGATGATATAAATTAAATCTATAATTGTTAAATAAGAAACTTAATTCTCTTTGTAGATTATCTCTTCAACTCCACTCATTGATTTATCAATATTGTATGGCAACTCTCTCAAATCTTTACAAGAAAAAGGTAGATTATACCAAGGTGGTTTATTGAAATATGAAGTGGAGAATGGTAGAATATGGCCTCCCAGCACTAAATCTCAAATTAATTTATGCTTATTAAACGAAAAGCCTTATGAGACAAGATGTCATGGCACGCGTAAGTACCTTTTTTGATGGATGTGTACCCCATTTATTTATCTTTATAGAAGAAGGTAATTCAATATTTAGCCATGTAATATAATTTGCTCATGTTATTCTCTAGAATAGTGAGTATTCTCATTTAGTGGCAGGTTAAAAATAAAATATGTCATCAACCGCACCCTTTGAATTGGAGTCGTAAGACCCGGCTGAGGGATTACTACATGAATCTAGTACACGCCTGAACAACTTATGGTATTAAGTGCGATCAACAACGACTACCGAGCCTGATGATTCTCGTATTGTCCCCTTATATGAGGGCATGAGTCCAATAGTGGACATAATATGAAACAAAACAATATTTTTTTTTTTATATTACCTGCTTTTCTATATTTCTATATTAACACAAGTCTTATTTTCTAGGTTTCTATATTTCGTATGAACAGTTGTTAGCTGCAGATGGCTCGGACAACATAACTTAAACTATCCTTGTGTGAGCACTAAGATTTTCTAATCCGGTGAAAATAAACTGAATGACTTAGCCCAAAGGTGCAACTTGTAGGATACGGATCTCGGCTTGAGGCATCGAATATTAACATTTTGCACACAGCATGGTGTTGCAACTTTATGGTAACACTGTGTGTTAGCGTAGTGTAGACCGTGTAGGCTTTCAGTTCAGCTAGCGTAATATCATCGTCAGTCTCGACAGTTGAGAATAGATATCAAGTGGTCTGATACCAATTTTTTATATGAAACATTAACTATATTTTTATGTTCTTTAGCGGAGGATGGCTTGAACACTTTGGCTGGAATTAATCTAATGGGTATATGGTTCTGGCGTTACCACAATCACATCGCGACCCAGCTGGCGAGGCTCAACCCTTGCTGGAGTGACGAAATGTTGTTTAACACGGCCAGAGAAATCAACATTGCTGTAGTATTGCAGATTTACTACTACGAACTGTTGCCAATATTTTTAGGTAAGGATTCTTGTTATTTTGTATCCATATAATTTTTATACCTGTGTAGGTATAATTATGACTAAACTCTTACTAAATAGGTTGACCGATTTTAGTGAAATAACAAATTCTCATTTGTTATAGGTCGTGACAATATGGTACACGATGGTGTGATCACAGAAAATGGTGAATTTAGGGATAATTATGACGAGAATATTCTACCCCAACTATCATTGGAATTCCCTTTCGTTATGAGATGGGCGCATACTATACAAGAAAGTACTATGAAGTAAGCAGTAACCTTTTCTTCAGATCTGGACATCATCCATCCAAAATTATTAAAACACGAGATAAAATAGAGTCGTGTGGTTCAGTGACCAAGCGCATTGTCAATCTGCACCAAATGAGAGCCATCGATTTAACTTCGAAAAAAAAGGAATTTATTATCCTGTCATATAAAAATGGTTTCCGATATCAGTTTTTTCCACCACAATACTGATCTTAGTAGTTAATTAGATATATATCAAAAACTGAGTATTACTTTACTCGACTAATGAAAAAAAATCATCTTGTCTTCTTCAAATGGTTTAATTCGGTAGTAGCTGGGACTCATATTGTTTTAAGCACTATGCAGTTGAATTTGTATAGATCAAAGACCCATTCCCCAAAAGAACAAGAAAAAGGTTCACTTCAAAATAATGCATATTAATGAATCACCCTCACCTTTGAGTGCGATCTCAAGCAAATAGATAAAATATATGGTTTAGCGTCCATGTATTCACTAATGATCGTACTCGTAATAATACCCTGATCAATCAAAACAACAATCACATGACATTAAAATTTCGCTTAAGCGATCGTTCAATATCACACTCAAGATAGAGATTGAATTATTAATATGGTCCTTATTACATGTAATTATTTAATTCCTATCGAATTTTGGCACTTTTTAAGAAACGCTTGTAAATTGTATGGATATTTTTCAGAATGTATGATAAGGATGGTTACTATATGAAAAAGTATCCAATGGTCAACCTTACATTGAAAACTGGCTATTTCGGGCTCGATAATAATCTGGACTATTTGACTCAAGGTAGTTTTAGACAACCAGGTGCCAATGTTGACTATGTAGCAGATCCAGATGTGAGTACGAAAAAGGATTTTTTTTCGGGCGCCGAGCCCTGGTGTATTACAGACCGCCCCATCCGTCTCGGCGTTGGGAGAGGACGGCGAGCGTACCCATATCCCGCCGGGTACCTCTCTAGCGCCAAGCGGGCAGACCACCGGTACTTTATCTTGTCAAGTACAACCAAGCCTTGTACCACTTTGCTTTATTTCATTAAATATTTTTTATTTTCATCATCCGCATTGGACAAATCTAATTCTATTTAGTATTTTCCTTTGATAAACTACAGGACCAAAATTACTGCACAGATTTTAACTAAATTTTATGAACAGCAAGCTATATTTGTTATCATCATCTGTATGATGCAATACATAGCTTGCTGCCCATAAAATCATTAACCTGATCTTGTCCCAATTACTTGGGGCCGAATCAATATACATTCTTTTATAGTATATATTGCAAAAGTTATTGGTGACAGTTTTATAACCGGCCGACCTGACATCAACCCTTCATGGGAATATAATATAGACGGCACTAACTAGAGTGATTTCAGGTATTTGTAAAGTTCTTAGTCGAGTTTTACGACAAACGAGTCATCTATTTTTCTTTCACAGATCACAGAATTGGGTCTGGGACCACATCAGAAAGTGTCGGATGTAATGAGCAATGATTTGTCAAAAAATCGTTATTTTGGTTTTCAACCATATACTAAATATAAGGAAGTGTGTTCTGGAGTTAAGGTTTGCAGTTTTGATGATCTCAAGGATTCTATAGACCAAGAGGTACACAATTCATTGGTTTTAAAATATAATATATTTAAAAATCTTTATAACAATTACTTTCAATTAATAATATTTTCTTTTATTGCCAATGGTTGCAAACGAGCCATCAGCACACCTGATGGTAAGTGATGCTGCTGCACATGGACCTTTGCAATACCAGGGGCACAGCCAGGCCGTTGCCTACCGTGAAGGAAATACTCTTCTTAAACCTCGTTTAAAGAAGGACATGTCATAGCGCTCGGAAAACACAGCATCAGGTAGTTCATTCCAGAGCTTGCACGTACGTGGGAGAAATGATCGCTGGAAACGTACAGTTGAAGACCATAACGTTTCCAGGTGAAATGGATGAACCCTGGAACGATGTCGAGTGGTACGTTGGTAGAATGGTGACTAAAATAAATAAAAATAAATTCATTTTAATAAAACATTTATCCCATCATCATTATCTCAGCCTAACATTGGCACAATTTCCCTCCCATATTGGAACTATAAGAGGGCAATTGACCTTTTATATGACGGTAGTCTGATGTATTAGCATTTTTTTTTTTTTTTTATGGGTGGGCTATGGTAAGCGCACGCGCGGTCCAGTCCGTCCGGGGCGATGAAAGGACGGCGCGCGGGCACATAACCCACCCGTACCCACGTCACCTCGTTGTTGGGCCGACCACCGGAGCAGATGTGACTTGTCGTCAGTGGTCGGCCCGACGGAATACCCTTTCGGGTACCCTCACCTCTCGACGTCCTGGGACGTCGGTCACCGTCGCGCGGTTAGCCTCTCTGCGGGTGACGGACAATTCCCCGGTCCGATCACCCGCGGCCTCGGCTAGGGCGGCATTAAGCGCAGATACTCGCGCCTGCGCGGCCCGAGTCGCCGGCGGCGGAACGTGTCGCCGAATAGGAGCTCTACTCGCACACGATCCGCCGCCTCCTTCCGTGAGATTACGGCCTCACAGAAGGCGGCGACCGCGTCCCAGTTCCTGACGCTGACGAGCATCTCCCTGGCGATGGCCGGCAGCGCCAGGTCGGCACCGATAATTGCGACGAGTTCACGGCGATCCCCCTCCCATGCAGCACACTCCTCGAGCGTGTGCTGCGCCGTGTCCTCGTCGCAACTGCAGTGGTGGCAGGACGGTGTGCTCTCCCTCCTGACAATCTTGTGCAGGTACTTCCCGAAGCAACCGTGCCCCGTCAGCACCTGCACCAGTCGGAAGGAAAGCACCCCGTGCGTCCGCTCCAACCACTCCATCAGCACCGGCCGGAGGGCCTCGACGGTCCTGTCACCGTACCGAGGACTCTCCAGCCGGACTGCCCAACGGGCAATGACTTCTCGGCGGGCGTCGACCCGCCAGGCGGTGATCTCTCTGATGGAGACCATGCCGCCGCGGGCGCGCGTCTCCGACACCCGCCAATAAATGTCGGCGAGCATCTCCGCCTCCAGGTCCCACGGGGGACTTCCGGCCAGGAGGCACGCTGCCTCCGTCGCCACCGTGCGGTAACCCCGTATGGCCCTGACCGCCATGACCCTCTGTGGTCGCCACAGGAGGGCCCTAAGACGGACGGTCAGGGACGCCGCCCACACCGGTGCGCCATACAGGGCCATCGACCGGATCACCCCCACGTACAGCTGTCGGCACGTAGCACTGGGTCCGCCCACATTCGGCATCAGCCGCGAAAGGGCGGACGCCGCGCCGACAAGCCGGGGAACAAGTCGATGGAGATGCTCCCGGAACCAAAAATGCCCGTCGAGCACCAAGCCCAAGTACTTCATGTGGGCCTGGATGCTGATGGTGACCGACTTCACGGTGATCAAAGCACCGGCGGTAGGCCCGGCGGTACGGAGACCATGGAACAAAAGGGCCTCCGTCTTTTCCAGGGCTACCCTCAACCCCAGCGCTTCGATCCGCCTGACAATCTCCTCGGTGCCGAGAGTTGCCAGGCGTGCCGCCTCCTCTAGCGTCCCATCCCGGGCTGTGACGAGTGTATCGTCGGCGTAGCAAATTACGCCCAGCCCGGGTGGAAGGCTTGCTCTCAACGCCCAGTCGTAGCCGATGTTCCACAGGATCGGACCCAGAACCGACCCCTGCGGGACACCGCACGTCATGGGCGTTCGCACAACGTCCCCTACCTGATGTATTAGCATAGAGTTTTGTTACTGTTTCAATTTTCCTTCTCTTGTATAATTGTTATATGCATATTATATCCCTTAGTCGTCTATTACAATACCTATGGGCAAGATAGGGGGTGGTGAATTGTATTCTTACTCCGTCACCACACGGAGATAATATTATTCATTATATCTCACCTATCATAAATTAATCAAAATAATTTCTAATATTGCCGTATATAATAATTCCCCCTTTTTTTTTTTTTTTTTTTTTGGGTGGGTCGCGGTCGACGCGCCTCCGCACCACTCCGTCCGGGGCGACAGAGGGGCTTAAGCACGCAACTCCCGCAACCCATCCGAAAACCACCTCGCCTTCGTCATTGGGCCGACCACCGGAGCAGGTTTACTTGTCGTCAGTGGTCGGCCCGACGGAATACCCCCTACGCGGGGTACCCTCCCGTTGACCGACGTCCCCCCCTCGGGGAGGACGTCGGTCTAATAATTCCCCCTTGTGGTGACGGAGTAAGAATACAATTCACCACTCCCTATCTTGCCCGTGGATGACGTAAAAGATGACTAAGGGATATAAAATGCAAATAACACCTATGCAAGAGAAGAAAAGGTATTTTTTATTTTTTTTATTGCAAACGGTGGCAAACGAGCAGACAGTACACCTGATGGTAAGTGTTGCTGCCGCTCATAGACCTTTACAAGGCCGCTGCCTACCGCGAAGAAAGTGAAGGGAGTGTGAATGCGTGCATTGAGGCTCGGTGATACCAAAACCCTCCACACGCAAACACCCTCAGAAAGTTGGGCTTCCGGCTCTCTCACTCACCGAACGAAGCGCAGTAACAAATTGCTACTACTCAGACGTCGATTTTCTGCGAAAGCGTGGTACTACCCCGGACGGACCGGCCTGCGGCTGTAGACAGATAACTGTCGACAGTGTGGTCCTACCACTCCACGTCGGTCGCACCACTCAAGGTCGAAATAAAACCCTATACCAACCTGTCTGACCAGCATGGTATATTAAGGTTAATTTCTCTCCTATTGTAGAGGAAGCTCGAGTCCAATAGTGGAATCTATATGAGTTATGATAATCAAATGTTCTTTATGTCATTGTATTTTTATAGAGAATAGAAATTCTAAAAGATGTATACGAAAGTTTCGAAGATATTGATTTACTAGCAGGTATTTGGTTGGAAAGACCAATATATGGTGGCATAGTACCTCCAACATTCTATTGTCTCGTAATAGACCAGCTCAAAAGGAATATTAAAGCTGACAGACATTGGTATGAAAGACCCAACAGAGTGAACGCCTTTACACCATGTAAGTAGAAAATAATATTTAAGTCCCTCCCTCGGGGAGGACGTCGGTCTTCCCCTAGGGTTTGAACTTCAAAAAATCCCTTCTTAGTTTCTAGGTCAGGGTTTATAGGTCACGCAAAGAAACTAATGTCAAAGGTTTATGTATCTTGCTTCAGTAGTTTCGGCTCTGTGATAAGTCAGTAAACTGACATCTTTCTGTCTATTTTACACCCTTAGAGAATGAAAATGGACAAACGCTGAAACACGTGTTTATTTATTTTTATTAAAGAGTATTTGTGCTTAATTTGAAGACAGTAGCTAAATCTTTTCATTTTCTAAATTTTATTTTTTGTAGCTTCAGTAGCTTCGGCTCAGCCTGTTCCTTTTCATCATTCATCATCATCATTTCAGCCTATTGCCGTCCACTGCTGGACGTAGGCCTCCCTCATATTGCGCCACAATGTGCGGTCCTGTGCCGCCTGCATCCAACGACGCCCAGCAACTTTCACTAGGTCGTCGGTCCACCTAGTGGGGGGGCGTCCTACACTGCGTCGTCCGATGCGTGGTCGCCACTCGAGAACCTTTCTTCCCCAGCGGTTGTCGGTTCGTCGAGCGATGTGGCCTGCCCATTGCCACTTCAGCGTGCTAAATCTTCGTGCTATGTCGGTTACACCCGTTCTTCTGCGGATTTCTGTATTCCGGATTCTATCTCGCAGAGAAATCCCGAGCATAGCCCGTTCCATAGCACGCTGAGCGACTTTGAGTCTTGATATGAGGCCTACATTTAGGGACCACGTTTCCGTGCCGTAAGTCATCACTGGTAACACACACTGGTCGTAGACTTGTGTTTTCAGACACTGAGGTATATTGGACGAGAAGATCCTCTTAAGTTTCCCGAACGCTGTTCCTTTATATGTATATTATTGTTAACGTCCCCGCAACACCCCTTGCAGGTGAAATTTCGTAAAATCCGTTCTTAGCTGACCTCTACTCGACGAAAGGAATATTTATGCCAAATTTCAAGTCTGTACGCCTTATGGTTCCAGAGATATGGTGATGAGTCAATATATCGCTCGCAAAACCCGCCTCTCCTATATATATATATATATAGACTAGCAACCCGCCCTCGCTTCGCTTCGGTTATAGGTTATAGTCGTTTTACCCAAGTAGTTCCCGTTCCCGTGGGAATATCGGGATAAAATATAGCCTCGTTTACGCCCTGATATTATAGCTTTCCATTGGTGAAAGAATTTTTGAAATCGGTCCAGCCGTTTTGAAGATTACCCGGAACAAACAGACAGACAGCCAGACAGACAGACAAACATTTTTTAATTGCTATTTTAGGCATAGGTGTCGTGCAAATAACCGTGTGAGCATGAAAAAAGCCTATTATTTTGACATTACAAACAGACACTCCAATTTTATTTATTGGTATAGATTTCGGTGTGATAACGGGCTAAAAATACAATTCACCACCTCATCTTTTGCCTGTGGGTGTCCTAAAAGACGATTAAGGGATTAAATATGCTTGTAACATCTACGCAATTTTTTTTTGGGAGGTGGGTTTCGGTCGGCGCTTTCCTCGTACACCCGTAACCCACCCATGACACGTCGCCTTCGCCGTTGGGCCGACCACTGGAGCATGGTGACTTGACGTCAGTAGTCGGCCGGAATACCCCCTTGAGGGGTACGCTCTCTGAGGGGGGGACGTCGGTCTTTTCTCACACGGTCGGCCTCTCGGCGGGTGACGGGCTAATTCCCCGATCCAGTCTCCCACGGCCTAGGCTAGGGCGGCATCAGTCGCAGGTATTCGCGCCTGCGCCGCACCAGTCGCCGACGGCCACATCTACGCAATAGAGGGAGTACTCGAAATCAAACCCTATATCAACATGTCTGACCAGCGTGGTATTGTAGGTCAACTGCCTATTGTGGAGGAGGCACGAGTTCAACAGTGGGTCGTATATGAGCTGAAATGATGATGAATGTGTACATTTCGGTGTGGTGACGGAGTAAGTAGGTATACAATACACCAATCCCTATCATGCCCGTGGAGGTCGTAAAAGATGATTATGGGATGTAATATGCACATAACATCTGTACGAAAGGAAAGGAAGAAGGAGAACTCGTAATGGAACCCTATAGGTATCTACATGTTTGACCAGCATGGTAGAGTAGGTCAAATTTCCTCCCATTGTGGAAGATGCCTGAGCCCAACAGTGGGACGTATGTGGGCTACGATGATGATGATGATGATATTAGAGTACATGGCAAAGCTATGTGGTGGTGGCTATGAATACTACCAACAAAACTATTTTTACGGATTTTAAACGAATGCGTTTTTGATTTTTGATTGCCGGACGTTTCGAACATTTTACGTTCACGGGCGGACTAACCATGAACGCTGTAAAGTGTTTGAAACGTCGTACAATTACATACAAATGCAATTTAATCCATAAAAATAGTTTTATTTATAGTAAAACCCTACATCAACATTTTTAACCTGCGTGGCATAGCAGGTCAATTTGCTTCCCATTGCGCAGGAGACCCGGTCCCAACAATGGGACTTCTGTGGGTCGAGAACAAGTACTATATAAGATTAAGAACTATAAATAATATATTAAGTATTATCGAAGGTTCACTGCTATATATTATAATTTATTGAAGTAATAGTTTAATTTCGAAAATAACTATATTATCCTTTTGTTTTTACATTTTAAGATCAATTGTCTGAGATAAGGAAAATTAAAATTGCTAGAGTACTATGTGATGTCGGAGATACTGTGACATCTATTCAACCAAACGCCTTCTTGAGAGCGGGTATCAAGTGAGTATTAAACATTTTAATATTGAAAATTAATGCCGTAATAAACTAATCCACATCTTAAGTATGATCTTAAGTAACCGTAGCCCAACATTTTCCGTCCTTAACAACGTACTCAAGAATTAAATCGGCCTTTCACTATAAGGCTAACTACTTTAGTTTTTTTTTTCTCTTCTACTTATATGGGCTTGTACATAAAACTGCGATGCGACGACGCATCGCAAAAACCTGCGAGCTCGCACGTCGCGTCGCAGGAAATTGCGAAAAATATTCTTTGTTTGTTTTGCCTGTATCTCCGAAGCAATAAGAAAAGTGCACACTTCATTTTACGATCTATGACACGGCCTAGTTTTCAAAATACGTTCAGTACGATTGACGGTCGTCGAAGGAATGGCATGGGAATGGTCACCTAGGGAGATGTCTTGCCGCACGAAATCGCATCAATTTGTGTCGCAACTTTTTGCGTTGCGAATTCGCATCGCGTCGCATCGCAGTTTTATGTACAAGCCCTATAAATGTAGCATAAAACCTACTTAGATAGGTACCTTAATTTACCTTTTCTATCCACTAAATATCTACGACGTCAAAACTTCTATACATCTAATATAACTACTATTTGGGCACGATACATCGTAACTAATAGGTATTAAAAATGTGAATGTAAGTTTGTTTATTTATTTTGCTTTCACGCTAGGGATGGCGATCTGAGATCGATTAATCAAAGGATCGATTTTTCAGGCCCAAAAAATCGATTTTATAAATCGATACGACGCACTGAGTCGATTCGGTGAATCGATACTTTACTCTAGAAAATCGTCATTAAATTTTTCTGCCCATTCGATACTAAGTATGTTAGTGTTTTATCTTTTATACTACATTATAAGATTAAAAGCTCATCACATATTCACTCTCCAGATTTCCTAAAAAAAGGTCATCACAAGCCCGTCCGAAAAAGATTGATAGATCAATTAATCAGGAATCGATCCAAACCTCGATTTTCTTGTGATTCGGATCTTTGGACGACGATTCGAATCGATTCAAGAATCAATCTTTTTAAAAAGATCGCCCATCCCTATTTCACGCCCAAGCCATTATCAGCGAGTAACATATGTAGGCTAATTTTATCCCAGTACTCCCACGGGAACGGCAACTGATCGCGAGTGAAACCGCTAAAATGGAACGGACTTAAAAAAAATCTTTAACCAGAATTCTTTCAAAGAAAAAGGTGCCTTGAAAGACACAGCCAGATAAAACGTCTTTTAGACGGACTGACATAAATTTTTATATTTATGTCTATGTTATCTGGTTATGTTTTTCTCTCTCTCTCTCTCTCTCTCTCTCTTATGAAGTCTGCGGTAAGACACGGTAAGTTCATAAATTGTATAGGTACTTGGTACATTACAGGATCGACTAATAAGTTAAACTTAAGTGAAGATAGCTATACTTAACTATCTATAGTTCCATCATCCGACATTCTGTTTAAGGCATCTATTTTGTTGTTGTTGACTTACTAGCTTGCATAATAATTAACAATATCTGGTTGTCTAATATTTTTGTCGAATTTATTTAGATATATATTAATAAAAAATTAATAATGAAAATTATATAAAAAATTACAAAAAGAGAATAATAATAACACCAAGATTCGAACCGACGCTGTTTGAATGTCAAAAAAACCAAAATTAGAACCCGTCAACTTCCCAACTGAGCTATCGTAACTCATGACGTTGACAACGAAATTTGAAATCATATTCTTTTAAAATTTAATGTCATTGTATTGTTTTGCTAAAAACACGGACAAAACAACATTTTCTATAAATAAAACCTAGCTAGATCAATTTTTTGGACCCAAAACCTTGCTCGTTTAAAGATATAAGATTCTGTTTCGTAGGAATAAAATGTGCAGCTGTGAAGAAATAGGAGGTATTAACTACGGGGCATGGAAGGACTCACATTGTGATAACCCAATATACTGGTACGAATACAATAAATAAATAATAACGAAATCGAAGCTATTCAACAGTCATTGACACCGTATTATGTTATTAAATGGTCAAAGCAATTTAAGCTATAAAATGGATATTAAAAATACATTTAAATACTTGTATAAGCTATTAACATACTTATTAAATAAATAATTGTATTTCCTTTAGACTATTATTTCATTTCAGGATATATAGGTGTTTGTTTTATATGTGGCGTGGTGTGTTTTATAAGTGTGATGATGGATGGATATCTCCCACGTGGGTGTCGAAAAAAACGACTAAGGGATTATAATAAGCAAATAATATTTATGCTAGAGAAGTAACGCTCGTAATATATTTTTTTCTTTTCGTTGTGCCATGATCAGCGCACCTGCCACCCGCCTCCGTCCGGGCGACAGAGGGGCGGCGCGCGGCGCCATAACCCACCCGCAGTACGGCGTGGCGTAAGTAATAAGGGTGGGTATGACGGGTACGAAGAAGGCGACTTCGTCGTTGGGCCGACCACCGGTATCGAGATTCTTATCCTCCGTGGTCGGCTCGACGGAATACCCGGAATACTCTCTCCTCGCGACGTCTTTTTCCCGGGACGTCGGGTACCGTCGCGCGGTAAGCCCCTCTGCGGGTGACGGATTAAAATTCCCAGTCTGGTCACTCGTGCCCTCGGCTAGGGCAGCATCAGACGCAGGTACTCGCGCCTGAGCCGTGGTTTAGTAGATCAATTTCCTTCTATAATCCGGAGGAGACTCGATCCCAACAGTGAGATGTTTAAGAACTGATGAAATCTTTTGAGATTTTAAGGCTTCAATATCTCAAGGTTTGAAACATATTTTAATATTGGTTACGGGATTCCTGGTCGAACTTTCGTGACTACAGCAGTAAAAAGTTTCCCGAATATCGCGATAATAAAAATTACAAAGAGTATACAATTTGAAAAAAAAAAGTTTTATTTTGTATGTACATATAAATACTCGGGTAAACATCAAGAACTCATTTAATGCTATAAATAAATTAGCTGGTTAATACCTGAATCGGTCTACCTGAGTCATTTTGGCACTTAGATATCTCAGAGGTCGACCACACACAACTTGTTTATTTTTATTCCACAATGCATTATTCGATGACCTTACTATTTACAAATTTCTATACGTATTCTATACTTTACCGAGAGCTGACGGAGTAAGTATACAATTTAACACCCCCTCTCTCATCTAAATGTTAAACATAAGATAGCATACTTAATAATATACATGCAGGCTCTAGAATGAACTACCTGCTTCTGTGTTTCTTGAGCGCTATGGCATATCCTTCTTTAAAAGAGGTTTAAAAATAGCATTTTCTTCACAGTAGACGGCCTAGCTGTGCCCTTGGTTTTGTAAGGGTCCAGGTGGTGACGGAGTAAGAATACAATTCACCACCCCCTATCCTGCCCTTGGATGTCATAAAAGATAACTAAGGGATAAAATATGCGTAAAGAATAAAGGAGGGAAATTGACCTACGATATCACGTTGTTCAAATACTTTTTAGTTTTCCTTCTTTTATATAGATTTTATATGCTCGTCTTCTACGATACCCACGGGTAAGATAGAGAGTAATGAAGTGTATTCTTACTCCGTCACCACAGACAAAAGAGATTTTTGTATGATATGTATGCATCAGTAGGGTGTTTCAAAAAAATCGAATATTTTTTTTTTAAATGGTCGGCAAATTCTGTCAAAGAATGCTAAAATAAAGACCTCGTCAAAATTTGCGCTCTTAATTTAAAGATTTAGTGGTCGCGGTTCGCAACTTTTTATTTCCCATTTAAATAACATAAGAAATAAATGCTTTTAACTTTAGAACTTTATACCTCTGGATTAAATGAACTTATGGCAATGACCAACTCAGATTTTTATAGGAAATTTAATGCTCTACAAAAAAGGTCTTTTATAATTTTTCCATAAATTGAATCCTTCCAGAGTTATTCAAGGTTAAAGTTTAACTTGAACCGATTTCTTGGGTTTTTCAACTTTTATCAATATGTAATAAAAAAATATCATATATTAATATCTGAGACATACAGAAGGTGATAAAAAAAAATAAGAATAAATGTAAAAAGGTAGAAATTAACAATAATCAACTGTCTAACTGTTATATTAAGGCTTTTTTATTACAATTAGGGTACATCTCTCTGTGTTTTTTTACCACTTGTAATAGATACTGAAAATCATCTTCATTTTTTGTTAAAGTTTGACTGTACTCAGTTAATAAGGAAACAGCACGTTCTGCTGTATCATTTATAACTCGGACTTTACTCAAAAACAAGACAGCTTTTTGGTAACTCTCATTAAATGGCCATAATGAAACGTCAATGTCCAGAAAATCATACGGTAAATTAAATTTTTTTAACAAAAACCAAGATTGCTCTGAGACAAAGTCACTTGTTAACAGTGACTTCACATTTCCTTTAATCACTAGTCGTTTAAAGTTTGTTGGATTACCTTTCAAAGTTTTCATATTTTCAACCATTTTTTTTTTCATATCTACTGAAACATTTACATCGAATAATGCCAAAACAACTAGTTCCTCTGACAAATACCATAAGTGATCGGACATTTTGTCAGCAGCAATTTTAGCAAAAGAAGGGTTATTTTGGCTGTATAGTATACAGCCAAAATAACCCTTCTTTTGCTGATATTTTTTTATTACATAATGATATAAGTTGAAAAACCCAAAAAATCGGTTCAAATTAAACTTTAACCTTGAATAACTCTGAAAGGATTCAATTTATGGAAAAATTATAAAAGACCTTTTTTGTAGAGCATTAAATTTCCTATAAGAATCTGAGTTGGTTATTGCCATAAGTTCATTCAATCCAGAGGTATAAAATTCTGAAGTTAAAAGCATTTATTTCTTATGTTATTTAAATGGGAAATAGAAAGTTGCGAACAGCGACCACTAAATCTTTAAATTAAGAGCTCAAATTTTGACGAGGTTTTTATTTTAGCATTCTCTGACAGAATTTGCCGATCATTTGAAAAAAAAAATATTCGATTTTTTTGAAACACCCTAATGCATCAGCTTATCTGTCCAGTGTATTGCTTTAAATAGACCTCTCTTCTGTGGTGACGGAGTAAGAATACAATTCACCATCCCTTCACTTCGCTGTCGTAAAAGATGACTAAGGGATATAATATACATTTAACATCAATGCAAGAGAAGGAAAACTGGAAATTAAACCCAATACCAACACGTCTGATCAGCGTGGTATAGTAGGTTAAATTCCCTTCCACAATGGAAGAGGCTAAATCTAGCAATGTGGGCTGCGGTGAAGAGGTATAATATGAATGATTCATTAGCAACACGTTTGGCGAGCGTATTGACGATCAATTTATGATGAACGTTTCCTAGAAAAATATTGCTGTCCATTCCCCTGGCAATTGTTGGTTTTTATGATACTCATTGCCAAACAAGGTAACGTGTTAAGAATACAATGCTAATTACACCTCCCTTGCTGTGACTATCGTAAAACTCGATTAGGTAAGTGTAGTTATTTATAATTGTCATCTTTTTGATGATAAATTAAGAATACAATTCACCTCTTCCTTTCTTGCTCGTCGGTATCATAAAAGTGTCATAAAAGAGGACCTAGGTATATTATCTACAAAAGCGTCTGCAAGAGAAGGAAATTTGAACTAAAATCTTATGATCAACGTGTTATAATGGATTAATTCTTGTCCTCCTGGAGCCAGCATATGAGTTGAAATAAATATGTTTATGTACCATGGCTCAAATACAGGTGTAACAAGATTGTACTGATAGCGTAGTGGTTAAGATATCGACCTACTGTGCCAGTGCGATCGACAATACTCTATGCGATCCACAAACTGTTGATCCGAGTCTAGTTGTAATTTGTGGCTGTTAAATTATATATTTGTAAAGTCCTCCATAATACAAGAAATATTTATTAGTGCTGGATTTTGTCCTTTTAAAAATAATAAATAAATAAAAAAGTGTGGCCTTATGTTAGTCTGCAAGCCCACTTAGATAGTCTGGGTAGAATACTATATGGATCTTATAGCAACTCAAGAATTTTTCTGAGCCTTCAGGCATTTTTTGCCATTCCATAGAAATCAATCTTAAAGCTCACATATAGGTCAATTAAGCTCTGTCGTATCCATAGTACTCTACTGCTGTGCTTCACGTAGCTGTAGCCAATTTTGCTTCATGTCTTCCGCAATGCATAGGAGAGAGGTGGAATCCTTCTGAATGTTACTGTTTTTTTTCTAATTAAATTTTATTGTGTGTCATAAGACAAATAAAAGCATTACTCGGCACTATCTGAGAATCATGTCTCGGTGTCTGCTACGGAAAGCATTGTGGATCCTGGCTTACAGGAGTTAAAGTGATGGGAGTCTGTGATGGAGTTAATCCTCCAAAAAAAAAACCAAAATCTCTGTCATCATAGATTCGACTGTATAGTACAGTTGAGTATATTTTTCTTATTTTGAATGCATAATTGCTACTAAAATAATGACTTATCTATGTACTTACAATCAAATATCAAAATTGATTACAATTAGCCATTGATTAGTGGGCTATAAAGGTGTTTAGAACAACCCTTCATCAGTAACAAGCCCGTGAATAAAGCAAATGACGGCTACAGTTAATTATATGAACTACACGGGCTACTGACCGAAAGGATATTCACGCTATGCATAGTGTCCCAGAGTAGAGGCGACAGCGTTTTGATTTTAAGCATGATTTACGATATTTTAGGGACATATTCCAGGATTTATCTACATAGATAGCATAGTGATCTAAGTAACAACTTTCATGTTGAGGTACCATGAGTTTAATTCCCAAATACGCTTACTCTTTGTGCGATTCTCGAATAATTATTTGTTAGAGTCTGGGTGTTATTTGCATCTGCTCATTATATATTTGAAAAATAGCACGTAATTTAAGAATATGGCTTTAAAACGTAGCATTAACTTTTAAAAGCAAAGTTAGGAATCAAGTAAGCCTTACTGAAAAAGCATTAGTCCATCAGTCATTGTGACTTTCAAGAAAAAAATATATTTTCACTATATTGAAATTTAAACGGCTTTTGTCAATAGTTTATGATGGTTACGCGAGTATTACATATTGTAAATAAAACTATTTTTATCGATTTTATCGTGTTTGTATTTAATTTTTCAGTTTTCAGTATTAATGGTCGCGATCCGCCCGTGACCAGGA
Organism: Lymantria dispar; assembly: GCA_032191425.1. Taxonomy (NCBI): domain Eukaryota; kingdom Metazoa; phylum Arthropoda; class Insecta; order Lepidoptera; family Erebidae; genus Lymantria; species Lymantria dispar. The sequence goes on along the minus strand of CM063442.1, from coordinate 3,124,991 downwards.
AGTGTTCGAAACATTGGGCAATCAAATACTAACGCGATAAAGTCCGTAAAAATATATTTATTTATAACATTTAGGAGGAGTTCAGTCACATACGCAAGAATTATATATATAAGGACCAGCTGACCCGAGAGATCCTCTTCTGTACATATTTATTATTTATATATAATATAATGTCTTGAAATCGATAACACCGTTACCTAGCGGATCCAATTATTATTCTAAACTATTCTTGAATTTACCTGAACAAACACAAAAAAAAACATCAAAATCTGCTCAGCCCTTTAGGAGAAGTTCAATCACATACGCGCTCAAGAATCATGTACATAGAGATATTAAATTCTGATTCACATATTTAATACATATTCATTGCCGGAAAAAAGAAAATTCTTCTATAAAAGTGTGTGTATGCGTGTGTGTGTACGTGCGAGCGTGCGTGCGTGCGTACGTGTATTTATTAACACATGTAAGAAGTTATACTTCTTTGCGTGACAAGATAAAAATGTACTTATCTAAAAATCTTTCTAAAAATTTTATCCTTCGCGTTATCTTACTTTTGTAGAAAAAACGACACTATATACAAAAAAGGTATTTAATACATTGAAAGTTTTATTATAACGCATTATCTAGTTGACATTTGTGACGATGTGCGCGCGCATCGTCACAAATGTTGACTTAAAATGTTGACTCTCATAATTTTTCCCTAACGCCCTAAAAACTAAAACTTCCCTAAAAAGTATAACTTAAAAAAGAGAGCCCTCGCTCAGGATGCCTGGCAGATGTGAAACATCTAAACTATTTTGTACAAGTATATACGCATAAAAGAAGAGATTACGACAGGAACTAATATGGCATAAAGTTATTAATAAAATATTACAGTTTTTTTCCAAAAAATGATGATTTGCATAAAACCAACTTAAAAGCATAACAAATATTGGGCTATACAAGTCATTAGTTAAAAATCATTATTTTCTGTGACATAAAAAAAATATCAGTAACCACGGGTTCTCGTTACAAGCCCGCGTCTGTCATGTCCCGTCGGTCCGTCAATTAGTCACCCCCTATGATTATTATTCACGAACTACCCTCAGCATCTGTTTCTAATGATCGCGACACGTGGCGTGAAGGGATGCGTGTGATTTTTTTATTTATTGGTTAGCTGGTTTTGATGTGCATGATGAAGATATGTGTTTGAAAAGTTATTGAGTATAGATTTAACACGAAAAATTAGCACGCTGAAGTGGCAATGGGCAGGCCACATCGCTCGACAAACCAACAGCCACTGCAAAAGAAAGATTCTCAAGTGGCGACCACGTATCGTATGACACGGTGTAAAACAGTGTAAGACGCCTAACATCTTTGCAAGAGAAGGAAAACTTGAAATGAAACCATATACCAACATGTCTGTTTTATCGGCGGGTGCCGGAGACGCGCGCCCGCGGCGGCATGGTCTCCATCAAAGAGATCACCGCCTGGCGGATCGACGCCCGCCGAGAAGTCATTGCCCGTTGGGCAGTCCGGCTGAAGAGTCCTCGGTACGGTGTCAGGACCGTCGAGGCCCTCCGACCGGTTCTGATGGAGTGGTTGGAGCGGACGCACGAGGTGCTTTCCTTCCGACTGGTATAGGTGCTGACGGGGCACGGTTGCATCGGGAAGTACCTGCACAAGATTGTCAGGAGGGAGAGCACACCGTCCTGCCACCACTGCAGTTGCGACGAGGACACGTCGCAGCACACGCTCGAGGAGTGTGCTGCATGGGAGGGGGATCGCCGTGAACTCGTCGCAATTATCGGTGCCGACCTGGCGCTGCCGACCATCGCCAGGGAGATGCTCGTCAGCGTCAGGAACTGGGACGCGGTCGCCGCCTTCTGTGAGGCCGTAATCTCACGGAAGGAGGCGACGGATCGTGTGCGAGTAGAGCTCCTATTCGGCGACACGTTCCGCCGCCGGTGACTCGGCGACCCAGAAAATAAAATTTATAAATGAGTATATTTCCGTGTGGTGATGGAGTAAAAATAAAATTCACCATCTTGCCCGTGGATGTCGTAAAAGACAACTATGCGATATAATATGCAGATAACATCTGTGCAAGAGAAGGAAAACATGTAATGAAACCCTATACTAACATATTTCCTTTCATCGCCCCGGACGGACTGGACCGCACGTGCGCTTACCATAGCCCACCAATAAAAAAAAAGTAAAAACTAACATGTTTGAGCATGGTATAGTAGGTCAAATTACCTCTCATTGTGGAGGAGGCCCGAACCCAACAGTGGGACGTATATGGGCTGCAATAATGATGAAATCAATATATTGGTAAGAAAGGAGTGAATGGAGATATGATGGCTCTTAGGAGCCTATGAAAGGTAAAGACATAATATTACAACCCCACTTAACGAAAGACGAAGGCAAGTTAATAACCATATCTATCTTATCACCATATCAGCTCATATACATCCCACTGTTGGGCTCGAGCCTTCCCCGTAAAAGGAGGGTAAATGACTTACTATGACAATCAAACTTGAATAGGGTTTTATTTCAAGTTTTCCTTCTCTTACATAGGTGTTATGTACGTATTGTATTCCTTACTTAACCTTTATGATACCAACAAGTAAGATAGGGGGTGGTGAATTCTATTCTTACTTCGTCATCACTCGGTATCTACTTAATTTTAAAATAATAATAATTCTTCTTTATGTGACTGACCTCATCCTAAACAGCTGGATCGATTTGGATGACATTTTGTATGCATATTTCAGCGAGGACTTGGATGGTATGAAAATCCAACTTCATGCAGTAGATGAGTAGATGGGCTCGTGATTGCGTTTTCATGAAAAAATTTATTTATTGAATTGCGTTGTTTTGAAATGAGTTTTTTTTTATTTTTGTTAATGGCAAACGAGCAACAAGCGGACCTGGCAATAAGAAATACTGTCGCTCATGGTCCTTTGCTAGGCTGCTTTCTACTATGAAGAAAGCGAAGGGAGTGTGAATGCGTGCAATGGGGTTCGGTGTTCGGCATAACCAAAACCCACCACATGCAAAGATGCAAAGAAAGTTGAGCTGCTGGTTCTCTCGCTCACCGAACTAAGTGCAGTAACAAATTACTACAACTCAGACGTCGATTTTATGCGAGGGTGTGGTACTAGCCTGGACGGACCAACCCGCGCGCGACTATAGCCGGCGACTGTCGACTATGTGGTCCTACGACGTTAAATTTTTTCTTTTTCTTTTTATTTACAGCATACACACATTTTATTTATTTTCTTTTTATTTAAGAGTGGTAGGACCACAGTGTCGACAGTTATCTGTCTGCAGCCGCGGGCCGGTCCGTCCGGGGTAGTACTACACTCTCGCAGAAAATCGACGTCTGAGTAGTAGCAATTTGTTACTGCGCTTCGTTCGGTGAGCGAGAGAGCCGGAAGCCCAACTTTCTGAGGGTGTTTGTGTGTGGAGAGTTTTGGTGGTGCCCTTGGTATCACCGACCCTCAATGCACGCATTCACACTCCCTTCACTTTCTTCGCGGTAGGCAGCGACCCTGTAAAGGTCCATGAGCGGCAGCAACACTTACCATCAGGTGTACTGTTTGCTCGTTTGCCACCGTTTGCAATATAAAAAAAAAAAAACATGTCGGTCTGTTCCACTAGTTTCTATATAAAATGACTGTCTGTTACCTAATTATTTTTTTGCATAAATAGTTAAAAAATAGATAATGTAGATAACTTTTAGAATTTTGATGATTTTTCAAAAATCGCTTGTCAGATTTCGAAAAAATTTTCATGGGACCATTTGAAATGTATACCCTTTCCAACAAAAAAAAATAATCATCAAAAGCAGTTCACAAACGACGAAGTTATACGCGAACAAACATAAAAAGCCTATATACGCTCGAATTGAGAGACCTCCTCCTTTATTGAAGTCGGTTAAAAATATCTTCGCAAATGTAAGTCACGTCGCTATTATAGAATAAAAATAATAACTTTGTGTACAAAACAGACTTTCGACACGACAAAAGCAGAAAAATGATAATTTTTTCACTCCGCGTGCCCGAAATATCCAGTATAATCTGAACTCTAAAATGTTAAATAATGTTTGTTTAGTACTCGGGCAAAAGATATAACGCAGATCAAGTATGGGTAGTTATCGTGTGTCGGGGAAATACAGGCTGTTCATAAATAAAGTATACTTATTTTTTAATATTTTTATACAAGTTATTTTTCCGTAGGAAGGATACAACGTAGAAAGAAAATCTTCCTACGTTCTTGTATTGTAATACAAGAACGTAGGTACAAGAACGAAGAATACAATTCACCGCCCTCTATCTAGCTCGTGGGTGTCGTGAAAGACGACTAAGGAATTAAGCAGAACTTATTTGCATGTATGCAGCTCCCGGCCCTGGCCGCTGGTACCAACTTCTTGTCATCAGTGGCCTTGATATATTTATCTACTGAGCCACACTAGCTAGACGAGATCGATATTTAATATTAAAAAAAATGTGTTTACTTATGTACGTACACGCATAAATTTTTACTTCGGTGCAACAAAACAAAAATTCCTTAAAAAAGTATAATACCTCGTGGTATTTTACTTTATTTTACCTCATGCTTTTACAATATTGTAATAAACTAAATAAACTACGTATTAAATAAAACTAATAACAATATTATTATAATGCACAATTTGGTTAAATAATGTTTATTTATTCGTCAAATCACTTTTATGCAAATAACAGATTATTTTTTTTTGGAAATTTATTTAGTTCTCGTCCATTGGCTGCGGTTCACTCGATATATAAGTTATATAAGAGAGTTAGTATTATACTAAAGTATGATGGTAATGTTGTCTACATTTCATACAAACACATTCTCCTCTGATCTTTCCTATATTGAAATCTCCTCCTGGTTTTAACCTTCTTCTGGTTATAGGATCCTATAGATCCTATAACCAAATAATACTAATGAAATGACAAATTTGACAAGTATGTGTCATTCAAATTGCTAAACTTTTCTCTTGAACCACTCCATCAATGGATAAAACCTGCATTAAAATCCATTGTAAAAATTCAATCTGTCAATATTTCCCTAATGCGTCAAAAGAAGTATAACTTCGAAACAAAAAACAGCATGCTGTATAACCATCACCGGTATTATACAGGCCAGGAACGTAGCTGTCACATACAGGTTACAATATTTAAACGACTTCGCAAATGCCGTAGTAGTTAACGAGTTGGCGAAGTGGTCAAGGGTTCGATTCCCGCACAGAACAATACTTTATGCGACCCACAAATTATTATTCTGAGACTTTCTATTTATTTCGTCTATATGGCCGAATAGCTCAGCTCATCAATGTCCCTCTGTTAGGCTCGAGACTCCTCTCCAATAGGAGGGCAATAGCCCCACTATACTATACTAGGCAGACATGTTGGTATAGGGTTTTATTTCGCGTTTTCCTTCTCTTGCATAAATGTTATATGAATATTATATGATTATCCCTTAGTTGTCTTTTACGACATCCACAGATAAGAGATGGAGTGGTGAATTATATTCTAACTCCGTCACCACACGGAAACTAATTTGTTTATTTAAGAATAATAATTATATAAAACTAAAAAGCTTTCCGTATGGCCATGGAGTAAAAATATAATTCACCACCCCCTTTTTTACCCTTGAGTGTCGTAAAAGACGAATAAGAGATTATATTATGCATACAAAACCTATGCAAAAGAAGAAAATCTTGAAATAAATCCCTGTATCAATCCGTTTGATCAGCGCGGTATTGAAGGTTAATTTCCTTGCCATTGTGGTGAAAGCCCGAGCCCATCAATGCGACGTGTGTGGACTGAGATGACAATGACGTTGAGGTGATTTGGACGTGTAGAAAGAATAAGTGAAGAGATGTCCGTATTGAGAGTTGGTAAAGGGTTTTATGTCGAGTTTTCCTTATATAGCATGGATCTTCCCTAGCCGGGGCCGCTGGCGACTGGACCGTGGATTTAGTTCATCACCCGCCGAGAGGTCGACCGCGCGATGACGACCAACGTCCCCAAAGGGGGACGTCATGAGGGGAGGGTACCCGACGACCGGGGTATTCTGTCGGGCCAACCACTGAAGATAAGGAAATTTGCACGTTGGTCGGCCCAACGACGAAGGTGACGTGCCACGGGTGGTTCATGGGGCCACGCTGCGCTCCTCTGTCGCCCCGGACGGAGCCGGATAGCGAGCGAGCTGCCCATGGCCCACCCAAAAAATTTAGACCGTCACCCACCGAGAGGCCGACCGCGTGAGGAAAGACCGAAGACTTCGGTCTATGGGAGCGTACTCCTCAAGGAGTATTCCGCCGAGCACTGACGTCAAGTCACCCTGTTCCGGTGGTCGGCCCAATCACGAAGGCGACGTGTCGCGCGGATGGGTTACGCGTGTGCGTGCTTACGCCCCTCTGTCGCCCCGGACGGCATGGTGTGAGGAGTGAGCAAACCGTAACCCACCCCAAAAAAAAATATATATATATACCATGGATCTTATTTGCATATCATATCCTTTACTGGTATTTTCTAACACCCACGGGCAAGGAAGGGGTTGGTGAATTGTATTCTTAATTCGTCATCACACTTCAACATACCGAACTAGAAATAAATAACTTTTAACATAAATTCTAAGCACGAAAATACAACATTATTGTAAAACTATTGATAGCAATATATACAGAGCATATGAAGACGGATGTGCAATATTATGAGTCGATATAAACACGATTGTTAGGCCCGTTCAGAATTCTAACCGGCAATTGCTGAGTCAATATCTGACCACTTTGCATGCGATGTTCGTGCATAGCTCATTGAAACAGACGGGCGTTTAAAAAAAAAAATGGGTGCGTGTACTTATGTACGCGCGTGAGAAGTTATACTTCTTTGGCATCATTAAAATATATATATATATAATTATTAAAAACCAAATTTAGAGAATAATCTAAATAAAAAAAAATAAAAAAAATATATATATATATAAAAAAAATAAAAAAAAGAAAAAAAATAAAAAAAAAATAATAAAAAAAAGAAAAAAGAAATAAAAAAAAAATAAAAAAAAAGAAGAAAAAAAATATATAAAAAAATAAAAAAAAAATACTAAAAAAAAAAATAAAAAAAAGAAAAGAAAAAAACAGTGATCAGAGGTGACGAGCGTACCAACATGCGCGACTAATATCGAGGTTCAATTTCTATTTTGTTGGTAGCTTTTTTTTCGAGACTTAATGAGCGGTTAAGCAGACAACTTCATACTGTTAATTTTGTGTCACATAATTAAAATTTCACTCTCATCATTTTTTCATAACGCGCCTAAAGAAGTATAACTTCAAAAAAGAGATCCGTCGCTCAGGACGCCTGGAAGATGAGAAACATCGAAATTATTTTGTACAAATATATATACATTTTTTTTGGGGTGGGTTACGGTCGGCGCACTCCTCGCACTACTCCGTCCGGGGCGACAGAGGGGCGTAAGCACACACATCCGTAACCCACCCGTGACACGTCGCCTTCGTCGTTGGACCGACCACCGGAGCAGGGTGACTTGACGTCAGTGGTCTGTCCGACGGAATACCCCCTGAGGAGTACCCTCTCCTCTACCGACGACCCTCCCTCAGGGAGGACGTCGGTCTTTCTTCACGCGGTGGGCCTCTCTGCGGGTGACGGACTAATTCCCCGGTCACGTCACCTGCGGCCTCGGCTAGGGAAATATATATACATAAAAGAACAGATTACGATAGGAACTATATAATATCGCATAAAGTATTAATTAAATATTACAATTTTTTTCCAGAAAATGATGACTTATTCAAATAACATTTATTTTCATTAGTATGCACTATAAGTATGTGTTTAGGTTATTAATTTATTTTGAGCTCACTAGATGCCCTTGTAGAAAATTCTAAAACAGTTAATGGTTTCATTACTCAAATGTACATATCCAAGCGTGGCGTTAACTCAACGCCAACGATTAGGTTCACCCTCGCCTATAGATGAGGCGGCGGATTGCCTGCGCGAGGAGCGCAACCTCGATGAGGCGATCCGCCGCCGGGCCCGCCGGCGACTGGGGCGGCGTAGGCGCGAGTACCTGCGCCTCACGCCGCCCTAGCCGAGGCCGCGGGTGACGTGACCGGGAATTAGTCCGTCACCCGCCGAGAGGCCGACCGCGTGAGGAAAGACCGACATCCTCCCCGAGGGGGAGACGTCGGTCGATGGGAGGGTACCCCAAATAGGGGGTATTCTGTCGGGCCGGCCACTGACGTCAAGTCACCCTGTTCCGGTGGTCGGCCCAACGAGGAAGGCGACGTGCATCGTGGGTGGGTTGTGGGTGTGCGTGCTTACACCCCTCTGTTGCCCCGGACGGAGTGGTGCGAGGAGCGCGCCGACCGCAACCCACCCCAAAAAAAAAGACAAAACCTGTAGATGTTTCACATAAAAAAAAACTGCTCATTAGAATCCAAAACCGTTGTGCTTTTAAATATCATATCATTATCATCACCTCAGCCTATTTATAGGTATTCGCCGTGTGGTAACGTAGTAAAAATTTCACCACTCCCTCTCTTGCCCATGGATGTCGTAAAAGACGACTAAGAGATATTATATGTACATAACATTTATGCAAGAAAAGGAAAAGTTGAAATAAAAACCTATACCTATCTGTCTGACTGGTATCGTAGGTCAAGTTCCTTCCCATCGTGGAGGAGACCTGGGCTCAATAGTAGAACTCATGTTTTTTTTTTTTTTTTTTTTTTTTTTTTTTTTTTTTTTTTTTTTTTTTTTGGGCGGGCTATGGTAAGCGCACGCGCGGTCCTGTCCGTCCGGGGCGATGAAAGGACGGCGCGCGGGCCCATAACCCACCCGTACCCACGTCACCTCGTTGTTGGGCCGACCACCGGAGCAGATGTCACTTGTCGTCAGTGGTCGGCCCGACGGAATACCCTTTCGGGTAACCTCTCGACCTGGGACGTCGGTCGCCGTCGCGCGGTTAGCCTCTCTGCGGGTGATGGACAATTCCCCGGTCCGATCACCCGCGGCCTCGGCTAGGGCGGCATTAGGCGCAGATACTCGCGCCTGCGCCGCCCGAGTCGCCGGCGGCGGAACGTGTCGCCGAATAGAAGCTCTACTCGCACACGATCCGCCGCCTCCTTCCGTGAGATAACGGCCTCACAGAAGGCGGCGACCGCGTCCCAGTTCCTGACGCTGACGAGCATCTCCCTGGCGATGGTCGGCAGCGCCAGGTCGGCACCGATAATTGCGACGAGTTCACGGCGATCCTCCTCCCATGCAGCACACTCCTCGAGCGTGTGCTGCGCCGTGTCCTCGTCGCAACTGCAGTGGTGGCAGGACGGTGTGCTCTCCCTCCTGACAATCTTGTGCAGGTACTTCCCGAAGCAACCGTGCCCCGTCAGCACCTGCACCAGTCGGAAGGAAAGCACCCCGTGCGTCCGCTCCAACCACTCCATCAGCACCGGCTGGAGGGCCTCGACGGTCCTAACACCATACCGAGGACTCTCCAGCCGGACTGCCCAACGGGCAATGACTTCTCGGCGGGCGTCGACCCGCCAGGCGGTGATCTCTGTGATGGAGACCATGCCGCCGCGGGCGCGCTTCTCCGACACCCGCCGATAAATGTCGGCGAGCATCTCCGCCTCCAGGTCCCACGGGGGGGTTCCGGCCAGGAGGCACGCTGCCTCCGTCGCCACCGTGCGGTATCCGCGGATGGCCCTGATCGCCATGACCCTCTGTGGTCGCCACAGGAGGGCCCTAAGACGGACGGTCAGGGACCCCGCCCACACCGGTGCGCCGTACAGGGCCATCGACCGGATCACCCCCACGTACAGCTGTCGGCACGTAGCACTGGGTCCGCCCACATTCGGCATCAGCCGCGAAAGGGCGGACGCCGCGCCGACAAACCGGGGAACTAGTCGATGGAGATGCTCCCGGAACCAAAAATGCCCGTCGAGCACCAGGCCCAAGTACTTCATGTGGGCCTGGATGCTGATGGTGACCGACTTCACGGTGATCGAAGCGCCGGCGGGAGGCCCGGCGGTACGGAGGCCATGGAACAGAAGGGCCTCCGTCTTTTCCAGGGCTACCCTCAACCCCAGCGCTTCGATCCGCCTGACAATCTCCTCGGTGCCGAGAGTTGCCAGGCGTGCCGCCTCCTCTAGCGTCCCACCCCGGGCTGTGACGAGTGTATCGTCGGCGTAGCAAATTACGCCCAGCCCGGGTGGGAGGCTTCCTCTCAACGCCCAGTCGTAGCCGATGTTCCACAGGGTCGGACCCAGAACCGACCCCTGCGGGACACCGCACGTCATGGGCGTTCGCACAACGTCCCCTACTCGGTCAACGTAGAGGACGCTGCGCCCCTCCAAGTAGTCTGCCACCAGCCGCCTGAGGTACACGGGCACCCCGTGATACCTCAGCCCCTCCCTGATGCAGCTGAATGGCAGACTGTTGAAGGCGTTGGCGATGTCCAGGGACACCGCCAACAGGACTCCTCCGCCGGTGACGGCCTCCGCTACCACGGCCTTCAGGCGCAGCAGGGCCGCGATCGTCGAACGCCCTCTCCGAAAACCAAACTGGGCGTCCGACAAATCGGGCCCGTCCCCGACGAGGTGCCGCTCGATGCGGGCAGCCAACACCCTCTCCAGCAGCTTGCCCGCATCATCGAGCAGCACGATGGGCCTGTAGGCCGAGGCCGACTCGGGAGACCGTCCCGGCTTCGGCAGGAGAACCAGCCTCCCCTCTTTCCAGCACCCAGGGAACTGTCCGGACGACAAACAAGCGTCGAACAGTCCCCTGAGGCGTGGTCCCAGGTGTTCGAGGACCAGGGCCAGCACACGGTTCGGAATACCGTCGGGCCCGGGGGCGGTGGATTTCACTCGCATACGCGCCACCGCCGCCCCCATTTCCGGCTCCGTGATGGGCGGAGCACTTTCATCGTCGGCCTCCCGGTCGCTGTCCGGCGAAGCCATGACCGGGGGCGTGTGCTCCGCCCGCCGTGGAAAGAGGTCCTCGACAACTCTGGTGAGGAGGCTAGGCTGGAGAGTCTCGGTGAGGGGGGGGCCCCGCCCGCGGAGCTTATTCAGCGCCGCGAGGTAGGGGCGACCCTGGGGTCGCCCCTACCTCGGGTCACGCTCGAGACTGTCCAGCATCTCCCGCCGACTAACGTCCTTGGCGGTACGGACGGCCAGCCTGAAGGCAGACCGCGCACAGCGGTAAGCCTCGTACAGCTGGCCCTCCCGCTCAGCGTCGCGGTGACGCGCTCGGCTGCGGGTGTAGGCCCTCCGGGCACGTATGCACGCGGCCCGAAGGTCCGCCAATTCTCGGGACCACCAGGGGACCGCACTCTTCGGGGGCAGGCGCCGCACACGGGGCATGGCCGCATCGCAGATCTGCGTTAACGCACAGCGGATGCGGCCAGCCTCGGCATCCACCCCGTCCGCCTGGGGCGGTGAGGACAGCCATGACTGAACGATGGCTGCCTCGGCCAACAGGTCCCGATCCAATCGACCCACAGTCCACCGCGGAAACGCGGGAGCTCCGTCCGCCGTGTGACCCCTGCTGGGCTGCAGGAGGGTCCGGGAGACCTCTATCCGGATGTATCGGTGATCGGATAGGGTCTCAACCTCCTCCTGGACGCACCAGCTCCTCACACGTGCTGCGACATTAGGGCTAGCGAACGACAAGTCCACTATCGACCCGCCCTGCTGCCGCACGCACGTTTGCACCGAGCCCCTGTTCAGCAAACAGAGGCCCAGTGCCGCCGCCCACTCTTCGACCGCCCGCCCGCGGGCATTCGTCCTGGGGGACCCCCACGCCGTGGACTTGGCGTTGTAGTCCCCCAGAACGAAGACTTGGCGCGGTGCTAGTCGCCGTATCGAGGCCCCCAGGATGGTGAGGAAGGCCCCGAAATCCGTCGCGCTCCTGTTAGGGGAGAAGTAAACACCAAATAGCGTAACCTCTCCCCATTCCGCCGCGACATACCCATCGCCCCTGTCCTTGAGCAACAAAGGCGGGGAATGCCACGACGTGGAGGCGACGATTGCCACAGAGCCGTCACTGCTGCCCAGCCAATTGGGACGGTCAGGCACCACGTACGGCTCCGCGGCTACGGCTGCACCGATCAACCACTCCGCCATGGCTTGCAGGAAAACGTCCTGTGCCTCGGCGGCGTGGTTGAGGTTGGCCTGCAGGAGGTGGTAGGATTCGGGCGCCATTAGTGGGCCGTATCCATCACCTCCTCCACGCTGGCGGGCGATCGGGTCGCGCTAGGGACGGGAGCGGCCGGGGTCGTCGGGCCGCTCCGTCCCTTTGGGGCCGAAGCCGGGGGTCTGCACTCCCTGCCCCCCATGCGGTGCTTGGAGGGCCTATTGCCCGCTGCACACGCAGGGCAGTGGGGAGTGGCGGCGCAGGATGCCGCCTTGTGCCCGGGTTGACCGCAGCGGAAGCAGAGATCGCTGCAGTCAAAGCAATTGGTGCATGTCGGCCGAGTGTGTCCGACCGCCATGCACTTGTAGCACCTCGCAGGCCGGGACTCCAGCACGGTCACCCGCGCCGAGCTCCAGCCCACGAGGAGCCTGCCTGAGCCGGCCAATTGCTTGGCCGACTCCACCGGGCACTGCACCCAGGCAGCACCGACGCCGCCCGGACCAGGGCGGATGGCGCCAATTCGGACGGTGTCCACGGGACACCCGGTTTTCGAGACGATGGCCTCCCGGATGTCATCCACCGTCACGGAGTCGTCCAGACCCGCGACGCGTAGTTCTGCGCACTTTACGGGTCTGGCGATTTTGACGCCACCCTCCTCTGCGAACAGACCCCTCAACTTGGCCGCCATGCTATCGGCCGTCTTGGCGCCCTCGGCCCCAGGGAACTCGAGAATCCGTGCCCCTGTCCGGGCCTTGCGGGTCCTGGCTTCAACGCCTCCTAAATCGGAGACGTCAAGCTCCCGCCGGGCGCGACGTAAGACGGCCTCATAGCTGAGGCCGTTTTCGGCCGCCTCAGGCAGCACGGTGATCACCACCGCGGCTGACTTTGGCGGCCGGAGCCTCCTGCGCGACCTCTTATTTGCGGCTCCTGCTTTGGGAGCGGAGGCTTTGGCGGCACTTTTGGCCTCCGCTCTCCTCTTCTGGCCGCGACTTTTTCGGCTGCGCTCGGCTGTCTGCCAACCTTCTTCAGGTGCATCGGAGGGGCCGGGCACAGCAGTCACGGCCGCGGCTGCGTTGGCTGCTTCCGGCGGTGCATTTGCCGGCAGCGGCTGAGGTCCGGCCTGAGCAGGAGCCGGTGCCACCTTCTTCCTCGCGGCGGTCCCTTTGGACTTCGGTCCAGCAACGGCCGCAGCGTAGCTCCCTACGCGCCCGCCCTGGCAGGGTAGCGCATCAGGGGCTGACACCGCGGCCTTGGGCCTGTCCGCAGCAAGCGGCGGCCGAAGACGGGGCTCCGGAGGCAGTCTTGACTCCAGAGCCGCCATGCGCGCGTCGAGCATTCTGCCCACAACATCCACTATGGCGCGCATGGTCTGATCCGGCACGCCGTTCACTGCGGGCAGCGGGACCGCTTCGGCCGGCTGGGCCCTCTGGGGACTCGCCGCAGCGCGAGTTGGCGCAACGGGGACAGTGGGGGCGGCGGCAGGGCCGGCGCTTGTCGGCGGCGCAGTCCTCGCCAGTTGTGCGACCTGGCGCCGCAAGTCGGCCATTTGCTTGGCCAACTCGCGGTTCGCCTTCTGCACCGCCGACAGTTCTTTGTGTAAGGCCTTGTTTTTCTCCTGCAGGCCTGAAACCTCACCAGAAAGGCGGGCGTTTTCGGCCTGCAGGGTGGCCACATTGGCAGCTGGGGGATCGCCACCCACAGCGGGCTCAGCAGCCGCCGTTTCGGTGGGAGGGATGTCCGCCAACACCCTCATCATTCTTTCGGCAGCCGCCTCATTTGCCCGTTTATGGGCCTCAGTCCCCCGCGCCGTGCCGATCGGCGATGGAGTCGCCGACCTTGCCGCTACTACCGCGCCGCCTCGCCCGCCCCGCCCCCTGCGAGAGGTCGGGACTTTGGGAGGAGGCATGATGGTGCTACTCCCCTCGGAGGATCCCGAGCTGCCACCCTCGTTCAGGGGGCGCTTCCGCACCTGCGAGAGGAGGACCTCCTCCCTGGCCGCTAGGGCCGCCGTCAAGGCCGACGCTGGGGACTGACTGGCGATCTCTGCAGCTGATGTGCTGCCGCCCTCAGTGTCCGACGGCTCTGCGGTAGTGCTGCCGTCCTCGTCAGCAGTCGGAGCGGCTGCAGCGGCCTCCCTAGCCAGCCGCTCCTGCCTGGCCAACTCGCGCCTCTTGACACTCGTGGCCTTCCCCGTCCCCATATTCTTCCGCTTTTTTCTCTTCTTGGGGGCTTCGAGTGTCGCCGGCCCCTTGCCTAATCTTGTGGCCTCAAGTGCCGGACCAGCAGCCGAGCTGCAGTCGGACGAGGCCACTCCTTCCTCTGTGCCAGTTTTTCTGTAGCTTGGCAAGGCTTTTAGGTGGGAACCAATAGAATTCCGGTTCTCCGTGGTGGTGTTTTTGGGCGTCTCACCCCTCCTATCTTCATCTGTGTTAATTGAACATGAATCCATCAAGTTCCCACGAGCATGGGAGAAATAACGGTCGACCCGGGCAGAGATCCCGATACCCGGGCAAGCGTACATTTGTATCCCAACACAGGGGGTCCGCAGGTACCCTGGCTGGGGGCGCGCTAACGACTGAACAACCCATCAGCCATGCATCCTCTCGCCGCGCGCCAGAACTTAGGATTCTGGGTGATTGTTTTATAGAGGTTTTCTTCCTCGCGGTCCAGGCGGTTAAGCCAAGACCCTCGCTCCTGAATCTAGACCTCAAGACAAATGTCCCGAAGCAAGAATCAGGTCTACGATTTGTCGCGGTTGGCAAATGCCTGCCCAGTCCTCAAATGAATGAGTGACTGGACCCGTCGAATTTTCGCATCCAATACCCTCTACAATTAGAGGGCATGGAGCGAATTTGGGGCATCCCACAAACTGGGCCCCCCCTCGGGCCAGATATTTGCCACGAGCGACAATTCCAGAGAGCAGTCCAAGAAATTGTCGCTCGTGCCCAGGGTACACCACGCGGAGGTTTCTGGCGTAGTACCCCAGTAGAACTCATGTAAGATCAATTTCCTTCCTATTGTGGAGGAGGCTCGAGTCCAACAATGGGGCGTATATGAGCTGAATTGATGGCTATATAAGTCCCACTGTTAGGCTCGACCCAATCCACAATAAGAGTGAACTCAACCTACTATACCGCGCTGTTCAGTTTTGTTAATATAGGGTATTCTATCAAGTTTTCCTTCTATTGCATTGATGTTTTCTATAATTATCTTAGTCTTAGTCATCTTTTACAATACATACGAGTAAGGAAGGGAGGTGATGAATTGTATTCATACTTCATCAACGAAAAGAAAAAAATGAACCACAATATTCGGTATATGATTTATATTTTCTTACGTATTACAAGACTGTCTTTTGACAAAAGAGTCGAGGGTCTTGATGTTTCTACATTTAAGACCTAAGATATACATATATAGTGAAATGAAACAATGAAATACGTGTTTGCTAAAGTATTTTTATATTTTCCTAAACAGGTATCATATCATTTATGTTCGCGACAAGTGTAAAATACCGTGATAGTGCTTAAAAAACGAACTGTAAACATAATAGTGAATTTTGAGAAAAAGTATAATGATAAGAATAGCGTGAAAATTAACTAACTCAAAGTGTATCGCCAGATAGGAGTTCGTAACGAATATCGACCAATCAGGGCGCTCCAAATACATAGCGAAATTCGTAAGATGTAAACATTACGAATAAACGTGTACAGTGCTAAATAAACAATGTGAGTAATGAACATTAAAGTAGATTAATTATACGTTATATTGTAGTAAAAATTGTGTTAAAATAGCCTATAACTGTTTGTTTTTTCTTAATTTATGTAAAAGCATAATTGTACTTAGTTACGTTGTAATTTTTGTTGTTTATAGTGTCAAATTTGCAATAAACATAAATATTCTTGGTATTTTATTGAAATATACGCTAGGACCTATCGAACGCAGTAAGAACCAACACCCTAGGTATTATAACTTGCGAGATATAGCCTAATAAAAATAGAAAAACAATGCTGATAGTATAAAATAATAGTTTTTAGTGCTTGTATAAAGCCTATTTTACTACCTAGGGTCGCGGCCACTACTGAAACAGATAGATGTATCTTAGATAAATAGAATAGTATATAGAATGTAAGCATATCTGTAATAGTCTTAGCGTTATAGTTAATTGTTCAATAAAATCATAGCACAAATCGGACGAATGCGACAACCGTTTACGCTAACAGCCTCGCGGCTGTCGTTACGATAAAACCTCAAGGTACCTAAGTGTCTCGTTTAATGAACACATCGTAGCATAGACTACCGAAGACAGCTAGCGGCGTGCGATGTAAGCTTGAAACCATAGTATGAATATGAAGAAATAGTATGAAGAAATAGCGAACTTCAAGCATTAACATTCAGGGGCTAGGCAGCAACGGTGTAATATTCGTCCGATGTGCAAGTTACTTCAAAATCGATTGTTTTATTTCTTCACTGAAGCCCGCCAGTAGGGAACCGAACCCGAAGATACAGTCCACACATACAGTCCACATAAACCACCGAACCAGCGACCAACCGGGACGTCAGCCGACTACAACACATTTGTCTGAAGGCCCATCCCGCACAATTTATATGCACTTTACTCATTATTTATTTAAATTCATATAATAGATTTTGGCACAGTTTGTTTTTACTCCGCCTACAAGGCGGGTGCAGATATCAGAAGGAAAAGGAAAACTCAACATAAAAATATATGTTTTTTGCTTGTTGGCACATGCCAATACGTCTAGCTAGTGGAGTAAAATAGGTGAATTTCGCTCCCATTGTGGATAAGCTCTGATCCCAGCTGTGGGACTCATGTAGGCTGAGATGAGATAAGATGATTTTTTATGCTAATTAATAGTACTTATATAAAATAAAAATATAAAACACCCAAGGCTTTTTTGACCGATCACGTTATTTTAATATAAACTCATTTGCAAAAAAAACGGGCGGTTTTGATTTTCATTCATATTTAAAAAGATACAATACCAAAAAGGTTTCAATCGTTTGTACACGTTACTGGCCGGTTTTAAAAATGCTGTGGTATTTAAAAAAGTACGTTCTAAATTCAATTTTTCATTTGATGTTCATTTTTACAGAAAACCCCTTTTTATCCTACATTTTTGGCGCGAATTTCCAGAAGTTAACATCGACTTTCATAACTTTTATTCAATTTTTATCGATTAATTTCATATCCTTGACTGTCAAAGCTTTATTTAAAGCTGTTTGGCTGTATCAAAAATGGTAGATAAAGTGGTAAAAGCTACCAAAATTATCGCGCTGCTTGAAGAGGGTTGCAGCCAATGTTTCGTGGCTAGGAGGCTAAATGTTAGTCGCTCGACAGTCCAAAGGACCTGGCAGCGATATCAGGAGACTGGTTCCGTCGAGAGAAGGCCTGGTTCTGGAAGAAAACCATGTACCCAACCACGGGATGATCGTTTTCTTGTGAGTCGCGCATTGAGAAATCGCAAATCTTCGTATGTGGATCTTAAGAACAACCTCCAAGAAGTAAGAAATGTGCATATTAGTCTACGGACGGTCAGGAGGAGGCTTCTCGCTGCCAATATACGCAGTCACCGCCCGGCCCGCGGCCCCAAATTACTCCGTGAGCACAGAGTTCACAGGCTTAGGTTCGCTAGAAATTGTGAATCATGGACTCAAGACGATTGGAATAGGGTTTTGTTCTCTGATGAAGCCAGGATATCTCTGTTCGGTGAAGATCGACATCGGCGAGTGCTAAGAAGACAAGGAGAACGCTTTGCAGAGGCACGTTTCGAAGAAATCACACCTTATGGTGGGGGCTCTGTTATTTTTTGGGCAGGAATAAATTCAATGGATCGTACAGAGTTAGTCTTCATTGAAAACGGCTCACTGACTGGGCATCGATACATAACGGAAGTTCTAATTTCTCATGCACAACCCGCATTGGCCGCTCTAGGTGAAGACTCGATTTTTATGGACGACAATGCTCGCGCCCACCGATCCCGCGATGTTAATGCGTATGTGCAAGAGGTCGGCATTCGTCGTTTGGATTGGCCAGCTCGAAGTCCCGACCTCAATCCCATAGAGCATGTCTGGGACGTTCTGAAACGGCGTGTGAGATCAGTACACCCGGCTCCGCAGACCATCAGAGAGCTGAAGAATGTGATTACTGCGGAGTGGGAACGTATTCCGCAAGCAAGTATCCGGGATATACTCGCTAGCATGCCCAGACGAATTCAAGCTGTGATTTTAGCTAGAGGGGGTCACACTCGATACTAAACATTTATCTGCTTTTACTTTATTAAAGAAAAACAAACAAAAAAACTTTTTTATTTTTACTTCATGAGCATATGCACTACTAGCGAATATACACTACTAGCGAGGTTTAGCATTATTTCCCATAAATTGTATCTAAATTTTATGAAATACTGATGAAAACGATTATTTTCTTATTAATTTAGCAAATTGTGTGGATAAAACTACCTATAATTATCAAACAAAGAAATATTAACATTTGAAATGGTTCATTGCTTAGGTGCCCGTTTTTTTTTGAAAATGAGTGTATAAACACGATTTTACTTAACAAATTGGGCCATGAGTATTTACTTATTTTTCAAACTATACAAACAGAGGCTTGCAAGACGTAGACTCACCGAGCCACTAGCAACCATTTAATACTAGTCTATGGTATGGTCGACATATTTGTAATATTTATAACCGTTAACAAAGCTGTTTTTGGCAGGTATTGATGCGGGCGCACGCCGTCTTGGCGTCCGGGGCGGCGCGCTATCCTATAACCCACCGTATCCTTGAACTTCGGTGGTCAGCATGGCGAGATACCCTTTCGGGTATGCTCCCTCACCAACTTAACATAGCTAATACCATATCATCGCTAATGTCATATTATAACTATTTTTAAGGCTATATGTATATTACATAATTCACCATATATAACTCAATAAAAAATATCAAAAATCATTTAAACGCCATAGTTACAGCGTGTTAATCGCCCGTCTGTACGCTTATCCGTATTTGACATAAGCATCGGTTTATCAGATTTACACTATCATCAACACATTCTTTAGTCTGGTGAATATCCTATATTCATCAATTGCAACTACATATTAACTGCAATATCCTACAGTAATTTAACACGTCCTGTGTGAATTATTTCTATAATATTTCTTTTTTTTTTATTTCTGTTGATGATGAACGAGCATACAGCACACCTGATGGTAAGTGATAATGCTGTTCATTGACATTTGCTAGGCCGCTGTCTATGGTGAAGGAAGTGAAGGGAGAGTGAATGCGTGCAATAAGATTCGGTGATATTAAAAGCATCATATAAACTCACTAAATACCCTCAGAAAGTTAGAATTGTTACGTCGATTTTATGCAGAGTATGTTACCACATCGGATGGTCTGCCCCGCGGCTGTAAACAAATTACTGTCGCCAATGCGGCCCTACTACATAAAATAGATTTACTTCTGGTGGAGGATTCCTAGAAAACTAAACTTCAACTATCTGGTCATCGAATAATATTTTAGCAAATATAAGGTATTTTAAAACATATCCCATGCGATTGCCATAAAAAATATAATTTCCTTATCGTGACAGAATCTATATATAAATACGTGAAGCGAAAACTTTCTACCCCTTTTTACGAAAATCACGCAGATGGACAAATATGAAATTTGGCACGGTTGAAGAATATATTGAGAAGTGCAGAAAATTAAAATTTTATATAATAATGAATTAGAAATACATTAAATTCATTAAAAAAGGCATTACGCACACTATAAAGCTATCGCTACACACACACGCACGCGCGTTTGTGTGAGTGTGTTGCGTGAAATACAGCTTGCTCAATTTACAATATAATTGTAATAAATAGAATATAAATGTAATAAATAGAATTAAAGAAAATTGTGCAGCAGAAAAATTAATTAAAAAAAATTATGACCGAATTTCGACCACACGGCGACCACTAGTAAGAATACAATTCACGACTCCCGTAGATGTTGTAAAAGACGGTTAAGCTACACTCTTGCCTGTAGTGTAACATACAAGGGTACCATGAAGTAACATAAATGCATATAACATATGCATATGCAACGTTTGACCAGCATGGTATAGTAGGTCAAATTCCCTCCCATTGTGAAGGAGGCCCGAGCCCAACAGTGGGACGTGTTTGGGCTGCGATGCTGATGATGATATATGCAAGAGAAGGAAACTTTGAAACAAAATCATAACGTTTCTGACTAGCATGGTATGTAAATAGGTCACGTGCCCTCCTCAATCAATGTAGAATAGGCTTGAGCCCAGAAGTGGGACGTATATGAGCTGAAATAAAAAATTATAATCATATACTCTTAGAATAATAACGTATAGAAGGATAGTGTCAGTACTTCGAACGTTCAAAACTTGAATCTAAAAATACTACATGCGCGCAGACGATTACACACGTGCACACGCACACCACTAAACAAATTATGAAATCAAATTTTGTTTTTATTAACATAAATCGTCGAAATACTTTTAAAAATAAAGTTAAAAACCTTTTTATGTTTTTCAAATGTGTTGTGGCACCATTTGAATGCACAAACCGTCATAATTACCTATTTATCTTTTAAGATTTGCGAACGTACGTGCAGTACAATGACCTTGTACATTGCGGAATGATTCCGGCGTAAGCTCCATTAGGCTCCAATTGAAATGCTTCACTTTTTGTGCGCGAACTTACCTTCTATGCGTTATTATTTTAAGCATATACTCTTCTTCTTTCCGTGTGGTGACGAAGTAAGAATACAATTCACCACTCCCTATCTTGCCCGTGGGTATCGTAAGAGACGACTAAGGGATATAATATGCACATAACATCTGTGCAAGAGAAGGCAAACTCGAATTAAAACCCTATACCAACATGTCTGACCAGCGTATAGTAAGTCAATTTCCCTCCCATTGTAGAGAAGGCCCAAGCCCAATAGTAGGAAGTATGTAGACTGTGATGATAATGACTCTGCTTAATATTACACTGTTTTTAATCTGCTTATTACTGCGCTTTTAATCTGTCACCAAAATTTCAAGATAAAAACCAATCCTCATGTCTAAACTTCTAGCTCATGAACACAAGAATATCATCAATCAATCAATCAATCAAATTATTTATTTGCGTTGAATGTATGTACATTGTTAGGGTCTTACAAAAAAAATAGTTTGTTCAGATACATTCAGGCCATTGAGCATGCAATTATTAAAAAAAAAGTCAATGTAATTAATAAAAAGTCACACCATATTTAAATTATACAAACTAAAAATTATATTAAAAAAATGTCATATTATTAAAGATTAAACAAATGTCACTATTGAATGTTAAATAAATGTCACATCATACAATAATTAATTAATATATAATAATAATAAATAAAATAAATTCAAAATATATCATCTAAAATTCTTTTATGGAATAATAGCATTTGTCCAATAACAATGTCGTAAGATTTTTCTTAAATGTATAAATAGTCTCAGTCTTAATTGCTTCAGGTATTTTATTATATACTAGCAACCCGCCCTCGCTTCGCTTCGGTTATAGGTTATAGTCGTTTTACCCGCGTAGTTCCCGTTCCCGTGGGAATATCGGGATAAAATATAGCCTAGTTTACGCCCTGATATTATAGCTTTCCATTGGTGAAAGAATTTTTGAAATAGGTCCAGCCGTTTTGAAGATTACCCGGAACAAACAGACAGACAGACAGACAGACAAAAATTTTTTAATTGCTATTTTAGGCATAGGTGTCGTACAAATAACCGTGTGAGCATGAAAAAAGCCTATTATTTTGACATTACAAACAGACACTCCAATTTTATTTATTGGTATAGAGTATAGACTAGCAACCCACCCTCGCTTCGCTTCGGTTATAGGTTATAGTCGTTTTACCAACGTAGTTCCCGTTCCCGTGGGAATACAGAGATAAAATATAGCCTAGTTTACGCCCTGATATTATAGCTTTCCATTGGTGAAAAAATGTTTGAAATCGGTCCAGTCGTTTTGAAGATTACCCGGAACAAACAGACAGACAGACAGACAGACAAAAATTTTTTAATTGCTATTTTAGGCATAGGTGTCGTGCAAATAACCGTGTGAGCATGAAAAAAGCCTATTATTTTGACATTACAAACAGACACTCCAATTTTATTTATTGGTATAGATAGCAGGGCCCATACAAAATATATTCTTTTTTAATAGTGCTGTGTGATGACCAGAAGTAGTTAGTAAGTCTTTATATTGGGATCGCAATGTTGTTGATCGAAGTCTTCTTTCTAACAACGTATGGAAAAGATGCTTATTGATATTGACAAACATGGCTACTTCTGATATATAAATACACGGAAAAGTAAGTATTTTAAGGGATTTAAACACTGGAATACAGCTATCTGTATATTTCAAACCTTGCATCATCATCATTTCGGTTCATATACCTTCCACTGCTGGGCTCAAGCCTCCTCCACAATAGGAGGGATATAAACTTTACAATACCATACTAGTCGTCTGACTAGTATGGTATTGTACCATACTAGTCAGACGACTAGTATGGTATTGTAAAGTTTATATCCCTCCTATTGTGGAGGAGGCTTGTCCTGTCTAGGTTGATATAGAGATTTATTCCAAGTTTTCCTTTTCTTGCATAGATGTTATACATTTTTGTTTTTTTTTAAGGGCTATGGTATGGCTCCATAATAGGAGGGAAATTGATCTTACTACCCTGCTAGTCAGGCAAGTGGGTATTTTTTTTTTACGCGTGGGCTATGTTAAGCGCACGGGGCGATGAAAGGACGGCACGCGGGCCCATAACCCACCCGTACCCACGTCCCCTCGTTGTTGGGCCGACCACCGAAGCAGATGTGACTTGTGGTCAGTGGTCGGCCCGACGGAATACCCTTTTGGGTACCCTCACCTCTCGACGTCCTGGGACGTTGGTCGCCGTCGCGCGATTAGCCACACTGCGGGTGACGGACAATTCCCCGGTCCGATCACCCGCGGCCTCGGCTAGGGCGGCATTAGGCGCAGATACTCGCGCCTGCGCCGCCCGAGTCGCCGGCGGTGGAACGTGTCGCCGAATAGGAGCTCTACTCGCACACGATCCGCCGCCTCCTTCCGTGAGATAACGGCCTCACAGATGGCGGCGACCGCGTCCCAGTTCCTGACGCCGACGAGCATCTCCCTGGCGATGGTCGGCAGCGCCAGGTCGGCACTGATATTCGCGACGAGTTCACGGCTGCATAGATGTTATATGCATATTATATCCCTTAGTCATCTTTTACGACATCCACGGGCAAGATAAGGAGTGGTGAATTGTATTCTTACTCCGTCACCGTACGGAATATACATATGAATAATAAGGATAGGAGGCTGTTACGGTAGCAAGTCTAGCGTCTCAACAGATATGTAAGTACTGATCGTTAGTCCGGCTATACAGTCTCGCAGACGTCTTCAATTCTGTCGTTAGAATCACTATAAATATTCCTGTCTCATATTGCGGATAAAATTTCAAATAATTTTTAAATTCAGTCTAGGATGTGCTATAAGTTGACACTGTTCCATTAATTATTTCTGATGATCTATACCAATAAATAAAATTAGAGTGTCTGTTTGTAATGTCAAAATAATAGGCTTTTTTCATGCTCACACGGTTATTTGCACGACACCTATGCCTAAAATAGCAATTAAAAAATTTTTGTTTGTCTGTCTGTCTGTCTGTCTGTTTGTTCCGGGTAATCTTCAAAACGGCTGGACCGATTTCAAAAATTCTTTCACCAATGGAAAGCTATAATATCAGGGCGTAAACTAGGCTATATTTTATCCCGGTATTCCCACGGGAATGGGAACTACGCGGGTAAAACGACTATAACCTATAACCGAAGCGAAGCGAGTGCGGATTGCTAGTTATAAATAAAACTATTTTACGCATTTTATCAGGTTTGTATTTGATTTTCGATTACCCGTCGTTTCGAACACTTTACAGCGTTAATGGTCACGGGCGGAATAAGATGTCTCACGTCCAACAAGCCATCGTTATTACAGAGATTTATTGATCCATTACTTTAACCACATAACGAACCTGTTCTGTGTGGTGACGGAGTAAGATTCAAATTCGAATCATTTATTAATATAAACCCCGCGGGAGCACTTACATATTGTCATTCTTTCTTACATTTTTTCTTAAAATTACCGCCTGCTCGAAACGCGACCGCACTGAGAAGATCCGGCAAGAAACTCAGCGGGATTGTCTATTTTCTATTTATTTTCTAATTTCTCTTAAATAAAATTACATCTTACAACATGCTCATTAATAATTACAGTGTGATGCCATTCGAAATATTATACAATACAATTCACAAATATAATATTGATCACAAATATAATGAGAAGATTATGGCTGGACCAGATCCAGCAAGCGGCACCCGATCACGAGTTAACTACTAGAGCAGCCATCACTCCCCTCAACCATAATGAAGGGAAGGGAGTGACCCGCTTCTCGTAGAATACAATACAAAGAATATAATTCACTATCCCCTCTTGCCTGTAGGTCCTAAAACTCGACTAATCTATATATATATAGGAGAGGCGGGTTTTGCGAGCGATATATTGACTCATCACTATATCTCTGGAACCATAAGGCGTACGGACTTGAAATTTGGCAGAAATATTCCTTTCGTTGAGTGGAGGTCAGCTAAGAACGGATTTTACGAAATTCCACCTGCAAAGGGTGTTACGGGGGGGTTAACAATAATCCTTACTATAATATTATAAATGCGAAAGTAACTCTGTCTGTCTCTGTCTGTCTGTCTGTCTGTCTGTCTGTCTGTCTGTCTGCTACGCTTTCACGTCTAAATCACTGGACCGATTTTGATGAAATTTGGTACAGAGATGGACTAAAGCTTGAGAAAGGACATAGGCTATTTTTTATCGCGAAAAAATGGGTATAAGGGGTTGAAATAGGGGATGACATTTTGTATGGAAATTCGTCATTTTCGATGATAGAACCACGAATCTTTGTATTAAGACACCTAATAATAAATAAATAAATATTTGTTCAAGCGTTTTGGAAATTTCATTTACATGGGGATGAAATTCAACCCCTAAAATAACAAAAAGCATACAGCCGAAACCACTGGGCCTAGAAACGTATTTTTTTTACACCATCGTATTTATTGTGGTGCACGAGCACTAGCAAAGGATTTTTGGAAATTCACCCCCTTAAGGGGGTGAAAAACATATAGTCTTTCACGTCTAAACCGATTTTGATGAAATTTGGTACAGAGATGGACTAAAGCTTGAGAAAGGATATAGGCTACTTTTTATCGCAAAAAAATGTGTATAAGGGGTTGAAATAGGGGATGACAGTTTGTATGGAAATTCGTCATTTTCGATGATCGAACCACAAATCTTTGTATTGAGGCACCTAATCCTTACTAATATTATAAATGCGAAAGTAACTCTGTCTGTCTGTCTGTCTGCTACGCTTTCACGTCTAAACCACTGGACCAATTTTGATGAAATTTGGTACAGAGATGGACTAAAGCTTGAGAAAGGACATAGGCTATTTTTTATCGCGAAAAAATGGGTATAAGGGGTTGAAATAGGGGATGACATTTTGTATGGAAATTCGTCATTTTCGATGATAGAACCACGAATCTTTGTATTGAGGCACCTAATAATAAATAAATAAATATTCGCTCAAGCGTTTTGGAAATTCCATTTACATGGGGATGAAATTCAACCCCTAAAATACCAAAAAGCATACAGCCGAAACCACTGGACCTAGAAACGTATTTTTTTTACACCATCGTATTTCTTGAGGTGCACGAGCACTAGCAAAGGATTTTTGGAAATTCACCCCCTTAAGGGGGTGAAAAACATATAGTCTTTCGCGTCTAAACGGATTTTGATGAAATTTGTTACAGAGATGGACTAAAGCTTGAAAAAGGATATAGGCTACTTTTTATTGCGAAAAAATGGGTATAAAGGGTTGAAATAGGGGATGATATTTTGTATGGAAATTCGTCATTTTCGATGATAGAACCGTGAATCTTCGTATTAAGGCACCTGATAATAAATAAATAAATATTCGTTCTAGCGTTTTGGTAGTTTCACTTACATGGGGATGAAATTCGACTCCCAAAATAACAAAAAGCATACAGCCGAAACCATGGGCCTAGAAACGTATTTTTTTACACCATCGTATTTCTTGGGGTGCACGAGCACTAGCAAAGGATTTTTGGGCATTCACCCCCTTAAGGGGGTGAAAAACATATAGTCTTTCACGTCCAAACCGATTTTGATGAAATTTGGTACAGAGATGGACTAAAGCTTGAGAAAGGATATAGGCTACTTTTATCGCAAAAAATGTGTATAAGGGGTTGAAATAGGCGATGACATTTTGTATGGAAATTCGTCATTTTCGATGATCGAACCACGAATCTTTGTATTGAGGCACCTAATAATAAATAAATAAATATTCGCTCAAGCGTTTCAGAAATTCCATTTACATGGGGAGGAAATTCAACCCCTAAAATAGCAAAAAGCATACAGCCGAAACCACTGGGCCTAGAAACGTATTTTTTTTTACACCATCGTATTTCTTGGGGTGCCCGGACGGAGTGGTGCGAGGAGCGCGCCAACCGCAGCCCAACCCTAAAAAAAGGGGGTTGAAAAGCATATAGCCTTTCACGTCGAAACCACTTAACCGATTTTGATGAAATTTGGTACAGAGATGAACTAAAGCTTGAGAAAGGATATAAGGCTACTTTTTATCGCGAAAAAATAGGTATAAGGGGTTGAAATAGGGGAAAGTATTTTCTTTTTACGTCGTCTTAGTTCTTAGGGTACACGAGCACTAGCAAAGGATTTTTGGAAAATCACCCCCTTAAGTGGTTGAAAAGCGTATAGACGAAACTCTTGGAGATAGGAACGTAAAACTTTCTATGCAATTCTCTTTCTTTTGTTGTAAGTGAGCTCTAAGAAATTATTTTATTAAAATCAACTCCTAAAGGGGTGCAAAATATATAGCCGAAATCATTAGGCCTAGAAACATGGAATTTTGTATAAAGTTTCCTTTCTTGGGGAAAGAGAGATTTTTACAATTTTAGCCCTAAGGGGGTGAAAAGAGTTTAACCGAAATCACTGAGCCTAGGAAGGATCATTTTAGTACACGGTCGGCTTTCTTGGATTACCTCCAGATTTTCTTAGTGCTCACTTACCAAGCACTATGAAAAAATTTTTGGCAAGGATAAGCGAGCTCTAACAAAGAATTTTTGGAAATTCAACCCCTAAGAGGGTGAAAGTGTATAGCCAAAGATACCGGGCCTAAGAATGTGAAATTTTGTATACCGATCGGTTATTTGGGGTAAGCACTCACTAAGAAACAATTTTGGGCTGCCCCAAAAGGATAAAACACATATAGTCGAAGACACCCAGCCAATGATATATCATCATTATCTTGCTCTTATCCTAATTACTTTGGATCGACGCGATATGTAGGTACTCTTCTGCCATCGTAGATATATTGCAAAGGTTCTAGCAACATTTTATGACCTGGCGCACGACATTGTTGGCCAGACGGTATCACCGGTCCAGGTCGATGTAAATCTTTGTCTTAGTAGTATTTTGCGACACCCACGAACAATGAAAGCGTGGTAATATTTCTAGCAGCTACCAGACAGTAAGTTACAAACAAAATATTATTCCAATTTTCTATCTCTACAAATAAATAAATTTGAAGCGTCTGTTTGTCTATCAAAATAATAGGTTTTATTTATGCTCACACAATACGGTTCAAATTTTTTTGTCTGTCTGTCTATTCGTGACAGGTAATCTTCAAAATGGCTGGACCGATATTGATTATATTTTACCATCAGGTCTACCAGTCGTACATAAGGAATAACTTAGACTATATTTTATCCCAGGTTATATTTTATCCCGGTGTGGCTGAATCAAGTCGATTTTAAAATTATTTCACTAATGGAAAGCTATTTTTAAGCGAGTAACATATTTAAGCCTATTTATTTTATCCCGATATTCCTACGGGATCGGGTATAATGTCGGTGAAATCACGGGAATTTAATGGTTTTAAAAATTAATTCACTAATGAAAAGCTATATTATCAGTGAAAGGCTATTTTCATCCCGGTATTTGGCCAGGAACGAGAACTATACCGGGGGATGTCGAGCAATTTTTAAAATTCTTTCACCAATGGAAAGCTATCTATGTTGTCAGCGAGTAACATAGGCAATTTATATCTCTGATATTTCTGGGATTTGTATTATTTTTTTTTTGGTATGTGTGTAAATTTATAATATCAGCGAGTAACATAGGCATTTTTTATCTCGGTATTGGCATGGGAATTTCTACGTGAATGAAACTGCGGATGTTTGATTGATATATTTTTTTTCACCAATGGAAAAGTACGTTATCAGAGACTAAAGAAAGGCATATTTATCATCGTATTTGCACGGCAATCTGAACTACAAGGCTGGAAGTAATATTCAAATGTGAAAGTTTGTGAAGATATTTGGATGTTTGTTACTCAATCACGCTTAAACTGTTGAGCAGATTTGGATGAAAATTGACACGTAGATAGAGTATTTCTTAAATTAAGAAATGTAATACTCTTTATGCCAATAATATTCTTTGCGATAATAGTTCAATATGCAAGTAAATTTTTACGCGGGCGAAGCCGCGGGCAAAAGCTAGTATACATAATAAAGGAACAGGATGAGCCGAAGCTACTGAAGCTAGAAAAATGAAATTTGGACCGTAGTTTCATTTCGTGACGTAGACACTCACTAAGAAAAGATTTTTTGAAATTCCACCCCTAAAGGGGTGAAACGCAACGGTAAAGTTTGTATGGAAAGAAAAAAAAATCTTTAGCTACTGTCTTCAAATTAAGCACAAATACTCTTTAATAAAAATAAATAAATATGTGTTTCAGCGTTTGTCCATTTTCATCCTCTAAGGGTGTAAAATAGGTAGAAAGATGTCAGTTTACTGACTTATCACATAGCCGAAAGTACTCAAGCCAGAAACATGGAATTTTGATATTAGTTTCTTTGGGTGACGTAGAAACTCACTAAGAAGGGATTTTTTGAAATTCAACCCCTAGGGAGTAAATCGCAGTAACAACGTTTGTATAAGGAGAAAAAAATCTACATCGATATTCTTCAAATTCTCCAAAAATAGTCTTTAGTAAAAATAATTAAAGACGTGTTTCAGCATTTTTAATTTTCACCCTCTAAGGGTGTAAATAGGTAGGAAGAAGTTGGTTGATTAACTCAACAACGCCGAGCTGAAACTACTGAAGCTAGAAAAATGTAATTTTGACCGTAATTTTATTTTGTGGCGTATGGATTCAATAAGACGGGATTTTTTTTTTAAATTCAGCCCCTAAGGGGTGAACCGCAGTGGCAAAGTTTGTATGAGGAGAAAAAATCGTCATCAATTTTCTTTAAATTTTGCATAAATACTCTTCAATAAAAATGAATAAACTGCATTTGTCTGATTTTACCTTCTAAGGGTGATTCTACACTTCTTTAATAATATTATAAATGCGAAAGTAAGTTTGTTTGTCTGTTAGTTACCCTTTCAAGCTTAAACCACAGAACTGATTTCAAAAATTATTTCACCAATGGAAAGCTATAATATCAGGGAGTAATATAGCCTATATTTTATCCCTGTATTCCCACGGGAACTACGTAGGTAAGTCGACTGAAGCCGAAGCGAAGCGAGGGCTGGTTGCTAGTACTATAATAAATGTGTAATTAGTCGATTAATTATTTCTTTTTGTTACAAATAAACGGTGTAATTTGATTGATATCATATTAATAGTAATATGTACGTAAATAAATGCGCAGTTGAGTAATTCATTGGTTTCTTTACCTTATATAAATATGAATAATTTCGATATGCGCGATCCCGCAAATACTGAGGTACGCGGGATTGAAAATTCGTAATCCCGCAAATACCGAGATTGGATTCAGACTGCGGGATTGGAAACCCTAGCTCAAACTTCAAAATGAGAGGATTTTAAGACCGTCACTAAGGAAATATTTTCTGCGGAGCGTCAGACAGTTACAAATATTCTACTAACAGACACAAATTACACTCAGACACAAAACAAAATTCGTGGATCGCACAAAATATTGGTTGAAATCGATTCCACGACACCTGACTCGGTAGAACGCTCTTACTTACTAAAGAGATGCTGGTAATTGTTCCTGCGTTTTTATATAAAATAATAAATAGTCATGAAATTTAATAAGATTTAAAAGGATTTAAGAGGAAGAGTCAGCGCCCTTGCCCGATAAATATATAGCATAACTCGATCAAGGAAATGTATCACCATCCATCCTCCTTTAACATATAATTGAAAAATAAATGTAATTAATAGTTATTTGTTTAGATACCTTAATGAAGCCAAACATATGGTAATTTACTTATGTAAGCTTAAACTTGCACAAATAAATTACTGTTATCAGTTGAGTCACCGATAACAACTATTATCAGTTGAATCACCGATAACAACCGGTATCAGTAGAGTCACCAATGACAACCGTTATCAGTTGAGTCACCGATAACAACCGTTATCAGTTGCGTCACCGATAACAACCGTTATCAGTTGAGTCACCGATAACAACTGTTATCAGTTGAGTCTTCGATAACAACCGTTATCAGCTGCGTCACTGATAACAACCGTTATCAGTTGAGTCACCGATAACAACCGTTATCAGTTGCGTCACCGATAACAAACGTTATCATTTGAGTCACCGATAACAACCATTATCAGTTGCGTCACCGATAACAACCGTTATCAGTTGCGTTACCGATAACAACCGTTATCAGTTGTGTCACCGATAACAACCGTTATCAGTTGTGTTATCGATAACAACCTTTATCAGTTGAGTCACCGATGACTATCGTTATCGGTTGCGTCACTGATAACAACCGTTATCAGTTGAGTCACCGATAACAACCGTTATCAGTTGAGTCACCGATAACAACCGTTATCAGTTGAATCACCGATAACAACCGTTATCAGTTGCGTCACCTATAAGAAACGTTATCAGTTGCGTCACCGATAACAACCGTTATCAGTTGCGTCACCGATAACAACCGTTATCAGTTGTGTCACCAATAACAACCGTTATCAGTTGCGTCACCGATAACAACCGTTATCAGTTGTGTCACCGATAACAACCGTTATCAGTTGTGTTATCGATAACAACCTTTATCAGTTGAGTCACCGATGACTACCGTTATCAGTTGCGTCACTGATAACAACCGTTATCAGTTGATACACCGATAACAACTGTTATCAATTGAGTCACCGATAACAACCGTTATCAGTTGAATCACCGATAACAACCATTATCAGTTGCGTCACCGATAACAACCGTTATCAGTTGCGTCACCTATAAGAAACGTTATCAGTTGCGTCACCGATTACAACCGTTATCAGTTGCGTCACCGATAACAACCGTTATCAGTTGTGTCACCAATAACAACCGTTATCAGTTGTGTCACCGATAACAACCGTTATCAGTTGCGTCACCGATAACAACCGTTATCAGTTGCGTCACCTATAAGAACCGTTATCAGTTGCGTCACCGATAACAACCGTTATCAGTTGCGTCACCGATAACAACCGTTATCAGTTGTGTTACCGATAACAACCGTTATCAGTTGTGTCACCGATAACAACCTTTATCAGTTGTATCACCGATAACAACCGTTATCAGTTGAGTTACCTATTACAACCGTTATCAGTTGATTCACCGATAATAACCGTTATGAGTTGAATCACCGATAATAAACGTTATCACTTGAGTCACCGATAACAACCGTTATCAGTTGAGTCACCGATAACAACCGCTATCAGTTGAGTCACTAACAACAAACGTTATCAGTTGAGTCACCGATGACAAACGTTATCAAGTTGAGTCACCGATAACGGGAATCAAGTGAAGGTTCTCAACATTTGGCCACAGAAGTTTTAAAATAAATAAATCAATCCTGAAAATCACTATACCCCCAAAATTACTATTTCACGCGGACGAAGTCGCGGGCACTGCTAGTTATTTATATATGCAAATAAAATCTATGAAAGAGAAGGAATCGTTTTACTAGCGTAGTATAGTAGGTCAATTTGCCTCCTATTTTGGAGGAGGCTCGAGCCCAATAGTGTAACATATATGAGATGAAATGAGGATGATGACGAAACTATTGAACTTACAAACGTAGGAGACGAAGGTTCTCGAGTGACAAACATAAAGTACAAGTATACAAGGATGCTTTTAATCATTAAAAAAATTCTACTCGTCATAATTCCAACAATTTTCTGTGTCAATTTTCAAACTCTAAATATATCCAACGAAATAAAAATGTCATCAAACATTTCCCTTTTGAAATGCGAAAAGTATTGTATTACTAAATAAGCGAGGGACTGTCTGTTTATACGTTCAGCATTTAACATCGTTTGACCGCCTTAAAGGCAAATTTGATCTCTATTATATAAAGGATAAGAGTCAAAATAACAGCAAGATTTAAGATGGTATGACAATGGATTTTTATTAGATTTTTCTAGTGTAGGGTAGGTCGAAGTCGTCGTCATGGTAACGGCACGAATACCATTTAAGAAAAACAGTTATATAGTTTGCTATGATAAGCTCTAGAAATTCAGAAAAATTAACAAAATAAGATTTATTTTGACGGGAATGTGAAAGTGCCATGTAGTCCCCTACATCTAAGTCCCTTATAATTCGAAATAGCATTTTAATATGTGATATTGTGGAGGGGCAATGGGCAGGCCACATCGCTCGACGAACCGACAACCGCTGAGGAAGAAAGGTTCTCGAGTGACGACCACGTATCGGACGACGCAGTGTTGGACATCCTCTCACTAGGTGGACCGGTGACCTAGTGAACTGTGAAACTTGCTGGGCGTCGTTCGATGCAGGCGGCACAGGACCGCACTTTATGACGTAACATGAGAGTGGCCTACGTCCAGCAGTGGACAGATAGCTGAAATGATGATGATGATAATGCGATATTTAATAACTCTCATTGTTTTGTAATTATATAATTCAGAATAAATGGTAAAGTTATTATTATATAACGTGTATTTCCTTTGCAACAAACATTCTCAGAAGATACCATTGGCTATGACACTGTTAAAGGCGACGATTTGATTCACTAACGAACAATGACATTAAGTGAAGTGATTGTTTATAAATATAGAATTGGCTATTAAATTCCTAAAAATAATTAAAAAAATTGTTCCCCGATTTGTTGATGGTTTTTTTTTATTGGGGAGTATTTTTGGTAAATTGTGCCAAATATTTTTAGAAAATAATAGCTTTTCTCACTAAAGAAGATTCTTTTCTCACATAAACGGGAAAATGTAAAACCAAGAAACGTGCTGGATTGTCTGGAGTGGTTAATTTAATAAACACTGATAGTACGATATATTCTTTAAATCAAACCTAGCTAGATCAATTTATCGCTGCATCATTGTAAATGAAATCATTGTAGCCTTTGCCGAGATTCTAAATATATACAAGTATGCATAATAATTTCTTATTTAAAGATATTAGATCTGGGCGCACGGTACCCGGTGAAGTTGAGCAAAAAAGCTTCACTGCCGTACCATCCTTTTCTCAAAACAGTTTAGGTAATTTTCAACCACCTTTTTTTTTTGGGGTGGGCTACGGTCAGCGCACCCACTGCCCGGCTCCGTCCGGCAGCGCATGGCCCCATAACCCACCCGTGGCACGTCACCTTCGTCGTTGGGCCGACCACCGGTGCAGGGTGACTTGTCGTCAGTGGTTGGCCCGACTGTATACCTCTGAGGAGTACCCCCTCCTTGACCGACGTCCCCTCCTCGGAGAAGTCGGTCTTCGTCGCGCGGTCGGCCTCTTGGCGGGTAACTTCCCGGTCCAGTCACCCGCAAATTTTTTACCTCCTACAACTTCGTTGTGGATAAAACTGGAAGCTTGAATTTTAAGTGTGGAGAGAAATTTACTTACTATACCATGCTAATCAGACGTGTTAATATAGGGTTTATTCTTAGTTTTCCTTCTCTTATACATTTATGTATATCATGACTACTGTTATATGCATATTATATCCCTTAGCCATGACACTCAAGGACAAGATAATCATGAATTGTTCTTACTTTGTCACCACACGGCAAGTACTATGTTACTCCGTCAATTTCTATGACGTGTTTATAAATCCAGCATCTAAATTTAAATATCCTTCTTGATATATTAATTTATTACACATCATAACAATCTTATGTAGTTCTCAGAAACGGTTATAACTCATTCGAACGTGCGACAGATTCTGTACGAACACTGAAAATAGTTGGTCATTTGCATTGCTACAATCTAATTAAAACGTATACTGTAGATTGAATTACTGTATGTTTGTTTCATCATCATCTCGACTCATATACATCCCACTGCTGGGCTCGGGCCTCCTCCACTATGGGACGGAAATTGACCTATATATACTACCTAGGTCACACGTATTAGTATAGCATTTTGTTTCGAGTTTTCCTTCACTTGCATACATATTATATGCATTTTATATCCCTTAGTCGTCTTTTACGACACCCAGGGGCAAAAGAGGGAGTAGGCAGGGTGAATAGTATTTTTACTCCGTCACCACAAGGATAATAATAATTTAAATAATGATCACCATCACCGTGCTTCACTGTTGGGCTCGAGCCTCCCCCAAAATAAGAGGGAAATTGACTTTACTATACCATGCTGGTGAGACAGGTTGATATAGGGTGTTGTTTC
Organism: Lymantria dispar; assembly: GCA_032191425.1. Classification (NCBI taxonomy): domain Eukaryota; kingdom Metazoa; phylum Arthropoda; class Insecta; order Lepidoptera; family Erebidae; genus Lymantria; species Lymantria dispar. Next base: position 3,089,963 of record CM063442.1, on the reverse strand, counting down.
GAGTTTTCCATCTCTTGCATAGATATCATATGCGTAATATATCCCTTAGTCGTCTTTTACGACACCCACGGGTATGAGAGGGGGTGGTGAATTGTTTTATTTCCGTCACCACACGGAATAGTATACTGTAAGTATTTAAAATAATATATTTTTGAATCAAAATATAAAACAGCTAGCACTACTTGGAGTCCCAGTAATCTAATAAATTTTCGCTCTCTTAAAAATTATTAATTTTAAACTTTGTGTTCTGTACTGTACTTTGTGTACTGTATAAAGTCCGATTTTCTTTATCACCGAGAGCTAATTATCAGACAAATTTGTAAGCATTTTCCAAGTATAATATATCTATCATTCATTCCTTTTAGTGTACGATATTAGACATATAAGAGAGATTAATATGTCTTATCCTTAGAACAAGACGACCTATTAATAATAACATTGTATAGATTCGGGTTTGAAACACATTCTTATATATGTTTTATATTAGTTACCAATTAGAAAAAAGCTTCCGTGTGGTGACGGATTAAGAATAAAATTCATCACCCCCTCTCTTACCCGTGGGTATCGTAAAAGACGACTAAGGGATATATTACGTATATGACATCTATTCAAGACATGGAAAACTCAAAACAAAACCCAATATCAACCTGTCTGACCAGCATGGTAATGTCAATATTCATTCTATTATGGAGGAGGCTCCAGCCCAGCAGTGGGACGTATATGAGCCGAAATGATGATGAAAATAAAGCATTAATTTTAAAAGTTACCGAACTGTCATCTCAACTCTTATGCGTTCACTGCAGGGCTCAGGCCTCTTCCAAAATGTAAAGCAAATTAACTTACTAGGTATACTAGGCTGCTCAGAGGGGTTGGTACGAGGTTTTATGTCTAGTTTTCCTTCTCTCGCATAGATATTAATATCTGACCGAGCTTCGCTCGGAATATTTTTGTCGAATTTACTTAGATATATATTAATAATAAATAAATAATGAAAAATATATAAAAAAATTACAAAAAGAGAATAATAATAACACCGAGATTCGAACTGACACTGTTTGAATGCCAAAAAAATAACCAAAATTAGAACCGGTCAACTTCCCAACTGAGCTATCGTAACTCATGACGTTGACAACAAAATTTAAAATCATATTCTTTTAAAATTTAATGTCATTGTATTGTTTTGCTAAAAACACGGACAAAACAACATTTTTCTATAAATAAAACCTAGCTAGATCGATTTTTTGGACCCGAAACCTCTAGTATGCCAAGTTTCAACAAAATCGTTGGAGCCGTATCCGAGATCCTGAATATATATATATATATATATATACAAGAATTGCTCGTTTAAAGATATATTATTTACATATCATATCCCTTAGCCGTCTTTAAGAGGTGGGGTGGTGAATTGTATTCTAACTCCGCCACCACACGGATATGTTTCAAATGTTTTCTCAGAATCAATCGTCTGTATGAAATAAAATACGCTGACAGATTACATATCAATACACAGGTAAAATTTGTTGCGTGAATAAACAACTTTCATTTATTCGTTCAAGATACGAAATAAGATATATACTTATGAAACATTTATGAATATCTTGACATACGATCAAGAATTGTAACCAAAATACGTATATGCTTCACCGCCCATACCGTGTACGAGTATCTCATAAAAATATTATATAAATACCGACAACAGGATTTTTTATCAACTTAAGGGTAAGGTCTTTAATAACGTTTTAATTTTTTAATCATAATTTTTGACGTACCACTATATATACTTCTTTTAACGCGTTGAGGAAAAATGACGAGAGTAAATATTTACGATACGCGCGCATTGTAAAAAGTTGTGGTACGTTGTAAAAAGTTTTCAATGTATTAAATACCTTTTTTTAGGGTTCCGTACCCAAAGGGTAAAAACGGGACCCTATTACTAAGACTTCGCTGTCTGTCTGTCTGTCTGTCCGTCCGTCTGTCTGTCACCCGGCGATATCTCAAGAACCGCGATAGCTAGACAGTTGTAATTTTTACAAATTATGTATTTCTGTTGACACTATAACAACAAATATTAAAAACAAAGTAAAATAAATATTTAAGGGGGCTCACATACAACAAACCCGATTTTTGTACATATGGTACGGAACCCTTCGTGCGCATCTAAGATTCGCACGTCGCCAGTTTTATTCTATTACTAGCAACCCACCCTCGCTTCGCTTAGGTTATAGGTTATAGTTGTTTTACCCGCGTAGTTCCCGTTCCCGTGAGAATACCGGGATAAAATATAGCCTAGTTTACGCCCTGATATTATAGCTTTCCATTGGTGAAAGAATTTTTGAAATCGTTCCAGCCGTTTTGAAGATTACCCGGAACAAACAGACAGACAGACAGGCAAAAATTTTTTAATTGTTATTTTAGGCATAGGTGTCGTGCAAATAACCGTGTGAGCATGAAAAAAGCCTATTATTTTGACATTACAAACAGACACTCCAATTTTATTTATTGGTATAGATTAATGTCGTTTAATTCTACAAACGTAGTGTAGCAGGAAGGATACAATTTTTAGAAAATCATTATGCATAAGTACACACGCACGCACACAGACACACTTTTTCATTTTTTTTAATAGTCTTTGGTCTACATAGTCACACCCAGCCTGTTCCGTGGAAATAATCTTAGAAATAAAAAATGCAATAATAGGGCAGCTTGCGATCTTAGAAAATACCGAATCCCCATCGGAATTGGACCGACCACTGATCCCGATTCCATGACAGACGTGGCCATCCCGATAGGTTATAATATCGGGTACGACAGTCAAATTCTCAAGTCAGCTTTGTGCGGCCATATTTACCAAATATTTCAAGCATTACTATCAGAATCAAGTATACAATTTTTGTCACATTAAAATTTTTTCATAATAGGTTAGATTTACTATTTATACTATTACTATTACTATTTACTATTTATATTATTTAAATATTTATTGATAATACTAGCTATTCCGGCAACTTCTCTTGCATTGATTATATAGCTTTTTAATATTATTTTATTTAAACACACACGCCGCCGTATTATTAATAATATCAATATAAATAATTTTACGAATCTTAATGCATCAAAGTGGAGCTAGTATTTACAAAACAAGTTGTATAGAATTTTAAATGAAGAAATTAGTAAAAAATAAAAAAAATAATAGACAAGTCCTTTGAGTTTCTTGCTGATCTTCTCAGTAGCGGTTGCATTTCGATCCGTAGTAGTTTATTGGATTAATTAAATTAAATGACATTAAAATTGACATTGACATTTTCCATACGGAGACGGACAATTCACCACTCCCTGTCTTGTCCGTGGATGTCGTAAAAGATGACTAGAAAAGCATATAATATGCATAGAAAGGGGTATAATATGCATAAAACATCTGTGCAAGGGAGGGAAAATTCAAAATAAACATGCTGGTCAGACTTGTTCGTATTTACCAACATGTAAATAGTTATACGTGTATACATATGTATTCATTCATTTCAGCCTATCGCCGTCCACTGCTGGATGTAGGCCTCCCTCATGTTACGCTATAAAGTGCGGTCCTGTGCCGCCTGCACTCAATGACGCCCAGCAACTTTCCAATACTTGGTCGCCACTCGAAAACCTTTCTTCCGCAGCGGTTGTCAGTTCTTCGAGCGATGTGGCCTGCCCATTACCACTTCAGCGTGCTAATTCTTCGTGCTATGTCGGTTACACCCGTTCTTATGCGTATTTCCGTATTTCGGATTCCATCTCGCAGAGAAATCCCGAGCATAGCCCGTTCTATAGCACGCTGAGTGACTTTGAGCCTTGTTATGAGACCTACATTTAGGGACCACGTTTCTGTGCCATAAGTCATCACTGGTAACACACACTGGTCGTAGACCTGTGTTTTCAGACACTGAGGTATGTTGGACGAGAAGATCCTCTTACATATGTATACGTTGGTCAATTTCTTTCCTACTGGAAGGAGACTTGAATCCAACATTAGGACATATATGAGCTGAAACGATGACTATGAAGAATTACTAAAAGATAAATTAAACCTTTTTATATAGCCATCTTTCATTCACTCATTATTATCAGCTACTAAATTAGGTATAATAAAATAATGATTTTTCCCGTGGTAATGAACAAATAATAATATTCGTCACCTATTGTGTTTTCTGCTGGAAAGAGAACAGGAGGATAACGAAGTAGAGCGATAATAATAATAATAATTTACTCTCTGGGCCAGTCGTTATCTCACCATGAGACTAACGCAAACCTCGGAGGAACATTATATGGCTCTCAAGTTCTTTTGATATAAAAGAAAAAATGTATCACAAGATTTATAGGAAAGCCAATAAACCGCAGGGCAGCTTGTGGCATGCTGAATGTGAGTAGCGACACTGCGGTCCTGAGTGCCCCAGAGAGTCGGCCAGGGCCTTGTATCCAGCTCGCCTTTACTGGCTGGCTGGAGTGGAAACCGAAGAGTGCCCGCAGGATTTTCAACTCTGGCTTGCCTTAAACGGCTGGTCAGAGAGGGGTCGCCAGAGCTATATGCTCGGGGGTGGAAGTGTCATTTTCAAGGGCATAACTACGGGGAAACCACTGCGGTTCTCCGTTTATCGGGGACTTGCGATGGTGAAACCGGCGCCGCACCGCTCGACACCCCAAGCCTCCTGTTACCCTCCTGCCCGTATGGCCTGCGTGTCTGTGGCGACCGTTTAGGGGGGCCCATTCAGTGAGTTGGCGAGTCACCGTCTGCCAAAGTTCAAGACGATAAAGGTATTGAAGGCAGATGACAGTTTTAAATCAATAGTTTTCCATTAATCCAGTCCATCTAACCTCCAACCCCATAATCATGTATTAGATACCATCATCACACAATAGTTTTACTTACACCTACCGTTGGCAGTCTACGTGTGTTATGTGCAGACGTGGAGTGTCATCGGTGGACATCCCATCCCATATTTAGATTAAATTTCTCCAAAGGCCTCTGCGTGTTGGATCCATATCCCCATGTAAGCCTTTCAAATGACCGGGTATCTTCCCTAGGAAGATCCCGTGAATCGGAGATACATGATAATAATAATATAATATAGCCTCTTTATTTCCATAATAAATCATATTTAGCATGTATTAATAACTTTTAAATAAATTTTTACATATTATAACTTATTACATTTCACAAATGATTAAATTTAACAAATTATTATATTTCACAAATTATTATATTTAACAAATTATTATACTTCACAAATTATTATATTTAACAAATAATTTGTGAGAGTGATAATATCATTACAAAAAAAAAATAAACCTAATTCTATGGCAACCTGGCTGAGTTGTGTGGTTATACAAATTGCCTTCCCATGGAGAAGGTCCGTGGAGTATAGTAGAACTCATCTTACCTGAAGAAATAAATATTTGGCTATTAACAACGTACTGGGCAGATAGGTCTCGATGGCATTCACGAAACCGTAATCTTTCGGACCGGTTACCAATTTCAAAGAATCGTTACCACTAGTCGGCCCAGTGACGATGAGAGCAGAATATATTATTCAGATTCATCATTATAATCTGAACCTATATACGCCCTACTGTTGGACTCGAGCTTTTTCCATTATGGGAGAGAAATTGACCTACTGTACCATGCTGGTAAGACGTGCTAGCATAGGATTATATATATAATGTTGTAAGGACATTACATACCTTAGTTGTCTTTTACAACACCCACGGGTAAGAGTGGCGGTAGTGACTTGTGTATTATTCAGATATTATAATTACGGTAGGTTATGGTGCTGCATACCACTCATTCGTTTCCCCGGACATATTGGACGGGGTTTATTCAGACCATAGTCTACCATAAATATCCGGGATGTATCCAGACCATAGTCTATACCATAAATGTCTCGTTAGCATTTTTAACAAAGATAAGTTCAAAAATATATCGATAGAAAAGTTTTACGACTTGATTGGTCTTAGTGAAATGAAAGGATGATGAGAATTTTTTAAAGAACATGTGGTAAATGTTGCTACAAAAGTATGTGACCTGACCAGAAGAAAAATAACTAATATAAAAATTTGTGTAAAGAAAAATGACTGGATAGACTGGCTTGTTGTCAAGGGGCAAGCGGCAAGGAGAGCATGGAGAAATCAACAAATGATGACATAAGTATATCAATAAAAGAATATAACATAAGAAAAGGGAGATAAAAGACCTACTATATCACGCTGCTCCCATGTATTGACATATGATTTCATTTTAAGTTTTCCTTATCTTGCATAGATGATATATGCATATTATATCCCTTTGTCGCCTTTTATGATACCCACGATCAAGAAAGGGGTTAGTGAATTGTATTCTTACTCCGTCATCATACGGAGAAGTTACCATAATTAAACATAATTAAGATATCTGATTTATTAAATTTTCAATTACATAATAAAATTCTATATTTTTGAATGAAAATATAAGGAAAAAATCCCATGTAAGCTATCAGTTACATTAAAAATTAACTTAAATTCGCAAACAACCCTTGTTTTCTTAAGGAAATTGGCATCATCCCCTTCTGAGCGCATTAAGTAAACTTTCTTACGATTCTTTAAATTATAAATGGCGTTCAAAATGCAGTCGAAATAATTTCGTTAATAAATATATTTAGACTTGTGTTTACATTTTAAGAGAGGGATATAAAATATGTATGTATAATTAAATTATAATTTAAATTATCCTGAAACGAACTGCCATAGATTGGGCATAAGTCATGTAAAAAATAAAAAGATAATTGAACAAAACTATTATTATCGCGTTTGTATTTGATTTTTGATTGCCCGACGTTTCAAACACTTCAGCGTTCATGGTCACGGACGGACTAACCGTGACCATGAACGCTGCAAAGTGTAAAGTAGAGTAGTTTTATTTAAAATGTGTAATACTCGCATAAACATCAGAAATTATAATTGAACAAATTAAATCTGTTTCGTTCGGATATGCTCATACTAATGATCATATCCGATGATCATCATAATCATCATCATTTCAGCTCATATACGTCCCACTGTTGGGATCGGGCCTCCTCCACAATGGGAGGGAATTTGACCTACTATGCCATGCTGATCAGACGTGCTGGTATAGGATCATTTCGAGTTTTCCTTCTCTTGCATAGTAGTTTTGTGCATATTTAATCGCTTAGTCGTCTCATACTATACCCACGTGCACGAGGGAGTGGTGAATACTATTCCTTCTCCATCACCACACGGAAATGTTGGAGTCTTTTTTCTAATCTCAGAACAAAATAAAAATTAGAAAAAAAATTGAGCAAATGTATGTTCGAACCTAACTTGACATTAAATATTTTACATTTAATTACAATAGGTATATGTGCCAATTTATTTGATGACTGTCAGTAGTGTTGCCCAAAAAAGTCTTGGTCTTGCGGTCTTGGTCTTGGTCTTGCGGTCTTGGTCTTGGTCTTGCGAGAAATGCGAGACCGAGACCAAGACCAAGACCGCTTAATTTTTGCAAGACCAAGACCAAGACTGGCCCTGCAAGACTTGAGCAAGACCAAGACTGGGCCTGCAAGAGTCTCGCGGTCTTGCATTTAATTCAAATCACCATTTCAGCTTATATACGGTTGAGCTCGTGTCTTCTACATAACAGGAGGAGAATCGGCCGTGGCCGGAGGGGAATCGCCACGGTGATCGGCCGTGTTGTTACAGGTCATACATGTCAAGTTTTCCTTCTCTTGCACCGATGTTATATATTATAGCCCTTAGTCGTGGGTTCGCAGTCACGGGTAAAATAGGGGGTGATGAATTATATTCTTACTCCGTCACTACACGGCAAGTCAAATCAGTCTTGAGATATCCATCTATTGGCCAATCGATTCCCAATGTTGGTGTTGGCTTTTCATAATTACTCTTCGGAAAGGCTTAAGGACAAAAATACCGTAATCACGAGAGTGCTCTTGCCCATTATACATATTTATATATCCGTTTATTCATTAGCCCAACGACGTTCACTGTTGGACATAGAAATATGCCTACAATTAATCTATATAAATGTCCATGTAGGGACAGAGTACGATCACCATCAGGCAGTACATGAAGCGTTGCTCCCAGCGCTATTTTGCCTCTGCCACGACTCACCCCAATCCACTAGTGGTTGGGGCGGTAAACTACGTCCCCTCAAAAATATCCGCGGTCCGACGTCATCGTCATCTTCTTGAAGAAGAAGATGACGCTATTATGATTGCCTAAGAAAGGACCTACACAGCTCGCGCAGCGATAGCAGATAAAACTCCGCGCTATCAGCCTCGCCGTCGAGGTCGAAAACTGCGCCGCGTAAAAGTCATTAACCTAAACTTGGCCACGCCCAGTTTGCTCTCAGCGACGCCCCGAGCCGAGGTCCGTTCCCCACAGGGGGGAGCCCTCGGGCGATGTTCGCTTAACTTACTTACCGGGTTGAGAGCCATCAGCGCTCACCCATTGACCGCGTTAAGCTGTCAAGGTCATCTGCGACCAACAGCTACACACACACACAAAAAAAGACAGAGTACGAATATAATTCACCACTCTCTTACCCGTGGATGTCGTATCAAATCGGATCGGGCAATGGTGTTAGGAACCCATGAAAAAAAATTGAAATAAAAATATCGATTCGTTAATGAATTGAGAGACATGTAAGTTCTCAATTTTGTCATCGTTTTTTCGTGTAAATTGATTAAAATGTATAAAGGAATGATACTTAATCTACAACATATTCGTATTTTGTTAAATGTTCATTAGAATTTGAATAAATCAATGATTACGTTTGCATAAGCAAGACAAACTTCGCTTTAACATAAATCAGCTGATCGGCCGATGACCGTTGATGAGTCGCCTTTGTACCTACGTAACCATTGAAAGGTTCGCGCAAATCTAATACCTATTTATACTGTCGAAATTTTACATGCTTACATATATCCTGTCTGTACATACCTACATAATGCATAAAATTTAAGGCATAAACTCTTAGACACACATTTTTGTAATCACTATAACTTTTACGTTATATTGTTTTTGTGTAATATACATTCTAATTATGATCTATGACTGTTGAACTACAACATACATGAACAGTTGTCCCATAACCTGATACACCCTGTGTATATAACATATGTGCAAGAGAAGTGAAACTAGAAAGAAAACCCTGTACCAACATGTCTGACCAGCGTGGTATAGTAGATCAATTTTCCTCTTACTGGAAGGAAGCTTAAGCCCAGCAGTGGCACTTTTATGAGCTGTGACGATGACGACGAATATCATACATTTTACAAGTATTAAAACCATAAAATTTTAAATCAGTTTTATATGTTCTTGAATAAATAGTATATTAAGAGCTACATGGATCCAGCGGCCAAAGTATTTATATAGGCAATAGAGCAACAGGTTTTTTCAAGTATCCAGGGTATTAGTAACTAAACTGGAAATACAATAGATACATACCACTTAACTTGAAGGGGAATATAAACAATCGCATTAATTGTAAAATATCGCATTGATTATAAAATCACATAAAATTTATTGTATCAACTGCGATTTTTCATTGCCATGATAAATTACTGTTACGTTATTCTAACTGCAAAACTTTGCGAGACTCTTGCTGCAATACCAAGACTCGGGTGCGCAAGACCAAGACCAAGACCAAGACTCGGGTGCGCAAGACCAAGACCAAGACGAGACCAGGTGTGATGTTGCAAGACCAAGACCAAGACCGGTCCAAGTCTCGTCTTGGTCTTGCATTTGGGCAACACTAACTGTCAGACATTTTGCAAATAGCGACATGATCCCGTTAGGGCCAACGCAGACCGGGACGGCATGGCAAGGGATTTAATTTCTTACTAATGGCCATTCAAACGTATCGATATAGAAATACTACATAAATTGCTATGCTTTAATATGATGCCGTGGCATCGAAAGGGATTTCATTGCACGGCATTGAAAGACGTGCCACGGGCTCCCGCGGCGGGATGCCGATTGCCGTGGCGTACTGCGGGTAGGTAAGCAACGGCATGCCAAGGACACCGATGCACGTTTTGACATACCTAAAGACTAAAAGTGTATCGGGCAGCAGGAGCTGCCGAGGCGTGCTTTGTTGCGCCGTGGCAAGACGCTGGAATGCAGCGGTATCTAAGCGGCTAATGTGCGCTGACTGACGGCAAAATCCCTTGCAATGCCGTCCCGGTCTTCGTAGGCCTTTACTGTAAAAATTTTGGTACTTCTGATAAAAAACGAAGATTTTATTATAAACTAGCAACCCGCCCTCGCTTCGCTTCGGTTTTAGTCGTTTTACCCGCGTAGTGCCCGTTCCCGTGGGAATACCGGAATAAAATATAGCCTAGTTTACTCCCTGATATTATAGCTTTCCATTGGTGAAAGAATTTTTAAAATCGGTCCAGCCATTTTAAAGATTACCTGGAACAAACAGACAGACAGACAAATAGGCATAGGTGTAGTGCAAATAACCGTGTGAGCATGACATTACAAACAGACACTAAAATTTTATTTATTGGTATAGATTAGCAGACTACATGCGAAAAGACTATTGCCTCGACTTATTATTATTATTATCATATTTCATTAATTGTCCTCTCGTTTCATATACATACGACTTTTTGCAGCTATGCTCTACAAAAAAAAGGGAACTTACTATACCACCAACAGGTGAATATGAATCAAATTTCAATAAGGAATGACAAAATTAATTATCTATTTTCTTTTTTTTTCATCCCATACTAATATATAACTCAAATGAAAGCTTTTGTCATCATAATCATTTCAACTCACATACGTATCACTGTTAGGCTCGAGCCTCCTCCACAATGAGTGATTAACCTTACTATACCATGCTGATTACAGAGGTTGGTTTAGGATTTATTTTGAGTTTTCCTTCTCGTGCATCTATGCAATCATCTAGCTATATAACCCTGCTCCGGTGGTCGGCCCAACGACGAAGGCGACGTGGTGTTTGGGTGAGTTGCGGGTGTGCGTGCTTACGCCCCTCTGTCGCCCCGGACGGAGTGGTGCGAGGAGCGCGCCGACCGCAACCCATCCCAAAAAAAAAACCATCCAGCTATATGCGTATTATATCCCTTAGTGGTCTTTAATGATACTCAATTTTACAAAGCTTTTCGTCATCATTATCATCGTCATCATCATTTCAGCTCACCATTGGTATATTAATACCACGCTGGTCAAACGTGTTGATTTAAGATTTTATTTCGAGTTTTGTTTATCTTGCATAGATGCTATATGCTTATTATATCTCTTAGTCGTCCTTCACGACATCCACTTTTATAAAGCTTTTAATATCTGGTTGGTATATTTTTGTCGAATTTATTTAGATATATATTAATAAAAAATAAAAATTATATAAAGAAAAAAATATCAAAAATTACAAAAAGAGAATAATAATAACACCGAGATTCAATCCCACGCTGTTTGAATGCCAAAACAAAACAAAAAATACTGGTCAACTTCCCAACTGAGCTATCGCTGCTCTTGACGTTGACGGCGAAATTTGAATCCATATTCTATTAACATTTTATGTCATTGTATTGATTAGCTAAAAACACCGACAAAACAACATTTTCTATAAATAAAACCTAGCTAGATCGATTTTTTGGCTCCTAAACCTCTAGTATGCCAAGTTTTATCAAAATCGTTGGAGCGGTTTCCGAGATCCTGAATATATATATATATATATATATATATACAAGAATTGCTCGTTTAAAGATTAAAGCTTTTATAAACCTCGCAAAATAAAAAAAAATCAACTAGATAATTTAAATTCACCTTATATACCACTTTCACCCTCGTATCTTTACGGTTGGAACACGTTCCCATAACAATATGATGCATTATTAAATTCCATACGTTTGATGTCCCGGAATAAATACGATATTGTTTGACAGCCTTTTGTGTATCTTGCCGTTTAGACTGTTTTCATAAGATTATATTATTTGATATCAATTTATTGTACTAAGCAAACTTTACTTTTTCATAACGATTTCTGATGTTTACGCGAATATTACAGATGAAATAAAACTATTTTTACGGATTTTATCGCGTTCGATTTTTGTTATTTTACTTTCTCTGCCTACCTTTCAAACGCTTTTCAGAGTTTATTGTCACGCGGGCACTTAGCTTATTTGCTGCCTTGTTTATAAAAATGTATATGTATTTAATCCCCTTTTTTGGGGTGGGATATGATTAACCCACTGTTGCACGTCGCCTTCGTCGTTGGGTCAACCACCTGTGCAGAGTTCCTTGCTTTCAGCAGTCGACCTGATGGAATACCCTCTTCTCTCGATGTCCCCTTCCCAGGACGTCGGTCGCCGCCGCACGGTCAGCCTCTCCGCGGGTGATGGACTAAAATTCCCAGACTGGTCACTCGCATGTATTTAGTCCCCTAAGCATTCATCAGGATACTAGAATCAAAATCATAACGACATAAAAGGCATAAAAATATGCTAATTTACATGAATAATGAAAAAATGTGAATTGATGCGATGCATGTATGATGACGTCGTAATAATACAATTTACCACCCACTTTCTTGTTCATGGATATCGTAGAAGGCCATTAAGGGCGAGAAAAGGAAAACTTGATGCAGAACCTTATATGAACCCATCGTGTGGTGACGGAATAGCAATACAAACTGTCACCACCTCTTCCTTTGGCATCGGTGACATTAAAACATAACTAAGGGACAAAAATAGATAATCTTACTGCAAGAAAAAGGATGACTGAAATAAAAGCCTGAACCTAGCCTTTGACTAGCGTAATTTCTCTACCATTTTAGAGGACGTTCGAAACCAGCCCAGGAAAATGAAACTCCAATAACAAGACAGTTGAAGATTGATAATAGTTATTTCTATCATAAATTGCTCGCTTACTATAATATATTAAACATAACCTATATACGGTAACCAAACACATTGTCTCTATAAATACGACGCCATTAGGGACACGTTAAGAATTTAAAAAGGACGTCCAAAAAAGAAAGACACTTTTACACAATTTTGTTTACGCTGTTTGTTCCATTTACTGAAATAGTTTTCAAAGCAATGTTTAGTATGATAATTTAAATTAAGTTTCTTATTTGAATATAACATCAGCTCACATATGTACCTACTACTGGGCTCTAGTCTTTTTCGAAACGGAGGAGAAATTGACCTACTCGATGGAATGAGTCTCATTCATTCCATCGAGTAGGGTTGGTATACTATTTTAATTCGAGTTTGCCTTTTCTTGCATAGATTTTATCTACATATTATATCCCTTAATCATCTTCTCTTGTCTCTTGCTACATCTACGGCGACTTCAGGTATAACTAGATCATTTTTGTCTATATCCATATCTCTTCATCTCCTCCTTTTCTCGAATTGTAATAGGCCATTATTTCTGGTTTACCTGTGTTTTCGTCAATAGAGTCCAAATTATGCTTTCAAGAAATTAAAGATTTGTTCTTGTTCTCGGACCACACGGAAAATAAATTATTCATCATCGTCATCACCATCATCATTCAGCCTATTACTGTCCACAGCTGGACGTAGGCCTCCCTCATGTTACGCCACAGGGTGCGTTCCTATGCCGCCTGCATCCAACGACGCCCAGCAACTCTCACCAGGTCGTTCGGTCCGCCTAGTTGCATCCTACACTGCGTCGCCCGATACGTAGTCGCCACTCGATAATCTTTTTCCCAACGTATGTCGGTTCGTTGAGCGATGTGACCTGCCCATTGCCACTTCAGCTTGCTAATTCTTAGTGCCATGTGAAATATATATGAAATCTGAATAAATAAATGATAAACGTAATATAAATCTGGGTATGCGATTGATTTTTAATTTTTTCGTTGCCTGGCTGGACTTGATCAAGGAAGAGCAAAGTGTCTTCGTCTCGTTCGTTTGGGCAAAAATGTCGTATGTCAGTCCAAATGTCTGAATGTCCTACTATTATTTATTTCAAGTTGCAATTTATAAACATTCTTGTGAATTTTAACTATAGACATAATTTAAGTTTAATCTTTTATTCAAATCGACAGAGACAACAGTTGTATTTATTTTTTAAATTTTGTTGGTGGCAAGCGAGCAAACAGCATACCTGGTGATAAGTAATACTGCCACTCTTGGCCATTTGCTAGGCTGCTGCCTACCGCGAAAAAGAGAATAGCAGCGTGAATGAGTGCAATGAAGTTCGGTGATACTAAAGGTATCATCAAAACCCACCACAAGCAAACCCCCTCAGAAAGTTAGGTTTTTGGCACTCTCGCTCACCGAACAAAGTACAGCAACAAATTGCTACTACTCAGACGTCGATTTTCTGCAAGAATGTGCTATTACCCTGGACGGACCGGTCCGTGGCTATAGACAGACAACAGTGTGATCCTACAACATATACCTACGGTTGAAAATATAATATCAGAAATCAGTCACTTTGATAAATATTCAAAAATGTTAAAAATATTGGACCAACTCCCGAAATCTAATAATTACAGGGCCAAGACAGAAGATTCTTTATGAACCTCCAAAATAGATTAAAATATGAAGTGAAAAATACATGATTGCGTGTTTGTTAACGTGTCATTCTATTTTTAATCGCAATGTTTCACTATCTCAAATTTAATTTTAAAGAATCTAATAGCGTAACGAATACATATGCATACGATATAAATAAATAAATCACTAAAGCGTCGTGTGGCAACATTAATCTCAAAATACCTAGCAGTGTTGCCACAACAAAAACAAGAACACCAAACATTAATAAAAAAAAGAAAACAAACCAAACGATTCACACCACTGTCACATCACTGACCGTTAGTATAATTTATAAATAATATGCACCTTGTGATGCTAATAATAAGAATGTATTTTCAATGTTTTATATCTATGTCTTGGCGAAATAAACAGACAACTTAATGTCACGCTGTCATCCACAGATTATGCAAAGCAGCTACTTTTTTTTCTATTACCATAATACGCGTGGCAGAATGTTTGATGTCATAAAGCAACGTGGGAAAGGCTAACATTCTCCGAGCCTATGAAGGTTATTAAATTAACTATTTGCAACTTTATTACTCATAGATAAGATTGGTTATTGTAAAGCTCGTTTTAAATGCGGGCCTGTTTGTCCGTTTGTTCTAAGTGATCAAATTTCTGTGGTATCAAGTTACTGCCCCGGTAGTCTTTTGTTCAACAATGGGCATTAATTGATTCTAGTTCAATTCATATTGTTAGCATTAGTTGAGTAATAAGCAAACACTTTTTAACTTGTTCTTAAGTTTGGTGGTAATTTCTAACATAAATATGTATTTTAAATCACTATTTTTTTAAAGGAAATCACTGTATGCCAATGCTATGTGATAGGAGTTATTATGAACACTACTACTAATTAATGCCTATCGCCGGCCTGCTCTTATTCCAATTACTTGTATGTAAAATACGTAGGCTTCTTTCACAGTATATATTCATAAAGTTATTGGCAATAGTTTTTTGACTAGCCATCTGCCTGACCTCAATCCTCCTTGGGAATATAATTATTGATGAATTTACTAAAGAGTATCGGATGGAGTTGGCCCTAGAGGATGTAAATTTCTTAGTCGTCTTTTACCTATGAGTAATGTATGGGTTATTAGTATTCGTGGCCGATGACATACAGCTTATTAATCTTTGTTGATCTCGAGAAGGATTAGCCCAGCATTTTCCCCAAGGATGCCAAAGATTTAAACCACAACTAAAGCAAAATAAATAACAAATAGCTTTGAATTTAATTAAATATGGTATTGGTTTTAAATATAATAAAAAGTAACACAAAGCAGTCATGAGGACCACCAAAAGAAGTGATAACTTAAAACTGGGCAAACAATATTTATTTTTGGATGTTCAAATTAAAATAATCTTAAATTAAAATTTGTACATTTACATTTACCTATCGACATTACACCTTATGACATCTATCGGCACAGATATATGACATTGACATAGCTACTGCAAACCCTCTCTGTCCCGTGTATGGCGTAAAAGAAAAAATCAGCTCAAGTATCACCAGGAATGGACAGCAGCATTCTCCTGGGAAACTTCCACTACAATCGCCAACACATAGAGGAAAGGGCGATTTTGAACACTGAAGATTGATAGGTTTATGGATGTTTATATAGAAAAAATATTTTAATAACTCAGGATTTAAATACAAGAACCTGCGATCGTTAGTCGCACGTCTATTCCACCGATATACCTATCTAATCATCGAAGTATAACTGAACCAATGAAACTGACAATAAATTAACATTATTTTTCTTCTATTAACTTACGTGTAAACGAAACGTCGAGCAATCAAAATTCAAATACAAACGCGATAAAATTCATAAAAATAGTTTTAATTATTATATGTAAATTTTAACAGCGGTATTAAATCGCCTTTATTTCGACGCCATTAAATGAATTGCTCTTAATTAACAAAATATCTGGATGACTCGGTATATTTTTGTTGTTCTGTTCACTCACACACTCTGTTCGATCCACAAATTGTTATCCATTAGTTATTATATGGTTGTAAAGTCCCCAGCAATACAAGGATGGCCCACGGGCATAGTAGCTTAATTTCTCTCCTATTGTGGAGGAGGCTCGAGCCCAGTTTTGAATCGTATATAAGCTGAAACGATAGGAATGTATATACGTGACTACGACCACGTAGGCTTACGGTACTATTATAGACATCCTGTAGAAAAAAGGATTCTTATATCAAAAGATATTCAAGATTTTTAATTTATGATATTTTGACATTCGAACGAAATATCTTTATATTATGACTAGGTTTTACTCGCGACTTCGTTCTAGTAGAAATCATGGATAAAATGCCCGATACATATCATTTTTCACTATGAATTATTTTATCTAAATTCACCGCCATTTTATATCCTCACTAGCAACCCACCCTCGCTTCGCTTCGGTTTCAGTCGCTTTACCCGCGGCGTAGTTCCCGTTTCTGTGGGAATACCGGGATAAAATATAGCCTATGTTACTCCCTGATATTATAACTTTCCACTGGTGAAAGAATTTTTGAAATCGGTTCGATGGTTTAAGCGTGAAAGCGTTACAAATAAACAAACAAACATCCTTACTTTCACATTTATAATATTAGTATGGATGTTACTCCCTGATATTATAGCTTTCCATTGGTGAAAGAATTTTTGAAATCGGTTCGATGGTTTAAGCGTGAAAGCGTTACAAACAAACAAACAAACAAACATCCTTACTTTCGCATTTATAATATTAGTATGGATAATATATCCTCCGAGGTGCTAATTTTCAGACCTTTTTATTATTTTTTATTTTAACTCTCCTTTTTAATGAGTTTCCACATCACAGAAGTAAGATGCTGACTAGTAATTATTTCTATTAAATTCCTTAAAATCGGATAGAATTAACACCACGATTTCTGATGTTTACGAGAGTATTACATATCGTAAATAAAACTATTTTACGACTTTTATCACTTTTGTATTAGATTTTTGTATTTTTTTTTTTAGGGTGCGCTATGGTAAGCGCACACGAGGTCCATTCCGTCCGGGGCGACGAAAGGACGGCGCACGGGCCCATAACCCACCCGTACCCACGTCGTCTTCGGTGAGGTTACCCGAAAGGGTATTCCGTCAGGCCGACCACTGACGACAAGTCACATCTGCTCCGGTAGTCGGCCCAACAACGAGGTGACGTGGGTACGGGTGGGTTATGGACCCGCGCGCCGTCCTTTCGTCGCCCCGGATGGACTGGACCGCGAGTGCGCTTGCCATAGCCCACCCATAAAAAAAAATTAAAAAAAAAAACCCACGTCGTCTTCGTCGTTGGGCCGACCACCAGTGTCAAGTTCTTTGTCCTCAGTGGTCGGCCCGACGGAATACCTTTTTGGGTACCCTCACCTCTTGACGTCCCTGTCCCGGGCCGTCGGTCGCCGTCGCGCGGTCAGCCTCTCTGCTGGTGCCGGACTAAAGTCCCCGATCCGGTCATCCGCGGCCTCGGCTAGGGCGGCATCAGGCGCAGGTATTCGCGCCTGCGCCGCCACAGTCGCCGGCGACGGAACTTGTCACCAAAGAGGAGCTCCTCTCGCGCACGATCCGCCTGAATCCGTGAGATGACGGCCTCACAGAAGGCGGCGACTGCGTCCCAGTTCCTGACGCTGCCAAGCATCTCCGTCTCAAAGTCCCACGGGTGGGTTTCGGCCAAGAGGCAGCCGCGTATGGCCTTGATTGTCATGACCCTCTGTGGTCGCCACAAATTTGATTTTTGTTTGCCCGACGTTTCGAACACTTTACCATAAACGCTGAACAACATTAACACCTTAAATTCTTTTCTGCACCGGTGGTCGGCCCAACGACGATGGCGATGTGCTATACGGGTGGGTTATGGGTGCGCTTGCTAACGCCCCTCTGTCGCCCCGGACGGAGTTGGGCGAGGATTGCGCCAACCGTAACACTTCAAAAAAAAAACCACCTTAAAATTTAATCCCCTATTACATCCCCTTACACTTACTACTTCTGGATTCCATTCCAATCCACAACCATAGGGAAATAGACCTACTATACCAAACTTATCAGTAGTATTAGCATAGTTGAGTTTTCCTTCTCTTGTATAAATGTTAAATGCATATTATAGACTTTACGTGTACGTATATTCAAATTATTTACAATGAAAACAAAAGTAATAATAACTTTGTCCAGCAGTTATAACGAAAACCCCTTATATTATTTCCATGCTCACAAATCACTGTGTTCCGGCTCGAGTTGTCACTCATTCGTAAATAACAGTAGTTGCGTTCCATTTAAGCTCAATGTAACCGAATGCGCGTGCGCAGGAGTGGCGCATGTTGCTTGACAATTACAAGGGCCGGCTGACAGACGTGTATAAAACAACAGCCAAGTAAGCTAAGTATCTTTTAAAACTAAATTATTTTGATTTCTGATACTTGCCTTTTTTTTAAGTTAATTAAATACGCGAGTATTTAACTTGACTTGAAAAAGGGAAAGGTTCTTTCTCCATTCGATTTGTATTTTTTTTCATGTATGTACTAATTAACAATTTACGTGATTCTTTAGTTTGATGCGAAATAGTTTCCATTTGGTCTGTTAAAAATGTAACATAGTTTGGCATACTAGTATTCATTGTATAAACATTATTTTATGAAAATTTATGCTTACGTAGACGATGTAATTTTAGTTAGTGATCTGTTTTAGGAGTTTTCATTTAGGTTGATTATAAATAAAATATTTGCATGTTGTAGTCTACATGATGTAATCTAAAATAAATCCTACTGTATTTTACAGAACAAATTATTGCACACTTAAAAAGTAAAAAATAAAAAAAAATACATTTAAATAAACCGACTTCAAAAACTCAAATATATAAAATAACTTAATAAATATTTTATTTAATACACCTCTTATGCAAATATAATATCTTTAACATTAATAAAAAACTATTATAAATAAAACTACTGTACGGAATTCATCGCATTTGAATTTATACAAATTATACAATTATAACGATAAAATCCGTAAATTAGTTTTATTTACTACTAGCAACCCGCCCTTGCTTCGCTTCGGTTTCAGTCGCTTTACCCGCGGCGTAGTTCCCGTTCCTGTGGGAATACCGGAATAAAATATAGGCTATGTTACTCCCTGATATTATAGCTTTCCATTGGTGAAAGAATTTTTGAAATCAGTTCGGTGGTTTAAGCGTGAAAGCTTTACAAACAAACAAATAAACAAACAAACATCCTTACTTTCGCATTTATAATATTAGTATGGATGCGTAATACTCGCGTAAGCATAAGAAATCATTAAAATACTATTATTTGTATGTGCTACCTATTGATAGGTTTTAATTCGGTACCCAGCCAAATAATCTAGTGAAGGAATTTCATTACAGTAAGCTGTTTATTAAGTTTAATTTTGTTTAAGGCTTGGACCTATAGAAGTTTTTACTTTTTGTCTTATTTCTTTTTCTTTCAATATGGAATAGTTTTCAGCGTAGAAAAAAGGTTGTTATATAATTCCTTACAACTTATATTGCCCGTGGGTGACATAAAACACGTGACAGGTCATCACAATCATTATTACAGTCCATATTTGTCCAAATCCTGGGCTTGAACCTCCTCTTGCCTTCTCTTGCTTAAATATTATCTATAATGATCCCTTAGTAGACTTTAATGACGTCCACAAGCAAAAAAGTGTGTAGTGAATTGTATTGCATATAAGCCATATAATATTTATGCAAGAAAAGGAACCGTTGTTGGATGCAAGTGGCGCAGGACCGTTTCGAATGGCATTCTCGTGAGGAGACCTAAGTCCCGCAGTGGACGTCTATAGGCTGATGGATCCTTCTTATTATGGAGACGGTCTTGAGCTCAACAGTGAGATATATGAGCCGAAATAATGATAAATCGAAAAAACTTGAACCTAACAATGATACATTACGGTCTGAACATGTAGAAATTTGAAAATATTCCACGTCAAAGGAGGGTGAAGATGTCCTATTATAATCTTAATTCATCACCGCCTAATCTCAAATAATTCACACAATTCGAATCACATATGAATCATTCTCATCTCACTAATATTTTCAAGCAATCCTAAGTACCTGACAAACATAACACTATAAATTTACGTCAGTCAGACTTCAAAGTTGTATATTGTATGTACAAGGCATGCTACGTTAACTCTGACTAATGTCACGCCATGTATTACAGCCAACGGAACATTGAAATTGAATTTAAATACATTTCAAGTGCGGATGTCTTAATGACTAATGTCGGTATTGTGTTTAATATGTTAAAAGCTTAAGAAAATCATTTGTCTGTTTGAAAATAAAACAATTATTCTACTTTTACGGAAGAAATTTACGAACATTGACTACACCAATCCTAGTTATGAATACTGGTTTAAAATAGCGTCGTAGACGCCGTATTATCATCATCATTTCGGCTCATATACGTCCCACTGCAGGGCTCGAGCCTCCTCCATAATAGGAGAGAAATTCACCTTACTATACCATGCTAGTCCGACAGGTTGGTATAGGGCTTTATTTTGAGTTTTCCTTCTCTTGCATAGATGAGTCGAGCGCTCTCTGGGGCGGGCCTCGGAACGGGGTGAACGGAACCTTGTTCAGTACAACCCCACAAAGACACAAATTTGCGCGTTCACTGCAAAGAAGGACCCGTTTGTCATGGCGCCACAGTTCCAAGGAGTAACTCTCCCAATTTCTGAGAGTATTGGGATTCTCGGCGTCAAAATATCGAGCAAAGTCCAGTTTGGGAGTCATTTGGAGGACAAAGCCAAATTGGCAAGCAAAAAGTTAGGCGTACTGAACAGAGCCAGGCGGTAGTTCACACCGAGACAGCGTCTTGTGCTATACAAAGCACAAGTTCCTCCTCATGTGGAGTACTGCTCACATCTCTGGGCAGGTGCGCCCAAATATCAGCTAGACCCACTTCACTCCCTGCAAAGACGGGCTGTTCGAATCGTGGGGGATTCCAATCTTACGGACAGATTGGAGTCGCTGGAGCAGCGGAGAGACTTTGGGTCACTCTGTGTACTCTACCGACTCTTTCACGGGGAGTGCTCCGAGGAACTGTTTGACTTGGTATCACCGTCACCATTCTACCAACGTACCACTCGACATCGTAGCGGGGTTCATCCATTTCACCTAGAAACATTATGGTCTTCAACTGTACGTTTCCAGCGATCAATTCTCCCATGTACGTGCAAGCTCTGGAATGAACTACCTGCTGCTGTGTTTCCCGAGCGCTATGACATGTCCTTCTTTAAACGAGGTTTAAGAAGAGTATTTCCTTCACGGTAGGCAGCAGTCTGGCTGTGCCCCTGGTATTGCAAAGGTCCATGTGCGGCAGGATCACTTACCATCAGGTGTGCTGCTTGCTCGTTTGCCACCGTTGGCAATAAAAAAAAAATTATATACGTATTGTATCCCTTAGTCCTCTTTTACGACATCCACAGACAAGATAGGAAGGGAAAGAGTCACCATATCATAGTTTTATAATAGCGTATTGGTTGAAGAGAAAATAAATTATTATCGCATTCATTCAGTTTAAAAATACCCATACCTTATACTAAATATACGTCACTTTAAAATTAGCTTACTGAATAATAAAATAAAACAATTTTCTGAAATAAAATTCAAATTGTCAACGCCAGCAAAAAACATCCCGGCCCGAACTTCATTTTTAATTAGCTAAAGGAAATCACAAGCGAAACTTTCAGCAGGAGATCCGACATCAACAGAAAAGAATAATAGGAATTTAATTAAAGTTAATTAGTGAAAAAAAATTGCAGTGAAAATGTTTGGAAGGAGAATAAAAAATAATTGAAAGCATTTCGTGAAAAATTTCACGATTGGAACTTTGATATTTTACAACCTTCATGGGCGGGCGAAAAGATTATTCATCTTCCCTCCTATATAATTGGACAGTAATAACTTCGTAGAATGACTAATAAACTATGTCTACCTGCTCTGGAATTTGCTGGTCTTTTACTCTTATATATATATAGTAAGTAGGTAAGAAATTTATTTGCCATTTACGGTACAAATTAAATAACACAATTTTTTTGCAATTACATGATTCGCCAGAAGCTGGCATGCAAATTATTTTATTTTAGAATTGCATGCTAAATACAGTTTAAAATATAATTATTAAATTAACATGGATATTATAATTTTAATTACAACGGTAGAGAATTATGATAATTATAATTGATAAAACAATATAATGTCGTATTTTAAATGTGAATTATGAACGTCGGCTTTAATATTTAAATTAAAAAAATAATTATAATAATGTCAAATTCTAGATTGATAGCACGCTGAGCGACTTTGATCCCTAGCCTTCATCTAAATAATCCGAAAATTTCTCCGCTTGGTGACGGTCAGGATACAATTCACCACCCGCTAACTTACCCGTGGATATCGTAAAAGACGACTAAGTGATATATATGCATACAACATCTATGCAAGAGAAGGCAACCCTGAAATAAAACCCTAAATCAACCTGTCTGACCAACATGGTATACTAAGGTAAATTTTTTCCTATTGTGGAGGAGGCTCGAGCCCAGTAGTGGGACGTATTTGAACTGATACGAGTACGAATCCGAAATTTTGTAATATATCCTTTCCGTGTGGTGATGGAGTAAGAATACAAAGAGTCTGACCAGTGTGGTATAGTAGAGCAATTTCCCTCCCATGGTAGGCTTGGATTTAGCAGTGGCGACATATATGAGCTGTGATAATCATTTACCACCATTATAGACTTATAAACAGACATGTCTCAGATATCTTTAGGTAATTTTCGATCAGCCTGTAGGCGGCCACTGCTGGACATAGATCTACCCACGAGAATGCCACTCGGAACGGTCCTGTGCTACTTGCATCCAACAATTCCCTGCTACTTTCAAGATGTCGTCAATCCACCTAGTAGGGGGTCGTTCTACGCTGCATCGTCCGATTGGTGGTCACCAATCAAGAACCCTTTTTCCCCAATGATTGTCGGTTCGACAAGCGATGTGGCCTCCCATAGCAGCTTGAGCGACTTTGAGGTTCTCTATAAGGTCAACATTTAGTGACTATGATTTAGTCCCATATGTCATAATCTGGTAACACACACTGGTTATTAACCTTTCTTACTCCATCACCATACGGAAAAATGTAATTATGCAAATTAAGGATATTTAATTATGAAGATTATTGAATTGAGTTGTTATATATTTTTAAATGTTATTTAAGCCTTGCTTTAATTATTTTTCGGAGCGTGATTCCGCTAAATTTATTTACTGAGTAATTGTATGATGTACAATTGTGTTAGCTTCTTTATACTTTTTGCCATGAAAATGATAAATTGCTCTGAATATAAAAATGCAACATGTATTATGTAATTTTTTTGTTAAAGAAGGGTTTTTTAACAAATGAATAAATCTTTGTATCACACGCAATGGAGACACTGAATATGCGCCAGTCGTGAAATTTTATATATATGTGGAATTTAATTGCTGTTTTCCTGAAACGTATGTACTCAGTTAATCATTCTTAATATCCTCACATAACCAAAATCATAATACAATTAGAAAAAAGTCTGATATTAGACATTCTTAAGTTTGCCTGACATGCTACGGTATTGTTTCCAAAATGCCTACGACATAGCATTCGTATTAAATCGCAATAATAGGTAAAACAAAATAATTTTAGGCATAACACCTCGGAGCTCGGTGTCGCACGTCACCCACTCGCGTCCCGCACCCCTTTCTTCTTTTGTGATGCGCCGGAGTCGCGCGACCTTGGTCTATGTTTTAATAGGTCAGTTAGCATACTCGGTTCCAGCCGTCTCGTCGATGGATTTTTTTTCTACTATACGTCTAACTAGCGCGGTATAGTAGGTCAAGGAGGAGGCCCGAGCCTAACATTACTTATATATAGATATAGATAGACTGCAGCCAGGTATTGTAATATTTTACGATAGCTGACTCTAGTCTAAAAGGAAGTAAGGCACTGAAACCAAAGCGAAGCGAGGACAGGTTTTCTAAATCTCTAATACAATTCTAAGGAAAAAGTCTAAGTGAATAGTTTAAGCGAGCATTAGATTGAAAATGCGCAAAACGTACTCCGAAAGATGGCGTACGTCTACAACAAGACGACAAATATGAGTGATGATTTGGTTATCATAAGCCAGTCCACGCTTGTCAACTTTTTTTTATTGCTGCAGACGGGCAAGCAGCACCTTTGATGGTAAGTGATTCTACTGCCCTTGAATCTTTGCAATACCAGGGGCACAGTTAGACGGCTGTCTATTAAAGAAAGTGCTTTTCTTAAACCTCGTTTAAAGAATGATACGTCGACGTACGACGGACATTGGCGGTTCCGATGGCGGTCAGGGTCATACGCGAACACCGCACAGTGGCAACGAAGGCAGCGTACCTGTTGGCTGGGACTCACTTGTGGAACTTGGAGACGCAGACACTATCCGAACTTTACCGGCGAGTGTCGGAGATGTTGGCCGGGAGTAGCTCAGTCTCGCTCAGCGAGATAGCCAGGATGACGCCCGCCGCGACGTTATTTCCTGTTGGGCAGTCTGGTTGGAGTGTCCTTAAGGTGGTCAGACCATCGAGGCCTTCCGGCCGCTGCTGATGAAGCGGTTGGGTCTACGGCATGGGGTGGTTGCCTTCCGACTGGTGTAGGTATTGACGGGGCACAATTGCTTCGCCAAGTACCTGCACACGGTCGTGAGGAGTTATAGCACACCATCCTGCCACTACTGCGATTGCAACAAGGACACGGCGCAGCACACGCTCGAAGTGTATGCCGCATGGGCAGGGCAGTGCCGTGAACTCGTCATAATCATTAGTGCCGGCGAACTGAGACACGATCGCCAACTCCTGTGAAGCAGTCGCAGAAGCAGATTGGTCAAGTTGTTGGCATAGGGTTTTATTTCGAGTTTTCCTTGTCTTACATAGATGTTATATGCATATTATATCCCTTAATGTTCTTGTTACGACAGTCACGGGTAAGAAAGGGCGTGTAATAGGTTGTAGTTTTGAAAAATACCTCTAATGACAATAACTTATCTGTAATGAGACCAGTTAACTATAGTTGAGCTAAAACTTTCTTTCAAACAGACTTAAAGTATTAAGCAAACATCTCGCTACCGTCCAACAATGGCCGGCAGAGAACAAAATCGTGTAGCCCTCTTATGGACCTCGTAGACATTTCTAATAGCCCTTAAGAGAGAAGCAAACAGTTTTACTCCATTGTCCACTTCACTCGACAGTATTACTTGATAACTAACTTACATTTTCACATTGATTCAAGCAATCTTATACCTTATCTGCAGGAATTAAGAATCATTAAGAGTTCTCTATAAATTTGTTGTATCGTTCGTGCCGTAACCATAGTAACAGGTACTGTCCAGGAATCCTGCTCAAACATCTACAAACTGCTTTGTGCTTAACGCTTATAAAGTTAAGGTTGTTTATCAATTGTTATCTTTTATTTGCAGGATATTTTTGCTATAGGAAGATTATTTTTCTGCATTTATTGTTTAGTTGGAATTGATGATATTATTTTCATTCGATATTTCAAATAATCCATTCAATTTGATGTATCTATAAATTTTCCGTGTGATGACGGAGAAAGAATACAATCCGTCACCTTTTATCTTGTTCATGGTTCTTGTGTAAGTATGCCCAAGACATATAACAACTATGCAAAAAGAAGAACTTTGTAATAAAACCCTATATGTATAATAATTTCTGATGTTTACACGAGTACCAATAAATAAAATTGGAGTGTCTGTTTGTAATGTCAAAATAATAGGCTTTTTTCATGCTCACACGGTTATTTGCACGACACCTATGCCTAAAATAGCAATTAAAAAATTTTTGTCTGTCTGTCTGTTTGTCTGTTTGTTCCAGGTAATCTTCAAAACGGCTGGACCGATTTCAAAAATTCTTTCACCAATGGAAAGCTATAATATCAGGGCGTAAACTAGGCTATATTTTATCCCGGTATTGCCACGGGAACGGGAACTACGCGGGTAAAACGACTATAACCTATAACCGAAGCGAAGCGTGGGCGGGTTGCTAGTCCATACTAATATTATAAATGCGAAAGTAAGGTTGTCTATTTGTTTGTTTATTTGTTTGTTATGCTTTCACGCTAAAACCACTGAACCGATTTCAAAAATTCGTTCACCGATGGAAAGCTATAATAGCAGGGAGTATATATACATAGGATATATTTTATCCCGATATTCCCACGGGAACAGGAACAACACTGGTTTAAGCGACTGAAACCGAAGCGAAGCGAGGGCGGGTTGCTAGTAATATTATAAATGCGAAAGTAAGGTAGTCTATTTGTTTGTTTGTTACGCTTTCACGCATTAACCACCGAACTGATTTCAAAAATTCTTTCACCAATGGAAATCTATAATATCAGCAAGTAACATAGGCTATATTTTATCCCTATATTCCCACGGGAACGGGTACTACGCGGGTAAGGCGATTAAAACCGAAGCGAAGCGAGGACAGGTTGCTAGTAATATTTTATAATATTTATATGGGCATTTATATGCGAAAGTTTTTTTGTCTGTTACGCTTTCACGCTTAATCCACCGAACCGATTCCAAAAATTCTTTCACCAATGGAAATCTATAATATCAGCAAGTAACATAGACTATATTTTATCCCTATATTCCCACGGGAACGGGAACTACGCGGGTAAGGCGATTAAAACCGAAGCGAAGCGAGGACAGGTTGCTAGTAATATTTTATAATATTTATATGGGCATTTATATGCGAAAGTTTGTTTGTTTGTTACGCTTTCACGCTTAATCCACCGAACCGATTCCAAAAATTCTTTCACCAATGGGAAGCTATAATATCTGGGAGTAACATGGGCTATATTTTATCCTGATATTCCCACGGGAACGGGAACTACGCGGGTAAGGCGAATGAAACTGAAGCGAAGCGAGAGCGGGTTGCTAGTTATAAACAAAATTATTTTTACAGATTTTATTGTTATCATATTTGATTTGTGATTGACCAAAGTTTCGAACACTTTTTAGCATTCATGCTCCGCCGGACCTAAGTGTTTAAAACGTCGGGCAATCAAAAATCAAACACAAACGCTATAAAACCCTACACCTGTCTGATCAGCGTGGTTTAGGAAGTCGATTTCTTTGTTACTGTAAGGTTCTTAACATTTTTGGCTAGCGACCCAAAGTATAAAAATATTTGAAGCCCGCGACCCTAATGTTTTATCTTTCAGTAATAATAAAATAATAGAATTAACTAAAAGCCCGAGGTTTAAAATAGATGTCATTATGAGATATTAACAAAAAGAACATTTTTTCTTTATTCAAATCCAAGTCAAACAATGCTTGTTTTACATCGGCAATATCAGCATTCATAGTAGAAAAACGTTTTTCATTTATTCATCGACAAAGTAAACTATAAAAAAATATATAACCTTGTTATCACTAATTTTAATTAGTGATTACCCTAATGTTATATTTTTGAGCAAAGAAGATTTATACGTGGAGTTAAGTTTATGGCAAGTGCACACCGCATGTCATGCTGAGGATCCAGTCTATTTCTATTCTTGTTTTTTTAAGACAACAAAGCATGAGTTTCACACAAGTAAGTAGTTGGAAATGGTAGCAGAGCCTTTTCAGCTTCATAGCTCAGAATAGGTTTTACAGATAATTCTGCCCAAAATGTTCGGTGCAGGCGCAGACCCGAGGTTAAGAAACGCTGCTGTAGAGGATGCTCGAGGCGCATATGACCTGTGATGGTAATGATAATGAATGTAGCTTTGCATTGGTGAATGAATTGGTTTCGTGGTTAAGCGTTTTAATATTAAGAACAAACTTATTTTCGCATTTTTAATATATCTTCAATATTTTTTTTTTGTAGTCTATGACGTGGCCGCACGCCGTTCTTCCCGGTGATGAGAGGCCGGTACGAGACTCCATAACCCACCGTATTTCCCCTGTTTTGCCATTGGGCTGACCACTGGTGCTGAATACTTGACCTCCTTAAACAATCCAGCGGGATACCCTTTCGAGTTTGCTTCAACTTTTTCCAAAATAAGGAGAACTTAAAATAAAACCCTGTACCAACCCGTCTGATCAGCGTGGTATATAAGTTAATTTATTTATAATATTTTTTTTCCGTGGTATATAAATAATATTTTTTTTCCTTATATTGTGGAGGAGTCTCGAGCCCAGCAGTAGAACGTATATGAGCTTTGATAATCATCATCATCATCTTGCTCTTATCCCAATTACTTAGGGTCGACGCAATATGTCATCTGTTTTGACATATTGCAAAAAGTTTCGGCAATGACTTTTATGACCGGCCGCCTGCCTGACGTCAACCCTCCTTGGGAATGTATTCGTTGACCCAAATGGTACCAGATGGAGTTGGTCCGGGTCAATCTAGGGCTCTTAGTCGTCTTTTACGACACCCACGAGCAAAGCAAGGGTTGGTAGTATTCAAAGCCGCTACCACACAGCAATGATGAGCTTTGATAATAATGAAGGTAATTATAAAATAAGTTCTATCTCTTAAATTCTATCTTTTTTTATTTTCCATTATTTTCTGCAAATTTTGACGTAAAAAATATGGTCAGATTATATTTATATAAAACTTAAATGAAATATTCCCAGGTTACAGAAAAATAGATTATGTAATATGGTGACGCCCTTTTTTTGGGGTGGGCTACGATCAGCGCACCCGTCGCCCGGCTCTGTCCGGGGAGACGCGCGGCTCCGTGACCCACTCATATAGCACCGCGCCTTCGTCGTTGGGCCGACCACCGGTACAGAGTTCCTTGACAACGTGGTGATGCTTAACAATGCGATTCTCCCTTATCTTTCCATAGGTATAGTAAAAATCGGCGAAAGGAATGCCAAATAAGTCAACAGCAGTCAGAACAATTTCTGAACAGGAAAGTGGGTTGATTATATTGTAAGACCACACTGTGGATAGTCATCTGCAGTCACAGATCGGTCCGTTTGGGGTAGTACCACGCTCTCGTAGAAAATCGACGTCTGAGAAAGCCGGCAGTTCAACTTGCTGAGGATTATTGCATGTGCATGGATTTTGATGATGTCTTGAATATCGCTGAACTTTGTTACGCATTCACCTTCTCTTCACTTTCTTCACGGTAAGCAGCGACCTAGCAAATATCTATGAACAGGTAGTATCACTAAATTTCGGTTGTACTGTTTGCTCTTTTGCCACCAATAGCAATAAAAAAACAATATCCTGGGAAACTCATAACACCAATTATGATCGCCATTGCGATTTTCATGAATTCTACAAAATTATAAGCATAATTATACATATTATTAAAGTGTCGAGAAGAGGATACTCCTCAAGGGGTCTTCCCTCGGGCCGACCACTGACAACAAGTTACCCTGCCCCTGGTGGCCAGTCCAACGACGAATGCGATGTGCCACAGGTGGGTTACGGGTATGCGTGCTTACGTTCCTCTGTCGCCCTGGACGGAGTGTAGCGAGGAGTGCGCCGACCCTAAAAAAAAAAATAAGGCATAATAAAGTAAATATTTGAGAAATAAATCCTGCGTGTATTATATCCACATTTCCTACAATGTATTTCGTTATGAGCATAAATCTACGACAAGACAACACATTGAATCGTGCTCGTCTTTTACTCGCGACGTTAAGGATGCTTTACACTTGTATAATTTACAAATATGTATTTTCTTAATCACCGGGTTTTTACGCAGATTACCTAGTATAGAGCTAAAAGCTAATGTAATTATATTTTTGAAGTGAAAACACATACATAGTTAGAAACGATCCAATAATCTACCACCAGATCAGAATGCGGCCACAAGCTGAGAAGATCTGGCAAGAAACTCAGCGGACTGTCATTTTTTTTTCAATCTTTTAAATATATACAACTGTATACTTTGCACAACATATGGTATTAGCTCCAGTGTGTTGCCCTTCGTAATTGTATACATGTATGCATTATAGTTTTAGTAATATGAATTTTAGTAGTTGTTTTAATTTATAGTCACGTTTGGATAAATTCATGAAGTCGTCCGACATGTATACCAATAAATAAAATTGAAGTGTCTGTTTGTAATGTCAAAATAATAGGCTTTTTTCATGCTCACATGGTTATTTGCACGACACCTATGCCTAAAATAGCAATTAAAAGTTTTTGTCTGTCTGTCTGTCTGTTTGTTCCGGGTAATCTTCAAAACGGCTCGACCAATTTCAAAAATTCTTTCACCGATGGAAAGCTATAATATCAGGGCGTAAACTAGGCTATATTTTATCCCGGTATTCCCACGGGAACGGGAACTACGTGGGTAAAACGACTATAACCTATAACCGAAGCGAAGCGACAGCGGGTTGCTAGTGTATAATATATCTGTGTCGATAGTTGTCAAAACCTGATAAATATAAAAAAAATATAAAAATTATTTTAATATTAAATAATTAATTTTAATAACAACTGTTTGCTCATAGTTTTAAGTTTTCACTTCTACTTTTCGTTCTCTTTTTAACGACAAAACGAGACGCTTGTATATCATAACCAATCATATTTGAGTCATAACTGGACAATCGCAGACATATATAAAGCTGTGAACTAAAAATTTAAAAAAAAAACAAGAACTCTTTGCATTTGACGAATGCACGAAACATTTTTGTTGTCTGAGGATATCGGGACAGCCTGAAAACGGGATTGTCCTGTTGAGAATGTGGATATATGCTCACGTTACCCATAACCCGGTTTATATCTGCGACCTGCACATTTTTGTCGTCAATGTGTAAGATATTAATATTTAAGCTGTTTTTTTTTAATAAGCGTAGTTTAATTTTATAATTAAACTTAATCATAAAAAATATATGTTTGCATAAATTTAACAGAGTAATCAAATGCTTTAAGCTTCCCTAAAGGTATTTCATCATCATCATCATAGCTCATATACGTATCACTTCTGGGCTCAAGCTTCCTCCATAATGGGAGGGAAATTTACCTACTACACTGAAACCCATCACAGACAAACACACTCAGAAAATTAGACCTCCCACTCTCTCGCTCACTGAATTAAACGCAGTAAGAAATTGCTACTACTCAGACGTCAATTTTTTGCGAGAGTGTGGTACTGCCTAACGGATCGGCGCGCAACTGTAGGCAGAAGACTGTCGTTAATCGAAACGCAGTAACAAATTGCCACCACTCAGACGTTGATTTGTCGCAAGAGTGTTGTACTACCTAACGGATAAACCCGCAGCTGTAGACAGAAGACTGTTGATAATTGAAACGCAGTTACAAATCGCTACTACTCATACGTCGATTTGTTACAAAAGTTTGGCAATCTAACAGATCGGCCCACAGCTGTAGACAGAAGACTATCAATAATGTGGTCCTAAATGCTAAAGAAACACTAAAACCACAAAGACAAAACTAAAATCTTTTGCCTCAGTATTTCTACAAGTACCTTTACTATGAAATATTTATGCCTGATTTGTCTGCGTATTCCGTTATCTTATAGTGTGCAATAAATACTTGGTTGGTCATGTCACAGTGCCTGTATGATTGTGAGGTTAACAAATAAAACTGAATATTACAATACAAATAGAACACATCCAGATGATTTATGTTACGGGTAAAACCTAAAATCAGGATTTTTCTTTAATTGCCGAGGGTGGTAAATGAGCAAGCAGCACACCTGATGGTAAATAATACTGATGCACATGGACTTTTATAATACCAGGAGCATAGCTAGACTGTTGCCTACCGTGAAGAAAGTGATGTTCATGAACTTTAATTAAAGACAGATATGTCATAGGGCTCGGGCAACACAGCAATATGTAGTTCATCACAGACCCCCATATACGTGGGAGAAATGGTCGCTGGAAAGGTACAGTGAAAGACCATAATATTTCCAGGTGACCCTGCTACTCACTCAGCACTCTCCTTGAAAGAGCCGGTAGAGTGAACGGAGTGACCCAAAGTCTTTCCGCCAATCCAGTGACTCCATCCTGTCCGTAAGATCCAATTTGTTTTTAGGTGATTTTTTTAATATTTGGAATCAGCGTAAGAAAAGTTTTCTGATATAAATAAAACTATTTTTACGGATTTTATCGTTTCTGTTTGATTTTCGATCGCCCGACGCTTTGAACACACTTTACACTTTACTAAAAATAGTAGTAATAGTTTTATTGATCGTCGTATCTTCGTCCGCGTTGAATAGTTTTTTTTTGTCTCCTTGGTGATTCCAGGAGCATTACCGTCGACTTGTTCCCCGGCTTGTCGGCGCGGCGTCCCCCCTTTCTTGGTTGATGCCAAATGTGGGCGGACCCAGCGCTACGTGCCGACGGCTGTACGCGGGGGTGATCAGGTCGATGGCCCTGTACGACGCACCGGTGTGGGCGGGGTCCCTGTCCGTCCACCTGAGGGCCCTCTTGTGGCAGCCACAGAGGGTCATGGCGATCAATGCCATACGCGGTTACCACACGGTGGCGACGGAGGCAACGTGCCTCCTGGCCGGAACTCCCCCGTGGGATCTGAAAGCGGAGATGCTCGCCGAGCTTAACCGGCGGGTGTCGGAGACAGGAGCTCCTCTTCGGTGACACGTTCCGCCGCCGGTGATTCAGGCGGCACAGGCGTGAGTATCTGCGCCTTATGCCGACCTAGCCGAAGTCGTGGGTGACCGGACCGTGGACTTTAGTCCAGCACCCGCAGAGAGGCTGACCGCGCAACGGCGACCGACGTCCCGAGATAGGGACGTCGAGAGGTGAGATTACCCGAAAGGGTATTCCGTCAGGCCGACCACTGAGAACAAAGAGGAGATCAGCACTGCTGGTCGGCCCAACGATGAAGGCGACGTGGGTACGGGTGGATTATGGGCCCACGCGCCGTCCTGTCGTCGCCCCGGACGGAATGGGACGCGTGTGCGCTTAAAAAACAAGCTTTTTGGGGCTAACGCTAACTTAAACTCGCGACTTTGTTTACGTAAAAAGAGTAAAATATTTTTAAATAACACGATTATGTCACACATTATTTTTGCATAACTTTAACCGTTTATGCAGCTCATGAGCTCACGTAGCGGAAGCTCTCAAAAGGAAAAAGAACCCCCGATTTTGAAACATTATTTATTGGTGCGGTACTCCTATTAGTCTTAGCGTATTTATATTTAACCTTTTCGATAAATGGGCTATCTAAGACTGAAAGAATTTTTTAAATCGGACCGGTAGTTCCTGTGTAAACTAAACTAAAGCGCGTTCAAACAAATAAACTCTTGAGCTTTATATTTTATTTATTAATCTAGATATAGATAACTGAGTTAGCATGAAAAAAAATGTAATATTATGACATTACAAATAAACTTTTATTCAAAATACATCTTCAATGTTTATTTGTATAAATCATTCATTAACATTCCCATTACAGGTGACAGGTGACGTTAAATTCACCTGTCACCTCGCGGATGGAAACCTGTTCAGCTGCACTATTATTCCATTAAGCTAATTTAATTTTTTTTTGCGTTTAATCTACTTAATGAACTATTACACTGTATGTAGTCAATTACACTTATTTTTTATCTTGACAATCAGCTAATTAACATCATCATCGCAGGCCACATACGTCCCACTATTGGGCTCGGGCCTCCTCCACAATGGGGGAAAATTTGACCTACTATACCATGTTCGTCAGACATGTTGGTATAGGGTTTCAAGTTTTCCTCTTCTCTTGCACAGATGTTATGTGCATATTATCTCCCATAGTCGTCTTTTACGACTTCCACGGGCAAGATATAGAGTGGTGAATTGTATTCTTACTCCGTCATCACACGGCAATCCGCTACTAATACGAGCCATTTATGCCAGTGTCGAGATATAGTTTTCTTTACAAATTATCAGTTTCTTCAAATTAGTCTTTGTCCGTCATTAAGTAAAATTGTCGCCTTCCACAGTGTTATAGCCACTATTAACGCTATCTTCTCAGATTTTTGGTGGAATCAAGAACGTAAATAAAGCACTTTTATATCACATTCATAACACCCCAGCACATTTGCGTCACATATTACATAAAATGCTATCAAACTATTTAATATAACTCGTTAAATCACTAAGATATTAAATAAAATACAAGACCAACACATGACAGTTGACACTTCCACATTCCCGCCAAAAATTGTTAATTACACTGTGTTATGTTTTATTATGTTTTTTTTTAACCCACTGCCAAGGAAATGAAGTCGAAATCCAATTGCAAATTATAAAATGAAAGAAAAATAATGGCTTCACTTGCAACTAAACTTAATACGAGTATTACTTAGGCTTCCAGCTTACAATATCACATAGTCTGATATATGTACTGTTTGCGCAGGACAACACTTTGTGCGAATCACAAACAGTTGTTCTGAGTCTGGATGCAATTTGTGTCCGTTAATAATACGTTTGAGAAGTTTCTCGCAATACAAGGATTGTTTCCTTGGCGCATGGCGTTGTCTCTAAAAAAACTATTCTTCATTATAATTTCAGCTCATATACGTGCCACCGCTGGGTTCGAGGTTCCTCCACAATAGTATGGAAAGACTACCAAGATAACTGGTGCAGCAGGTTGGTATAGAGTTTTAAGGCATAACATAGGAAAACAATGGGTTTTAAGTAAGGAATATGCCTTCACCCGCAGAGAGTCTGACTAAGTGAAGGCGTTGGTCTGGTAGGTCGCCCAAAAGTAGTGGTACTCCAAAGGGTAATACGCCGTATTGACCACTGACGTCAAAAAATCGGTAGGTACCAGCGGCGGAGTTATGGGGTCGCGCTTCACCCTTTGGTCACCTCGAATTAGACGAACAACGACTTCAGACCATAGCCGACCAAAAAATAAGCGTCGCTTACTGTTTGCCTTACATAAACAGTACAGTTGAAATATATATATAAGATTTTAGTTTTTACATTTATTTTTATCGCCACTTAATAGAATGATTCATTTTAAATGCATCAAATAAACAAGCTGTTCAGCTCAGCAGTGTTGAGCTTTGTTAATCCGTTAATTGATGCAATAGCCTCGTACTGTCCTGTCCGATCCGATAAATACGAATTAAAGTGTTACGCTATCTGTTAAATAGATACGGGAGCGTATTTATGTTATAAAGCCGATTGATTTGCACCATTTACTATGTAAAATTTGCATTGATATAGATGGAATGAAAATATAATAACAACTGGAATAATATTATTTTCAACTCAAATCAATTATGATTTATTTCATAATAATTTTATTTATATATTCACATTATAATAAAATACATAATTAATAAATAAAGACAATAAATACACATATATTACACTGACAATAAATTAATCATAATAACAGTTTAAATTACAAAAGGGATATTAAAATAATAAAA
Organism: Lymantria dispar; assembly: GCA_032191425.1. Taxonomy (NCBI): domain Eukaryota; kingdom Metazoa; phylum Arthropoda; class Insecta; order Lepidoptera; family Erebidae; genus Lymantria; species Lymantria dispar. The sequence goes on along the minus strand of CM063442.1, from coordinate 3,053,955 downwards.
AGAGTAATTTCAAATACCTAAATATAAATCAAAATTGCATTAAAATAAAATTATTTAAGCACTTAATAAAAAATTGTAAATAAGTCATAATAACGATCCAAATAAAAAAAAAACAAATTAATAATCCCTTAACCATTGTATTTATAATTTCTACATATTTTTCTCATTATGAAATATCTTTCATAATAATGCAATTTTAATTTTCGATACACTATTTTGAAAATAATTTTTCCTCTTAATTATTTTGTCCCCAAACAAATATTTTTATAAATATTTATAATGCTTTTTTTTTAAATTGAAGGTTGTCTCTTTTAGAACCCACGTTTATCAAAGTATATAAATTGCCATTGGTAACTTACAGTTATTTACGTAATATTCTAGTCATTATCATCATTATCATTCAGTCTATCGCCGTCTACTGCTGAACCTAGGTCTCCCTCATGTTTCACCACAAAGTATGCTCCTATGTCGTCCGACGCCCAGCAAGCTGAGTGACTTTGAGCTTGGTTATGAGGCCCTTTAGGAATCACGTTCCCGTGCCGTGAGTCATCACTGGTAATACACATAGGTCGTTGCCTTGTATTTTCAGACACAGATATGTTGGATGGGAAAATCTTCTAGTATTTACATTATTCATTAGCAATTAACGGTAAATAGTTTTCAAATTAATTATCAGTGTGATGGGCGAGGCAAACTACAATTCACCAACACCTTTGTTACTCATAAGTGTCGTAAAAGACGAGTAAAGAAGTAATATGCAGATAACATCTATGAAAGAGGTTTCTCTTTTATTAATGAAATCGAAATCCTGTCTGAGAAAATTGACCTACTATACCACGCTGGTCAAACATGTTAGAGTAGAGTTTTATATCGAGTTTCCTTTTTTTTTCATAGATCTTATCTGCATAATATATCCCTTAGTCGTCTTTTACGACATCCAGAGGTCAGACTGTAGGTGCAGTTTACATCAATATTATACTACTACGATAAATATAAGTACTAGAACTTTGTTACTGATAGTCTTTTGCATGTAATCACTAATAAGCCTGCATGGTATGCACCAGGGTCATGAAAAGTAGCTCCAAGTAATAACGATTTGCACACATAATTCACTTCGCTCGGTAAACAAAGGAGCCGGAGACCCAAACACCACTTCAGGCAGGCAGTAACCTGGCTGTATCAAGAGCTCTGTGATTGGTATTCAAGAGCTCTATGATTGGCAGTTCCCACTGAATATCAGGTTGGTTAGTTGTTTGTCTGCCACCGAAGGCTATAAAATAAAACATACAGTAATCTTCCGTATGGTGACGGAGTAAGAATACAATTCACCACTCCTTCTCTTGCCTGTGAGCGTCGTAAAGATAACTGAGGGATTAAATATATATGTAATATATTTGCAAGAGAAGGAAAACTCAAAATAAAACCCTATACCAAAACATCTCACCAGCGTGGCATAGTAGGTCAATTTCTGTCCTATTTTGGAGTAGGCTCGAGCCCAGCAGTGGTACGTAGGTATATGAGCTGAAATAAATGAAGGAATTAAATCTTATATATTTGGCTATTCAAACACCTTTTATATTCAGTCGTCTTAGTTCTGCCACAAGTTTACGCCAGCTACGGAGGACAAGGAACTTGATATCGGTGGTTGGCCCAACAAGAGGAGCTTTGGTGGGTTATGAAGCCGCGCGCCGCCTCATCGTCGCCCTGGAAGAATCTTGGACAGCGGCAGCGCTGACCATAGCCCACCCAAAAAAAAGTAGTAATTTTTTATTGCTCTTTATTCGGTGAGCCAGAGAAACGGAAGCCCAATTTTTTAGCGTGTTTGCATGTGGTAGATTTTAGATACTTTCATTATCAACGAACCTCATTGCACGCATTCACACTCTCTTCACTTTCTTCATAGTGGTTTAGCAAAGTTCTATTAGCGGCAGTATCTTACTTTTCATCCTTATTTACCATCAATAGTCCATTAACGGCCGTGTCACTTACCATCAAGTGAGCTGTTTGCTGGTTTGCCACCAATGGCGAAAAAAATTAATTAAATTTATATATATACGGACTTTATCCATTCAAAGTATATCATTATGTAAATAAATAAGGTAATTTACAGGAGCATTCAAATGATCTGACTCTTCACTCAAACACTGAGTCAGTCAATTTGAAGACCACAAATTGCCGCCTCTTACTAATTAATGTTTGCTCTGTGCAGGTACCGCTGTGGCCAATAAAGCAGCGATATATTCTCTTACAATAACATTCGTCATGGAGCTTTTATTATCATTCAACTTCTCTTTTTGGGTCTCCCACGCTTCTTACATTGATCCACAATCATATTGATAACCCTCCTTGTCACATGCCTTTTATCCCTCCTCATAACATGTGCATAACAAGACAATCTCGCGCTCCTAATCTTCTCTATCACTGGTGCCACTTTCAGGCTTCCCCTAATATGCTCATTTCCTATCTTATCTAACCTTGTAACCCCAGACATCCATGTTAGAAGATATCTCTTCTCTTTCTCTGAATTTTATGTAAAATTACAAATTAAAACTTTTTTGTCGCCTTGGAATAAATTAATAAGCTTTGTAACAAGGAAATGACTGAGAATTGGAATCGCTACTAAAACATCTCGGCAATAATCGTCATCTACTTGACCCATATACGTCCCTCTACTGATTTCGGGCCAGAAAATGACCACCTATACCAACGGGTCAGACGTGTTGATATAGGAATTTATTTCTAGTCTTCCTTCCATGGATGCTATCTGCGTATCCTTAAGGCTTTTTTGCCTTTTACAACACCCACGTGCAGAAAATGGAGAGCTCAATTCAATTGTACTCTTATTCCGCCACACGGTTTTTAACGGGTTTTGCGTAGGTATCTGCTACTTTTATGGCCTTTCTTACCGCAGCGTAACAATAATTGATAGTTCCCAGCCTAGCTGGGACATTCGTACACAAGCCGTTATTTTGTACAGCCATGTTGTCGATGTAATTATATGTTTAACCAGGATTTATTTACACAAAATTGGCACTGGTGTGAAAAAGTAGTACCTTGTGATATTCTAGACGTATTATTTACTTGCTTGGCAGTTACTATGGCGCCTCTTAGCTAAATTATTAATGTCGATAACAGGCTTATTGAGTAGGTATTGTGACAAGATATTCAACAAATTAGTGTAAACCTATTTTTATGAATTTTTGTACTGAAATTATCGTGAGATCGATACATAATGATTTCAGATGTTTACGCGAGCATTACACATTTTAAATAAAACTACTTAACGGGTTTTATCGCGTTTGTATTTGATTTTTAATTGCCCGACGTTTCGAACACTTTGCAGCGACGTTTCGAACACTTTGCAGCGTTCATGGTCACGGGCGGACAAGATGTCTCACGTCCAATAAGTCATCGTTATTACAGAAAATTTATAATTATCTACCCGATACAGAAATTAGTTATGAAATATTGACCCATATTTTGATACAAATTTACTGCCAGTGACCATAAACGCTGCAAAGTGTTCGAAACTTCGGGCAATCAAAAATCAAATACAAACGAGATAAAATCCGTAAAGTATTTTTATTTAAAAAAGATCGATACATACTATAATACATATCTATAACGGCAAAACACGTACTGGGATCGATTACGTCGACCCGGGTTTCAAGCATATCCAATGCTCATCATCAGGGCGAGTGCGCAGTGGCCTCTGGAAGGTCCCGGCCTGCATTTTTATTGCTTGTATTTTATTTTTAATTTACCGGTTTTGCCAACATTTTTCTACATTTATGAGCACAAGATGATAGTTCCCCTTTTTCAGTGGTAATAGCATAGGTGGGCACAGTTAATCCAAAAGTTAACTTCGTTAATCGTTAAAGCGTTAAATTTGTAAAAAATTAACGCAAGTTAAAGTTAACCGTTAAAAGTTAACCATTTAAAACTTATACTGTTTTTATGCTAAAAAAAATAGCTTGGGATACGCTACTACCGGTAGCCAGGATACCAAAAGATTCACAAAAACTTTACAACGCTTTTTGATGTAATAACCAGGTGGAGGTGAGAATATATCACTTCTGCTACTGTCATAATCTACAATAGAAGAATTTATAGCAATTGAAGAAGGCTTGGAATCAGTTTCGGTTGGAGAGGCCTCGGTACGGTATTCGGACCATCGAGGCTTTCCTTCCGACGGATGCAGGTATTGACGGGGCATGGTAGCTTCGTCAAGTACCTGCACACGGTCGTGAGGAAGGAGAGCACACTATTCTGCCACAATTGCGATTGCGACGAGGATACGGTACAGTACACATACGAGTTGTGTACCGCGTGAACAGAGCAGCGTATTGAACTCATCGCAATCAATGGTGCCGACCTGAAGCTGCCAACTATCGCTAGGACGATGCCCTACGGTGTCAGGAACTGGGACTCTGTCGCCGCCCTTCATATGGTAGGTATGTCACGGAAAGAGAGGGCAGATCGTGCGCGGAAGTAACTCCTCCATGACACGATCCGCCGCCGGCGACTTTGGGCCGCGCAGGCGTTGTGGAATTTATGAGCGTGGCGTACCGCGTAATTTAAACAAACAAAATGGCCCATACACGTCCCACTGTTGGGCTCAGGCCTCCTCCATAATGTAAGGGGAATTGAACTATATACTATTCCACGCTGGTCAGACGTCTTAGAATATTGTTATTGGTTCAAGTTTTCCTTCTCTTGCACATATTTTATATGCTTTTATCTTATTTTCTATTCCCTAAGACGTCTTTTACGACCTTCACAGGAACGATAGGGAGTGGTGAATAGTATTCTTACTCCGTCATCATTTGGAGAACATGTCACTAAAACAAAATGACAGCATGTTAACAAACGGCTAATGTAACGGACTAAAATTAACGGAAGTTCAACTTAACGGAAGTTAACAAAAGCGTTAACATTTTTTGAAGTTAACTTAAAAGTTAAGCCATTAAGCAAAATGTTAACTTCGTTAATTAACGATTAACGGATTAACAAATTAATACCCACCTTTGGGTAATAGTCATGAAAAGATAGTCTTTCTGTGATCATGAACGCTGAAAACTTGAAGTCTATCGGTATCGCTGGATTATATTTTTTTATTGCCAATAGTGGCAAACAAGCAAATAACGCACCTGATGGTAAGTGATACTGTCGCACATAGACCTTTGTAATACCAGAGGCACACCTAGACAGGCCTACTGCTCTTCTTAAATCTCTTTTAAAGAAGGACATGTCATAGCGCTCAGGTAATTCACTAGCAGGTAGTTCTGTTCTGTTTTCTTTTTTCTATTCTGTTCTGTTCAGTAGGTATTGTATTATGTATATAGTATAGGTAGAAATTTAATAGAATTGCATTCATAACTTAGCAAAGATTCGGTCCCAAATGCAAATAGATATTCAAAATTCATAGGAGTTCGTAAAAAAGTTCACGTCCCATCCTTGATGGATGTTAGAAGACAGTAAACATGGTATTTGTATGCATTGCACTGCACTCGATGTAGGCGAATTGAAAATTCTCTCGATGTAGGCGAATTTTAAACTTATTGCCCGCTTTCATAAATTTGCTGTTTATATCACCATGTTATTTCAGCCCATATACGTCCAACTGTTGGACTCGGGCCTCATCCACTATGGAAGGGAAATTGACTAACTATAACGCGCTGGTCAGACGTAACGGCATTTTTTTTTATGGGTGGGCTATGGTAAGTGCAAGCGCTGTCCATTCCATCCGGGGCGACGAAAGGCTGGCGTGCGGGTACGTCGCCTTCGTTGTTGGGCTGACCACCGGAGCAGGGTGACTTGTCGTCAGTGGGGACGTACTGGCATAGAGTTTTGTTTCGAGTTTTTTTTCTCTTGCATAAATAGTATATCCACATTATATCCCTTAGTCGTCGTTTACGACATCCACGAGCAAGATGTGTAGAATTGTATTCTTCTCTGAGTAACTAAGTCACTTTTTTGGCGATTGATGAGGAATACAATGGAGCAATGGGGTACCCTTACGCTCATGTGGTAATCGTAAAAATCAATAAAAGGTATAGAAAGAACGGGTTAATGTACTTTCTTAACATATACCTATCAAATGTGGCAATTATGGAATTATTTTAATATCGTGAGTAAGATAATCCTTCAGTGATGGTCTAACGGTGAAGGCCAAAATCTATACCAATAAATAAAATTGGAGTGTTTGTTTGTAATGTCAAAATAATAGGCTTTTTTCATGCTCACACACGGTTATTTGCACGACACCTATGCCTAAAATAGCAATTAAAAATTTTTGTCTGTCTGTCTGTCTATCTGTCTGTCTGTCTGTCTGTTTGTTCCGGGTAATCTTCAAAACGGCTGGACCGATTTCAAAAATTCTTTCACCAATGGAAAGCTATAACATCAGGGCGTAAACTAGGCTATATTTTATCCCAGTATTCCCACGGGAACGGGAACTACGCGGGTAAAACGACTATAACCTATAACCGAAGCGAAGCGAGGGCGGGTTGCTAGTTAAAATATGATAGTAATATTTACTTGATAGTACAATTTTATAGAGACTTCATCATCATCTCAAGTCATATACGGCCAACTGCTGGCCTTGAACCTGCTTCATGGTGGGAGAGAAATTAACCTACTATACCATACATTTTTGAATGAATTGATGAATTGAATGAATTTGTATGAATTGAATTTGCCGTGTGGTGACGAAGTAAGAATACAATTCACCACTCCCTGTCCTGCACGTGGATGTCGTACGACTAGACGACTAAGGGGTGTAGACGACTAAGGGATATATAGTATGCACATAAAGAGAAGGAAAACTCGATATCCTATGATATGATATCCTATACCAACATGTCTGACCAGCATGGTATAGTAGGTCAAATTCCCTCCCATTGTGGAAGAGACCCGAGCCCAATTGTGGGACGTATGTGGGCTAAGATAAAATGATACCACACTGGTGAAATATGTTAACTACAAGTTTTATCAAGTTTTAACGCTTTTGCAGTGATGTTACTTGCTTGAATGGGCTAGTCGTCTATAAATTATTATCGCACCGACGGGAAAGGAACGGGGTTATGATCATGACATTACTACTCCATCACCACAATGATATTTCCAAAGAGTTAATTACTCTTTAATACGTGCCACTTAGGTAAATCTAACACGAAAATATAATTAACAGGACTTTAAGCTTATCCTAAACTAAGCAACCGAAAACTATTGTTTACGCGCAGGACAATGCAAAAATAAACAAAACGTTATTCAATCTACCCTCGTATACTAAGCAATCACTTGATGTTAGGGAAGACGGTAAACTTTGTGGCCATAAGATAAGTGACAACGTCACTTACTTCAAGAGTGATTTGTACAAATGTCGTTATAGTTTATAAGCGAGCGTAATCAGCCCTTACAGAGTATAGACCTTACAGAGCGTAATCAGCCCTTACAATACATGCGCTTCGTAGACAAGATAATTATTAGTGTGATACGTAAATACTTAATTATGGTGTAATTTATGTTCATTGATGGTAAATTTATAAACTCAAAAGAAAATCTGATTAGAAACTTACCGGATTCAAATCTGACTAGATTATGGCAATAGCCGAATAGGATAATAGCATTTATTTCTAATAGGATAATAATAATAACACTATTATATAGATTATTCCGATCCATCATTTGATGAACTTGTTTTCTATTCCATGTTGTGTCGAATTAAGAACTCAACTTGCCATGTCTTATTTCATAGTTGTGATAAAAGGTGATTGAATAAACAAACATCACACAAATTCCAGAAAACCTCGAAATAAAACTCTAAATCACACCATCTGAACATCATGGATATATATTTGTTTAATATTTTTTACACTGTCTTTTGATGTGTGAATGACGCAGTAAGTCAATAGGACAAGATTTCGGAGCCTGTTACCGAATAAGTTGAAGGATTCTAATAACCCACTTTTAATGCACAGTAGTTGAATCCCATAGCGAATATAGCGATACTAAGCTAACTCAATGGGGCATGTGTCTCCTTGTACTTTTCAAAATTTTATTACACCGCTTACTTCGTGGCTTATTGCTCCCTAGCACTCCACAACATGACGTGACAGCCCGCGACTGACATATCCGAAATCGCTGCGACATTCTTCCTAAACGTCTTCCCAAACAAAGCAACGAGGGTCTACTTAAATACAAACTATTATAAAGAAACTCACATTCCCTTAATGTAAGGTGCTAAAGATTAAATTCAGTATGAAGTACCGAAAAGATTATTTTGTAATATTCCCAATTATATTTACAGTATTATTAGATTTTATAGTAGCAAATTTAAGAGTGCTTTTCCTTTGGCAGGTATTAAATATTTATTGAGTAGGTGTTAGGGATGTGTTTGTAGTGTAGTTGAGAAAGTTTTAGATTTGCAATGATGTGATGGATTCGGTTTTAAATGTTTGTTGTGACACCCCTAGTTAGGGGGGATACATTTCGATTTATTTATATACCTATATCAATGTAAAATATTTGCTACTTTCTAGGATTTTTGGACTACCATTTTTGTACTGATAAATAGTAAGCTTTTTAAGCTGTGATGGTGGCTGAGAATACTATCAATCTTAATATTGCTCGTGGGTGTCATATAAGTCGACTAAAAGGCTTTTGTCGACCTGGGCGAAAGCCATTTAATGCCGTCAGGTGACAATCTTTATATATATATGAATCTTCTGTCATTTGTTTGTAATTGAACTTCTTTTAACCGACCGATTATTATGATGTTTGCGCGTTGTGGCTGTTCCGTTGGATATCAAAATAGCTTAGATTAATAATTGGAGCCGGTAAGTGACGCTGCGATTTTTTTAGATTTGACCAGAACAATGTCTGTTGGGTCAGCTAGTATACTATGAAAGAAGAATACAAATCGATCTCAAGTAATCGTGATGTTGATGATGAAATTTTAAACTTTCTGTGTAATGATTTTTATTAAAGACGACACTCTGCGCTAATAATCCTTGTATGTGGGATTTTACAAACATAATTAGGATACAAATTACACCCACACTCGGAACAACTATTTGTGGAAAGCACAAAGCGAAAGCACAAAGCAAATTTTTCTGCGTGGGCATTGAGCCCTGGCAGGGTAGTTTGATATGATACGATGATGACGATATTGGTGATGATAGCAATGATGATTGCGATAACGATGACGATGGCGATGAAGTTGTAAACTGTAATACAAAAGCTGATACCTATCGCAACAGTTTCAACATTGATAGTGATCATTAAATAAATATCAAATATTGTTCAAATATCTGTTCTTAATAAAATAATAGATAATTTTTGAAAATTATTGAATTATCGGTACTACCTGCCTTAATGATTTAAGCATTAGGCAATAATATGGTCTATGCCTCGATTTAGATAATGTCCACAGTCCACACTATCCATTCATCAGCCCGTAAACTTCCACGTTTGGACTAAGGCCTCTTCACTAGAATGTCTCTCAGACCGGTCCAATCTATGAGCTATAATTACATCCAATCTTGTTAATTTGCTCTTGGTAACGAACCAAGGAATTTGAGGAGGCTGATGCTGTATCGTTTTATACCAAATGCCTTTAATTTGTGATATTTCTTCAAATTGTTCTGTCCATTTTTTAAATCAAATTCTCTTAACAGTACTAACAATTTCAGAGCAGTTAGTATTTAAAATGTGGGACAAAGTTTAATGACTAAATTCTATAGCGGGTAGATATAAATCTTTGTCAAAACGATGACTTATTGGACGTGAGGTATCTTAGTCCGCTCGTGACCACGAACGCTAGAAATTGTTCAAAACGTCGGTCAATCAAAAATCAAACACAAACGCGATAAAATCCCTATAAATAGTTTCATTTATAATATGTAATACTCTTGTATTCATTTCCGCGTGGTGACGGAGTAAAAATAAAATTCACCACTCCCTATCTTGCCCGTGGATGTCGTACAAGACGACTACGGGATATAATATGCACATAACATCTGTACAAGAGAAGGAAAACTGGAAATGAAACCCTATACCAATATGTCTGACCAGCGTGGTATAGTAGGTCAAATTCCCTCCCATTATGGAGGAGGCCCGAGCCCAACAGTGGGACGAGTGTGGGCTGCGATGATGATGATGAATACTCTCGTAAACTTCAGAAATCATAATATACAGATATACAATTTAACAACTAAATTACAAATACACATTTACACTTTAAACCCAAATATTGTAAATCACACATTCATGGTACAATCAACGTCATACCGCTTGGCGTCGCTTCACTAATTGTCGTCAATTAGATCGAGCATATTAATTTGTCGAGGTGTCTATTATATACTTATATGACTGATTAACGAAGGGTTGAATATATATTGCGGAGTTTAGAAAACAGTCGTTTAATGATATTTCAACTAGACTAGAAAAACTTTAATACGGTTAGTAATTATAATTGTTCGGAGAATAACGTTGACTCAGCTCTACGCAGCGTAGACATGAAATCGTCATCATCACAGCTCATATACGTCCCACTGCTAAGCGCTAGCCTCCTCCATGATGGAAAGGAAATTGGCCTACGATACCACGCTGGTTAAACGCGTTAGAATAGAGTTTTATTACGAGTGGTAGGACCACACTGTCGACAGTTATCTGTCTACAGCCGCGGGCCGGTCCGTCCGGGGTAGTACCACACTGAGCAGAATATCGACGTCTGAGTAGTAGCAATTTGTTATTGCGCTTCGTTCGGTGAGCGAAAGAGCCAGAAGCCCAACTTTCTGAGGGTGTTTGTGTGTGGAGGGTTTTGGTGGTGCCCTTGGTATCACCCAGCCTCAATGCACGCATTCACACTCCCTTCATTTTCTTCGCGGTAGGCAGCGACCCTGTAAAGGTCCATGAGCGTCAGCAACACTTACCATCAGGTGTACTATTTGCTCGTTTGCCACCGTTTGCAACAAAAAAAAAAATCTTGCATAGGTGTCATATGTATATTACATTACCCTAGTCCTATTTTACGACACCCATAGGTAAGAAATGAGGTGATGACTAATATTCGGCAACATTTAAAATGCATCATATGGAGTAAAGTTTTAGTAATTATTTTCTCTGTATATGAAGTTTTAAATGAAGTTTCCGTGTACACAACATATTGTGGACATTGTAAATAAAACGATTTTACGGATTTTATCGCATTTGTATTTGATTTTTGATTCCTTGACGTTTTTCACAACTTACAGGAAATTTCACGTCCAACAAGTCATTGTTATTACAGAGATTTACACCTACGCGCTACAGAAATTAGTTATTAATTTTAAATAACACTACTTTACGGATTTTATTGCGTTTGTATTTGATTTTTGATTGCCCGATGTTTCGAACACTTTGCAGCGTTCATGGTTACGGGCGGACTGAGATGTCTCATGCCCTATAAGTCATCGTTATTGCAGGAAATTTATAATTACCCGATACAGAAATTAATTATTAAATATTGACCCATATTTTGATTCAAATTTATTGCTAGTGTAAGAAGAAAATGATTCTATATGAAAAAATTATATTGTTTATGGTTAGTAATTATTTAACATTAAAATTAATAGTAATTATATTTAAAAAACTAACAATCTAGTATACTACCACCAGATCGGAACGCGGCTACACTGAGAAAGATCCGGCAAGAACCAAGAACGTTTTATTTACAATGTAATACTTGCGTAAACCTCAAAGTCATTGTATTGTAGACATTTGTATAATTTTTTTAACTCCAAAACTTATTGACGATGCGTCCTTTATACATACATACAAGGGTATGCAAGCTAGTGAAATTATAACAAGAATATAGAAGTAAGAGTCCAACACACAACCCTAAATACATAACACTGTTTACTAACAAATAAATATTCATAAGTGTTGATCAGCAAAACGTTTCTTGTCATTTTCATCTCATATTAATTCGTCTACTGAATTGGAAAAATCTGATAGAATTCTAGTATCTTATTATATGAAATTGCATCATATTTTGTTTTTAATAAGGTTCTATATTCTTTGATGATGGAGTGGCTTTCAGAGGGCAATAAGTGCCCGATCAAATTGAGATACGATCTCACACGTGGAGGTTATTGGTACACAAGTGTTTGGACAAACTACGATATTGCTTATTTGTGCGGAAAATCTTTAAGGTCGGGGGTGATATTGGGAACATTGAGATCGTTGGTCACCGTCGGGGGCTAAAAGATTTTCTATTTTGATGTGTCTTTGAATGAGTTTTATATAATAATTTTTGTTTGTATGTATCCGCAGTCAGGCTAACATGGAAATTGTTAAAAAGTTGAATATACATTTCCTAAATTTATTGTTAATAGACAATTTTCAAAAGAAAGCTCAATTGTCACATAAAGATTTTTTAAGTTGAAAAAGTATAAAAAGTATTTTAGACTTTGTCTAATAAAGATCCTGGGGTTAAATTGAAAAAAAAATCTGTATTATTTAGGTATATAATATTTGATATTAATACCAAGATTACGACTCTAAAATGCGTTTTGTTTTTATTAAATCAAATATTTTATTCTATACACTTAAATATAATCAATTTGGTCGTTCGACGATCGAGGCCCTGTTGCGCCTGAGGGCCTTGGCGACTGAGGCCGTCACCGGCGGGGGAGTGCTGTTGGCGGTGTCCCTAGACATCGCCAACGCATTGAATAGTCTGCCATTCAGCTACGTCACCACGGAGTGCCAGCTTACCTGAGGCGGCTGGTGGCAGACTATTTGGAGGAGCGCAGCGTCCTCTACGCCAACCGAGTAAGGGACGTTGTGCGAACGCCCATGACGTGCGGTGTTCCACAGGGGTCTGTCCTCGGACCCACCCTGTGGAACATCGGCTACGACTGGGCGTTGCGGGGGAGCCTCCCACCCGGGCTGGGCGTGATTTGTTACGCCGACGACACGCTCGTCACAGCCCGCGGTGGGACGCTACAAGAGGCGGTAAGCCTGGCGACCTCAGGCACCGAAGAGGTCGTCAGGCGGATCGAGGCGCTGGGGTTGAGGGTGGCCCTGGACAAGACGGAGGCCCTCTTGTTCCATGGGCCCCGTATGGACCCTCCCATCGGCGTCTCGATCACCATCAATTCGGTTGGGATCAGCATCCAGGCCCATATGAAGTACTTGGGCCTGGTGCTCGACGGGCGATGGTGGTTTCGGGAGCATTTCCGCAGGCTCGTCCCGCGGCTCGTCGGCGTGGCGTCCGCCCTACAATGGCTGATGCCGAATGTGGGCGGACCGAGCGCGGCATGTCGACAGCTGTACGCGGGGGTCATCCGGTCGATGGCCCTGTACGGCGCACCGGTGTGGGCGGGATCCATGACCGCCCGACTTAGGGCCCTTCTGTGGCGTCCACAGAAGGTCATGGCGGTCAGGATCATCCGCGGGTACCGCACGGTGGCGACGGAGGCGGCGTGCCTATTGGCCGGGACTCCCCCGTGGGACCTGGAGGCGGAAATGCTCGCCGACTTAAATCGGTGGGTGTCGGGGGTGCGCGGGGGGGGGGGGTGTTGTTTCCTTGAAGGAGCTCACCGCCTGGCGCGTCGACGCCCGCCGGGACGTCATCGCCCGTTGGGCAGACCGGCTGGAGAGGCCTCGATACGGTGTTTGGACCGTGGAGGCCTTCCGGCCGGTGCTGATGCAGTGGTTAGAAAGGCGGCACGGGGTGCTCTCCTTCCGACTCGTGCAGGTCTTGACGGGGCATGGATGCTTCGGCAAGTACCTGTACAGGGTCGCTAGGAGAGAGAGAACTCCGTCCTGCCACCACTGCGATTGCGACGAGGACACGGCGCAGCACACGCTCGAGGTCTGTGCCGCTTGGGCAGAGCCGCGTCGTGAACTCGTCGCAATCATCGGTGCAGACCTGACGCTGCCGACCATCGCTAGGGAGATGCTCGGCAGCATCAGGAATTGGGACGCGGTCGCAGCCTTCTGCGAGGCAGTTATCTCGCAGAAGGAGGCGGCGGGTCGCGAGCGCGAGGAGCACAGCCTCGATGATGCGACCCGCCGTCGGCGACTGCGGCGGCGCAGGCGGGAGTACCTGCGTGCAATGCCGCCCTAGCCGAGGCCGCGGGTGACGTGACCGGGGATTAGTCCGTCACCCGCCGAGAGGCCGACCGCGTGAGGAAAGACCGACGTCCTCCCCGAGGGGGGGACGTCGGTCGATGGGAGGGTACCCCGGGTAGAGGGTATTTCGTCGGGCTGACCACTGATGACAAGTAACCCTGCTCCAGTGGTCGGCCCAGCGACGAGGGCGACGTGGTGTTCGGGTGGGTTGCGGGAGTTGCGGGCTTGAGCCCCTCTGTCGCCCCGGACGGAGTGGTGCGTAGGCGCGCCGACCGCAGCCCACACAAAAAAAAAAAAAAAATATAATCAATTTTACATTTCGTTTCAAAGTAAATTTAATAACCAACCAGCGCAGCGGTTCGGAATGCAGCCACAAGCTGAGATCTGGCAAGAGACTCGGCAAGGTCATTTTTTAAATTACTTCTTTTAAATGATATTATATGTATACAACATGTAATATTAGCTCCAGTGTCATGCCTTTCGAAATAAGATTTTTTAAATATACAACAAACACAAAATAAAATATGGCTGGACCCGACTCCACTTGTGGTATTTGATCACGAGTTCACTAATAGAGCTCCCTTAAACTAGGAAAATACCAAATACTAAACTAGGAAAATACCAAATAATAAAAATGGATATATAGAAGAAATAATGAAAAAATCTATACAGATAATAATATTAATAGAAAACAAAATTGTCTGAAAAGTCTAAAAATCTCATTCTTACTGGGGACTCTTGTGTATAGAGGAAAATGGAGGAACATTGTATTTTTACTAAGTCACCACAAGAACAAACAGAAGTACAATACAAAAACTATGAGTTCTTACTGCCCATTTTTACCAACGCCTCCTAAATTTTAGGTATTACCTAAAGCAATTAAAATGACATCATCATCTCATCATCATCGTCGTCTCGGCCTATACTCGTATATGCCCTACTGTAGGGCTCAGGTCGCTTCCATATTGGGAAAGGAATTAACCTACAATCCCCGCTGGTCAGACGTGTTGGAATAGGGTTTTGTTTCGATTTTTCCTTTTTTTGCACTGATGTTATATGCTTATTATAAACCTTAGTCATCTTTTACGACATTCACGGGCAAGATAGGGAGTGGTGAATTGTATTCTTACTCCGTCACCGTAATGCGAAACTCACATTTTGAACTTAATTAAATTTTTGATGTTAATAAAAATTAAATATGCTGATCAGATGTTTTGGAATAGGGTTTAGTATCGAGTTTTCCTTCTCTTGCATAGCGCATTATATCCCTTGGTCGTTATTTTACGACATCCGCGGGCAAGATAGGGTGTGGTGATTTGTATTCTTACTCCGTCATCACACGGAAAACAATGTCATGTTACGTAACGTAACATCAATGTCATGTTACTAGTAATTAAGTGTTATTTTAATTTTAAAATGGAAGGAAGGAAGGAAGGGAGAACCACCACTTTCCCACGGTAATCAATATACCACACACCACAATAGAAGGAGTAAGGGATAGGATTAAGGTTTTAGATTGGGCGTCACACAGTTTTGATGGCGTCACACAGCTTTAATTGGCTACACAGCTTTAATTGGCCACACAGCTTTGATTGGTCACACAGCTTTTATTGGTTACACAGCTTTGATTGGTCACACAGCTTTGATCTTGTGATCCCTTCCTTCCTTCCTTCCATTTTAAAATTAAAATAAAAATGTATTGTCGCTATGTAATTCAATCATTTAAATTAAGTGTTACTTAAATTTAATAAGTTGTTGGTAAAAATAGACACAAGCAAGCTGCAATTTTATTTTCATAAACAAACAAACTTTTAATATAAATTAACAACTTTATTTCTCTGAGATCGCAAAATCTGAGCAATCGCTTCTAACATCTCACTAAAGTCCTGTCAGCAAACGTCTAGTGATTAAGCACCTAACTTAGTAGGGAAAAAGTTGTTCAATAAAATGTAATAATCCATGAAAAATGACACAAAGCTACGTGCCCGTTAGCAAGTCATCATATTGACGAACCATTTATCAATATTGAAACCAATACAAACTCATATTATAGATTTTGGTTACTTTTTTTGGAACTGCTGTATTATAGATGGCGTACTGGTTAAGATACCGGATCTACCGTGCCAGTGTCGTGGGTTCGAATCCTTAAGACAATACTTTATGCGATCTACAAATTGTTGTTCTAAGTCTAGATGTAATTTGTGTCCATTAATTATATGTATTCTTTCGTTAGTGTAGGGCGTTCTCTTTTTCAAAAGAATAAGAAATGAAAATAGAGAGTTAAAACAAGTGATTAAGAATTTACAATTGGATAGGCGATAAATTCGAAATGTTGTTAATATGTTTGTAAAGTCCCCCGCAAGACAAGGATTATTTCCTTAGTACAAGGAGTTGTCTTTAAAAAAATGTCTAATCCAAATGGGGAGAAATATAAGAATGTGAATGCAAAGTGTCTTATTTTCATGTTTTAAACAGAAGTTATGCTAGACAAATAGTTTCTTTCTAACGAAGCATCAACTTTAAAGCCACACTAACCGCTATAGTACATATTGGATCAAATTTATGAGGACTCTTTGTTTATTAAAGAACTTCTTATTTACAGAATTATAGAATATATATAATTCCATATTTCTCCAACACGTTAGATGGTCCGAGAGCTGGCACCAATTTTTGGATAGGTATTTGAGGCACCCTAGCCGAGGGAGCGGGTGACGTGACTGGGGATTAGTCCGTCACCCGCCGAGAGGCCGACCGCGTGAGGAAAGACTGACGTCCTCCCCGAGGGGGGGACGTCGGTCGATGGGAGGGTACCCCGGGTAGGGGGTATTCCGTCGGGCCGACCACTGATGACAAGTAACCCCGCTCCAGTGGTCGGCCCAACGACGAAGGCGACGTGGTGTTCGGGTGGGTTGCGGGAGTTGCGTGCTTAAGCCCCTCTGTCGCCCCGAACGGAGCGGTGCGGAGGCGCGCCGACCGCAGACCACACCAAAAAAAAAAAAAAGTATTTGAGGCAAGCGGAAAACTTGTCACATACGTCTCCTATTATACCCCAATATGGAATCGCAGACCTGACTGGTGAGTAGCGGGACTAAATCAACCCCTAATTTTTTTTTAATATAATTTTTTTGCTTCATATTCATAAAACTTCGTCAGTAGAATACGTACAATCTAACAGATAAATTGATACGACGTAAATGACAGAGATAAAAGATTGTCGTTCTCTTTTCAATTAACTCCTGAGTACATGTCGATAATTTACTTTATTCAAAAGCTGCATGTATTCATACTTATTTTATTTTATTAGAAAATTACATGTATGTTTTATTAACACATTATGATTTAATTCAGTTTTTTATAAATTATATTGTACAATTATGGCATCATTTTGAATTAATGCAGTTTAATACTAAAACATTTATGCAGACCTTTAATAACTAAGTTTTATTTCAGTTTTGTACTACAAATAAAAAAATTATTCAGGTACATTTTAGTGAAAAGAGAAATAAGTACGAACTTTTTTTTAAACTGCTGTCTAAGGTGTATTCTTCCTTTAGATAGTATAATTTTGTATCTTATTCTAATAATAAACTAATTACGCTACAGTTATCTTTTTTTTTTTAATACTTAGTCTTTCTATTCATTTTTTTATAATTTTTGAAGTAATCAAT
Organism: Lymantria dispar; assembly: GCA_032191425.1. Lineage (NCBI taxonomy): Eukaryota > Metazoa > Arthropoda > Insecta > Lepidoptera > Erebidae > Lymantria > Lymantria dispar. Next base: position 3,036,163 of record CM063442.1, on the reverse strand, counting down.
CTAAATATGTCAAACTTTAAATGCGATTTCCCACAAAATTGAAATTTTGTGTTAATTCAGTTTATGAATAAAGGTGCGATATATGTTTAAAGCAATATGGAAATCGTCGTCCGGGCCGCCCATGACCATAAACGCTGTAAAGTGTTCGAAACGTCGGGCAATCAAAAATCAAATACAAACGCGATAAAATCCATACAATAGTTTTATTTACAACTAGCAACCCGCCCTCGCTTCGCTTCGGTTTCAGTCGCTTAAACCCACGTAGTTCCTGTTCCTGTGGGAATACCGGGATAAAATATAGCCTATGTTACTCCCTGATATTATAGCTTTCCAATGGTGAAAGAATTTTTGAAATCGGTTCGGTGGTTTAAGCGTGAAAGCGTTACAAACAAACAAAAAACAAACAAACAAACATCCTTACTTTCGCATTTATAATATTAGTATGGATGTATAATACTCGCGTAAACATCAGAAATCGTCTCGTAAGAGATGTTTTAATTTTATGATTATCCGATTGGTACTCCGCATTAACAGAATTAGTGTTGTATGATGTAATCTATACCAATAAATAAAATTGGAGTGTCTGTTTGTAAAGTCAAAATAATAGACTTTTTTCATGCTCACACGGTTATTTGCACTATACATATGTATAAAATACACTTTATATTTTTTTGTCTGTCTGTTTGTTTCAGGTAATCTTCAAAACGGCTAGACCGATTTCAAAAATTCTTTCACCAATGGAAAGCTATAATATTAGGGAGTAAACTAGGCTATATTTTATCCCGGTATTCCCACGGGAACGGGAACTATGCAGGAAAGACTGAAACCGAAGCGAAGCAAGGGTGGGTTGCTAGTCTATACCAATAAATAAAATTGGAGTGTCTGTTTGTAATGTCAAAATAATAGGCTTTTCTCATGCTCACATGGTTATTTGCACTATACATATGCCTAAAAATCACTTTATATTTTTTTTGTCTGTCTGTTTGTTCCGGGTAATCTTCAAAACAGCTGGACCGATTTAAAAAATTCTTTCACCAAAGGAAAGCTATAATTTCAGGGAGTAAACTAGGCTATATTTTATCCCAGTATTCCTACGGGAACGGGAACTACTGGGATAAGGCGACAGAAACTGAAGCGAAGCGAGGGCGGGTAGCTAGTATCTACTAAAATTTAATATATATATTTTGTAGTATTTTTTTTTATTTTTTTTTTTTATATTCCCGTGTGGTGACGGAGTAAAAATACAATTCACCACTATCTTGCCCGTGGATGTCGTAAAAGACGACTAAGGGATATAATATGCAAACAACATCTGTGCAAGAGAAGGCAAACTCGAATTTAAACTCTATATTTGTGAATTGTATTATATAATATTTCGAATGGCATCACACTGGAACTATTAATAAGCATGTCGAAATTAGAAAAATAAATAAAAAATAGACAATCCTGCTGAGTTCCTGATCTTCTCAGTGCGGTCGCGTTCCGATCCGGCGATAATTTTAAGAAAAAATGTAAAAAATTACAATATGTAAGTGTCCCCGCGGAGTTTATACATAATAAATGATTTGAATTTGAATATACCAACATGTCTGACCAGCATGGTATAGTAGGTCAAATTCCCTCCCATTGTGGAGGAGGCCCGAGCCCAACAGTGGGACGTATGTGGGCTGAGATGATGAATATTTTATAATCATTTACATGCCGATGTGATGACGGAGTATGAATACATTTAGTAAAAACTTGTCTGTGTGTGCCGTAAAAAATGGATAAGGGATATAATATGCAGATAACATTTATGTAAAAGAAGGAATATTCGAAATAAAAGCCAATTCCAACATGCCTATCCAGCGCGGTGTAGTAGGCGAATTACCCTCCTATTGTGAATGAGACTCGAGACCAGTAGTGGGATGTAGCCTTGCCCGCATGGCGTATGGTAGGCACTGTGTACGGGAAATTATGGGATCGCGCACGGTCCCCTCTGTCACTGCAGACGGGGTGTGATTATACCGTAGCTCGACCTCCAACAAAAACATATTTATTAGATCAAACGTAATTTCTAAATTATTATTCCATCTGGTGACGGAAAAAGAATACAATTCACCACGCCTCTCTCTTGCCCGTGGGTGTTGTAATGGAAGTCTAAGGGGTGTAATATGCAGATAATATTAATATAAGAGAAGGGAAACTTGAAGTAAAACTTTATGGCAACACGTCTAACCAATGTGATATAGCAGGTCGAATTCGCACTCATAAGGGATGTAGCCCGAGCCCGATAGGACATATATGGGCTGAGATGATGATGATGAATGTGAACGTAAGTTTGTTAGTTTATTGCGCTTTCACGCTTAAGCCGAGCCGATTTCAAAAATTCTTTCACCTATTTCCATTGGTAAAAGAAGCTATATTATCTCAGGGAGTAACATAGGCTATATGTTATCCCTATATTCCCAAGGGAACCTGAACAACGCGAATGAAACCACTGGATGTGGACCGACTTTACAAATCCCTTCACTAAGAACTAGTTATTTTCAAAAAAGGCTAGTAGATACTAGGCGCGAGATCTATGTGGTTTGTAACGGCGACTTTAACTTGGGATAAGTGCTGACCAATTGAAATAGAAGAACTTTAACAAAACGAAGAACCTTACCTCTTCATCCAAAAATACCACATACATCTCTCCAGTACAGTAATCGTATAAGAAGATTTCAATACATTTTTGCCGGCCTCAATTGATTTAGGTCGCCACTCATTCCGCACTGTTTTGCTCAGTTGAAAGGATACTCGATTCAAGTGACCCCTTTTGATGTTGGAGTACTTATAAGATGTCCTATACAGAGTTTTAATGTGATTTATTTAATTTTCTTTTTATTAAGCACAGGTATGGTTGTGTCTGGAATACTTTAGTAACCTCTAGGCTGGTACTAAGATTGTATTCCAGGGTTGAGAGATCTAAAACTATGTGATAAGATCTAAATAAGTACGGGAATGGAATCTATGGTATTATTGCCCCTTTAACAACTACAACTTTATCAATACCTTGATAGGCCTAGTCCCTAAATTAATCATCATCATCGCAGCCCACATACGTCCCACTGTTGAGCTCGGGCCTCCTCCACATTGGGAGTAAATTTGAACTACTATACCATGCTGGTCAGACATGTAGTTGTAGGGTTTCGAGTTTTCCTTCTCTTGATGCATATTATATCCCATAGTCGTCTTTTACGACATCCACGGGCAAGATAGGGTGGTGAAATTGTATTCTTACTCCGTCACCACACGTAAAACTAATAAAAGTGACTTATTATTTAGTTTTTTATCGGAGAATTCATCTGTTGCACATTGATTAAGTTGATTGAACGGTATATATAAATTATACAGCCCGTTTAAAAATTGATAGAGAATAGAATACCCATTTCATATTCTATACTCATTAATGTTGGTAAAAGACTTCCAGGTTATGACGAAACAAGAACTGCTTTCTTTGCTACTCCCTCCTGTAAATATAAAAAAAAGTATTAAGGAATATCACCAAATAATAAAATCATTTTCTCATGGTGACGGAGTAACAATACACCGCACTTTCTTGCCCGTGGATAGCAGCAAAGACGCGAGGCAGTGATCTCGCAGAAGGAGGCGACGGGTACGCGCGCGCGAAGAGCGCAGGCTCGACGAAGCGACCCGCCGCCGGCGACTGGGGCGGCGCAGACGCGACTATCTGTGCCTCATGCCGCCCTAGTCGAGGCCGCGGGTGACGTGACCGGGGAGTTAGTCCGTCACCCGCCGAGAGGCCGACCCCGTGAGGAAAGACCGACGTCCTCCCGGAGAGGGTTATAACGTTCATGGTCATGGGCGGACTGAAACTTGCGTGAACGCTGTAGTTTACTGTGGTCTCTCTTACATTGACTAAACGTTCATATCAGTTCGCCAGTGACCATGAACACTGTAAAGTCTTCGAAACATCTGGCAATCAAAAATCAATTACAAACACGATAAAAGCCGTAAAATAGTTTTATTTACAATATTTAAATTATGTGGCTGATATGATATTTTTGGCTAATTTTACTTGGCATAATAGAAAATCATTCTCCATAGTAAGATTTATGATTTAATGAGAATAAATATGTATATCAGCTAAATGTTTTGAGTTTATAATATTTCAGACAATAATATAAACAGACAAAATGTATGTTGAATTTTGAGAAATTACTTTGTAACCTCATTACAGTGTGAGCTTGTCAAAATGAGGTTACCCGATTTTGACATGCTCGCAAATATTTGATTTCGGTCGTTCATTAATTCGTCGCTAACTATGTGTATAGGACAGTTCGGTCTAATTCTCTAACGAATCATCGTCGTACTCACTATAATTAAATAGTTGCAGTTACTAGCAATTATATTTTGCAAAATTTAGAAGAAATTTAAAATAGTTTTAAGAAATTTAAAAGGAAACAATAATATTTTTTTAACATTTTACAAAACACACTGAAACTATAAAAATATGTTAGAAAAATACCAAAATGAAATTGAGCTCAACTCATAACTGAAAATGCAAGCGCATCGTTGTTTTTCAGCCCAAGCCAAATAATTTTGATAAAATCTAAAACAACAATTACATATACATAATAAGCACTTTTAATTAAATTTTAATAAAAAGTCATATGAAAATTGCGCAAGTGTTCATGTGCAAGAATTGAATTAATTAAACCTGATCATTGGCGTGACGTAAAGCTACGCGTGGCGCAAAGCTACGCGTGGCGCAAAGCTACGCTTGGCGTAAAGCTACGCGTGGCGTGAAGCTACGCGTGGCGTAAAGCTACGCGTGGTGTAACGTTACGCGTTACATGACCTTAAAAGAACGAAATATACCTAATAAAATACTACCTTTTTAATTTCAATTAGTATAAATTAACAACACACAAGCGCAATAAACAAGCGTCATTTTAATACCACCCTTATCGCTCCTATTGTTCGCGTTGCCGCGCCCGCGCACCCGTCTCACCGCCGCCTGAGTTGGACTCGCTCGCCCCGAGACCCCGGAGACAGCCGAACGATCCCAAGGCGAACGTACGTCATTACGTTCTTCCATTTGCCTTTGAGAAAGCTTACATCAGTGTCGTAATTCCAAACTTATATAAATTAAATTAATTAATTTAGTGTATCTTCAACCCCAGTATTGGGTAAGTGGCTTATAATTTTATGTAACTGTCATATTTTATAATCGTGTAGATACTTCGATTCATGTTCGCTATTTCTTTATTAAATTATTTCGTATTTTACCTACACATAACATCATTATGAACTATTGTTAGTATTGTTAAGTAGCTAGACATAAAATTTCACCGCTTTTTTCATTATCATCTCCTCTCTGATTGTGAACAACCACGACAACACAACTATGCTTTCCCTCGCACTGTTGCCGTGGTTCGTTCACGCACTGGATCTGGCCTTAACGTCAACTTCATGAACGTTCCAGGGTTCTAGGACTACGCTACGCGTACTCGCCCTGCTATAGCGAAACTGTCACCGGACGACGTGCCAGCAGCAGACTTCAAGCCGCCCCTTCGGCATCGCAGCGACTACTACGGTGGACAGTCGAGGGGAGTACAGCATCGAAAGGATCCGTAGAATTGATGTGCCCATAAACCTACTGACCAACCTTGCCTACCCACTAGTCGGTCGTTGGGCTAAAATAATATTTATTTTATTTTCATTAAAAAAAATATTATTTGTGCTCGAACCTGCTTTTTTATTTTCCTTTTTTAGGAGACCCTAAGCAGGTCCTCCGGGACAGTGGTTGTCATAATTTGAAATATGTTTGAATTTTTAATTCTTCTATTTCATCATATCATCATCTTGCTCTTATCCCAATTACTTGGGGTCGACGCAATATGTCATCTGTTTTGACATATTGCAAAAAGTATCGGCAATGACTTTTATGACCGGCTGCCTGCCTGACGTTAACCCTCCTTGGGAATGTTGTCGTTGACCCAAATGGTACCAGATGGAGTTGGTCCGGGTCAATCTAGGGCTCTTAGTCGTCTTTTACGACACCCACGAGCAAAGTAAGGGTTGGTAGTATTCGAAGCCGCTACCACACAGCACTAATTCTTCTATTTAATGAATATAAATGTTTATTGAATAAAAATCATCATATTCTGGCAAAACCGTAATATTTATATTTACACATTATGCCATATTAGTTCCTGTCGTAATCTGTTCTGTTATGCATATACGTATACGTTATGCATATACAGTATATTTGTACAAAATATTTTTGATGTTTTACATCTGCCAGGCGTACTGAGCGACGGCTCACTTTTTTTTAAAGACAACACCATGAGCTATGGAAATAATCTTTGAATATTACACACATAAACTGCACAGATGGCGTAGTGGTCAAGATAGCGACCTACAGCGCCAGTGTTGGGGGTTCGAATCCCACGCGGGACAACACTTTGTGCGATCCACAAATTGTTGTTCTGAGTCGGGATGTAATTTGTGTCCGTTAATTAAATATTTGTAAAGTCCCCGCAATACAAGGATTATTTCCTTAGTGCAGGGTGTTGTCTTAAATAAAAAAATAAATAAATAAAAACGGATAAATAATTAACGGAACCAAATTATACCTATATTCAGATTAACCATTTGGGAATCGCACGAATTATTGTCTTGAGTGGCAATAGAATCTAAGACAATTGACACAGTAAATCTTAATCAATATGCCATCTGAGCAATCTTGGGAGCGTGTTTTAAAAATATAAAAAACTAACACATACACATAACTTTCACGTATACACATACATACACACTCGTACGTAGGTCTCCATAGGTCGGCATATTATGAGCACTGAAGACAAAAAAATCTGCACCGGTGGTCGGCCCAACGATGAAGGCGACGTACCACGGGTGAGTCAAGGGGCCGCGCGGCGCCCCTCTGTCGCCCCGGACGGAGCCGCGCGGCGAACGAGCTGACCATGACTCACCCCTCCTTTTTTGTTTTTTATTTTAGGTCGGCATATTATTGTTTGAAATCTAACAGTCCAGCGTAATTGTTTCATTATTTTGTTACAAAATCGTAACGCCAATTATTTTCTTTCGACACGATTAAGTTACCACCAACCAAAGCTTTCCTAAACGTGTTTTACCATCAGAATCAGAACTAAAGCTCGGAGAACTAATACTCAACAATTCAGTTCAAGAAATTCTATGTGCCTTCTATTTCTGCAAGTTGAGGGTAGCTGACTACATTAAATTAAAATAAGAAAAATGTGATACTAAAAAAGCTATCATGTTGCTTTCAAGTTTTCCTTCTCTTGCACAACTGTTATATACATATTTAATGTTTTAGTCGTGTTTTTCGACACCAACGGGTAAGAGAGACGCTGGGTGAATGAACTCTTACTCAATCACCACACAGAATACTTTAAAAAAGTAATAAATCGTAAATAAATATTCAGGTAGATACATCTATACCTGCGCCTGATGCCGCCCTAGCCGAGGCCATGGGTGACTGGACCGGGGAGTAGTCCGTCACCCGCAGAGAGACTGACCGCGGAAGGCGACCGAGGTCTCTAGACAAGCGTTGGAGATAGGGAGGGTATTCCGCCGGGCCGGCCACGGACGAAGGAATGCGATACCAGAGATCGGCTCACTGGCGAAGGAGAGGAATTACGGTGGGGTATGGGGCCTCACGCCGACCTTTCGTCGCCCCACACGGAATGGACGACATGTGCGCTGATCACAGCTAACAAAAAAAATATATACACCTATAGATACTTTTAATACGAGAATATTCAAAGGCTCCAAAAAAAAAATAACAATGTCAGTTTTTCTTACAATGCCTTATATCCTGATAATTTGGAAAGCCAATTTCGTTGAAACCTCCCCCTAAACTCGTTTCACCCATAAAATTGAGTTAGCCAACCGCTTAATATATTTGGCAAACATCTCGTATGTACGTCGGGAAAATTTACCCGAAAATACTTCGACAATGGTATGCCTCGGTGTATGTTTCAAGGGAAATAATTATATTTTTAGCTACTAACAGTTAATACGATACGGTTAATATAATTATAAAACTATTCGCTAGCTGCCCAGTCCAGATTTATTCCCCACTTAGTTGAGATATTTATGTGTAATAATAATAATATTTTAAATAAACCTACTTTACGGATTTTATCGCGTTTGTATTTAATTTTTGATTACCCGACGTTTCGAACACTTTATAGCGTTCATGATCATAGGTGGACTAAGATGCAGTAACGATTTCTGCAGTAACGATGACTTGTTGGACGTGAGAAATCTTAGTCCACCCGTGATCATGAACGCTGTAAAGTGTTCGAAACGTCGGGTAATCAAAAATCAAATACAAACGCGATAAAATCCGTAAAGTAGTTTTATTTAAAATGTATAATACTCGCGTAAACATCAGAAATCATTATAATAATAATAGTTTAAAAAAACTAAAAAAATACGCTTAATCTGAATGCCTGCTGTCTCCCTTAATGAGATAGCCGGTTCTCAGGTTCCCTTGCCGAAAATTTTATCTTTTTCAAAATCGGTAACTTCTCCGGCAAATAGGTGATCGGTGCGCTTGGTAGTTTTCCCACTTGATCATGGCGCAAAGACATTACCGGATACCAGACCCTAAAAAATAACTAATCCTGAAAATCCTGGTATGGATAACAAGGTTGTTTAAAATATTGAATTGTCATCCGTCTTCGTTAAGTTGTCAAAGATCACGTCAATCCAAAGTTTTGAAATAGATCAAAATCATACTCAAAGTTTTCGTTACATAGGCATACTACTAAAGCTAATAAAAGCATGTTAAAATAATTGAAAGTGTTCAACATAATTTATGAGTCTTTATGTTGCTTGAAATAAAATTATTATTATATTGTATCTCTCAATTTCACGGCTATCTTCCAAGGGAAGATACCCGGTCCTTTGAAAGGCTTACATGGGGATATGGATCCAACACGCAGAGGCCTTTGGAGAAATTTAATCTGAAATGGGATGGGACGTCTACCGATGACACTCCACGTCTGCACATAACACACGTGGACTGCCAACGGGAGGTGTAAAACTATTGTGTGTTGATGTTATCTAATACATGATTATGGGGTTGAAGGTTAGATGGACTGGATTAATGGTAAACTATTGATTTAAAACTGTTGTCTGCCTTCAATACCTTTATCGTTTTGAATTTTGGCAGACTTATTATATTATATTATTATAATAGTATTTTAGTGACTTTTATAGCGTTTGTATTTAATTTTTAGTTTTGCGACGTAGCGATCACTTTGCAGCTTTCATAGTTACAAGAATATACAAACGCGATAATCGTAGTCTCTTACTCTGTTATACTAGGTTAATATCCACTACGAATTCTGACCGGTTGGTCAATAATAATTATATTCCTGTCAATCCAAATTAATTTAGCCTCTCTACCCAATAGCGATCCAATCAGATATCGCTTAATCGAATCAATAATTAGCATACTACTGCTACAAATATGGGGATTCGAGTACTGCTGATAACTAATGGACAATTTCATAAATGTATTGTTTGCTGACTGTCTGCCTATATTGAACTGTAGCTTAACAATGGATAAAATGCAATTTTACTTGCAATTTTAAACAAATAGCTCAACATAATCTTCTGGGAGTTGTTTTAGGTTTTTTTTTTTTCTTATTGCAAATGGTGGCAAACGAGCAAACAGTACACCTGATGGTAAGTGTTGCTGCCGCTCATGGACCTTTACAAGGTCGTTGCCTACCGCGAAGAAAGCGAAGGGAGTGTGAATGCGTGCATTGAGGCTCGGTGATACCAAGGGCACCACTAAAACCCTCCACACGCAATCACCCTCAAAAAGTTGGGCTTCCGACTCTCTCGCTCACCGAACGAAGCGCAGTAACAAATTGCTACTACTCAGACGTCGATTTTCTGCGAGAGCATGGTACTGCCCCGGACGGACCGGCCCGTGGCTGTAGACAGATAACTGTCGACAGTGTGGTCCTACCACTCCTTCTAGGTAGTCTTCATGTCTGAGACAGTAGGTATACTATGCAGCTCATGTAGCAACTCGAGAAAATTTCTACTAAAGCTATCGATATCTACAGCGACCAACGTCCCGGGAAAGGGATGTCGACGGGAGAGGGTACTTTCTCAGGGTATTCCGTCGGGCCGACAACTGAAGACAAGAAACTCTGCGCCGGTGGTAAGCCCAACGACGAAGGCGACGTGCTATCGGATGGGTTACGGGGCCGTGCGCCGCCCCTCTGTCGCCCCGGACGGAGCCTGGTGGCGGGCGCGCCGACCGTAGCCCAGCCCGAAAAAAAAATTGCTATCGATAATAAAGTTCACATAAAGGATCTCAAATTAAAATCGTTTACTATGCATAAACTCCGAGAGGGCACTTACATATTGTCAAGTTTACAAAATTAATATGAATTATCGAAAAAAATAAACTACCACCGGATCGCAACGCTACCGCTACTGAGAAGATTCGGCAAGAAACTCAGCGGGCTTGTCTTTATTTTTTTTTCTTCTTTCAAGATATGAAATGGTGTAGGTACAACATGTTTTGTAAGAACTAGCTCCAGTGTGATGCCCGTCGAACCACACAATATGAAATATAATTTAAACGATTATGGCTGGACCAGATTCCACAAGCGGCACCCGATCACGAGTTAACTACTAGAGCAGCCATCACTCCCCTCAACCACTATGGAGGGAAGGGAGAGACCCGTTCCATGCAGCTACCGCAAGCAGATCCTTCAGTGAGCAGGACCAACACTATATGTTACAAATGGCGAAAAAGCAAAATTTCGTAGCAAAACACGCTACGCTTTACAATAAAAGTTATAAAACTGCTACTTTAAGGTCTACCGTAAGCTCTGTCTTATCATATCTACACTAATATTATAAAGAGGAAGAATTTATATTTTTGTGTGTGTGTGTGTATGTTTGTAATGAATAAACTCAAAAACTACTGTGCCGATTTCACAAATTCTTTCACCATTGGAAAGCTACATTCACCCTGAGTAATATAGGCTATATTTTACCCCGGTATACCCACGGGAACAGGAACTACGCGGATAAGGCAACTGAAACCGAAGCGAAGAGAGGGCGGGCTGCTAGTATATTATATAGTGATAGGAGCACATTGTCGACAGTCTTCTGTCTAAAGCTGCTGCCCAGTCTGTTCGTGGTATTACCGCATTCTAGACAAAATCAATCTCTGAGTAGTAGCAATTTCTTACCGCACTTCGCTCGCTGAAAATCGACGTCTAATTAGCAGCAATTTTTTTTTATTGCAAACGGTGGCAAACGAGCAAACAGTACACCTGATGGTAAGTGTTGCTGCCGCTCATGGACCTTTACAAGGCTGCTGCCTACCGCGAATAAATTGAAGGGAGTGTGAATGCGTGCATTGAGGCTCGGTGATACCAAGGGCACCACCAAAATCCTCCACACGCAAACACCCTCAGAAAATTGGGCTTCCGGCTCTCTCGCTCACCGAACGAAGCGCAGTAACAAATCGCTACTACTCAGACGTCGATTTTCTGCGATTACAGCACTTCGTTTGGTGGGCGAGGAAGCCGAAAGCCTAACTTTCTGACAGTATTTGCGTGTGGTGGATTTTGATGATACCTTTTGTATCACTGAAACTCATTGCACACATTCATACTCCCTTTACTTTCTTCACGGTAGGCAACGGCCTAGCAAAGGTACCATAAGTGGCAGTATCATTTACCATCAGGTGTGCTGCTTGTTCATTTGCCATCAACAGCAATAATACAGCTGCCCTTCACGTAGTTTTACATCCTGTTATCTACTGCCTTCTTAGCCAATTCTGCTTCATGTACCCCTTTTTGCATTAAAGAGAAATGGATTCATTCGAACTCCGCCCGTTTTCCTTTTCTAATTAAACTTGTTGCGGCTTCGAAGACAATTAAAAGGTTCCAGGACTCCTTGAGGGTCAAACTTTGACGTCTTTGACGAAGACCATTATAGATTCCAGCTTACAGCAGTTGCAGTGATGAAACTATGTGGTAGAATTAGTATAAATTAACAAAAATGCTATGCTATTGGAACACTATCAGGACAACAATAGGCAACTATAGACCCTATTTAAATGAACTTACAGTATGAAATGATCATCATCATCATCGTTTCAGCTCATATACGTAACACTGTTGGGCTCGAGCCTCCTCCATAATAGGAGGGAAATTGACCTTACTATACCATGCCTCAGATAGGTTGGTATAGGGTTTTATTTCGAGTTTTCCTTCTCTTGCGTAGTTGTTATATGCGTTTGGTATCCCTTAGTCGTCTTTTACGACATCCACGAGTAAGATAGGGAGTCATGATTTTTATTCCGTCATCACACAGGGCTTAGTAATATCCAAGACATAGGTATTCATATGTTTTTTCGTATAGTAACGTATTTCAAATATAATTTTTCATCCACTCTCTTGCTTGTGGATATCCTATGAGATGACTATAGAAATTGTATGCAGATAACATCAATACAAGAGAAGAAAAACTCGGCAGAAAACCCTATGCCGATACGTGTAATCAGCGTGGTATAGTAGATCAATTTCTCTCTCATTGTGGAGCAGGCCCGAGGCCGCCAACTAGGCTCTTTTTTTGTTTTTTTTTTTTGGGGTGGGCTGCGGTCGGCGCACTCCTCGCACCACTCCGTCCTGGGCGACAGAGGGGCGTAAGCACGCACAACCGCAACCCACCCGAACACCACGTCGCCTTCGTCGTTGGGCCGACCACCGGAGCAGGTTTACTTGTCATCAGTGGTCGGCCCGACGGAATAACCCCTAGTGGGGTTCCCTCCCATCGACCGACGTCCCCCCCTCGGGGAGGACGTCGGTCTTTCCTTACGCGGTCGGCCTTTCGGCGGGTGACGGACTAATTCCCCGGTCACGTCACCCGCGTGCTCGGCTAAAGCGGCACGCCGCCAACTAGACTTGCGCCAACTTCAACTGATGCCGCGTGGTTAGCTATTACCAAGGAGAATTGACGTCAGGCAGGCTGCTGGTCATAAAACCCATGCCAATAACTTTTTCAATATGGACAATGAAAGAAGGATACATATTGAGTTGATCCCATGTAATTGGGATAAGAGTAAGATGATGATGTGGAGGCCCAAGCCCAACAATGGGACTTATGTTGGCAAAGATGAAATGATGTTGATGTTATCTGTAATACGATTTATCTTAGATATCATTTGTATCTGTATTTGCCATCATTGGATAATCGGACAGATACGTCACAATTATCGTAATTGTTCGTATTATATCTGCGTTTTGGACTGATGCAGCCTGGTGTACTGACTGTTATATCTCAATATATATACGAGAATGTATTTTATGTAAAGAAAAATATCGGTAACTTTGAAAAAAATTGGTTGCCTGTAAAGTCGGTATACGGGCGTAAGTTTTACGTGACAACGACTTTGAGTGGTAAAATAATTTTAATGTGAATATTCATTCGTATAGTAGGAAGAAGGATGAAATAATAGTAACAATTTAAAACATTTATTTATACAAAGAATTATATTTAAAACATTAATTTGTACAAAGAATCTCGCACTGAATTTCATATTAACAAAATTTTATTTTTACCTTTACACATACATACGTATTTATATACAAATATACAATTTTTATGTCTGTCTCTCTCGCTCTTAGGCGGGCTAACCATGCCCGAGTGGAAGGGACGCGTGCCTCTCACTCGCTCTCATTGTGAGCGCATAACGTGAGCGGAGCGTAACGCAGTTTCTTGAAGTGTCACCCGGCAAACCAATTTATAAGACGTTGTCACGTCAATATAATGACATTCATCATGTAAATACTCGGAATAAGGATAAATTAGTTGTACACAGTACTCGTCTTCAACGAGTTAACAGATCCTTCATGGGGCAATGTATACGCTTCTACAACAAATTACCTATTAATATTCGAGATATGCCAGTTAATAAGTTTAAAAAAGCAATCAAGAGTAGATTTTGTAGAAAAGGTTATTATAAAATCTCGGATTATCTTGATGATAATACAGACTGGTTATGAGCAGCTCCTGATTCAGGCATTTTCTCATTATTTCAAAAGGTGTTACATACATGTTTATTCTGTTGCTGTTAATATAATTGTAAAGCGTAGCGTGTTTTGCCAAAAGAATTTGTTATTTAATCTGTGTTTTATGTTTGTGGCCCATGGTATTGGTCATGCTCACTGAAGGGTCTGCTTGCGGTGGCTACGAGGAGCGGGTCACTCCCTTCCCTCCATTGTGGTTGAGGGGAATGATGGCTGCTCTAGTGGTTAACTCGTGATCGGGTGCCGCTTGCGGGATCTGGTCCAGCCATGGTACTTTTTCGTTATATTTAATAACTGTATTGTATGATGGTTCGAAAGGCATCACACTGGAGCTATTAATAGACATGTTGTTGTATATTATCTTATTAAAAAAAAAATTGTAAATGAATAAAAAAGAAGACAAGCCCACTGAGTTTCTTGCCGGATCTTCTCAGTGCGGTCGCGTTCCGATCCGGTAGTAGTGTAAGGTAAAATGTAAAAAAGTGACCATATGTAAGTGCCCCCGCGGGGTTTATGCATAATAAAGTATTTGAATTTGAATTTGAATTTGTAATTTCGCATTCCTAAACGGCTGGACCGATGTTCCAATCGGCCACGGTAGGTGGTGCTGCTGTCGATTTCAAAGAGAATTCCTTTTATTTTATTAAACAGAACGTCTATTGGGTCAGCTAGTATATATATATAAAATAGACCAATAGTTAATCATATAAAAAATACTAAAACATCATCCCATATTTTAAAGTGAAAAACGCACCTATGGCGAATACGCGTAAGTACGCAAAGTAGTAATAGTTTAAACTATTTTCCTAGGGATTTATAAAAGACAGACATCTTCCGCTTGCTGCTGACAGGCTGTATCCGTTTTCATAATATTCTTTATATATATAATTCTGCAGTCCATGTGATAGAACTCCTCCTAAACGGGCTGGACCGATTTTGATGATTTTTTGTGCGTTTCACTGGATCCGAGAATATTTTAGGTTAATAATTAGATCCGGTAGGTGGTGCTGCAATAAATTTGAAGGAGAATTTCTTTTATTTTTTTGGTTTGTATAGAACAGCATATATTAGGTCAGGTACATTTTTATAAATTATTGAATGGTAAAGTCAATCTATGCCATTCAAAAGTGATTAAAACGTAAATAAAATAATTTCTTGTAATGCAAAAATTTATATCGTGTCTTTACGACACATCCTGTGTCTAGTTTGCTTTATTCTCAGTCTTATAACAGTGGTAATTTAAAAAAATACACCCACCCCAAGTTTGAAAATAGAACACTGTTTAAGTAATACGCGATAAAAAGGCTTAAAATGGCGCCAACAAAATGGCGGACGCGAAAAAAATAACAAGTAATTACACACGCTATGTAAAGGGGAGAACGCATGGAGGGTGAAACAAGAGTGTTTTGTTTTACTTTAATATTTCACTCCTGTCACCAACTAAAATACACTCTTTGATTAAAAACGTACCTTTTGAAGTGAGACATTGCCTTAAAAACAGTAAAATCTTATAGGGTGCGTAAGGCGTAATGACTTTTTTTTCATATGGCGACATTATAATAACACAATACTTCACCCCATTTACTCTCCGTGGTCTTTCAGTCTACAAAATGGGTTTCATCTCAGCCCATACACGTCCTACTGCTTGACTTGGGCTTTCTCCACTATGGGAGGGCAATTGACCTACTATACCACACTGGTCAGACGTATTGGTATAGAATTTATTTCGAGTTTTCCTTCTCTTGCATAGATATTATATGCATATACCCTTGGTCGTCTTTTACGACACCTACGGACGATAGAGGTGGTGGTGAATTGTATTCTTACTTCATCACCACACGGATAGAAACTAAAATCTGTTTAGGGATCAGAAATTACCAGGATAATGACGTACTATACTTTTTTATGCATGCCATGTTATAGACACACCCCATCCATTTCGTCCGGGGCGATGGAAGGGCTGCGTGCGCCCCCATAACTCACTGTATTCTCTCCCTATCTTCATTGGGCCGATTACTGGTACTGATATACGCCGCACTATCCTAGAAAAAACTTATAACACTGCGATCACTAACCTGCCGGCCAAGAGTGGAAATTATAACATTATCCTATGTTATACTACGTTTGACAAAGATCACCGATTGGCTGATAAATGTATTACTTTCAAATGATGTTTTTATGGCGGCGTTGCATAATTTTCCGTGTATTGACGGAGTAAGAGTACAATTCACCATACCCTCTCTTGCCCTGTTCTAGTACTTATATATTCGTAACACTATAATTTTGAGGCAATTTCCACTCCACTCTCTAGTCCGAGGGTATCGTAAAAAACAACTAAAAGATATAATATGCAGATAACATGAATGCAAGAGAAGAAAAACTCATTATAAAAGCCTACGCCAACATGTCTGATTAGTGCGGTATAGTAGGTCAAATTCCCTCTCATAAAGGAGGAGGCCCGAAGCCAACAGTGGGACTGGATATGGGCTGATGATAATGATAGTGTAATTAATCATCAGCGCCTTGTTCTTATCCTAATTACCTTTGGGTAAAATGTACTCTTCTTTCATAGGACATATTGCAAGTTATTGATTAGGCGTCTGGCTGATATTAAAGCGGTTTTAATTAGAATTAACTAGTCGTAAGACCACACTGTCGACATTTATCTGTCTACAGCCGCGGGCCGGTCCGTCCGGAGTAGTACTACGCTCTCGCAGAAAATCGAAGTCTGAGTAGTAGGGTAATTATCAAAAAATGCCGAAATTCTTGTCCTTGAAGTTTCTGTAAAAATACAACAAAGGAATGGATATTACTAATATTTCTATATAATCTACATAACTATACCTAAAGGTTTCACATAACATTTAAGAGCTGTATAAATAAATAAATAAAAAAGCATAACCATAATGTGCCCAATATCATTCCCTCACTGTGTCCCAATTTTAGTACCAAGTACCAATTTTATTTACTTTAATTTACCAAAAAAAGCATAAAAATCATTCGAATCATATTCAAGTAGGTTGGATTATTTAAAAATATTATAAATTTATAGCAAACTCGAAATTATCGTTATAAAGTAAAACGCGCGTTGAAATTTTGTATATTTATATGAGTCTCACAAAAATTAATCATTCCCTCACACTATTACTAACAATTGAATTATAAACGCATTTTAAATAAAATACGAATGCTACTATTAGTTTTTGAAAGCTGACACTAATGTCAATTTATCAAAATGGCGAATTTTCTGTAATTGTGCTTGGGTATGCGCTGCAAGAAGATTTTATTAATTTTTATGGTTGAATTAAATTTCTGATCGTCATTTCATCATATTCTATAAAAACAAAAGGTAAGTACTTTAACTGATTATAAGTTGCACAGATAATATGGCTTTTGGGAGTAATTTCCTTAAGAAGAAAAATTGTTTTAAAAGTAAGGTATATAACCTTACTTACCTTACCTACTTAATTAAATACCAAAAATACAAGAAAAAGGTCAAGTAAAATCTATACCGCAAGGAGTTCCTGTATGAGAAGATAAAAAAGTTAGAACTGGGAGAAAAACAGCTAAATATATAGAGACAAAACAGTGAAAGTGCAAAAGAATTTGGCAAGACTGTTAGATCAGACACCACCTCCTACCCCAGAACCTAGGCAAAATAATGATGAATTAAGAAATCTGGCAGTTAATCGGAGAAAGCAGCAACTCAGAAGACATAGAGGAATACTTAATGTAAAAATATCTAGATTACAGGAAAGACTGAAACAAGGATTAAGAAAAGACCATAACAAATGTGTAATGCACGCAAATTTTCAACGGATGATCATGAAGTTACATGGAAATAAAGTATAGCCTTTGAAGTATAGCCCAGTGATTAAGATACGTACATACCATGCCACGGGTCACGGATTTGATTCAGACGCAGGACAATGATTGTCTTGTTTTTCGGGGTTTGTTTTAATTACGTTTATAAAAAAACCCCTTTTTTAAAATAAACAATCATTAACTAAAATTAGTTTAAAAATAAATCATCCACTGGGTTTTACTTTATTTAAAATTAAATACGGTTTGGAATCTTTTTCCGAAAGCATAACAAAGATAAAAAATACACTGTCTTTATAATAATCAATTATCATTATTTGGCTTTTCACTGTGTACTGCTGAAGTCTGAACGCAAATACCGTAGAACACATTATAGGGCGGTCCATTCATTGCACGTGTTATTATCGTAATTATTAAGTTTTGCAGGCAGGTTGATGATCACAGTACGATATTTATTAACTTCTCAGAAAAGCGCTGCTCCCCTGTGTCTTACTGATACCTTAGCCAATTTTTACAAGTGCCATTGATAAGTAAAGAATAGTGACAACCATATTCTTTGAAAAGGAAAACTCGAAATCAAACCCTATACCAACATGTCTGACCAGCATTCTATAGTAGGTCAAATTCCCTCCTATTGTGGAGGAGGCCCGAGCCCAACAGTGGGACGTATGTGGGCGGGCGACCACCAGTGCCGGGTTCCTTGTCCTCAGTGGTCGGCCCGACAGAATACGCTTTCGGATACCCTCACCTCTCGACGTCCCTGTCCCGGGACTTTGGTTGCCGTCGCGCGGTCATCCTCACTGCGGCTGACGGACTAAAGTCCCCGGTCCGTAAAAATTCATATTGCATTTATACAGAATATTTTTTTAAATATATCATCATCATTCAGCCTATCGTCCCAGCCACCGTCCACTGCTGGACGTAGGTCTCCCTCATGTTTCGCCACAAAGTGCCGTTCTGTGCCGCCTACATCCAACATATTACTTCCGCGTGCTAATTCTTCGTGTTATGTCGGTTGCAGCGGTTCTTCTACGGGTTTTCGTATTTAGCATTCTATCTCTCAGAGAAATCCCGAGCATATCCCGCTTCATAGCACTGTAAGACTTTGAGGTGAGGATCAAAATCCGAAAATAAATACCCGCTATGCGCCTAAGATCCGCAGCTAACAAAAAGATTTACAGCTTTTTTTTTTATTTTAAATAAAACTATTTTTAAGGGTTTTATCGCGTTTGTATTTGATTTTTGAATGCCCAACATTTCGAACACTACAGCGTTCATAGTCACGGGAAGACTGGCTTTTTTGTTTAGGAGGCTTCAAGATCAGACTATAATGTTTAATAAATTTTAGCTAAAAATCATGTTTCCATCATTCCGTGTGGTGACGGAGTAAGAATACATTCACCACCTCCTCTCTTGCCCAGGGTTGTTGTAAAAGACGACTAAGGGATATCATATGCGTATAATATCTATGCAAGAGAAGAAAAACTCACAACAAAAACCTATGCCAACACGACTGACCAGCATGGTACAGTAGGTAAATTTTCCTCCCATAGTTGAGAAGGCTCGAGTCCAACAGCGCGACATGTATGGGCTGAGATAATGATAAAATGATGAAATAAAACTATTTCTACGGGTTTTATTGCGTTTGTATTGGATTTTTGATTGCCCAACGTTTCGAACACTTTACAGCGTTCATAGTTACGGACAGACTGGCCTTTTCTTGGTTTGGGAGGCTACAAGGTCATTAGACGTGGACAATAAATAAATTTTAACTAAGAATCATCTTGGTTAGCTTTCAAACAAAATAGCTGTATCATAATTAATCGATAGGACCTTCATACCACAGACTCCCCATTTTTGCATCAAGTAATAAAAAAAAAAACAATAAAAAATAATACATCAGCACCATATCATATGTTAATCGTTTAGTTAAAAATTCAGAAGCCGGAGTTAAAGTTATAGAACACAACCAAAGTAATCCCTATCCATGCTTTCCCCAAGAAAATGTCAATTTGGTTCCTCTGAAAACTTCTGAGAACATTTGGCTGTGACAATATTTCATGTAATTTACTCTTTTAGGGACAGAATAAATTTATTCTCTCGCTAAATTTTTCGTTCCCGTGTTACGTCTGCGACAGATGTTTGGAATATTTTTTTTTTCCTCAGTTTTATTTTCATTTTTTGTACTTATTATTTTGGTAGTATTTGTGGGATACAATAACTTGAAAGTTTATGTATTCAACTTAGTATCTTTAAGTAGATTCAATTACTGTTGTTTACAGACGTATTTTTTAAATGAATCGTTGTAAGAGGTTTATTATTTTGACCTGTATAGGAACGCTTTCAGAATACAATGTATCAATACAATTTACTTTTCACGGTATTCGTTATTGTCGCCTCAACAATTCCATTACAGTATCATCCCCTTTCCATGTGATGGCGGAGTAAGAATTCATCACCCTTTATTCTGCCCGTGAGTGTCGTAAAATACGACTAAGGGATATAATATTCATACATCATCTTAACATGTGAATGGAAACTTGATAAAAACCTTATGCCAACACTTCTGACCAGCATGGTATAGTAGGTCAATTTGTACTTGCGCCTCATACCGCCCTAGCCGAGGTCGCGGGTGACGTGATCGGGGAATTAGTCCGTCACCCGCCGAGAGGCCGACTGCGTGAGGAAAGACCGACGTCCTCCCCGAGGGGGGGACATCGGTCGATGGGAGGGTACCCCAAATAGGGGGTATTCCGTCGGGCCGACCACTAATGACAAGTAACCCTGCTCCGGTGGTCGGCCCAACGATGAAGGCGACGTGCACGTGGTGTAGGTAGCGGGTGTGCGTGCTTACGCCCCTCTGTCGCCCCGGACGGAGTGGTGCGAGGAGCACGCCGACCGCAACCCACCCCCAAAAAAAAAAAGTAGGCCAATTTCCCTCCTATTATGGAGACGGCTCAAGCCAAGCAATGGAACGTATATGAACTGAAACTAAATTATAGAAGTCATTTGTGAAAACGGGCATTAAATTAAAACCTCATATTATTGTAACTAAAATTAAAATAATTGCACAAAGATGCAACAAAGATATATGGTACATTATACACATCGTGCCTGACAGCATTCGCCTCCTTTGAGCGCAGCTAAAGTTTCATAAAGTGTAAGCGAGCAACGACATCCGATAGAAGGCTCTCGTTCAACTACAAAGGCAACTATTGTATTCCATCTCAGACGTCTTTTAATGAAAAATATAACTTGTTCAAACGTCATAGTTACTGAATGGAATGCCATAATAGTTTTCTTGATGATGTTTACTTTTTAATCATCTTTCATTAAAAAATCTACTTATTTCTTGAGCACGGGGCCTCCTCCGTATTAAGACAGAAATTGGCCTACTATGCCACGCTGTTCACATATGTTTTAATAGGGTTTTAAGTCCAGTTTTTACCCGACTACAGCCGGAGGAGGGTTATGAATTAGACTAGTTATGTTAACTGTCCACAAACCATATATAGTCTAGGACATATCATAAGGATTATAAAAAGTGCTGGGACATAGAAAAATACACTATATTTTTTGGAAAAAAATTTTCGAGAGTTTTTCCTTTACATATACAGGATGTATCAGGTCATGGGACAACTGTTCGAGTATGTTGTAGTTTAACGGTCTAAATTATAATTAGAATGTACATTACACGAAAAACAATATAACATAAAAGATATAGTGATTTCAAAAAAATGTGTCTAAGAGTCTATGCCTTAAACGTTACGTATTATGTAGGCATGTATAGACAGAATACATGTAGGCATGTACAGACAGAATACATGTAGGCATGTAAGGCTTCGACAGTATAATTTCATTCATTTATACCTAGAATTGCGCAAATGCTTCAATGACATGTAAGTACAACGGCAAGCGGTCAACGCTCATAGGCCGATCAGCTGTTTTAAAGCGAAGTTTGTTTTGCTTATGTGAACGTAATCATTGATTTCTTCAATTTCTAATGAATATTTAACAAAGTATGAATATGTTGCGTATTAAGTATCATTGACTTTATACATTTTAATCAGATTTATACGAAAAAGCGATGACAAAATTGAAAACTTTACACATCTCTAATTTCTAAACGAATTAATATTTTTCGTTCAAATTTTTTTTATGGGTTCCTACCACCATTGCCTAGCCCCCTTTTGACCAGTTGTCCCATAACCTGATACACCCTGTATAGCATAGGGTCTGTGGACTCAAGAGGTTAATATAACCGCCCTAGAAGTGCTACGAGTTCACAGACCATATGTGGTCTGTGTAAAAAAAATGCTTCTAATAAAGTATAAATATTTTATAACACATAAATATATATTTTAACCCCAAATCTACGGACTTTTAATAGAAACTCTACTGAAAGTACAGGACATACCCACTCCGGAGTACGGACTGTTAACCTGTTAATAACCATTCTCCAATATTTCAACTTATTTACATAGACACGGACAACAATAGGAGGTAAATTAACCTACTATGCCTCTCTGGTCAGATGTGTTTGGGATAGGGTTTTAAGCCGAGTTTTCTTCTTTTTCCTCCATGTTATCATATTCCTTAATCATCT
Organism: Lymantria dispar; assembly: GCA_032191425.1. Classification (NCBI taxonomy): domain Eukaryota; kingdom Metazoa; phylum Arthropoda; class Insecta; order Lepidoptera; family Erebidae; genus Lymantria; species Lymantria dispar. Next base: position 3,013,624 of record CM063442.1, on the reverse strand, counting down.
TTAATGATACGCACGGGCGAGATAGGGATAGTATATTGTATTTTTACACTTTCACCATATACTTAGTCTAGCCATAGATACTGTTACAATTAAAAATAAACAAAATATGATATTTGAATTTGAAATCTGTCATTTTTATATGATTGTTCATTGTGTTTTCTCATTTTAGCGCCAATAAATTGTACAATATTTTGCGATATTAAAATGGAGTGGGGTGATAAAGAGAAACGCATCGCTGTGTTTGCATTACATAAAGTAGGTATGGAGCCAAATGCAATTTTTAAAACTAACTAAACTAATACACTGTAAAAGTAAATAATGTTATATGCAATAGAAAAAAAAAATATCTTTGTGGTACAGTATTTATGGCAAGACTAGGTAGAAATACTTTTTAATGTAAGCCTTAAAAACCGGTCTATTCTTAAAAATCTGTAAATAAATGGACAATAAATAGAATTATGGTGGCAAACTTATATTTTGCGAACGTTAAACTGTTTGCAAAGCCCAATGATTTTGATGTTAATTAAGGTTTGAGGAGGCCGAATCCAGCTGTGGTCATCGATGGGATATTGGCGAAATAAATTGCCATAATTCTAACTAATAATATAAATGCGAATGTATTTATTTATTTATTATCTCTAAATCGATTTTATAAAAACCTTCAACAATGGAACATTATCAACTAGTAACATAGACTTGATTATCGTCGAATTGGCATTCGCGCGCGAATGGGAACTATGTAGGTGAAACCGCGGGAATTTTGCTAGTGAAATATGATTACGGACCATTAGAAAAGTTAACAATATCGGAAGACATTTGATACTCATGTCATCATCGTCATCACCGCGGCTCATAAACATCCTACTACTGAGCTTAAGCCTTCTCTACAATGCGAGTTAAATTTACCTACTATACCACGCTGGTCAGACGTGCTGGTATTTTAAGTTTTCCCTCTCTTTCATTGAGTATCTGAATATCTGCAAATTAGACCCTGAGTATCTGAACATCTGAAAATTAGACCCTGAGTATCTGAATATCTGAAAATTAGACCCCTTAGTCGTCTTTTATGACACCCACGGATAAGAAAGAGGCAAATTGTATTCTTACTCCGTCACCACACGGAAATCTATGTGAATTTTACTATAGTTTTACTATAGTTTACTATAGCAACCCGCCCTCGTTTCGCTTCGGTTTAAGTCTTTCCTGCGTAGTTCCCGTTCCCGTGGGAATACCGGGAAAAAATATAGCCGAGTTTACTCCCTGACATTATAGCTTTCCATTGGTGAAAGAATTTTTGAAATCAGTCCAGCAAACGGCTGATTACCGTGACCGTACCGAAACGGAAGATTACCCTGAACAAACAGACAGTCAGACAGACAGACAAAAAAAATAAAGTGTATTTTAGGCATAGGTATAGTGCAAATAACCGTGTGAGCATGAAAAAAGTCTATTATTTTGACATTACAAACAGACACTCCAATTTCATTTATTGGTATAGATAACATATTTATGTATATACTTACACTTTACACTTTTACCGAACAGTTATGTTTTAACTCTTTAAATTATAATATACGTTTTAAAGATAGCATTTGTATTTCAAATTTCGACTTTGGTCCAGTTAGGGTAAATTGGTAAATTACCCGCAGTGCTTCCCCACTGTTTACCTTATTCCCCTTGCCCTTTTTGAACGAGTTTGCGTTATAGTTCAAATATTATTGATTAATGCTTTCCAACTTTAATATGTACCACTTCAATTCAGTCTATAAATTTTATAAAACTTTAAATTTATTCACTGCGATGAAACCCTTTCATGCTTTGGTCTAGTAGTAATAAAAGCAGATAATTGATATCTCTCGAGTTCTTATCCTAGATCTCATAAAGAACGTAAAAATTAGATTAGATTTAGTATTCTATTTTAGGGTTCCGTACTCAAAGAGTAAAAACGGAACCATTTTACTATACTTTTTTTTTTAGGGGGGTGAGTTGCGGTCGTCGCGTTCCTCGCACCACTCCGTCCGGGGTGACATAGGGGCGTAAGCACGCACACCCGCAACCCACCCGCGTGCACGTCGCCTTCGTCGTTGGGCCGACCACCGGAGCAGGGTTACTTGTCATCAGTGGTCGGCCCGACGGAATATCTCCTATTTGGGGTACTCTCCAATCGACCGACGTCCATCGGGGAGAACGTCCGTCTTTCCTCACGCGGTCGGCCTCTCGGCGGGTGACGGACTAATTCCCCGATCACGTCATCTGCGGCCTCGGCTAGGGCGTAATGAGGCGCAAGTACTCGCGCCTACGCTGCCCCAGTCGCCGGCGGTGGATCGCCTCATCGAGGCTGCGCTCCTCGCGCAGGCAATCCGCCGCCTCCTTCTGCGAGATCACTGCCTCGCAGAAGGCTGCGACCGCGTCCCAATTCCTGACGCCGCCGACCATCGTCCTAGCGATAGTCGGCAACGTCAGGTCGGCACCAAACCATATTACTATACTAAGACTTCGCTGTCTGTCCGTCCGTCTGTCTGTCACCAGGCTGTATCTCAAGAACCGTGATACACAGTTGAAATTTTTACAAATTATGTATTTCTGTTGCCGCTATAACCACATATACTAAAAATAAAATAAATATTTAATGCGGGCTTCCATACAACAAACGCGATTGTTTTGGTACGGAACCCTTCAAGCGCAACTCCGACTCGCACCTAGCCAGTTTTGTTAATATTTATTTTTATTCATGTCATGATAAATTACTTTTAATTTATGTGTGTGAGTCGCACACGATATCCCACGGCCTGAAGAACAACGTCAATAAAAGTCAGCTAATGATTCTTAAAACGAAAAAGATGCTGAACTACTTCATATTTCTGAAGGAGTGTACGGGACGGCACTGCTTAGGATAAATAATTTTAAATACTTGGGCCTCTGGATAAGAGTTAACTTAAAAGACAATATTCATATAGAGAAGAAACGTAGGTCGCTGTCTGTCCGCTGTAACATGCTGGCTCGGATTTGTACAGTGTATGGTACCAATCAAAATAACGCTTTTTAAAGGATATTGTCAGTCGTTTAACACCTGTAGCCTGTAGCTTCATCGCAGCCCAGATACGTCCCACTGTTGTGCTACGGCCTCCTCCACAATGGGATGGAATTTGACCTACTATACCATGCTGGTCAGACATGTTGGTATAAGGTTTTATTTCGAGTTTTCCTTCTCTTGCACAGATCTTATGTGCATATTATATCCCTGAGTTGTCTTGTACGACATCCACGGGTAGGATAGGGAGTGGTGAATTGTATTCTTACTCCGTCACCACACGGAAAACGCGTGTAGCTTACGGCGGGCATACCGCGACTTACATGTTCAATACAACAATGCACTTAGGGTACTATTGGGACTGCTATGGCGATCTAGTATAACATGTATGGTCACGAAAGCACGCGTTGATGAATTTGCCGCTATCATGAGAAAAAGACTGACGTCCTAAGAGGGGCGTCTGAGAGGAAGGGTGCCCGAAAAGGTATTCCGTCGGGCTGGCCATGAACGACAAGTAATTCGCTACCTGTGGTCGGACGAAGGAGAGGGAATACGTTGGGTTATGAGGACGTGCGCTGCCTTTTCGTCACCCTGAACGGAATGAACGGTGTGTGCGTTGACATAGCACCCCCCAAACAAAAACAAAAACGATATAAGAAAGAGGAGTGCCTCCCTGATGTCACGTTTACGCGGCAGTGCTAACAGTATCCTAGGCATTTTAACAGATCAGATGGCAACTCTGATTTTGCAAAACTGCTTACGACTTCATACCGAATTTTAAAAATATGTATATTCTAACACTAGTTCTTAAGCAAATTGTTACTAACACCTATGGATCTTATCTGAAATAGATGTATATCATTATTATAAAGCCCTTCGTTGGAAAATATTATTAACATTTTAATACAATTAAGCATTAAGCAATATAAAATAAAGATTTTAAGGATTTTATGGCGTATTTATTTGAATTTGATTACCAGATATTTAGAACACCAGCGTTCATGGTTAGTATCATCCTGTAAATGCTGTAAAGTGTAGAGAATTAAACTATTACGCAATACACATAAACACGCTAAGAAAATTGTAGGAAAATTTGCTTCATAATTTAAAGAACAGTATTTCAGTTTACGATAAATAACTTGTACAAAATGACTGCCTACCAACTTTAATCGAGAACTCACTAATTAATTAAAGACTTCTTTGGGAAATTATGCGGAATATGAAAAAGCACGTTAAGCTAATACTACATCACATATAATTTAATCTTTTCTCTGTATTATATTATATTCAATTTCATTAAACTTATTTTAATATTTATCTCAGCCTATGTCTCAATATGGGGCTCAGGCTTCTTCCATAATGCGAGGTGAATTGATCTACTATTCCATGCTTGTAAGATGTATTGGTGTAGGGTTTTATACCAAGGTTTCCCTTCTTGCATCAATGTTACCTTAGATCCTTAAGTCGTATTTTACGACATCCATGGACATCATAGTTATATTCTTACTCGGTAACCACACGAATAATATATTATAATGATATAATTAATACCCCTGCAACGTCTATGCAAGAGAAGGAAAACTCGAAACGGAACCCTATATGAACCTGTCTGATCAGCATGGTATAGTAAGGTCAATTTCCTGCTTATTGTGGAGGAGGCTCGAGCCCAACAGTGGGACGTATATGAGCTGAACTACAAAATCTTCAAGTACAGAATATACCAATTTAGACTGCCTCATGACATTTTTACGTTCCCATCAAAAATCCGTATTAATTTCAACTTGATGCTGGCACTGTAATATTTTTATTTACCCAACAAAAACCATGTGACGTATGTCGGTAATATAACAAAGTCGCAGGTAATGCCCGAATTAATATCGCTGCGAGCCGTAATAAGGACAGATGACATTCTCTTATTCGTTCCACGAAACGGATGGATGGATATAGTGGAGTTCTAGGTGAATTTGTGTTTTTTAATTTTAACATGTTTGGAACTTATTGCTATCATCTATACCAATAAATAAAATTGGAGTGTCTGTTTGTAATGTCAAAATAATAGGCTTTTTTCATGCTCACACGGTTATTTGCACTATACATATGCCTAAAATACACTTTATATTTTTTTTGTCTGTCTGTCTGTTTGTTCCGGGTAATCTTCAAAACGGCTAGACCGATTTCAAAAATTCTTTCACCAATGGAAAGCTATAATATCAGGGCGTAAACTAGGCTATATTGTATCCCGGTATTCACACGGGAATGGGCACTATTCAGGAAAGACGACTGAAACCGAAGCGAAGCGAGGGCGGGTTGCTAGTAATAAGTATAATAACATCCTATCTAATATTATAAATGCGAAAGTGAAGTGCGAAGTGGTAATTTTGAAAATCGATTTCATAAATGATCCCAGCTTGTGGACGTCCACTGTTAGACACAGGTCTGCTATGCCTCCTGTCCATTACTACTTCATTCAATGTGCTAATTCTTCAGCCTACGTCAGTTACACCCGTCTTTCTACGGATATCGGTATTCCGGATTTTATTACGCAGAGAAATACGGAGCATATTCCTCTACATAGTACTGAGCGACTTTGAACCTTTTTATGAGAGTGACTTTTAGAGACCATGCTTTTTTGCCCTGCTGACGTAATTGAACATGGTGCCAAATTCCCCCAGGGATTCTACCATGACTACAATATCAACAGTAAGATGATTCAATGGTGATATTGATTCCATTTTTCTTCTTTGTCACTGGATTAGTCTCGGGAACAGACTTAGTAGAGTTTCTATGCAAATAATTCAGCACTTCTATGAATGATGATAGTTCGTTTGGCAGCACTTAAAGGACGGCAGCACTGTCCAAATTTCAACGAAGTAAATGCTATTTCATAGTCCATTAACGCTAGACACATAGGCCCATTACTGTTCTTTATCTTCTGTATAAAATGGTGTATCATGTAGATATGGTCCATGGTACTATAACTTCTTCTAAATTCGGCTTATTATGGCGGCTGGAAGTCGTCAAGCTTTTTTTTTTGGTTGGGTTATGGTCTGGGTCTAGTGATGAAAGGGATGCGCGTGGCCCACACAACACACCGTATTCTCTACCCCTAGCCATTGGGTCGAGTTCCTTAATTTTCATGGCCGGCCCGGCAAATCGCCGAACTTGCATGCGAGTCGTTTAGTAATAAGTCCTGAAAACAATATGTACACATAGCTCAAACGACAAATGGGGCTTTAATTCTATAAAAGTATTTTATAGGCTTCTTGAAAGAAAATACCCCCAGACTCTTTGTTTCTCGGCTCGTGAACGTCACCCTCGAGAATGATAGAATCAAACAGTTTCTGTAGGGCTTTTAATAATGACTTACCGTCTGCCCAATTTCACTTTTAACTTCATCATCATCATCATCTCTGCTCATACACGTCCCACTCTTGAGCTCGGGCCTCCTCCACTGTGGGAGGGAAGTTGGCCTACTATACCAGGCTGGTCAGACGTGTTGCTACAGGATTTTGTCACGAATTACCTATACAAGAGAAAGAAAGCTCGAAACAAAACTAATCAAATAAATGAATAAAGAATCTATATATTATATATATATTATATCCCTTAGTCGTCTTTTACGACACCCATGGGCAAGAGTGTGGGTAGTGAATTTTTTTTTCTATTTCCAATGGTGACAAAGGAGTAGGCATCTGATGATAAGTGATACTGCCGCACATGGACCTTTGCACTATCAGGGGCACAGATACATCCTTGTCTACCGTAAATAAAGAAGGACATGACATAGCGCTCAGGAAACATAGCTGTAGGGTAGCTCATTCTAGAGCCTGCAGCTTGCATTGCCTGAATTGTATTCTTACTCCGTCACTACACGGCAATTTGTAACTTACTATGCATGTTAAGTTTCTTTTTTTTATTTTAAACAGAGTGCCAATTCTATACCACACGCAATCGTATATGCACCACACCCATAGCTCATATTTTACAAAGTAACAAAAGTCATCCGCATACAAAACGTATACTTTTAGTCATAAAACACTACTGTTAGCAACAAAGTATAACGTAATATGCAATTTCGTAAACTTCTGAATATTACCAAAGCTTTTTATTCAAAACACATATAATATGTATTTTTTACAGATAAGTTATTAGGTAGAAATCGACAAAAGTGTGAGTCTTGTAACTATTAATTCTTCAGTTAATCATCATTCATTATTCAATCTATCGACCACAATGCTTGGTAGATTAATTGGCAATCACAGTTGGCACTACAAGTTTCCCAGAAAATATTTCTACTCATTGCGTTATTGCCCTATTAACTAGTTATTTTGATTTATATTTATTACACCCTCTCCTACTTTCAGAAGAGTGCATTATTTGAAGTTAACATACAGCTTTCAACTTCTATACAATATAAATACAATACTACAAGCAAATTAATCTATTTGCTAGAGCTTAACTGAATTAATCATTGCTGGACGAAGGATGCCCCCATTTAATCACACATGGCGCGATTATTCATTGGAATGTAAATTTTCATAATCAACATACTTGGAATGCCGCTTAACGTATATAATAAATTATGTTATAATTTTTACCTACAGAGCGCCGCTGCCCATTTTTCTAGTAATCGTTCAGCCGTTTTTTGTGACAGACAGGATAAGAATACATTTGTCCCTACCAAGGGGAAGGTAATTTCAATCGCTTGTTATAATAACCATGAGGAAATTAAAAGGCAGTCAATTTATTAATGTGTCTGTAAAAACGTGATCTTTTCCCCTTTATTTCTACTCTCACGCCTCGCGACCTCGTGCAAACATGGACCTGAGGTATCATTCATCATCATTTCAGCCTATCACCGTCCACTGCTACACGCAGGTTTCTCTCATATTACGCCACAATGTGCGGTCCTGTGCCGCCTGCATACAACGACAACCAGCAATTTTCACCAGCCCGTCAGTCTACCTAGTGGGGGGCGTCCTACACTGCGTCGTCCGATACGTGGTTGCCATTCGAGAACCTTTCTTCCCCAGCGGTTGTCAGTTCGTCGAGCGATGGTATACCCGAGGGCTATTTTCGACATTGGACCTCAAAAGGCTGATGATGATTTATATGTACTGATGTTTAGATACTAAGCAGCTCTAAGTCAGATATTGGTAAAAAACTATCTGCAATATTAATCGTTGACCACAAATTTGTAGGTAGACTTACGTAAATCGGTGTGCTTCTGTTTTGTAAATCAATTTAACGTAACCTCTATAGACCTAAAGTATAAGGTCCGATCCAGGACAACAACTTCAAAAGATAATGCATGCAACGCATTTTTCTTCTTATGAGGCAAAGTTTAAGAACATTGTATGCAAAGAAGTGACAAAAGCCAATATTTTAGCCCGAAATGTCTTAGTGATAGAATAGTCTCTAATTGTATTTAGATGATAGCAGATCTATGTGAATATCTACTACGTAACTACATCTGAGTAGGATACCCAAATGTCAAACCTCTGGCGTAAAATAATAGAAGAGATATTGAAGCTGATTTTGATTTTTTTTAATAACGGTGGCAAACGAGCAAGCAATACATCTGATGGTAAGTGTTGCTGCCGCTCATGGATCTTTGTAAGGCTGCTGCCTATCGCGAAGAAAGTGAAGAGAGTGTGAATGCGTGCAATGACGTTCGGTGATACTAAAGGCATCACTAAAACCTACCACATGCAAACACCCTCAGAAAGTTGGTCTCCCGGCTCTCTCGCTCACCGAATGAAGCGCAGTAACAAATTGCTACTACTCGAATGTCGTTTTTCTGCTCAGTGTGGTACTACCCTGGACGGACCGGCCCACGGCTGTAGACAAACAACTATCAACAATGTGGTCCTACTACATTTTATCTAATCTTTCAGTATACAGTTGCGGGCCGGACTGTCCGGCTTAACACCACACTCTGGCAAAATTGACATCTGAGTAGTAGCAATTTGATACTGCACTTCGTTCGGTGAGTGAGAGACTCAGAAACCCAACTTTCTGAAGGTGCTTACGTGAAAGTTTGGTGATACCTTTAGTATCACTGTACCTCATTGCACGAATTCATACTCCCTTCACTTTCCTCATAGTAGGCAGCGAAGAATAAATATAAGCGGTAATATCACTTACCTTCAAGTGTAGGTACTGTTTGCTAGTTTCCCACGGGTTGCAATAAAAAAGGAATGCAATAGTTGACCAGAGGACATTAGATGGATTTAGCCCAGGTTTATGTAAAGCTTTTTGTCATATTTTACAACACCCACGCACAATACAAGGGTATCAACCCGCTTTTTAGCTGCTATCACACAGCATGGGTTCAAGCCTCCATAATAGAAGGGAAATTAATTAACCATACCACGCTAGAAAGGTTTTATTTCTAAGTTTCCTTCTCTAGCATATATGTTGATGATGAATGATGCCACCCTAGCCGAGGCCGCGGGTGACCGGGCCGGTGAATATTCCGTCACCCGCAGAGAGGCTGATCGTATGTGGGCGACGTCCTGGAACGGAGATTGAAGAGAGATGGTACTCGAAAGGTAATATGCCGTGTTAGCCACGGATAACCAGGAATTCGGCCCAATAGCGATGAGGAAGAAATACGGTAGGTTATAGAGCCCTTGCACGGAGTGGACGTCGAGTGAGCTGACTATAACCAGCTAAAAAAATAAGAATATATGTTATATACTTGCTGTGTGGTACCGGCTTGAGAATAGTACCACCCCATCTCTTCCTGTGAGTATCGTCAAAGCGACTAAAGGATCTTTATACCAGAGAACGGGTAGCAGCTTTATTCTGTGTCTGTCCAACTTTCTGCGATCGCCAATCCGCCTGGCAAGCATGGTGAGGCCAATTTCCCTAAAACATAGATTCTCTTGGGGAGACCTGTGCCCAGCAGTAGGACATTTTATGGGTTGATATGATGATGATATGTTATATGCTTAGTCCCTTAGTCTTCTTCTACAGAGAACACGAATAAGCTAAAGGGTAATTAATGTAGTGTATTGTTACTGAGCCCACACCACATGATGGAACTATTAAATTAACATCAAATGAAAACTGAATAAGCATGAATTTAATCATTATTAACATTTTACCTGTGAATGAACCTTTTGTATTGTGCTGACATAAAAAACAATGTTAATTAAAAAATGCAAGACCAAACCAAACCGGCGTCTCGGTGTTTAATGAAACAAGGAAAAAACAAAAAAAAGAATAAACACAGAAATTGTTCTTAATAAACTTGTCACGCGAGAGGGCGAGAGTTAATTTCCTGTTTCGTCCAATCTACGGGGAAACGGATTGCCTCCATAGTGAGCGATATTTAGCTCTGTATAGCTTCATTCTAATCGTGTAATATGATGAATACATTACACACAAAACTATTTTTCCCCTCGATGCAAAAAGAGGGGTGTCATAAGTTTGACGTCGATCAGGCTGTCTGTATGTATGTGTGTGTGTGTGTGTGTGTCTGTCTGTTTGTAGCATCATAGTTCTCAAATGGATGGACCGATTTAGATGAGGTTTTTTTCATTCGAAAGCCAGTTTCCTTGTGGTAGTTCTTATTTATGTTTGATTGATATCGGTTCAGCGTTGTAAGAATATCAGCTCTAAAATGATGTAATGACGTATGATCACTCGATGAAATGCTTCACGCGTGCCAGTATAATCGTTAAACAATCATTACTTAATAATTCCTAATGAAGAGAACGTCATACTTTTTTATTTTAGTTTCAGTCGGGCGTTATTAAAATTTTACAATTTTACATAATACGAATTTTATTGCTTTTGAATTTGATTGCCCCTATGTTTCGAACACTTTACAACGATCATGATCACGGGCGGACCAAGATGTTTCACGTTTCTTACTAACTAATATTATTTTACATACTACTGTTTTTTTTTTACGGAACATATATTTAGATTGTTAAAGGGTTGTTACGGAGTGTCGATATATCATCAATACCATGCTGGTCAGATGGGTTTTATTTCGAGTTTACTTACATGAGTGTTATCTACATAGCAAGATATTATAAATCCCTTAGTCGTCTTTTACGACATTCACGGCAAAGATAGGGACTGATAAATTGTATTCTTATTCTTTCTTCGCACGGAGGGTACAGTACTTTTGAAATAAAATTATAAAAATCTCTAACTAGCACGTTATAGTAACTCAATTTTCCTTCTCTTATGTAGAAGACTGAAACCCAGTAATATAATGTACATGAATTGAGATGATAACTATAAAAAAAAGACGACTATCCCACTGAGTTCCTTGCCGGATCTTCTTGGTGCGGTCCCGTTCCGATCCGGTAGTAATTTAAGGTAAAATGTAAAAATGACCATATGTAGTTACCGCCGCGTACGTGCCGCCGCGGGGTTTATACATAACAGAGGATTTGAATTTGAATTTGAAATGATTCTAATACATTCTCATAGTAGATCGAAATTATAGTAAACTAGCAACCCGCCCTCACTTCGCTTCGAGTTCAGTCACTTTACGCGCGTAGCTCCCGTTCCCGTGGAAATATCAGTAGGTATAAAATATTGCCTATGTCACTGCCTGATATTAAAGCTTTCCATTACTGAAAGAAAATCAGTTTTGAAATCAGTTTGGTGGTTTAAGCGTAAAAGCGTAACAAACAAACAAACTTTCTTTCGTATTTATAATATGAATAAGGATTTAGTATTTCTTTTTTTTTTTCTTGGGCTGCGGTCGGCGCGCTCCTTGCACCACTCCGTCCGGGGCGACAGAGGGGCGTAAGCACGCAACACCCGCAACCCATCCGAAAACCACGTCGCCTTCGTCGTTGGGCCGACCATCGGAGCATGGTTACTTGTCATCAATGGTCGGCCTGACGGAATACCCCCTACGTGGGGTACCCTAAGGATTTAGTATTTAAAGAAGCTCGAATAATGAGAAGTTCAGACCCACATATCGCGTTTTATATTAATAATAATAATAATAATAAAACCCTCTGGGCCAGTCGTTATCTCACCATGAGACTAACGCAAAACTCGGAGGAATATTATATGGCTCTCTAAATTCTTTTGATATAAAAGAAAAAATGTATCACACGATTTATAGGAAAGCCAATAAACCGCAGGGCAGCTTGTGGCGTGCTGAATGTGAGTGGCGACACTGCGGTCCTGAGTGCCCCAGAGAGTCGGTCAGGGCCTCGTATCCAGCTGGCCTTTATTGGCTGGCTGGAGTGGAAACCGAAGAGTGCCCGCAGGATTCTCAATTCTGGCTTGCCTTAAACGGCTGGTCAGAGAGGGGTCGCCAGAGCTATATGCTCGGGGGTAGAAGTGTCATTTTCAAGGGCATAACTACGGGGAAACCACTGCGATGGTGAATCCGGCGCCGCACCGCTCGACACCCAAGCCACTTGCACCAATGTTGCCCTCCTGTTGCCCGTATGGCTTACGTGTCTGTGGCGACCGTTTGGGGGGCCCATTCAGTGAGTTGGCGAGTCACCGTCTGCCAAAGTTCAAGATGATAAAGGTATTGAAGGAAGACGACAGTTATTAAATCAATAGTTTTATGTTAATCTGGTCCATTTAACCTCCAACCCCATAATCATGTATGTATTAGATACCATCATCACACAATAGTTTTACACCTACCGTTGGCAGTCCACGTGTGTTATGTGCAGACATGGAGTGTCATCAGTAGGCGTCCCATCCCATTTTTAGATTAAATTTCTCCAAAGGCCTCTGCGTGTTGGATCCATATCCCCATGTAAGCCTTTCAAAGGACCGGGGTATCTTCTCTTTTTAACAATGTGGAAGATAGCCGTGAAACTGGGAGATACAAAATAATAATAATAATAATAATAACCTCTGGGCCAGTCGTTATCTCACCATGAGACTAACGCAAACCTCGGAGGAACATTATATGCCTCCCTAAATTCTTTTGATATAAAAGAAAAATGTATCACACGATTTATAGGAAAGCCAATAAACCGCAGGGCAGCTTGTGGCGTGCTGAATGTGAATGGCGACACTGCGGTCCTGAGTGCCCCAGAGAGTCGGCCAGGGCCTCGTATCCAGCTGGCCTTTATTGGCTGGCTGGAGTGGAAACCGAAGAGTGCCCGCAGGATTCTCAACTCTGGCTTACCTTGAACGGCTGGTCAGAGAGGGGTCGCCAGAGCTATATGCTCGGGGGTGGAAGTGTCATTTTCAAGGGCATAACTACGGGGAAACCACTGCGATGGTGAAACCGGCGCCGCACCGCTCGACACCCCAAGCCACATGCACCAATGTTGCTCCCCTGTTGCCCGTATGGCCTGTGTGTCTGTGGCGACCGTTTGGGGGGGCCCATTCAGTGAGTTGGCGAGTCACCGTCTGCCAAAGTTCAAGACGATAAAGGTATTGAAGGCAGACGACAGTTTTTCAATCAATAGTTTTTAGTTTAGCCAGTCCATCAAACCTCCAACCCCATAAACAGTTATTAAATAGCATCATCACACAATAGTTTTACACCTACCGTTGGCAGTCCACGTGTGTTATGTGCAGACGTGGAGTGTCATCAGTAGATGTCCCATCCCATTTTTACATTAAATTTCTCCAAAGGCCTCTGTGTGTTGGATTCATATCCCCATGTAAGCCTTTCAAAGGACCGGGTATCTTCCCTTGGAAGATAGCCGTGAATCGGAGATACATATTAATAATAATAATAATTTTAAGACAACACCATGCACTAAGGAAATAATCCTTGTATTGCTGGGAACTTTACAAACACATAATTAACGGACACAAATTACATCCAGACTCAGAACAACAAGTTGTGTAACACACAAAGTGTTGTCCCGCGTGGGATTCGAACCCCCGACACTGGTGTTGTAAGTCGCTATCTTAACCACTACGCCATCTGTGCAGTCAACTGTCAATATTAATCAATATTAACTGAGTATTAACTCATTATCATCGTCACAGCCCATACGTCATACTATTGGCCTCGGGCCTCCTCCACCGTGGGAGAGGAATTCACCTACTACACCACGCTTGTCGGATGTGTTGGTATACTGTTTTTTTTTTTTATTGCGTACAGTGGCAAACGAGCAAACAGTACACCTGATGGTAAGTGTTGCTGCCGCTCATGGACCTTTACAGGGTCACTGCCTATCGCGAAGAAAGTGAAGGGAGTGTGAATGCGTGCATTGAGGCTCGATGATACCAAGGGCACCACCAAAACCCTCCACACACAAACACCCTCCGAAAGTTGAGCTTCCGGCTCTCTCGCTCACCGAACGAAGCGTAGTAACAAATTGCTACTACTCAGACGTCGATTTTCTGCGAGAGTGTGGTACTATCCTGGACGGACCGGCCGGCGGCTGTAGACAGATAACTGTCGACACTATGGTCCTACCACTCTTATACTCTTTCGAGTATTTCTTCTCATGCACAGATGTTGTATACATATTATGCCCCTAACTCCCGAACAAGAAAAGGGGTGATGAATTGTATTCTTACTTCGTCACCACACGGATTTTTTTTTTATATTTTGTATCGTAACTTTCAGTATAAAACAAACTTATGTACTAAAAATTAGTGTTTTATTGGCGACCACGGTTCCGTTGGCTGTCGCAGTGCTACTTGCCGGTAGGACGAGGGAACGCTAAAAAGCCTTGTCGACTTAATGTGATTTAAGTTGAACACCGAGATTTCCTGTAGCTAAACATTCTGATTTACCTTTTTTTATCCGAATTATGATTCCATTTCACGAGTTTGTATTTATTTTTAGATTAATATCGTTGCGGCAATTAATACTCTTTTATTATCGATGGTAGATCAACTAGCAATAGTCCTAGCTTAGATCTCTAAGACCCTTTTGTTATTGTTTTTGGTAGCAAACAGCACACCTGAAGGTAAATGATACTGCGGTTCTTATATCCCTTAGACGTCTTTTACGATATCTACTGGCAAGTTAGGGAGTGGTGAATTGTATTCTTACTCCGTCATCACACGGAAAAATATTCAGTAGTAGAATTATTTTAGAAGACCTTCGTACTAATGATAAATTATTGTATTATGGGGGACTGTGCAAAACGTATTGACAGATAATATTCAGACTTAGAACAATTATTTGTGGATAATGCAAAAAATCGTCCTGTCTAGATATCAAAGCCAAAACACTCGGAACGACAGGTTTGTTTCTTTTATTGCACTATTCATACTGGAGCTAGTTCTTACAAAACATGTACACAATTGTATATCTAGTAAGAAGAAAAAAAAAATTAAAAATAATAGACAAGCCCGCTGAATTTCTTGCCGGATCTTCTCAGTAGCGCTCGCGTGCCGATCCGGTGGTAGTATATTTTTTTTTTGAAATTGTGAACCTGACAATATGTAAGTGCCGCCGGCTCTCGTGGTTTATGCGTAATAAATAATTTGAATTTGAATTGCTGCTAATGACAAACAAGCAAACACCTGATGGTAAATGATCCTGCCGCTTATGAATCTTTACTAGGCCGTTAACCACCGTGAAGAAAGTGAAGGCAGCGTGAATGCATGCAATGCAAACCCTCAGAAAGTTGAACTTTCAGCTCGCTCGCTCACCGAACGAAGTGCAATAACATATTGCTACTACTCGGACGTTAATTTTCTGCGAATCGAGTATGTGACTTCGAGTATTCATCATCATCATCATTCATCATTTCAGCCTATTGCCGTCCACTGCTGGACGTAGGCCTCCCTCATGTTGCGCCACAATGTGCGGTCCTGTGCCACCATCCAACGACGCCCAGCAACTTTCACTAGTTCATCGGTCCACCTAGTGGGGAGGGCGACCCACACTGCGTCGTCCGATACGTGGTCGCCACTCGAGAACCTTTCCTCCCCAGCGGTTGTCGGTTCGTCGAGCGATGTGGCCTGCCCATTGCCACTTCAGCGTGCTAATTCTTCGTGCTATGTTGGTTACACCCGTTCTTCTGCGGATTTCCGTATTCCGGATTCTATCTCGCAGAGAAATCCCGAGCATAGCCCGCTCCATAGCACGCTGAGCGACTTTGAGCCTTGATATGAGGTCTACATTTAGGGACCACGTTTCCGTGCCGTAAGTCATCACTGGTATCACACACTGGTCGTAGACCTGTGTTTTCAGACACTGAGGTATGTTGGACGAGAAGATCCTCTTAAGTTTCCCGAACACTGCCCAACCGAGTTGGATTCGTCGGCTGATCTCTTTCTCGAAATTGGATCTACCTAACTGGACTGTTTGTCCTAGGTAAACATAATGATCGACAACTTCGAGAATCGCATTGCCAACTAGGACCGGTACAGGAATGACATGGGCGTTTGACACGACTTTCGTCTTGTCCATGTTCATTCGTAAACCCACTAGTTGGGATATTCGAGTATTATAGGTTCGATATTCACGCAGAACAAGTCTTTGTGTGATCCACAAATAATTGTTCTGAGTTTTGGTATTATTTGTATCTGTCTATTATATGTTTTGTTTTATAGTTTTCTATAATACAATAATTTATCATTTGTATGGAGGTCTTCTATCTTACCAATAAATAAAATTGGAGTGTCTGTTTGTAATGTCAAAATAATAGGCTTTTTTCATGCTCACACGGTTATTTGCACGACACCTATGCCTAAAATACAGATTAAAAAATTTTTGTCTGTCTGTCTGTCTGTCTGTCTGTTTGTTCCGGGTAATCTTCAAAACGGCTGGACCAATTTTAAAAATTCTTTCACCAATGGAAAGCTATAATATCAGTGAGTAAACTAGGCTATATTTTCTCCCGATATTCCCACGGGAACGGGAACTCCGCGGGTAAAACGACTGAAACTGAAGCGAAGCGAGGGCGGGTTGCTAGTCTAAAATAATTCTACTACTGATAATTTTTCCGTGTGGTGATGGAGTAAGAATATCTAATATCTTGTCCGTCAATGTCGTAAAAGACGTCTAAGTGTTGTAATGTGCATACACATATGCTGTGCAAGAGAAGGCAAACTCGAAATAAAAACCTGCATATCTGTCCAGTATACTATGCCAATAATAAGTAAATTTTTGACAATAATTAACTGCACAGATGGTGTGTGTGGTTAAGATACCTGTCAAGGCAGTGTCATGGGGTCGAATCCCACGCAGGACAACACTTTGTGCGATCCACAAATTGTTATTCTGAGTCTGGATGTAATTTGTGTCTATTAATTATATGCTTGTAAAGTCCCCCTGCAACACAAGGATTATTGCCTTAGTCTTAAAGAAAAACAAAAAGAAATTCCCTCCTGTTGATGAGGAGGCTCGAGCCCAGCGGGGCTGAGCTGAGATCACGAGATGACTGATTATTATCTCTTCAACAGCAGAGGATCTATCTTTAATCTCAGATAACTTGTTAAAATGAATGTAAAAGAAACAACTAATCAAACCCGGACTCAGTAATTTTGAAAATGACAAAATTACCGTATTCAATGTTCACCGCAGCACCATAATTGCAGTTCTGAAGTTTTCAAAGGGATAAGCCCTCCCTCCCTCGTAGGGATTAGAGGATTGATTAAAGGGTAGCACTGAATTAAGGAAGGGAAGAATCGTGTAATTGTAATGAGGATATTATTATGGTTTATTTTGATTGTGTTAGTAAATAGGGTTATTTTAAGTAAGGAAATCACATAAAGTGACGTCAAGGGAAGTCGTTGGAGGTAGGCGACACAAATTGTGACGTATTGAATAGGTTTTCGTTTATAAATTATAAATCCAAGGGGTAACCTTAAGATGAGATTTGGGGTGCCGGTATTGTCACTTATCAAACAACCCAGTACATGAAATCCATGAGTGAGCGTTACAACTTACCATTAGGTGAGCTGCTTGTTCATCTGTCGTCCTTATTACTATTATAAATGCGAAAGTAAGTTTGTTTGTTTATTTTTGTTACGTTCACACTTAAACTACCGAACCGATTTCAAAAATTCGTTCACCAAGGGAAAGCTATAGTATCAGGGAGTAACATAGGCTATATTTATCCCGGTATTCCCACGGGAACGGGAACTACGCGGGTAAGGCGACTGAAACCGAATCAAAACGAGGAAAGGTTGCTAGTATTAAAATAAAATAAAACGACTTCTAAGTATAAAAATTTGCTACTTTGCTTCGTTCCTCCGCCATTTTTATCCTCATTCCCTCAAATCCTACATCTTCATGTTAACAACAGTAAATCATATTGCTGAGATCTTAGAGCAGCAGTCACCACTTACCATTAAGTGGTACTCTTACTTGTCTACCAACAAAAGCATTAAAAATAACAACATTATGTATTCTACATAGACTTGCTTTTTTGCCAAACGGTTCGAGGCCATGGCTATGAATAAACCTTATCGCCAGCTAAGAGGGCCACCGTTATGGTTTGCTTAACTTCGGCATTACATATATAACCTATCCATAAAAAAATTTGGTTGTACTTAAACGAAATTATATCAAACTAGCTGATCCAACAGACGTTGTTCTGTTCAAATAAAATAAAAGGAATTCGCCTTGAAGTCGACACCAGCGCCACCTACTGGGTCCAATTGTGAATCTAAACCATTCTAGAATTACATTGGACACACACAAAAAAATTTCATCAACATCGGTCCAGCCTTCTCCACTTCAAGAGAGAAATTGATATAATTACTATGCAGGTCAGACGTGTTGGCATAAGGATTTATTTTGAGTTTTTCTTCTTTTGCATCGATGTTATCTGCATATTATATCCCTTAGTCATCCTTTACGACACCCATAGGCAAGAGAGGGGATTGTGTTCTTACTCTGTCACCACATGGAAGACTTATTTATAAACCAAATATATAGGAACCATAGTTATGGTAGAATTCAACGGCACCATTCAATTTTATTTCCTAGCCGAGGCCGCGGGTGACGTGACCGGGGATTAGTCCGTCACCCGCCGAGAGGCCGACCGCGTGAGGAAAGACCGACGTCCTCCCCGAGGGGGGGACATCGGTCGATGGGAGGCTACCCCAATAGGGGGTATTCCGTCGGGCCGACCACTGATGTCAAGTAACCCTGCTCCGGTGGTCGGTCCAACGACGAAGGCGACGTGGTTTTCGGGTGGGTTGCGGGAGTTGCGTGCTTAAGCCCCTCTGTCGCCCCGAACGGAGTGGTGCGGAGGCGCACCGACCGCAGCACACCCACAAAAAAAAAAAACCATTCAATTTTATTTACCGCCTATTGGCTATCACAATCTAACCACTGTGCTCGGGATTTCTCTGCGAGAATCGAAATACGGCAATTCGCAGAAGAACGGGTGTAACCGATATAGCACGAGGAATTAGCACGCTGAAGTGGCAATGGGCAGGCCACATCGCTCGACAACCCGACAACCGGACAACCGCTGAGGAAGAAAGGTTCGCGAGTGCCCCCCACTAGGTGGACGGATGATCTGGTGAAAGTTGCTGAGCGTCGTTGGATGCAGGCGGCAAAGACCGCATTCTGTGGCGTAACATGAGGCAGGCCTACTTCGAGCAGTGGACGGCGATAGGCTGAAATGATGATGATGATGTAACCACATTTGTAGTAAACAAATTTGAAAAACGACAATAACATCGTTTCACAAACATGTAATAAGTCTGACAAACATGCTTCCAAACACCATTCTGCTACTTGAACATAAACGTTTTATAGGTAACATAAAAGTCGTTAGTTTTGTCGGCATACTTCAACCGCCAAGTTAAATGCTAATACATAAATTAACCGCTTTACGACTATTTTATGACGGCATTTTGCGAATGTCTTCATCTTTTGGTGGCCGAAGAATTTATGTATCTGTTGCTAATATTTTAGTACTAGGAAGATATAATGTCGCTTGCTGAGAAACGAAATGACCTCCCTGAAGTAGCTTTTAAGTTAGTATGTACAATATGTACATACATCTATATATATAAGGGGGCGTTCATAAAATACGTGAGATGTTTAAGGGAGGGAGGGGATCGAGTCAAATCTCATCTAATCTTACGTTGGAGAGAGGGGGGTCTCGGCAAATATCACGCAATTATTTTTCTGATTGAAACAAAAAAACGTTGTTAAATTTTTATTACACTTATAATTAAACTCTCAGCAATATTGATTACTAGTCTTAACTAGTCGTAAATAAAAGCACGAAACAATTTTTTTTCTTTTTACAATAACAATCCAACGCGTTTACGTAAGAAACCAACATTCTGAAAAATCTCACGTGAGATTGGGGGATGGGGGAGGGGGTTGAATAAAACCTCACGACATCTCACCAGGGGGGGAGGGAGGTACAGAAAATTTAAAAAAACACCTCACGTAATTTATGGACGCCCCCTAATGAAACTGCATCGACCCCTGGGCTGGGATTTTTAACAACCGTATATTATTTATACTAATATCTGGTTGACCGAGCTTCGCTCGAAATATTTTTGTTGTATTTTTGTCGAATTTATTTAGATATATATTAATAAAAAATAAACATTAAATAATGAAAAAAATATCAAAAATTACAAAAAGAGAATAATAATAATACCGAGATTCGATCCGACGCTGTTTAAATGCCAAAACAAAACTAAAAGAAAACTAGACAACTTCCCAACTATCGTAACTCTTGACATTGACGGTGAAATTTGAATCCATATTCTTTTAAAATTTAATCTCATTGTATTGTTTTGCTAAAAATACCGACAAAACAACATTTTCTATAAATAAAATCTAGCTAGATCGATTTTTTGGACTCGAAACCTCTAGTATGCCAAGTTTCATCAAAATGTTGCTGCCGTTTCCGAGATCCTAAATATATATACAGTATGTTTCGGTTATAACGATGGCGGAGGGGCCACTTTAATGTCGTCGCTATATCCGGAGGTCTCTATATCCGAAATCAGTTTCTCTTTAACAGTAAATGTACGTCTAGGAGCCATTTTTACAAGTCCAAGAAACACTGTTCACTCACTGGAAATAGCTACGTAACTGATTCATAATTTTAATTTCGCGCACATGCTAAGTAACGCTACACACAAACAAAGCATTTGACCATCTGCGAATGTAAACAAAGGATAAGAAAGCTTAATGGTTAAAGCTTATGAATGAGACTTTGTGCCTTTGCCGACTCAGTCGCAACATCCGAAAGAAATTTCTAGGAATCTGTCCCAAATAGTTCATAAAAACAAGTCGGTATACCCGAATAAGGCATTATATCCGGAGTCGTTATTACCGAATGAATTTCCTACGAAAGTATGCTTTAAATTCTAGGCACCCAAGTTCGACGTCGCTATAACTGATAAGTCGTTACAACCGAGGTTGTTATTAATGAAATCCACTGTATAAATATATAGGTATATATATATATATATATATATACTAGCAGTCCGCCCTCGCTTCGCTTCGATTTCAGTCGCCTTATTTGCGTAGTTCCCGTTCCCGTGGGTATACTGGGATAAAATATAGCCTATATTATTCGGTGATACTGTATGCATGCTAATGCTGCATTCTAATGGTGAAAGAATTATTGAAATCCGTCCAGGAGTTTTTGAGTTTATTCCTAAGGAACGTTTCCTCTTTATAATATTAGTGTAGATTACACCCTTAGAGGGTAAAAATAAAAAAAATGCTGAAACCCGTGTTTATTTATTTTTATTAAAGAGTATTTTTGGAGAATTTGAAGAAAATCGATGTAGAGTTTTTTCTCCATATACAAACTTTGTTACTGCGGTTTACCCCCTAGGGGTCGAATTTCAAAAAACCCTTTCTTAGTAGGTTTCTACGTCATGCAAAGAAACTAATGCCAAAATTTCATGTTTCTGGCTTCAGTAGTTTCAGCTCTGTGATAAGTCAGTAAACTGACATCTTTCTACCTATTTTACACCCTTAGAGGATGAAAATGGACAAACGCTGAAACACGTGTTAATTTATTTTTATTAAATAGTATTTGTGCCTAATTTCAAGACAGCAGCTAAAAATTTTTTTCTTTCCATATTTATCCAGTCATAATTTTTAACAAACAAAAACCGACTTCAAACAGTAAACTAAACAGCAAAAAACTCACAAACACACTAGTCGCTCTTTCAAAACTCGTAGGTTTTGAAGGTTCCCCTCATTTCTCTGGTCTGCCATGATGAAACCCTGATTTCTTTATCATTACACCTTTGAAATATCTTCATCATTCATCATTTCAGCCTATTGCCATCCACTGCCGGACGTAGGCCTCCTCATGTTACGCCACAATGTGCGGTACTGTGCCGCCTGCATCCAACGACGCCCAGCAACTTTCACTAGGTCATTGGTCTACCTAGTGGGGGGGCGTGCTACACTGCGTCGTCCGATACGTGGTCGCCACTCGAGAACCTTTCTTCCCTAGCGGTTGTCGGTTCGTCTAGCGCTGTGGCCTGTCCATTGCCACTTCAGCGTGCTAATTCTTCGTGCTACGTCGGTTACACCCGTTCTTCTGCGGATTTTCGTATTCTGGATTCTATCTTGCAGAAAAATCCCGCGCATAGCCCGCTCCATAGCGCGATGAAATATCTTATTTCCATCAAAAAATAATCATCAAAATCAACCGTTAATGAACCCATTAACGACGAAGTTATCCGCGAACAAACATAAAAAAGCATATATACGGTCGATTTAAGAAACCTCCTCCTTTTTTAAAGTTGGTTAAAAACAATCATGAAGCGTTAACGTCCATAGCATTTATTCATATTTGAAATCCAATGACATCTAATTAACATTGCACGGGTCATTAGCGACCATTGATATACGTTAGTATGGAACGAATCAAAATGATGAAGTGTCATTGCACACATCATTGAATACATCAGTTTAATGGTGTTTATTTAGATACTGCATTTGTTGTGAGAATTTATTAATCAAGAGGATAATTACGCGTATTTTCTGTGTGGTAATGGATCAAGAATACAATCAAATCAAACCATTTATTCTCCTCCTCCTATTTACCTCTCTCGTTGCGACTTTGTTGTGATCGGACGTATGTTCGCTCGCTCTGTGTATTTAAAAATCATAAAACCTGTGTATAATACATATAAACCATAGTTGCATTATTATTTAATTCGTGAGATCAAGTTGTGTGCGTCCAGTATAATATTTAGCAAATATAACACACTGAGGCAGAATTTCGTTATCTTCTTGTGCAAAATCAAAACATTATTACTTCATTCATCGAACAGATTCATATACGCCAATTATAATCTACGGGTACCCTCATTTTAGTATTGTATACTGAGGTTAGTGGATACTTTACTATTAATAAAGAATATTATTACGCAATATGCCAATAAACCGTTCACCGCCAATAGCGCCACCTCTCTCAAATATATTAATGTCACCTCACCATGAGTCTGAACCGAACTTAATTATGTCTTCTGAACCTGTGCATACTTCTTCTTATTCCTTGAGTAGGAATAATAAGAGAAAATGGGATGAACAAGATCATATGAATGATTTAAAATCTGAACTTACAAATATGTTTCAAGAGCTTAAAAAGGAGCAATCCCTATTCTTATCTACTATGGAATCTTCACTTCTGGAAATCAAAAATCAATACAATAAATTGCAAGATTCGGTGGATTTTACTACCAATAAATACGATGAGATAATGAATAAAATGCAACAATATGAATGTGAAAGGAAGGATAATATGATATACATTAAAAGGTTGGAGGAGCGTGTCGACTACTTGGAAAAACAAGTGAAAAATACCTGCATCGAAATAAAAAATATTCCTAAAATAATAAATGAAACTAAACTGGATCTTCTCAATGTGGTATCAAAGCAAAATTCTTGGCATGGAGGTCATGAAATTTGATATTAAAGATGTGTATAGAATTTCCTCCACCTCTGCTATGCATAATACTATTATTGTTGATTTCACCACAGTGTTAAAGAAAGCAGATGTTTTACAGTCCGTCAGGCCTTTTAATAAACAAAATAGTAAAGACAAACTAAACACAACCCACTTAGGTATTGACTGTTCCAAAACACCTGTGTATATTGTAGAGAATTTGCCTGCAAAAACTCGAAAGCTGCACTACTTAGCCCGAGATTTTGCCACCCAGAATGCATATAAACACTGCTGGTCTGCTTATGGTAAAGTTTACCTCCGCAAGGAAGAGGGGGCTCAGCGCATTTGTATCAATTCCGAAGCGGACCTTTCGAATATAATTTTAAAATGACTAGTTATAGTTTCATATATCCGTTTGTTTTTACCATATTTAGATAACTATTGGCATGTCTATTGTTATGTTCACATCTTGATTATATTAATATGTAATTTCAGGACCTCTTTCGGATTAACTTTTTTGTTTAATATACTGTTAATAATTTCATATTATTTTTATATAATTGTTTTTTTGCTGCAGCTTAAACATCGTAACACTCACACACAATCAATACACTTCACGAATCCTCTTACACATATAAATTCAAGCACCTACTATACTTGTTTATTTCAAATTACATTGCTATCTACCCTCATAAATGACCACATTTATGTATTAAATAAATATACTAATTTAATGCATAATAAATATTGGCATAGATTATATCAAATTAGAAGTACCTTTTATTGGCTATTTAGTTTCAAGGTTATACATTCAACACTTTACATAATTTAGAAAAGGACTTGGATAGTCTTTCAGTGGGAGTTTCAGAATCATGTATGATAGAGGATTGTAAAAAATTTGTTAGGTTGCATTGTGGTGCTCTCACACTCCTCTGTCAAAATATAAGAAGTATAAATAAGAATTTTGACAGTTTAACCACAATTCTTCATAGAAGTTATACGTCTTGGGATTTTATAATCCTTACAGAATGCTGGCTAAACAACTCACCTCTTCTACCTCTGCTTCACGATTATAACTCTGTTGCCACCAGCCAGCATGGGACACAGAATGAAGGTGTTGTAATATACTACCGTAGTTACCTACGTGTCTCTGTTTCGGAACCCTTAATTCAGGACGCTAACTGTTTAGTATTAACTCTCAATACAGACACAGTAGTGTTAGCAATTTATCGCTCACCTGCAGTTAGGAATGTGTCTTTGTTTTTAGAGTCATTAAATGATCTTTTAAAATCTCTTTCCTCGTATAAAAATATTATTCTAACGGGTGACTTTAATATTGACATCTCTGATAATGGTACTGACTTGCATTCAACAGAATACCTTTCCATGCTTGCTTACCATGGGTTGCTACCGGCCTTTACTATTCCTACAAGAAATAATAGCTCTTGTCTTGATCACCTAATTTTAAAAACTAAACTCCGTGCTTATTGTTATATTGCTAATACTTCAATTACTGATCATGACACCGTTTTACTATATCTCCAGACTATCAATATTAACAGTAATACTCACAAAACACAAAAGGTGATTAAGGTTTTTGATTATGAAAAAATTGGATTGGATCTGGCACAAACAAACTTCAGCCCCATTTACTGCACTACGGATATTAATGTAGCCACCAATTACTTTATAAAAAGTTTAAACTCAATTATAGATAAAAACGGGTGTCTAAAATCAGTACCATATCGTAGGCGGTTACGAAAACCCTGGTTGTCTCTTGGGCTCTTAAAATGTTTAAGAAATCGTGATAACTTACATCTAAAATTAAAAAAAAAACCCAAGTAATGAGGTCCTTCAAATAACATTCAAACGTTACAGGAATTATTGTTGCACACTGCTTAAAACCGCCAAAATGAATTATGACAAATCTCAAATAGACAATGCACTGAATGATAATAAAAAAACTCTGGACAGCTATAAAGTCTATTACATATTCTGACAAACAGAAGACACTTGCAAATGAACTCTTATCACCTACAGATCCCGCATATTCCACAAATGAAATTAACTCATTTTTTGTCAATATTGGTTCCTCAATTGCTGAAAAAATACAACGTACTGAAAAAGCGCCCCAAATTTCTAATAATATCAAATCCTGTTACAATACTTTCGTCATGTTAGATACTGATGAGTTGGAAGTAGACCAATTGATAAACAATCTTAGAAATGACTGTGCAGTGGGTTCTGATAATATTTCTAATGATTTTTTGAAAAGGTTTAGGTATCTACTAGTTCCCCATATTACATATATATGTAACATGGCTTTTAAGCTGGGTACCTTTCCGGACGCGTTTAAACTTGCAGTTGTATATCCTGTTTATAAGGGAGGAGATAGAACTCAACCATGCAACTATAGACCAATTTCAATCTTGCCAACGCTATCAAAATTACTTGAGCGTCTCATTAATAATAGATTTGTCAAATATCTGGAATAGTATCGGCTTATATCACCCTCTCAATATGGATTTCGTGCTGGTATTTCAACAAGTAATGCTGTTTTAGATCTCACCAACCATATCATAACCAAACTAGATAAAAAACAAAAAGTGATTGGTATTTTCCTAGATTTGGCTAAAGCCTTTGACACAATCTCTATCCCCACTCTGATCGATAAACTGGAAAGAATTGGGGTTAGGGGTAATCAACTTAAGCTTTTCAAGAGTTATCTTGCGAGTAGACGTCAATGTGTCAGAATTGGAGATTGGACCAGCGATAAGCTCTCCATATCTCACGGCGTTCCTCAGGGTAGTATTATTGGGCCAACATTATTTCTCGTGTACATAAATGATCTTTGTCAATTAAAACTATTACATGGTTCGATTTATACTTACGCCGATGATACTGCCTTGATATTCAGCGGCGATACGTGGGAAACAGTTTTTAAACATGCACAATCAGGTTTTCTCGCCGTTAACAATTGATTATCTCACAATTTACTGACTTTGAATGTCGGTAAATCTAAATACTTGACTTTTTCTCCTACAGCCGCTGGTAAACCATCAGATTGCCATTCTTTGATCGCCCATACGTGCAACACTACCACCATGGTATGCAATTGCCCTCATTTAAGCCGCGTGAACTGCGTTAGACATTTAGGAGTACTGATCGATGATTGCTTATCATTTCATCTTCATATAGATACTCTTACTGCTAGACTGCGCAAGTTAATATTCATTTTTAAAAGTCTTCGACATGTCGCGCGGAAGAACATCATCAGACTAGTTTATTTAGCCCTTTGCCAATCATTAATCCAATACTGTGTGGTTGTCTGGGGTGGAAGTTCTAAAACCCACCTACTAAAACTTGAACGTGCCCAAAGAATTTTGTTGAAGGTAGGTTGGCGGTTGCCTTTTCGATTTCCCACTACTGAACTTTATAAAACTTGTAGAGTACTCTCCGTAAGAAAACTTTTTATTTTAAATCTAATTATTACCACACATTCTCGAATACCCTATGAACCCAATAAATTTATTTTCGTTCGTCGGAAGTACTCGGTTTGTCCTACTGTTCCAGTAAATACAAAATTAGCACAAAATAGTTTTTACTTCCTTGGCGGTTATGTTTATAATCAAATAAATAAAATTCTCAATATATACACAATGTATAAATCCGAATTGAAAAAAACTGTATCGAACTGGCTTAAACTTTTGGACTATGAAGAGGCAGAAAATATTATTCGTATAATAAAATAAATGTTGATGAATGTAGTAAAAACGAAAAACACACACACACTCGCACTCACACACCCACACACACAGACAGACACACACACACGCACGCACGCACACACACTCATACACACACGCACACACATATACTATTTGTGAGATTTCATAGTTTTAGGTTTTATATATATTTGAACTGTTATTTACTTAAGTGTGAACCCTTATTTAAGAGAGGGCCTGGTGATCTGTCATACAGGTCTAGTACCTACTACAGACACCAGCTCTTCTTAAGGCTAAAAAATTGATAAAAAATTGTAACATGTATTGTACCTTAAAGAGAAATAAATAAATTGAAATTGAAAATTGAAATTGAATTCTGCATAGGCCATTTTAGGGCATTTACATATTGTCAAATTTTTACATCGTTTGAATATAATACAATAATATCAGGTTGACCGAGCTTCGCTCGGAATATTTTTTAGAATTTATTTAGGGATATATTAATAAAAAATAAATAATGAAAATATATAAAAAATTACAAAAAGAGTATAATAATAACACCGAGATTCGAACCGACGCTGTTTGACACACAAAAACTAAAATTAAAATCGGTCAATGTCTCACCGTAACTCTTGACATTGAGAACGAAATTTGCATTCATATTCTTTTAAAATCTAATGTCATTATAACGTTTTGCTAAAAACACCGACAAAAGAACATTTTCTATACATAAAACTTAGCTAGATCGATTTTTTGGACCCGAATCCTCTAGTATGCCAAGTTTCATCAAAATCGTTGGTGTCGTTTCCGAGATCCTGAAAATATATATATTTACAAGAATTGCTCGTTTAAAGATATAAGATCTACCACCGGATCGGAACGCGGCCACAAGCTGAGAAGATCCGGCAAGAAACTCAGCGGCATGTAATTTCTTTACCATCTTTTGAATACAATTACGTATACAACATGTAGTGTTAGCTCCAGTGTAATGCCCTTCGAGATAGGATACAACTTTTTTTTAATTTAATTACAATTCCTCACCCCATCTCTCAGTGAATGTCTTAAAAGACGAATAAGGGATTGAATACGTATATAATATTATTGCAAGTGAAGCATAACTCGTTTCAAAACTCTATATCAACACATCCGACCTTCATGGTATGTCAATTTTTCTCTTCTTAGGAAGGAGACTCGAACTCAACAGTGGGACGTATATGAGTTCAAATGAAAGTGCCCTGTCGTTAAACCTTACTAATAATATAAATGCGAAAGTAACTCTGTTTCTTTGTTTGTTACGCTCTCACGCTTAAACCACCTAACCGATTTCAAAAATTCATTCAGCAATGGAACGCTATAATATCAGGGAGTAACATAGGCTATAATTTATCCCGATATTCCCACATGAACGGGAACTACGAAAGAAAGAAAGAAAGAAAGAATAGTTTATTAATACATTTCGTTAACATAATTATACAAACTATAATCAAAGGATATACAATGTGTGTTTGAAATGTATCAACCAGGAGTCCATTTCAGCATATGCCAGGTACAAAGTCCTGGCGCTGATTTTCAAATGGAACCTGTGAGTGAAATTACGGATGCCCATAGGGACTATAAAAAAATCTTAAAAAGAATATTACACTGCTAATTTAAATGAATAAAGATTACAATAAGAAAAAACATACCTAAGAACTTATAGTAGTATTTTATATACTTATAATTTGTTTTATAATATATGAAATATTTATCTGTTAATTTTTGTGTTTATTTATGTGCATATTACTACAATACATATTTTGGTATAATGGAAGAACATACCCACTTATCATATAACTAAGACTAATAAAATTTGTTTATATTTAATAATATAAAGATATGAATACAAAAAAATATTCGAAGTTTTGTATAGACGGAAAAATTATTAGGTTATAAAGTGTAATGGTATATGTGTTATATTGTATAGACTGAAATATATACAAACAGATATTTATATGCATATTTAGATATTTATATTATTATTATAAAGTGAACACAATGATATTACAAAAATACAAATACTAAGGGAAAGTAACCAAAGAATATTATTAAAATATGTTAACTGACAAAAATTACTATGAAAAAAATATATGTTAAGATGAGCTAGGTTCAAACACATTACGAATATCTTTCTCTAATCGTATACGTTTCACGTGTTCTCCTTCACCCTTACGAACTAGTATATTACCGTTTTTTGTCCATACGTATTTCCAACTAAAATCGCGTGCGTTTCTTCTTACGTGATAAAATAACCATTTATTATATGAAGTCAAACGTTCGTTAATGTACAGGCGCTGTGATGGGCCAGACACAGAAATGTCACCAGAACTGACATTACGCTTTACACGAGCTGCTTGTATAAGAAGCTCACGGGTCACACGTCTTCCAAACCTCACCGCAATGTTCCGGCATCTTGGAGCCTTCGAGTCTGGTACACAGAAATCATGAGCACTTTTATCTGACCTGTGCCGAGTTGAACCCACGCGTTCGACATGAACGATGTCCTTTTCATCAATATCAACACCCAGCCGGTTAGATATAATTTCGACCAATTGCATCAAGTTTTCACCCGTGTGTTCTGGTACTCCAGCTATCTCTACGTCGTTAGCTAACAGCTCCTGCTGACGTTCATTTATCTGGCATTCTAGTTCAACAATTGCATCATCATATGTGGCATCTGGCACTAACTTTTCATCAAGAAGCTTTTCGATAGCGGCAACGCGACCATCGATTGCCTCCACAGCATCATTACAGGCATTCACCGCAGATTTAAAATCAGCTATTTCATCTCGATAGGCACGTACTTCTGATCTTAATGCACTTAGTTCGTTCCTAAAAGATCTAATTTCTTGTGCAAGGTCAATTTTAAGGTCTTGATTGCTATTATCCGTAAAACCTTCGAAAAGCTCAGATGAAGGGTTTCCACCTAACCGTGGGCTTAACCTTGCAGTAACCTCAGACGAAGAAGTGCGCAATTTATTCTTACAATTAGTGTAAGACCATCCATTACCAATAACGCTTGTATCCGATAACGCCTCACACCCACGGTGGTAGGATATTGAACATTTGTTACACTTTGCCGCCGCCTGAGCTGCAAGAAATTTACCACATATTCCGCACTTAGCCATATCGCTTAACTACGTATATAGTTAGCAGTTAAATATTGATTAAGATTTTTGTTTATTTAGAATAACACTTTGTTTCGAATGTTTAATTCTACGCGGGTAAAGCGACTGAAATCGAAGCGATGCGAGGGCGGGTTGTTAGTACATAATAAAGTATATGATTTAATTTAATCTATTACTACATGGGCAAGATTAGACGTCATCTCGTTTTCTATAGCTTCCTCGATAATAGGAGGTCAATTGTTCTACTACACCATTTTTTATTTAGGTGGGCTATTGTAACACATCCGTCCGTTCCGTCAGGGGTAACGAAACAGTGAGCCCCATAACCCACCATATTCTATCACCTTCGCCATTGGGCCAGCCACCAGTACCGACTTCCTTGTCGTCCGTGACTAGCCCGGTGGGATACCTAACGCCTCTCCGTTGGGCGCCCTCGCGTGGTCAGCCTCTCTGCGATTGACGGACTATTCCCTAAACCAGTCACCCCGTGTCCTTTGACACCATGCTAATCAAACATGTTGATACAGGGTTTTATTTGGAGTTTTCCTTCTCATGCACAGATGATATATGCATATTATATCCTTTAGTCGTTTTTACGACATCCATGGGCAAGTGAAGGAGTAGCGAATTATATTGTTACTCCATCACCACACGAAAATAATTAGACATGCCTATATAATAGTTCTTAACGAATATAATCAAACAATTTAGGTTGCACAAATGTAGCGTAGTGGTTAAGACGGTATCGTTATTACGGTATTGGCACCTATCGTGCCAATCTCGTGGGTTCGATTCTCATACATGACAACACTTAGTGTGATCCACAAATTGTTGTTCCGAGCCTCAATAAAATTTGCATCCGTTAATTATATGTTTGTAAATTCCTCCGCAACATATTGATTATTGCCTTAGTGCTGTTGGTTCCTTAATGTTGTCTTATAATATAAATTAAAGAAAAAAGAACCTTATTTTTTAAACATGCCTTTATTATTCGTTAATAAAATGAGCTAAAAAGTTAAAATCCAGGTCCATAATCAGACCCTGGTTATCATATGGTATCAAAATACTCGTCAAGACGAATCATATGAGCTCAAACTCGATGGGGTTGCGTCGTTTAATTACGGCGTTCCTATGGCCAGCTTCTACGTCCATCATCAGATCAGCTTCATGTCACAATAATGTTGCATTGTCATTCGATTTATACATGCATGCAAAATTTCACCTCAATCAGAAACCGGGAAGTGGTTCAAATTTAACTTGCAAGATTTGATTACAGACAACGGGACGGGTGAAACTAAATAAAAGCTTGTAAAAAAAAAATACTGGAAAAGAATCACAAAACGCCAATGTGTCTAAATCATGATCATCATTTCAGCTCATATACGTGATCCAGGGTTTTATCCCACTGTTGGGCTCGAGCCTTTTTCAAAATAGGAGGTAAATTAACTTTACTATACCTTGCTTCTGAGACTGGTTGGAATAGGGTTTTGTTTCGAGTTTTCCATCTCTTGCATAGATAGAATATGCCTACCATATCCCTTAGTCGTATTTTACGATACTCACAGCCCAGAAATGGGGGTAGTGAATTGTATTCTTACTCCGTCACCACACGTGACTAAACCGCCACCAAATACAAAATACATGTGACCGTGACTAAATACAAAATAATAATAATTAGATACAAAACAATTCATTTATCTTCTACTGCTGAACTCGGGCTTCCTCCACAATAGAAGGGCAGTTGAATCTCCGTTTCGCTGTTAATTTCATATTTACTATTTGTGAAAAACATGGATGTAAAAATAGAAATTATTAGAAATGTGCAAATTCAGAGGGTGTTACTATCAGTTGTCTGTCCGTCAACTAATTAGTGCCACTACGGGCGCGCGATCCTGGACTGCTCCAGCTGTTGCTGTCGTGCCTCGTTCCTATAGCCCATGACAGTAGTATCCTTAACCCATTTTCTTCCATATTCATCTACCATGTTCCATCTTTTTCCCATAAACAAAAATTCCCGAGGAGGTTTGGCGTCAGGTAGGCGGCCGGCCATAAAATAAATAGCCGTATCTCTTACAACATGGGTTCAAGACTGATCATGTTGAGCCGACCCCACTCCGTGTGGGACGAGGGCAGGCAAATGATGATGATTAGAAATGTGCAATTTCTAATAATTTCTATTTTACCATCCATGCATAGATGTTATCTGCATATTAATATCCCTTAGTTGTCTTTTACGAAACTGACGGGCAAGAGAGGGGTTGGTGAATTCTATTCTTACTCCGTCACCACACGGAGAATGTTATAATAATTCTACCTATCTACATTATATAATTCTTCTCTCTTGCAATAAAAGTTTTAACATTTTATTCCCATAAATAATCGTCGCTTTTAATCAAAACATTGTAATCCCTATACTTATAAAGGACAGGTAAAGCATAAAAATCAGAAATATGCTTGTATATCGTAAAATTCGTAAACCGTTATCCGATATATCTGTTTCTCACCAGTAACTCTTGGATATAACGCATGAATAACTCTCATATTGAATTTGTAATCGTTCCGATTGAATCGAATGTCGTTGGCGGTTGGCATCGGTTCCCTTATACTACCGGGACTATCGAATCGGCTATCAAATTGTTACGGAATAGCAGACTAGCGGAGAATTCTCAGAATACTAGAACGATCGAATTCATGAAATGCTTTTGTTAATACTTGAAACTGTAGTATTTGGTACCTTTATTCGAAATATTAATAACTAGCAATCCGCCCTCGCTTCGCTTCGGTTTCTGTCGCCTTATCCCCCGTTGTTTCCGTTCCCGTGGGAATACCGGGATAAAATATAGCCTAGTTTACTCCCTGATATTATAGCTTTCCATTGGTGAAAGAATTTTTTAAATGGGTCCAGCCGTTTTGAAGATTATCCGGAGCAAACAGACAGACAGACAAGAAAATTCTAAAGTGATTTTTAGACATATGTATAGTGCAAATAACCGTGTGAGCATGAAAAAAGTCTATTATTTTGACATTACAAACAGACACTCCAATTTTATTTATTGCTATAAATAGATAATATCATTTCCGTGTGGTGACGGAGTAAGAATAATTACAATTCATCACTCCCTATTTTGCCCGTGAATAAAAATCAGCGCCAAGACTTTGTATCTGGCAAATCATTTCACCATCATCATCATTTCAGCTCATATACGTCCTACTGCTAGGCTCGAGCCTCCTCCATAATAGGAGGGAAATTGGTTGTACTATACCATGCTGGTCAGACAGGTTGGTATAGAGTTTTGTTTCGAGTTTTCCATCTCTTGCATAGATGTTATATGCGTAATCCCTTAATCGTCTTTTTCGATACACAAGGGTAGTAGAGGGGGTAGTGGATTGTATTCTAAGGCCTCATTTACGGAGACGCGGCGCGTCGCGCGTCGCGATTGGAAGTTTGGGTCGGATTAACTGAGAACCCCGCGTGCGCCGCAGCGATGCTCGCCGCGTGCTCCGCTACACGCTTGAGAATACGACGCGGGCGCAGCGGCGGGCATCGCCACTCTTTCCGCCTCGCGTCTCTATAAACAACATCGCATATTGCTATAAGTCTGTGTATACGCGTGCGATGATACGTGCCGCTTCACGCACCGCCGCTACGTAAACAATAAAAACGTCCGACGCGCCGCGAGACGCCACGCCACACGCGACGCGCGACGCCCCGCGTCTCCGTAAATGAGGCCTTACTCCGTCACCACACGGAAATAATCTGGCAAATCCTGAATTGGAATCTTGATTGATACATTTGAAACACACGTTGTATGTTCTTTTATTATATTTTGCACTAGCAACCCGCCCTCGCTACGCTTCGGTTTTAGTCGTTTTACCCGCGTAGTTCCCGTTCCCGTGGGAATACCGGGATAAAATATAGCCTAGTTTACGCCCTGATATTGATTTCGATTAGTGAAAGAATTTTCGAAATGGGTCCAGCCGTTTTGAAGATTACCCGGAACAAACAGACAGACAGACAGATAGACAAAAAATTTTTAATCTGTATTTTAGGCATATGTGTCGTGCAAATAACCGTGTGAGCATGAAAAAAGCCTATTATTTTGACATTACAAACAGACACTCCAATTTTATTTATTGTTATAGATATAGATAATTATGTACACTGTTAACGGAATGTATCAATAAACTATTCTTTCTTTCTACACCCTCGCGTCTGACCGTCGTAGCATAGTAGGTGAAATCCCCTCCCTGAAGGACACCAAAGCACAATAGTGGGGCGTATATGAACTAAGATGTCAATGGAGACGAAGTTAATGCATGCCTCTGTATAAAACTTTTTAACCGACTTCAAAAAAGGAGGTCGCTCTCAATTTGATGGTATCTGTACCAATAAATAAAATTGGAGTGTCTGTTTGTAATGTCAAAATAATAGGCTTTTTTCATGCTCACACGGTTATTAGCACGACACGTATGCCTAAAATAGCGATTAAAAATTTTTTTTCTGTCTGTCTGTCTGTTTGTTCCGGGTAATCTTCAAAACGGCTGCACCGATTTGAAAAATTCTTTCACTAATGGAAAGCTATAATATCAGGGCGTAAACTAGGCTATATTTTATCCCGGTATTCCCACGGGAACTACGCGAATAAAACGACTAAAACCGAAGCGAAGCGAGGGCAGGTTGGTAGTTTTTTATGTTTGTTACCTCAGAACCTTCACCTAGGTAGACCGATTTTGATGATTATTTTTTTATTTGAAAGCTGCTGGTGGAAAGGGTTCCGCGTAGTCCCACTTTAATTGTGTCTAATTACTCGATTACGCAGGCTTATGATTTTGACAGGCTATGCATGTATGTGTGTTCATCTGTTTCCTCATAGCTCCTCAATTATTTATAAGAACCAGACAAATGAGGAATCGTTATAAGCGTCTTTATCGTCCACTGGTTATAAGCTATATGATGTGTCATAGAATCTAATATGGCGCCCTCTGGAGGTCTTAAAGAACTATGTTAATAAATAAATTTGAGACAAATACGTCGTGTTTCGTATCATTGAAAAGGGCGTTACTTGTACATTTCAAAAATATATATAATTGATTAGCATTTGCTCGTAACTTTATCCGTATTTATCCGAAAACTCGTTTTTATCATAGTTGAATTTTAGTTTTTACTTTTATCTTGTTCAATTAATGAAATCTATGAAAAAATAGTTGAAGTCGGTTTTTTTTGTTTAGAAATATTGTATCACTTAAGTTTTCCAGTCGATTACACGTAACAAAAATATGTTATTCCGACACAACCTTCAGTAAATAAACGCCTGTTAAGCCATAAATCACGAGGTTAAAGCCTTCTATATATTTTTGTTTACTGCTTATACTGTATTTATAAGTCATTCCTTCGGATCTATTCATTTCTTGGCAACGAAACTAAGAAAGAATAGCTTATGATGTGATTGTTGACCTCACCGATAAAACGTGATAAATGGGTGCCAAATTCTGAGAACAATCCTGAAATTTATTTACTAGGAGAATGTGTCACTTCTTGTAATTTCTAAGCTTTATATCTTTATATATAAATTTCTTGTGTACGTGTGTATGTCACTGAACTCCTCCTAAACGGCTGGACCGATGTTGATGAAACTTTTCTTTGTGTGTTCAAGGGGATTCGGGGGTGATTTAAATTCACAATTGGACCCCTTATTTGAACAGAATAACGTCTGTTGGGTCAGCTAGTCTACCTACTATAAAAATATTTGCTATATTGTCACATCTCATATAAGTCCCACTGCTGGGCTTGAACCGCCTCCACAATGGGAGAGAGATTAACCTTCTATACAACGCTTGTCACACTGGCTGGTATTTTTTTTTTATGGATGGACTAAGCGCACGCGCGATCCGTTCCATCCGCGGCGATGAAAGAACGGCGCGCGGGCCCGTAACCCACCCGTACCCACGTCACCTCGTTTTTGGGCCAACCACCGGAGCAGAGGTGACTTGTCATCAGTGGTCGGTCCGACGGAATACCCTTTCGGGTACCCTCACCTCTCGACGTCCTGGCACGTTGGTCGCCGTCGCGCGGTCAGCCTCTCTGCGGGTGACGGAGAATTCCCCGGTTCGATCACCCGCGGCCTCGGCTAGGACGGCATTAGGCGCAGATACTCGCGCCTGTGCCGCCGGAGTCGCCGGCGGCGGAACGTGTCGCCGAATAGGAGCTCTACGCGCACACGATCCGCCGCCTCCTTCCGTGAGATTCACACAGGCTGGTATAGGGTTTTATTTCGAGCTTTCTATTGCATAGATGCCATATGCATATTTAATCCCTTAGTCGTCTTTTACAACAACCACGGGCAAGAAGGGAGTGGTGAATTCTATTCTTACTCCGTCACAACACGGTGACGAGGGTTTAAGTAAATAATTCTAAGATACTGTATTAATATCTTGTGACGTCACAAGTATGTTGCACATACCGCGTATCGCGGTAGCGCACGATCCCCGCAGACATATCCGACGGATGTCTGACGATTGGACGCTACACAGAAACCATAAAATGACGCTTGAAGAAAATTTATAAGGCTAATTTATGATTTTATTTATTGAAGTCGTACTTCTTTTGGTCTATAAGGGAAAAATATGACAGTAAATTTTTATTTAACTTCAACTAGATAATGCGTTAAAATTTTCAATGTATTAAATACCTTTTTTTCTATTAATAGTGTCGTTATTCTACAAACGATGATGTAAACGATTTTTAGAAAAATGTTTATTTTGTTACGCCAAAGAAGTATGATTTTTTGCATAGTCAGTTTTTCATTAAGTTACAACGATGCAGTGACTGCTAAGATCATCCTTACTAATATTGTAAAAGTGAAAGTAAGTTTATTTGTTTATTTGTTTGTTACGCTTTTACGCTTAAACCACTGAACCGATTTCAAAAATTCTTTCACCAACGGAAAGCTATAACATCAGGGAGTAACATAGGCTATATATATTTTATCTCGGTATTCCCACGGGAACAGGAACTACGCGGGTAAGCCGACTGAAACCGAAGCGAAGCGCGGGCGGGTTGCCAATATTGTTATAATGCCTAAATCGGCTGAACCTAGTCGAGAAAACTTGGGTTCGTTCCAGAATATTTTGTTAGATGACGGCTAACCCAACCCGCTCTTTTCGTCTTGAACAAGACATACTACTATTGACCAAAGTCCTGGATTTGTTCCATGTTCATCAAAAAGTGGTATTATTATTACACCTTCTTCCTCTCTGAAACTCTAGAATTACTCTGCGCAAACGCATAGATTCTTTCTATTTTTTGTAAGTATAGAATTACCCCAATAAAACACATTCCCTCTATTATGAAGAACTATAAGGTAAAACGTGGGTTAACCGTGTGATGACGGAGTAAGAATACAATTCACCGCCCCCTCTCTTGCCCGTGAGTGTCGTAAAAGACGACTGAGGGATATAATATCTAAGCCAAAAAAAGAAAACTTGAAACAAAACCCTATATCGACACGTTTGACCAACGTGGTATATTAGGTGAATGTCCCTTCCATAGTGGAGGAGTCCCAAGCCCAAAAAAGGGACGTATATGGGCTGCGATAAGTGTTATTTCTGAGTGGCTCTATAATTGTTTTATGGAGCAACTATATTACTTCCACGAATAGGGATAAACCAATAAAGGTGACTTCGAGGGTTAGTTTATCCAACCTACGCTGTCGTATACAAATGTAAAATGCTATCCTCTAAATCGATGGCAGCCCCACAGACTGAGTCTCATTGTTATTCTAAGCCATACTTGAATTCACCTGAACATATAAAAGAAATCAAAATCGGTACAGCCAATTAGCTCAGTCATATTGCAAGTACAGAAAAATTAAATATATAAAAATATACAAAACCTTATCGTTATTTTTCAGGTAGTGATGGTCTATGTTGCTTTTTTAGACTACCACACATCTTTAAGTGTAGATTTTCTCACTACGTTTTCTTACGCACATTTGTACCGCGAATAAGTCACATGTATGAGCAAGAACAATCAAATCCAAGACATCTGCATAGATACTCTTCTCGCAAAAATAAATTATGCTATCTTTGTACTATTACTTAAATTTTAATACTTATATTACTAAGAAACTGTTAAATAAGCTGCTATTATGATTCAAACATATTAAACGTGTGGTTACGGAGAAAGAATACAATTTGCTCGCTCTCTATCTTACCCGTGGCTATCGTGAAAGACGACTAAGGGTTATGGTATGCAACTAACATCTATGTAAGAAAAGCAAAAATCGAAATAAAACCGTATACCAACCCGTCGGACCAACGGGGTACAGTAGGTCAATTTCTCCCCTAACGTGGAGGAGACTCGAGCCCAGCAGTGGGACGTATATAAGGCGAGATTATGATAAGATGAAAATTTCAAGACGACAGCAGCATTTTATCGCCATTTAAACGTAGACTCGCAACTGGCACGTCGGGTCCGTTGCAATCGAACATCCTTGGAACGTTATACCGAATAGCAGATAACTGCCTTCAACCACATTCAAGCAATAACTAACCTTAAAATAAACTACACAAAGTTAATAATCTGAATATATATCTTTGTGGTATTTATCAGGAAGCTTGCTTGAGAAATGCATCAGTACATAACTGGATGGCGCATCATTTCAAGATATTCTCAATAAAGGTTCTTGTGTTATTAGTTGTCGACTGTTTGTTTCTTTACGAGTTTATTTTGTTAATATATTTAATATTTATTATGAAAATTCGCACCACTAAGGAATATGAAAAGCAAATACCGTCTATGCAAGAGATGGAAAACTTGAAATAAAACCCTACACCAATCAATACATTCTCTAGCCGAGGCCGCGGGTGACCAGACCGGGGAATTTAGTCCGTCACCCGCAGAGAGGCTGACCGCGCGACGGCGACCGACGTCCCGGGACGGGGACGTCGAGAGGTAAGGGTACCCGAAAGGGTATTCCGTCGGGCTGACCACTGACGACAAATCACCCTGCTCCGGTGGTCGGCCCAACGACGAAGTTGACGTGGGTACGGGTGGGTTATGGGCCCGCGCGCCATCCTTTCGTCGCCCCGGACGAAATGGACCGCGTGTGCGCTTACCATAGCCCAATCAAAAAAAAAAAACAAAACACCAATCAATACAGGGTCCAATAGTGGGGCGTATATGGGCTTTGATTACTAGTATGAATATGATATGCAGAGGCCCATGCTTAAGATTCGTTTACGTGATAAAGCAATAATACCCCTTCCTCTACGACTTTTCATGTTCTGTACATGAAAAGTCGTAGAGGAACTGTTATAACCGACATACCCCCAAAGAATTAGTACATTGAAATCGCTATGGGTAGACTACAGTATGGCTCAACGTACAACCAAGTTTGGCGCCAAACCATAGACGCAGTTGTTATCGCCCATTGAAAGGTAGCAACTCAGAGTATGCTCTGGCAACATTCGTAGCAGCAGATCGTCACGCTTGAGACGGACGGATCACGATTTAATAGCGAAAAACAGGTATAAATAGACAGACGGTCTCTAATGAGTACCTAGAGGACATTTGGTGATCGAAATCAGCAAAAACAAGAAAACAGTGAAATAGTAGAATATTGCAAGTGCATATACTACTAGCTGACCCGGCGAACTTCGTACCGCCATAATTTTTTCGTAAATATATTTTCTAAATTTCCGAAAATATAGTATCTAATGGAAGAACCATTAGGTACAGCTTTGTCGGGAAAGATTCGATCGTCTTGGTCGCGGCATTGTTAATGAGGATTCAAAGAGAATACAAATTACTGATTTTATTGATTTCTGACAAAATTATAATTATCAAATTTTCAACCATACTTAACTATAGACAAAATTACTCTTAACTGACATTTGCGTTTTTTTATACTACGTTTCATAGTGACTTGTATTCTCTTTGACATTTTATGTCACGTCACACGGGAACGCGATCGAACGGGATAAAAGAGTTATTGGCGAAATCTTGTAAACTCCATAATAAAAAAAACGAGATAAAAAGTATCCTATGTCCGTCTCCTGGTTCTAAGCTACTTCCCCACCAATTATCAGTCAAATCCGTACAGCCGTTCTTGAGTTATAAATGTAGTAACTAACACGACTTTCTTTTATATATATATACAAGTGTGTATTTATAAACATGTAAATGTGGAGACATCAGTTTAGGATGGCTGCTCAGTAGGCGAATTAACGGCATTGTAAAAGTTGCGATGAAAATTTGAAAAATGCAGATAGTTGCAACATTGTAAAAATATACGTAGCTAAGTTCAAAATTTGTTTTATTGCAACATTGTAAAAATGCAGGTAGTTAATAACTTTTCTGAGTGGATTTCTCGTGAGAATGCCTATAGCTAGCAATGGGTATTAACAAGCTAATGCATGCTGGTGGAAAGAAACACTAACATTTTGAATAAACCAACAATTTCATATGCCCATTAACATTCAATTACCTTTAACCCCAAAACACATATACAGTTGCAATACCGTTATTTGGGCAAGTTTATTATTGTTATTATTTAATCAACAACCTTTAAAGAGATTTAAAGAACATCTGTTGTCAAAGGGAAATCTTTGTATTGCGAGTGTGAAACATAGAATCAACAAAAAATTTTATATGGTAGGACCCCACTGTCGACAGTTATCTCCTACCTATTTGCGCCACGCCAACGATCAGGTTTACCCTCGCATATTCCGTCGTAAAGCGTGGCATTGCATCGCCGCAGCTTATTTACGCCACGCCAATGATATGGTTTACCCTCGCTTGTAGATGTTCCACATCAAAAATATTATTTTGCATTTGAAACAAAACTATTTTTATAGATTTTATCGCGTTTATATTTGATTTTTACTTTCCCGAAGATTCGAAAATTTTTAGTGCTCATGGTCATTGGAGAATTTACAAATCATTTTCAAACTAGATGAAATCCTTAATATTGAAATAATGAAATCTTTGATTTATTTCATATCCATATCTATACTGATATATAAAGCTAAAGAGTTTGTTTGTTTGAACGCGCTAATCTCAGGAACTACTGGTCCGATTTGAAAAATTTCTTCAGTGTTAGATAAGCCATTTAACGAGGAAGGCTATAGGTTATAAATCATCACGCTAATACCAACAGGAGCAGAGCACCAATGAAGAATGTTTCAAAATCGGGCTTTTTCCCCTTTTGAGAGCTTCCGCTGCGTAAACAGAAAGATTTTCGCAAAAATCATGCGTAACAGAATCGTATTATTAAAAAATATTTTCACCTTCTACGTAAAAAATATTTATACCACGCGGTTGAAGTCGCGAGCAGAAGCTAGTATATAATACTCGTGCAAACATAAGAATTAATCAGAACACAGTTATTAAGTTAATTATCTCTGAATACTACTGCTGAAATTACACAACGCGTCCGTCCATCATTAGCCTTTGAAATGGTATTAAGATAATAGTTTCCCCGATTCTGAAATTGCTATTACCTTAATGAACATACAGTATTTAAGCAAACCGCTGCTATGCACATCCACCACTTGCTTCCAAGTTAATATTATGTAAGATTCATAACATCGGATAAGAGTGGACATATATTACTAGATT
This sequence comes from Lymantria dispar, assembly GCA_032191425.1. Classification (NCBI taxonomy): domain Eukaryota; kingdom Metazoa; phylum Arthropoda; class Insecta; order Lepidoptera; family Erebidae; genus Lymantria; species Lymantria dispar. The sequence continues at coordinate 2,971,310 of CM063442.1, read as the reverse complement.
AACATATTCCCCCAGTTTCAACCACGTAGTTCTCGTTTCCATGGTAATACCGGCATATTTTTCCAGTCAAAATTAAATCAACTCGAAATGCTATTAACTTAAAATAGTCCGCGGCGTTTAAACTAAAATTACATAATTAATGGATATATTTTTATCTACACTCTAACATTTTTTTTTTGGGGTGGGTTGCGGTCGGCGCGCTCCTCGCACCATTCCGTCCGGGGCGACGAAGGGGCGTAAGCACGCAACACCCGCAACCCACCCGAACACCATGTCGCCTTCGTCGTTGGGCCGACCACCGGAGCAGGGTTACTCGTCATCAGTGGTCGGCCCGACGGAATACCCCCTACTTGGGGTACCCTCCCATCGACCGACGTCCCCCCCCTCGGGGAGGACGTCGGTCTTTCCTTATGCGGTCGGCCTCTCGGCGGATGACGGACTAATTCCCCGGTCACGTCACCCGCGGTCTCGGCTAGGGCGGCATGAGGCGCAGGTATTCGCGCCTACGCCGCCCCAGTCGCCGGAGGGATTTTTGAGCTTGCATCTTTTGCTCGAGTTCGGTTATCTTAGGCCTAATATTGTTACTTAAACTTACACGCAATTCATCACATACTTTTAAGCGATTCCTCGCCTTGTTTTTAATTACCAACGAAGCAGAGAATCCTTGTTCACAAAAATAAATTATGTAATAAATAATCATTCGCTGACCATATTTTAGCTGCTGCGGACCACTGGTTGGGAACCATTGCTCTAGGGTATAAATCCTGTTATCGCGTTGGACTTATCAAAGATATAATTCATTGTCACCACATATTATATCCCACTGTTGGGCTCGGGCCTCCCTCACAATAGGAAGCCAATCAACTTACTATACCGCGCTGGTCAAACTTATTGGTGTAGGGTTTTATTTAAAATTTTCTTTCTCTTGCATAGATGTTATCTGGGTATTATAATCCTTTAGTCGTTTTTAATAACACCCACGGACAAGAAACAGAGTGTTGAATGGTATTTTTACTCCGTCACCACACGGATAGTAATAAGCTCTTGAAACATATTATTAAAGGACAAACAAATAACAATCAAAACATTTGTTGACCGAGGATTGTCCTATATAGAGATTTGTAGTCAATTTTATCATCTGAACATTCGAATTTAAGTGCAGCAGTTTGACTGTAAACAAAAATTGTGTGCATATAAGAAGTATAACTCTTTAGCGTAACAAAAAAAAATTCTTTATAAAAATTTCATTCTTTTTTTTACGGTCAGCGCACTCCTCGCTCCACTCCGTCCGGGGCGACAGAGGGGCGGCGTGCACAGCCCCGTAACCCACCCGTGACACGTCGCCTTCGCCGTTGGGCCGACCAACGATGCAGGGTGACTTAACGTCAGTGGTCGGCCCAACGGAATACCCCCTGAGGAGTACCCTCTCCTCCCCTCGGGGAAGACGTCGGTCTTCGTCGCGTGGTTGGCCTCTCGGCAGGTGACGAACTTACTCCCCGGTTCAGTGACCCGCGGCCTCGGCTTAAGCGGCTTCAGGCGCAGGTAATAGCGCCCGCGCTGGCCCAGTCGCCGGCGGCGGCTTTACGTCGTCGAGGAAGCATGCCTCGCGCGCGCGCTCCGCTGCCTCCTTCCGCGAGACTACTGCCTCGCACAAGGCTGCGACCGCGTCCTCTCGTGTATGCCGGTATTTGCCGAAACTACCATGTCCCGTCAATACCTGCACCAGTCAGAAGGAGAGCACCTCGTCCCGCCGCTCTAACCACTGCATCAGCATCGGTCGGAAGGCCTGGACGATCCGAACACCGAAACGAGGCCTCTGCAGTCGGACTGCCCAACGGGCAATGATGTCTCGGCGGGAAATAAAATTCATTTGCCACTAGAAACTACAGACGTTTAAAAGCTTTACTAAATCTCTTAGTCGTCGTACTAAAGAGGTTTATAAATAAAATTATTTTTACAGCTTTTATCGCGTATATATTTAATTTTTGATTGCTAAATATTTCGAAAACTCTTCAGCATTGAAACGCGATAAAATTCATAAAAATAATTTTATTTATATGTATAACATGTAATACTCTCGTAAACATCAGGAATCATTATATTAAAGGGCATTACTAAAAAGGGTATTAAGAGTTCGTAGTATTCATAACCTCAACCTTTCACAGCAGGCGCAGTGCATAATAATTATTATAACAAATCTATTCAGTATTTACTCACAAATCGTACCTAACCTATCGAGTGTGTAATTTGTGTGATGAGTGCATTTAATAGGTTCCCATTACGTACTAATCAATCAATTACCTATACCATTATGTGTAGACAGACAAAGCGCTTCGAGTATGTGTGCGACGTAATATGACGTAGATATAACTACGTATCTATCTATTTATTCTATAAGTGAATGCAACATTAATAAATATATCGCAGTCCTCGACGAACAAAATTGTAATAGGAAAATGACAATTTTACAGAAGCAAAAAAACTGAATATCTTGAAAACTATCAAGACTAAAAAGAAGTTTCTTTTATCAAAAATAGGGAATACTTTTTGCATTAGATTTTTACAAATTTTTTATTATATATTTTCTTTATCACTAAGAAATTTGTGAAAATGTCCATTACTGAAATAAGCTATGGAAAATTAACGCAAACTAAGTTTACGATAGTGTTCGTCTGTAATCACAAATCGGTGTTGCTATAGTAATTGTTCATTGTGATATTGGTCCATGGTAAATATGAATATACTTTCTATTCGTAAAATGAAATTGCAATCGTATTCGATAATATAACTGACTTTAAGATTACGGTAAACATAAATTACATGCTTATTCGATGATCATTTTTTAGGTGTTATGAAAGGTAAGCAGCAAAATCACTCGAACGATATTGTGTTGCCGCTTACCGGGAACGGTTCTGTCATTTTTCCCTCGAACAATATGGTAATAGCCGCTTACTCTAAAATTGTTGACTTTTGAGATTTGGTAATAGGTATTTGCGTTATTGATCGTGTAAATGTTTCACTTATGTTATCCGTTGAACAAAAACATAAAGATCATTATTAAATGGATAAATCCAAAAGTATTCATCGCCTGATCATAAAAAAAATCTCATTGATTGTAATATGGTGTGTAGAGAACGAATCTTTAATAAACTGTATATCGTAATAACGATTACTATAGTGTTCGTCGGGGTCTGCGATATATCTGAGTGATCTATACCAATAAATAAAATTGGAGTGTCTGTTTGTAATGTCAAATTAATAGGCTTTATTCATGCTCACACGGTTATTTGCACGACACCTATGCCTAAAATAGCAATTAAAAAATTTTTGTCTGTCTGTCTGTCTGTTTGTTCCGGGTAATCTTCAAAACGGCTGGACCGATTTCAAAAATTCTTTCATCAATGAAAAGCTATAATATCAGGGCGTAAACTAGGCTATACTTTATCCCGGTATTCCCACGGGAACGGGAACTACGCGGGCAAAACGACTATAACCTATAACCTATAACCGAAACGAAGCGAGGGCGGATTGCTAGTAATTAATATAACTATAGTTTAATTTTTTTCAGTAATACTTCATTTGGCGTGTAGGGAAAAATTAGGGTAAAATTATGAATGTAAATTTTTATGATGTGCGCGCATACCGTCTCGAAAAACCGCCACCCTGAAGTTAGCTAGTCGACACTTATTACGATGCACTCGCACACCGTCACAAATGTTAAATAGATAATGCGCTATAATAAAACTTTCAATGTATTATATACTTTTTTTCTATTATTGGTGTCGTTGACATTGACATAGCTATAGATATATGTAGTACTAGCAACCCGCCCTCGCTTCGCCTCGGTTTCTGTCGCTTTATTCCCATTGTTCCCGTTCCCGTAGGAATACCGAGATAAAATATAGTCTAGTTTACTCCCTGATATTATAACTTTCCATTAGTGAAAGAATTTTTTAAATCGGTCCAGCCGTTTTGAAGACTACTCAGAACAAACAGACAGACAGCCAAAAAAAGTATAAAGTGTATTTTAGGCATATGTATAGCGCAAATAACCGTGTGAGCATTAAAGAAGCCTATTATTTTGACATCATTTTTTTTTATTACAAACGGTGGCAAACGAGCAAACAGTACACCTGATGGTAAGTGTTGCAGCCGCTCATGGACAAGGCAAGGCAAGGCTGCTGCCTACCGCGAAGAAATTGAAGGGAGTGTGAATGCGTGCATTGAGGCTCGGTGATACCAAGGGCACCACCAAAACCCTCCACACGCAAACACCCTCAGAAAATTGGACTTCCGGCTCCCTCGCTCACCGAACGAAGCGCAGTAACAAATCGCTACTATTCAGACGTCGATTTTCTGCGAGAGTGTGGACGGACCGGCCCGCGGCTGTAGACAGATAACTGTCGACAGTGTGGTCCTACCACTCCGATTACACTCCTACAAATAGACACTCCAATTTTATTTATTGGTATAGATTATCGTTAACACGTCAAGTGACCATGTCGATGACGACTTACATGAAATCACTCCTTGCCTATTTTGAAGTTTTCATATCAACAATCGTTAATTCTGCAAGGATAAAGAGAGGCATTATTTAATTTATTGCATTGTCATTGGTCCTTGATAAATGTACGAAGTTTCAAATTAATCCGACATTTTGAAAGGGGGGTGAAAATTTAGTTCAATGATTACTTTACATACAAACACAGTTAATATAAGGTTTATAAATAAATCTACTTTTTATGGTAACTACGTTTGTATTTGATTTTTGTTCACCCGACGTTTCAAACACTTCATATCTTCAGTTTGACTTTTCTTGCATCTATGTGTTTATATGCGTGCGTATTTAATGCCTTAGTCGTCTTTTACGACACCCATGGGCAAGATAGGGGGTGGTGAATTGTATTCTTACTTCGTCACCACACGGAAAACATCTGACCAGTATGGTCTAGTGGGTCAATTTCCATCTCATTGTGAAGGAGGCTCGGGCATAGCAGTGGGATGTCTATCAGCTGAAATGAAAAATGAATTATAATATACATATGTACATTATCCATGAAAGCTAAGCTACTGGTAGATGTCATCATCGTCATCATGACAGCCCATATAAGTCTTACTACTAGGTTCGAGCCTCCTCCATAATGGGAGGGAAATTGATCTACTAAACCACGTTCGTCACGCGGTTTGGTACAAGGTTTTATTTTGAGTTTTCCTTCACATCACAGGTCATATACATTTCGCTATAAGCTCGAGCCTCCTCCATATTAGGAGGGAAATTGACCTACTATAGCACGCTAGTCAGGCGTATTGGTATTGCGTTTATTTTTAGTTTAACAGTTTTCCTTCCCTTGCATAGTTATTACATGCACAAGATATCCCTTAGTCACATTTTAAGACACCCACGGGCAAGAGCGGGGGTGGTGAATGGTATTCTCACACCATCATCATCTCAGCCCATATATGTCCCACTGTTGGGCTCGGGCCTCCTCCATAATGGAAGGGTAATTAACCTACTATACCACGCTGGTCAGACGTGTTGGTATAGGGTTTTATTTTGAGTTTGCCTTCTCTCGCATAGATGTTATATGCGTTTTATATCTCTTAGTCGTCTCGTACGATCAGCCACGGGTAAGATAGGGGGTGGTGAATTGTATTCTTACTCCGTCACCACACGGAAAATGGCTTGAAGATCTATGTTCTAACAAACGCTCCACTTCATTAACCAAAGATTATTTCCATGAAAATCCTGAATCATAATGTTTGTCCTCGTAATTTATTTTGAGCTCGCATTACGCATATTTCTCAGAATCATAGTATCTAATAGCTAACAGGTGTATTAGTCATGCTAATAAAAATACTATTTCAACGTGATTCAGATATCCTAGTTGACTTTATTACAGGAAATTGGGACATTGGCATGTACATTTGTCTAGGAAAATATACTCTTTATATATTTTCCAAGTTTCTGAGGGTGTTTGCGTGCGGTGAGTCTTGGTGATTCCTTTAGTATGACTGAACCTCATTGCACGCATTCACACTTCCTTCGCCTTCTTCACGGTAGACAGCGGCTTAGAAAAGGTCCATGAGGGCCAGTATCACTCACCATCAGATTTGTCCGTTTACCACCGTTTGCACCGTTGGTTATAAATCTATTGATAAAGCGTTGTCCTCACAATAATTACAACTATTTACCCGTCGATGCGGGCTTAGTCAGATTTTGAAATTGAAAACAATAAAATTAAAATATAGCTTAGTAACTTATTTTATACTAATCTTTCTGATTTTAGATATCCCTCAAACTATACATTACTTTAATAGGACCTACGAATCGCGTTACTGTAGGTGGCGCATGGATACGGGGCGGTTGTTATATAGTGGTAGGGGCACACTGTCGATAGTCTTCTGTGTACAAACCCCAGACCTGTCCGTCCAGTGTAGTCCACACTCTCACAGAAAATCGAAGTCTGAGAAATAGCAATTGGTGACTGCATTCATTCGGTGAGCTAATAGCCCAATTTTCAGAGGGTTGTATGGTAGGTTTTGATCATACGCATTCACACTCTTCTCTCTTTCTCACTTTCTTTAGATGATCCTGAGGAAGATGCTGGCGAGGATCACCGAGAGAATAAATTACAGTGAGATCGCCTACCAATCATTGCAATTATGACGTCATCCAGGGGTAAACCTACATATGTCCAACAGTTCACATAGATATCTATAAAAAAAAAACATGTTATTCGTTTGATGATGGTGAAAGAACACAAGAACCTTCTATGGGCTGAGATGTATTTGTAGTCATGTATATAAGTGGCAAACGATCAAGCAGTCCACCTGATGGTAAATAATACTGTCGTACATGGCCTTTTCCGATACTAGAGGCCCAGCTATGTCTACCATGAAGGAAATGCTCTTCTTACAACCTTTTTAAAGAAGGGCATATCATAGCGCTCGAAAAATACAGCAGCAGGTAGTTCATTCCAGAGCCTGCATGTACGTGTGAGAAATGATCGCTGGAAACGTACAGTTGAAGATCATAACGTTTCCAGGTAAAATGAATGAACCCTCCTACGGTGTCGAGTAGTACGTTGATAAAATTGTGATGGTGGTACCAAGTCAAATAGTTACTCGGAGCTCAGAGTCGCTGAAACAGCTCTTCTAACTATCCGTGAGATCACCGAAGATTCGAAGAACACATCTTTGCAGGTAGTCAAGTTGATCTAGTTGATTTAAAAACCTGATTTAGTTAAATTTTGTCTTCTACTCATAATTACCACCGTATGGGGAAGTTATCATACAACATCTGTATTTTCCCTAAAACATAAACACACATCAGTTAATCAAAGCTGACATGTATTTTTTGCGACACCACCAACAACAAATTCCAGTAATCTTCAATTAAAATACTCGAAATATGCAATAAATTTTGAAGTTTGAAAAAAAAAACTTAAACGAAGGCACCAACACGTTTATAACATCGTAGTACTTAAACTGTCCCAATTAGTGGCGTAAGTGACAAATGTGGACCGTTAAAGTAACTTTGAACTTGTTTTACTCATACAATTTGACTAATGGGAATCACGAAAATAGATTTGATTCGTTGGTTATCAGCATTTTGTTCCTACGGGACGGACACGACCCGACTATATAACAAAACTTGGTATTATATATTATTAGAATAATTTCAAGTTATTTTTTTTTTTAAATTCAGTAGCAAGTTGTGACGGTGTAAGAGTAAAATAATCGTAATTGGTATCCTAGGAATCGATTAAGGGATATAAAACATATATCTTCGGTGCAAAAGAATGCAAATTCGAAATATCGCGCTTTGTGGCTAATTTAAGTTTATGGTCACGAAGGATATCTAAGATAATGCATATTGTAGACATGATGGTTTTTAGATTATATCTTATTTTAGTCCACATAAATACCACAATTGGCTCGAACTTCCTCTACATCGTGATCCTACTCTTATTCCAATTACACAGGGTTGGCTCAACTGTATTCTTTCATGGTCCACATTTTAAATGTAATATTTTACGTCCCATCGCCTGCCTAATTCCTTCTTTTTTTTTTTTTTTTTTTTTTGTGGGTGGGCCGCGGTCGGCGCGCCTCCGCACCACTCCGTCCGGGGCGACAGAGGGGCTTGAGCACGCAACTCCCGCGACCCACCCGAAAACCACGTCGCCTTCGTCGTTGGGCCGACCACTGGAGCAGCGTTAACTTGTCGTCAGTGGTCGGCCCGACGGAATACCCCCTATTGGGGTACCCTCCCATCGACCGACGTCCCCCCCTCGGGGAGGACGTCGGTCGATGGGAGGGTACCCCGATAGCTGGCAGCGTCAGGTCCGTACCGATGATTGCGACGAGTTCACAGCGCTGCACTGCCCAAGCCCCGCAGGCCTCGAGCGTATGGCGCGCCGTGTCCTCGTCGCAATCGCAGTGGTGGCAGGACGGTGTACTCTCCCTCCTAACGACCTTGTGCAGGTATTTGGCGAAGCACCCATGCCCCGTCAAAACCTGCACCAGTCGGAAGGAGAGCACCTCGTGCCGCCTCTCCAACCACTGCATCAGCACCGGCCGGAAGGCCTCCACGGTTCGCACCCCGAACCGAGGCTTCTCCAGCCGGACTGCCCAACGGGCGATGACGTCTCGGCGGGCGTCGACGCGCCAGGCGGTGAGATCCCTTAACGAGACCACACCGCCCTCCGCTCGCACCCCCATCACCCGCCGATATAGTCCGGCGAGCATCTCCGCCTCCAGGTCCCACGGGGGAGTCCCGGCCAACAGGCACGCTGCCTCCGTCGCCACCGTGCGGTATCCGCGGATGGCCCTGACCGCCATGACCCTCTGTGGTCGCCACAGAAGGGCCCTGAGTCGGGCGGTCATGGACCCCGCCCACACCGGTGCGCCGTACAGGGCCATCGACCGGATGACCCCCGCGTACAGCCGTCGGCACGCAGCGCTCGGTCCGCCCACGTTCGGCATAAGCCACGATAGGGCGGACGCCGTGCCGACGAGCCGCGGAGCGAGCCTACGGAAATGCTCCCGGAACCACCATCGCCCGTCGAGCACCAGGCCCAAGTACCTCATATGGGCCCGGATGCTGATGTCGACCGAGTGGACGGTGATCGAGACGCCGATGGGAGGGCTCATAGTGCGCCCATGGAACAAGAGGGCCTCCGTCTTGTCCAGGGCGACCCTCAACCCCAGCGCCTCGATCCGTCTGACGACCTCCTCGGTACCCGAGGTCGCCAGGCTTACCGCCTCTTCTAGCGTCCCACCGCGGGCTGTGACGAGCGTGTCGTCGGCGTAACAAATCACGCCCAGCCCGGGCGGGAGGCTCCCCCTCAACGCCCAGTCGTAGCCGATGTTCCACAGGGTGGGTCCGAGGACCGACCCCTGCGGGACACCGCACGTCATGGGCGTCCGCACAACGTCCCCTGCTCGGTCGGTGCAGAGGACGCTGCGCCCCTCCAAATAGTCTGCCACTAGCCGCCTCAGGTAAACTGGCACCCCGTGATACCGGAGCGCCTCCCTGATGCAGCTGAATGGCAGACTATTGAATGCGTTGGCGATGTCTAGGGACACCACCAACAGCACTCCCCCACCGGTGACGGCCTCAGTCGCCACGGCCCTCAGGCGCAACAGAGCCGCGATCGTCGAACGACCCCTCCTAAACCCAAACTGGGCGTCCGACAGATCGGGCCCCGTGCCGACGAGGTGCCGCTCGATGCGGGCAGCTACCACCCTCTCCAGTAGCTTGCCCGTGTCATCGAGCAGCACGATAGGCCTGTAGGCCGAAGGCGACTCCGGAGACCGTCCCGGCTTCGGCAGGAGCACCAGCCTTCCCTCCTTCCAGCACCCAGGGAACCGTCCGGACGCTAAACACGCGTCGAACAGCTCCCTGAGGCGGGGTCCCAGGTGTTCGAGGACCAGGGCCAGCACGCGGTTAGGAACACCGTCGGGCCCGGGGGCGGTAGACTTTGCGCGCATGCGCGTCACCGCCACCCCCATCTCGGGTTCCGTGATGGGCGGAACACTGTCGTCGTCGGCCTCCCAATTCCTTCTTGGGAATACAATTGACTCAGGTCCATGGAAATCTTTCAAACATTCTTAATCATACTAACGAGCAATATAAGGGTTAGTAGTATTCATATCCCCGATCACAGCACTCAGCACAGTCTTTATTAATTAAATATTTAAGTCTGAATTAAATATTTAATTCATCATCACATCTCATGCATGCGGTATGCGGTGCGGAACATACGTGTTGGCCTTTCTCCCTCCCTTTTGGATATATGGCCTTTTGCGTATATGTCATATGCATATTATATACTAGCAACCCGCCCTCGCTTCGCTTCGGTTATAGATTATAGTCGTTTTACCCGCGTAGTTCCCGTTCCCGTGGGAATACCGGGATAAAATATAGCCTAGTTTACGCCCTGATATTATAGCTTTCCATTGGTGAAAGAATTTTTGAAATCGGTCCAGCCGTTTTGAAGATTACCCGGAACAAACAGACAGACAGACAGACAGACAGACAAAAATTTTTTAATTGCTATTTTAGGCATAGGTGTCGTGCAAATAACCGTGTGAGCATAAAAAAAGCCTATTATTTTGACATTACAAACAGACACTCCAATTTTATTTATTGGTATAGATTTCGCCTGTCGTAAAATATTCCGTAGCCGTCTAATACGACAACCACGGGCGAATTTAAATATATCAAATATTTAGTCAAATTTAAATATATTAAATACTAGCAACCCACCCTCGCTTCGCTTCGGTTTTAGTCGTTTTACCCGCGTAGTTCCCGTTCCCGTGGGAACACCGGGATAAAATATAGCTTAGTTTACGCCCTGATATTATAGCTTTCCATTGGTGAAAGAATTTTTGAAATCGCTCCAGCCGTTTTGAAGATTACCCGGAACAAACAGACAGACAGACAAAAAATTTTTAAGCGTTATTTTAGGCATAGGTGTCGTGCAAATAACCGTGTGAGCATGAAAAAAGCCTATTATTTTAACATTACAAACAGACACTCCAATTTTATTTATTGGTATAGATTTAGTCTATACGCGAATAAATCTAAAAGTTCGTGCATTCTAAATGATATCTATTCTTTATTAATAGTTCTTATCTAGTACTTAAAAGGTTTAAAAATGTATTTAAGTGGGCAGTTTTGTTGAGTGATCGAACATTGATACAGTTGCCTTATTGATATAAAATAAGTCCATACAAGTGGAATACATTGAACAGACTCCCGCTGTGAAAGTTATAAAATTCGATACGCAGGAATTAATGGCCTGTCTATTAATATTAAGTGCTCCTACTAGGTTTATTTATGTATTGATAAAAATAGTTTTAATTTGTTGTTTTCATATAGTTTTAAATTATGTCTAGGAACAATAATATCAGTAATCTTTCTCGTTTACATAATGACCTTTTAATAAAACAAAGTAAGCCGCCTTAAAAATTATAATTAATATTAATTCATTGTACCGATATTTCATGTTTTTGTGCGGTAAATAAGCGACGCCAAAGAAAAAAATAATGAGGGAAAAACACTGACCGTTTTCAAAACTCAAATATACCAGCTAAATGAATTTATAAATTTAAATTTGAAATTCTTAACCAAAGATAGAATATTTCAGATCAAAGTGGTCAGTATGACAAAACGCTAATTTCATATGTAAGGACCTAATATTAACAATGCATTCTCGTTTAGTTTATTTTTCATACCAGCTGATTTCGGGGTAGTCTATGGCACATCACACTTAGCAGTACGATCTATTTCTTAATTATGAGGGACCTTTTCTTTGCTAGCTATAATCTGCACATTTCATTACGCGGATCAACCTTATGTCCTCTAATTAAAACTAAACTGAAATGAAGACTTAGGTATATAGAAAATCTATAAATACCGCCGCGTATTTCCCAACTCGGAGATCAAAATCAGGATCTTACGATCACAATTACTTAAATCCCTAGCCCTGCGGAATATTTTCCAGACCATAGCCTACGACCATAACCACCTAAGAAAATATAAAAATCACTAGGCCTTTTTTTGAGGGGGTGGGTTACGGTCGGCACACTCGGGGGTGACAGAGGGGGCGTGTAAGGCAGTCTCCCTTGGGGTATTCCTCCCCCTCTTCCATCGACGTCCCCTACTGGGACGCCGAACGCCGTCGCGAGGTTAACCTCTCCGCGGGTGCCCGGACTAAATCCCCGGTCTGGTCACCCGCAGCCTCTGCTAGGGCGGCATCAGGCGCAGGTACTCGCGCCTGCGCCGCGGTCATGGTACACGGTCGCGGTACACGGTCCATCGACCCCTTCCGCGAGATGCCAGCCTCATAAAAAGAGGTATACGGGTCAAATTATCAACAAAACCCTAATAAACACTGTGATCTATACATCAAGAGGAGTAACCATAAATGTATAGATACAAAATAAAAAGTATATTGTACATGACGCAGTATTGACCTCAAATATAAAACTAAATGGTATTTTAATGGGTGCGAAGATGCATGCCAATATAGTAGTTACATAAATAATTTATTTACTAAGTCATTTAGATTGTAACTCCTTATAGGGGCTCGTTAAAACTTTAATAGCCTTCTCATATAAGGCTGCATTTAATATTCATACAAGGTGCTAGATTATAATTAGGGGAGATCGGGGAGACTTGATTCAGTTATGGCTGGGCAGCATTTGCTAAATTTAGAAGAATCTTCTTGTCTTATATACCGCAATGTTTGAAATCAAGTCTTTGATTCATCATCATCATTATGTCAACTAAGATACGCCCCACTGTTGGGCTCGAGCCTCCTCCACAATAGAAGGGAAATTGAACCGCTATACCACGCTGTTCAGACGTGTTGGTATAGGATTTGATTTCAAGTTTTCCTTTTCTTGCATAGATGTTATATCCATATTTATTCGAGTTGTTTTTCTCTTGCATAGATATTATATCCATATTTAATCTCTGATACGTCTTTTACGGCATCCACGAGCAAGAGAGGGAGCGGTGAATTATATTCTTACTCCGAAACCACACGAAAGTCTAATTAATGTATGTAGAATAGCAGCGATGCTTTAAAGCATACTTTAGAGAATTTGCTCGTATGACGCTCAGTCTGATATGTAGACGATTGTATTCTGAATTTGTCCTTGTGACAGAAATCCGTAGATGTATAACTGGCAGATCGAATGGATTTGCACCCTAAAGTAGTAAATAACAGACCGTGTCACTCATCGAACTGACAACTATTAAGATCCAAGCAGGCATGGTGCGTCACACACTGTACGATGCGTTTGGGGCGATGATGACGGCGGTTGGCAAGCTCAAAACACGCCAGGTTCAAACCTCTCTCAGGTGCCGAGTGGGTAGGCCACTGGTACCCGACCTTCTCATCAGTTTTTTTTTTTAGAGGGTGGGCCATGGTCAGCGCACCCGCCGCCCGGCTCCGTCCGCGGCGACGGAGGGGCGTGCGGCTCCGTGACCCACCCGTAGCCACGTAGCCTTCATCGTTGGGCCGACCACGGAAGCAGGGTGACTTGTCGTCAGTGGTCGGCCCGACGGAATACTCCGGTCGCGGGGTACCCTCTCCTCTCGACGTTCCCCTCGGGACGTCGGTCGCTGTCGCGCGGTCAGCCTCTCTGCGGGTGACTGACTAAATCCCCGGTCCAGTCACCTACGGCATCGACTAGGGCGGCATTAGGCGTAGCACGCGATCAGCCTATCCTTAAGTGACCTGACTATAAATGCCCGGACCAGTCACTCGCTGCTACGGCTAAGGAAGATGACACTTAACAGGATCTTAAGAAAATCGAAATGTGTTAATTGATATGACTATTTTAAGTGCAATTCTAGTAAAGTGACCGATATCTAAAAATTAATTTCGATAAACTGATTGATTAATTAATGGGCATGCAGTAAAACAAGTGTATTTTTTATTGC